>CP125974.1:505573734-506896234 GCA_030063025.1 Avena longiglumis | reverse complement strand
CGAACGAAAAAAGGTCCTAGGAAGCCCTCCTGAAAACGCTAGTGAAGATGCTCTTAGAGCAAGAGATGCAGAAATCGTGTTTTGAGGACAGTCGCACGAGCCATCAAACCTTAAACATCAAAATATGCCAGATTCAATAGTTTATATTCAAACAGGATAATTAAGTAATATTTAACAAAATTTCTTGCAACCACGTCGCACACGACCTACCAAAATGCCCCCACGATGTCGTGGTATTGCCGACGAGTACGCCATGGAGGGGTCCTCACAGTGCGTGTTTAGAGACGTGAGGAAGGCGGACGGTTGACGGGTACGAGGTTACACAGCTTACCCAGGTTTAGATTCCACGATGGTGGCGGAATCCTACTCCTGCTATAAATCACTATAAGGGCAAATACGCCGAGTTACAGGAATTGGTTCGTTGTGCGAGGTGCATCGTAGTCGACACTAGTTTGTCTGAGATTATGCCCTAAAGGCTCCCATAGGCCCGACTTATATAGTCGTCAGGTCCTAGGGTTACAGGCAAAGTACTTGCCGGACAGGTTACAGAGTCCTACACCGTCTACAACTAGTCTAGCGTGTCTTGTACTCTAAGGCTCCGAGTACGTCGGTGACTCCTTCGTATCCTTCCTTTATCCAGCATGGGCCTCCCTTCTGGATCCATCTAACTGGGCCGCCCAGCAGGCCATGGGCCATGCTACCAACTGTGGGCCACCCGGGTTATCCGGATAGAGGACATGCTATGAGGATACACATATAGCATATCCCCAACAGTAGCCCTGGAGAACTCCGAGATCTTGCGCCATCTTGCCTCTTCACGTTGAATGCTCCGTCTAGATGGATGTCGGCAAATCGTCAAGCAATATCTTGTAGTCCTCCCAAAGAACCCTGCAAGGTTATCTCCGTCTTCAATTTGTAAGTCGGAGAATTGCTGAATCTTCCATCACACTCTTCCGTAGCCGGATTGGATCCGTCCATGCCGGAATCTTCCGATGTGATGGTTCACCTGCCAGTGACAGCTAGGGCGACGTAGACGTAGGTCAGGAACGCCTCGTAACTCACATATGCAGAGAACGCAATCATGTTCGTTTTTCCCACGTGAGCAATACGAACCATTGGCGGCGACGGTTGGCAACGTGGCAAAATTTCCGCGCACGCTTCCGCACACGTCGTCCACGCGTCAACCGTTCGATCACCTTGCACGAATCTTGATGCCGGAGGTTACAAATTGTAACCGCGGTGGAAATTTTACTTTTCACCTCGTTCTCCTCTGCATCGTCTTCTTCCTCCAGCGATCATCTCCTCGAGCTCTCCGCGCCATTGCGAAAAACCCTAGATTTTCAACCTTTCCCAATCACCACCGAAACCTCTCCAATGGCCAGCGGCAGTTCCACCCCTTCCATGATGGTGTCAGGCGATGCCACGGCGAATCCGGCGAGCACCGTCATCGTGCCCCCAGAGGGCCTGGTGATCCCCAAATCTGCGGTGGTCGAAACCACCGGCGGCGACCATAACTCAGCGGCGCTGGAGCTGCTAGAGGAGGAATACAACACCCACAAGGGCGATTGGCGTGGTTCAGATATTACGGACCACAACATCAAGGAGCTAATCATCGAGGGCTACCTCCCTGCGACGGAGGGGCTCGACTGGCGGGCGACGCCGGCCGACGAGGTCATTCCTTCTCCCCAAGCCGGAGAAAAGGTGTACCTCAAAGCCCAACTGGTACGTGACGTCTCCCTGCCCATCTCCAATTTCTTCCTAGTTGTCCTCAACCATTACCGAGTACACCCTCAGAACCTCTCCCCCAATAGCATCCTCGCGCTTAGCAACTACACGGTGCTTTGCGAGGGTTACTTAGGGATTAGGCCTAGGCTAGATCTCTTCATCTACTTCTTCACCGTCAAGCGGGAAGCCAGAGCCGGCAAGGACGAGCTCAGGAACTGTGGTACTATTAGCTTTAAGATTCGGCCTGGCCGGCGCTTCCCCGACATCGTCGGACACGAGTCCTGCAAGAACTGGCAGCGGACGTACATCTACGGCCCAGATATCCGTCTGGCTGGCCGAGAAGTGACGTATCCGGACTTCATCGATGGAGATGCTGTTGAAGCCTCGACATGGAGATCCTAGGCCTCCCTTCCCTCTGACATCGATGCTTCCCGCACTATAAGGCGGATGGAGTGGTTCATAGAGACGGGTCTGACCGGATTGGACCTGGCAATGTGCTGGTTCGTTAGGCGGATCTAGCCTCTGCAGCACCGCTCGAAGTTGATGCACGAGTATACCAACGAGAGGAAGGATAGCCTCCGCATCTCCGAGGACAAATTCTCGAGCGACTCCGTAAAGCTCCGCCTCAAGGACATCGTCAAGGTGAAGGATAAGAAGCGTGGCTTCACCATTACCTACGACATGTTCGTAGAGAGCAAGTGCCCAAAGGTACCTGTTTATCTTCCATGTATGACATATACTCCAGTTCTTCCGTCTAGCCATTAACATCTCATCTAACACTGTGGGTTTTCACTTAACAGCTCAACGATCTAGAGGAGGATAGCATGGTTGTCCAAATCTATGATCCAAAGATGAAGGAATTCACGGTCGTGTCCGACGACGATGTCCCGTTGGCGCGAAAGCGGAAGAGCTCCACCTATGACGCTGCCGACAGAGGCAAGAAGAAGAAGAAGACGGAGGGTGGAACCTCCAAGAAGACTACCGCCGCCCTGGAGGCGGAGAAAAGAAAGATTACCGGGATCCCCTTTGCCAAAGCACCCCTTGTTGTGTAAGCTTCTTTCTCTCCCACATTGTCCATCGCTTGTCTTGTTCCTGTACTTATACTTTTTGCACGTTTCAGGAAGAAGGCCACCACCAGCTTGAAGAAGACCTCCAAAACTTTGGGGGCTTCTAGAAATATCAAGGATATGTTGCATCGTGACGTCCACCACGCATCTACCGCCATCTCCCATGTCACTCCCGGTGTCCAGCCTGCTCCATCTCCGACAAGCTCACAAGCCAAAGATGCATTCGGCCCTTCCGCCATGGAAGCAAACTCAGGTGCCTCCGCGGAGCATGCTGTTGTCGGCGAACAGGCAACAAAGGAGAGTGCCGCAACTTATATGGCTGAATCTCCGGCTAAGGATGCCATATGTAGCGGTAAGGCGGTGGTAGAGGGTGGTACTTTTGCCGAAGGCGTCGCCTCCGCACCCAAGACAGCCATAGAGTTTCTGAAGATAGTCTACCCGACACTTACGCCGAGTAGCTCTGCTTTGGCTCCTGGTGCAGCGCCGACATATCCGACATGCGGTCTTGAGGAGCTTCTCCGACAAGCAGACATCTTGCGAGGAAACAGCCTTTCCTTTGGCAAGTTGCTTGCTGAGAGCGCAATAAACCTCAAGATCATCGCACTTGCAAGTTTTATCTGCCTTGTGCATTTCATATGAGTATCCCACTGTATCCCCCTAGGATTTAGATGGAAAGCCATAGGTCTTTGCATCTGAATACTCTAAGAGTGACTAAGCTAGAAAACTTATTGAAGGGTTTCGCGGCATAGTAAATCAAAATTTTCTACGGATGCGAACAGAGGGAAAGCCAAGATCTAATCTAGAGATGCAAACAACGAGAGAGATTGGATTAGATCTTCATACCCTTGAAGATTCGCTTGCAGTGAGCGTTCGTCGGGCGTGGGTGATGTAGTCGTACTCGCTTCTCCTCCTCGCGATCCGATCCGATCTAGCACCACAAGTGGCGGTGCCTCCGTGAGATGCACACGTGCAACACCTCGACGTCTCCTCCTTCCTCGGACCAGCAAGTATGGTGGAGAGATGGATTGGATCTACAACATGACGGCGTGGTGTATATGGTGGAGAATTTCTACAGCAGGGCTTCGCCTACAAACAGTCGGGAGGGAGAGAGGAGGGCAGCAGGGCGGCTAGGGTTGGAGGGGAAGGAGTAAGGGGTTGGTGCGCCCCCACCCCTCTTTATATAGAGGGTGGTGCGCAGCCCTAGCCCCTCCCCCAAGCCCAAACCGGCGGCCCCAAAGGATAAGGAGTGGGGGGCAAGGAAATCCCCCCTTCTAGAAGGTCTATCTCGAGTTTAAACCTCTCTTGGCCGACTGGGCCCTATGGGGCCTTGTGCCCCTGGCCCAATGCGGCCAGGGCACTCCCTCATAGGCCCATGACCCCTCCCGGAAGGTGGGGCCACGTTGGTCCCCTTCCGGAAGGTTCTAGAAGCTTCCAGGTACAATACCGATTAACGGAACAATTCGAACTCCAAAAGTGCCGCCTTATATGAATCTTATTCTCCGGACCACTCCGGAACCTCTCGTGATGTCTCGGATCCCATCCGAGACTCCGAACAAAAACTCATAAACCAATTATCCAATCTATCCTAGCGTCGAGACACGTTAAGTGTGTGACCCTGCGGGTTCGAGAATATGCAGACATGATCTTCTATCAATAATCAACAGCTGGGTCTGGGCACCCATATTGACTCCCACACATTCATCGATGATCATACCGTATGAACCACGATGCCAGGATTCAATCAATCCCATATATATATATATATTCCCTTTGTCTCGTGATATTTTACTTGCCCAAGATTTGATCGTCGGTACCGTCATACCTAGTTCAATCTCGTTCACAGCAAGTACTTTACTCGTTCCGTAATCCGATATCACTTTGTGATTAACTCCTTAACCACATGCTTGTAAGCGGTGTTGATATCGATTACCGAGTGGGCCCGAAGTATATCTCTCCGACTTGGGAGGGACAAATCCCATATCGATACATACAACCCAACAGATACTTTCCGATCACCTGAGAGACACCTTCATGATCACCCTCTCATAGGATGACGTTTGATGACCTCAAAGCTTTCTTCCGATACCAGGGAGTTGTATTATCTCATGGTCTAAGGAATACAATATTTGACATAAGAAAAGCATGAGCGAACACGATGACACGATCTAATTGCTTCGCTTAGTTTGGGTCTGTCCACCATATCATTCTCCCAATGATATGATCTCATTATCAATTGACAACTCATGTCTATGGTTAGGAAACCTTAACCATCATTGATAAATGAGCTAGTCCATAGAGGCGTACTAGGGACACGGTGTTGTTCACAAACCACACAAGTATTAAAGTTTTCGCTTAATACAATTCTAGCATGGAATATAAACATTATCATGAACAAGAATTATAATAATAACATCTTTATCATTGCCTCTAGGGCATAATTCCAACAGTCTCCCACTTGCACTAGAGTCAATAATCTAGTTTACATTTGGCAACAATCTCACACCCATGGCACTGAGGTGCTGATCATGTTTTACACGTGGAAGAGGTTTAGTCAATGGATCCGCGACATTCAGATATGTATGTACTTTGCTAATCTTCAGATCTCCATCTGCTATATAATCTCGGATTATATGAAACTTGCGGTTGATATGCTTGGTCTTTGGATGATATCTCGGTTCCTTAGCGAGTGCTATGGCGCCAGTGTTGTCACACAGTATCTCCAGTGGGTCCAATGCACTTGGAACCACGCCAAGATCAGTGATGAAGTTTCTGATCCAAACTCCTTCACTTGGCGCTGCACAGACCATGTATTCCGCTTCTCATGTAGATCCGCGATCACGCTTTGCTTGCGACTTCTCGACTCTGACTCCTCCATTCAAAATATAAATGTATCTGTAAAGATTTAGAATCATCCTTGTCGGTGTCGAAACTAGCGTCGGCGTAACCTTTACTGACAGTTGTTCATCACCCCATAGACTAAGAACATTTCTTTAGTCCTATTCGGTACTTTAGGATGTTCTTCACGGCTGTCCGATGTTCCACTCTGGATCACTTTGATACCTCGTCAAACTAAGAGCATTGGACACATCGGTCTAGTACACGACATGGCATACATGATAGAACCTATGGCCGAGGCATAAGGCACTTTGCTCATAGCTTCCCTATCATTTACCGTATGGACACGAGACTTTCTCAATATCTTACACGACAACATGGGCACTGAACCTTTCTTTGCCTTATCCATTCTGAACCTTTTCAGAACTTTGTCTAGGTATGTACTCTGGCTTAAAGCTATCAGGCGTCTTTGTCTATCTCTATAGATCTTGATGCCCAATATATAAGCAGCTTCACCTAGTTCTTTCATTGAAAAACACTTGTTCAAATAACTCTTCACATCGTTAAGCATGTTGATGTCATTTCCGATAATCAATATGTCATCCACATATAGTACCAGAAATGTCACCGAGCTCCCACTCACTTTCTTGTAGATGCAAGCTTCGTAGCAATTTGGAAAAAATCCAAAGCTCTTGATCACTTGATCAAAACGAAGGTTCCAACTCCGAGATGCTTGCTTCAGTCCATAAATGGAGCAAGTTTGCATACTTTATCGGCATCCTTAGGATCGACAAAACCTTGGGTTGCATCATATACAACTCTTCATCAATGTTTCCATTGAGGAAAGCGATCTTGACATCCATCGCCATATTTCATAATCATGAAACGCAACAATTGCTAATAAAATCCGAATGGACTTAAACATCGCTACGGAGAGAAAGTCTCATCGTAGTCAACACCTTGAACTTGTCGAAAACCTTTCGCGACAAGCCGTGCTTTATAGACGGTAACATTACCATCCGCGTCCGTTTTCTTCTTGAAGATCCATTTGCACTCAACGGCCTTTCGGTCGCTAGGAGGGTCCACCAAAGTCCATACTTGGTTTTCGCTCATGGATCCCAATTGGTTCATGGCTTCTAGCCATTTCTCGATGCAGGGATCATCATCGCTTCCTCATAGTTCGTTGGTTCACTGTCTTCTACTAACAAGACAGTCAAGACAGGGTTGACGTACCACTCAGGAGGGTCACGCGACCGTGTCAACCTACGACGTTCAGTAGCAGCATCGTCCGAAGCTTCATGATCCTTGTCATTATATTCCTCTATTGTTGGTGCAGGCGGCACTGGAACAATTTTAGGTGCTGCGCTACTCTCCAATTCAAGAGAAGGTTCAATAACCTCGTCTAGCTCTACTTTCCTCCCACTCACTTCTTTTGAGAGAAACTCCTTCTCAAGAAAGGAACCGTTCTTTGCGACAAACACTTTGCCTTCGGTTCTGTGATAGAAGGTATACCTAATAGTTTCCTTAGGGTATCCTATGAAGAAACATTTCTCTGCTTTGGGTTCGAGCTTGTCCGGCATCAACTTCTTGACGTAAGCTTCGCATCCCCAAACTTTAAGAAACGACAACTTAGGTTTAGCACCAAACCACAGTTCATACGGTGTCGTCTCAACAGATTTAGATGGATCCCTATTTAAAGTGAATGCAGCGGTTTCTAATGCATAACCCCAAAATGATAACGGCAAATCAGTAAGAGACATCATTGATCGGACCATATCTAATAGGGTTCGATTCCGGCATTCAGACACACCATTGTGCTGTGGTGTTCTGGGTGGCGTGAGTTGCGAAACGATTCCGCTTGCTTTAAGATGCGTGAGAAAATCATAACTCAAATATTCACCTCCACGATCGGATCGTAGAAACTTAATCTTTCTGTTACGATGGTTCTCCACTTCATTCTGAAATTCCTTGAACTTTTCAAATGTTTCAGATTTATGTTTCATTAAATAGATGTACCCATATCTACTTAAGTCATCGGTAAAAGTGAGAAAATAGCGATATCCACCGCGCGTCGAAACACTCACCGGTCCGCATACATCGGTATGTATGGTTTCCAACAAGTCCATTGCTCGCTCCATCATACCGGAGAACGGGGTTTTGATCATCTTGCCCATGAGGCATGGTTCGCATGTGTCAAATGATTCAAAATCAAGAGACTCCAAAAGTCCATCAGAATGGAGTTTCTTCATGCGCTTTACACCAATATGACCTAGGCAGCGATTACCACAAATAAGTAGTATTATCACTATCTACTTTGCATCTCTTAGCCTCAATGTTATGGATGTGTGTTTCATCCCTTTCGAGATTCAGAAGAAATAAACCATTCACAATAGGTGCATGACCATAAAAGATGTTACTCATATAAATAGAACAACCATTATTATCCGATTTAAATGAATAACCGTCTTGCAATAAACAAGATCGAAATAATGTTCATGCTCAACGCAGCACATAATAACACTTATTAAGGTTTAAAACTAATCCGAAGGTAAAACTAAGGAGAGCGTGCGGCCATCACATCAACTCTTGATCCGTTGCCAGCGCATCACCTCATCCCTCGCAAGCGCCGTCTATTCCGTAGATCCTGTTTGAGTTACAAATATTATGGCTGAACGGTATCAAATACCCAGGAACTACAACGAGGGCTAATAAGGAAAACATCAATAACATGTATATCAAATATACCTTTGATGGTGCCAGCCTTCTTGTCCGCTAAGTACTTCGGACAATTGCGCTTCCAGTGACCCTTGTCCTTGCAATAGAAGCACTCAGTGTCCGGCTTAGGACCAGACCTGAGCTTCTTCTCAGCAGGGGTAGTACGCTTGCCGCCGCCCTTCTTGAAGGGCTTCTTTGCACCCTTACCTTTCTTAAAGGTGGGCTTGTTAAATATCAACACATGATTATCCTTTTTGATGTCCACTTCCACGGCCTTCAGCTTTGCGAAGAGCTTGGTGATCGTATCAGTGGAACCAATCTGATTATGAGTCACTACAAAACTTTTGTAGCTGGGAGGGAGTGATTGCAGAACCCTGTAAATCTTGAGCTCCTCTGGAATCGTGCATTCCAGTTGCTCAAGGCGTTGAGTGTAACCCGTCATCTTAATGGTGTGCTCACTAACGGAACTCCCTTCCTCCATCTTGCAGTTAAAGAACTTCTCAGAGATCTCATATCTCTCGAGCGGGCCCGAGATGCAAACATGGTTTCAGCTCTTGAGAATCTCAAAGGGCGGGATAGTCTTCAAGACGATTTTGAAGTTCGGTTCCATAGCAAATAACATGGTGCTCTTAATCACACCATAATCATCTTTCTTGTTGATAGACAGCTTTCTCATCGGTAGCATGATTGCGGAGGGTCACCTAACGCTTTCCCAAGGACATAGTCCTTTTGACCGCCAGAGAATGATTCTTAGATTGCGGAACCAATTGGTGGAGTTAGACCCATTGTTTCTAAGCTTTTCCTTCTCATAAAAGCGTTGAAGTTGAAGTTGGACTTAGCCATTTGATCTACGATTTGCAAGTACAAATTAGACTATGTTCATGATAACTAGTTCAACTTTTAATCAAATTACTAGATGAACTCCCACTAAATTCATCATCCCTCAAGTTGTTTAGTGAACACGATCCAAATTCACCACACCTAATCCGATCATCACGAGAGAGGTGGGTTCAATGGTGGACAACGAAGTGTCGATCATATCATTCATATGACTCATGCTTAACCTTTCGGTTCATGTGTTCCGAGGCCATGTCTGTACATGCTAGGCTCGTCAAGTTAGACCCAAGTATTTCGCGTGTGCAAACTGGCTTACACCCGTTGTATGTGGCGTAGAGTCTATAGCACCCGATCATCACGTGATGCTTGGACACGAACTTTAGCGGTGCATACTCGGGGAGAACACAGTTTTTATCTTGATCTTTAAGTGAGGAATCATCTTATAATGCTACCGTCGCGATCTAAGCATGATAAGATACATAAAAGGATAAACATCACATGCGTATAACTTTAATGTGACATGGTATAGCCAATCTTCGCGCAATGATCTCCATCTTGTGCGTTCTGGCATGATCTCCATCACTCCACCATGATTGCCTCCACCACGAATAGCAACTACAACTATTGCTAACTACTTAGCGATAAAGTGAAACTATTACATGGCGCATAAGAAGTTGACACACATGTCATACACAATTTATAAAGACAACCATATGGATCCTGTCGGTTGTGTACTCATCGACATGCAAGTCGTGAAACATTACAAAACATGATCATCGCATACATTATACACATCACATCTTGGGCCATACCATATCACAGAAAACACTCCCTGCAAAAACAAGTTAGACGCCTCTACTTTGTTGTTGCATGTTTTACGTGGCTTATGGGAGTAGATGCTAAGAACGATTCTTACCTACGGAAAGCCACAACGGTGATATTATGGTTGCCAAACTCCGGTGTTAATCCCATGACAACTATAGTGAGAGAAACTGGCATCCACCAGCTGCATGTGTGGAACAAGCCATACGTCAAGTGCGGAGCCGGTCTCACGAACGACGTCGCGTAAGGTTGGCCTGAACCGCTTCAATCTCACTATCCTGCATCATAAGAAGAACACAAACAAGAGGCTTGCAACAGAAAACATCAACGCCCGCAACAACCATGTTGCGTTCTACTCGTGAAACACATCTACGCATAGATCTAGCTTTGATACCACTGAAGGGTTTCGCGGCATAGTAAATCAAAATTTTCTACGGATGCGAACAGAGGGAAAGCCAAGATCTAATCTAGGATATGCAAATAACGAGAGAGATTGGATTAGATCTTCATACCCTTGAAGATTACGCCAGTGAGCGTTAATCGGGCGTGGGTGATGTAGTCGTACTCACTTCTCCTCCTCGCGATCCGATCCGATCTAGCACCACAAGTGGCGGTGCCTCCGTGAGATATGCGTGCGGCACCTCAACATCTCCTCCTTCCTCGAGACCAGCAAGTATGGTGGAGATATGGATTGGATCTACAACACTGACGGCGTGGTGTATAGGGTGGAGAATTTCTGCAGGGCTTCGCCTACAAGCAGTCGGGAGGGAGAGGGGCAGCAGGCGACTAGGGTTGGAGGGAAGGTGTGGGTTGGTGCCCCACCCTCTTTATATAGAGGCGCAGCTAGCCCCTCCACCAAGCCCAAACCGGCCCCAAAGGATAAGTAGTGGGAAGGAAACCCCCTTCTAGAAGGTCTATCTCGAGTTAAATCCTCTCTTGGCGGCTGGGCCCTATGAGCCTTGTGCCCAATGCTTGAGGCACTCCCTCATAGGCCCATGCCCCTCCCGGAAGGTGGGGCCATGTTGGTCCCCTTCCGGAAGGTTCTAGAAGCTTCCTACAATACCGATTAACGGAACAATTAGAACTCCAAAAGTGCCTTTGCCTTATATGAATCTTATTCTCCGGACCACTCCGGAACCTCTCGTGATGTCTCGGATCCCATCCGAGACTCCGAACAAAACTCATAAACCAATTATCCAATCTATCCTAGCGTCGAGATACGTTAAGTGTGTGACCTGCGGGTTCGAGAATATGCGGACATGATCTTCTATCAATAATCAACAGTGGGTGCAGGCACCCATATTGACTCCACACATTCATCGATGATCATCGGATGAACCACGATGCGATTCAATCAATCCCATATATATATATTCCCTCGTCTCGTGATATTTTACTTGCGAGATTTGATCGTCGATGCCGTCATACCTAGTTCAATCTCGTTCACGGCAAAGTACTTTACGTTCCGTAATCCGATATCACTTTGTGATTAACTCCTTAACCACATGCTTGTAGCGGTGTTGATATCGATTACCGAGTGGGCCCAAGTATATCTCTCCGACTTGGGAGGGACAAATCCCATATCGATACATACAACCCAATGGATACTTTCCGATCACACGAGAGACACCTTCATGATCACCCTCTCATAGGATGACGTTTGATGACCTCAAAGCTTTCTTCCGATACAGGGTTGTATTATCTCATGGTCTAAGGAATACAATATTTGACATAAGAAAAGCTTCGCAAAGCGAACACGATGACACGATCTAATTGCTTCGCTTAGTTTGGGTACATCCACCATATCATTCTCCCAATGATATGATCTCATTATCAATTGACAACTCATGTCTATGGTTAGGAAACCTTAACCATCATTGATAAATGAGCTAGTCCATAGAGGCGTACTAGGGACACGGTGTTCACAAACCACACAAGTATTAAAGTTTTAAGCAATACAATTCTAGCATGGAATATAAACATTATCATGAACAAGAATTATAATAATAACATCTTTATCATTGCCTCTAGGGCATAATTCCAACAGTCTCCACTTGCACTAGAGTCAATAATCTAGTTTACATTTGGCAACAATCTCACACCCATGGCACTGAGGTGCTGATCATGTTTTACACGTGGAAGAGGTTTAGTCAATGGATCCGCGACATTCAGATATGTATGTACTTTGCTAATCTTCAGATCTCCATATGCTATATAATCTCGGATTATATGAAACTTGCGGTTGATATGCTTGGTCTTTGGATGATATCTCGGTTCCTTAGCGAGTGCTATGGCGCCAGTGTTGTCACACAATATCTCCAGTGGGTCCAATGCACTTGGAACCACGCCAAGCTCAGTGATGAAGTTTCTGATCCAAACTCCTTCACTTGACGCTTCTGCAGCAGCCATGTATTCCGCTTCTACTGTAGATCCCGCGATCACGCTTTGCTTGCAGCTTCTCCAGCTCACAGCTCCTCCTTCGCCAAAAGAATGCATGGTCCTTGCCGGCAACTTTATCAAGACCGCCATTACGCAGGCCAAGGAGATAGCCAAGCACCTCCAGATCAACATCAAGGCGGTGGATTCCATGGCGAAGTTCTCGGAGATCTTGCGCCGATCCCCCGAGCATATTGTAAGCTAGAAAGCTTCATGTACCCGATCTGGCGCAAGGATGGCGCTGTCAATGGTGAAGGCACACTACAAAACTGAAGGGAATATTATGTGTATTCCAAGTATACGATAGATGTTTATTTTGCATGCTATAATTGTATTAATATGGAAACGTTAATACATGTGTGTTTAATAAACAAACAGAAAGTTCCTAGTTATGCTTCTCTCATAAACTAGTTCGTTGATTAACAAGATGATCACAAAATCCTGATCATAGACATTGGATGTTGTTAATAACGAGATCACAACATTAGTGTAATGATGTGATGAACATTCATCCGAAGTATAGCATTACGATCAAAGTCATTGAGTTTATATTGCTATAAACAACTTACAAAGTGATCCTAATCCTTAGACCATGAGATCATGCCAATCACTAACACCAGAAGAGTTTCTTGTTGACATCAAACGTCACACCGTAACTGGGTGATTATAAATATGGCTTCAAAGCTACTAAAGTGTTATGTTGAGACTCATGGGTCAAGAGTGGAACTTGTTCATCCTGATGACATATAGATATACTCTGAGCCCTCTTGGTGATATCACATTGGTTAGCTTGCAAGCAAGTGATTTGATCACTAGAATGTTATATCACGGGAACGAGAAAAGAGTGCATGTCAGTAACGAGATCAAACTAGGTATGGAGATACCAATGATCAAATCTCAGACATGTAATATATCGTGAAACAAAGGGATTAAGATACAAGCGTAAAAGGTTTCGACGATCACAGGAAAGTCATCGTTGAATGTGTGGGAGTCAGTATGGATCTCCAGGTCCCGCTACTGATTATTGATAGGAGAAGGGTCTCGATCATGTCCGCATTATTCGCGAACCGTAGGTTGACACACTTAAGGTACACTGACATCCAATTGGAGCAAATGTTTTATGCCGGAAATAATAAACAAGCGCAGGAATTTATTTCACTAGATACCGGAACAGGTTTTCGGGTGAAATTGCAAAAAGTGTTTTTGCATGTGAAATAGAATTCTAGCAAGGGGTTATATTGAATGTTTGTAATTAAAGTAATTTACAAAATTCTGAATAAATAAAAGGAGTTTTATTTAATGAGAGTCTGCATTAAATTTGGTGGAAATTTAATAGCAAGTTTGAGTGGGATTTTGAGTGGAGGGATTTGAAGAGGATTTTGTGAGTGAAGTGTCCACCCACATGAATGAGGGGAGGGCAAGGGGGAGCCCCCGTGCGCCGGCCACCCCCTTGGGGTCCCCCTCTCCTATAAAAGGCACCCCTCTCCCTCTCTCTCACTCACACCTCCTCGTGAAGGATCTCTCTCCCCTCTAGAATTTATCCCCCATGATCTCGGACTAGCAAGATACATTTTACCGGTGGCTATTCGGCAAGAAAGGTTTGTGCTTCTGCTGCATCGCTGGAGCGAGGAGGCAGAGGTTGCTCGGTGTCTTGTACTTGTGTGCGAGCACGGATGCGCTGCTGCTTTGCGGCGCTAGGACTTCCTCTCGATCTTGAGATCGGCAAGAGATCGTCTACATCAACCACGAGTTCAACTCGTTAAGCTTTGTAGGTATTCAAGGGTATGTTCTCTATGGATATACATCCGCTTTTTGTTTGTATCTAGTAGATAGATCTTGGTACATAGTTCCCATCGTACGAATTTTTTTGTTTTCTGTGCTGCGAACCCAATAGAAACTGCCGACCTCGACGCGGTGACCTCTGGCATCCCCGACGTCGACTACAATGGCCAAAAGATTGATCATGAGACCATATTGGCGTCACTCGCGGGTTTTTACACCAGAGTCGCCGAGCTGGTAGACCAGAACATCTGTGTGCCCATGAAAACCATCGATGGCAGCAGCCAAAGCTCCTCCGAGCCCCTCAACACCGCCGACTTTGAGGAAGAGGACTCTCCTGCTGCGGATGATGCTACGTCCAAGTCACCTACACCAGAGGAATGAAAAAGAATATGTAATATTTGTTTCCTCTGGAATTTGTATGCGTAAAAAACAATATGTTAACTTAAGGCGGAAAACAATGATTGTTATGTCCTGTTACTCAAGAACTGGTTCCAGCATGTATATATGTTTTAAGCAAGTGCGGGATTATCCATTACTCTGGTTTTTATGCTTGACTTTTCGTGAGTCGGAAGACTCGTTGTCGGAACCATGCGCTCAAGCGATGATGCCCAATGGCACCGTCAATAACCTAAGCACAAAATCGTCGACAATAAGTGCCGAAATTCACTACTCCAGAATCCACATAAAAATGATAGAGAACATGTAGACCATAAAACTCAAGCTAACGCCCATAGGCAGAATTTTCATAAGTGCAATCGCAAAGCTTGTGCATAAAGGTTTTATATGATCCAAAAAAAAACACTAAAGGAGGTAAGAGACTCAGAAATATGAGTAAACCAGAGAGCTTTATTTCATTAATCATAATTCATATAAGAGGTACACAATAGATAAAAATGCTAAGTGTAGAAAGGACGTAGTTGTGCTATGTTCCATGGCCGATCAAGCTCCGGGTAGTCATCATCTGGATCACGTCGCTTACGCTTATGATCCTTATTGGGTATATCCTTCAGTTCATGATTGTCAAAGAGGTAGTAAGACCCATTGAGTAGCGCCTTGCTTATGATGAACGGTCCTTCCCATGGAGGGGATAATTTGTGTGACTTCTTCTGCTTAAGTCGGAGCACCAGATCCCCCTCTTTAAACGAGCGATGCCGAACGCGGCGACTATGGTAGTTGCGTAGATTCTGCTGGTAGATGGCGGATCTTTGGAATGCCAATACGCGCTCCTCCTCGAGAAGGTCAACATCTAGGCGTCTGGATTTTTCAGCGTGATCTTCATCGTAGGCGGCAACTCTTGGTGAATCGTGAAGGATGTCGGAAGGCAGGATGGCTTCTGCTCCATATACCATGAAGTAAGGGATGTAGCCGGCGGATCTGTTGGGTGTAGTTCATAAACTCCACAGCACAGATGGAAATTCTTCCGCCCAGGCTCCGGCTGCTCTATGCAGCGGTGCCTCAAGACGTGGCTTGATTCCCTGCAGAATTAATCCATTGGCTCGCTCAACCTGACCATTGGATTGTGGGTGTGCCACAGATGCAAGGTCAAGTCGGATGCCCTCCTCCCAACAATAAGCTTCCACTTCTCCGAGTGACAAGTTGTTGCTGTTGTCGGTGATTATGCTATGTGGGAGACCAAATCTCACCACTAGATCTCGGGCAACCCTAAGGGCAGTTGCCCCATCGAGCTTTCTAATGGGTTTAGCTTCTATCCATTTGGTGAATTTATCAACTACTACTAGAAAATGTGTAAACCCACATGGTGTCGTCTGCAACGGACCAACCATGTCCAGCCCCCAGACTGCAAACGGCCAAGTTATTGGTATTGTTCACAATTCTTCAGCAGTAACATGTGGTTGTCGGGCATAGTACCGGCATCCCATGCATGTCTCAACCAGCTTGTCAGCGTCCGACTTCGCGGTCAGCTAGTAGAATCCTTGTCGGAAAGCTTTAGCAACCAACGATCAGGGGAGTGGCGTGATGCCCGCAATCTCCGAGATGGATTTCACGGAGGATTTCAATACCTTCTTGCTAGGAAACACACATAAGGTATATGTAGGGGTTCATAGCATGGAAAACAAAAAAATTCTACCGCATGCAAACAAACAAGCCAAGATCTATCTACTAGATTGTAGCAACGAGTCGATAGAGGAACTCACCCTCGAAGATTCCAAAGTGGTTAACGAGAGCAGATTCTCGTGGGTGATGTAGTCGTACTCTTGCTGATCTCAAGATAGCGTAGACGATCCTTCCGGCGCTGCGTTTGGCGCTTCATGATCGGTCACGTTCGGTACTCGATGAAGACCTTCCTCTCCCTTGTTCCAGCAGGTAGCGGAGGTTGTAGCACTCTCCTCGCGATTCCGGCAGCACGACGGCGTGGTACCGGAAGTAGAGGGGAGATCTCCCAGGGTTTCGCCTTAAGCCGGAGCGAGTATCGTGGGGTTTAGAGGCACCAAGGGAGGAAGCTTGGCCGGCGGCTAGGGCTTGTGGAGAGCCCCAACTCGGCGGCTAGGAGGAAAACCCTAGGGCGGCGGCGACTTGTGGTGGCCGACGGCTAGGGCTAGGGTTTGGGTGGTGTTGGGTGTAGGGAGAGGGGGCACCCCTGACCCTTCTTTTATAGGTGGGAGGGCGCCGGTTGGGAGGAGGGAGTCCTCCCCCAACTCGGCCTCCTTGGCCGGCGAGTGGAGGGAGGAGGACTTCCTCCCCAAGTAGGTTTCTTGGCGTTTGACTTTTCAAACTAGGATTTGATTTCTCCCTTTATTTTTCCCAGCCATGATACCTAGTACATGATGCAACCATTCCACATTGTCATGACACATTCATGTACCCTTCCGCTCCGGAGTGCCGGACCTTCCGGAACCTTCTAGAACATTCCCGATGAAATCACCGGAATCATTCCCCAACTCCGAAACAGGACTTTCCTTATATGAATATTATTCTCCGGACCATTTCGGATCTCCTCGTGATATCCTGGATCCTATCCGAGACTCCTAACAACATTCAGTCTCTTACTCATCATTCCATAACTACTCAACAACATCGAATCCTTAAGTGTGTCTCCCTACGGTTCGTGAATTTTGTGGACATGATCGAGACACTTCTCCGAACAATAACCAATAGAGGAATCTGGAAATTCATATGGATCCCACATATTTCTACGATTACTTTGCGATCAAATAACCACTTACATACAATACCAATTTCCCTTTGTCACACGATAGTTTACTTATCCGAGGTTTTGATCGTCGGTATCTCGGCATACCTAGTTCAACCTCGTTACCTATAAGTACTCTTTTCTCATTCCCGTGATATGTGATCCCTTGTGAGCTAGTCACATGCTTGCAAGCTAATTGGATGACATTCCACCGAGAGGGCCCAGAGTATATATATCCGTCATATGGATGGACAAATCCCACTCTTGATCCATGTGTCTCAACCCATACTTTCCAAATAATCAATGCCACCTTTATAGCCACCCAGTTACGGTGTGGTGTTTGATGTCATCAAAGCATCCTTCCGGTGATGGTGATAAGCATGATCTCATGGTCGAAGGAATTATGTTACTATGTATCATAAAGCTTATAGCAATTGAACTATTAAAATGACTTGATCTTTATGCTACGCTTATCTATAGGAGTATGTCCATCATATCATTCTCCTAATGATATGACCTTGTTATTAACAACATCTCAAATGTTCATGATCAAGAAACCATGATCATCTATTAATCAACAAGCTAGTATTATAAAGAGGCTTTACTAGGGACTCTAATTTAGTTTACAAATCACACAAGTATTAATGTTTCTGGTCAATACTATTATAGCATGAATGCAAACATTTATCATAAACACAAAGATATAATAATAACTACATTTATTATTGCCTCTAGGGCATATCTCCAACACTCTCCCACTTGCACTAGAGTCAACTAATCTAGATTACATGGTAATATACCAAACACCCATGGCAGTTTGGTGTTGGTCATGTTTTGCCCTCTGGAGAGGTTTAGTCAACGGATCCGCCACATGCTGATCTGTGTATACTTTGCAAATCTTTATGTCACCATCTTGGACATGTTCTCAAATAGCGTGAAACGTAGCTTGATGTGCTTCAGCTTCTTGTGTGACCTTGGTTCTTGCGCATTGGCTATGGCACCCATGTTATCACAGTAGATAGACATTGGGTCCAGCGCACTTGGAACCACACCGAGCTCTGTGATGAACTCCTTCATCCATATCGCTTCTTGTGAAGCCTCTGAAGCAGCTGTGTATTCCGATTCAGTTGAAGATCTTGCCACAACGCTTTGTTTTGCACTCCTCCAGCTAACTGCTGCACCATTCAAAGTAAATACATATCCAGATTGAGATTTAGAATCATCCGGATCAGTGTTCCAACTAGCATCGGTGTAACCATTAACAACGAGTTGTTCATCACCTCCATAAGAAAGAACCATATCCTTAGTTCTTCTCAAGTATTTAAGGATGTTTTTGACCGCTGTCCAATGATCCACTCCTGGATCACTTTGATATCTGCTAGTTAAACTAACAACATATGCAATGTCGGGTCTAGTACATAGCATGGCATACATTAGAGATCCTATGGCTGAGGCATAGGGAGTCTTACTCATCCTTTCTCTATCTTCTATCGTTGCCAGACTTTGAGTTTTAATCAACGTCGTATTGGGCAACATGGGCAAGAACCCTTTCTTGCTATCTTCCATTCCAAACCTCTTTAGAACTTTGTCCAAATATGTACTTTGTGACAATGATATTAGGCGTCTCGATCTATCTCTATAAATCTTTATGCCTAATATGTAAGCTGCTTCGCCAAGATCTTTCATTGAAAAACTATTATTCAAATATTCCTTGACACTATTAAGAAGGTATACATCATTCCCAATCAACAATATGTCATCTACATATAGTATTAAGAATGCTACAGAGCTCCCACTCACTTTCTTGTAAATACAAGCTTCTCCATAAGTTTGTATAAAACCAAAACTTTTGATTACCTTATCAAAACGTTGATTCCAACTTCGGGATGCTTGCTTCAACCCATATATGGACCGTTGAAGTTTGCATACCTTGTTAGCATCTTTAGGATCGACAAAACCTTTGGGTTGCATCATATACAACTCTTCATCAATGTCTCCATTGAGGAACGTCGTTTTGACATCCATATGCCATATCTCATAATCGTAATATGCAGCGATTGCTAACATAATCCTCACAGACTTTAGCTTTGCTACTGGTGAGAAAGTCTCATCGTAGTCAACTCCTTGAATTTGTCGAAACCCTTTTGCGACAAGTCAAGATTTATAGATAGTAACATTACCATCAGCATCTGTTTTCTTCTTGAAAATCCATTTGTTCTCAACAGCCTTCCGGCCATGCGGTAAGTCCACCAAAGTCCATACTTGGTTTTTGTACGTGGATCCAATTTCGGCTTTCATGGCGTCTTGCCACTTATTGGAATCTGGGCTCATCATCGCTTCCTCATATGTCGCAGGGTCATCGGTGTTGAACATGACACTCATAACGGGATCATACTAATCAGGAGTGGTACGAGTTCTTGTTGACCTGCGAGGTTCTGTAGCAACTTCAACCGAAGTTTCATGATCATCATCATTAGCTTCCTCTCTTATTGGTGTAGGCACCACAGGAACTTCTTCCGGTGCTGCGCTACTCGCAAGTTCGAGAGAAGGTTCAACAACCTCGTCGAGTTCTACTTTCCTTCCAGTCACTTCTTTCGAGAGAAATTCCTTCTCTAGAAAGGATCCATTCTTGGCAACGAAGATTTTGCCCTCGGATCTATGATAGAAGGTATACCCAATAGTTTCCTTAGGGTATCCTATGAAGACGCATTTTTCCGCTTTGGGTTCAAGCTTGTCCGGCTGTAACTTCTTTACATAGGCTTCGCAACCCCAAACTTGAAGGAACAACAATCTAGGTTTCTTCCCAAACCTGTCGTTTCAACGGATTTAGATGGTGACCTATTTAAAGTGAATGCGGTTGTTTCTAATGCATAACCCCAAAATGATAGCGGTAAATCTGTAAGTGACATCATAGAACGAACCATATCTAAGAGAGTTCGATTACGACGTTCGGACACACCATTACGCTGTGGTGTTCCCGGCGGTGTCAATTGTGAAAGTATTCCACATTTCTTTAAATGCTCGCCAAACTCGTCACTTAGATATTCACCTCCACGATCAGAACGCAGAAATTTAATCTTCTTGTTACGTTGATTCTCCACCTCACTTTGAAATTCCTTAAACTTCTCGAAAGTTTCGGACTTATGTTTCATGACATAGATATACCCATATCTACTCAAGTCATCCGTGAAGGTAAGAACATAACGATAACCACCGCGCGATGCTACACTCATTGGACCACACACATCGGTATGTATGATTTCCAATAAGTCCGTAGCTCGCTCCATCATACCAGAAAATGGAGTCTTAGTCATTTTACCCATTAGACATGCTTCGCATCTTTCAAGTGATTCGAAATCAAGTGATTCAAGAAGTCCATCGGAATGGAGTTTCTTCATACGCTTCACTCCAATATGACCAAGACGACAGTGCCACATATAGGTCGAGTTATCGCTCAATTTCAAACGTTTAGCTTCAATGTTATTAATATGTGTATTTCCACTATCGAGATTCAATAAGAATAGACCATCTATCAAAGGTGCATGTGCATAAAACATATTACTCATATAAATCGAACAACCATTATTCTCGGACTTAAACAAGTACCCGTCTCGCAACAAACATGATCCAGATATAATGTTCATGCTCAACGCATGCACCAAATAACAATTATTTAAGTATAAAACTAATCCCGATGGTAGATGAAGAGGTAGCGTGCCGACCGCGATCACATCAACCTTTGATCCATTTCCAACGCGCATCGTCACCTCGTTCTTCGCTAGCTTCCATTTATACGCAACTTTTGTTTCGAGTTACAAATATGAGCAACCGAACCAGTATCAAATACCCAGGCACTACTACGAGTACTAGTGAGATACACATCAATAACATGTATATCGGATATACCTTTCTTCTTGATGTTGCCATTCTTCAAATCCGTCAAGTACTTTGGGCAATTCCGCTTCCAGTGACCCTCTCCCTTGCAGTAAAAGCACTTAGTATCAGGCTTAGGTCCAGCCTTGGTCTTCTTCGCCGGTGCGGAAACTTTCTTACCACCCTTCTTGAAGTTTCCCTTTTGCTTATACTTGCCTTTCTTGAATTTGGTGGTCTTATTGATGTGGGTCATGGAATCACTATACCCAAACTTGCCTTTCTTGAAGTTTCAACCTCGTTACCGATAAGTACTCTTTTCTCGTTCCCGTGATATGTGATCCCTTGTGATCCATTCACATGCTTGCAAGCTAATTGGATGGCATTCCACCGAGAGGGCCCAGAGTATATATATCCTTCATATGGATGGACAAATCCCACTCTTGATCCATGAGTCTCAACCCATACTTTCCAAACAATCAATGCCACCTTTATAGCCACCCAGTTACGGTGTGGTGTTTGATGTCATCAATGCATCCTTCCGGTGATGGTGATAAGCATGATCTCATGGTCGAAGGAATTAGGTTACTATGTATCTGAAAGCTTATAGCAATTGAACTATTAAAATGACTTGATCTTTATGCTACGCTTATCTATAGGAGTATGTCCATCATATCATTATCCTAATGATATGACCTTGCTATTAAAAACATCTCAAATGTTCATGATCAAGAAACCATGATCATCTATTAATCAACAAGCTAGTATTATAAAGAGGCTTTACTAGGGACTCTAATTTAGTTTACAAATCACACAAGTATTAATGTTTTTGGTCAATACTATTATAGCATGAATGCAAACATTTATCATAAACACAAAGATATAATAATAACTACATTTATTATTGCCTCTAGGGCATATATCCAATAGTATACACCAATAGTGCTTCTTTTGTAGAGCTGTCCATTGAATATGGTAGAGCCCTTTGCTCGATGTACTATTTCCCGTCTTTCGACTTTGTCGTTTGGCAAAGTTTCGTGTTCGAGATACTCCATGAACGGTTTTGTCCAAGCCGGAGGGACCTTTGCCACCATATGGACGAAAGAGTCTACTCTGTCCGGGTTGTCGATGTCTGCTCCCTTCACGGATGGTGTCTGTAGATGCTCCAAGAAAACTCTAGGTGGAATTTGTTTGCGCCCTGATCCAAGCTTAGACAGTAGATCAGCCGCTTCGTTTTGCTCCCTAGGTACATACTTGACTTCGTAGCCCAACAAGCTCTTGGCTATCTCGTACACTTCGTCTCGATATGCCGCCATCATAGGGTTCTGCGCGTTCCAGGTGCCAGCCACCTGCTGGGCAACCAAGTCGGAATCTCCACAGCAAACTATGCGCTTGATGCCAATATCCTTGGCTACACGTAGTCCGTGAATGAGTGCTTCATACTCCGCCATGTTATTCGTAGCCTCGAAGTGGATCTGTAGAACGTAGTGTAGCTTTTCCCCGGTTGGTGACTATAGCAGTACACCAGCCCCCGAGCCATTGAGTAGCTTTGATCCTTCAAAGTGCATTACCCAGTATTCTGGCTCTAGTATAGGGGTAGCATCAGGCATCTCCGTCCAAACTGCGATAAAATCCGCCAAGGCTTGTGACTTGATAGCGTCGCATATCTTGTAGGTGATATCGAAGGCGGCAAGTTCAATGCCCCACTTCGCGACCCTTCCTGTAGCATCGCTGTTGTTGATAATGTCGGACAGTGGAGTCTTGCTCACTACTGTGATGGGCTGCTCCTAGAAATAGTGCCTCAGCTTCCGAGAAGCAAGGAATACTCCATAAGCTATCTTTTGGTATTGCGGGTAACGCTGCTTGGACTCTGTCAAGACCTTGCTTACATAGTAAACTGGTCGTTGAACTCCGTGCTCATATCCTGGTTCCTTCCGCTCTACCACGACGATGATGCTGATTACCCGATTGGTGGCCGCCATGTAAATTAACATGGGCTCTCCAGGTTCGGGCGCTGCAAGGATAGGCGCTGAGGAAAGAATCTCCTTGAGCTGATTCAATGCTGCATATGCTTCGTCCGTCCATGTGAATTTGTCTGCCTTCTTCAACAACTTGTACAACGGGAGAGCCTTCTCTCCAAGTCGGCTGACGAACCGACTAACTGCTGCAACGCAACCTGTTAGTCGTTGAATGCCCTTTAGGCATGTCAGACGGTTTATGTTTAAGATGGCCTTGATTTTCTCCGGGTTGACCTCGATTCCTCGCTGGGAAACGATAAAGCCCAACAATTTGCCGGATGGAACCCCGAAGACGCACTTCTTAGGGTTAAGCATCATGTTGTATTTTCAGAGATTATCAAAGGTTTCTTTTAAGTCGGAGATTAAGTCGTTTGACTTTTTAGACATCACCGCTATATCGTCCACATAGGCGTGAACGTTCCGACCAATTTGGTCGTGTAGGCAACATTGCATTGTCCGCTCATACGTAGCACCTTTGTTTTTCAGCCCAAAGGGCATCGTGACATAGCAAAACGTGTTGTATGGTGTAGTGAACGAAGTGGCCAATTGGTCCGACTTTCTCATCTTGATCTGGTGGTATCCTGAGTATGCATCAAGAAAATACAAAAGCTCCGAGCCAGCTGTCGAGTCAATGACTTGGTCAATGCGAGGCAACGCAAACGGATCTTTGGGACATGCTTTGTTCAAGCCGGTGTAATCAATGCACATTCTTAATTCTTTGGTTCCCTTTTTGGGGACAAGTACAGGATTGGCCACCCATCGGGTGTGAAGGACTTCTCGGATAAAACTAGCCTTAAGTAACCTAGCTATCTCTTTGCCTATGACGCATCTCTTCTCGTCTTCGAAGCGTCGTAGAGGTCGTTTCACTGGTTTACACTTTGGATCAATGTTTAAGCTGTGCTCGGCAAGTTCCCTAAGTACACCTTTCATGCCGGCAGGTTGCCAGGCAAAGATGTCCCTATTCTCACGGAGGAACTCGACGAGCGCGCTTTCCTATTTGGGATCCAGGTTCATCCCAATGACGGTGGTCTTGGAGGCATCGCCTACCACAAGTTCCACCGGCTTGGTTTCGATGGCGGCCTTGAATGCTGGGGCAGAGTCAGAAATCTGTTTCTTCGACGCGGGCATCTCTGAGGCATCGACCTTGCTCTGGATCTCCTTGAATTCTTCGTCGTAGAGGATAGCTTCTGCATAGGCTGCTTCTCCAATCTCGCAGTCCCGTGCTTTGGTAAAGCTTCCAGATACGGTGATGACACTGTTTGGTCCGGGTATCTTGAGTTTGTTGTAGACGAAGCATGGCTTGGCCATGAAGGTGTGGAATATGTCGCGGCCGAATATTACGTGGTACACGCTCTTGAAGGGGACCACCTCAAAGGTCATGCGTTCTTGGCGGTAATTATTAACATCACCAAAAGCAACCTGAAGTGTGATGCACCCAAGGGACCGAGCCTCCCGACCAGGAACTACGCCGTGGAAGATGGTGTTGGTCCACCTTAGGTTTGCCTCCGTCAAGTTCATCTTCTGTAGTGTATCCAGGTACATGATGTTGATGTTGCTTCCACTATCCACCATACGTTTGGTGAACTCATTGCCGTCAATCAAGGGGTTGATGACCATGGCGTATTGGTTCTCCGTAGGGATGAGGTCTGGGTGATCCTTCCTGTACCAAGTAATTGGAATCCCTGACCAGCGCATGAACTGGGGAACCGGGGGTAGAGTGGCCATCGGCATCCTCATGGAGGTCTTCTGTTGTCGGACGGTGGGGGTGCCAAGGAAAGTGTGGAAAACTACCGCCTTCTTCTCGAAGGGATGCTTGCCCTTGCCATCGCTCTTGGCGGCGTGTTTGGGGTCAACATCCTCGTCCATGTCACTTGAATCATTGGACTCCTCCTCCTTTTTCCCCTTGCCCTTGCCTCATGGTCTGTTCTTCCGACTTCGCTTATAGCCGGACTCCGGGTCCTCCTTGAGATCGTTGATGAATTTGCAATGGTGATTGGTGTGTGTGGCTTTGCTGTTGGCATCGAGGTGTACGAGGCACGACATATCGCGGTACTCCTCGTAGGTCCGGGGAACGTGGAGTGATGCCGAGGTAGTTTCACTTCCTCGCTGCTGCCCACGACCAGCCCCCGTCCTCGGACACGCTATCCACCATCACCTTGTCCTGCAAAAGTCGTGGCGACCATGTCGGAGGCTTTCTTTTCTTCTGGAGGATTCTTCCGCTTTGTGCTGCTATTCCTCTTAGCTTGGGTTGGAATTGCTATTGCCGGCAACGATCCGCGAGCGTCGTCGTTGGCTGTCGCAAATTCACTAGCCAGCTGGATCATCTGATTGAGGTTGAGCTGGTGGTTGTCCTGCAGGCGCTTCAACGTATGTCGGAGCAATGTAACTATTTCCAACCTGTCGATGAAGGCGGATATGGCGGTCTGGGAGTGCACACCTGCGTAGGAATTCTTCATGTCCAGCCAGTGGGAGAGGTAGATGCGACATGACTCGTCTTTCTCCTGCACGCACCTCTGTAAGTCGCCAACAGTACAGGGACGCTTGTACGTACCCTCGAAATTCTTGGTGAACGCTTCTTTCATGTCCAACCAATTGCATATATATTTCTCCGGTATGTCATCGATCCATTGTCGGGTCGTGCCCGCCAGCATCATTGTGAGGGACTTGACGGCGACGTTGGGGTTTTCCCCAGCGATGTCCACTGCTTGTCGTAGTCCTGCAATCATGTAGCTGGCTTGGCGGTGCCGTCATAGGGCTTGATGGTCTTGTCAATCCGAAAGCCCTTGGGGTAAGCTGCGGTCTGTATCATAGGTCCAAAGCAGCGTGGTCCCAGGTATGATCCATCCCGGGCCTCATGGATCTTGTCCAGACGTGATCTTGCATCGTATGGCTCCGGGCTTATTTTCTTATTTTTGCCATCAGGGGATGGGCTGCATGAACGACGTGGGCCTCCTCCTCCATGGTGGCTGCTAGGTGGCGACAGAGGCGGAGGTGGCGGGTGGGTTAGCTTTCTTGCTGTTACCCTCCTGCGATGCCTCACGCTTGTCGCGGTTGCTTGTCGGACGAGGAGGATCATGGCCCGACCTGCTCTTGTGTCCTTGGTTGCGCTCTCCGTCATGATGGGTCTGCTCCGTGTTGTCGCAGATGACGATGTCACTCTGCCTTGGCGGAGGCATGTCCGTATGACGGTGAGCCTTGGTTTCTTCGCGATGTCGGGGGAGCGGGGCGATGGCGATGGGCGACGAGGTTGGGCCTTACCTCCATGGTCGGAGTATATGGGGATATCGTCCTTCCTGTTGCGTGCATCCCTCCGTCTTTGTTCTGACGAACCCGTCTGGGACCCAACATCCTAAGGAGATCTATCCCTTGGTGGCTAGACTGGCAGAACACTGGGTCAGACTCAAGCCTCTGGGAGGTGGCCTTTTCCTACTGTTTTACCGCCTTGGCCACAAGGTCATAGACCTGCTCCACTGCCTCGAGTGATCTATCCTGCTCCAGAAGGGTCTTGGCGACGGCGAGGTTAAGGAGAGGAGTGGGCATCACCTGCCTGCCTTCACTATTAATGTATGGCTTGGCCTGTGCCATCTTCAAGGGAGCCCATCCTAGGTTTCGACGTACACCAGGATCGTTGATAACACGAGCCAGAGCTTTCTTAGCCTTCTGCTGCTGGAGCAGAGTCTTGTACTCGGCCTCCATGGCTCTAGCTTTCTCTATTGACTTCTGCGCGTTGGCCAGATCTCGATCTAGCTTAGTGCCTTGCTTCGCGATGGCCTGCGCTTCCTCCAGCAGTTGATGTCGCTTCTCATCAAGCTGGGTTACATTCCGAATATGAGATACGGTCAAGGGCTCGACGAGGAGATTGTCGTACATCACTCTATCAGCTGGAGTAACTTGGGCAGCAGCAGACGTGGATGTCGGAGGCGGCGGGTTTGCGGTGTTGTTGTTGCTCGGGCCGGTGCCGAGTTCCTGCGGCTGTTGCACTGGGTTAGGCTGATGGGCATGACCTTTGCACGATCCTTGTCGGAAGCAACAGGTGGTCCATTCCCCTTGTCCAGCAATGTAGGCGGGGCTCGTCAGGGTTGGTCTTCTTCCATCACAGCCCCAATGGAGACAAACACCTCTCGGGATGTGATGGCCTTGTTAGCTTGCTCGTCGCGCTGATAGTCCTCCTCCATCTCCTGCATAGCTGAATCTAGCTCGTCCGGGTTGAGGTCTATCTCCTCCGAGTAAGCGCTGATGTCGGCGTAGAGCTTGTCGAGCATAGAGTCGGAGGGTGCTGGGGCTTCATCAACAATGGGTGATGGCGGGGCGGCGACGTTGATGATGACTGGAGGTGGTGGTGCTGCTGCAGCGATAACGACTGGAGGTGGTGGCGGTGGTGTGGCGACGACCAATGGAGGAGGTGGTGGTTGCTGAGGCGGGGGTGTGCCGCCAATGAGCGCGAGCGCTGCATGGGGTGCCACCTCGGCCTCTGCGTAGCTATTGACGGTGTTCACCATGCTCTCAAAGGTGAGGCGTCTCGCGGCCTGCTGCCGCCTTAGCGAATGCCGGAGAAGCGTACCCTGGTCCAGTACTTCCACAAAGTGATACATAGCATCATCATTGGGGTAATGCGCGATCGAACCGTATACGGAGCCACCTGGCAAGGTAATCGCGGGGGTTTTCACCCTCTCTCTGAACGCAACGCGCCAGATCAAAGATGGTTACCACTCCAATGAACTTGGATCTCTGCTGTCCAGACGCGCGGACGAAGACGGTGGACTTGCAGCAATCTTCCACCGTTATATCCTGCATAGGGGCAGTTTGGGTGGGCCTTGAATTTTTCCAATATTTGCCGGCAAACTCCAAGGAGAGATCCGACAACGATCCTTCCGCGAACGTGTCCTGCCGTCTGTGCGGGTCTTGATGCTCCTCCGACTCCCAGGGAACTAGTGCCCGAGTCGGTTTCGCCAATGAAGAGGTGGATGTCTCTGATAGGAACGATCGAGCACCGCATAGGGTTCGTCTTCGCCGGGATCCAGAACTCGTCGGGAGGGATGATCGGAACGTTGCCGGAGAAGAGAACACGACCGATGGCTACGGTTTCGCCGATTCCCACGAAGATCTTGGTCCTCGCCCGCTGAAGAGCCTGAAGCGCCTCTTGCCCCACGGTGGGCGCCAACTGTCGTGGTATTGCCGATGAGTACGCCATGGAGGGGTCCTCACGGTGCATGTTTAGAGACGTGGGGGAAGGCGGACGGTTGACGGGTATGAGGTTACACAGCTTACCCAGGTTCAGATCCCACGACGGTGGCGGAATCCTACTCCTGCTATAAATCACTATAAGGGCAAATACGACGAGTAACAGGGATTGGTTCGATGTGTGAGGTGCGTCGTAGTCAACACTAGTTTGTCTGAGATTGTTCCCTAAAGTCTCCCATAGGCCCGACTTATATAGTCGTCAGGTCCTAGGGTTACAGGCAAAGTCCTTGCCGGACAGGTTACAGAGTCCTACACCGCCTACAACTAGTCTAGCGTGTCTTGTACTCCAAGGCTCCGAGTACGTCGGTGACTCCTTCGTAGCCTTCCTTTATCCGGCATGGGCCTCCCTTCTAGATGCATCTAACTGGGCCGCCCACCAAGCCATGGGCCATGCTACCAACTGTGGGCCACCCGGGTTATCCGGATAGAGGACATGCTATGAGGATACCCATATAGCATATCCCCAACACACGACACCATGAATCGAACATGATCATCAAGCATCGCCACCATGCAAGCTGGAGTCATCAACACCACCACCTACACTAGAAGGAGCATCGTCATGAACACCATCATACCTAGGTCCTAGGCCAAGCATGGCCTCTTCCCCTCGACATTTCCCTCCTCTCCATGATCCCCTACCTTGCATCATCATGTCATTCTCTAGTGATGTCATCCATGATGCTTCCGTCCATCATCATGATCATGTTCTTCTCAACAAGGAGTTTGCCCATGGACTTGTTTTCATCGGCAATAGCTATTCTCTCCTCAATGGCAGCCTTTCACAACCCATATTCTCGGAGTGCTTGCCACCTTGTTTGCTTCTCTTGAGTTTTCTTATCGGTCAAGATCAACTTTGCTTCTAATGTGTTGGCCACCATCGTCTCATTTGAGTGCACCATGTGATCAATCTTGTCCCTCAAACTTGAGTTCTCAGCTTGCTTCTTTAGCCTATCCTTTGCCATCTTATTGCCATCGGGTTTTCCCTTGTTTATTTCTTCCGGTGAACCATCTTCTTCATCATCCAATTGGATTAATGATCCTATTTTAGGTGGAGCTCCTTGCTCCATCAACTTCCATTTCTTGCTTTTTAAGGAAATTCTAACAATGTTCTAGGTTGAACACCTTTCCCTTGGAAGATGGAATGTCTTTGTATCGTGATTACGCAATTCGGTCCTACAAGATGCAAAAACATGTCAAATTCAACACTATTTCAAATGCAATAATGTAAAAAAATGCGCACACATGTGAAAAGAAAAACACATACTCACACAAGGTGCATTCTTCACTTGCTGCAAGCATCCACTCCAACGGTTACATGCCTATTTGATCATATCCCAACAATCTTGGAGTGATCTATTGGTGCATGGAGTTGTTGTAGGAAGAGGAAGCATGAATTGAAAGAATTTGTCCTTGATCCTTTGCCAATACCGCTTCCTGGTTTGGTCGTTGCCGGACACGGCATCGAGAGACACACTCTTTCATGCTTTGATCAAAGAAACATCTTCCAACTGGGTGTAGTTCATTGTTCTCTTATGGATGGGACCTTGCGAGGAACTCAACAATCCCTCCTCCACCTCATCCCCGTTAACACCAACACCATCCGCACCACCATCCGCCTCATCAAATACTTGCGAGTGGTCTAGATCATCTCTATTGTCATACTCGTTCATCATGGCTTGATTGATGTCTACCACATTCTCATTCAACAAATTCACAAAAGAAGTGGGCACTTCATGCAAATTGGAGCTATAATGTGGGAAATCTGATCAACTACTCACAATGGTTAAATTTGAAACAATTAAGAAAGGGTATGAGTATTGATACCTCACGGCGAAATCATCGACCAGTTGGCTTGCGTCAGTGGTGTTGGTGGTGGAGCAATCGTAGCGGGCGTCAAAGAAGCAGACTGCTTGTGTTTCACCACCGTCGCCAAAGAAACCAAAGTGGAAGAAACCGACATATGGAAGTTGCTATAATGCATAAAGTGCAAACTTAGAAAGATAGTCTTTATCGGTATATTGAAAGTTGGTGGGGCTATTAGAACCACAACACTATCGAAATAAAAATAAGCAAAGAGTGGGAAACAAACAATATCATCAAAGTTGGTTATCACCATAACCTCTAGTACCTACAACTAAACATAGTATCACTCTGATATCAGTATGGGGTAACGTGCTACTTAAAACAAAAAAAATACCATGCAAGATATATAAAACGATCACTATCGAGTTTTAAACAACGAGATCATACCCTCGACAAACATGTCACCGCAACGGAGTTTATGACATTGCATTAAAGTCCTCCAACTATTGCAGCTAGGTTATACCTCTCAGTCGCGAGAGTTTTCTCCTCGTTAAGATCCGCATGATCAAGCATTGGAGTAGACAACGCCTCTGAGGTGTTTACGTGTTTCGATATAGCGTCATCATCTTGTTGTTCGAACAATCACTCGTACGTATCAAGGAAGCAAACTCGCTAAAGATCGGAAGCCCTCACGTTCTCCTTCTATATTAGATATAAATAGAGCGGATGAACCATGTCCATGAAGCCTTTGTCTCAGACTTGAAACATGCCAATAGCCACCGGGAACATCAAATTATGTAAATCTAACGCATTGCATTCTTCAATTTGACCATTCCACTTGTTAGTAAAAAATAATGAGGCTATGCTCAAATATAGATGACACGCTTCTTTGAAGCCATCGATGCAAGACTTTAAAGCCATAAAAATTGGAGAAAAAGACTTTCTCGTTTGATGTTATCTCAGTATCTATCTCCACAACACAGCTAGGTGACTTATTTTTCGAAGGTGTAGAGACAGAAGAATTTGATAGAAAATTCGAATGTGTGTGTGCAACATGATCGTCTCCCTAGTTTTCGATGGTGGCGGGCACTGTGAGCTAGCGGAAGCGGACGAGGCTCAAATAAAACAAAAAATAAGGTGTAGAGATGTGAGAGGTACCTATTAGAAGTTTCCTCTCGCGGCTCCATCTCGTTATCTCATTCAGCACACCAGCCTCCATAATCTAGGATTGAAAAGTATGCTCGGATCTAAATTGAGAAGGATGGAAAGGGAATAAGCATTTCTAATTCCACTCACCACGTTTGTCGTAGTACGAAAGCATCGCCGCCGCTGCTGAGACAGAAGGGTGAGCTCCGCCGCCAGAGAAGAAGAAGAGGAAGAACTAGCTAAAAGGAGTGACATGCGGGCTTAGTCGGAAACGGGTGCATGTTTAACTCGATCTGGCAGTTGCAATTGATTGAAATGGGTCCAACTTTTTTTAACATAAACGGTACCCTAGCCTAAACAACATCGTTGGTGACTGTTTTAATTCTCGTGTGGCCCTGGGATATTTTGTAGCTAAGAAATGTCACATGCGAGCTATTGTTATCAACGACGTCGCTTTCTGTCCAATTTATTGTAGAGATGCCACGAAGGAGCTATTCACCCATGTCATCAATCCACAACACCGGCTCCATCCCTATTGAGTGTGGAATCTCAGACACCGAGGATGTTGTACACCCACTTTCCATGTTTGGGAATGAGTGCGAGATCAAACCAAACCACCTTGACAAAGACGCAATCACGCAGGAGCCATGAGATTTACCTAGGTTCGGGCCGCCGTGAGACGTAATACCCGACTCCCGCATGTATGAATTATGGTGGAAAGATGGATGTAGTGTAAAAGGTTGAGCGCCAGCGCTGTCTGGGTAGGGCCCGAGAGGATAAGAGGTGCGCTTGACGGGATATGGTTGCCCTACTCAACTAGGATGTGCTATGCCTTAGGTCCAACCCCTTCTAGGTCGTATCGACCTCTCTTTTCTAGGTCCTAGGATCCGGCATGGCACCTGGATGCGTATGCCTTGTCACGTGACGAGTAGAGAAACACGCGCCGCATAGCCTACAGGGATTGTGGGACATGTTCCGCTGGTGTACTAGCGATGTGTCATGTTATCGATGGGCCGTCTTGATAGGTGCCACGCTTCCCTGGTATGCTACCGACAACTCATGGAGCGACAGGCGGACGACAATGCTAGGGCGCGCATGTGCTTCTTCCTTCGATGCTCCGCCTCGGGTCATGAACGGAGGCAAGACCGTCGGGTCTTCGTGTGGTAGTGGTTGTCGGGGTGCAAGGGCCGCAGTAGGGTAAACACACTCAACCACCTTGAGGATGTGGATCCCATGTCTTCAGTTCCTGGTGTATCACGTAATTTGTGTCCCCAAGGTAGGCAATTTTTGGTGGATCCAGTGTCGTGATCCATACTTTGCCGGTCTCATGGGGACCCTGGTTCCCATGAGTTCGATAATCCCCCTGTCGGATATATTTCTCCCGCTCGCGAGCATCAAATGACAGAGTTTTCACTGTCTTCCCTCATTCAGGAACTAATACAATTATAGCACAAAATATATACATAATTATACACATAGAAATAGACAATAATATTACCTTTATGTTTCTAGATCATATTTCCAACCGCAATCACCTTATCTTTACTATTAATTTCAAAAGCGTGGTGAATGCCTGGTGTCACAATCCAAAAAATTACGTATAATATGCCACCCTTCTCAACAAACTCAACAAACTTCACGCATCCGTGTAATTAGGAAAGACACTACCGGTCACATCCCCCTTTTCGTGCATGCTTTTCTCCTCAAATTGTGGATCTCTTGTTCACGGCCCTTTTAGTTGTCATGGTATAATCGGTCAAATCGGTCAGTATGTTGAGATGATATGAACTTCTTGCAACAAACCTGTTCGTGCTTCTTTCATCAGCCGAAACCAATAGCAGCCTTGGTGAATATGGGAATGGGATCCAGTGCTCCCGGCAGTGCGTTTAGGCTAGGTCCCTATCGCCAGATAGGTTTGCTTGCCGCCTTGGCTCCCAGAGGTTCAAGCTGGCCGAGGCAGCGCCGTTGCATCGGTCTCCGCCGCCAACTGCTCTACCCTGCTTCGGGGTACCTCCCTTGCCGTTGTGATACATCGGTCGGGCGGAGGGTCGAGCCCCATTATGCATCCACCAAGCGGAAGAGGCAGGATACATAGTTAATGGTGGGGGTGGGGTAGTCCTCGCCGCCGGCGGTATCAGGGCGCGGTCGATAAAGCAACACAAGCAGTGTCACTCGGTCTCCTCCCATAATTGGGTAATTGCTCCTCCATATCTGCAACAAATTTATCCATTAATAATTCCGCATGATGCTTAATTTGCTAATCGTCCATGGGTAATTGCTCCTCTCTTTGTCTCTGCATCATCTGCTATTTGTGTTTTAATTAATATTCTTCCAAACTAGCATTAGGCACAAATTTGAAATTTCTGAAAATAAACTGAAACATGCTTTAAAAAATTGATACCAGCTAGGGGAAGAGCCCCTACGGCTTTTTAATCGCGTCCACCGACCGGCTGGGACACTCCATTTAGCTGCAACCAGTGGACCCATGGTCCATCCACCTGAAACATGCTTACGATCCAGTCAAGAAAATGGATTTTCTGTATCTGCAAATCATGTTCACTAGCTTCTTAAGTTTGGGTACTTCGATATGGTGAAATATTTTTAATCAGACATGTACGAATAGTTTTGTTAATCGTCTGTGAGTCTATGGTATTCAGTTATAAAATAAGGTCAATATGTATATTCTGGAAGGCTTCTGTAACGCCGTTGATTATATCTCACAATTTGCTCAATCGTTTGCCACCGCAGGAAGTGAAGGCACATTTCCGGGATGAAATTCATGAGGCGAATTCAGGATACCGGAGGAGAAGGCAATGGCGATGGATCTGATAGAATTCGTCGAGTTGAGTTTCAAATGTTCAGAGACGTCTGGTTCAGAAATAGTGAGACAAATGGTGAGCCATGAACAACACCTCCAACAACAACCAGGTCGACGTTATCTCCGGTTTCTGAATTGATGAATGAAGAAACAACTTCAACTAATGATGATAAGCAACTCGAACTTGGCAAGTCTCTGCTCCGATTCCTAACACCGCTCCAAGTCTCTTCTCCTATTCCTACACTGCATGAACTCTTCTCCACCACACGCCAATGGGATATAAAAATTACTCCAGAGGATTGAGGTGGAAGGCGTCAAGGCGAACAACATCGAGTTTCGGAAAGTCGAAGACATGGCCGAAATGCGGGAAGTCGAGGACAACATTAACGTCGAGATACGGGAAGTTGAGGACAACGTTGAGGCGGGATACGCCTAGGCAGACGGCGGTAGCGCCGACAAACCATCCTTTGCCATGCTCTCTACGGTTGAAGCAGAGGTACTAATACTTTCTGCACGAGTTTTTGTATGTCAATTCTGTAAGCAGGTTCTTTCTGAATTTTCTTGATCAACGTCAAGATATGAAGTTTCCGTATCTTTATGTTATTCATAGAGTATGTTTATGGACGCATCAGTTTCCGCATGGAGTAATCCGTGGTTCAGTAAGACATGTGCTCATTTTTAGTTTGTAAGTGCAATATGTCGATGCACTTCAACTAATTCTTGCTTGGTGCAGAGATCTCGATGCAGATGCCGACACTGGAGAAGTGCTGGCCCTTGTGCTTGGGAAAGCTGGCATCATGCCCATCCAGTACCTATGGTATGCTCCATGCTTGCCTGCGTTATTTGGTCCACGTCAGTCTACTTTGCATTGGGTGCAAAATCTGGGTCTGGAACTAACTTCTTGTAATAAAACCGTATGACTCCATTTGTTAGATTTAAGTGAACAGTTCTATGGATTATTAACAAAGTTGTTGGTAGGATGAACCACTCAATTTATGATTACCGAATGGTGATACAAATCTTGATGCAGTGAATCTTAAATTTGCATCATAAATATCTGATTTTCATATGCATTGAGAATAACAGGGGTGGCCGCTAATTATAGTTTGCCCGTTTCATAGAGCTCACACTATACTGATATATATGTTGACACAGGTGGCTTCTGGTCGGATATGCTTGCAATGGGTCAACAAGCTTACTAACTTATTCGAACTGATTATCCTAAGAGCAGAGTGGGGGATGTTAAGAAAAACTGTCACTCGGTTTGATGATTCGGTTCATATTTGTTGTTTGATTCCTCTGTCTAATTAGTCCCTTTGCCATGAGAAAGGTCCTCATTCATCTCTTGGAACCATTAACCATGCATCTGCTATGTTTATGAGCTTACCTGATTATAATGACGTGCAGTAACTTGGACGTGTCTAAGATGAATTTAGTAAACTAAGATATGTTTTGTTGTTTTCCCAGTGATGGTAATTCCTTATAACCTGACATATTTCAGAGGGACTGCTACCGCTATGTTGGTAAATATCCTGCTTCAACAATACAATTAACTTAGACACATTATGAAGAAACCGTGATTGTGCTGCTTTAAAAAAATCATTTTGGTCTATTTTTCTGTAGGATTGATTCATCTATATATATTTTGCTTAGCTTGTGCTAAGTAGAGACCTATCAGATTTAAAAAAAAATTAAGTATGGATATGTGAGTGATATCGTTGTCTTTACTTGTTTAATTTCATGAGCAGTTTTGTTATTTCTCAAGGTTCCTGGACAAACTCCGTGACAGATCCCTGATTCACATTGCAAACTTACATTGCCATGTATTACGTTGCCTAACTAGCATCTGAACATGACAATCTGCTTTAAGCCCTACCAACCTTATTTTAAATTCACAATCTTTTAAGATGTGGCAGATTCTAATGCGGAAGCGTTGGCTAGAATCTGATACCGCATGGCTTGGATTATAGAGAGGATAACCCAATCCTGAATCGTATGACGGAGAGATGCTTCAGCGGTGAAAAATTAGGCATGGACTCAAGCGAAAGTGGCTAGCTGCTCTGATTGATTGTAGTTGTGGTGAAATTTGGGATTGGGTTGCCAAGAATCTGAACAGGAGGCGGCTGGGTCCAGAAAAGGGATTAATATTGGAGGGATGTCCGTGCTTGGAATTTTCATGATGTTGTAGTGAGTATATATCTTGCTTAATACAAAGAGATAATTAGTTGGTATACGATTGCTTTTTGAACATGTTGTGGAGTTAAGCAAAATGAAAATGTTAATATTTTGAAATACTATGTTGATATGTTTTGTATATACTTCAATATTGATTTCTATAGTTGGCTCACGCCCCTGTCGCCTCCCCGAACGAGGTGGACGGGGTGCCCCCTCCTTCCTCCCCTCCCTAGAGCTTCTCCCCCATCACCTCCCCTTTCGCTGCTGTCCCAGGGCATTGCCCATGCGGTGCCGTGCGTGACCGATGGCGGTGGAGGTCGGTCCCTCCCGCTTCGCTATTGTACCTTTTCACTGGCTAGATGCCATTATTATCGATCTAGCCAACCTCGTGACTTTGTCCTCGGTGACACGTCGTTGGTGACTACAAGACAGTGGTGGTATGTGCCGGTGGGCAAAAAGATTGATGGACAACTACGGGTTGTCCGAGTGGTGGTTTTTGAGGGTCGGGAGAATTCCCTGTCATCTCAGCACCGGCGCGGTGATGCCTGTGGGTGTTGCTATTCCTTCCCAAAGGACGTTGGGTGTACCTCCTCCTGTGGACACTATTCAAGGTATATACTTCAATATTTAAATAATTTTATATGCTTACACATGCAAAAGGTGTAATGTCAGAAAAATAAAGAACCGTGGCAACGCACGGCATTTAACTAATATATGTAAATTCCTTAAACATAATATTTATATATTCAAAAAAAATATTTTAGGAAACTTTTGTGAATATAATAAACTTTTCTGCGTGCAAATTTAAAATGGCAATATATCATATCAGTTGATACAAATTCTTAGATTGGAGGCTACGATCCTGTACAAAACGGAAGGATATCACCATCCGGCAAGGTAGAATATCGCAATTCTTGCAAGCATATAATGAACATGCCGTCCATGGATGATTTGCAGATCCGCGACATGCCATCAATGGATGATTTGCAGATCCTCCTTACGTGCGTACGCGGGCCAGACAGCTCCCTATATATACATCCACCCAGAAGCACCCACACCGATCCATCTCCGCGTAGCCATAGCCACGATGAAGCAAACGGGCGCTTCCTATCGCATCCTCCTCGCCATCGCCGCGCTAGGGTTCGTCGCGGCGGCGCTGGCTCGCGAGGTTCCCGGCGGCGGATCCACCCAAGACCTCCTTCCGCGACACCAGCAGCCTATTCCGTTCGAGGCAGAGGCCGGCATGAAGAGACAGGTTCACATGGGCAACGATCCGATACACAACGCCTACCCTCAGCCCTCCCATGTGGGTGGAGGAGATAGCCAGTATCACAGCTCGAAGGCAGATGTTCCCGGCGGTGAGAAGCTGATCGGCCTCGACACCATGCTGCGAGTGTCTCCCACTCCCCCTGCGCCTTCGGGCGGTATCACGATACACGAAGACAGTCCCCCTGAGCACCATGGCTAGCTGATCACTGTAATAGTGGGTAGTACGCGTATGAACTGCTTGTAACACCTACGAAAGATTTGAGCAGAATAAATTAGAGTACAAAGAGATTTCTATTGTTACATCTTATGACTTGTGACAAAAAATTAATTTGCATTTCTAGGTCTTATTTGGTTTACTTTCTATGATCTTCTTTAATGACGTGGATCCTTGCGCGTGATGGTACCTACGATTGGGATGACCTTGTGTAACGCTTAACCCTATGCATGCATTCTAGTCTGCTCATGAAAACCAATTACATTGGTAGAGATCTAACATCTATGGATGCGACCCTTAATGTTGATCATGTTTTGCTCGTGATCGAGGTTTGATCAACAGGTCTCCAGCATTAAGATATATATATATATATATATATATATATATATATATATATATATAGAGAGAGAGAGAGAGAGAGAGGGGGGGGAGAGAGAGAGAAAAGTACTAATGGTCACAGAACTTACCTGAGATGAGCGATTTGATCACGCAACTCATAAAATATAAAAACCTATCACTTAACTTACGTTGGATGAGTGATTTGGTCCGGTCCATGACCAAACCACTCATCCAACATAAGTTAAATGTTGGGTTTTCACGTTTTGCAAGTTGTGTGACCAAAATCACCCGTCTTAGATAAGTTCTATGATCACTGTTTTTTTCCCCTTTTTTCTATCAAATTAGAACATCAATTTTATCCCGATTTTCGCTAGGGTTTTTCTGTTTCATGTCAAATTAATATGTTAATATTTTTTAAATTATTAGTCTTGAAAAAAGAGAAATAATACATCATGTTTCTATATCAGTCTTTTTTTTAGAAAAAATAATGTAGCAGTCTTTCGCCAACATTTAACTCTAGCCGAACAAGTTGTTGCTAAGATTTCGGTGATAGAGATATTTTGGTTCTATGTACTAGCAAAAACGTCTATCTGCAACAGTGATCTACTTGATATACCAATACTTTGGCAACAATGGAAACAATATGATTGGACATGATTTTTTATGGTTGTATGTAAACCATAATAAATTTTGAACTCAAATTTATTTGGATGGTGCGAAGAAACAAACTTGAAATTAAAAATAGTGACCAGCAGTGAAACATCGCCATTCATTCTGACTTTGTAGTTTGCAGACCTCCAAATAATTGACTTTGACGATGAAATATTACCGATTACGAAAAATTAGATTTTCAAAATATGTCTGGTTTAAGTTGTCAAACTTTTTTCGGGGCAAATGGAATTGTATTTATTCAAATAGTAGTGTTGTTACAATCCCGAAGGATACGGCCTAGCAAGGGATCTGGAGCCGACCCTAACTAAACAATAGTTCTATCTTCCAACATACCAAACCTAGCTAACTCATGAGTAGCACAATTCTGCTCCCAAAGAATTTTAGTTATAGATACAATGCGATCTAATGAAAAATATTGTCGAATGACCTCCACTAGATGACCAAAGCAAGACCTATCGACATTAGTAATTTTCACCATTGACACCAACTAAGATGTTTTCCTGACCAAGATCAAGCGACAGCTTAACACCTTTCATACAATCACTGAACTCTAATCAAGAGCCGACGAGCAAAAGTTTAAGGATCTGCATGCCACAAAAATAATAGTGTTATCGCTACACCTCAAGATCATGTCGCCACTAGCCCGTCCTGATTGAGACAAGAAGGCCCACCTATATTTTTAAACTTTGACTACGAGTATAATTTTTTATTTCCAAGAGTGATAACAAAACTTATCGGAGATGAGTGATTTCGTTACACAACTTGCAAAACGTGAAAACACAACACTTAACTTACGTTGGATGAGTAGTTTGGTCATCATCCGGCTTGAAAAACCGATTCCGAGCCGGTTCATGACCAAATCACTCATCCAACGTAAGTTAAGTGATGGGTTTCCATATTTTGCGAGTTGTGTGACCAAATCACTCATCTCGAACACATTCACCAATAGTATGAAATCAGTATTGGATATGTTTGGAATTCATGTGAGACCATGGCTACTTGGTTTGAGCTATGGCACCACTGTTGTAACAGTAGATCACCATAAGATCCTATGCACTTGGAATCTCACACCAAGTTCAGTAGTGAACTTTTTCAGCCAAATCCTTTCCTTTACAGCTTTTGAAGAAGCCATATACTATGCCTCCTTTGTAGATGCCGCAACTAAATCGTGGCATTTTCGATGTTGGGCGCTTGACTTGTCGGCATGATACCCCTAGCTTCATCAAAGGGGCATTTGTTTGTGCTAGTTTCCACTGATTACTTCACCAAGCGGTCTGAAGCAGTATCTCAGAAACATGACACACAAAGGAGGTGATACAATTCATAAGTGACCACAGTGTTCATCGATTCGGCATACCACAAACTCTTTCATCATGTAGCATCCCAATTGTCTAACAATTGCAATGCTACTAGCCTAGTCTATATAACTGCTACTTCCTATATATAATTGTTGCATCATCATTATATCATGCTCATGTCATCATGCCACCTTGCATGTGAGCATCATATAAAACCCTTTTGATTTGGTTCTTCTCTCATATGCATTGTAAATTGTATTTGCCTCTTGATATTGTATTTGGTTCTTGATATATTGTTTAAATGCCCAAGTTGAGTTGGGGGCATATCTTTTATTCAACTCCACCACCTTTCTTGTCATCACCCCATCATTCCACCATTCCACCATATATGAGCATTGCAACTTATTTGGTTTTACATCTAGCTCATGTGGGTTGGGATGGATCCAATTCTAGCTCCACATGCTCCCATGTATGCACCATGTTGTTTTCACATTATTGGTATATGAGAGCCACATGGCCACCTTTGCATGCTATGTGAGTGGAACCCCTTGTCAAGCTTTCATATGGTTTAAATATGAATATAAGCTCATGTAGGAATACCATTGGGGTCATGTTGGCTAGTGGCACATACACACAAGCTTGGCCACCTTATATTCATGCATGATCTTTTATTTAATCCATGTGGTAAACAAGCTCTCTTTTCTTTTGTTGGGCCTTATTCCAAAATTTGGGAAGCTTGCTTATACAAGTGCCATGAGATAATCTAGTGGTTTTCACTACTAGAGGAGGCATTTATTATTTATGCATGGCCCATGCAAGAACCACCACATTCTAGTCTTTTGGATTTTATTTGGTTCTTTTCTTGAGTGGATCATCTCTCATCTCTCTATCCCTCCTTTGGCTTGATCTAGTTGGTCTTGCTAAATAACCACCACCATGAGCTACTCCCACCAACCTCACCACCTTTTATCCCATCCTCTCTTTTGACTAGATCTTGTTTGAGCTTGGCTTGATTTTGCTTGGTCTTGTCAAAAGAGAACACTCCACCTAATCTCTCTCTCTAAACCCTAAGACCCCATATCTCTATCTTTCTCGAATCTCTCACCTAAGCTAAACCCTAATCCTTATTCCTTAATGCCCAAGGAACATGTATGTGGGCATCTCCTCCCCTTTGTGCCTTTTCCTCTCTATTTCTATTTGCATACCACAATCCCCTACTCAAATGCTCCTACAAAGTTCAAAAGGTTTTGAATTAGTAACTTGTTTGGATTTGAGACAAACAAACAACAACAAATAAAGTAAAATGTAAGGGCATAAAAAAAATAGTGAGAGAGGAGCAGCAGCAGCCACCTAGCCTAGGCGGCATCCAGCAGAAGCAAGGCCCACTCGGGGTCCTTCTCTCCCTCTTCTTGGCCCAGTACCCCTTCACCCCGACGCCGTCTCATCGTCTCATCCCGTTCTTCTCCTCTCTGCTTTGCTAACGGAAGGAAGCAGGTGGCCGTCGCCTCCCGTCAGCCGCGTCACCAGCTCTCCCCTTTATCTCCCAAGCGGAGGCCTGAACCCTAGACCCTTCCTTCCGCTTTTCCCCAGTAGCCACCTTCCATCCCTCCTTTCCCCACGGTCTGAGAGGGAGACCGAGAGGTAGGCACGGCAAACGAGCATTGCCATGGGCGACACCAAGAGCTCCTGAGTGCGGGAGTCGCCTAGGATCGCCGTCTCCATCCTCCACCCGAAGCACCGGAGCCGGACCTGTAGGTGACTGCTTCCTCGTATCTGTTGCGGTCGTGACCGAGCATGCCGCCTGCCGCCATACGACCATATTCCTCCGTCCCCGGCCCCAATTCTTGCGGGAATTGGTCGAGGTGAGTGCTACCTCCTTTCCCCCCTTCTTTTTCTCCACCTTCCCGCATCATGCCGCCTTGAATCGCCGTCGTCGGTAACCACCGCTGGCGTCGCGACATCCAGAGATAGCAGCCGCAGATCACCTGCGCCTCTCTCCCGATAGTTTCGGCCTCTCCAACCACCTCCAGTGGCGCACTGTACATACCTGAAAAGAGGGAACTTCCAGCTTTCAGTAGGATCAAACGGCGCATGAAGCTGAGTAGTAAATCTCTCAAAATCATCCTCCGAAATCGAGACTATCTCGCAGAAAATCAGTTAGATATTCAGTGACGCCAGGTTTAGTTTCGACCAACTTTCGCCTCCTGTTCGTCGCTGTTTTACCGTCTCTAAAGCCCTCCCGTAGAAAAACTTCCTGAACCAATATTGTAGAAATTGACCCCCTCTACAACTTTGCTTTTTGCGGAATATCAAGATTCGGAGCGGATTGCTCGCCATCGTCATTCAAATATTGGAGCAGCTAGCCTATTTCGCGAACCGATCTTCAGTTTCGTCAGGCTCTTAACCGACAGCTCCTAGACGTTTTGCAAAAATCCCCTTTCCCTTTTCCAATCTCAACCCGCAGTCCCCTCCTTCTGCCATTTGTCACCACCTCGTTCGCTCGCGCGTGCAGTGCTTCCCCACTCGCTGGCCCACCTGTCTGTGACCCCGGCTAGCTCGCCCCGCGGTGAGAAAAGTCAGTTCTGTGCGCGTGTGTCCTAGTCAGTCTCGGCCACTTGTCAGTGACAGTGGCTAGCTTCCTCTGAGTATAAAAAGTCTCTGTTCTTTTCTGTTTTAATTAAAACTTTTCAAATTTGTTTAAATTCAAATTCAAATTGAAATCTGTTTTCAAATAAATTTAAAAATATAAATTCAAATTAAACATGTAATATATGTTTTGAAATCAGAAAAATGTGAGGAATTCAAATCTTCCATTCAAAATATATTTTGGACACTTTAATTTCCAAGTTGATTAAAATTACAATAAAATGCCTTTTTCCTTAATTAATTAATAACTTTAGTTTTATAACTCCAAATTTGACAAATAATATGTCTAAAATGATTAATTCGACGAGACCTTTCTGTTTATGCATTCCATATTCTGTTTTGCAGCATGCATCATACAAATATAAAGTATACATCAACTTATTCGAGAATAAAATGTGACCAAAACTCAATAAAATGCTTATTTCTTGTATTCCACACCTCACCCATGCCATGCTACATTATTGCCATGCAAATTGTGCATCATTCATCATGGCATGATTGTTTGCTTGTCGCATTTTATTCTTATGCTTGTGCACTTTATTTATGTTGGCCCTTGTTTGTTTGGTTCTTCTTCGAATAGACGCTGAGCAGGGGATATATCAAGAAACCCAGGAGCACTACCCAGATCCTTCTCTCGCTTCAACTGAGCTGCCAGGCAAGCACTACCACATGCTTGCATACATATAGTACCTATTGCCTCTTTCTTATTCTTGCATCATTGAGTCGCGATCGCATTAAACTGAATCCCAAGTACTGCATAGCCTTTACTTTTAAACTCCACCGAAACTTGTTCCTCCATCCCATGAGCCATTACTACAGGAGTTGTTTGAGCCATGCGAGTCGTAGGACAACATGTGTAGGGTATGTGAGTGTCTGATGGATAACGAGGTACCTATACAACTTAACCTGAGTAGTAATGGGATAACTAATGAAAGTGGCATCGGTGAGCAATATCTGCTATTTGGTTTTTCATGCTCACTTGTGTCCCGTAGGACCCCGAGTACTTGATTCCTGTTCCTTGAATATTTGCGCTATCCACATCCGGGAGGCTTATGGGACCCCGAGGCGAGCTTGATTCATTCTTATTTCTTGGGGCCACAAACTAGTTTGAGGTTTTATTTACTATCTGTACTTATGCCATGCTTTCTTTGTTTAATTTAAATTGTGCGAGGTCTTTACTGCTTAGGGAAGCGGAGTGTTTTGGATGTCGACAAGCCAGTCACATTTTTGGGTTCCCGATCGTTTACAGCCGACGCAAACCTTGAGTCCGTCTCGAGTCGGCTAACCGTTGCTATGGTAGCTTAATGGGGTGGCCCCAAATATTCTGAATCTGGTGATTGCTTTGTCGTGAATGCCTCGTTGGGTTTTGATTTGGTTTTTCCGAGGTTGATCGAGTGTGTGTTGCTATTTGTGCACCCCTGCAGGATAAAACTTTCTGAAAGTCGTGTCCGCGGTTATGGACGACTTGGAGCACAGTTTCTTGATCATAGACAAGTATAACTAAAGTACCGCTTTTAATTTGACTAAGTAACTGACTAGTAAATAGTGCAATACTCATGGAATGGATAATAAAAATGCCAACGGATGGGGGGGTTGTTCGTCCGCTTCCTCGTTGGTAAGCGAGGAGGAGGATGGATCTGTTAATATTACTGTTATAACTGTTGTTATTAATTCACGGACATCCGTCTATCTTTGGTTAGGCGGATGGTTAGCGAGTATCTATAGAATTGCTAGGTATTATCTTTTGCTGCAATTGCGTCACCCCAGGTTGTGTCCCCTTTAGAGGCATAAAGACTTGCTGAGTACCCCTAGGGTCTCACGCGATAAATTATTTGATTCAGATGAACAGGTACACTCACAAGATGGATACTGGGTGGAGGAGACAGATGATGTGAACAACGATCATTCGGTGTAGAGATTTCGGGAACGGGGATCCGTGAGATCTGTGGGCGGGATGTGTTTATTATGGGGCATCTTATGCCGATTTGCTTCTTATCCGTACTCGGATCTTGTTTGCCGCTTCCGCCTGATACTCTGATGTTTGATGTATGAGGAGATATCCTAAACTATTATATCTACCTAGGACATTTGGATCTTGCCGTATGGCGTTGCAATATTTCTATTTCTTTTAGATGGAATGGCTCTGAGGACTGTTGTATGGTGGCTTGCATACATACTCATTTGTGTATGTAGTTGATCCCTTCGCCTGCCGATTACGCTGCCAGTTCTTGTCCCGATGTTTGGAAATGGTTAGGACGGCCGAAAGGTCTACCTGTGAGTGGCATTTGGGCCCCACCGTATTATTTTAACCATTTCCGCTCGTCCAGGCTTGTAACTAGGAGCGTAATTCACCGAGGTAGTTACACATCATTTGACTAAAACTTGTCTGTTAGAAAAACCAAATATTCAGGGTTAGGAAACTTATGAAAAAAGGAGTAAACAACTATATGAAAAGGCAAACTTAGGTATATGTGTGGGGTGGCTAGAGCATGTTGGATAAAACACAACCCCCCAAAAGATGAACCCCCTAAGTACACAACTTAGCCATGTTGGTGCCTAAAACAAAAGGAGAAACCAGGATATAAAAATCAACAAAAAGCATGCTAGAAAAAACACAGTGACCAAAACTTAAAAAATGACTTAAATAGGCATCCTAACAGAAAAAAAAAACTAAAAATTACCCTGGAACAACTTAGCATACTAGCAGGAGCAAGTTAATTAAATTCAGAATCCAAACTAAAAAAGAACCTAAAACCTATACTGGTGGAACCAACTTAGTTATGTTGCAATCGGCGACTTAACTATGGTAATAATACAAAGTAGCAAGAGAAAAAAATGTTTGGATCAAAAGACCCAAAAACAACCTAGGAAGATGCCCTAAAACAACTTAGCATGATGGCAGGAGCAAGTTAACTAAGATTCAGAATCCAACTATAAGGAAAAAGAACCTAAAACCTATACTCGTGGAACCAACTTTTTTTAAAAACCCTCTTGTGGAACCAACTTAGTTATGTTGGAGTCGGCAACTTAATCATGATAATGGTACAAAAAAATATTTTTGCAAAATTCCTCGGGGAAAAACTTCGGGTGCTCGATGTAGAAACGTCGCTCGATGTGGAAAAAACTCGCCCTCGCCCCTCGATTTGACCTCCCGCCAACGCTTGTTGCCCTATCGCGTGCGGCTCCCTCCGCCACGTCCCTGACTCGACTTTCGCCCCGACGAGCTTGCACGTCCTCCTCGTGCACGCTCGCTCTACCACTTTCCTCCACCAGACTCGCCGTCTTGGGCCTAGCGCGCTCCGCCCCTCGCAGATCTTGCCGAGCAGCTGCTCTGAGTCTCATCGCCCCTACTCGTGGCCGCTCGCTCTCCATCAATGCGCTCGGAAAATCTCTCTCCCCCATTGAGACGAAAACCTAGCGGACCTGAAATGGAACGACTCGCCGAACGCAGCGACACAACGACTACCCATGTACGCACGAGAACTCGAGGAGCCAGGTGGGTTTCAGTCGGGGGAGTCGCGGATCATGCACGATGAAAACGGATCGAATGGCTCACACGTGTCAACCAGCATCCGGATGGTTTTTAGCATTTGGGTATCACCTGAAGCCGGAATACACATCACCTCTCAAAATATACATCATCGTATAGGTATACGATCGCCTGATGGTGTTAGAAAAGGAATGCCCTCGACGGCCGAGCGTTGTCGAAAATGCCGGCGTCCCGGTGCTTTACAAATGCGGCCTTGTTATCTCCGCTCTCTCCTAAGCATATGCTCCCGGTGCCGGGTACCCCGAAATACTCGAAATACAGCTGCCCAATTTAGTCGAAAACACACTCACCATTGACTGTCACGCTGTACACATAAGCCAGGTCGACGGCGCCGGCGCCGGCTCTGTCCCGCACCTGTCTGTCGGCCATGGAGAGGGGCACCACCACCATGGAGGTCCGCGACGACGGCGTCGCCGTCATCACCATCTCCAACCCGCCCGTCAACGCCCTCTCCTACGACGGTACCCCGACCGTTCTCTCCGCACGCAAACTTCCTCTCTGTTTACTTTCCTCTTCCTGCCGACGGCGGCGCCGGATTTGGCCTAGATGGCTCGATTCCGCCCTAGCTGCGCATGCCTTTTTCCCGTTGGAGCGCGCGGTTTCTGGAAATTCGGTGCGACATTTACATCGGTAGGGCCGGCGCGGCTCGTTTGCGTGCTGTTCAGTAACGCGATTCTGTTGCACATTGGAGAATTCTTAAGTTACGTCCCAAGCTTATGGGATTTTCTAAAGGATCTATACATCACGTTGCAGTAGCTCTCGTTTGTGAATTTTAGCATTGAATCTGATCCGATCTGACTGAAGCAAGGCAGTGCCTCTGGCTGGTGCCGGCTAAATATACTTCCTCTAGTTCGCAAAAACGTGACGTTTTGGATATGGGTTTAGTCAAACTTTGACTTACTTAGCTTAAATTGGGTGCCTGAAAATCAATTGTCTAATTTGTCTCGAGAAATACTCTTATAACGTAGTATAAAACTTATTGTGATTCAGAATTTTTTATTGAAATCAAATATCCATTTACTACGTTTAATCAAGAAACAAATGAGCAATAACCGTTCAATCATTTTCTGATTATTGGTAGATTCTGCGATCATGAATTACCAGGTATCATAGGCCCTCCCTTCTCTGTTCTGCAGTCATAGCTAGCTTGCAGAAAGACTACGGAGAAGCTCTAAGAAGGAATGATGTCAAGGCAATCGTTCTTACTGGTATTGACAATGAACATCTTGCCAAGCCTCATATCCTAGCGCAGTATTTTCTGATGCTTTACATGATGTGTAGGAGCCAAAGGGAGGTTTTCTGCAGGATTTGATATAAATGCGTTCCAAAATAAGCAAGGTAAGGATGAGGCTGTCACTGTATGTTCTTGCATTTCTCACTTCCATTGCTAAGGTTTTGTATGCCCCAGAAAACGACAAGCCTTGGTCCCTGTCTGTTGATTTTTTGACTGACATAGTAGAAGGTAACTTGTGATTCTCTTGCTCTAAACCAAATTTGTCAACCAGCGGACAATTTTTAACTTCTCGTCATTAACTACTTGCTGCTGCCAGATGCTCGGAAACCGTCAGTTGCTGCCATAGATGGCATTGCTCTTGGTGGTGGCTTAGAGGTTGCAATGGTATGTATAGGTTGCATTAGTCGGATTAAGCTTAAACCTTTTGGGATTCTTCTAACTGTTTTTTTAACATTGTGACGTCTTATTGTGCAGGTTTGCCACGCTCGTGTTTCTACGCCGTCAGCTCAATTAGGTCTACCTGAACTTCAACTTGGTATCATTCCTGGAATGGGAGGTAACTCTCTAGTCCCAGCATGGTCTTTCTTGTGATGTGTATTTGTTCATGCTCTTCTATGTGTATTTTTGGTCTTTAATCATAGCTACCAGTACATCTTGCCCTTCACCTGTCTCCTTTTGTAAAGAGACTACTATGTTCTTACTGATATCTTTGCTACTTATAAGATACAGGAGAGTAAAAATAAGAATGGTTAATCAAAATCCACATCGATGTCATAGCAACCCCACTGGCAATTGACATGTGCTAGACACAGTGGAAATAGAAACATTTTCAAACTAGCTGCGACTGAATTTTGTGGTAGTCCGGTGAATGGACATAATCAGTATACATACGAAATGAAATAGGAAGATGCGGAACTTGGTGTAATCTTTCGAAAACACTCTTGTTGATCTGGCTGCTATGTTGCATCAAGCAGATAACATATGTTTTAAAGGTGTAATAAACACACAAAAATTGGTCTGCACCAAGGTCAAGAAACAGCCTCTTGCATGTTGATTTCTCAGCTAAAAGCATAAGCTGTTATATTTGTTTCCTGTCTTACACTGATTGACAGGTTTCACCTGTTGCAGGAACACAACGATTGCCCCGCCTTGTTGGTCTGCCAAAAGCTCTTGAGATGATGTTGGTATGGCTGACTTGTGCATTAAAAGTTGCAGTGCATCGATTTTTTTTCTTTGCGTTTGTCATGCAAGAAAGTTACGAGAGTGCTGATTGTTGAGGCTCATGAACTTGTGCTGGTGTCTTGTATTAACAGATGTCAAAGTCTATAAAGGGAGTAGAGGCTCACGAACTCGGGCTAGTTGATGCCATAGTTCCAGCTAATGAGTTGGTCAGCACTGCCTGTTCGTGTGCTCTGGAAATCCTTGAACAGAAAAGACCATGGCTCAAGAGTCTCCATAGAACTGATAGACTTGGAGATCTTGGGAAAGCAAAGAAAATTCTTAAATTTGCAAGAGTTCAAGCCCAAAAGCAGGCTTCGAATCTTCAACATCCATTAGTTTGCGTTGATGTTATTGAACAGGGAATACTTTCTGACCCTCGTGCTGCCCTCATGAAGGTAAATCACTTGTCAATGTACTACCTTTTGAAGCATCTATGACATGCCTAAGTGGTTATTGGTGCTTCTCAATATTTATTTTCGACAATTCACAGGAAGTGCTCTCTGGAAGGATGCTCGAGCAGTCTCAAACAAGCAAAAGCTTGAGACATGTCTTCTTCGCCCAACGTGCGACTTCAAAGGTTCGTGGAACGTTAAAGCTTTGAAAATATATGTTCGCATACTAGCTTCTATTCTATTCAGAAATTAGTGTTAATTAGTTAACCTTCCGGTAAAACCAAATATTGTTCTAGTCCGTTGAAGGTCAACCCATAATAAGTGGAGTGCATTTGCTTTTGATCTAGTCTGTTAAAGGTCAACACATGATAAGCGGAGTACATTTATTTATTCATTCTGTGTGAGGAATCAACTTAAGATCGTAATGTATTGTGTTCTTGATGATTGTTTTGTGATTTTCATGATCACAAATGACCTTCTGTTGGATCCCTGATACCAAATGTTTACAAGCTTTTCCATGCATATGACTTTAAATGAAAACAATGATCTTGGAAGTTGAGGCTTACTGTATCGTGTGAAATCATTAATCTGACCATCTCAAGCTCTAATAGATTCCAAAGATTACCAACTTGGGTTTGACCCCACGGAGAATACTGAAGGCAGCTATCATTGGGGGAGGTCTAATGGGATCCGGGATTGCAACTGCACTGATACTGAGCGACATCTTGGTAGTCTTGAAAGAGGTTAATGGGAAATTTTTAGATGCTGGTATTAACAGAGTTAAAGGTGTGTTCTTTTTAACCACCGAAACTTATATTGAGATTGCCTTTGAAGTTTATCACATATTTTTTGTTTTCTGTTCAGCCAATTTGCAGAATTTTGTGAAGAAGGGACGAATGACCAAAGAGGATTATGAAAAGAAACTTTCACTACTGTCCGGTGTTCTTGACTATGAACAATTCAGAGATGCAGATGTAGTTATTGAGGTAGATCTAGTTTTGACGAACACTTCTGTCTATGATTTTGTTCAACAGGAAATATCAATGAACATGATCTTGTGCTTGTTTCATCTTGCTCCTCAATAATAATCTATGTTGAGGCATACAGCTGGTGATATTCAAGGCACCTCCTTCTGTTTGTTGGCTAAGAAAATCCTAGAATAATCCTAAAAGGAAAAAATCGGCTATGAAGCCCCATGATAATCGTAAAAACAAAAAAATCCTTCAAACTCTTACCATAGATGTGAGTTCCTGGCCAGAGCTTAATAGGATTGATAGGATACTCATACTAACAAGGTGCATCTTCTTTTCCGGAAGCTCATCAAAGAACCCTGGGGTTAAGCGTGCTTGGCCCGGAGCAATTTAAGGATGGGTGACCGACCGGGAAGTTCTTCCTGGGTGCGCATAAGTGAGCACAAAGTGCGTAAAAAGACTAGTGTTGGTCTGTGAGGCCAGTCTAGAGATCCTAGTGAGTTGCCAGGTGTAACAGCTGGCTTGGTGATGGCCAGGGTGTCTAGATATCCTAGAGTTGCTAGGTGTAACGGCTGCTGGCCTGGTGATGGCCGGGGTGTTACAGTAGACCAAGAGAAAAGGAGGAGCTATACCTGCTATTTTGCTAGGGAAAGTTAATAATGGTCAAGATTATCATATATAGATAATAGTGATGTATAAAAAGGAACAATTGTACCGTAACATGCAACTGCGCTACGCGAGTTATTCCACTGGTTTGTGGAAACTTCCAACATAGTTGTAAAATCAGCTTCAGTGTCAGAGTATTCATTTAACAACATTTCCCTACTGATAAACAAAAAAATCACTTAATGTAGGGCCAAAGAGACAATGACCATCATGGAAAATTAATAAAAGTCTTTGGAAGCAAAAAATATTTTCTTATTCAAGTACAGCCAAAACATTTCCTTCATAATCCCAGATCATCATGTTCATCACATCTTTTGAGTCCAGCAGTCTAACTGCACTAATGATATTGACGGCAACTTGATAAAACTTTGCAGGCAGTTATCGAGGATATTTTACTGAAGCAGCAAATATTCTCTGACCTTGAAAGGCACTGTAACTCTAATTGCATATTTGCCACCAACACTTCAACAATAGACCTGCAGTTAATTGGCCAACAGACTGCTTGTCAAGATCGAATTGTTGGTGCCCACTTCTTCAGGTAATCTGTTATGCACATTTCCAGAGAGCACTTCCATTCCCATCTTTCCCAACTTAAGTATCTAACTGCTGTATACTTGCAGTCCAGCTCATATCATGCCACTGTTGGAAATAGTTCGTACTCATCAGACTTCCTCACAAGTTATTGTGGACTTGCTAGATGTGGCAAAGAAGATACGGAAAACACCAATTGTTGTTGGGAGCTGCACTGGGTTTGCCGTCAATAGGATGTTTTTTCCTTATGGCCAGGTGGCCAGTTTGCTTGTTGATTATGGTTTGGATATATATCACATAGATCATGTGATAACACAATTTGGTATGCCAATGGGACCTTTTCGGTAAGGATATATCAGACATTGTCAGCTGCACTGAATTGGCCAGTTCCTTTTCATACTCGAGTAGTTAGCCAAAGACTTTTAGTAAATTACTTCAGAGCATTCCGATATAAAATTTTACCATGTTTTGTCATTTCCGATACCACTGGAACCAACTAGATTATCAACTGTTTTGACAAAGCATTATGGTATAGCTCATTTAAATGTAAGCTTGCACTGCTAGTGTTTCTTCTCAGTCCTCTGCCATATGGTCCCTAGTTTTTTCTTTCTCTAGTGAATTACTCTTTCTTTGACCTGCTTACTTTCTAATGTATTTAAGTTTAGTTAGATTGGAAGAATTTTCATCTACAAAGTTGATAAATCAGACTAGCTGCTTTCTTTTTTGTTTTCGTAATGGCTTCCAGTGGCAGGAATCTAGAACATATTTATGCTGCCTTGTTCCTCTTTTGGTTTGTTTATAGAAATCGTCCATTATTTGCTTTGATATTGGTGGAATTATTATTATTTTTATTATCATATTAGTGTAGTAACATTGTTCCCATGCAATCTAGTTCAGGTTAATGCAACACATGGACACACCTTCAGTGTTTAGTGATGGAACATTTCCATACACTACCTTTATATTTGTCTAATGGTAGTATCTCGTTTATCTTCTCTGTACAGATTAGCTGATCTTGCAGGTTTTGGTGTTGCCGTTGCCACCACAAAGCAATATTATCAAAGTTATCCTGAGCGATGTTATAAATCGCGGCTTACTGAAATTATGCTTGAGGACAACAGGACAGGTTCTTTCATATTGAAAATACATCTGCTTTCATGCTTGGCCCAGAGAAGCTGTATCTCATGGTTATATTTAACTTGTGGAATTCTGGACAGGTGAATCTTCTCGTAGGGGCTTTTATCTTTATGATGATAAGCGAAAAGCTTCTCCAGATCCTGATATCAAAAAGTACGTTCAGAAATCAAGAATCATGGCAGGTCTTGCACAGGATCCTAAGGTCATGTTATCTAACTTGATTAACTACTTCTGGTTCAGAGAAGGGTTTGGAGCCAAAACTATCTTGTTATTAATACTCCCCGTGCCTGGACATATCCCAATCTTGCAGATGTATTTGTTTTACTTATCACAGTACCCTTTTCTTTCTCCAGTGTGTTCTGTCATCTTCTATGTGCTCACTTCTCTGGATGATCTAAAAAAATACAGAAATTGACTATTTTGTGTAGGAAGCTGCAGAAAAGTTTTATTGTGATAACTATAGTGCAGCGAATAGTGTAGTGAAGTTACTTTGGACAATTCATGAGTTCATTGTTGTCTGTTCGTGCATCTCTTGCCTGTCATTTTACAATGAGAATACTAATCTTTACAGTGTACAACTCTTGCCTATCATTTTATAATGAGAATACCAATCTTTACAGTGTATATGCATACTAGCCCATAGATCTAGTCTTTCAGTGCTTTTGCTCAAAGAAACTGACAGACGATTCATTTCCTCTCAGCTGATGAAACTAGCAGACAAGGACATCGTAGAGATGGTCTTTTTCCCCGTGGTGAACGAGGCCTGCCGAGTGCTTGACGAGGGGATTGCTCTGAAAGCATCTGACCTTGATGTAGCATCCATCATGGGAATGGGCTTCCCTTCATTTAGGTCCAGCTGCTTACTCCTGAACCCTAATTCACAATGTTTTTCCCTTTATATGTCTTTATCCTAGCTGATCAGTCTCCTGTGCTTTTCTCTTACACCCAGGGGCGGCGTCATGTTCTGGGCGGACTCTCTGGGCACGGAGTACGTGTACAAGAGACTGGACGCTTGGTCGAAGGAGCACGGGGAGTTCTTCAGGCCCTGCGAATATTTAGCTTCGAGGGCTCGTCGGGGTGCATCCTTGGTAAGATCCATATAGCATGCTTACATCTCTAACATTTCTGGTGTGGCTTTATGATCCCAGATAGTCAGATGGCACCTTTTCCTGTCATTCTGCTGAATTTTGTGCTGATTAGCATCACCTGACTGTGCATCCCCTGAATCCTGCTGCAGGCTGCCGCAGGTGCCAAGCCGCGACTATAGGTCGTGGACCCATTCCTGTGCGGAGTTCGAGCCCTGCTGACCAGTCCGAGATGGAAGAGCTGGCAGGAGCTTTTGTTGCGGCAGATGTAAAACTTGAGAAATTATACTGTATGATAGGTTGGTTCTGGGTATGGGGAACTGCTGCTACGCTGTTGTGTACTTGTGTTGCCGTGATCGTAAACACGGCCCAGCGGGTTTATGCATTCTGGTTTCCCCTGGGACCTGTTGTAACGTGTCCGCGGAACTCATCCGTGTTCGGAATTCTGGAAATAATACACCAATCTTCTGATGTTTCCTTCTGTCCATTTGTTGTACTGCCAGGCTGCTGGTACTTGGTTTGAAGCGCGGCATTTTTGGTGCTGCGGAAAGCGATGTGCTGGTTCTATTTTATTTTTCCTGCAAAGTGGCTATGCATTAATTAAGAAATAATGTTTGGATTACTACAATCTTTCCAAGCCGATCTCGACACGAAGGTCGGAATCGCACCTAGCATAACACTACAACTCAACTCTCTACGGCTAAGCAGGCAAAGATCATGACCAACACTGTTGCGTTTCCTATAAACAAATCTTTGCCAGAATGACTTGCCCGTCAGAGTATTTGAGACACATATCTAGTCCTTGTAATTGCCTCAGCTACAGCTGCTATCTGACAGTGAGGTAGTATTACACCCCAGGCTGAATAAATGATTTGTCCGTTGTGATCACGAAGGACCGACCCCCATGAACCCGTCTTCTCCTCCTTCAGGTAGCTTTGCATCGACATTACGTTTGACCCATCCTTCCGCTGGTTTCCTCCATCTATCTCCCTCTTCTTTCTTTTCGAGCGATATGCGCTTCTCGTTTTATTCTTTCGTGATGCAAAGGGGCTTTACCTTTTCTGTCGGCAACGCCCACACCAGAAGCTATGCCGTGCACCGTGGTTAGATAATTCTTATTCTATTCTATATATAAGAAGCTAATAGAGTTCTCCACAAACGCATCACCCTCGTTTAAATTTATTTCGATGGTGCCAAGCCCTCCCCCCAAATAAACATCATCTTGTTTCTCATAGTATCATGATCTAGGCTATCCAACAGGAAAGGATGTAAATGGTATGGAGAATTTTCGCTCCAAATCCGCATTCATATCCTTTTTAAGATATGGTTTGCTTTTTTAGATATCCGACGAATATGGATACGGATGCGGATATTATTTATCGAGCAGATATCCGATGGATATGACAACGGATGTGGTATTGATGATATTCAACGGATTAGGATTATACTGATTATCCAAGGTATTCAAATAAAATAATTCAATAGAATAATCCAATACTACCTGTGGGCTGATCCGGAGTGTGTCAACGCAAGTACCGACCGGGGATGCTGTGCTGTGCTTCCCGGTTGTTCTACGCGTACGTCACTCGTTTCCCAAGCTGGGAGGACTCTCTGGGCTACTGTATGTGAACCGAATTTCGACTGCACCCACGTAGGGCTGTCAGAAAAGTCCGGGCTTGATAAACAGTGCGAGTTCGGCGCGTTAATAGCTCGGTTCGAGCTTGATTCGTCTCTCTAGCAAACCAAACTCAAGCCTATTTTCGAGCTCGCGAGCTTAGACGAGCGAAACTCACACAGTTCGATAAAGCTCGTGATTTTTGTACAGACGCAAAATTGAGACTACTATTATTATTCCATCTGCTGTAAGACCGCTAAAATAATTGTGCTGGCATGTGGGCACTATATTACTATTATGTGAAACTATTATTATATGAGACTCCGAGCCATTTCTGCTATTCGGTTCTCAAGCTTTACCATTTTCTTGCTATGTAGCTGCATGTCTATTTTAGATGTACTAAAATTTTCTTACCGAGTTTCAACGAACCGAGCTCAAGCCTACCCGAGCTTTGGTCGAACCGAACTCGAGCTTAGATATAGGCTCCAAGGTCAACCTAAGAGCTCGAGCCGAACCTAACAATATTCGCTCGAGTTCGGCTCGTTGACAGCCCTACACCCATGACTGACGTGGATCTCCTCCGGCCGTGCGCGGCAGCAGCGCGCCGCCCACCACCACAGAAGCAACATCGCCGGAACGGCCGCCCGGCATTCCAAATCCCCGTCTCCCGAAGGGTCGCGCGCGGCCGACGATGATAGTTGGAACGGCCGACACCTACATACACACACGCACGGCATCGCACACCAAGTAGTAAAACGGGGAAACGGAAACGCAACCATTTGAGTAGTAAAACCCGGCCAGACAACGCCGTCAGGGTTTCATTCAAGGACGTCGACACGACAGGCCAGTACCGAGCGGCGAGCGACGACCGGACCACCATGCTCTCATCAAAGAGGAGAATCCTTAGTATTTTTTACTCGGCTCGTGAAGCGCGTGCGCATGTGCCGGGCACGGCTCTCGCGGTCGCGGCGTCATGCTGTCCGCTCGTCTCGGCAAAACTACTCCTGATCCGGTGGAAATCTCAACCTGATGACACCGCTCTCCACTCTCCACTCCCGAGCACGGTCAAAAGTGCCTCTCGAAGGCAGTGCTTAACTCGATTTTTAATTTGTTTGCGTGCTGCCGCCCGGAAGAAAAGCATATTCTCGAAGTATCTCGTTGGGGTACTTGTATGTACGGGTAGGGTGATATGTCTCCACCAGCCGTGCTGGATGGCGTATAAAACAACTTGATACAGTATAAACCATACATCATGATCACTATGTCGAGTTAGTACATTATACTAGGCATTAATATCTTTTTTTTATCAACTTGATGAACTTAAATTAATTTCAGATAAGAAAAAGCAAATACCTCTTCTGTCCGGTTTATTAGTATTTTAAAAACAACTTCGATCAATAAATTTTACATTCACAAAAATTATACCATTGGATTCACCTTTAAAAATTAGTTTCTAATGATATATTTTAAGATATATATTATATATTTTATTCGTAAAAAATGATGATCAAAGATTTTTTTTATACTACGTGTGTCTGCTTAATAAACTGGATCGGAGGAAGTAGGCTTTACGCACTGAAAATGAGAAAAAAAGTAGTGGATATAATATGGGAAAGTCAATGTACGTTCCTCGCAAAAAAAAAGGCCATGTACCTTGCAATGCATATTATAGGGACGTGTTTGGTAGCCGGTAGCCGAATCTCGGTCCAGCCCGGCAATGCTAAGATGGACAGTGCAATTTGAAACAGGATCTGGATCAGGTTATGTATCCCGTTTGGTAGACTGCATACCATTTTTCTGTATGGGTAGAGAATTGCGGCTCATTTGTTTGGTTACCTTCACCGGCCCAGTGAGTACACAATCATATATGTTTGGTTGCTTGCGGTAGAAATATGTGACAACCTCTCACATTATAGTGGTGAGGATACCCAACACAATCCGGTCATCACAAACATATCAACAGAAGTAGATAATTACAAGTATTTCATCACAAACATATCAACATAGATAGTTCATCATCGTAAATAGATCAACTCGGAAGTAGTTCATCATTGGAGGGGTTACTATATACCATCTCCAACAATAGTTTCATCAAGCCTAGCAAATGGAGGAGATGTTTCACCACCGCCCAAAATATATAAGTTTTTGTTCAATCAAATCATCTGCAACATCATAGAGCTAAGGTAGGTAAATAGTATGACTAACATTGTTGCATAGGCAGGCCTTACTATTAGACGTAGTGCCTTTGAAGCCAACGCCTCAGTCATTCTCTCTTCTCACGTATAGACATGGAAGTGTACAACTGATCTTGGATCTTGTTTGGATCACCTGGTGGATGGTGTACAAATTCTTCTCAAAAAGAGGCTTATGCATGAAGATGAGCTCCATCCGAGCATAGTTGTCCATGGGATTGCTAAGGATATCCAGCGGGAATGTCCAACATCAAAAAACAACTATGTTAGTTAAGTAGCAGAGTAAACCATGAAACATGTAAACATTCATTCAGTAGTTCATTAAAACCTTGGAGAGCCCCACCAGCCTGGTGTTCTCCATCCTCAAGGACGTCGTCTCCGGACACCATTGGACTTCGTCCAAATCCTGTAGCTTGCGCATGTGTGAGACCCTAACACATGACTTAATAGGATTGACAGTATAACCATACCAATAAGTTGCAACTTCTTTTTCAGAAGCTCATCTGAAAAAAACTTTGAGGTTAAGCGTGCTTCGCCTGAAGAAATTGAGGATGGGTGACCGACCGGGAAGTGGGTATCGGGTGCACACGAGTGAGAACAAAGTGCGCAGAAAAGACTAATGTTGATCTGTGGGGTTAGTCTAGAGATCCTATTTAGCTGACAGGAGTGACAGTCGTCGATCCAGAGAGGCCGGGGTGTTACAAGTGGTATCAGAGTTGACCCTCGCGGTTACACGGGCGTGTGCGGGTCAGCGGCGGACATGTGGAGCATGGCGCGTGTGGCCCGGAGTGGAGCCTGCGGCCCGAAGTATGCACGACATGGCACATGTGTTGGCACTAGACGCACAGACGTATGTCAAGAGGGGACTTTCCTGGCTTGTGGTTGATCGACGAGGGCGTCGATCTTCTAAGAGTGGGTGTATGTGAGACCCTGACGCATGGCTTAATATGATTGATAGTATACCCCATACAAGTAAGCTGTAACTTTTTTCTGGAATCTCATCTGAAAAAACTCTGAGGTTAAGCGTGCTTCGGCTGGAGCAATTTGAGGATGGATGACCGATCGGAAAGTGGGTACGAGGGACACACGAGTAAGCACAAAGTGCGTAGAAAAGACTAGTGTTGGTCTGTGAAGTTAGTCTAGAGATCCTATTTAACTGTCAGGAGTGACAGCCGTCGGTCCAGAGAGGCTGGGGTGTTACAGCATATGCACAAACTTCTTCTTTCACTTCCTCATATGATTGTAAACCTGAGTTGGGTAAGTATCTTTCTAGTGAAGTTGAATATCATTGCATACACGTTGCAGTTAAATCTCTTTGAAGCTGTTGTTACACCTAATCCACTATTTGATGAACTCATAAAGCATGTTTAATACGTACAGGAACATGAAAGCATCCTACTATATTGGAGGTTGCGATATGTACATAGCTTGAGGTGGGACTGCCTTCTCAAGCTCCAAAGATATCCCACTGACAACAGCCAAATTGGTAGACTTGACTTACATCAGTAAATAACACGCTAAGCAGTTCATCCTACAAGAAAATTGTCCTACATACCAACAAGCACAACATCACATGTTGTATAGAGCGAAAAACCTTGATAAATAGAAAAACCTTGATAAACGAGTAAATCATCACATGTACAACGAGGTGAGAGGTTCCTTACTGAAAGGATACGGATGTCGCCTAGAGGGGGGTGAATAGGCGATTAAAACTTTTCGTAGAGTGGCTCAACAAAGGCGGAATAAAACTAGTGTTTACTTTGTTAAGAATAACCTAGAACAACTAAGGTTCACCTATGTGCACCAACAACTTATGCTAAGCAATACAAGCAACAAAGTGATAGCAAGATATATATTACTTCAAGCACGAAGGCTATCACAATGTAAAGTGCATAAGTAAAGAGCTCGGGTATAGAGATAACCGAGGCACGCGGGGACACCGATATTTTACAGAGTTCCTCCCAACATGGAGTACGTCTCGTTTGGAGATGAGGTGGTATCAAACCACCAACGGCATAAAAGGCCTCGCTTATTCTCCGGTGAATCTCACCCCAACGGGATCGATCCACGCTTCCACTATCGGTGCACTTGTCGGTGGCAACCGGAACCTCTCACAAGGTTGGGGTACTTCTCCACAATTTAATTAGAGGCTCCCAACAAACGCCACAAAAGGCCACAATGCCACCAAGGCCACAAACCGTCTAGGGTTCCAAGAACCCAAGAGGGACAAGCTCCAAAGAGTCACACGAACCAAATCCTCCGAGGAGAACTCAAACCGATGCACCAAATATAAATGGCAAAAACACCACAAAGGTGCTCAAATCCCTCACTCTCAAGTTCCAACAAAGCTACTAAAGCTATTGGGGGGAACAAGAGAGGAGGAAGCAAAGAGAGACACAAAATCCCCCAAAATCTAGATCCCCAAAGATGCACTCACAAAAGAGATGAATCGGTTAGGTCAAAACGTGGATCTAGATCTTCTCCCTCTTCCACTCAAATATGGGCAAGAATCATTGGAGGGAAAAGATTAGGCAAGCTTTAAGATCTAGAGAAGCAATTTAAACTCAAAACGGGCAAAGCTTAAATAGGGGCCCCAAAAAAATCTGGCCGTTGGGCTATTTTTTTGGATCGATCCGGTACTACCGGATTTAAACGGTAATCTTGCACCGTGAAAGCAATGGCAGATCCGATGGGGCAGTAGACAACAATGCAGACGCAGCCAGCAAGCAGCGTCGGCGCGGTGGGAGCCAATTGCATGCTGGCAAAGCAGCAACTCAGCGAAGGCGCTTGGTCAATCGCCGCCGCAAGATGCAAGAGGGAGCGGCGGCGCAGTAACGTCGTGAAACGGCGGTAGGGCCAATGGCGGCGGTATGCAGCGTCTGGCGCAAAGGAAGCGGGTCAACGCGAAAGAAGGCCAGCGAGATCGAACGCAGCAGTCAACGCCGGGAGCAAGCGGACAAGGCGCGGACAGAAGCTGGATCTGGGCGTACCTTGGCCGGCCGGTAGTACCTGGGCCGGACGGCAGCAGTCTAGTAGTGTTTTCGTATTCATAGAACTTGGCATGCAAGCACAATTTTATTTATTTATTTTAATCCCTGATTCTCATATACATTTCTACCATATTCACGTGCTTTTCTTATATCTATGTTTTCAAAACTTGTGAATCACGAAGCCTATGAAATGCATGCACATGTTAATTATGTGCAAAGTACGGCTATATGTGCACCATACAAAAGACAAAAAATCTTAGTAACTAAAGACAACCTTTTCTTTAGACTAAGAAAGTACAATTTTTTATGTCACAATCAAATCATATTTTCGTTATTCGCAAAAAAATAAATCATATTTGCGCTGTTAGCAGAGGCACTAGCAGATTAGCTGGCATGTGGGACCGTTGCCATAAAACCGGTGCATCTACAGATCTCTTGCGAAATGCCCGAGCGTCAAACTACCTCAAGCATCCCCCGAAGCCACAGCTGAAAAAAAAAAAAAACCAAACCACTCAAATCCGCGATGCTTCCCCTCATCCTGCTCCTCCCCCTGCTCGCCGGCGCCGGCCTCGGCACGGCCGCCGCGAAGAAGACGGCGTACGAGGCGCTCGCGGACTTCGACTTCCCCCCGGGCATCATCCCCAAGGGGGTCGTCTCCTACACGCTCGACAACGCCACGGGCGACTTCACGGCCCACCTCGACTCCTCCTCCACCTGCGAGTTCTCCATCCAGGGCTCCTACACGCTCCGCTACAAGCCCACCATCAGCGGCCGCATCTCCGTCGACCGGCTCACCAACCTCAAGGGCGTCTCCGTCAAGATCCTCTTCCTCTACGTGAACATCATCGAGGTCACCCGCGACGGCGACAACCTCGGGTTCTCCGTCGGCATCGCCTCCGCGGAATTCGGCCTCGACAATTTCCTCGAGAGCCCCACCTGCGGATGCGGATTCGACTGCGACGACCTCCTGCTGCAGAAGCCCGCGCGGTCCAGCCTGCGCCTGCGAGGTGCGTTCTAGAATTCCCCACCCTGTCGTTCTCCGAGAAGATCCCCTTCAAAATTCGACTATCTCTTGGATGGGAAATCTTGCTTATTGTTGATGCAAGAAACCAAGGGGGTTTCTAGTACTTTGTTGTAGTGCTGTTTTAGATGGGCCAACAAGTTCAGAACTCGATTTCGATGGGTGTATGAGTTGTGTACGGTTTCTGAATGCTTAGGGAAGAACACTTGAGATCAATAAAGTTTCAAATTCGTAAATACCTCCTATCTATTCATGTTCTGTGCCTTGTCATTTCCGCTGCGTGCTGATGAATCGGACAGGTTAGCAGGCTGGAGGTGTTTCTTGGATCTGTATGTATGAATATTATGCTAACTATTTGGTCTAGCACTTAGGTGTTCTACAGGGAGTAAGGTAGCAGCTTAAGCTTGTGATTATCTAATGGTTGAATAATATTTCATTTCCAACGACATATATGTAAGAAAACTGACATTTCTGGTGGAGAGAATTGACGTTTTTCTTCCAAGAGGCTGCATTTAATGTTAGGTTCGCAGAGTATTTATTTTGTTTCTGCTTGTACTATAGCAATAAGATAGGGAGCCGTGATGGAGAGTGGTTTCAGAAACCAGGGCCAGGCACAGCTTTGACGTGGTCCATAATCAATTTAAGCCCCATGAGAACTATTATTGTTATTATTGAATAAAAACTGAGTTGATCATCATCGTGAAGGAGTTTCGTATTTAAATTTTGCTTATCCAACTCTTGGTAGTTCTGCCTTTCTGACCCTAATTGTTTACTACAAGTATAAAATAATCCACAAATGTGCCTATAGCACAATGATTGTCTTTCTTGGTTATGAAACTAGCTGACTATGCTAGCTAGCTAATTCTTCCAGGTCCTAGTTCATTTTCTTTCTGAGATGTAAATAAAGGAATTGTTTGTTACTAATAGTAATGCTGAATGTTTAGTTAGGTGTAGATAGTTCTTGTTGTTTGATGGGAGTATGGTAGTTTTGAGGTCTGTATGATCCTCTCTTCAACTTATATTCTATATATAAAAGCATAAATCCAAAATGGATGTCATTATAAAGGATTGTGAAGCCGTTGCTCCTTCTCGTTATCTTGATCAGTTATTAACCTAGATGATGATAAGATAGGAATTAGGAACACGTCATGTCCCGTCATCTTCACTCCTAGGTGACCCTACTACACCTTCCTTCCTGAAAAGGCATATGATACATCTGTTCATTCTTCAAGATGTATCAAACCAAGCCATGAGATTATTTATGAAGTTCTAACTTTTGGTATTGTGTCCTGTTTTTTAAGCATGGTTTTCTTAATTTAATCTTGAGGGAAGAGCATGCTTTTTTATCTACAAGCAAACTTTATCCTATTTAGGATCAATAGAAAATGAAGAGCTCTAAGGGTGCTGAGGTTGCACAGATGGGACTGGAAGAAAATCAACGCAAAATTGAGCAGAATATATCCCAGGAAAATGTTAATTCAGAAAACATTTGAGTAAACACAGTAACCCTGAAATGCAACATATAGTAGACTCAGTTATCAGTAAACTCAACAAACCATTGAACTCTGATAGTATTGTTTTTCACACCAGTGACATAATATGATCATCTGGGTCATAATTTAGAATCCAGGTTCCCTGCCCAATTTTGCTTCACGTTATTGGCTATAAAGTATTAACTTAAGTTGCACTGTTTTTACGGTGGGATGCCACTGGTTTTGAATAAAACGAAATATACAAACCAAGTGAAAACTCGTAACGTGGACAGTGTATGCAGTTACCAGTTAATATGACTGAGATAAGTGGTCTTACTATAACACAGCTGGAGGTTTATGAGTTTAGTACTAACAATTCTAGTCAAGTATATATATAGATATCATCGCCTTATATATTATCAGAGCTGAACGACCTAGGATGAATAAATTGTTGTTATAGTGCTCAAATGTGAAGGGAGTTTTTGTGATAATCAGTGTTTTGTTACGTTATCTTTGTATTCTCTACTTCTAAAGATATACACGAGAATTTGCACGAAAACTGTGTAGTTCGGCTTGCAAATTGCAGTACCATTGAGATTTTTCGGAGTCTTCTGCTCCTTTCAGCATGCAATTCTCTTGTCTTATCAGAGTTTGCTAGAGTAGAAAACGATCAAGTACCACTTACGAGGTAACATGATGTTTTACCATGTACTCCCCGCGTTTAGAAATATAAGATGTTTTAGGTTTGTAAAGGAGACGTACCTAGACATCTTTTAGTGTATAGGTTCAAATGAATCTAGACACTAAAAGGTGTCTAGATACATCTCATTCAATAACCTAAAACATCTTATATTTCCAAACGGAGGGAGTAGCGGTTAAGAGACAGATTCTTAGATTTTGTTACATCTAGTAAAGAAAGTTTTGGCACTCGATATATCACTTGAATCTTTAAGGAGAGAGGAGAGAAGAAACCTGGAGCCAGCACCCTAGCAGTTGTGATTGTGGAACAGTCAGGGCAGTGTGTTGCGTCTTTAGTGCTTGTCCTTGCGCTGCTCTTATTGTTGTGTTTGTTTGCATGTGCCCATCAGATGACGGTGAACAGCAGGGAGGGCAGACATGCATTGCTGTTCCTTTTAAAAAGAAATAGATTGGGACTTCCATGATCTCCCAATAATAGAATGGGTACTTTTTGGTTATAGGATGTTATTTCCGTTCTACTGCATAGAAAATATTCATTCGCACGTACCTCTTGGAAAAAACTGAATGGCTATTGGATATTTTCTAGATTTCAATACGGATCCCTGAGTTTTTCTCTCTATTCTTGTTTTTAGAATCCTACGAATAAGAGGCGCTGAATTTTGTATCTTAGTCTGGAAATTTGTAGTTCAAGTGTTGAACTAAGAACCATTTTTTTTTGCCACGACAACGAACCTGTGAGTTGGTCTGGCTAAGGTACATAGATGCACGATCAGTAAGTTGTGAAAATTGCAATTCCAGCAATTGAACTTCTGAAATCTTGTAGCGGCGTGCAGAACACCAAGAGTTGTTAATACATACATAGACGGTATGTGTACATTGGGGCAGTAACGACCTGTAGAGGCATATCACGCGGCATCACTGCTGCTGCAGCATCCTCTGTCTCCTTATCTCGGCGCGCATGTCGGCCGGGTCAACCTCCTTGGTGCCGGTCACCGGCCGGTAGTCCCCCGTCTCGGGGTCTGGCTCCCAGAATGCCGTCTTGTCCTCCGTGGTGGTGGCCGTTGCTGCCGCGCCGAGCTTCACCGCTTTCTCCTCGACTTTCTTCGCGGAAACTTCGATGGCGGTTATTGCGACGGAGATTCCCCTCCTGCGCCATACATCTCATGCTTATAGTTCAATGTTGGATCAGAAAAGGGGATCAAAATGTTCTCAGAATACTGTAGGTGACAACCTTTGGGCCATGAGGGCGGCGCAGCTCGAGACAACGCGTGCCATCTTATCAGGATCGGTCGAATGGAGATGAATTCTAGTCTTTCTTTTCTCCCTGTGTTCTTTACAATGGCTTTGCTTTGCTTTTTGTTGGAAGAAAGAGAGAGAGAAGAGGGCATGCATGTTCATATGGGAAGAAGCTAAACAAGGAGCAATGAGGACGGATGGTGGTTAGAACATGTCGGAGGCGAAAATGGAGGCAGATCGATAGCCTCTCAATCTGCCATAAGTTGGAGCCTATTTTTGAGAAACAAAGTTATGGTAGTACTAGCCTATTTTTGAGAAACAAAGTTATGGTAGTACTAGCAAATCTCTTCATTTTCTTGTAAGAACTAGTGAAAATTTGTCAACCGGGAAATCAGGGACGTCCCAAAATAAGTGACTTGGGTTTGTTTAAATCTGCATGTATTTGAACGTCTTTTAATATATAAATACATATGAATCTAGACAAACTCATGTCACTTGGAAGGATGTCTGGTAGATGTGCTGCGTGTCAAAAAAAAAATCTTTTTTGGGATTCGCGTGTCAATCTTATGACTGGAGAAAAATCGTCACATATGGGCGTGGAGGCGTTTATGGGCCTCTATCGTGGTTGATGTCATAGCCCAGTAGCATCAACCTAGTTCGTTCGAAACAAGTCTGTAGTTCAGCTTTCGGTTGTCTCTAAAAAAAAGGTTGAGTTTTCAGTTTTCAAAACCGAACGGGAGTCTCTTGGAGGTGCAAATGAACCTAAATGCATATTTTTTAAAAATATATCAAAAAGTTTGAACGAAAATTTCACATGTACGTCTGAACATTCTGTGTTGATACACAAGGTTTTAGGAAAAATGAATATTTTATGTGGCTTGGGTAAAAAGACAAAAAAATGTCCGTGATAGTCATGTTGGTGCACCGAAATTTATGTTTTTTACATAGGACCAAAAAATGTTCCTTTTTCCGAAAACTTGTCTATAAACATATAATGTCTAGATGTACATGCATATATTATTTCTATTTTTGAAATTTTGAAACGTGCTTTCTAACAACGCGTTCATATGCACCCGTGAACCAAACTGGATTTTCAAGGAAAGTCTTCGAAATCATTTGATTTATTACTATAGGTCTAAAAAGGTGATTTGTTAATAGATCTAAAAAAGTGATTTATTACTAGTTTCTCTTGGGACAAGTGAGTAGTTGGATCTCCTTCTCTTGTAAACGGTGTGTTGCTGACCACATGATTTATTATTAGTGTCTCTTACAAAGAAACATACCTTATGTTATTTTTGATTTTATAAGGGCCTTTTTGTTCGTGTACATTTAAAAAAATTAGTGTGATGTAATTTCTCCTTAATAAATCAAAATCATTGGTACCAAAATGAATAGTGGTCAACAAAAAAATTGATGCTTACATACTAGATACCCATATATTTTGGACCTTGAGTTACTATAACTAGTAGCAAAAGATCTATTTTGAACCTTCAGTTATGGTGCTTGATTCAATTTGAACAATGACCCATGAAACTGTCTATACTAACCAGGAAATTTCTACATTCTTCAAGATGAGCCTCAAGCCATCTATGCATAATAGCCATAATATTTCTTACGAGTTACAAATTGAAAAACAAATTCATAGGCGTATGAAATACTACTTTTAGGGTGCTTATCCACTCCTCTACGCAGGATTAAAACGATAAGATGCAAGAAATGATACAAAATATGAATATGGTTGTCCTGTAAAATGATAGAATATTTACCTCTTATACCTTTTTGGGTGGAACATAAGTGATCATATATGTTGGAACTTTTACTAGTTACCACATTTTAGTATTATCCACATACAAGAATAACCCTGAGGGTCTATTTGCGACGCAACAATAGGAATGCACAAGATTTAATTCCATGTTGTGTTGTATTCTCATGTATGAAAAGGGGAATGGCTTGAATGAAAACTATGATCCTCACAGTTTACCAAAATGATTGGGAAAGAAAACTTGAAACATGTTCCAGTCCTTCGCCACCGTCGCTGCTGCAAAGCTTCTTGCGAACGACTGTCGACCATGCCGCCGAGGACGAGACCATTTGGGGCGTTGGTGACACGTGATGCCGAGCTGAAGCCACTGAAGATCCTCCGCTCTGGCACATCAGCCCGGAGGATGAAAACCCATCGACGCGGGTAGCACTGAGGTGTGGAGTGGCCTCTTGGACCAAGGATATCGATGACGCTGCTTCGTCATCGCTGATGACCTCCACCAAGAAAAGCTTCGAGATCTTCTCCGACGCCATCATATCTCGTCGTTATAGCCCTCCATCCACCTCCAGGGTGGAAAAATCTGTCAGCAACCGCAGAAACCCGTGACGCCCTGAGCTTATTCTTGATGTCGACACTTGATCGAAGCTCCCCTGCCATCGTCCACCATGGAGCACCAATAGGGAAGCTCGTCGGTTGTCTTGCTCCGGGGCTTGCATGCGACCAAGACCAACACCTGCATGGCATGAGGACAAACCGAGATGAAACCCGAACACCAAAGGAAACCCTAGACCTCGATCACCAACTACTACATTGTATAGGCCCGACTCCTCTCCCCCAACACCTCCATCCGGCCAAGCTATCGGAGAGGAGGAGAGAAGACGGGAGCCGTGGAGAGGCTCTCAAGGGGGCAGGCAAGGAGATAGAAGGTTGGGAGATGAGCACTCATGACATGGTTTGCTAATAATCATACATGTATGATGTGCTAAAGATTGAGAATGAACATTTCTTTCTTACAAATATTGTACTTTTGACATGCACGAAATACAAGTGGAATGCATTTAATTATAATATGCATTTTGCCTATGATATAAGTTACCATGGTTTTTATATTTATTTTATCGGTCAATATCGTACATTTCCCTACATCGACAGTGTTTTATTTATTTGTGGGAAGCTATATTAAATAGTTTGAATACGTCTATGATTTAATATGGATGGTTTTATTGTTCATGATTTTAGTAGGACCAGGCAGTATAATCATGGTTTAAAATGGGCTCCTTTCTAATCATATAAGAATGACTTTATTCTCATTCTACAGGACACACACTATTTTTTTCCTTTGTGTGAAAAGTACCCAATTTGTGTTTAATTTTGATATGATTTCTTATCATTACTAATACTCCATATGTCTTAAAATAAGTGACTTGCATTTGCCGAGATTTGCATGTATCTATACACATCAATAACTCCGTCCTAAAATAAGTAACTTTTATTAAAACGCGCCCAAATACATGTGAATCTTGACAAATCCAAAATTTAGTTATTTCCGGACTGAGGGAGTACTAGATAGAAATGATGGATAGCAAACAATTGCAAGTATGCTGCAGTATAGCTAGGGAAAGCTAATACTATCTGAATTAGTATAAGTTTGGAATATGTTATAACATGGGTGGCAGTTTTGCAATAATATCTGAATTCTCGAAGTGTTTGGAGCTCCGTTTTATTGCTTTTATTGACCTTCTGTTTTTTTGTAAGATTTGGACCGCACCTTCGGACGCAGAAATTAGGTGAGACATTTTTTTCCATCCACTATCTTAAAGAAAAAAAAGACAAGGTGAGAGAGCTGGTGCAAAAACACTTGGCAGCAGATTACATATTAGACCAGGACATACCATGAACACAAGCTCAAACAAAAGGCTCAAGCCAAGGGCTTCCAAATCCGAGGATCCTGCGTCATCACGTACCCGATCTATCTACCTAGCTAGCTACCCCCTAACAAAGGCACACGAGCTAGCACCATGTCTGGCCCCAAAAGGCCAAATGAGAAAAGCCACTTCTCACTCCACTTGCCTTGCTTGCATCATCGAGAGATCTAGCGTAGATACTATACTAGGAGAAGTGTCTCTGTCCTCTCGGATGTCATCATCGTCGCCCCGATCGATAGAGTCTGTCCAGAGCGCCGAAGAAGGCGCGCGGCATGGCAGGGACAGGCCGCGAGAACCGAGCAAGCAACCGTCCGATTCCAGGTGCTTGAGTGCGCGCGACGGCGACGAGGCCAAGCTATGATGCACGCGCGCACGTATCGATCGATCTAGTAGCATTCTAGCTAGAGCTTTCACCCAAACGCCGGCCAAAGCTATGCATGGGTAGCGCAGTGGTGCGTAGCGTGGTCGAGTAGTGTGACCATGAAAGATTCTTTTGCTTCGGGATGGGCATGGTTCATGAAAATTTCCTACTACTATGTGTTAACTCGTGAGCCCATTGTGTTAGATTGGCCTTTTGGATCTTCTAGCCTAGATGATTACAGTAGAGCTCTTTGGGTTGGATCCGAGAGAGTAGAGAGATCAGAGAGATAGTACGTGCGCCTTGGCTCGAGGAACACGAGCCAGAGGGGATGCCAGAGGTGGTGTCCATGACGGAGAGAGGCGACGGCGTGGGCGTGGGTGGTTGAGAGTGGTGGCGGCGGAGCTTCCCGTCGGCCTAGCGCTAAAACCCTAATCGGTGGGTATGTCGGTGGGGGGCTGCGGCGCACGGTGAACCTGCACTGCAGTGCCCGGCCTCCCACCTCTTTTATATGCATCGCGACAGGGCCCACCAACCATGATAAGCTTGGGCCCCGATTAGGCGTTGAGGACTCCGTTGCAGTCGTTAACGGGAGAGCTATCCAACATTCTCCCCCCTAGATCTCGACTTTACTTTTAACCTTGTTCTTTACTTATTCCATCACAGAATCATACATAGAGCATGTTTCATCGTCTCAGCTCAATTGCCGATAGAATCAGACAGCCACTATATACCTTCATGTTCTGAAACAAATTATGTTACTTTTGGGCCTCTATAGTCCAGGAATCATAGGCTTCCCGTTAAACCCATGCCGGCTATGTGTTCCTTGAACATATTGGGTGGTAAGCCTTTCGTTAGCGGATCCGCAAGCATATCCTTTGTCCTTATATGCTCGAGACTTATTGTTTGATCCTGGACTTTGTCCTTCACAACATAATACTTTATATCTATAGACTTTGAAGCATTACTCGACTTGTTGTTGTGAGCATAGAATACTGCGGGCTCGTTGTCACAGTACATCTTTAGTGGCCTGCTAATGCAGTCAACCACTTTCAAGTCGGGTAAGAATTTCTTTAACAATAACGCCTGTCCCATGGCCTCATAACATGCTATGAATTCTGCATACATCGTAGATGATGCAACTATCGACTGTTTGGCGCTTCTCCACGAAATAGCACCTCCTGCGAGAGTAAAGACATACCCTGTCGTGGACTTTCGGTCGTCTTTATCTCCTGCAAAATCTGCATCTGAATAACCTTTTATCTCTAGGGAATCAGATCTTCTATATGTAAGCATGAGGCCTTTTGTGCCTTGCACATAACGCAAAGCTTTCTTTACCATCTTCCAGTGCTCTATGCCTGGATTCTCTTGATATCTACCGAGTACCCCGGTGATAAATGCTAAGTCAGGGCGAGTGCACACTTGTGCATACTGTAAGCTTCCAACAGCCGAAGCATATGGTACTGACTTCATTTGATCGATCTCATATTGATTCTTTGGACATTGGGATTTCCCAAAACTGTCGCCCTTGACTATGGGAGCATGTGTTGAATTACTCGCATGCATATTGCATTTTTTTAAAATCTTTTCACAATACGCTTTCTGTGACAGTCCTAACACTCCATTCTTTCTGTCTCGGTGAATTTCTATGCCCAAAACATAAGAGGCTTCACCGAGGTCTTTCATGTCAAAGTTTGATGACAGGAACTTCTTTGTTTCTAGTAGTAGACTAACATCACTGCTAGCAAGCAGAATGTCATCCACATATAGAATTAGGAAAATATATTTCCCACTTTTGAACTTTGCATAAATGCAGTTGTCCTCAACATTTTCTTTGAATCCAAATATTTTAATGGTATCATTAAACTTTAAATACCACTGCCTAGAGGCTTGCTTTAACCCATAAATGGATTTCTTTAGGCGGCATCCCATATGTTCCTTCCCCTCCATGAAAAACCCTTGGGTTGTTTCATGTAAACATTTTCTTCTAAATCTCCATTTAGAAATGCCGTCTTGACATCCATTTGATGTAACTCTAAATCAAAATGTGCAACTAGTGCCATGATGATTCTGAAGGAGTCCTTACATGAGACCGGAGAAAAAGTCTCATTGTAATCTACGCCTTCTCTTTGCGTAAAGCCTTTTGCCACGAGTCTAGCTTTGTACTTTTCTACATTCCCATTGGAGTCATACTTTGTTTTGTAGACCCACTTGCATCCTACTGTTTTGGCTCCTTTGGGAATTGTAACACCCTCAGAATCGGACCTATGCAAGTTTGAGCAAAATTCGCCATACCCGCATAGAAACGATTCAAAGGTGCCCACCAGGCACTTTCGTGCGGGTGGAAAACGAAGTAATAACATTACACAACAGTCCTCGATGGGACCCACAGAACAGATATATATAACAGCGACTCAAAGAGTCAAGAATACAGATATAAGGTACAAGATCCAAATCACCTTGAAAACGATAGAGCGTCCAGCTACGGACAAGATGCAAATGGGGCTAAGAGCCCTGAAGAATAACCAATGGCGTCCATAACCCTGCCCAGGCCAAGCCGGAAGGGTAACCCTGCTAAAAGCGTCGACCTCAAAACCTGCTTAAACAAAAGGGGGTGCCGACAAAGGCAAAGGAAAAAGAAGGAGCGTCAGTACTGAGGCCAGTACACGGCGAGGCTAGAATTCGGCGGTCCTCGCCTACATAGGTATGGTGGGCTGAAGCGGCAGCGGCAGCATGCACTAAACAACCTATAGAGACTCGATCCACTGGCGTCAAGCGGAGAGGGGTAAGAAGGACCTATTCGGAACCCACCTGATTCTATCATCAAACAAACCCATCCTGGCGTTTCCCCCTCGAAACCAACGAGGAAGTCAACCGAGGAACTCACACAGTTGGCAGTTTTATTTATTCAGTTATAGTTGCGGCACTTTACTAGTCAGGTTTAGATAATCGTCCTGATAAAGTAAACAGTGGGCACTTTTAGTTGACCATTCCGTTATAGTTGCGGCAATTTACTAATCAAATACAGATAACATGATATAATCCCAAAACCCAGCAGTTGTTGGTCTTTTTAATCAGCCAATTCCGTTGTAGTTGCCATACTTACTAGTCAGGTGCAATGGTCGCAAGCGACAAACCAAACAAGCAATTGTGGGCAGTATTAATTAGCCATTCCATTATAGTGAAGCTGATTACTAGCCATTATAAGTCAAATTTATAACAGTAAACTTTAGTTATGCTTGTCTATGATCGAGATACTGTGCTCCAAGTCGTCCATATCCGCGGACACGGCTTTCAGAAAGTTTTACCCGGCCGGGGTGCACCAATAGCAACACACGCTCGATCAACCTCGGAAAAACCAAATCAAAACCCAACGAGGCTTTCACGGTGAACAATCACAGGATTGAGAAATATTTCAGGGGCCACCCTTAAGTAGAACCAAGAACGGCCGGCGGCCCGAGACGGCTTAAGGTTGTGGGGACGCTGTGAACGATCGGGAACCCGAAAGTGTGGCTGGGCTTGTCGACACCGCGGAATCGTGCCACGATCCTAAAAGACTGATGTGCTCCTCGCACAATTTAAATACAGAAAGTAGCATGGCATAAGTACAGGATCGTAAATAAAACCTCAAACTAGTTTGTGGCCCCAAGAAATAAGACTGAATCAAGCTCTGGCTCAGGGGGGTCCCATATACCTCCCGGATGTGGATAGCGCGATAAATCAAGGAACAGGTATCAAGTACTCGGGGTCTTACGGGACACAGGTGGGCGTTCGGAAACCAAATATTTTCTATCACCCACCGATGCCTCTGCTTATTTCAATTTTAGTTGTTAAACAGAAATTAAAGTGACGATAAGTAAAACTAGAATCATCTCCAACATCAACATGCGGCAATACATCAGCAACTGTGGCATATGACGACACATATCAGCACTTGAGCAAGCAGCTACAACGCGCAAGTCCAACTATCTACCAATCAACAAGTAATAGGAGGTGTCCAAGGCAATATATGGCTGCAAGGGATATCACAGGTACGGAATCTAAAGCATCGCAACTCAGATAGCAATAGATCAACAGGAGGGAAATAAAGACTATAAAAGTAAGATAGGTAGAAAGGGGGAGATGCTCGCCTGAAAACATTGTCGAAGGGTTCAACCGAAGATCGGGGCGAAGCTCACATCAACTCAACGGCCTTATCCGCGAAGAAGCAAAACACTAGAAGAAACACCGGATGCACTATTTAATACTAAGACAAAAGATCGGCATGATGCATGCATGATGAATGACATGGCAAGGTGCGATGCAATTAGTCATATTAAGCGGAACCGGGTCCCGACAATTAATTAGGTGGTTCAAGTTGTTTAGAACCCCCGCAATTTAGATGTTGGATTAACAAGGCAAGATGAGTTACCGGTTCGCTACACAAATTTAAATGAGGCCAATATAAGGCTAGATTTGCCCGCATATGGGCCCCATATTTAATTATTAGGTGAATCGGCGTAAGGCCCCCAAACCACAGATATGCATGCAAGGATGGCAATTCAATATGCAACAAGTTGTTATTATGTTATAAAATAGGGTTCTCGGATAAGGGTTCACACATTGAGGGGTCTCGACGGACTTGGGGTTCCGGGGTTCGGGGTCGGTCTCGGGGTTCGACGGATCTGGGTTCGGGGTTCGACGGAAGCGTTCTCGGATAGCGGGGTAGATCTTGTTGTCCTGTGTCGGAGACCTCGGCATCCGGAAAGCAGGACTTGGTTCGGTGCCGGGACGCATCGGGTTCGTTTTGGTCGGTGTCGTTCTTGTCGCATGCAGATCTTGTCGGTACCGTGTGCCGGTCGGTCTTGGCGTTCGGGATGCAGAACTTGGTGTCCGGGTCGGGTACTTGTCGTTCAGGGTCTCGGTGTCCGGGACGAAATGCTTGGCGTCCTGTAACACCCTCAGAATCGGACCTATGCAAGTTTAGGCAAAATTCACCAAACCCGCATAGAAACGATTCAAAGGTGCCCACCAGGCACTTTCGTGCGGGTGGAAAACGAAGTAATAACATTACACAACAGTCCTCGATGGGACCCACAGAACAGATATATATAACAGCGACTCAAAGAGCCAAGAATACAGATATAATATACAAAGATCCGAATCACCTTGAAACGACATAGCGTCCAGCTACGGACAAGATGCAAATGGGGCTAAGAGCCCTGAAGAATAACCAATGGCGTCCATAACCCTGCCAGCCAAGCCGGAAGGGTAACCCCGCTAACGGCCGATCTCAAAACCTGCTCAACAAAGGGTGCCGACAAAGGGCAAAGCGAAAACAAAGAAGGAGGCCAAGATCGAGGCCAAGACACGGCGAGGCTAGAATTCGCGGTCCTCGCCACATAGGTATGGTGGATCAAGCGGCAGCGGCATGCACTCAACAACCTATAGAGACTCGATACAACTGGCGGATATCAGAGAGGGGTAAGAATGACCTATCCGGATCCAACCTGAAGCTAACACCAAACAAACCCATCCTGGTGTTTCCCCCTCGAGACCAAACGAGGAAGTCAACCGAGGAACTCACGCGGTTGGCAGTTTTATTTATTCAATTATCGTTGCAGCAATTACTAGTCAGGTATAGATAATCGTCCTGATAACATAAGCAGTGGGCACTTTTAGTTAACCATTCCGTTATAGTTGTAACTCTTACTAATCAGGTGCAGATAGCATGAGATAACCCCAAAACCCAGCAGTTGTTGGTACTTTTATTCAGCCAATTCATTGTAGTTGCAATACTTACTAGTCATATACAATTGTCGCAAGCGACAACCAAACAAGCAATTGTGGGCAGTATTAATTAGCCATTCCGTTATAGTGAAGCTGATTACTAGTCATTATAAGTCAAATTAATAGCAGTAAACTTTAGTTATGCTTGTCTATGATCGAGATACTGTGCTCCAAGTCGTCCATATCCGCGGACACGGCTTTCAGAAAGTTTTAACCCGGCCGGGGTGCACCAATAGCAACACACGCTCGATCAGCCTCGGAAAAACCAAATCAAAACCCAACGAGGCTTTCACGACTGAACAATCACAGGATTCAGAAATATTTCAGGGGGCCACCCCTTAAGTAGAATCCGCAACGGAGTAAGCAAGCTCCGAGACGGCCTCAAGGTTATGGAGACGGCTGTGAACGACTGGGAACCCGAAAGTGTGGCTGGGCTTGTCGACACCGCGAAAACGGGCCATTATGTCCTAACAAGACAAGCAGTGCTCCTCGCACAATCGTAAATAAAGCGGTAAAGCATGGCATAAGTACAGATCGTAATAAAACCTCAAACTAGTTTGTGGCCCCAAGAAATAAGACGGAATCAAGCTCGTCTGGGGGTCCCATATACCTCCCGGATGTGGATAGCGCGCAAAATCAAGGAACAGGTATCAAGTACTCGGGGTCTTACGGGACACAAGTGGGCGTTCGGAAACCAAATATTATCTATCACCCACCGATGCCTCTGCTTATTCAATTTTAGTTGTTAAACAGAAATTAAAGTGACGATAAGTAAAACTATGATCATCTCCAACATCGACATGTGGCAATACATCAGCAACTGTGGCATATGGCGACACACATCAGCACTTGAGCAAGCAACTGCGACGCGCAAGTCCAACTATCTACCAAACAACAGGTAATAGGATGTGTCCTAGGCAATATAGGGCTGCACGGTATATCACAGGTACGGAAACTAAAGCATCGCAACACAGATAGCAATAGATCAACAGGAGGGAGTAAAGACTATAAAAGTAAGATAGGTAGAAAGGGGGAGATGCTCGCCTGAAAACATTGTCGAAAGGTTCATCCGAAGATCGGGGCGAAGCTCACATCAACTCAACGGTCCAATCCGCGAAGAAGCAAAACACTAGAAGAAACACCGGATGCGCTATTTAATAAGACGACAGAAGATCGGCATGATGCATGTATGATGGTTGACATGGCAAAGGTGCGATGCAATTAGGTCAAATTAAGCGGAACCGGGGTCCCGACAATTATTTAGGTGGTGCATGTTATTTCGCTACCCCGCAAATTAAACGTTGTTTAGCATGGCAAACGATAGTACTGGTTCGCTACACAAGTTTTAAATGAGGCCAATATAAGGCTAGATTTGCCCGCATATGGGCCCCATATTTAATTATTAGGTGAATCGGCATAAGGCCCCCAAACCACATGAATGTATGCATGCAAGGCAAAAAGATATGCACAAGTTGTTATGCTATAAAATTAGGGTTTGAGGATAAGGGGTCACACATCAGAGGGGGGGCTCGACGATCTTGGGCTTCCGGGGTTCGGGGTTGGACAGGTCCAGGGTCCGGTCTCGGGGTCCAGGGTTCGACGGAAGCGTGCTCGGGTATCGGGGTAGGTCTTGGCGTTCCGAGAAGCCGGACTTGGTGTTTCGGGGTCGCCTCGATTTCGTTCTGGTCGGTGCAGTTCTTGGCGAGCATCGGGTCCGGACTTCGCCCCCGGGAACGGGTCTTCAGGGTCTCGACAACTTCGATTCTCTGTGGCGACCTTGGTACTCGATGTCCGTGAAGTAGTACTTGTCGCCCTATCGTCTTCGGGTTCGCTCCATTCGGGTCCTTGTCGGAGTACTTGTCGTCCCCTGAAGGAGGGCTTGCGTCTAGGGTCTCGGCGATCTTGGCGCATCGAGGGTGTCGAGGAATCGCACGGTCTTCGGATTCCGAGGGAGATCATGGCGTCGGGTTTCCGTGATGAAGATCTTGTCGAGGGTTCGCGCCGAAGGTCGTGGCAGCTTCGGTTGTCGAACGGTCATAGGATTCACACGTTTACCATGACACATACACGAGCACACGAGCACGCACACGAGCACACATACACGAGCACACGCATACACGAGCACACGCACACACGAGCACACGCATACACGAGCACACGCATACACGAGCACACGCATACACGAGCACACGCATACACGAGCACACGCAGCGGGCCTGTGGCCACGTGGCGGGCCAGCGTGTGTGTGCGGCGGGCGACGACGGGCTTGTTGCTGGGCGAGGCGAGGAGGCACCGGCCGCGGCTGGCGGGTCGGAGGCGCCGCGACGAGGAGAGGTTGCTGGGCGGCGGACGGGTACGCGCTGGCGAGGTCGAGGGCGCAGAGGGCGGTCCGGGGCCGACGCCGAGCTCGCGGGGCCAGAACCGACGGGGCGCCTGGAGGAGAGGGAGGAAGGCGCGCCACTGGCGAGCGCGGAGGCGCGGCCGGGTCGGGGCGGCGGATGCGCGGGCGGGCGCGGGGCAGTGGCTTGGCGACGGAGGGAGCATGGGCGGAGCGAGCGGAGGCGAGCCGTGGTCGCTGGTGCCGGAAGCGGCGCGCGCTGGTCTGGGCAGCGAGAGCTGGGAAGAGAGGGTCGACGGGCAGGTACGGGCGCTGCCGGAAGCGGCGGGCGGGCGATGGGGAGCGCGTTGATCGTGAGAGGCGGCAGTGGAGGCGAGAGGAGGTGGGGGGCGGCGGAGGCGCTGGGACGGCACGGCGCTGCCGGGGAGGAGGCGCAGGGTTGAGGCGAGCCAAGGCGGGCTAGGGAAGGGAAGGCGGGGCGCAGAGGAGGAAGAGGGAGAGGGAGCAAGCGCGGGGTGGGGAGCGAGCCCAGGAGGAAGACGACCACGCCAGGCGTGGTGGAGCAACGTGGGCCCGGGGGGACAGGGGGGCACGCGGGCAGGGTTGAGTGGGGGAGGGGCGCGCGCCAGGGAGGTGGAATCTGGGGGAGGCTGGGGCGCGTGTGTGAAGGGAAGTGGCAGGGAGTGGGGCCGGCTGGGGGGGTGGGTTTGTGCTGAGAGAGAGGGAGAGAGAAAAGAGAGGGAGAGGGATGTGGAGGAGGCCACGTGGCAGCATGTGGTTGGGTGGGGGCTAGGAAAAGGTGAGGTGGCAGGATTCTATTGGAGGGAGTGAGGTGGAGGCTGGGTTGGGGTAGGATGTTGGGTAGACATAGGATTTAGAGGGGTAGGTAGGTGGACCGTTTGTAAAAAAATCTGGGGCGGTCGTTCGGGTCGCTTCGGCCCGTTCGACTGCCCCACTAAAATAAATTAAATATTTTATTAATTCAAACAAAGTTTTTGCAAACCGATATCGGGCAACCAAAATATTCCGGGGACCCGGTTTTCGGTGTTTGAAAAAGATGGGGCGTTTAGAAAACAAAGACGGGTTTTTGCAAACATAGTTTTAGCAAACAATGCATGATGATGACGATGCAATGCACAAATTCAACGCGATTTTCTAGTAGTGGTTTTGCGGGATGCCACAATTCGACACCACTAACAATGGATCTCGCCCTCGAGATCCGCCTCATGGTACCGGAAGGAAGGTCGGCGGTCTGATACTTCGCGCTTCGTGTAGATCCTCGCGACACCACTAACAAGAGTTCATCCTCCATCTTGAAACCGGCGACACCACCAACAAAGGGTCGTTGTTCCTGATCGGCGAGAGAGCACTCCGGAAGCAAAAGGTCGAAGGTAGAGGTATCGCAATTAAAGCCACCTCTAACTTCGATGGAAGGAGGGAACCGATGCATTCTCGTCCACTGCAATGTACAAAAGCGAATAGAAAGGGTAGTCGGCATGGGGGCCAATCCATCACGCACCCAAACTATTACTCCGCACAATCAGTGGAAAAGAGTGCAACCATTCTCGGAATCAGACTGAAGATCTCGACAAGCGAGGTTTGAAATAAAGGGGTGATGCAGACTCTGCATCGGATCTGGCATAGAGGATGTCGTCGCGTCGGAAAACACCGGAGGCACAAACAAGGAACAAAGAATGGTACCACAACAGACGGATTCATCAGGCAGCTTGAACACCGGATGGGCGAACACCGTTATCGAAGAAGGAAGCGAAACCCTGAAGGTACGACGGAAACCCAACCACGAGAAATCCTGGACTCAAGAAAGAGACGAGAGCGGAGTCAAAACACGAGGGGTAAGAGGAGAACAGCGAGAGGTAAGGAGTAAAATCAGACCTAGCCGGACTATCCAACCGATTTTGCAAAATAGTTTTGACTCTCTACGGCCGTTAGCTAGGTTATCCTACAGTCGGACTTGTGGGGTATCGCAAGCCGAGCTCGATACCACTCAGAACACCTCAGATCGGACCTATGCAAGTTTAGGCAAAATTCACCAAACCCGCATAGAAACGATTCAAAGGTGCTCACCAGCACTTTCGCGGGGTGGAAAACGGTAATAACATTACACAACAGTCCTCGATGGGACCCATGTAATGTATATATATAATGACTCAAAGAGCCAAGAATACAGATATAATATACAAAGATCCGAATCACCTTGAACGACATAGCGTCCCTACGGACAAGATGCAAATGGGGCTAAGAGCCCAAGAATAACCAATGGCGCCCATAACTCGCCAGCCAAGCCGGAAGGGTAACCCCGCTAACGGCCGATCTCAAAACCTGCTCAACAAAGGTGCCGACAAAGGGCAAAGCAAAAACAAAGAAGGAGCGCCAAGATCGAGGCCAAGACACGGCGAGGCTAGAATTCGGTCCTCGCCACATAGGTATGGTGGATCAAGCGGCGTGCATGCACTCAACAACCTATAGAGACTCGATACAACCGGCGGATATCGAGAGGGGTAAGAATGACCTATCCGGATCCAACCTGAAGCTAACACCAAACAAACCCATCTGGTGTTTCCTCGAGACCAAACGAGGAAGTCAACCGAGGAACTCACGCGGTTGGCGCTTTATTTATTCAATTATCGTTGCAGCAATTACTAGTCGTGTATAGATAATCGCCCGATAACATAAGCACTTTTTAGTTAACCATTCCGTTATAGTTGTAACTCTTACTAATCAATGATAGCATGAGATAACCCCAAAACCCAGCAGTTGTTGGTACTTTTATTCAGCCAATTCATTGTAGTTGCAATACTTACTAGTCATATACAATTGTCGCAAGCGACAACCAAACAAGCAATTGTGGGCGTATTAATTAGCCATTCCGTATAGTGAAGCTGATTACTAGTCATTATAAGTCAAATTAATAGCAGAACTTTAGTTATGCTTGTCTATGATCGAGATATCGCGGCTCCAAGTCGTCCATATCCGCGACACGGCTTTGAGAAAGTTTTAACCCGCCGGGTGCACCAATAGCAACACACGCCGATCAGCCTCGGAAAAACCAAATCAAAACCCAACGAGGCTTTCACGACTGAACAATCACAGGATTCAGAAATATTTCAGGGGGCCACCCCTTAGAGTAGAATCCGCAACGGAGTAAGCAAGCTCCGAGACGGCCTCAAGGTTATGGAGACGGCTGTGAACGACTGGGAACCCGAAAGTGTGGCTGGGCTTGTCGACACCGCGGAAACGGGCCATTATGTCCTAAATAAGCAAAGGTCCTCGCACAATCGTAAATAAAGCAGTAAAGCATGGCATAAGTACAGGATAGTAATAAAACCTCAAACTAGTTTGTGGCCCCAAGAAATAAGACGGAATCAAGCTCTGGTTCAGGGGGGTCCCATATACCTCCCGGATGTGGATAGCGCGCAAAATCAAGGAACAGGTATCAAGTACTCGGGGTCTTACGGGACACAAGTGGGCGTTCGGAAACCAAATATTATCTATCACCCACCGATGCCTCTGCTTATTCAATTTTAGTTGTTAAACAGAAATTAAAGTGACGATAAGTAAAACTATGATCATCTCCAACATCGACATGCGGCAATACATCAGCAACTGTGGCATATGGCGACACACATCAGCACTTGAGCAAGCAACTGCGACGCGCAAGTCCAACTATCTACCAAACAACAGGTAATAGGATGTGTCCTAGGCAATATAGGGCTGCACGGTATATCACAGGTACGGAAACTAAAGCATCGCAAATACGTATAGCAATAGATCAACAGGAGGAGTAAAGACTATAAAAGTAAGATAGGTAGAAAGGGAGATGCTGCTGAAAACATTGTCGAAAGGTTCATCCGAAGATCGGGGCGAAGCTCACATCAACTCAACGGTCCAATCCGCGAAGAAGCAAAACACTAGAAGAAACACCGGATGCGCTATTTAATAAGACGACAGAAGATCGGCATGATGCATGTATGATGGTTGACATGGCAAAGGTGCGATGCAATTAGGTCAAATTAAGCGGAACCGGGGTCCCGACAATTATTTAGGTGGTGCATGTTATTTCGCTACCCCGCAAATTAAACGTTGTTTAGCATGGCAAACGATAGTACTGGTTCGCTACACAAGTTTTAAATGAGGCCAATATAAGGCTAGATTTGCCCGCATATGGGCCCCATATTTAATTATTAGGTGAATCGGCATAAGGCCCCCAAACCACATGAATGTATGCATGCAAGGCAAAAAGATATGCACAAGTTGTTATGCTATAAAATTAGGGTTTGAGGATAAGGGGTCACACATCAGAGGGGGGGCTCGACGATCTTGGGCTTCCGGGGTTCGGGTTGACAGTCCAGTGGTCTCGGGGTCCAGGTTCGGGAAGCGTGCTCGGTATCGGGTAGGTCTTGGCGTTAGAAGCCGGACTTGGTGTTTCGTCGCCTCGATTTCGCTCTGGTCGGTGCAGTTCTTGGCGAGCATCGGTCCGGACTTCGCCCGAACGGGTCTTGTGGTCTCGACAACTTCGATTCTCTGTGGCGACCTTGGTACTCGATGTCCGTGAAGTAGTACTTGCCCTATCGTCTTGGGTTCGCTCCATTCGGTCCTTGTCGAGTACTTGTCGCCCCTGAAGGAGGGCTTGCGTCAGGGTCTCGGCGATCTTGGCGCATCGAGGTGTCGAGGAATCGCACGGTCTTGATTCCGCGAGGAGATCATGGCGTCGGGTTTCCGTGATGAAGATCTTGTCGAGGGTTCGCGCCAAGGTCGTTGGGCAGCTCGGGTTGTCTCGGAACGGTCATAGGATTCACACGTTTACCATGACACATACACGAGCACACGACGAGCACGATACACGAGCACACACATACGAGCACACGCATACACGAGCACGCATACACGAGCACACATACACGAGCACACGATACACACGAGCACACACATACACGAGCACACATACGAGCACACGTGCGGCTGGGCCTGAGGCCTGGTGGCGGGCAGCGCGGAGTGTGTGTGCGGCGGGGCGACGACGGGCTTGTTGCCGCGGCGAGGCAGAGGAGGCACCGGCTCGCGGCGGCGGGGCTGGCGGGTCGGAGGCGTCCGGCGACGGAGGGGAGGTTGCCGGGCGGCCTGGGGTACGCTGGCGAGGTCGATGGGGCGGTCGTGGGGCCGACGCCGAGCTTCGGGCCAAGGCCAGAAAGCACGGGCGCCATGGAGGGAGAAGGCGGCGCGCCGGCGAAGCGCCTTGGCAGGTCCGGCGGATGCGGCTCATGGCGTCGGGGCTCGGTTTGGCGACGGAGGAGCCTCATGGGCGAGCGCGAGGCGAGCCGTGAGCTGGTGCCGGAGCGGCTGGTCTGGGCAGCGAGCTTGGGAAGAGAGGGTCAGCAGGGCGGTCTGGCGCGGGCGGCAGCAGCGGCGGCGAAGCGATGGCGTTAGCCGGCGGAGGCGCGCAGTGAGAGGAGCAGGGGCGGCGGGCGGGGAGGGCGCACGGCGCTGCCGGAGGAGAGGCGGTGAGGTTGAGGCGGCCTGGCGGCTAGGGAAGGCGGGGCGCAGAGGAGGAAGAGGGAGAGGGAGCACGCGCGGGGTGGGGAGCGAGCCCAGGAGGAAGACGACCACGCTCGCGTGCGTGGTGGAGCAACGTGGGCCCGGGGGACAGGGGGGCACGCGGGCAGGGTTGAGTGGGGGAGGGGCGCGCGCCAGGGAGGTGGAATCTGGGGAGGCGTGTGAAGGGAAGGGGCAGGGGGTGGGGCGGGGGGGGGGGGGGGTTTGTGCGGAGAGAGAGGGAGAGAGAAAAGAGAGGGAGAGGGATGTGGAGGAGGCCACGTGGCAGCATGTGGTTGGGTGGGGGCTAGGAAAAGGTGAGGTGGCAGGATTCTATTGGAGGGAGTGAGGTGGAGGCTGGGTTGGGGTAGGATGTTGGGTAGACATAGGATTTAGAGGGGTAGGTAGGTGGACCGTTTGTAAAAAAATCTGGGGCGGTCGTTCGGGTCGCTTCGGCCCGTTCGACTGCCCCACTAAAATAAATTAAATATTTTATTAATTCAAACAAAGTTTTTGCAAACCGATATCGGGCAACCAAAATATTCCGGGGACCCGGTTTTCGGTGTTTGAAAAAGATGGGGCGTTTAGAAAACAAAGACGGGTTTTTGCAAACATAGTTTTAGCAAACAATGCATGATGATGACGATGCAATGCACAAATTCAACGCGATTTTCTAGTAGTGGTTTTGCGGGATGCCACACGTCCGGCGGTCGATCTTGTTGGTACCGGCCCCATCGGGTTCCACCTCGCTTATTGGTCGACGAACATGCAGCGATGCAGATCTTGGTGACAACGGTCATCGGGGCTCTTGTGACGAGACGGTCTTGTCGAGGGACCCTCGGGTTCGGGAAGAAGGTCTTGCGGTTTCCGGTCCTCTTTGGGTTGGGGTTCTCGGCGTCCGAGGCAGATCTTGTCGTTCGAGGGTTCGGCCTCAGGGTCCAAGAAGGGAACTTGGCGTCTCGCGAGTGGTCGGACTTGGTACTCTGCAGATCCCGTCGGCGCGAAGGTTCGGCAACTCGTGGTAGCCCGCACGCTTCTCAACGCAGAAGACAGTCCGAACCCCACTGTGCAAGCACGCACACAAGCACACAGGCGGCTTCGGCGACGGCTGCACGGGGCGATGGCGACGGGAACACGGGCCGGCTCGGGCCCGGGGCGCGCTGGGGCGGAGGTGGAGCGGCAGGGCGAGGTCGGTGTGCGGGCCGACGGCGAGAGGCTTGGCGAGGAGGTCCGCGAGGAGGAGGGCTGTGGCGCGCTGGCGGCGGGAGCGAGGCGCAGTGGCGGTGGGCAGGCTGGGGACGGTGGCGACCAGCCTGAGGCGGGTCCGAGGCGGTCCGGCTAGCCGGGCGGCATGGCGGGCGGAGGCGGCGGGAGCGGCGGACGGCTGGGCCTTGGCGCGCGCCGGCGGATCGCGGAGGTCGGGCGAGGCCGAGGGAGCGGGCGGCTTGGGGTTGCAGTGGGGGCTCGGCGGGACGGAGAGGCTCGGCGGCGGCTGGTGGAGGTGGCGAGGCGGGGCGTGAGCGGCGGCGGGCGGGCGGGCTCGGGAGGTGGAGGAGGTGCGGCGAGGCGGCGATGCGACGGCTGGCGAGGCAGACGGCGTCGGTGGACTGGCTGGTGGTAGCTGGGCGGGCGGTGGCGTGTGGCGGGTGTGCGCCGGGAGGAAGGGACGGAGGCGGGAGACGTCTTTGGGGGAGAAGGAGCGGGGAGAGGAGAAGAGGATGAGGCGTCGGTGGGGGTGGGTCCATGGCCAGCGTGGCAGGTTCGTGTCGAGGATGGCAGGGTGTGGGCGTCGTGTAGCGGTTTGGCGTGTGTGTGGGGCGGGGAAAATGTGAGGAGAGAGGTAGGGCTGGCGTGTGTGTAGCTGAGAGAGAGAGAGAGAGAGATTGGGGGCCTTGAGGTGGCGAGGTTGATTGGGTGAGGGAGAGGGGGAAGATGAGGTGGCGAGGTCTGATAGGCTAGGGTGAGGGGGAGGGTTGGGTTGGGGTAGATTAGTTGGTAGGTTTAGGATTTAGAGGTTGGATTCGTTTGACCGTTTGATTTTCTGGGGCGGTCGTTGAATCAATCGGCCTGATTGCCGCCTTAAAATAATTTAACTTTGTATTTAATTTGCGATAACTTTTGCAAGTGGTTTTTGGACAAATAAAAATATCCGGCAGCACCCGGGGTTTGGCGTTTGAGTAAAGATGGGGGCGTTTTAAAAAAACAAAACGGGCTTTGCGAAATAGTTTTGGCAAACAATGCATGATGATGACGATGCAATGCACAAATTCAACGCGATTTTCTAGTAGTGGTTTTGCGGGATGCCACAGGAATTTCCTTTAAGTCCCAAACATTGTTGGAACTCATCGATTTCATTTCATCTTCCATTGCCTCCACCCACTTGGCTGAGTGAGGGCTACTCATGGCTTCTTCATATGAGGTAGGATCGCCCTCCATCTGAACTACATTGTAAACTTTGTAGATTTCTTTGGAAATGGCTGGTCTTCGTTCTCTTTTAGACCGTCTGAGTTCATCAGACTCTTGCTCATTTCTTGCCTCGGGTTCAGGCACATTTACACTAGGTGGCTGTTCTGGCTCCCTTTCGTGCTCAACAGTGGGTTCAGGTGGCTCCTGATGAACAGGTTCCGAACTTTCGCCCATTGTTGTCACGTGTGGAGTCACAACAGGTGCTGGCACCACAACCTCAGGGGTTGTAGATGGTGGCACAACAGGTAACGAGAAAAATGGCTCCTGAGTCATCGGATTAGGTGCATGCACCCTCTTCTCCTCAAGATCAATTTTCCTAGCTACCGTGCTCCCCCTCATCAATTCGTCCTCCAAGACCGCATGTCTCGTTTCTACAAACTTTGTGTATCTGTCGGGACAGTAGAAACGATAGACTTTGGACTTATCTGGATAGCCAATAAAATGGCAAGATACTGTTTTGGGGTCTAAATTTGCGATGCTTGGATTGAAAACTTTTGCCTCAGCTGGGCTTCCCCAGACCCTCAAGTGGTGCAGAGAGGGGACTCTGCCTGTCCACAATTCATACGGTGTTTTGGGCACCGACTTACTTGGTACTCTGTTGAGAATGTGAATGGCGGTTTTAAGCGCCTCCATCCACAATCCCAATGGGAGGGTGGAGTAGCTCATCATGCTGCGCACCATATCCATAAGGGTACGGTTGCGCCTTTCAGCTACTCCGTTTTGCTAAGGTTCGTCCGACATAGAATACTGGGCGACTATTCCATTTTCTTGCAGGAACCTTGCAAAGGGTCCTGGTACTTGACCATATAGAGTATGCCGACCGTAGTACTCCCCCCCACGATCGGACCGGACTATTTTGATTCTTTTATCGTGCTGATTTTCTACTTCAGCTTTGAAAATTTTAAATTTATCCAATGCTTCAGATCTTTCTTTAATTGGATAAATATAACCATACCGGGAGTGATCATCCGTGAATGTTATGAATGAATCATAGCCATCCACACTTTTCACCGGAAACGGCCCACAAATATTCGTGTGGATTATTTCTAGTGTAGCTATGCTTCGGTTTGCACCCTTTTTAATTTGTTTGACATACTTTCCTTTAATGCAATCTATGCATTGTTCTATGTCGGAGAACTCTAACGGAGGAAGAATGTCATTTTTAACGAGGCTTTCTATTCTTCCCCTCGAAATATGGCCTAGTCTACAGTGCCATAGTTTCGATGAGTCAAGAGTTCGCTTTCTTTTCTTTTGTTCTTTGTTCGACAAGGAAACTTTTTCATTCACATCACACACAGAAAGAACTTTCTCATGCAGGGATAACAAATATAACTTATCAAATAATGTAGCAACACCCACACATTTGTCTTTCAACCAAATGGCACACTTGCCATTTCCAAAATAACATTCGTAAGAATCTTTGTCCAAACAGGAAACACTTATTAAATTTCTATGTAATGAGGGAACGAAAAGCACATCTTTGAGCAAAAGGAAAGAGCCATCAGCCAGCTCCAGAGGGACGTCACCAATGGCCTCCACTTCTGCTTCTATTCCATTCGCCACTTCAATGTGTCTTTCTCTTCTTGGCGTGATCCTTGTCTAATGGAACCCCTGTAAAGAGTTGGCAATGTGAACAGTTGCTCCAGAATCAATCCACCAAGTGGATCTAGTAAACTTTTCATACAGAGATTCATTAACAAAAGAAACAATATCTTTACCATTTTTGGCCATGATGTACTTCAGCCAAATCGGGCAGTCTTTCTTGTAGTGGCCCGGCTTTTTACAGTGATGGCACTGATCTTTCTCCCCGGGGGTGGGTGTGATCTTGTCTTGTCTTTGCATTGGACCCTTGCCATGTGGCTTGGAGGGTGAGCCACCATGGTTGCCGCTTGTGAAGCCTCTCTTCCTATTGTCCTTCACGAAGTTCAGGGAACCGCCGTGAAGGGCTTTCAGCCTTTCCTCTTCTTGTGAGCACATCCCAATGGTCTTTTCTATGTCCCACTTTTCAGGGGACATATTATAGTTTATTACAAAGTTTTCAAAAGGCTGTGGAAGTGAGGCCATCACTAGGTGCACCAAGAGTGCTGGCTTTAGCTCGAGGTCCTCATCCATGGGCTTGAGCTTCGCTGCCATGTTTGACATCCTCAAGATGTGCTCTCTTATTCCGTGGGGTCCTTCCGTATAGTTTTCAGTAACCAGCTGCTTTACCGGTGGTCGATATCTTTGAAGAGCGATGGCGGCTCTTTATCTTGGCGAGGTACTACCACGAGCACTCTCCAATTGAGCCCACTATTGCGTTCTCAATTGTGTTCTTTACGAAGGCCAGACACTTCTTGTTGGCGTTCACCCATTTCTGGTTATCAATCGAGTAGGCCAGCTCCAATGGAGCATGGTCCCTCTTCCTTTTCTCAAAATCAGCACTTTCCTCAGCAGCACCCCTGACCGGGTCAGCGGGCTTGACTGGTTGCTTGGTGTCAACCACCCAATCCGCTTCGGCGCATACGAACGCCAAATCAACTTTCTTCCTCCATTCGGAGTAGTTGTCCCCCCTTAGGAGCGGGATGTCCTTCAAACATGCCATGAGGTTGAGACCTCCTGAAAATCACAAAAGATGTGAGATCACCAAGTAAAACAACTGCATGCGTTAATTCAACGTTGGTATAAATTAAGCATGCAATCGTTTCGTGCTATTTAAAATTATATCACCGTCGGGCAGAAATAAATTTAAATGCACCTTTAATACTTAATGGGAAAAGATAATGGTCATGTTTATTAACAACGTTGGTCAATTAATAGCATGAGACATAATCACTTTAATCACATCTTTATGTCAAGATTTAAACAACTTTTATTGCATTGTTGCAATTTAAACCATACATTTGCAATTTAAAAAAGACTATTTGCAGCGGAAACTACAATAATGACTTTCATAGAAACTCATACTTTACAGAAAAAATTATGCCTTTATATTGTTCTCTAGTCAAAATATTCTCTGAAATAAAAGACTAGAAACAACTATGTTGAAAAAGTGCTTAAAACTAAGCAAAAAACAGAAAAAAACAGCTCTGTAAAAAAAATAAAACAGAAAAACTGTCTGCCATCGTGGCTCCGGCCAAGAAGAACTGCGCCAAGACGCCAGCGCCAACGCCCAACCAGCGGCTGAAGGCCACAGGGCCTCTGTCTTCGCGTTAGAAGCGCCGCCAGCAGCAGACGGACTATGGTCAGCCAGCAGCCCGCCCGGCGCCAACCGCCGGCCTACCGGCCGCACGCCGCGCCGCCCAGCAGAGATCCTGGCCGTTGATTCGGCCAGACCTAGATCCGACGGTCCGCCGTCCACTTCGGAGGGATAAAAGCCCCCTGCGCTGCCAGCGCCGAAACCCTAGTCGTCATTTTCTCATCACTCGCCCCGCGTCCACTCCGCGTCGGCGGCGCGTCCATCGTGCGTCGGCGGCGCGTCCACGCTGCACCCGCGGCGTGGCGTTGTGGAGGCGGTCGGCGGCGCGCCTCCTCCCCCGCGCCCGAAGCGGTGCATCTCCGCGATGCCGAGGCGGCCGCTTATGGCGAGCCCTCCCTCGCTCGGGCGAGCCAGCGCTTAAGCCGAGGCGGGCGCCTCGGCGCCCTCCCTCTGGGCTGTGGCGGCTGCCCGTGCGAGGCCGAGGCGAGGCGGTGGCGCCTGGCCGCCTCCTCCCTCTGCCCCACGAGCCCGCGAGCGGCGAGGCCGGCGGTGAGCTCTGCTCCGGCGGCGTTGGAGAGGGGAGGCGGTCGTTCGTCCGGCAGCTGTGCCGGTGACGGTCCCCTCCTTTCTACAGCGCCACCACACTTTTCCCCTTTGTCCACCCTCTTCCACCACCCTTTTGATGAGCTGCCCCCCTTCTGCCCCCCTTGGCGGCGGTGCGTCCACCCGAGGGTGGGCGCACGCCCGCCAAGCGGCGCAGTGGTGGGGCCTTTTGGCCGGCACGCGGCGGCGGCCGGTGGGTTCACCCCCTTTTTTTTTGTTTGAGTCTCTTTTGGGGATTTTCTTTTGAATCTGGGAGGGTTTGGTGTGGAAACTGGGGTTTTTCCTTTTGGGACTTTAGATCTGAGATCTGGGGAACATTCTTTGCCTTTTCCTTTGCCCCGTTAGGGGTTTGTTCTTCTTCCCCACCTCGGCTTGCCGATGCGTCGGGATTGAGAGGAACGGCGCGGCCAGAAGGGCAAGGCGCACTTTTGGATCTAGGGTTTCTTATCTTCTTTGCTTTTCTACCGAAAGAAATAGGACTAGAAGTTGCTCTGATACCAATGTTAGATTGGCCTTTTGGATCTTCTAGCCTAGATGATTACAGTAGAGCTCTTTGGGTTGGATCTGAGAGAGTAGAGAGAGATCAGAGAGATAGTACCTGCGCCTTGGCTCGAGGAACACGAGCCAGAGGTGGTGTCCATGACGGAGAGAGGCGACGGCGTGGGCGCGGGTGGTTGAGAGTGGCGGCGGCGGAGCTTCCCGTCGGCCTAGCGCTAAAACCCTAATCAGTGGGTATGTCGGTGGGGGGTTGCGGCGCACGGTGAACCTCGTACCGTGTGCGTCCAGCCCCCCACCTCTTTATATGCGCGTTGGCGACAGAGACCCACCAACCATGATAAGGTTGGGCGCCCCCGATTAGGGCGCGTTGAGGGACTCCGTTCGGGCCCATCGGCCCGAACGTGGGAGAGAGCTATCGAACACATTGATGTGTTCTGCAAGTTTAATTTTATTTTTTGAAATGACGTGTGTTCTGCAAGTTACTATCAGCCACGTCATGATGACTTGAACATCTGACCTGAGAAGTGAGAACCGTTGACCCCCTGCAGAGCCACAGAATTTAGGTTTGACACGGATAGTACCAGCGGCAGTGGGTAGTAGACCCATTCTTCGTGTCAATGAATTACTATTCACACATAACGGCCAGCTCGTGTGATACAACTTAGGAAAAAAAAATCAGATTTGTATATATTTTTTCATTAAAAAATGTGTGCATATATTGACCACCTGTGTGAACATCATAAGATGACTTTCTACATCATAATAAGTTCTATAACTTGTACTATGTACTGTAGAATAGTTTTTGGTATGCCAATGTATGTGATTTGTTTTCGTAATTTTCATAACGTGAGAGTGGATTTGCTTAATTTCAAAATAATAGGGTCATATGATGCGATTTTGTGGCCAAGTTAAGCATCATGGTTAACCTTTCTGCATGGCACATATAGGAAACAGTTCGTGCGTTTATCGAATTTATTTTGTATGGGTGATCATGAGCATCCATCGATCAATGTATCTTTGTGAAATTACCGGAATTTATGAAAACTCAAAAGAAGACATACTAATGTTTTCGAGATACATCTTTCGCTGATTCTAGTTCCTCACATATGTCGACATACATGTTTAAGGCCGGCCACTTAATCTTGCCTCAAGTCCAACTTATTTATGTTTGGCCAAGTATAAGAAAACCTACGAATGTCTATTTGCAATACTAAATCAATCATGAAACATGTTTTGGCAAGATTAAGTGATCTTGCTTATTCAGGGAGAGAATAATATGGTTTCCTCAACCGAGGTTGCTTAGCTGCGATAGAGCAATTAATCAGCCTACACGACAGTGAGGTGGTCGGAATATCAAAACAAACACAATGCATGGAGTTCTTGGCATAAAACTACCACTTTACGGCTTAAATTCTAAAAGACCACCAGTTTATATTTGCTGGACAAAAATCCCATCACATTTTGGCAAAATCAATTGGCACGATTTCTGACAAAAGGGACCCACTAGTCAGTCTGTCGGGATGACGTGGCAAGGACATAAACAGACAAGGGTGTGCACGTCAGATGGTTGTAAATTTTGGGATTTTTTTTATAGAAAAAATGAGTTTTAAAGTGGTGTTTTTTGTGCTAAGAACTCCAATGCACGCTTTTGTAAAATCTTTATTTTCGGAGGAACATATACAGAGAGTTTGTGTGCATGCGTGCATTTTCCCAATTAATCCAACATCACACACATGGATGGATCCTGAGTTTGCTCCATGCTGCTTCCGAGACCACGACACGAAACGTCGACGCGACGGTGGTCAACTTTGGTGTACCTACGTACGTACTATGTACGTTGCTGCTGCTGAGCTTTGCAGGTGGCAGCCGCGAAGTTAGGGCGTTTCCAATCATCATGGGGATGCACGCACGCACAGACCGCTGCAGCCACCGACCGATCCGTGCTCGCAAGCATTGCACTACCTGCATGGGCTGGGGCTAGCTAGCTATCCCATCCATCCATCCATCTGTCCATTCCTATTTACTGTTTGCTTGCAGCGTCAGTAAACAGTGGCGTCAATTGAGCGCCATGCCATGCCATGCCGTGGACGACGTCGTACGGGGAGGGGGCGCATTGCAGCGTTGCCGCTGCAGCGGCCGGCCGGCCGGCCATCCGGTCGATCTAGCTAGCTAGAGCTAGCTGCCGTGCCCTCTGGGTACGTACTGGTAGGGTTGTCCGGATTTAATTGCTGCTAGCCAGGTACGTAGTAGGTTCGGGTCAACACAAGCCACCTCTATCCACTCCATCCATCATTCCGTCTGTCTATCATCCTCGATCCCTTGCTGCTCACGCAAACCACGCACCACCCAGCACTCCATGCCATGGTAGTATTTTTTAAATCCATCGATGAGAGGGACGGAGAAAGAGCGAGCGAGAGAGAGAGGTTTCTATTTTCAAACAGAATGTGTACGTGTTGTGCTTGATCTGCTGGCTGCCTTCAAGAAATCATCATGCATTTTTAATACTTCCACCGTCTTAAAATATATATCTTAAATTTGTTAGAATTTGAATGAATCTAGACACCGGTATATAGATTCATCTTAATTTTGGAGAACCTATGCCATGTATTTTGAGACGGAGGGAGGGAGTGCTCTCTTGCATCCCGGTGTTAGCATTGACTGGCTAGCGTAGCGTGTTCATCCATAGTAATATCGCATTGCATGATCCCCTCGCATGCACGAATATTGTCACATGGAGATGGAGGACGATGGCTTGTTGCTCGAGCAAGATGGATGGGTAACCGAATCCAAGGCTAGATCGCCACCCACACGCAGGCAGGCAGGTGGCCTGGCTGGCCCTCTACCGGTCTGGCTCTGGCGATCGATTGCGAGCGGAAGGGCGCTCATTATTAACAGTCAGACCATAAACTTTCCAAGAAAGGCCCCTGGACAATGATGCGGGGCTGGGGCTGGGGCTGGGGCTGGTCTGGGCACTGCGTACGCGCGCGCGCCATCATCGCCATCCATTCCATTCATTGCTTTTCAGCGAAACTGTCTTAACTCAGTCAGTGTGCTGAAGCAGAGAGCAGAGCTGCAGGCAGCCTGCAGAGAGGTCATGCCTATGGCAGCAGCAGCGGTTGAAAATCTAGCCGGTGGAGTGCTCTACTGTGAAAATCTAGCCGGTGAAAATCTAGGACAGTCGCCGATCGATTGGTGCCACTGCCACGTTCTGGCCGTCGGCTTCTCTACTGTGGCCGATCGACCTGCTGGGTGTCGACGGAATCATTGCAGAATCCAACGCTAGGTTTCGGTGTCTGCGTGCGTGCACGCGCGCGCGCCTCACGGTCACAGTACGGCCACGAATCATTCGGTCGCGTACTCGATGGTATCGTCCATCATCGCTGTCGTACGTACGTACCGCGTCATGCACACACACACACGGCTGCCGGTACCAGTACCACACGTACCTGTTTTTCCTTTTCTTTTGAGTCGGTCCATGTACGTACCTGTTTATTCGCAAGGTAAAAACACACCGTTAGGAATGCCTACAAACTCTATGCTGAACTGGAAGTGGCAATGACGCTGGAAGCAGTGTACATAGGCCATAAGTGCTTGGAGATACGGGCAGCAAGAAATGGTGGTGTATATGAAAGCTTAAGGCCTAGTTTGGCAACAAAGTTTTTTTTTTAAAACTGAAGTACATCAACACCATAGTATTTTAGTGCCTAGCAAATCAATACTTTAGTTTTTCCCTTTTCTCAGTTTCAGAAAAAAGAGGGTCTAGCCTCTTTCTCAAATACTTAAAAAAAACATAGTTTTAGAGAATACTTCAGTTTTAAAACCATATTATTTGTTAGATCCAAACACCTCAAAGTATTTAATACTTCGGTTTTTTTAGAAACCAAAGTATTCCCTCAATACTTTAAAAATACTTTGATGCCAAACGGGGCCTAAATGCCCAAATAAGATAAAGCATTTTTGGTAGAGGTGTACGCATAACTCAATTGCAACCCGAGACAATCTGATCAGGCGTGGCGTCAATGTTGAGAACCCAAAATGCCTGTTCTGTAACGTGCTGCATGAGGATGGCGGTCACCTATTTGTGAAATGTAAAGAAGTGAAGATTCTTTAGCGTTATTTGGGGTATAAGAGCTTGCGTATGAAACTGGAATTGTGCCGCAACATTGAGTGTACGATCCGGAGGAACAAAAAACTCAGATCATCACAACGTGGGGTTATGGTGGCAACAGCGGAACAAGGTCAGAGAAGGAGAAATTCCTGCACAGATTATGGATTGGGAAATGATTCGCATCCCCCGGGGGACGGAACGATTCGATCCCCGGGTCTCGTTCATGGCCGCACTATGAGGTCCTCTTCCAAACAAAAAAGAAAAAAAAAACCTTGTCCCCTCATGGCCTCACCAACCATCCGCGAGATTTCCACAGCCATCAAGGACCCTTGCCGGCGGTCACCGATCTCGCCGCCCACACAACTTGGCCGTGCGTCCCTGCTGTCTCCCTCGCCCATCTCTTCATGCCGCCTCAGACCATAGCACGTCAGCTTCCTCCCTGGACTCGACAAACCGCCGTCGCCCTGCAGCCCACGAGCCGCCGACGCCTCCCCTGTAGCTCACCGGAAGCCGCCGCGACCTCCAACCTGGCAAGAACGCCCGTGCCGCCATAGCCCGCACGCCGTGGCTCCTGTTAGAAGATCCCAAACCACCGGCAAGCGCACCCCACCCTTCCCTCAACCCACCGTAGCTGCAACTCCTGCGTCCGCCATTGTAGAAGATCTCGTGCATCTCCTTCCCGTTCGGCACGGTGCTACACAAACAGGAGTCGTGATGCTACCGATCAATGGATGCGTCTTGAGAGTTTGCTACAGGGTGATGCTACAATAGTAGCAATTTTTTGCTATTTTTGTTCTATACTTTTGCTATAATAGCACAAAGTATTTGCTACGATATTTTCGACGAAAGTGCTCAGCAAAATCGGTTTTGCTACGGCAGCCACCGGCGATATCTCCGATGATATCGTTCTTTTTGCTACATTAGCATATTTGTTTGCTACCACCGTTTTACGGTTTTGTTACAATAGCGTAAAGTTTTTGCTACACAGTCTCCGATGAGGTCTACCGGCGAAAACCTCCGGTGAGTCTCCGACAAGGTCAGATATGCTAAATTAGCACGACGTTTTTGCTACACGGTCGCCGACGGGGTCTCCGGCGAAATCCCCGGCGAGGTCCATGTTGGAGATATGCCCTAGAGGCAATAATAAATGTAGTTATTATTATATCTTTGTGTTTATGATAAATGTTTATATTCATGCTATAACAGTATTAACCAGGAAACATTAATACTTGTGTGATTTGTAAACTAAATTAGAGTCCCTAGTAAAGCCTCTTCATAATACTAGCTTGTTGGTTAATAGATGATTGTGGTTTCCCTATCATGAACATTGAGATGTTATTAACAATAAGATCATATCATTAGGAGAATGGTATGATGGACATACTCCTATAGATAAGCGTGGCATAAAGATCAAGTCATTTTAATAGTTCAATTGCTATAAGCTTTCTGATACATAGTAACCTAATTCCTTCGACCATGAGATCATGCTTATCACCATCACCGGAAGGATGCTTTGATGACATCAAACACCACACCGTAACTGGGTGGCTATAAAGGTGGCATTGAGTGTTCGGAAAGTATGGGTTGAGACACATGGATCAAGAGTGGGATTTGTCCATCCATATGACGGATAGATATACTCTAGGCCCTCTCGGTGTAATGTCATCCAATTAGTTTGCAAGCATGTGACTGGCTCACAAGGGATCACATATCACGGGAACGAGAAAAGAGTACTTATCAGTAACGAGGTTGAACTAGGTATGCAGAGATACCGACGATCAAAACCTAGGATAACTAAACTATCGTGAGACAAAGGGAAATTGGTATCGTATGTAAGTGGTTCATTCGATCGCAAATTAATCTTAGAAATATGTGGGATCCATATGAATTTCTAGATTCCTCTATTGGTTATTGATCGGAGAAGTGTCTCGATCATGTCCGCATAATTCACCAACCGTAGGGAGACACACTTAAGGATTCGATGTTGTTGAGTAGTTATGGAATGATGAGAAAGAGACCGAATGTTGTTCGGAGTCTCGGATGGGATCCGGGATATCACGAGAAGATCCAGAATGGTCCGAATAATAAGATTCATATAAGGAAAGTCCTGTTTCGGAGTTGGGGAATTGATTCCGGTGTTTTCATCGGGAATGTTCTAGAAGGGTCCGGAAGGTCCGACACTCCGGAGGGGAAGGGTACATGAATGTGTCATGACAATGTGGAATGGTTGCATCATGTACTAGGTCACTTGGCTGGGCAAAATAAAGGGAGAAATCAAATCCTAGTTTGAAAGTCAAACGCCAATTTGAAAAAGTCAAACGGCAAGTTTGCTTGGTGGAGGGAGAGTAGGAAACCTACTTGGGGAGGAGTTCCTCTCCCTCCACCCGCCGGCCAAGGAGGCCGAGTTGGGGGAGGACTCCCTCCTCCCAACCGGCGCCCTCCCACCTATATAAGGAGGGGTAGGGCTGCCCCTCTTCCCTACACCCAACTCACCCAAAACCCTAGCCCTGGCCGCCGCCTCCTAGGGTTTCTCCAAGTCGCCGACTTGGGGATTCCCCAAGCCCTAGCCGCCGGCCAAGATCCCCCTTGGTGCCTCTAAACCCTAGATCACCAAGGCCTCTCTCATAGTCCACCATACTCGCTCCGGCTTAAGGCGAAGCCCTGCGAGATCTCCCCTCTACTTCCGGTACCACGCCGTCGTGCTGCCGGAATCGCGAGGAGAGTACTACAACCTCCGCTGCCTGCTGGAACAAGGGAGAGGAAGGTCTTCATCAAGTACCGAACGCGGCGATCGATCTGCGGAAGCGCCGCCGAACGCTTAGGAAGGATCGTCTACGCGATCTTGAGATCGGCAAGAGTACGACTACATCACCCACGAGAATCTGCTCTCGGTAACCGCTTTGGAATCTTCGAGGGTGAGTTCCTCTGTCGACTCGTTGCTACAATCTAGTAGATAGATCTTGGCTTGTTTGTTTGCATGCGGTAGAATTTTTTTGTTTTCCATGCTACGAACCCCTACAGTGGTATCAGAGCCGTGTTTATATGTAGATCTATTGCACGAGTAGAACACAATGGTCATTGTGGGCGGTGGTGCTTTTGTTATCAATTGATTCTTGTGTACTTTGCATCTTGCGGTATGATGGGATGAAGAGGCCCGGGCTAACCTTACATGACATCGTTCATGAGACTTTCTCCACGCTCAACATGCAACTTGTATTGCATAAGTGGCTTTGTGGGTGCCTGTCTCTCCCATCATAGTATAGATCCAATTTACAACGGACACTTGATAGTTCAAACATCAATGTTGTGGTTCTTGTTCGTAAGTTAGAGCGACACTTATTGAAAGCCCCAAACCACGTAAAATATGTAAAGAAATTAGAGGCGTCTAACTTTGTTTTGCAGGGGTGTGCTGTGATGTGATATGGCCATGATTGTGATTATATTTGATGTATGCAATGTTCCTTATTGTAAGTTGGCAACCGGCAGGAGCCATATGGTTGTCTTTAAATTCTGTTAAGACCCGCGTGTCTATTCAAAGTAGTTGTAATAGTTGGAGCTGGTGGACGACAACCAAGAAACGGCGCCGTTGACCTTGACGCTATGCCGGTGATGATGGAGATCATGTTCGTGCTTGAAGATGGAGATTGTAAGCACAAGAAGAAAGGCCATATCATATCACATATTATGAATTGCATGTGATGTTAATCCTTTATGCATCTTGTATTGCTTAGTTAATTACGGTAACATTATAAGATGATCCCTCAAGCACATAAATTTCAATTTTTAAAGTGTTCATCCTTAGTAAGCACCGTTGCTAAAGCTCGTTGTTTCGAAGCACCACGTGATGATCGGGTGTGTTATATTCTGCGAGTGTATACAACGTGAGCAGGCCAGATTTGCTCATGCGGAAGCTAAGGTTTGATCTTGACGAGCCTAGCATGTACATACATGGTCTCGAAACACGTATCACCGAAAGGTAAAGCATGAGTCATATAGTAGATATGATGAACATGTTGATTGTTCGCCATTGAAGCTACATCAAATCTCGTGATGATCGGTTTTGATGTGGTGGATTTGGTTCGTGTGATCACTAAAACAATGTGAGGGATATTGTTTTAAGTGGGAGTTCACCTAGATTAATTTAACTATTAATTAGAACTCAATTTATCATAAACTTAGTCTAAACTATTGTAAATATGTTGTAGATCAATAGCGGCCCCTACCATCAATTTTAAAGCGTTCCTAGAGAAAGAAAAGTTGAAAAACAATGGAAGCAACTTCGCGGATTGGTTCCGCAATTTGAGGATTGTCCTCAATGCTGGTAATTTGACCTATGTCTTTGGATGCACTTGGGTGACCGCTCGGTGATGCTACCGATGAAGTAAAGAATGTTTACCTCACTCGGAAGAATCAATACTCCACAATTCAGTGTGCTATCTTGTATGGTTTGGAATCGGAGCTTCAGAAAAGGTTTGAGAACCATGACCCACATGATATTGTCCGTAACTCAAAAAGATATTTGAGGCTCACGCGACAGTTGAGAGTTATGAGGCTTCTGAAAAGTTCTTTAACTACAAGATGGAAGAGGGCAGTGTTGGAATTATGCCCTAGAGGCAATAATAAAGATGTTATTATAATAATTCTTGTTCATGATAATGTTTATATTCCATGCTAGAATTGTATTAAGCGGAAACTTTAATACTTGTGTGGTTTGTGAACAACACTGTGTCCCTAGTACGCCTCTATGGACTAGCTCATTGATCAATGCTGGTTAAGGTTTCCTAACCATAGACATGAGTTGTCAATTTATAATGAGATCATATCATTGGGAGAATGATATGATGGACAGACCCAAACTAATCAAAGCAATTAGATCGTGTCATCGTGTTCGTCTTTGCGAAGCTTTTCTTATGTCAAATATTGTATTCCTTAGACCATGAGATAATGCAACTCCCTGGTATCGGAAGAAAGCTTTGAGGTCATCAAACGTCATCCTATGAGAGGGTGATCATAAAGGTGTCTCTCAGGTGATCGGAAAGTATCTGTTGGGTTGTATGTATCGAGATGGGATTTGTCCCTCCCAAGTCAGAGAGATATACTTCGGGCCCACTCGGTAATCGATATCAACACCGCTTGCAAGCATGTGGTTAAGGAGTTAATCACAAAGTGATATCGGATTACGGAACGAGTAAAGTACTTGTTGTGAACGAGATTGAACTAGGTATGACGGTACCGACGATCGAATCTCGGGCAAGTAAAATATCGCGAGACGAAGGGAATATATATATGGGATTGATTGAATCCTGGCATCGTGGTTCATCCGATATGATCGTCGATGAATGTGTGGGAGTCAATATGGGTTTCTAGACCCCGCTGTTGATTATTGATAGAAGATCATGTCTGCATATTCTCGAACCCGCCGGGTCACACACTTAACGTGTCTCGACGCTAGGATAGATTGGATAATTGGTTTATGAGTTTTTGTTCGGAGTCTCGGATGGGATCCGGGACATCACTAGAGGTTCCAGAGTGGTCCGGAGAATAAGATTCATATAAGGCAGTGCAGTTTTTGGAGTTCGGAATTGTTAAGTTAATCGGTATTGTACGAAGCTTCTAGAACCTTCGGAAGGGGACCAACGTGGCCACACCTTCCGGGAGGGGCATGGTCCTATGAGGAGTGCCTGGCCGCATTGGGCCAGGGCACAAGGCCCCATAGGGCCCAGCCGCCAAGAGAGGTTTAAACTCTAGATAGAGCTTCTAGAAGGGGGTTTCCTTGCCCCACTCTTCCTCCTTGGGGCCGGCCTTGGCTTGGGGAGGGGCTGCGCCCACCCCTATATATAGAGGGCTGAGGCACCAACCCCACACACCTTCCCTCCAACCCTAGCCGCCCTGTGCCCTCCTCTCCCTCCCGATTGCCAGGCGAAGCCCTGCTGCAGAAATTTTCTCCACCAATTGCACCGCGCCGTCGCGTTGTAGATCCAACCCATCTCTCCACCATACTTGCTGGACCAAGGAAGGAGGAGACGTCGAGGTGCCACACGTGTGCATCTCACGGAGGCATCGCCACTTGTGGTGCTAGATCGGATCGGATCGCGAGGAGGAGAAGCGAGTACGACTACATCACCCACATTCTGACGAACGTTCCGCTGTGAGAATCTTCAAGGGTATGAAGATCTAATACAATCTCTCTCGTTGTTTGCATCTCCTAGATTAGATCTTGGCTTTCCCTCTGTTCGCATCCGTAGAAAATTTTGATTTACTATGCCGCGAAACCCTTCAGGCAGCTCCGTCAGTGAGCACGTGCTTAAGATGTCTGGGCACGCAAACAAACTCCAAAGCTTGGGTATAGTGATTCCTAATGCTTTCGGGATTTACCGTGTCCTCCAATCACTGCCATCAAGTTACAAGAACTTTGTGATGAACTACAATATGCAAAACATGAACAAGACGTTGCCAGAAGTCTTCTCCATGTTAAAATCTGCAGAAGTGGAGATCAAGAAAGAGCATCAAGTGTTGTTGGTTAATAAGACCACCAAATTCAAGAAAGGCAAGTCTAAGAAAAAGGGAAACTTCAAGAAGGGTGGTAAGAAAGTTGCCGCACCGGCGAAGAAGACCAAGGCTGGACCTAAGCCTGATACTGAGTGCTTTTACTGTAAGGGAGAAGGTCACTGGAAGCGGAATTGCCCAAAGTACTTGGCGGATTTGAAGAACGACAACATCAAGAAGAAAGGTATATCCGATATACATGTTATTGATGTGTATCTCACTAGTACTCGTAGTAGTGCTTGGGTATTTGATACTGGTTCGGTTGCTCATATTTGTAACTCGAAACAGGTGCTGCAGAATAAACGGAAGCTAGCGGAGAACGAGGTGACGATGCGTGTTGGAAATGGATCAAAGGTTGATGTGATCGCGGTCGGCACGCTACCTCTTCATCTACCATCGGGATTAGTTTTATACTTAAATAATTGTTATTTGGTGCCTGCATTGAGCATGAACATTATATCAGGATCATGTTTATTGCGAGATGGTTACTTGTTTAAGTCCAAGAATAATGGTTGTTCGATTTATATGAGTAATATGTTTTATGCACATGCACCTTTGATAGATGGTCTATTCTTATTGAATCTCGATTGTAGTAATACAAACATAAATAACATTGAGGCTAAACGTTTAAAATTGAGCGATAACTCGACATATATGTGGCACTATCATTTTGGTCACATTGGAGTGAAGCGTATGAAGAAACTCCATTCCGATGGACTTCTTAAATCACTTGATTTCGAATCACTTGAAAGATGCGAAGCATGTCTGATGGGTAAAATGACTAAGACTCCATTTTCTGGTATGATGGAGCGAGCTACAGACTTGTTGGAAGTCATACGTACCGATGTGTGTGGTTCAATGAGTGTAGCATCGCGCGGTGGTTATCATTATGTTCTTACCTTCACGGATGACTTCAGTAGATATGGGTATATCTATTTAATGAATATAAGTCCGAAACTTTCGAGAAGTTTAAGGAATTTTAAAGTGAGGTAGAGAATCAACATAACAAGAAGATTAAATTTCTACGATCTGATCATGGAGGTGAATATCTCAGTTACGAGTTTGGCGAGCATTTGAAGAAATGTGGAATACTTTCACAATTGACACCGCCAGGAACACCACAGCGTAATGGTGTGTCCGAACGTCGTAATCGAACTCTCTTAGATATGGTTCATTCTATGATGTCACTTACAAATTTACCGCTATCGTTTTGCGGTTATACATTAGAAACAGCCGCATTCACTTTAAATAGGGCACCATCTAAATCCGTTGAAACAACACCGTATGAATTATGATTTCGTAAGAAACCTAGATTGTCGTTCCTTAAAGTTTGGGGTTGCGAAGCCTATGTAAAGAAGTTACAGCCGGACAAGCTTGAACCCAAAGTGGAAAAATGCGTCTTCATAGGATACCAGAAGGAAACTATTGGGTATACCTTCTATCATAGATCCGAGGGCAAAATCTTCGTTGCTAAGAATGATCATTTCTAGAGAAAGAATTTCTCTCGAAAGAAGTGACTGGAAGGAAAGTAGAACTAGACGAGGTTGTTGAACCTTCTCTTGAACTTGCGAGTAGCGCAACACCGAAAGTAGTTCCTGTGGCGCCTACACAAGAGAGGAAGCTAATGATGACGATCATGAAACTTCGGTTGAAAGTTGCTACAGAACCTCGCAGGTCAACGAGAACTCGTACCACTCCCGATTGGTATGATCCTGTTATGAGTGTCATGTTGGTGGACAACACCGATGACCCTACGACATATGAGGAAGCGATGATGAGCCCAGATTCCAATAAATGGCAAGACGCCATGAAATCCGAAATTGGATCCATGTACGAAAACCAAGTATGGACTTTGGTGGACTTACCGGATGGACGGAAGGCTGTCGAGAACAAATGGATTTTCAAGAAGAAAACAGATGCTGATGGTAATGTTACTGTCTATAAAGCTCGACTTGTCGCAAAAGGGTTTCGACAAATTCAAGGAGTTGACTACGATGAGACTTTATCACCAGTAGCGAAGCTAAAGTCTGTGAGGATTATGTTAGCAATCGCTGCATATTATGATTATGAGATATGGCAGATGGATGTCAAAACAACGTTCCTCAATGGAGACATTGATGAAGAGTTGTATATGATGCAACCCAAAGGTTTTGTCGATCCTAAAGATGCTAACAAGGTATGCAAACTTCAACGGTCTATACATGGATTGAAACAAGCATCCCGAAGTTGGAATCAACGTTTTGATAAGGTAATCAAAAGCTTTCGTTTTATACAAACTTATGGAGAAGCTTGTATTTACAAGAAAGTGAGTGGGATCTCTGTAGCATTCTTAATACTATATGTAGATGACATATTGTTGATTGGGAATGATGTAGACCTTCTTAATAGTGTCAAGGAATATTTGAATAATAGTTTTTCAACGAAAATATCTTGGCGAAGCAGCTTACATATTAGGCATAAAGATTTATAGAGATAGATCAAGACGCCTAATATCATTGTCACAAAGTACATATTTGGACAAAGTTCTAAAGAGGTTTGGAATGGAAGATAGCAAGAAAGGGTTCTTGCCCATGTTGCCCAATACGACCTTGAGTAAAACTCAAAGTCCAGCAACGGCAGAAGATAGAGAAAGGATGAGTAAGACTCCCTATGCCTCAGCCATATGATCTCTAATGTATGCCATGCTATGTACTAGACCCGACATTGCATATGCTGTTAGTTTGACTAGCAGATATCAAAGTGATCTAGGAGTGGATCATTGGACAACGGTCAAAAACATCCTTAAGTACTTGAGAAGAACTAAGGATATGGTTCTTTCTTATGGAGGTGATGAACAACTCGTTGTTAATGGTTACACCGATGCTAGTTGGAACACCGATTTGGATGATTCTAAATCTCAATCTGGATACTTATTTACTTTGAATGGTGCAGCAGTTAGCTAGAGGAGTGCAAATCAAAGCGTTGTGGCGAGATCTTCAACTAAATCGGAATACATAGCTGCTTCGAAGGCTTCACAAGAAGCGATATGGATGAAGGAGTTCATTACAGAGCTCGGTGTGGTTCCAAGTGCGCTGGACCCAATGTCTATCTACTCTGATAACATGGGCGCCATAGCCAATGCGCAAGAACCAAGGTCACACAAGAAGCTGAAGCACATCAAGCTACGTTTTCATGCTATTCAAGAACATGTCCAAGATGGTAACATAGAGATTTGCAAAGTACACACAGATCTGAATGTGTCCAACACCAAACTACCATGGGTGTTCGGTATATTACCATGTAATCTAGATTAGTTGACTCTAGTGCAAGTGGGAGACTGTTGGAGATATGCCCTAGAGGCAATAATAAATGTAGTTATTATTATATCTTTGTGTTTATGATAAATGTTTACATTCATGCTATAACAGTATTATCTAGGAAATATTAATACTTGTGTGATTTGTAAACTAAATTAGAGTCCCTAGTAAAGCCTCTTCATAATACTAGCTTGTTGGTTAATAGATGATTGTGGTTTCCCTATCATGAACATTGACATGTTATTAACAACAAGATCATATCATTAGGAGAATGGTATGATGGACATACTCCTATAGATAAGCGTAGCATAAAGATCAAGTCATTTTAATAGTTCAATTGCTATAAGCTTTCTGATACATAGTAACCTAATTCCTTCGACCATGAGATCATGCTTATCACCATCACCGGAAGGATGCTTTGATGACATCAAACACCACACCGTAACTGGGTGTCTATAAAGGTGGCATTGAGTGTTCGGAAAGTATGGGTTGAGACACATGGATCAAGAGTGGGATTTGTCCATCCATATGACGAATAGATATACTCTGGGCCCTCTCGGTGGAATGTCATCAAATTAGCTTGCAAGCATGTGACTGCCTCACAAGGGATCACATATCACGGGAACGAGAAAAGAGTACTTATCAGTAACGAGGTTGAACTAGGTATGCAGAGATACCGACGATCAAAACCTAGGATAACTAAACTATCGTGAGACAAAGGGAAATTGGTATCGTATGTAAGTGGTTCATTTGATCGCAAAGTAATCGTAGAAATATGTGGGAGCCATATGAATTTCCAGATTCATCTATTGGTTATTGATCGAAGAAGTGTCTCGATCATGTCCGCATAATTCATGAACCGTAGGGAGACACACTTAAGGATTCGATGTTGTTGAGTAGTTATGGAATGATGAGAAAGAGACCGAATGTTGTTCGAATTCTCGGATGGGATCCGGGATATCACGAGGAGATCCGGAATGGTCCGGAGAATAAGATTCATGTAAGGAAAGTCCTGTTTCGGAGTTGGGGAATGATTCCGGTGTTTTCATCGGGAATGTTCTAGAAGGGTCCGGAAGGTCCGGCACTCCGGAGGGGAAGGGTACATGAATGTGTCATGACAATGTGGAATGGTTGCATCATGTACTAGGTCACTTGGCTGGGCAAAATAAAGGGAGAAATCAAATCCTAGTTTGAAAGTCAAACGCCAATTTGAAAAAGTCAAACGACAAGTTTGCTTGGTGGAGGGAGAGTAGGAAACCTACTTGGGGAGGAGTTCCTCTCCCTCCACCCGCCGGACTAGGAGGCCGAGTTGGGGGAGGACTCCCTCCTCCTAACCGGCGCCCTCCCACCTATATAAGGAGGGGCAGGGCTGCCCCTCTTCCCTACACCCAACTCACCCAAAACCCTAGCCCTAGCCGCCGCCTCCTAGGGTCTCTCCAAGTCGCCGACTTGGGGCTTCCCCAAGCCCTAGCCGCCGGCCAAGCTCCCCCCTTGGTGCCTCTAAACCCTAGATCACCAAGGACTCTCTCATAGTCCACCATACTCGCTCCGGCTTAAGGCGAAGCCCTGCGAGATCTCCCCTCTACTTCCGGTACCACGCCGTCGTGCTGCCGGAATCGCGAGGAGAGTACTACAACCTCCGCCGCCTGCTGGAACAAGGGAGAGGAAGGTCTTCATCAAGTCAACGCGTGACCGATCATGGAAGCTGCCGAACGCAGCCGGAAGGATCGTCTACGCGATCTTGAGATCGGCAAGAGTACGACTACATCACCCACGAGAATCTGCTCTCGTTAACCGCTTTGGAATCTTCGAGGGTGAGTTCCTCTATCGACTCGTTGCTACAATCTAGTAGATAGATCTTGGCTTGTTTGTTTGCATGCGGTAGAATTTTTTTATTTTCCATGCTTAGAACCCCTACAGTCCAGTCTATTTTTCTTTTTTTTGGGGCCGAACCGTTTTCTGCTACATGTAGCAAAAGCGGGACTATCTATAGCAAAAGCGGGTATGTTTGCAGAAAAACGGGATTTGAAGCTTTTTAAGGACATGTGTCAACACGGGAACCCGGGAGATTTTGGAGAATTATCTCCGGGGTCCGCGTAGCACTCTCCTTATGGATTTGGCCCATCGTGCCAAATGTACTGTGACTGAATATCTGACCTGCTTTGGGAAGGAGACCGGGGGAGTACGATCGAGCAATAAGAAGTGGAGGGCTCCTTCACAAGGAACCATCAAATTTAATACTGACGAAGCTTTTGTAGAGGGTAGTTTCTTTGGAGGATGGGGAATCATACCAAGGTCAGAGGATGGGGAAGTGGTGGCGGCACGTGCAGGCAAGTCTGATGCTATACATGATGCCTTCACGGCTGAACTTCGAGCTATGGAGGAAGCCTTCGGCTTGGCAGCGGAGCTAGGTGTGATCAGAGACTGATGCACAATTGCTGACCATGACGTTGAATAATTCATTGTCAGACTTCTCCAGAGCTGAATCGCCTATCATTTAGGATCTTAAAATCCAAAGTAAAACATGGTTTTCTTCATGTGCAGTCAGGTATAGTAAACATGCTACTAACACATCTGCACATGAACTAGCTCAACATGGTCTACAATGTGATGTAAACTCTACATTATCATGGGAGTATGAGGTGCCCGAGTGTGCCAGCTTTGCTGTAATGGGTGATTGTGCCTAGATTGTTTCGTAATATAGTTGTGTGATTTCAAAGAAAAAAAAACACAACACCGAAAAAACTAGCTTTTTGGTTTCAAAAGAAAAAAGTGGCCCGATCAAAAGTGGCCCGATCATATCCTGAAAATTCGGCCGCTCACTTAAAAATTATTAGGGTCTTGGGAAAAACCGCCCCGCAGCACATACAATCACAAGCTTCATGGTCGCCTGGTAACATGTATGTGCTTTGATAGTTTAAATCAGTTGTTTCCCACTTCGGCCGCTGCCGATCTGCGGTGACCCAACATACCACTGCATGATGTAGTATACTATAGTCATGGACATAACACCAATAAAACACCGTTCACTAGTATTACATCCCTCAGAATGGCACAACAGAAACACAGCGGGTCCAATACATGGCTAAAGTTACAACTCACTCTTTACACAAGATCCACATAACACTCTAGGTTAAAGAGAGGGAAAGAACTTCTTTCGGATAAGAATCAAAGATAAACAACGCAAGAACTATTATACTATTAAAACTAGTAATTTAACTAAGGGATTGGCATTGCTGCTATTGCAATACACTACAGAATTAGGTTCTTAACTAGAGATTATATTTCTATCTAATCAGTAATTCCGTCTTTATTTGAGTTGATGTATATGTTGACTTCCTTGACTTCATGGAAAAGCTTTGACTTTGGATGACGAGTCCTAGAGCATATCTTGATGTGGATGTTGTCTATTCCGGCTTCAGAATCTAGCAATGGTTAAGAAGATACTTTGAGTACGAGGGTACTCAGCAAATTCACTAGAAAAGGAGTGTTTGATGCACTATAACTACAGCCACAGACCATAGGTCGTAGGCAATGCAAGTTTTCATAAACATTTCTTCAAAGGTTGCTTTTATTCTAAAAAGCTATGTTCGTTAGCATTCACGGGTTTACCAGAACTTTCATGGAGTTCCTTTCCCGCCGCGTTCGCAACTCCTTCCCGGAACAGGGAGTAACAAGTTACAGTTCTTACACTCTGCAGAGGTGCGTTACTTTACCCGTGAGAGATCAACTCTTTGTTGCACAACCGGGCAGCTTATTCCCGTCCACAATTCCATGATGTGGGCCCAGAAGATGATCCAAGCCAATCACTGCCTCCTTCGCGACCTCGCATGCCTCCTTGGTGTACACCATGCCCAGATATTGGATTACGACAATGGTTTGTACAAACCGTTTAGATGTTAGAACTATCGTGGCACGTTGAGGGTTTCCACCCATGTGCTGCATATTCTCTACGAATTACCAATTTATATGCACGCTTCGAGGATAACAGCCACGACCTGCACATCCAGCTTCATGCGAGGGGAAGAAGATACAGCTGACTTCTCCGCCCCATTCCAAATCTCATGGTCAACGCGTAATATACGGAGCAAGAATCACTAGCGACATTGGTTATTAAGTCTTAGGTGATATAGTTCTGAACAGTGGTATTCCAACTATCAGATTTAATAGATTAACTGATCACCCTGGATCAGTAACCAATAGTTCACATTATTATTGAAAATAGTGTTTTCTGACCTTTTTTCAAATGCAGGTGATGACAACACTGGATTTGTAGAATACTTTACAGAAAATAAACAAAGAACATGAGCAAGTGTGAACTTTCCTTTTGTGATTGCAAGATTATGCACTCACGGTCTTCGAGTTAGTATAAGATCCAAAATCTGAAATCAGCATCATTGGTCCGGTAAGGACTAATGTTTAAAGAAGAAATATGCTTTTATGCATAAGTAATGTGATGCACGTTATAAACGCGAATCCCGGGGATAACGTTGTTCTATGGTTTGGATTCCGGAAATGGTTACTTTAGAATGTGTTGTCCTTTTAGATAAGTTTCACCCTTGTGCTTCTTATTAGGGCTTGTGAGTGTGTGTGAACAACACATATTTATGCAGCAATAAAATATACACCTATGAAATGCTATTCAAGATTGTTTAAACTTTAATTGTTTATCTTCAAACTTGACTTTATTAGTAAAGTCACTTATAAATAGCTTAATTGTTATCGCTCCTAGGTATACAAGTGAAGTATGAAGTAATGTGATCTTGATTATTTGTCATATATTGTCTGAAGTGGCAAAACGAATAACTTTTGAAGAAAAAATTCCTTTTATAAGGTTTAAACAATCTTTGTGGTTGGTTAGTGGTGGTCGATCTTATTTGTGTTTGCTTGAATAGTTTTGGCTTGAGATGCTTTATAACTTAACTAGTTCAGACCAAAGTTAACTATAAAACATATAATAATGCTTATAGTGTTATATTTAGATTCTTGTAGACTAAAGTTAACTTTAAAACAAAGATAGTTTGAAAGTATAATGCTTATGATATTTGTATCTTGTGTACCTGGTAATGTTTCCTTAAGGTTACTTAAGAATGGTTATTCTTTTACTTGGTGTAGTGGTTTATTGAGTTTATAATGGAATAATATCATTTACCTTTTTATAGAGGAGGGGTTATAGTTTATAAACCAAACTTTAATATTACTTAACTACTTATGGACTTATGTTGTGGTAGTTTTTGTAATATGGTGGTTAAAGTAGATAGAAAGGATCTGATTTATTCAAAAGTTGTTCTTTAAGGTTTTTATTATGAATAGGAATATTTTGAGAATATAATCTTCACTTAAGGTTGAAGATAATTTAATAAAAAGGTGTTTACAATGTTTTAAACCATTATGGCTTCATATTATTAATATTTAAGACTAATACTATTTATTAGACTTAATTGACTTATTTTAGAAATATTAACAAATTTTATTTATCCTTATATGAATTATTAATTAAGTAATTAAGTTTAAATTTTAGTTATCGAACTATTTGAATTTGTATTTAACTCAAAAGTGAATATTATATTTTTAACATGTAGATATTATTTTTGTGTTCATTTTGGTATATTACATTTATTTTTGTGATTTATAAATAATAAGATATGATTTTTACAATTTTTATTACTTTATAATTACTTAATAAATAATAAGCATTTAATTAAGTGAAATAATAATACATGATTATGGTTTTTAAATTATAATTTTTATCTTTCTAAGATTTTTGATATTTTATCTATGTTATTAATATTTACCATTATTAGAATATGAATTATCAAAGTTTTATTACTTATAAACCTTTATTAAGTAATATTTATTTAAATAAACAGCATAATAATATTTGATAGTAATTTTAAGTTGTAGATTTTATTTTTCTACAAATTTGCATATATCATATAAATTTTCTGAATTATAAATCAAAAGTTATAGATTTAACAAGTTTTAATCATTTTATTTAATTTCTGAAATATGTATATTTGGGTTTATTTCTTTTATTCTTTCTTAAGCAGGAATTAAATTTTTACACCGCATCTACATCTAGCCTGAGTCACTGACCAGTGGGCCAGTGGCCACCTCAGCGCATAGGTTAAAGACAATGCATTTGTTACCGAGTGATTGGCTACTGGGGGTATATGGGCCCTAGGCCATGTCAATGATATATGGGCCCTAGGCCATGTCACATGCCACGTGAGACAAAGACCAGGTCAAACAGGGAATTGGGTCCAGGCTGGCGTCGACGTGACGTAGCTATGGCGTCAGCACCACCACCTCCGTCAGTGGTTGGTCGCCGGCGACGATCTACTGTGCCCTAGCAAACGAAATGAACCTAGTTCGAACAGCAAAACTGGCTGAACCTTAAAGTGGCGGCGCCGCTCGATAATAGTCATCGGAGCTTCAGCTCCGACGACCTCCGACGGTGGCCGACGGTGACCGACGGTGACAGAAGGTGCGATGGCGTTTAACAACGAGATACGACGATTTAGGGATAGTGGAGTGTTCAGGAACTCACCCTGATGATGATAGAGAGGTCGGCGAGGACAGGTGTGGTCGGAAACGAGTTCCCCGACGAGGATCCCGACAAACTTCCGCAAAGAGGAATGGCAAAATTCACTCTCTCTAGTGCTCCCCTTGATGCAAGATTCTACTTAGAGGATCTATGGAGGACGGGGCTTATCCATGGCTGCTTGGAAGAGTGTGGGGAGATGTGGTTCGACGGCGAGATGTGGCTCCGGTGAGATAGGGTTTCGGCCCCATTTGAATCGGAGAGGATAAGGAGGGATTGTGGATAGGGATTGAGGCAGGGCGTCACGGTGGCCTTCTTATCCCCCTCTGGAACAACGGCGAGCATCTTGACGCACAGCTGACGACGGCGACGGCATCGGGCGGCAACGAGCTCCTCCAGCGAGCTGCCTGTGTGTGTGAGGATGACAAAGACGTAACTTTTGTGGAACACCCCCTGGCGATTCTTTCAGCTCAACCCGCGATCCTTCTTTGGTCCCACTTGTCAGTCACAGATGGAAACGAGCTGGGCTGAGTGATGGCCTATTGTGGGCTGCACATGGGCGTCAGGTAAGGAAAGAGGAGTTGGGCCACTGCGAGGTCTTGTTTTTTATTTGTTTTCTATTTTTATATTTTCTGTTTTCCTTTTCAGATTTATATATAATCTTTATTTTGAACTTTTCTTTGAAGAATTTATTTGCTGGATAATTGTAGTAATACTAAAATATATTTAGTATCTTTTGTGAACTTTTATTATATAATCTTTTTATATTTCTTTGATGTTCTCAATATGAACCCCTTTTTAATATTTTGTAGAAGCTTTTCTTATCATTTTTATTTCCAATTTTAAACATGGATTTATTAAATGATATTTCCTTATTGGTTTATAAAACTTAACTCTAGTTGGCCCATAGTTTTTATTAGAAATTTTTATATGTATAATAATCCTATGTCATTATTTGATGCATGCAATATAAAAGAAAATAATATGGTTATTACTACTTCCATTAATTTGGAAAATGGCAATGTATATTTCCATTATGATAAACAAAGAAGTTTAACATTTTGGATTATGATTATTTACCCTAGGGTTTAGGGTTTTTAATGTATTTAGATTCCTTTATGTATGTGAGTAAAGATTTAATAACTAAGCATATTGTTTTCTGTTTGGGATATTTGATGACATCACCTTTAGGACTAGAAAGTTATATCTAAAATGTTTTATAGAAAGGAATTGATAAAGATACTCCTAAGCACATATAATTTTGATGGATGGAATTGATAGAGATGTGCTTATGTGATTTGTTATAGGAAAATATTCCTATAAAGTGATATTAACATAAGATGATGAATCAATTCCCTGAATGGACATTATACTTGGTCTAATATTTAGAGTTGGTTATTTAACAAGAATGTCTATTTTCCATTCTTCACCATCCTTGACCTTTAATTTAAGAATTCCTTTCCTAGATATAACACTTCTTCCTATCCATCATCATAACTAGTATGATGAGCTTTACTTCACAAGAATGTTCTTATTCACCTTTTATTCTTCTAAACTCATGGATGAATCCAATGAGTTTGATAATAAAGTATTTTATAGTTTTCTCATATCTTTGCTTTGTTATACCCACTACTCTACTGTTGATAATTATCAATCCAACAAGTAGTTCTTTCAACTCCACACATAATCTTCCTTAATCATTTATCACTAATATTACTTCATTAGATGTATACATCCAACTATTCTACTCCAAAGTTTACTATCCTTTAAGATGAATAACACTAGTTCCATAACTCTATGCTATACAGACTTTAATTGAATCATACTATCTTACATTTTCTTTACTCTAACAACTCACACTCCAACCTTATATTATATTAATGTGTCTTGTAATGACTACTCTAGGATAACTTATCTCTACTAGGGTTTCAATCATGTTCTACCCATCAATATCTTTTATACTAGATATAGGTAGACCATCCTGGTGAGTAAGGCATGATCAATATAATCCTTTAATCATTTATAGCTTAAGTTCTTAGTTGGCTAAGCAAGGCTTTATCAATACTACTTTTCAATTGTATTGAAATTATCTTCTTAGTACCTCATATTGGATTAAGGTTATTCATGGACTATGCCCTCTTTAAAAGATTTAAGTAGATGTTATGATAATATCAAGAAATAGTAGACCAATGATTGATAGTTAAAGAATTTGTGAATCAATGGTGGATTAATCAACATTGATGAACAACAGATATTAAGATAAGTTCCATAAAAATTGGTATGGAAAGAAAGATATATAGTGAATGATCTTGACTTAGTCTCTTTCCAACTCAAACTCTTTAAAGAGTTAAAGTTAAGTATTACTATGATACTCATAGTAAGAATAGATAAGAATAAGATAGGCCAGAGTTAGTCATTACATTGATATTACTTTAGTTTGTAATCTTAACTTGGCACTTATGAATTGTTGTGTTGAATATGATGATAGAATCCCTTAAGGATCAGAGACTATTTATTTAAACAAAGTATTATGAGTAACATTTATTATATCTAATCTACCCTTAGATCAAATCATGTTTACCCAAATAAGTTTTTAACAAAGGTCATGATGAGACTTATCACAGTCAACTTGATGATCTACTTCAATTTCGTCAAGTTGAGAGAAGCTTCAATCATGTTGACCAGTTCTTATTTAAAAGCGCGAAAATTATTTAGATTTTCTATGCATGAATGCAATGCACACATCTGGATTCATCTTATTTCTGGGCTCTAATACTAGGATGTTATACGATCTGCGGCCAACATGGAGACCTTGAAACCCAAGCGCGCGCCAGCACGTCGTGAAGGGAGGCACCTCTGCGTCGGTGTCTGCCTGGACCGGGCCTTAACTGACCACCGCCGGCCATGGTCACCCACATATGCTTAAGCAAGGGAGTGCTAGCCCGAAGGTGAGCCCGGCCCTGCAGAAGTAGGTGCTCGGCAAGCGACGTGGCTTGCCTCCCCCTGCTACGTCAGTAGCCGCCATCCCCGCACCGCGCACCAACTCATTCGACGTCTGCAGCGTGTTTGCAGGAGCGCCCGTAAGGTATGAAACTTTCACCGGCGTTGTTCCAACCTCATTTGCTACATGTAATTGTACGTTATTTAATTGGTGATGTAGTTACATTTTGCATGACGTTCATGATGTGAAACGGCCTACGATCTTGTCCACACCTAAGCTATCCAACACACTTCAAGTATTAATGGACCTCAAAGGTGAATTCAATACCATATGCAAGTATAACCCCCCCAGGTTTGAATGTTATAATACTTCATACTCCGTCCTATGATAATGCTAGATTTGCATCGACAAGTACAAAAGCTAAGGAGTAAGAACATGGACTCAAGGCCGACATCATAGAGGCTTGGAAGAGGAGGAAGAAATCCGAGTGCCGATAGTATCATACATCTGCAACGGTACTACCTAAGATGAGACCCCCTCAAGCCAGACCTCCTTGACACCTCGGTACAACCTGGTACTATCGCGACTCTGGTACAACCACAATCAAGAACTCAGTACTACCACTATGGTTTCGCTGCTACCGTTGAACCCGGTACTACCAGACATCAAGCCCGGTACTATCGGACCGACCAGTGCATATGTGCATGAGTGTTGGGAATCATCCCATGTAACCCCTTTGCAACCTCTATTACTCCCTAAAGTACCCCTAGCTCGTGGTAGGCTATATATTCCCCTGCCTCTATATGTAAACCCTAGACAAAGCTAAGATGATAAGATAGAGAATTACTCTCACCCCCCTTGTGGAGAAGACCCTTGTGGGGGTAACTGATGCATGTGAAATGCATTTATGATATTTTTAGATTATTATGCCATATTACTTTATAAGTGAGTCATATAAGATGTTATAATCATGTTTTGTAGTTATTTCACAGTTTTTCCAAAAAGTTCTCCTTTATTTGTATTATAAATCTATAGACAAAAAAACCTTGTTTTGTGTATTTTTGACTTTCAGGTACCTCGACGAACTCAAATTTAACTGGGATTTTTTCCAAGCAAGTTATAATGGAAAAGGAATTCCTGGAGCTTTTGGACCTCACTTGGATTAGCATGAGGGCCGAGAAGGTGCGGCCGACGAGGCCTATTCCCCTTGTCGTGTCGAGGGGTCATGTTTTCCCCTTGTTGTTCGGATGTCATCGATTCTTCCGCCCATGACTTCGTATTGCTCTAAAACCATCTATAAAAGGGGCCTCGACCACTATCCTGAAGCATGGCGCACCACAGAAACATAAACAATAAACATAGGAGATCATGAAGATTGGAGGGGGAAACACTGTGGAATGGTTTTGGCTCGCATCTCCAACCTCTCCAATGACATCTCCATCATCACCATGATGAAGAGGGAGTAGTCCACCCTTGGACTATGTGTTTGTGGAAGTAGCTTGTTCTATCTCTCTCATGCTATCAACCTTCTAGTGCCATATGAGCTGGCATATATGATTATGGTCATCTATATATAATCCCTTTGTAGTGGATCTTTGGTTTTCTATTTGATTATTTGAGATTGGAATTTTCAGATTATGTTTGATGTACAACAATATGTATATTACGTACCTAGTTTCTAATGACTTATTTGTTCTGATCAAACTTGTATGATGAGAAATGAGGGGGGAAATTCCATTAGATGGAGTAAGATGGTAGTATGGAGTTGTACATTGATAGAAAGTTTACGTCCTATCTCTTTCCGTTGTTACATCACTAGGGATAAATGATGCGAGTGCTACTATTGCTTAGTGGAAATATTAGGTGAGGTCTCATATCTTTTGAGGTAGTATTATTTATCCAACATCATGTCATTGAAGCAAAGGCAATACTCTATTTATTTTTAATACTAGTTTGCAGAGTTTTCTCTTACTAGTGAAATATTAGTGGGATGTGTTGCATCATCCAAATATAGGACGTGGTGGCCATATGAATATATATCAAACATATTATGAAGTCACATCAATATGATTATGAGGACCAGGTTTTGATCCAATCATGTGTATGAGAGAGTAGACAAGTAAAGCTATGAATCCCGTCCCGTTTTTAATCATAAGAAACACCTATTACTTCCATTTGCATTCTATACTATTATTTAGAATTTATTTTTTCCAAAAATGCAAAGATAACTATTATACTTGCATTTAGTTCTTTCATATAGTTTGCGTTACTACCAACACTATTATATGGTATCGTCATCCATCCATCCATCCATCCTGATTTTCTTCCCTAAATACGAAAAATCCCACAAAAATAGCCCCAAATTGTTTTTTGACTGATCTGAAATTTCAATGCATTTTGGTAGGTTTTAATCCATGATTACTTGTTAAAACATGTTGATCTACCTTCCCCTCTCTTCTCATATCCTAAATTCAATCATTCTAGTCCTCCTATTTGTTGTTTTTCCATCAATTTTTTCGCAAGAATCGCAAAATCGGGGCCATATCTAGGTGTTTTGCGACCCCATGTACTACTGGACCCAACCCTGTTACTACCGAATCCCCGGTACCACCCCCGTACTATATGAAACCCAACACTACCACTCAAAGTTCCGGTACTACTGGACTATACAGGAGCAAAATCAACAAATTCCAATTGTTAGCTTCCACACCATTTTGAGCATAACTTTCACATATGAATTCAGATTTTGATGTTCTTTAGCTTGTTTCGAAAAGGATAAGATCTCTAAATCATAATAAACGTTGTCTATTCTATATTATTCAAACCAAACTCTAGGATCAAGGATGGATTCAAAAATAAAGGGTGAAGATTGAGATGAAAAGTATAAACATCGTGCATCTTTTCCCCACTTGATTTCCTTTGTAGGCCACATTATCTCTATATTATAACACACACCTATTTATACTAGTTTGTCTATGATTGCTTGGGTTTGTCACATTTGATACCTTATAGTATTTCGAGCAAAAGTTATATGCGTTATCACAAGGATTTCGAAAGAATCCCACTTGACACCCTAAACATCACAGGGACTTACCAAAGAGTTTAAAAACTCAAAGATAATGTTATTTCAATATATATAATTCGTGTACTTTCCCTATGATGCAACCAAAGGCTCTTTGTTTTCCATTCCCCATGGTTTTGCATTCCGTAGGATTGGAGATGTCGAGGCACCTAAGACATCTACTTTCCTATTCTTTAGTGTTGAAAACCCTACGATGGCACCTTTTAAGCTCATATTTATCCACAAAACAAGAGAGTAAATTGCATAATACTACCACAATTCGGGCTGTCAATACGAGTCAGTTCCAACAATGCTAATTTTTGCGATTCAGTACAGAATTCGGGTCACAGCGTTGCAAATCAGATCAATTCACGGCTAATAGCATTTTAACAGCAACCCTGACTATTGGGCCCGGGCTGTAAGTGCAGAGTTGGAGGCGCATGTCTAGGAGAAGCTGAAATGGAAGTGGAGCCCACCTGTCAACCTCTCATCTTTTCATCTCTCCTTCCTCCACACGTCTCTCTCTAGCCAGATCAACTGAAGCATCATCGCGTGCGTCCTCCCTGGCCACACTCCGGTGAACTGGAGAACCACCACGTGCGCCCTACTTCCCTATGATTCTCTCCCTACCTGAGGGAGGCGCCCCTGCACACCCTCCATCCTCGAGAGGTCATCTCGCCGCCCGTGCTTCTCTGCCCCACCGAATGGACGCGCCATTGCTCCCCTCCCCAACCGGCGGGAGGCCACCGCGAGCGCCCGTGCTAGTCTCTCCCACAGGTTGGAGGCCAACGCGCCCCCTGCTCCTCTCCCTCGCTGCCTCGTTCCCTCCACGCTCGTGCGATCTGGCCTCACCGCCATCGTTCTACTCCTCCCCGAACCAAGACGAAGCGCCTCAGAGCTCTACCTCGCCATGCTGATCATCTAAGCCAAGGGAATCGAATAATATAGCTGTGTATCTTTGGGAATCGCCGTCGTTCTTGTCCCTGGCAACCGCTTTCTCCAGACGATTTCGTCGCCTTCAAGCCGCATCCATCTTGTGTCTCTCCGGTCGCCTTGTGTCTCTCCGGCCGCCAGCGCCTCGGGTCTCCATCGCTGGCCGCCTAGGTTCTTCGCCGCCGGCCGCCTGCACCATTCAGGCGTCCCCCCGCCTGTAACCTCCGCATAGAGAGAAAGGGGATAAGGCAAAGGGGATGGGGCTGGCAGGTGGGACCAACGTCCAGCTCAGCTGATACTCCACACATGCTGCCAACTCATCCCTTACAGACCGGGCCCAATAGTCAGGGTTGCTATTATAATGAATTAGTCTGGTTCACAACGCTGTGACCAGAATTCGGTACTGACTTGCAAAAATTAGCAATGTTGGTAGTGACTCGTACTGATAGCCCGAATTGTGGTAGTATTATGCTATTACAGGGAGCAAACAAGTGACCTGACACACACGCAGTTACATCTAGCTTACCGACCATGATCTTTTGGTGTGATCATCATAAAGAAACCAGTGTCATGTCCAAGAGGGAGCCGGGAACCCCTAGCTGGCTAGGTAGGTACTACTCTCGTTTGCACCACACTCGATGGACGCACCACACGCTTCCTTTCCCGTAGGGCAAATCCACTTCAAGACTCAACCCCCCGCCATCTCCCTAGCTAGCTCCCTTTATCTCTCTCCAAGCCTCCATGTGTGTGATGTCATGGTGTCATCGATCGGTATGGCCGAGGGCTCCTTGCTGTGAGCCGTGGCCGGCTATATAAACCCAGCACTGAGGGCGTTGTTCTCCACTCGTGCATTCAGCTCTTCTTCTTCCTCCTCTCTCACTCTTCGTCTAGCTAGCTATAGCTCACTCTCCACTTCCACTTCTTGCTTTCTCTCGCTTCGTGTGCGGACGGGCCGGCTTAAGAAATTGGTGAGGAGGTCCTTGTTGGAGAAGCAGGGCACGTGCAAATTAAGGTCGGAGCTAGCACGCTTCGTACGTACTGTACGTGCGTGCATGGATCCTTGCACTGCACGCGCTCCCCTTCTCCACCATGGCCTTCTCACCTGGCCTTCGTCTTCCTCGGTTTGTCCTCGCCACCGCCTGCTATGGCCGGCGCCGCCGCCGCCGCCGTCGTCGTTGGCATTGTGTGTCGTTCTTGCATGCTGGCCAACTCCAGCACGTACCTTACACTGTTTCCTTGCATCCAGCATCCAGCATTGTTCCGTACAAGTGTAGTACTGTACCACCATTATATACTTGTGTATATGCACTTGGTTTTACACTTCTACTCTAACAGACTTGTTCATACAGGGCAGGGGGGCAGCTGGCCAGCGCTGGAATGAGTAGCTAGCTAAAGGGTGCATGAAGCAACCAGATGCATGCAGATGCTTTGGAGACAAAAGTAAAAAATAAAGAGAAAGTGACAAACATGAGTTGTAGGACAGCGAGGATGTCCGTCGTGTAATTAGCTCTATCTATCTAGCTAGCTTGTGTTGCATTTTTTTGCTCATAATCCACATTTCTTCTAAACATTAGCTACTTGGGACGTACGTCTTATTTTGCATTATGTTGTGGTTGTACAAAGAGGCTGTGAGTTAAGCAAGTGTGTCTGAAAATGCAGCTAACTACAGTACTAATCGACCATTGTTGTACCTAGGACCACCCTCCAAAAAGAAAGGTCTGGCGTACATATATATGCAAAATTGACAATTGATCACCTCCGACTCATATAAGTCAAGGTAGTTTCTGTCTGATTTTTTCTCATCTTTCTTCTGAGAATGCATTGCATGCCATGGGCCACATGTTATGCACTCATCCTACGATCAATTACCCACTTATTAGTTCTTGCACTGTCGCTACACACATCTACCCCCACGGTCCCAAGCTAGAGTAGGGTAAGCGAGCTCTCTCAAATATAAGATGTCTTGTATGTTGAAATACATATATAATAATATTACCCAAGAAGCTAGAAAAAGAATAATATGTTGCAGCAGCAATGGATGGACCGGTTTTTCGACGCTAGCTCACGCAACGGGATGTATGTTGACATGTGATTTGATCCAGTTTATCTTTTTTGTGTGCGTGGAGAGAACTGGAGATCGACGACCTTTGCAGCTTGCATGCACTGCAGACTGCGTATGTGCAGAACGACTGTCACTGCAGCGGCAACATTGCGATCGAGGGCTAGCTAGCTAGCTTGCATGCGTTGGGAATGATTTATTGTTTGTATAGTGGAGTAGTAGTAGTACGTACGAGCAGTGGGCTACTGTCAATCACTTCCCACTGCTTGTTCCCACGCACGCAGGGGGCCGGGTAGAGTAGAGCACTGGAGATAGACGACGCATGGAAAGGATAGCTATGCGTGCTTGCAGTTGCATGGAGACGGGTGGTGGACGGCCCGACGGGCGCGAGCGATTCCCGGGGGGACCTGACCGCCGATCCGATGGATGGATGGGACGGGCAACACAATGCAGGCGTTGCTTCTTCGCTCCACCTTGCGTTTCTTGCGCCTTTTACCTTTCCTTTTTTATGGCCTTGCCCTTGCGCCATTGTTTTGCGACTAGTGACTACTACTACTATGAATAGTATAGCAGCTTCTTTTTCTTCAAATGTTTTAACTTATGTTGTCAGCAGCACTCGTTTTCAGTTGGACAATGATTTATAATTTAATTTTACGTTTGGAAAACAGAGAGAACTAATATTAGTTAGTTATAAGCACAATGCCATGTGTAGATGCACTCCACGAATGCTATGAACGGAGATCCAGCTACTCCTTCCGTTCACGAATAGGTCGCGTATAAACTTAGAAAGTTAAACTTAGTTTGTACTATCTCTTTTTCAAAATATAAAATGTTTTAGTATGTTTAAAATATATGTATCTAACAGGGCTGTACCTGAGAATTTCAGGGCCCTGTACAAAATTATAAAAACTAGACCCTATTTACATAAACTACTATTCTAGAATAGGATTACTATTTTTTCCTATAAGTTTTGGAAGTCAACTTATTGAATTGTATGTTGGTTTCCAAAAAAATGTATATTTGTATTATTATTGTTAACTTGACATCCTTGTAAAACTCTTTAATACAAATCCCGAATCCTTGATACCAGATATACATTCGCACTGTCCTCCAAAAAAAAAAGTTTTGATGTGATATGTTATTTCGGTATGGTGTAAATTGTTTTTATTTTAAACGTGACTCCCTCTCCTGAGAAGGAATTGGCACGTGGATAAAATAAAGTTAAAGAAACAATCTACTCATGCTTTCTATTTTATGAAGACATGACCACCAAATTGTACTATGCTTTCTATTTTATGGAGACGAATTAAGATAAGTTTGGGAAAAAAAGTAATTTAGTGGATATGAACGGTCGGTTCTTTCTTGCTTTTTGATTTCATAGAAGAGTAGAGAGACCTTAATTCGGTCAGGAATTTAATGGTAGAGGAAGTCCAATTAAAGCTGAGAAGTGAGATGGACATATAGAGAGATGTGGCGTGGTTTGAGGTGTAGTTGGCGTCAGGGACATTGGACGGGAGTAAAATATTTTTTTTCTGGCAAGTACTATGAAAAACAAGTCTCTTGATTAACACTAGCATTAAAGATAAATTGGGGGCCCTAAATTTTCCGAGGCCCTGTGCCGTCGCACGTTCTGCACATGCGTGCGGGACGGCCCTGGTATCTAAACATCTTTTTTAGTGTGTAGGTTCACTCATTTTGTTCTAAACTTACACACTAAAAACGTTCTATATACATGTGTTTCAAAGAAATGGTAAAACATCTTATAATTTGAAACAGAGAGGGATCCACGGTAGACACGGGCTCTCGCCAACTGGGATTTGCTCGGACCAAGACAAGAAAAGTGCTAAATTTGGTTGCTTGCATTCTCTTTTTACCTAAGACATGAAAAAAAATTCGGCTTCTAAGAGGACTTCTCCCATAATAACCACCACCTCCCAGAAAGCCATATTCCAAATTTGTGTATAAACTTTTAAATTATCATTAAGAATGCTACTTTCTCCTTTTTAAAATATAAGTGTTTTAACTTTGTGAAATAAGTGTATCTAGACTCCTTTTAGTATGTAGTTCGTGTAGATTCACACTAAAAAAATGTAGATACACTTCTTCGCAAAGTTAAAACATCTTATATTTTAAAACGGAAAAAGTATTTTAGAAGTTTTAAAAAGTTGAAAAACAGATTTCTGGGAGAAGCTGTGAGAGGATAGCTTCCAGGAGAAGCCCTCCTAAAAGCCGAAAATTAGGCCCAGTTCTTTTGGTGGCTTCTCCCAGAAGTTGCCCTACCCCCAGCTTTCTGGAGAAGCCGGTTCAAAAAATTTGCGAGGCTTCCAAATTTGTTTAGACTTAACTATTTTGAAAGCCTCATAAATTTTTTAGACCGGCTTTCCTAGAAAGCTGGGGGGAGGGCGGCTTCTCGGAGAAGCCCAAAAAAAAATGGACCTTAGTCCCCCTTAGCGAGCCCACTGAAGCTGGGCAAAGAGAAGTCATAGAAATTAGAAAGGTCCAGATAGAACACTGGTTTACTGTTCCTTCTGAACTATTCATATACAAGCCCACTTATTACGGCGACCCAGCTACGGATCCGCTTTCGTTTCCTTTTTCTTCTATTTTGTGTGAGGAATTCACGAGAGGGTTTGCTGATATTTCCATTTTACTATAGGAAGAAAACGTTGGCGTCTGTGGTTAACTTAAGCATGCGTGCAGTAGGAATAGGAACACGCTGTTGGATTATTAGGCATAATTTCCACGATTAATTACAGAATATAAATCATGACAAAACCAGCTACTAGCTCATGTAACTCGAACATACTAGATGTACTAAACAACAGGATGATCGGAAACAAACAGCAGCCTAACATGTACTCGCAGAACATGATGAATAACCAAACAGGATCACGTAGCACGTACCGTTCGGTTGTCGTAGTAGAAACTTTGGGGAAGAGGGATCGCAGCAGATGGCGGTAGGCAGCACCGCCTGGCTTGGATGGAAGACGACCCGTGATGAAGAACTCGAGCAGTCGCGCAGAGCGCTTCCCGAAAACCTTATTCGCCTAGACTACGGTGACGGCGCAAGTAGAGAGGAAGGCAAAACCCTAGATTGGTTTTCGGTGGTGTTGTGGCGGTAGCAAAATAAAGCTCGGCTCGGCGAGATTCCCGCAACCCGCAACCCGCAACCCGCGGCGCGCGCGCGTCGTGACGAGGCGAGCGAGCGAGCGAGCGTGCGTGCGAGCGGCGGCGTCGTCGGAGGAGGAGCGCGCGTGTGTATCTCTCTTATTACCACTCACTTACAAAGTGGTGCAACACTCCACCTTATAAGGTGGTGCAACTCTCCTCCAACTTTCCATGTGGGACTAAACTTTAGCTCCCACTCCACTCCCATGTGAGCTGCCACAAACATGGGCCCAAACACATATTGGCTGCCACAAATTTGGGCTCTGAGATTTAGGGAAAATCTGAAATACTCATGGGCCTAAATGGATTAGCCCATTATTTCTAACAATCCCCCACCAGATCTCAAATGCCCATTTGAAGATTTGCCAATCCTTGCTACTTGTTTATATACCAGTGTTTCAGCAGAGACTGTTAAGTTGAACTTCCGCCTAGAATCTTGAACTACGTCTATCAACAACTTGAACAATGGACGAACCTTGAATTGCAAGTTTGGTGCCAATAGATTTCGTTCAAAATCATAACTAGTACTTGGCTGTCAGTAGCCTACCCCGCGGGTTGGAGCATATGCGTCATACTCCCTGTGAAGGGAATATGCCCGAGAGGCAATAATAAAGTGGTTATTATCGTATTCCTTGTTTATGATAAATGTTTATTTTACATGCTATAATTGTATTAATACGGAAACGTTAATACATGTGTGTTTAATAAACAAAAGAAAGTTCCTAGTTATGCCTCTCTTATAAACTAGCTCGTTGATTAACAAGATGATCATAGGTTTCCTGATCATGGACATTGGATGTTGTTAATAACGAGGTCACAACATTAGTGTAATGGTGTGATGAACATTCATCCGAAGTATAGCATTACGATCAAAGTCATTGAGTTTATATTGCTATAACATCTTACTAAGTGATCCTAATCCTTAGACCATGAGATCATGTCAATCACTAACACCGGAAGAGTTTCTTGATAACATCAAACGTCACACCGTAACAGGGTGATTATAAAGATGGATTCAGAACTACTAAAGTGTTATGTTGAGGCCCATGGATCGAGAGTGGAATTTGTTCATCCCGATGACGGATAGATATACTCTGGGCCCTCTCGGTGATATCACATTGGTTAGCTTGCAAGCAAGTGATTTGATCACTAGAATGTTATATCATGGGAACGAGAAAAGAGTGCATGTCAGTAACGAGATCAAACTAGGTATGGAGATACCGATGATCGAATCTCGGACATGTAATATATCGCGAAACAAAAGGATTAAGATACTAGCGTAAAAGGTTCCGACGATCACAAGAAAGTCATCGTTGAATGTGTGGGAGTCAGTATGGGTCTCCAGATCCCGCTTCTGATTATTGATCTGAGAGGGGTCTCGATCATGTCCGCATTATTCACGAACCGTAGGGTGACACACTTAAGAGACACCGACATCCAATTGGAGCAAAAGTTTCATGCCGAAAGAATGAACAAGCGCAGGAATTTATTTCACTAGATACCGAAAGGTTTCGGGTGAAATTGCATAAAGTGGTTATGCATGTGAAATAGAATTCTAGCAAGGGGTTATTTGTGAATGTTTGTCATTAAAGTAATTGACAAAATTCTGAATAAAATAAAAGAGTTTTATTTAATGAGAGTTTGCATTAAATTTGGTGGAAATTTAATGGGATTTTGAGTGGGTTTTTGAGTGGAGAAATTTGAAGGGCCTTTTTTTGAGTGGAGTGTCCACCCACATGAATGAGGGAGAGGTGGGGGCACCCTACATGGCCGGCGGCCATGACCCCTTGGGCTGCCCCCCTCCCCTATATAAGGAGCCCCTCCTCTCACTTCTCACTCAGACCTCCTCGTGAAGGATCTCTCTCCCCCTCTAGAATTTATCCCCCATGGTCTCGGACTAGCGAGATACATGTTCCCGGTGGCTTTTCGGCAAGAAAGAGTTGTGCTTCCGCTGCATCGCTGGAGCGAGGAGGCGGAGGTTGCTCGGTGCCTCGAACGTGTGTGCGATCACGGATGCGCTGCTGTTTTGCGGCGCTAGGACTTCCTCTCGATCTTGAGATCGGCAAGAGATCGTCTACATCAACCACGAGTTTGGACTCGTTAAGCTTTGTCGGTCTTCAAGGGTATGTTATCTACGGATATACATCCGCCCGTTGTTTGTATCTAGTAGATAGATCTTGGTACATAGTTGTTCCCATCGTAGGAAAATTTTTGTTTTCTATGCTGCGAACCCTACACCCTGGTCTCTTCATGAGTTTACTAGAGATCACCCAGATCTCATAGACCGCGACGTTTACAGTCGAGCTCATATATGTGTGTTCTTTCAAGAATGCCCTGTAGGACGGCATCTTTGCTAATTAAAGCCAACAGAAACACATTAAGGCATGTTGCCAACCTGCCTTACAGATTATGAGAGTCATGCATCTTCACATAGAGAGGGTTACAAAATACTCTCCTCAGTCAAACCACTAGCTTGTTCTTCCCAGGTCCTAATTCAAGGGATCTTCACATAGGTTGGGTTACCACTAAGGTGTGACATCTATGGGTCTCAACCCCATCTCCCTCGATGCACTTTCTATCACATTTCGTGATAGTCCCTTTGTAAAGGGATCTGCCAGGTTTTTGTATGTTTGAATATACGTAATAGTTATTACTCCGGAGTTTCTCAATTTCCTGACAGATTTCAAACGTCTCTTCACGTGTCTTGATGACTTCGCGTTATCCTTAGAATTGTTCACTTTGACAATAACAGTTTGGTTGTCACAATTCGAAGGATTGCGCACAGAGTTTCTCAACCACGCAAGTCCATCAAGAGCTCACGCAACCATTACGACTCAACGGGGTCGTGTTCAAAGCAAGAAGTTCTGCTTCCATAGTCGACCTTGTCAATATGGTTTGTCTACGAGACCTCCATGACACCGCACCACCTCCAAGGGTAAACACATACCCGCTCGTGACTTAGAGTTCATCAACGCCAGAGATCCAATTCGAATCACTATATCCTTCAAGCACGCAGATTTCTGAATAGTGAATCCCATAGCTCATTGTACCACATAGATAGAGCATGACCCTTTCAAGTGCATGCCAATGATCAATACCCGGTTAGACATGAACCTACTCAACTTGCTCACAAAGCAAAAGAGATATCGGGTCTTGTAGCGCTTGCTAAGTACATGAGAGAACCAACAACTTGTGAATATTTCAATGATCCGTTGGTTCCTTCTTATTCTTCGTAATGTCAAACTGGGATCATAAGGTGTTGGAGAAGTCTTGCCATCATTAAAGCCAAATCGGCTCAAGACCTTCTCAACATAATGAGATTGCGTTAAAGTAATCCCATTCTCGTTCTTAATAAGCTTGATATTCGAATGGCATCGCCTCCCGGATCTTTCATATCAAAACTCTTTGACAGGAAAGACTTGACTTCATTTATCACTTTCATGTTTGTACCAAAGATCGAATGTCATCCACGCATAAACATAATATAACGCTATCGCCCACCATGGCGATAGTAAACACACCTATCGACCTCATTAATGACAAAGCCATCGAAAAGTAGAGTTACAAACTTCTCATGCCATTGCTTAGGTGCTTGTTTCAGCCATATAAAGATTTCAATAACTTACAAACCTTTGTCTCTTCACCTTTTACCACAAACCCATCCGGTTGATCCATATAGATCTCCTCTTCCAACTCTCCATTAAGAAAGCTGTCTTCACGTCCATTTGATGAACGAGAAGACCATAAGAGGCGCCAGTGATGAGTACTCGAATGGTGGTCGGTCTAGCGACAGGTGAATAGGTGTCAAAGTAATCTTCGCCTTCTTTACGTGTAGCCCTTAGCTACAAGCGTGCCTTGTACTTCTCAATAGTACCATCAGGCCTTAGCTTCTTCTTGAACACCCACTTACATCCCAGGTTTACAACCATAGGTCGATTCGATAATTCCCAAGTTCCATTAGAAAGAATCGAGTCCATCTCATTTTGGACAGCTTCTTTCCAATCATCTGCATCGGAGATGCATATGCCTCGAATGGATGGGAGTATCATCCACAAGGTACACGATGAAATCATTACCAAAGGATTTTGCAACCCTCATCTCTTACTCCTCGTGAGAGGTTCATCGTCATCCTTCTCAAGAAATTCCTCATGTGGTTGTTCGAATTATCAATAGATGCACTAGATTCGTGAAGTATTTCGGAAGAAATCCTACCAATGCTATGCATATCTTTCATAGGAAAAATATTCTCAAAGAATGTTGCATCACGAGATTCCATTATAGTATCAACATGCATATCAAAACCTCGATTTAACCACTAGAAATCTATAGCCTACACTCGTGGAGCATATCCTAGAAAGATACAATCCACTGTCTTGGGTCCGAGCTTGCTTTCTTGGGAATCGGTATGTTGACCTTCGCCAAACACCCCCACGCAGATACGAAAAGTGATGGTTTTCTCCCAACCCACTCCTCATAAGGGGTCTTTTCTTTATTCTTGTTAGGAACTCTATTCAGGACATGACATGAAGTCAACAAAGCCTCCCCACCATGCCTTTGATAAACCAGCGGTGGCTAACATGGAATTCACCAAGTCGGGCCAACGGGTTTTTCCTCTCGGCAACCCGTTTGATTGGGGCGTAGGGAGGCCCTCTCATGAATAATTCCGTGTTCCTGACAGAATTCATCAAATATTTTGGGAAAATACTCACCACCACGATCCGACCTAAGACGCTTGATCTTTTCCTCTAGTTGATTTTCAACCTCGGCCTTATAGATTTTAAAGTAGTCTAAAGCCTCATCTTTAGTTTGCAACAAGTAAACATAGCAGAATTTAGTAGCATCATCTATCAACGTCATGAAATATCTCTTTTCACCTTTTGTCAACACACCATTCATCTCACATAGATCAGAATGTATGAGTTCTAGAGGTGCCAAGTTTCTCTCCTCGGCAGGCTTGTGAGGCTTTCGAGGTTGCTTTGATTGCACACAACTATGGCACTTAGAACCTTTGGCAATAGTGAAATTCGGAATTAAACTCATGCTGGACATCCGAGACATCAAACCAAAATTAATGTGACATAAACGAGAATGCCAAACACTGGTATCATCATTAACACCACCACAAATATGATTCACGGATTTATTACAAAACTCTGAAAGTGAAAACCGGAACAAGCCTCCGAACTCATAACCTTTACCAATAAATTGTCCATGTTTCGAAACAACGACTTTATTAGACTATAAGACAACCTTAAACCCATCTCTGCAAAGAAGGGAGCCACTAACGAGATTCTTGTTCATAGTAGGGACATGCTGCACGTTCCTCAGCTGCACGATCTTTCCGGAAGTAAACTTCAGATCCACCGTGCCAACACCACGAACAGAAGCATGTGATCCATTCCCCATTAGGACGGATGAATCCCGAGCGACCTGATAAGAAGTGAACATAGAGATGTCAGCACACACATGAACATTAGCACCCGTATCAAGCCACCAACACGGTGATTGAAATACTGAAAGAACAGTAAATAAATTACCATACCCATCATTATTGCTAGCGGTCACGACGTTGATAGTCTTGGCCTTTTTCCTCTCAAGGCGTTCTGGACAGTCCTTGGAAAAATGGCCGGGCTCTCCACAAGTGTAACAAGACAGTTCACTCTTGTCCCTGTTCGTCTTCTTCTTCTTGAAGGTTGTAGTCTTTACAGGCTTGTTAAAGGAGGGTTTGAAGTTCCCTTTGTTCTTGCCTACGGATTTGCCTTTCTGCACAAAGTTAGCAGTAGCAAGACCCTCTCCTTTCTCAGTAGTGTCCTTAGCCCGAGCCTTCTCCTCAACATCAAGAGACGCTATCAAATTTTCAACTGCTATCTCCTGTCTCTTGTGTTTGAGAGTTGTGGCAAAGTTCCTCCATGAAGGGGGCAACTTAGCAATAATGCATCCCGCCACAAACTTTTCGGGTAAGGTACACTTAAGGAGTTCGAGCTCCTTGGCAATGCACTGTATCTCATGAGCTTGTTGAACCACAGGAAGGTCCTTAGTCATCTTAAAATCATGAAAGCTCTCCATGATATACAGTTCACTGCCAGCATCTGCAAAGACCGAACTTGGCATCCAAAGGCATCCCGAGCTCCTTTCCGCCTTTTATGTGCATAAACACATCACAGACGGTCAAGAAGAATGCTCGAATACATCCCACAAAGACAGATTAGCATCCTCGAACTTCTTCGATCCTCGCCGATATAGTTCCTCAGTTTGCCTTTTTATCGATGTGGAACACTTTCATCGTGGTCAGCCAAAGCTCAGCCTTGTACCGCCACCTCTTAAAGTGCACACCGTAAACTTATCCGCCTCGTGCATCGGTAAAACCAGCCATTGTTAATTCAGAAATTGCCTACAATAAGGTTTTTGGATTGTTGGATTATTAGGCATAATTTCCACGATTAATTCCAGAATATAAATCATGACAAAACCAGCTACTAGCTCATGTAACTCGAACATACTAGATGTACTAAACAACGGATGATCGAAACAAACAGCAGCCTAACATGTACTCGCAGAACATGATGAATAACCAAACAGGATCACGTAGCACGCACTGCTCGGTTGTCGTAGTAGAAACTTTGGGGAAGAGGGATCGCAGCAGATGGCGGCGAAGATGGCGGTAGGCGCACCGCCGACTTGGATGGAAGACGACCCGTGATGAAGAACTCGAGCGGCAGCGCTTCCAAAAACCTTATTCGCCTCTCCGCACAGGATCGCAAGGGCGAGTGGTTCCGAGACCTGCTCTCCCGTCCACCGTGCACGCCGCAAGCGGGATGGAGTAGACTACGGTGACGGCGCAAGTAGAGGAAGGCAAAACCCTAGATTGGTTTTCGGTGTTGTGGCGGTAGCCACAGGACTTTATATAGAGCTCAGAAACCCTAACGGAGGCGAACGTGGGCCGAGTCCAAGTTACACACGTTCGGGTTGGTTACAGTAGCCCACGATCCGGGAGCGACCCGAATAAGCTAACCGTTTGACACGTCTGTCAATTTTCCTGAGCAGCAAAATAAAGCTCGGCTCGATTCCCGCAACCCGCGGCCGCGTAGGCGAGCGAATGGCGGCGTGAAGCGGCAAGGCGTCGTCGGAGGAGGAGCGCGCGTGTGTATCTCTCTTATTCCCACTCACTTACAAAGTGGTGCAACACTCCACCTTATAAGGTGGTGCAACTCTCCTCCAACTTTCCATGTGAGACTAAACTTTAGCTCCCACTCCACTCCCATGTGAGCTGCCACAAACATGGGCCCAAACACATATTGGCTGCCACAAATTTAGGCTTTGAGATTTAGGGAAAATCTGAAATACTCATGGGCCTAAATGGATTAGCCCATTATTTCTAACACACGTGCCAAATTCCCTCAAAGAAAAAAGAAACACGCCCGATATATAAGATGCGTGAGCGCACACACAAGTTCTTGTAATCGAACCATTTATGAATCTTCATAATCATATTCCAGGTTCTTCACTAGGATTTTTGTGTGCAACCAGAATAATTTGCGTAATGATGAGATCGAAATGTCAAAATCAGTTCGGCGTGTTTGGTTACCCACCTGACTCTCCAAACAGGCCGAGTGGATGTAAAAACCGGTTGTTTGATTATTCGCGTAAGGCATAGTTGTTCTTCGCTCACACGGAACTTCAAAGCAACATTAAGACATGCTCCATAGAAAATCGTAAATGAGCCGTTTCCACTCAGACAGGCTCTAGCAGGCACAAAGAGAAGAACGGCGTGCGTTGGGAGCACGCACGGAGGCGGCCGGAGGCGGAGATTTGGCTCTGCGGTTTGCCAGAAAATATTGCCTCACTTTTCTCTTAGTCGGTCACCCCCGCGGGAGAACAAAAATACATCCTCATTTGTTTCTCTAACCGCACCGGCTGGTTAGAGTTCACGAATCATCGGCATAGGCTCCGCACCCCTTGTATCCGGCAACGGCAGAGCTTGCAGATCTCTGACATCGGCTTGTCATTTTCGACTCTGTCACCACCTTCTCCTCTTCGTCTCCGACTCCGGCAGGTCGTCTTCTACCATGCATGTAAGCACATATGACTCCCCTCCTAGCCGCACCGTTAGCTCGTTAATTTCACCATATGGTTGATTTCATATTTACTTATGCAACATCGATTTAATTAGGACCAATTGATGAAACTTATCATTCATACAACATCCCTTATAGTCAGGATTTAGGCCCAATCCTTTCGGTCCACCAAAGAGCGCTCCGCCGCAATTGTAGGGACGTCGTCAAATATGCTCCCATGTTTTCCTGAGATGGAGATGATGAGAAATTTGACCTACATGGACAATCACGACAATGTAAAGGCTATAAATATGTTTAATATGAGAAGAGACCATTTTAACCACCTTGCGAACACATTAAGGGTTTTTAGGGGTTTCTTAACAATAGTGTGCTATTTATGATCTCAACTCACATCACAAAATCTTGTGAACAACATGGTTTTGGGTATAAATACATTAGCTTTGACCCTAAAACACCAGATAATGACCTCACTAGTCTAGTTTATCACTTATTTTCGGATTTTGACATCGCCACTTCCTAATCCCAGCTCTGCCACTGTCCACACATGTATAAGACTCCAGGTAGCAATGTTCCTTAATGGTGTTGGACATAACTAGAGATTTTTAGTGATTCACAACACATAGAGGAGATTCACTAAGACAATATCATGGTATTTCAAGCAAGTCTTGTATGATACTGGAGAGCTCACATGAGAGAATATCAAGACACCATCTGGTCAAACTCTAGAGAAGATGTGAGATAGTTACCGACGGTTTCCATATTTCAAGGTGAGCAATCCTAGCTTGTGGCATGATTGCATTGCACTGAAACCTAATATTTTGTTTATGGAAGGATTATATTGGAGAAATTGATGGTACTCATTGACCGCTAGAGTATGTAAGGTCGAAGCTCTAGCATACCTAGGAGAAAGCACTATATCAGCCAGATCGTGCTTGTTGCTGTTGATTTCGATCTGCACATATGTGTTAGCTAGATGAGAACGATCACCCCATGATGCAAATATTCTTAATGATAGCTCGGGTCGACCAAATGTGTTAAAAATCCCATAAGGTATGTCCTACCTAGGAGATGAGAGTTATGTTTATCGCCCTGGTATTCTTCCACCCGCCAAATCAACAAGGTATTATCTCAATGAGTTCTCTACAAGGATTATCCCAGGACAACCAATAAATTCTTCAATCTTAGATACTCTAGCCTTAGAGTCACAGTTGAGACGACATTCTTTGCTCTGCAGAATAGATTTTCAAGGTCTTTGATCAAAAGCAATCCATCCAAAGAAGTATTCTATGAACTAACGCCTATTAGCGTGTATAGCTGTTATTTGTTAGTAGCTGTACTATCGTGTTGTGATGAGTATAAGAGCAATTTAACCAAGATAAACGCTAAATAAAGTATGAATAGCATAATAGAAAATAAACTAATCATGTGAATTTGCGAATACAAATTAAGGCAGATATCCAAAAGGATAACAAAGCATACAACTTGATATAAGATCAGAGCAAGGTCAACAGCAAACCAAAAGGAATGAAAACTATCTGACTAAGATAAACAAGACTGAGGAAGAGGATATACATCACAATAGAGAAACTGCCAGTGTTGGCATTGGCACCGTCGTTATCCATGTCGTCGAGGAAGAGGTTCTTAATGTCGGGGAAGAAGTCGTCATTGGGAAAGACGTCGACGCTATTGCTATTTGTGAAGGAGTTCGTGATGAAGCTAGTAGTCGCGCCAATAGCTCTCCCTCTCGCCTTTCTCCCGTACAGGACTCGAGGTCTCGAAGGCCTACTGTCCCGGCTAGCGGTGCACGCCGCAAGATGGGATGGGGAAGAACAGAGCGGAAACGCAATGCCTTGGAACTGGAGGCGATGTACTGAAGCATGTCTCAAGACGGGTAGGCAACATCGGGAGAGGAAACAAACAGGCAACGGCCGAAGCCGAACAACCTCCACTAAGTTTGAATTAAATCTCCACTGAGTTCATACTAAACACCCACGCGCGCGTCGCGTCGCGTAGGGATGGAATTATAAATCGAAACTCGCGAGCTAAATGAGTAACTCGCGACTCGGCTCGACTCGGCTCGAACACGGTGTCTAACGAGTTGAGCCAAGTTTTCGATTTGAGATTGTTTGTTCACCCAAGTTAAATGAGCTACTCCCGAGCTACTCATTTAGCTCGTCAAACTCGTTCAAATACAGAGTTTGAAAATTTTTATATATGAGTGCCATACTATGAATGTTTCTTGAACCTGTAATGGTGTAGAGGTACTATATTTTTCATTGATCTTCCTTCGTGTTATTATGGAAGTACTATTGGTATTCTAGTTCCAAATTAGTAGGATAATTACTAGTTTTTATTGTATGTGCTCATGTTCGTAACTTATAACAAGCTAAACGAGCTACTCGTGAGTTTACCGAGTCGAGCCGAGTTTCAAATATGAGCTCGCTCTGTAAATGAACCGAGCCGGGCTAGTTAGCGAGTCGAGTCGAGTTGGCTCGGCTCGGCTCGAATTCCAGCCCTAGCGTCGCATCGTGACGAGGCAAGGCGGGCGACGGAGGAGCGCACGTGTATGTCTGTTTCCTTCTCATCCTTTTACCAAGTGGTGGAAAAGCCCTATTATAAGGTGGTGAAATCTTCCTTCAACTAGCAATGTAGGACTAAACATTTATCCCACCTCTTGCTATGTATGAATGTGCCACGTGGGGCTCTAGAATATCTAGGAATTCTTAAAAAATATGACTAGGCCATTTAGGCAAAAATTCCAACATGTTGAACTAAGATTTGATGATTAGTTAGGGTCAAAAGAATATCAATTTGCTATTACCTAACGTTATATCCATAGTAGTGTATTATAATGTCACCACTTATGCGAAGAGGTGACGACAACACTCCGTATACAACCAAACAAGTTGAATTTGCATCTTCCCAGCCAACAAATTCCGTTTGCTGGCAACCGTGTCTAAAATGAACCCTGAATAAAAAGTGGACAACGAAACAATATGCATTTTGAGAATCTCTGCGGGCTATGATTTTCATGTGCCCAAAATGGCTGCCAGCAGCCAAACATGTCTACGCTATTTATTCTAAGATTTTCTTTTTTTGTGCGAAAACTGTTAATCCTAAGATTCATGTCTAATAACTCCTACTTGTACTATAATACTACACAGAAAACGGCCCACTAAAGAGCATCCCCGCGTCAGTCTCGTCAGCATGTTGTGACATTCGATAAATTATCCAGAAAAAGTATACGTATGTAATCCGAGCAGATGCCTACCGCGGATCGAGACGGAAGCTTTGATAACGACGACGACGACATGAGAAGATCCTCTGTGACTCTGAGCACACTCCAGCGCGCGGTGCCTCGATCGTGTGGCCGCTTATAGTCTGTGGCTGGACTCTTTTTTACTCCATCCGTTTTAAAATATAAAATGTGTTAGGTTTGTGAAAAAATAAATCTAGACTTTTTCTAGTGTGTAGATTTATTACAAAGTTGAGTGAACCTATCTACTAAAACAAGTCTAGATACATTTGCTTTATAAAGCTAAAACATCTTATATTTTAAAATAAAGGGAGTATAAAACAAATTGGCTGGACTCACATTTTTCATTTTCGTCCATCGAAATTCAGAAAGAACGGTGGACTTATCTGTATGGATAATATTTGCGCATAGTGGGTTGTGCTAATGCCGTGTCATCGGCTCATTAGAAACGAGTCGGCAGTTTACGACAGCAAATGATAAATAGAAGCACGAGAAAGACTTAGGGTCTTCTAGCTAGTATATGAGGTGGTGTGCTAGACAGTCCAAGTTTAAATCTCATATTCTTCTAGACACTCTTTCATCTTGATATAAAAAGAAGCACGTGTTTTGGCGCCGTCGATCATGCCTAGAGCATCTCCAGCGACATGAAGTCCCGCCTAGCCACCGGGTTTTGTCCACGCGGTTGAACAGTCTCTCTGACTTGTCTAGACTGTTCCTAGAATCCATTTGGACGCGTCGGATAGGACAAGGATGTCATTGACTTTCCTTTTCCTCTTTCGAATTTATTTCTCCCGTCACGCCATGCTAGTTTTCCGCCCCTCTCCTACATACCTGCCGCTGTTGCCTTGCCATCGCCACCATGCTGCCGAAGGTGCAAAGGGCGCCAAAGGTGAAGGGGCTCAACAAGATCCCCGATAGGACTTTCAAGAAACCTCACAAAAAGACAGTGCCGAAGGTGATGTCGGAGATTGTCTGCACCAACGTCTACATGCGGCGGAAGTTCGCCACAAATGAAGACAAAGCGTGGAACCGCAAGAATAAGAAGGTGACAGAGGCAGCAATCGCCTACGCGCTCCAAGGGCTCGGTGTCGGGAGCGGCAGCCAGGGGAGCACAACATCGCAAACTTTTTCGACTCCGCCACCACGACCTCACAAGTATGGGTCGGCGGCGGCGCCAGGCTACTTCCACGAAAGCATGGCTGCGACGCTACTCTCGACGAAAGGTTCACCCTGGCCCCGAGCTCAGAGATACCAAGCATGTCGGCTATGGAGGTTTTGACCCGAACGCCCTCTTTTTTCCGAGAAATAACGACTGCCGCCCAAGAAGCATCGACCACAATGATGCCTACACCGATTCTTCGGCGGATCAGAGCGCGCGACTACATACTGCTCTAGAAAATTTCACTGGTCACAGCTTGTTCTAGGATCCCGACCCGGACACCAACCATGTATTCGACGGAATGCGGGTATGTGATCATTTCCCTATTATTGTTTTTGGTGCAAACAATGATCAATCCGAATCGCCGGTGGATTTAGCATGCACCTTGTGTTTATGTTTGTGTGCATAGGCCAGGATTAATGATAACGCCAACACCCAACATGCATTTGAAGATGAGGAAGAGCAATATGAGGATGAGGATGATAGAGAGGAGGAGGAATGTGACGCTGCAGAAGAACCCAACAAGGCGAGGAACGGGAATCGATGGCCATTGTGTAAAACCTCGAGGACAAGTGTTTGTGTGATGCCTAGGCTACCGTGTATTTTGATCCAACCATCGGCAACAATCGAACAAGCGACATTTACTGGAAGAGAATCAAGGACGAGGGTACGATGAACGCAAGGTTCTCAGCGCCGAGTACTGCGTCATGTTCATGAAGAGAATCCAAATGGCGATCACAAACCGCTAGGGTCTCATCCATAACGACGTGAATGAATTATGTGGTTTTCTTGAAAATGTGCGTGACATACCCATGAGCAGCAAGAATATGATGAAGCGGTTTGTGAGGGCGCTCGGACTGTTCAAAAAACATAACAAGGAGAAGGATTTCAGGTACATGCATCGCTACACAAAAGCTCGCCGACCACGATAACTAGAAGCTCGTGCAACTATAGTGCAAGAAGGCCATCAATGGGACACGCCTGTAGTGGCCTCCCTCGGATACCCCATCGGTAACAAGAAAGCTAATGTGCTCATTTCATCGGCGACAACATCAGATAAGGTGAAAGCGTCGATAGACATGTGCCTCCCTGAGGTCTTGTCGATCTTGCTCCTGCGGTAGCAAGAAGCATACTCAAGGTGGGCCGATATCATGCAGAAGGTGGACAAGAAACTCGAACTTGATACAGAGAGTGGCAGTGAATAAGAGAAAGGAGGACTTCTCTCTGTTGTTGGCTGGCATGTCGATGTTCGATGAGGAGGTGAGGACGGCGCATGACAAGATCCGAAACAACATCCTATTGGAAATGAAAATCAGGAGGAGGCTGTCGTCGCCACCACATGTGAGACCGATAAGAGTAGAGACACCACCATCAACATTTAGTATCATACTATTAATTTCAATGAGTAATATGTGGTCGAAATTGGGGGCGTTTTGGTGGCCTGGATTTTGAATGGGCAATACATTAATTTGTACTTTGCTTCCAATTTTTTCTCAAAAACCATTTGAAAATCGCATAGGGATCCACCTTTGGGGGTCCCAAGAGGCGCGCCCGAAAGTCCGACTTTCGTGTTGGCGCTCCCCAAGCAACTAACCCAGCGTTGTTGGCAAACGTCGCTTGGAGAACGCGGCTGGAGAGCTGGTGATGATCTTAGCCTCCACCGCCTTCGCAAACTGACGCCCACCAAACCGCCTACCATGTGCGCCTAGGAAAATAATTTAGTAGGGGTACTTATGTTGTGAGTTAAAGAACCTCAAGATTTTTCCTTCAAAATTCTATTGATCGGAGGAATTTGAGTGGGGGTCTAACTCCCTTTAGGCCCCAGACGTCTAACTCCACCCCCAGCAGGCATTGTCACTCCTGCAAATTTGTTAAAACTATTTTTTTAGAAATTTTGATAGTATTTTCTTCAAATGGGGTATTTTAAAAAGTATCCACCATATGTACCTGTTCATCAGACGATCGATAAGTAATTTGTGTATTACCAGCCGAACTAAAAATCTTTGACTTATTATCTCGAAATACTTATTGTTTGATCCCTGTAGATAAGTGGCATGCTCCCACATGCCGACCAACCTACAACCTAGCTATCAATTAGTTAGGCAGAGGATAACCGCTAATTTTCCGGTGTCCTGTCCCACTCAAACAAACCACCCTTGTATCCCCGTGGATTCCCCAGGCATCCATCTAAGCCCCTCCCCTCCCCTAGGTTCCATTTTTTCTGGTGCCCCCTCGGGGTCTCGGTAGCCATTTCTTCTCTGGTGTCGATGAACCCTGCACCCCCACCCCAACCCCATCCCACACCACCCTATGTAATGTATCTCTCTATACTTGTCGGCGCCTTCTCGGTCATAGTGTCACAGCTCCGGCGAGATGTGGTGTGGTGGATAGAGTGCAATGCACGTGTCGGAACAAAAGGAGGAAGGGAGGAGGGGTCTGATACGTCCAATTTGCATCACCATTCTATATCATAATTTGCCTCTATTCATTTATATATTTCATATTAAGAGGTGTTACTTATGTATTTTCATCTGTTTTTGCATGTTGAATGATTCTTGGAGGATGAACTGCCGGAGTCAGGATTCTGATGGAAAAAGAGGTGTTTCAATGCAATTTTGCGAAGATCAGGAAAATACCAGAAAAATTACAGAAAATCATATTTTCCCAGAAGACGAAGGAAGCCAAAAGGGGAGGAGGAGATGGGCCACAGGGGGCCCACACACCCTAGGCGCGGGCCACCCCTACCCCGCGCCTACAGGGGGTGTGCCCACCTGGCCCACCTCTGGCTCCGCCCTCTCGCCTATATCTTCTCCTCGAAACCCTAAAACAGGGAGAGCGACCATAGAAAGATTCCTCTGCCTCTGCGGGGCGGAAAACACCGAGAGAGAAAGAGCTCTCCGGCAGACAGATTTCTGCCGGGGAAATTCCTTCTCTGAGAGGGGAGATCGTCGCCATCAACACCGTCATCAAGCTAGACTTCATCGGGATCATCATCATCATCCACACCATCATCTCCACCAGCACCATCATCACCACTCCATCCCACTGTAACAATTGTGTTGAATACTTGCATAGTTATTAGGGGAAACTTTCCCGGTGTTGATTACTATTGTAGTTGATGCTTGTGAGTGGAACCATTGTATTATTGTTTATGTTCAGATTTTTATCCATCACCATATCATCTTTGATCTTGATCCATATGATGTCTTGTGATTAGTTCGTTCGGTTCTTGAGGACATGGAAGAAGTCATGTTGTTAGTAGTGGATTTGTGTTGAGATATTATTCAATGGTTTAGTATTTAAGTTGTGGTGATATTCTTCTAGTGGTGTCATGTGAACATAGACTACATGATACTTCACCATTTATGGGCCTAGGGGAGTGCATTGTGTATTTGGTTACTAATTGTGGGGTTTCCGGAGTAATAGAAACCTGAACCCCTGTTAGGACACCATTGCACAAGGGAGCGTAGGATCTCAGAGTTTAAGGCTGTGGTTAGGTTTATATCTTAATTGCTTTCCTGTAGTTGTGGATGCTTGCAGGGGGTTTAATCACAAGTATGTATTAGTCCAAGTAAGGTCGGTACATTAGCACGGGTTCACCCACACAACACTTACAACACCAAATAAGACTACTCAGCTATTTGAAGCGAAAGCACTTGACAGAATTCCCATGTGTCCACGAGAATGTTTGGTCCTTATAAGTATCTCCACCGGCTTGTCCTTTGCTAAGAACGGATTGGGTCACTTGCTGTATTTGTTCGTTGTCTTTATTACTTGCACTTTGTTTCTTTGCTTTATCAAAAAAACCCTAAAAATCCGTTTGCTAAGTATTTAGAGAGATTTTCTGCTCCATACAACTAGTCAACACCTTCTGCTCCTCGTTGGGATCGACTCTCCTATTTATCGAAAGTACTACGATACACCCCTTATACTTGTGGGTCATCAAGACTATTTTCTTGGATCGTTGCCGGGGAGTGGAGCGGTATTGAAGAGTGCAACTGGTAAAGGAAACTTCTACTGTGAGTATTGCTTTTTATTTCTGTTTGTTACTTTGTTTCCAATATGGATAACCCACTTGGTTTTCTGTTTGGGAAAACTACTACCACTGTTAGGGTAGTAGATGAACCACCACCTGTTGAGATAGATCCTTTTATGATACCTACAAGTATTGTTGATCGTGTTATGGATAATTATTATTTAGGGGATGGAACTGTCCATCCTGGTGATCATTTGTTTTTTATCCATGAATTATGCGGGTTGTTTAAGTGTGTAGGTATCACAACTGAACAGGTGAAAAAGAAGTTACTCTCTATATCCTTGAAAAGGAGAGCTGAAAAATGGTATAAGCTGCTGAAGAATGGGCAATCCATGGAATGGGAGGAAATAGTACCTCTCTTTTATTTTTAATTTTATCCTCCCAGTGAAATTCATAAGGATAGAAATCTGATATATAAATTTTGTCCTCGTGATGGAGAGAGTACAGCTCAAGCTTGGGGGAGATTGAAGTTACTAATGCTTAAATGTCCTATTCATGAACTCCCTAACAATATTATTATCAATAACTTTTATGCTAGGCTTTCTCTTCATGATAAAGATTTACTAGATGCTTCTTGTGTTGGATCATTCACACGTATGAAGGAAGAAGCTAAATGGGATCTCCAGACCGTATTCAAGAGAACACTGAAGCTTAGGAGAATGACAAAGGGAGAAAGTCAGGTATAAATTATGATTATGAATGCATAAAATCTTTTATGGGAACTGATGACTTCTATGATATTAGTACTGAGTATGGTCTTGATTCTCAAAGTATTTCCAATTGTTTTAAGGCTTTTGCCTCTTACATAGAAATTCCTAAAAAGAAGTGGAATAAGTACCATGTACCTTTTAAAGATGTTGTTAGTCATGTTCCTGTTAGAAACACTGAAGTTTGTACTATTGATCATATTTTTCCTGAACCTTATGTTGATAAAATACCTTTCCCATCGAAGGTAAATGAGTATTCTATGATGATTAGTGCAAATAATAAAGGTAAAAAGAAAACTGTGGAACCTGATGAGCAAATGAATACTGAACCTGTGTAGCTATTGTGAAAGATCTTGTCACTACAAATATAGAGGATGAACACATTTTCTTATGTAAAGATGCTTCTAATATTGTCTCCCATCCTAGAAAAGCTAGAAAAGCTAGTGTCCATGTGCTTTCTATTAATATTGGTGATCATTGCTATTATGGTTTATGTGATATTGGTGCTAGTTCTAGTGCTATTCCTCATGAGCTTTATAGGGAAGTTATGCATGAAATTGGTCCTTGTGAGCTTGAGGACATTGATGTGGTTATTCACCTTTCTAATAAGTAAACCATTTGCTCTATTGGTATTGTAAGAGATGTGGAGGTTCTCCGCGGTAAGATTAAGTATCCTGCTGATTTTTCTAGTGCTTAATTCAGGAGCTTGCAAAACTTGTCCTATCATTTTTGGTAGATCTTTCTTGAACACTTGTGGAGATATTATAGATTGTAAGAAGGAGAAAGTTTTAACTAAATTTTATGGAGGTTCTTATGAGTTTAACTTTTCCAAATTTGCTATAGCTCCTTGTGAAAATAGTTTGCCTAATGAAGATTTCAGGATGGAACAACTTGCTTCTATTGATCCGGTTTATGACCTTGGTCCTCTTTTTGGTGATTGTAAGTAGGCTCATTCTGATGATAAAGTTGTTGTCAGCGCCAGATATATTGTCAACTTTATTCAAGGTGCTACTAAAAGTTTTTATGAGAGAGGGAAACATGGTTTTATGCATCTCAATAATGTTAAGTTTCCCCGTTTTATGTTGAAAGCTTTGAAGTTGCGTTTTTTTGTCTTCCTATGCTTGTAGCTTTTTGTTTCAACAATTTGTTTTCTCATGATACCCCCATGCATAGGAAGTGGGTTAGACTCAAATGTGTTAGTTATTTTCTTCTTGATGCTCTCTTTCACTTCAGATATTTATCTCCTATGTGAGCATCTTTAAAACTTTCAAGCCTAACTTAAAGGCATTAAACAAAAGTACTTCTTGGGAGATAACCCAATAGTTTGGTCGAATCTTGGAAGTTATTACCTCAGTAATAACCACTCCTTATCCTTTTTGTTTTTGTTTTTGTGTCAAGATCAACTACTTTTGAGAAGTGGAGGAGTTGTGAAAAGTGGCTGTCCTGGGATAGATTTTTGTGCTGCATCGTAAACATTCATGAAGGATCTCAGTACTTCGGATGGATCTGTATTTTTCTGTGCTTGTTCTCCAAGTTGTTACCCAACTTTCATTAGTTTTGCACTTTTTGATTTGAGCAACAGAAGGTTTTCGAAAAAAATCAATCATTACCTACTGGTCTGTTTTGATAGATTTCTGCCATCATTTCCTTTTGCCTCTTTTATTGATTCCATTCCAGTTTCTTTTGGGTTTTTGGAAAGGAGTTGCTACAGTAGCTTTTGTTTTGATGGATTTCAGTTGAAGTGTGAACCTAAAGGTTTATTGTTTTTGCTTACACTAATGTTGCCATTCAGGTTTGTGTAATGCCTTGTGAGCAAAGGAATTTCCAGGAGAAGGAGAAAAGGAATGTGCAGAGTTCGTCTTTGAATAGGTAAAAGTGGTAAAAAACAGAAGGTTTGTGAAAACCCTATAATTTTATATCTTTGATATTTTTAGTACATACGGAAGGTTATAAAACGAAACAGAGGAGGAAACGGAGGCCAGTGTGGCCACACCCACCCTAGGCGCGGGCCCCAGCTGGCCGTGACTGGAGGGGGTGTGAGCCCCCTGAGCTCTGTCTCTGCCTTGTTTTCGCATCAGTACCTTCCTTGTGCTTTGAAACTTCGTAATATATAACCCCCCCGGGTCTCCCGAGGTTCGTGTATTGTGTTCTCGTCGTGTTTTCGTTTTGATTTGTCTTTGTCAGGAAATATTCTCAAGTTTAGAGCTGCGGTGACCCAGCATACCACTGCAGGATTTATTACACTATAGTCATTGACATAACACCAATGAAACACCGTTCACTAGTATTACATCCCTCAGAGTGGTACAACAGAAACACAGCATGTCCAAGACATGACTATAGGTTACAACTCAACTCTTTACACAAGATCCAGAGAACACTCTAGTTTAAAGAGAGAGAAAGAAACTTCTTACAAACAAGAATCAGAGATAAATAACTCAAAACTATCATACTATTAAGACTAGTATCTTAACTAATGGTCTGGCATTGCTGCTATTGCAATACACTATAGAAATAGGTTCTATGGATAGAGATTATATTCCTATTTAATCAATAACTTCGTCTTCACTTGAGTTGATGTATATGTTGACTTTCTTGACTTCATTGAAGAGCTTTAACCTTTGATGATAATCCCTGAAGTATGACTTGATGTAGACGTCGTCTTAATGGCTTCAAAATCTAGAAAGGGTTAAGAAGATACGTCAAGTACGAGCGTACTCAGCAAGTTCACTAGAAAAGGAGTGTTGAAGCACTATATCTACAGCCACAGATTGTAGGTCGTAGGCAATGCAAGTTTTTGTAAACATTTCTTCAAAGGTTGCTTTTATTCTGAAAAGCTATGTCCGTCAGCCTTCACGGGTTTACCAGAACTTTCATGGAGTTCCTTTCCCCCCGCGTTCGCAGCTCCTTCCTAGAACAGGGAGTAACAAGTTACAGTTCTTACACTCTGGAGAGGTGCGTTACTTTACCCATGAGAGACCTTAGGATTTGTTGCACAACCGGGAGTATGTTCCCGTTCAAACTTCCTTGGTTTGAGGCCCAACCTAAGATCCAAGCCAATCACTGCCCTCTTCGCGACCTCATATGTCTACACGATCCTTCGGGGCTGGCTCACCTCCGTTAAGCCCCCTTTCGGGCAGGCTAAAACCCTGATGAGTTCCCGAAGACTCTATGACCTGGTGATGCCCGGACAAGTACCATATTAAATGGACTATACCCCTAAACACCATTCATAGATAATCTAGACACCAAAAGTGTGGGGCGTAAGGGTTCCCACCCATATGTTGGATCCACACAAGGAATCACAATGTCACGTTAAGGTCGTCTTGCCTCCATACGATAGGAAAAGGATACAGCTGACTTCTCCATCCCATTCCAAATCTCATGGTCAACGCATAATATACGACGCAAGAATCACTGGCGACATTGGTTGTTAAGTCCTAGGTGATATAATCCTGAGTAGTGGTATTCCAACTACCAGGTTTAATAGATTAGCTGATCACCCTAGATCAGTAACCAATAGTTCCCATTATTATCAAAAATAATGTTTTCTGACCTTTTTGGAATGCAGGTGATGACAACACTTGATTTGCAAAATACTTTACAGAAAATAATCAAAGGACATGAGCAAGTGTGAACTTTCCTTATGTGATTGCAAGATTATGCACTCACGGTCTTCGAGACAATATAAAAGATCCAATATCTGAAATCAACATCATTGGTCCGGTAAGGACTAATGTTTAAAGAAGCAGAATGTTATTATGCATAAGTAATGTAATGCAATTTCGTAAACTCGAATCCCGGGGATAATGTTGATCTAGGGTTTGGAAACTGGAACTGGTTTCTTTAGATGTGTTGTCCTTTTAGGTAAGTTTCATACTTGTGCTTCTTATTAAGGCCTATGAGTGTGTGTGAACAACACATATTTATACAACAATAAGATACACACATATGGAATGCTATTCAAGATTGCTTACACTATAATTGTTTATCTTCAAATTTTACTTTACAAGTAATGTCACTTATAAAGAACTTAAGTGTTATTGATCCTAAGTATACAAGTAAAGTATAAAGTAATGCGATTACGATTAATTGTTATCTGTTGACTGAAGTGGCAAAAAGAATAACATTTGAAGAAAAGATTTATTTTCTAAGGTCTAAACAATCTTTGTGGTTAATCAGATGTGGTCGATGTTGTTTGTGCTTGCTTGAATAGTTTGGACTTGAGATGCTTTACGACTTAATTATAATAGACCAAAGTTAACTATAAAACACATAATAAGGTCTTTAGCATTATACTTAAAGCTTTGCAGACTAAAGTTAACTTTAAAAACATAGATGAACTTAGGTTGTAATACTTATGATATTTGTATTTTGTTCACTTCATAATGTTTCCTTAAAGTTATTTAAGAATGGTATTACTTTTATTTGGTGTAGTGGTTTCTTGATTTTATAATGGAATAGAATCATTTATCTTTTTGTGAATGAATGGTTATAATTGGTAATCAGGGAAATGACATTACTTAACAACTTATGGTTTACTATAGGGTTTTTATTTGTTTATAAACTTGTGGTTAAAGTAAAGGAATAGGTTTTATCTCATTACAAATTATTCTTGGAGATTTTATATTAGATAAGGATCCTTTTATAAAATAATCTACACTTATGGTTGAAGGATAATTCAATAAAATTGTATTTAAAATGTGTTAAACCATTTTGACTTCATATTATCAATATTCAAGACTAATAGTATTTATTAGACTTTAATTAGTTAATTTTAGAATATTAGCAAATTTTATTTACCCTTATATGAATTATTAACTAAAGAAATAGGTTTAAATTCAAGTTATTAAAGTGTTTAACTTTTTATTTAACTCAAAAGTGGAATATTTTATTTTTAACATGTAGATATTATTGTTGTGATCATTTTGATATATTACATTTATTTTTTGTGATTTATAAATAATAAGATATGATTTTTATAAGATTTATTACTTTATAATGTTTGGTAATAGTTTTAAGTTGTAGAATTTATTTTTATAAACATTTTCATATATTACACATTTTTTCTGAATTATAAAACAAAAATTATGGAATTTACAAGATTTAATCAATTTCTGGAATTAATAAACTAAATAGTTTATGATGTAATGCTGATGTCAGCATGGGGTGAAAGGTTTTTCTCACTAGGTTGATTCTTACCCCCAGTCACTGACTTGTGGGGTCTATGCCATGTCATATCTATAGTTTTAATTTATTACAGAAATAATAACACAATTTTATGAAATGATAAATAAAATGGAATATGTCATCAGCGTGATGTCACGCTGACATCACCCAAGGATGATCCTCAGATTGTGGTTTGATCTTCGGATTGAAGGCATGCGGGCACGCAGGGTTGGTCATATTCGACTCAGCGATATGCGGGGAGTCGAATAGTGGTGGCGCGGCTGGTTTTTGGTCGCTGGAGCACCAACTCCGACGAGCTCCGACGGTGGCATGCTCTGATCTTTGTGGGCAAGACGGTAGAGACGGCTAAGAGCGAATCGAAGGGGATAGCGAGATGCACAAGCTCACCTGGAACTTGAAGAAGGTGGTGGGGAGGCGAATCGTGACCGGAGTTAATGGTGAGAGCGGTGGCCGGACTTTGGGAAGATGAGACCGTGGAGCTCGATTAAGAGGATGCACGGTCGATTCCTTCCACGAGCTAAACCAGGACAGCAGGGCGGTTCCAACGGTGAGCTCGATAGGGCAAGAGAGGCTTTAGAGCGATGGCGACGTGCTTCTCCGGCGAACTAGGGTTTCGGTACAAGGGAAAATTTGAGAGAGAGAAGAAGATGTGGCATGTGGGGCTTCTCCACAGCAGCAGGAGTACATCTTATATGCCCTGAAGAGCGGCGACACGAATCTGGATGGAGGCGGACATCATGGCGCGGTGGCGGACGGCGGCGATGCCGACAGGCAGCTGCTTGTGACGTTGCGAGGAAGACGACGATGGACATTTCACAGAAAACCCCCTGGTAAAAAGTCAAACTCAACCCGTAGTCCTTATCGGTGTCCCACCTGTCAGTCCCTGTGGTTACGAGCTTGGTTCGTTGTTGGGCCGAAACTGGGCTACTGCGGGGTGCCCATGGGTGGTAGATAAGTAAGTGAGGAAATGGGCTGCGGCGAGAAGTTATTTTTTTGTTTGTCTTTCTTTTCTGTTTTCTGTTTTGTTTTCAGATTTGTGTATTACACATTTGTTTCAAATTTCCTTGATAGAATTTATTTGTTAAATAGTTGAAACAATAATGAATGGTATTAAAGTCATTTTATGAGATTTTATTAATTAATGTTGTATTTCTTTATTTTGTTTATATAGATCATTCTAATATTTGGTAAGGGACTTTGTTAGTAATTTTCTTTCCATAATAAGCCATGGATTTATTTTAGGATATATTTTCTTATTTGTTTATAAAACTTAATTTTAGTTAGCTCATAGTTTGGAGGGAAAATTTTATATAATGATCCTCTATTATTATTTAATGCATGATACCCTAAGGAAATCATCTAGTTAATATTACTCCCATAAATCCAGGGATTAATAATGTATATATATTTTTATTATAACTAACAAAAGAGTTAGTGTTTGAATTCTAAATGCTTACCCTAGGGTTTAGGGTTCTCAAAATGGTGAATTCTATTATTCAAAACCTATTAACAGGTGAATCCTAGCCAACCTTCTTATTTAAAATATGCATAGTTGTTTTCTAGAATTAGCTATTCATTACTTGCTTAAATGTGATTAATATATGGATATAATATTGGTGATAATGGTTTATAGCAATTTCCAGTTATGTGATACATATGATTTAAAGGTTTGAATTTTTTACCAAGAATTCCTATCTTCCATAATTCACAATTCTAGACTTCTGTTTAAGGAATTCCTTTCCTAGATACTCTACTTCTTCATACTATCATCATGTGTTAGCATGATGAGCTTTGCCTCACAAGAATATTCTTATCCATCTTTTATTCTTCTAAATCTATACTTGGTTATCAAACTATTCTACTACTAATAATCTCCAATCCAACAGATGGTTACTTCAAACTCCACTCATACTCTTCCTTAATCATCCATCACTAATATTTCTCCAGTAGATGTATATATCAAACTATCCTTTCTCAAAAGCTTACTATCCTTTAAGAGGAATAACACTATTTTAATAACTCCATGCTACTCTAGCTTTAACTTAATCATACTATCTTATCTCTACTTGACTCCAATATCTTATACTTAACTTCACATTATAATAATATGACTTGTCATGGCTAACCTAGGATAACATATCTATACTAGGTTTAAATCATGTTTTATCCACCAATGCCATTTATACATGATATAAGCATTCAATCTTGGTGAGTAAGGCATGATCATTATAATCCTTTGATCCTTTATGGTTTAGGTTTCCAGTTGGCTAATCAAGGCTTCCATCCATACAACATTACAGTTGTTTTATAATTATCTTCTGTTTAGCTCTATTGGATTAAGAGATATAATTCATTGACTATACCTACTTGATCCAATAGGACTACTCCTGTTAACTATCTTCATGATTCATCCTTGTAATCTTCTTTATTACCATATATTTATATATTCCAATAAATCTTCTATCATTTCAGGAGTGAGTTAACTCCATCAATTATCATATTGATTTGATTCTCTTCCAACTCTCCGATCCTATAAATGATATTCAAATCTAGCATTACTATTTACCTCTTCTTACTTCTTTCTTTATAGGTCTTAAGTGAATGTTATAATAAGGACAAGAGTTGATAGGTTAAGAATTGATAGTTTAAGAATTTTTGAATCAATAGTTGATTACTCAACATTGATGAACAACAATTATAAGGATAGGATTCCATAAGGATTGATATGGAAAGAAAGATATATGGTGAATGATCTTGACTTGGTTTCTTTCCTACTCAATCTTATTTAAGAGTTAGGGTTAGGTATTACCATGATACTCATGGTATAAGGAAATGAGATTAAGATTTAGTTGTTACATTCCTATTACTTAAGTTATATTTATAACTTGGTATTCATGGGTTGTGTAATGAATACTGGGATATGATTACTTAAGGATCAAATATAATCCATTAAGTAATGTATTAGGGTTTAGCTTTTATTACATTTGATCTACCCTTAGATCAAATCTCCCTTACCTAAAATAAGTTTTTAGCAAAGGTCATATTGAAACTTATCGCAGTCAACTTGATGATCTACTTCAATTCCATCAAGTTGAGAGAAGCTTCAATCACTTTGACAAGATTTATTCAAAAGCGCGAAAATTATTCAGATTTTCTATGCATGAATGCAATGCACACAACTGTGTTCAGCTTATTTCTAAGCTCTAATGCTGGGATGTTACAAGAGCACCATGGTCTCCACCAATGACAAAGGCAAGAAGCCCGAGGAAGATGATCCTCAAAACCCCAAGGACGAGGAGATTTTTGTAGGGGATGAAGAAGACATGGAGGAGGACGAGCATCCGGACACCCACGCTACCGTCGCAAGCATTAGAGTGGTGAATTTTATCAAGCTTAGGAGGACAACATAGATGTCTACAGGAGGGAAACCTCCACGTCTTGTCTTTGTTCTAGGGTCACCTCCTCCACATACCAAGAATCCCTCCCATACTCTTATACATGAACAACAATACCAACATGTTCCCAAAGGGAACTTGCCCTCAGTTTGGGATCCATGCAGGGAAGGAATACATTAAGAAGGAAGAGTGGGTACATAATATCAAGGACTAGGACTCTCGGTCTGATATGATCTTGAACCGCATTGAGCAAAATTCGGAGTTGATTCGTACTCCGACCTTCGAGATTGAGGATTTGAGGAAACTGATTGAGGAGCTTATAAAGCGAAGAACACCACCGAAGGAGTAATTCGTCATCGGGTTTGGCATCCTCTTGGCTTGTTCCAAGCTTGGGGGAGTGTCGCGGTATCACATCATCATCTTTTATCTTTTACCTTCTTAGTAAATTCATATCTTTGGTAGAGAAGTTATCTTATAGGATGGTTTGCATTGTGGAAGTATCTCTCCTTTAGTTTCTATGTATCCCTTGGTGTGAGTGCCTTTATGGAATATTAATGAGAAGTTTCATCTTTTACTTTTTTGACTTCTCATTTTAGTTTGCAATCTCTATTATATGATTGATCTTGTTGATCAGTATTGGTATCACTTTGGGAGCATCAAGTAGACCTAAATTGGTTTTGGTAAACCGAGCTCTGGTCAGTAGCAACACTTTTTGAGGTTTGAAAGGAAAAGAGAGAAAGCTTACATGTATTTTGTATCATTTATTTTCTTTCTTAATTGGCTCATAAGCTTAGTATTCTTTATTTAATATCTTTTGTGTCTTCAAGGAAGATTGCATGTTTAGCTTTATCACTCGTAGGTTTGCTTGTTTCCTTCAACTCTTTTGCTTGCTACCTAGCCTTGCTAGCCAAAAACCTGTTTTGGGAAGGCATACTTCTCATGCATCCAACCCCTTTGAACCAAACTTGTGCCATTTGAGTCCACCATATCTACCTATTAGCATTATTGCTATTCCAAGCAAATTCTCAAGCTTCATCTATCTTTCGAATTAAAAATTATTTTGTTATGTGAAAACTAGTTAGTAAAGCTCTGACGAACTTGATGGCACACCTTATTTTCTTGCCCCTAATAAACTTAAACCATTGTGTCATCGAAGTTGTATATGCTTGCATCTATACATTGGGATTAGCAGAATCGTGTTGTCATGGGGAACGCTTTCAACACTTATGGATACATATCCAGTTGATATCATGCTCTTTTATTTGTGGATGTCGTCGATGTGAAATAAAAGGGGAGCTTGTAAGTCCATGGAGTTATGTATGTGTGTTAGAGAAACGCCTGGGCCGCTAGCCTAAGCCATGCTTAATCATGGTGGAAACTTGCAGCATAACCATAGTGAGCAATCTGTGAAGCATCCTCAATAAAAACCTATGCAAATAGCAAATAAAAAGATCCCTAAGATGCTCACTGTCTGCTTGCCTTGTCATTTTGATTATGGGATATCTCCTATTTCATTTGCAAGGTGTACCCCATTGGCGGTTCTTTATGATACACATGTACTTACAATGACAAGAACTTACTGGTAACTAAAGTTGAGTAGCATGAGGAGCGGCCCTCGTACTCAAGGGACATGAGATTGCCAACTTATATTTCGTCAAGCATATACTCCATCTTTGTTCACTTTAACCTTAATCATCTCAAGATGCTTATGATAGGGGCAATGAGATCTCAAAGCTAGTAAGCACCATAATCTTTTGAAATCTCTTTATGAACTTGAAATTCGTGCTTCCTTCTATGAAAGGCCTTTCTCCTATTTCTAAGTTGAGTCAGTAAACCTACTTCCTCTCTATCTCCAGCAAGCATTTGAGTTGTTATGTTTCAAGCATTCGTATGATGATTTATTCAATCATGATTCTCTATCTTCCTTGTTTGCACAAGACTCTTATCTATTGAGTATTACTTTGAAAGCCTTCATTGTGAAAAATCTTTTATGTTTGAGCAAAGAGTACTCTTATTGTGAAAACTTCTACAAAAGTTTTTTTAACTGTTTGCTAGCTGTTCTCTGACCAAGAACAAAAGTTTTCCAATTCCAATTATGATTTATCTTTATGCATCTCTATTGTGACTCCTTTACTTGATGCAAGCTAAGTTATATAATGGTGAGTTGTTTTCTTCTATGAGTTGTGTAATGGTAAGTGTGATGCTTCTTGTCCGTATTCTTTTATCGACACTTCACTCCATAAACCTGTGGGCATGTTTACTGAGCTCAGTCTCGCTTGGGGACAAGCGAAGGTCTAAGCTTGGGGGGAGTTGATACGTCCAATTTGCATCACCATTCTATATCATAATTTGCCTCTATTTATTGATATATTTCATATTAAGAGGTGTTACTTATGTCTTTTCATCTGTTTTTGCATGTTTAATGATTCTTGGAGGATGAACTGCCGGAGTCAAGATTCTGATGGAAAAAAGAAGTGTTTCGATGCAATTTCGCAAAGATCGGAAAAATACAAAAATTACGGAAAATCATATTTTCCTAGAAGACGAAGGCAACTAGAAGAGGAGGCGGAGATGGGCCACAGGGGGCCCACACCCCCAGGCGTGAACCACCCCTACCCCGCGCCTACAGGGGGTGTGGCCCACCTGGCCCACCTCTGGCTGCACCCTCTCGCCTATATCTTCTCCTCGAAACCCTAAAACAGGGAGAGCGACCACAGAAAGATTCAGCTGCCTCTGCGGGGCGGAAAACACCGAGAGAGAAAGAGTTCTCCCAGAGATGATTGCCGGGAATTCCTTCTGAGAGGGAGATCATCGCCATCATGTTAGACCCTCCTTTATAAAGGAAAGGATCCTGATTGCAATGCTAGTCCCCGGATCAATGCTAGCATCCACAGCTTTAAGATGAAGTACAGATACAAAGGTCGTTTATTACATTCATTCTAGAGATAAAACATAGTCTTTTACAACTCAGGGCCATAGGCCTAATACAAGAGTTTAAGGAATAAGTAAATAAACATAAGTCTTCATCTTCATGTGCCACAGGCAAGCATGTTGAGTGTAGACTCATGACTCCTACTCATCATCGGAGTAACCTGCAACATCACAAGTTACAGCCACAGAGGGTCAATACTTTGGAATAGTATTGGCAAGTGATACCTTAGTATATTTTAAGTGGACTATATTACTATATGCATTTGGCTAAGTGTAGCTTGGCTTGCTTTGCTTGAAAATAAGTTTTCCTATTAGTTGAAATCACTAAGTTCTTCTTTGTCAAAAACATTCCCAAGGAACCACCAATAGACATTGAGGTCCTTCACCCTTGTTCACCCACAAATTTTACTTATAAGTTGGAGTGATGAGATTCTTGTATCTTCCATGTCTTGATGCTCAAAAGTGTCCATTTCCTTGGACTAGGCTAAGTACTTAGGTTTTCCATCTGCAGAGGTTGTGCACTTTCCCCACCAGACTTGGTTTCCCAAGACAGGACCTTTCAGAAGCCTTTCCTTTAGCCAAATGGACGCGCTCCAACCTATCATCCCATCTACCACCAACTCTCCATTTGACTAAGTTCTAGCAACCTATATGATCAAGGTAGAGCCCATATTGCCAAGTGGTTGCACTGTAAGCTTTCTCAACACTTGGCCTCCAAATCCCTTTGTGCCTGGGTGGCTTACCACAAGTGAGATACACAACCCAAGTCCATGGCCTTGTGTAACCACTCAACATAACCCATACTTTCCATTCCACCCAGGAGGTTCATTTGTCTTAGTGGTTTTATTAGGAAAGTATAAGTCTCATGACTTAGAAATATTTTCTTCATAGTAAGTGTAGTTTTCACCAACCCTTGTTTGCTATATAGCTAGGCTAAGCAAAGTATGGCAACTTATCTTAGGGATAATTCCTTAGCAATTCTACTAGACTACATAGGATTTCCCAACTTTTGCATTAGACAAAATAACATGCATTACTATAACAAAATATCTAATGCTAGTTCAAAACATAGGACAAATATATTCATGTAAATATCACTTGCCTTGGTAGTGGGGAGAGTAGCACTCTTCACAATCACAATCACTAGCAAAATTTACACAAGAAATTATAGCATACAATTACACACAATTATATACATCCAAAAATAATATGAATGCATGCATGCAAGAATTTACTAAGTGGTGATTCTTGAAAATTCTACCAAGTATGCTCATGCCTACAGAAACTTAACATGTCACAAGTTTGCCAATTAAATTATTTGGCACCAATAGAATTTACCAGAATAATTCTAAATCTAAAAATAGCCTTAAACTTGTTCTACAAATAAAATCATTTTAACTGTTTACTATATGCTAAATAAATTGGATATTCAGAAAGGTCTTGTTTCACTGAATCCAATGGTATAAAGTTTGCAAAAAATCTAACGTGGCAATCAAAAGTTATAAGCATTTGAATTTGGATCAAATTTCTGGTTTTAAATCTATTTTTAGATCTAACCCTAGCCACGTGTCGCGCTGTGATTGGCGCTGCATCGCTGTTGATCGCGCTCTGCAGCCGCAGGATCTAAACAGATCGAACGCTCCAGATCGCGTACCGCCTCGGGGTTAAGTGGATCTATCCTAGCGCTACGATATAGATCCAACGATCCAAAACAACAAACCAAAAACTGGCGGCGCTTGTCGGCTGTGCGCGGCGGCGACGACCAGACGGTGGCGGCGCCGGCGGTACAGATCGCTAGGTGGATGGGGAAGATGCTCACCGAGACCGCGAGGGTGTGGGGATGCTCGACGTGTGATCAGCTCGGCAAGGGGCGCTCAGGGTTGCGGTAGATTTCTCGCCGGAGTTGGATCTGGCAACGGTGGTTCTGCTCGAGGTCGGAGGCGACGTTGTAGATCACTAGGATGCCAAAGGAAGGTGTGGTTAGATGCGGAAGATCACGGAGAACATGCGAGCGTGAACGACAAGGTTCGGGGCGGTCTGGACTTACCACTAGAGCTCGCCGGAGTTCGTGCAGAAGACGGTGGCGGCGATCGTCGACGCTGCGAAGCTACGGGTCATGCGAAGGTAAACGGAGGGTGTCGAAGGTGCAGAGATTCACCGAACACGATAGCGTAAACGCGACCGAGGGAAACTCTATGCTCACCGAATTTGCGCGCAATGCGTCGGAGACGGCGGGTTGCAGAGCAATGCGCGCACTGGCGTGCTTGGGGTTTGGGGAAAAGAGAGGGGGCAGGGATTTATATAGCGATCATGGCGAGAATCACTCGGCCATTGATTGAATTGACGCGCGAATTAAACATGTAAAACGGCCGCGTTGATTGGGGATGAACTGGTATGCGGGTGGAGACGATCTTTGGCGTGGAGGAGGCCCGCTTGTCGTGACGGCGCGAGGTGGAAGTGGGTCCGCACTGTCGGTGGCTGAACGTCTGCAAGGAAGGAAAAGGAGTGCCCCGGGTGGGCTAGTTGGGCCTGTTCCACTGCTGGGCTAAATTCCTGGCGACTGGCCCTTTTCTTTTGTTTGCTTCTTTTCTTTTTCTATTTCTATTTTCTGGAATGATTTTTGATATGAATTCAAATCCTTTTGAATTCAAACAAAATTTGGGATCTTTGCAGGGTTCTGTGGTTTCAAATACAGTCATTTAACCAAGTGGTTACCTTGTAAGGGCCTGGTCAAGCTTGGGTTTTGAAACAAACAGAGACTTGTCTCTAGTTTGTGAATGATTGAAATAGGGTTTAGAAAATATTTCTAAATTGGAAACTTGGGTTAAAATGCTACACCTAATCTTTCCAACAATGGAGGCAAGCAATCAAGTTCCTAAACAATCCAATCTCAAAGGGTGATGGCCAATTGAGTTGAATTTGCACACATGAAATCATAGTTCAAACTTCTGTCTCAAAATGATTTTGAGAAAAATCCTAAATGGATGAATGATGCAAGAATGATATGAATGAGTTTTGGAATATGAATTTAGGGATGTTACACATCAACACTGTCATCAAGCTAAACTTCATCGGGATCATCTTCATCATCCACACCATCGTCTTCACCAGCACCATCATCACCACTCCATCCCGCTATAACAATTGTGTTGAATACTTGCATAGTTCTTAGGGGAAACTTTCCCGGTGTTGATTACTATTGTAGTTGATGCTTGTGAGTGGAACCATTGGATTATTGTTTATGTTCAGATTGTTATCCATCACCATATCATCTTTTATCTTGATCCATATGATGTCTTGTGAGTAGTTGGTTTGGTTCTTGAGGACATGGGAGAAGTCATGTTGTTAGTAGTGGATTTGTGTTGAGATATTATTCAATGGTTTAGTATTTAAGTTGTGGTGCTATTCTTCTAGTGGTGTCATGTGAATGTCGACTACATGACACTTCACCATTTATGGGCCTAGGGGAGTGCATTTGTGTATTTGGCTACTAATTGTGGGGTTGCCGGAGTGACAGAAACCTGAACCCCCGTTAGGACACCATTGCACAAGGGAGCGTAGGATCTCAGAGTTTAAGGCTGTGGTTAGGTTTATATCTTAATTGCTTTCCTGTAGTTGCGGATGCTTGCAGGGGGTTTAATCACAAGTATGTATTAGTCCAAGTAAGGTCGGTACATTAGCACAGGTTCACACACACAACACTTACAACACCCAATAAGACTAATCAGCTATTTGAAGCGAAAGCACTTGACAGAATTCCCATGTGTCCTCGAGAACATTTGGTCCTTATAAGTATTTCCACCGGCTTGTCCTTTGATAAGAAAGGATTGGGCCACTTGCTGCATTTGTTCATTGTCTTTATTACTTGACACGAAGTCCCGCCTAGCCATTGTGTTTTGTCCACGCGGTTGAACAGTCTGTCTAACTTGCCTAGACTGTTCCTAGGATCCATTTGGACGCGTCGGATAGGACAATGACATCGTTGACTTTCCTTTCCCTCTTTCGAATTTATTTCTCCCATCATGCCATGTTAGTTTTCCGTCCCTCTCCCACGTACCTGCCGCTGTTACCTTACCATCGCCACCATGCCGCAGAAGGTGCAAAGGGCGCCGAAGGTGAAGGGTCTCAACAAGATCCCTCATAGGACTTTCAAGAAACCTCGCAAGAAGACAGTGCCGAAGGTGATGTCGGAGATTGGGTGCACCAACGTATACATGCGCCGGAAGTTCTCCACAGATGAACACAACGCGTGGCACTACAAGAATAAGAAGGTGACAAAGGCAGCAATCGCCTATGTGCTCCAAGGGCTCGGTATCGGGAGCGACAGCGAGGGGAGCACAACATCACAAACTTTTTCGACTCCGCCACCACGACCACACAAGTATGGGTCGGCAGCGGCGCCAGGCTACTTCCACGAAAGCATGGCCGCGACACCTCTCTCGACGAAAGTTTCACCCTGCCCTCAAGCTCAGAGATACCAAGCATGTCGGCTATGGAGGTTTTAACCCAAACGCCCTCTTTTTGCCGAGCAACAACGACTGCCGCCCAAGAATCATCAACCTTAATGATGCCTACACCGATTCTTTGGTGGATCAGAGTGCGCGACTACATACTGCTCTAGAAAATTTCACCGGTCATAGCTTGTTCTAGGATCCCGACCCGGACGCCAACCAGGTATTCGACGGAATGTGGGTATGTGATCATTTCCCCATTGTTGTTTTTGGTGCAAACAATGATCAATCGGAATCGCCGGTGGCTTTAGCTTGCACCTTGTGTTTATGTTTGTGTGCATAGGCCAGGATGAATGATAAAGCCAACACCCAACATGCATTTGAAGATGAGGAAGAGCAATATGAGGATGAGGATGATGGAGAGGAGAAGGAATGTGACGCTGCAGAAGAACCCAACAAGTCGAGGAACGGGAACCGATGGCCATTGAGTAAAAACCTCGAGGACAAGTGTTTGTATGATGCCTAGGCTACCGTGTCTTTTGATCCAACCATCGGCAACAATCGAACAAGCGACATTTACTGGAAGAGAATCAAGGACGAGGGTACGATGAACGCAAGGTTCTCAACGTCGAGTACCGCGTCATGTTCATGAACAGGAGCCAAAAGGCGATCACAAACCGCTAGGGTCTCATCCATAACGACGTGAATGAGTTATGTGGCTTTCTTGAAAATGTGCATGACATACCCATGAGCAGCGAGAATATGATGAAGCGTTTTGTGAGGGCACTCGGACTATTCAAAAAACATAACAAGGAGAATGATTTCAGGTACTTGCATTGCTACACAAATCTCGCCGACCACGATAACTGGAAGCTCGTGTGACTATAGTGCAAGAAGCGCATCAATGGGACACTCTCGCAGTGGCCTCCCTCGGATACCCCATCAGAAAGAAGAAAGCCAATGTGCTTGATGGTGTTGCGTTGATGTCGAGTACTTCGTCGGGAAACCCCAAGAGCAAGGTATGAAGCAGCACATCAGCAAGTTTTGCCTCAGTAAGAAACCAAGGTTATCGAACCAGTATGAGGAAGGAAACGTACCAAAGGTGTTGCAAGCAACGTGGAAACCTACACAACACAAACTCAAGACTTTGCCCCAACAACCAGTGAGGTTGTCAATCTCACCGGTTGCTGTAACAAAGGATTAACTGTATGGTGTGGAAGGTGATGATGGTCTGCACCAAGTAAACAGTAACAATGGAAGATGTATCAATGGTAAAGATTGGAACGGGTTCCATAGTTCACTAGAGGTGTTCTGCTTAGACAAACAAACATGGCATGCTGGGTAAACAAATTACAGCAGGGCAATTGACGGGACTGAGCAAGGCATAACAATGCAATACTAGACACAAAGATCTATGAGATTCGATTGGGCAATATACCAATATACATAGACCGCCATCCAACTGCATCTATGACTAGAAGTCCACCTTCAGGTTATCATCTGAACCCCCTCCATTATTAAGTTAAAAGCAACCGACAACAACTTTAAGCAAAGTGTGTAAGGTAAACAATCCACTTGTTCCATGAACAAGATACCGTTGTTTTCTCCCTAGTGGCAACAACACATCTACAGCCGAAGAGATTTCTGTAACTTCCCTTGGAAACTAGAGGCATGAACCCACTATCGAGCATAAATACCCCCTCTTGGAGTCACTAGCAACTACTTGGCCAAGATAGCTACTAACAACGGAGAGCATGCAAGATCACAAACAACACGGACATGATAGAATCAAATAGAAAAAACCATTAATCAATCTGACATAGTAATCTCAATATCCATCGAATCCCCGTAAACACAACATGCATGATTACAAATAGATTAGATCTTGATCATGAACGGAGCTCACAAGATCTATACATGAAAGCCAAAGGAGGAGATACAACCATCTAGCCACTACATGGACCCGTAGTCCAAGGTGGAACTACTCACGCTTCATACCGGAGGCTGGCATGATGAAGAAGAAGGCCTCCGGGATGATCTCCCCTCCGGTAGGGTGCCGGGAAGAGCTTCAGATTCCCCCTCCGGCAGGGTGCCGGGAAGAGCTTCAGATCCCCCTATCTAGGGACGATTCTGGCGGCGGCTACAAACGGTTTCGTGGAATATTGATCGGGTCTTTAGGGTTTCTGCATCGGAGGGACTTTATAGGCAAAGAGGCGAGGCAGGGGGGCCACCAGGGCGGCTGCACCCCCCAGGCGCGGGGTGGGCCCACCCACGCGGCCAAGGGGTGTGGCCCACTAGTGAGCCTCCTCCGTCTCGTATTATGGCTTCGTGTTGCCCACGGTAAAATATTGACTTTAGCTTTTTTCCCGTCCAATTTTGAGAATATTGATTTTCTGCCTTTCTGGAACCAAAAACAGAAGAAAACAGGCAATTGGAACTGTGGTAACTTGTTAATAGGTTAGTACCAAAAAACATATAAAAACACCTCAAAGTGTGGACAAATCAAAGCAAAGTAGATAGTAAACAAGCATGGAGCATCAAAAATTATAGATACATTTCCGACGTATCAAGCATCCCCAAGCTTAACTCCTGCTCGTCCTCGAGTAGGTAAGTGATAAAAAGAATAATTTTTTAGGTGACATGCACCATCAAAACCAATATCAAACCATTTGCATGCATTGAAAGCTGGGATCAAAGAACTCTAAACATGTGCAGGAAAGATGGAGTTCTAACAATAGGAAAAAGTAACTATGCATGCAACATGAAAGGCTACAAACAAAGATCATCAATAACATGCATTGAAAAACGTTTGTTTGCTTCACATACAGAAAACATGGCATAGTGGCATTCAGCTTGTCCCTCAAAGAGTAGCAAATAGATGCATAGGACACCTTCAAAGCTCATAAGAGTGACTAGATACAAGTAGCACAAGAACAAGCAATATCAATAATATTCATCAATCGATAAGTTTCGGGACACTGCACAAAGAACTAAGAATGACAACTATGCTCTCTTAATGGTGCCTAAAGGTAGAAGGTGGAGACTCGATATAATAGTGGAAGAAATGCCCTTCATAAAGGAAAGCAGGGATTTCAAGTTTCAAAAAGAACTTCCAAAAAGTATGGTACTTGTTAGCTTTCAGCCCTCAATGCCCCTATCGTAAGCATCTTTAAGTGATTAAGGTTAAAGTGAACAAATATGGAGTATATGCTTGACAAAGTATAAGTTGGCAATCTCATGTCCCTTGAATATGAGGTCCGCACTGCATGCTACTCAACTTTGGTCACCTGTAAGTTCTTGTCATAGTAAGTACATGTGTATCATAGAGAACTGCCAATGGGGTACCCCTTGCACATGGTACAGGAGCTATCCCCTAACCAAAATGACAAGGCAAGCAGACAATGAGCATCTCAGCGATCTTTTTATTTACTATGTGCATAGATTTTTTATTGAGGATGCTTCACAGAATGCTCATTATGGTGATGCTGAAAGTTTCCACCATGATTAGGCATGGCTTAGGCTAGCGGCCCAGGCGTTTCTCTAACACAAAATACATAACTCCATGGACTCACAAGCTACATCTTTATTTCACACTGACGACATCCATAGACAAAAGAGCATGATATCAACTGTGTACAAAGTACAAGTGCAATGTTAAAAACGTTCCCCATGACATCATGGTTCTTCCAATCCCAACATAGAAGTGCAAGCATATACAACATAGATGACATAATGGTTCAATTATTAGGGGCAAGGAATATAAAGTGTGCCATCAAGTTTGTGAGGGCTTTAATCACTAAGTTTTCACATAAAAAAAATACTTTTTAATTGGAAGAATAGCTGAAAACAAGAATATACTTGGAATTTATAGTGGACACTTTGGAATAACTTGGTTTCTTGGGAGTTTGAAGCATGAGTAGAGCTTACTCATACAAGTGGAGGCTAGCAAAATACTGGGAGCAACCAACTAAGAGAGCAATAATGGCCATAATCATGCAGAGCGACAAAACATTACTAATCAAAGCATAGAGTGGTACTACAAGTCAAGGACTAAATGATCATAGAGTCTATGGTGACTTGTTCATAGTCATAACATGGTGTGAGCATGTACCAAGTCAACCTAAACAAAGCATCAAAGGAGAATACCACAATACTATGCTTTTGTATGCTAAAACAACGCATGATTCTTTCAAGGCACACTAAGCAATCCCAATTGCTTGGAACAAGTCATGCTACATAAATAATCACTAAGCATAAGTTCAAAACAACACCTAGCATGTCATGCTAAAGTCTAAGTCACAGTCAATGCAAGCTCCTCTTGCACTTCTCAAGCAAGAACTTTCTACTCCTTTCCAACGCGAACCGACTTATTTGAAACAACACAGCGAGAACGGGGGTCCAAACCACTTTATTCAAGAAAACTAAACAAACTAATAAAACCAAATGAAAACTAAGACGCTCCAAGAACAACACAACAGTGCATGAAACAATAAAAACGAAGTGTCTAGAAAGACTTGAGCTCTTTATTGATGAAGAAGGGGATGCCTTGGGCATCCCCAAGTTTTGACGCTTGTACCTCTTGGATATTTCTTGGGGTGACACCGGGGTGGAATCCCCAAGCTTGAGCTTTTTTCCATTCTTCATCTCATTACATCATTCTCTCTTTACACCTGAATTGTTTTCTTCATACAAAACTTCACACAATCTTCATTAGCAATATTAGTGTATTCAAAATATAATAGACCTTTGGGTTTAGCTTTAGAACAGAAAAACGTTTCATTAAAAACACAAGCTACTATAGCAACTCCTTCAAAAATCTCAATTCCCCAAAAGAGAACTCAAAAAGGAATCAATAAGAAGCAAATGCAAATAATGGCGAAATCACAAAGCATCAAAGTAGAAACCGATTTTTTAGAAAATCTTCTGTTGCTCAAATAAAAAAGTCTTGAACTAACGAAAGTTAGCTAACATGCTGGGGGGTTTATTCATCAATTTTCAGCTCAACCCGACTTACAGAGACTCATGAATTTTTATGGTGGAGGACAGAAATATGTTTCAGGACAGCAACTCCCCAAATCTTACGTTCCTCTCATTAGAGGTCATTCTTGGCACAAAAAGCAAACAAAAAGGATAAGGATAGGTCATTACTGAAGTAATAACTTCCAAGACTCAAGGAAACTCTTGGGTTATTTCCCAACAAGTACTTTTCTTTAACACCTTTAAGTTAGGCTTGATAGTTTGAGAAGATGCTCACATAAGAAATATGAATTGAAGTAAAAGAGAGCATCAAGAAGCAAATTCAAAACATATTTAAGTCTAACCCTCTTCCTATGCATCAGAATCTTGTACACAAATTAATTCACAAGGAACAAAGTGACAAGCATAGGAATATAAAATAAGAGTAACTTTAAAACTTTCAACACATAGAGAGGTGTTTCAGTACCATGAAAAATTCTACAACCATAATTTCCTCTCTGATAATAATTTCCAGTAGCATCATGAATAAACTCAACAATATATCTATCACATAAAGAATGCTTTTCATGATCTACAAACACACAATCTATATCAAGCTCAAAAATAGTGGGATCAAAAGCTTCACAGGTTTTACCCAAAGTAGATATTTCAAAAGTATCCACAGGAACATAACATTCATCCTCCTTTGGTAAGCATGGGGGACACTCAAATAATATAAGAGGTAAAGAGTTACTCTCATTAGAAGGTAGGCATGGGTAGATCCATTCTTCCTCCTTTTGTTCATCACTCTCCTCTTTTTCATCTAATGAGCTTCCAGTTTCAACAACTTCTTCTTCCATAGGATCCTGCAAGGCATTAGTCTCTTCATTTGTGGAAAACATCTATTAAAATATTCAAGAATATAGCCATTTGCCTCCTTGTAATTATCAAAGCAAAATTTAAGTATCTCATAAACCTCATATTCATAAGGTGCATCATCAGTATTTTCAAGTAAACTACCAAGTTCAAATGCACCCTTGAAAGCAATAAATTCTTCAATTTGTTCCACATCATAAAAGTCATAATTTCCCATAGCATAAGAAGATATGGTAACATTATCATTATACTCACAATGAAAAGGAAGGTGTTTATACCTCCTACAGCAACAAGATTTATCAAAGCAATAAGTAACATTATAAGTAGAGCACACGTCTCTAGCAGTAGTATTCAACTTATCAATTTGTTCCCATAAGTGTTTCCCTTTTTGTGACAAACGGTGTTCCTTATAATAATACTTTTGTTCTTCCGTGAACCCACCTTGCCAATAAGAACTAGTTTCAAAAACCATCCATTGATAGAAAAGCATGAACAAGCAAGGCAATAACAGACCAGCAACTAGAGAAGGAACTAAATTTTTTGTGATTTTTTATAAGAGAAAGCAAACCAAACTAGACTATTTTTTTGAGTTTTTGATAAAAAGAGGCAAACAAAACCAAGCAAAATAAACTAAGCAAACTAAAAACAAAGCAAAGAGAAAGGTTGAGGAGGACTCCCCTTGTGAAGACGCCCTTAGTCTCCCCGGTAACGGTGCCAGAAAACTTGTGCTGGCGTGTTGCTAACGTGGGAGCTTCTTCTTCTTTAATTCCCCAGCAACAGCGCCAGAAAAGCTTGATGGTGTTGCGTTGATGTCGAGCACTTCGTCGGGAAACCCCAAGAGCAAGGTATGATGCAGCACATCAGCAAGTTTCCCTCAGTAAGAAACCAAGGTTATCGAACCAGTAGGAGGACGGAAACGTCCCAAAGGTGTTGCAAGCAACGTGGAAACCTGCACAACACAAACTCAAGACTTTTCCCCAACGAACAGTGAGGTTGTCAATCTCACCGGTTGCTATAATAAAGGATTAACTGTATGGTGTGGAAGGTGATGATGGTTTGCAGCAAGTAAACAGTAACAGTGGAAGATGTATTAATGGTAAAGATTGGACCGGGTCCATAGTTCACTAGAGGTGTTCTCCTTAGACAAACAAACATGTCATGCTGGGTAAACAAATTACAGCAGGGCAATTGACAGGATTGAGCAAGGCATAACAATGCAATAATAGACACAAATATCCTATGAGATTCGATTGGGCAATATAACAATATACATAGACCGCCATCCAACTTCATCTATGACTAGAAGTCCACCTTCAGGTTATCATCCGAGCCCCCTCTAGTATTAAGTTGCAAGCAACAGACAACTACTTTAGGCAAAGTGTGTAAGGTAAACAATCCACTTGTTCCATGAACAAGAGACCGTTGTTTTCTCCCTAGTGGCAACAACACATCTACAACCGAAGAGATTTCTGTCACTTCCCTTGGAAACTAGAGGCATGAACCCACTATAGAGCATAAATACCCCCTCTTGGAGTCACTAGCAACTACTTGGCCAGGATAGCTACTAACAACGGAGAGCATGGAATATCACAAAAAACACAGACATGATAGAATCAAATAGACAAAACCATTAATCAATCTGACATAGTAATCTCAATATCCATCGGATCCCCGCAAACACAACATGCATGATTACAAATAGATTAGATCTTGATCATGAACGGAGATCACAAGATCTATACATGAAATCACAAGGAGGAGATACAAACATCTTGCTACTACATGGACCCGTTGTCCAAGGTGGAACTACTCACGCTTCATACCAGAGGCTGGCATGATGAAGAAGGCCTCCAGGATGATCTCCCCTCTGGCAGGGTGCCGGGAAGAGCTTGAGATCCCCCTCCCAATCTAGGGACGATGGTGGCGGCGGATACAGACGGTTTCGTGGAATATTGATCGGGTCTTTAGGGTTTCTGCATCGGGGGGAATTTATAGGCGAAGAGGCGATGCAGGGGGCCACCAGGGCGGCTGCAGCCCCCACCCGCGTGGCCAGTTGGTGTGCCCCCCTGGTGAGCCTTCTCCGTCTTGTATTCTGGCTTCGTGTTGCCCACGGTAAAATATTGACTTTGGCTTTTGTCCCGTCGAATTCCGAGAATATTGATTTTTTGCCTTTTTGGAACCAAAAACAGAAGAAAACAGGCAACTGGCACTGTGGCAAATTGTTAATAGGTTAGTACCATAAAACATATAAAAACACCTCAAAGTGTGGACAAAGCAAAGCGAAGTAGATATTAAACAAGCATGGAGCATCAAAAATTATAGATACGTTTTCGATGTATCAGTGCTCATTTCACTGGCGGCAGCATCAGATAAGGTGAAAACGTCGATAGACATGTGCCTCCCTGAGGTCTTGTCGAGCTTGCTCCTGCGGTAGCAAGAACCATACTCAAGTTGGGTCGATATCATGCAGAAGGTGGACAAGAAACTCGAACTTGATGTAGAGAGTGGCAGTGAATAAGAGAAAGGTGGACTTCTCTCTGTTGATGGCCGGCATGTCGATGTTCGATGAGGAGGTGAGGACGGTGCATGACAAGATCCGAAACAACATCCTATTGGAAATGAAAATCAGGAGGAGGCTATCGTCGCCACCACCAAAAGAGACGGCGACAGAAACCACCGCCTAGAGCGGCGATGCCACCACCTGTGAGACCGACAAGAGTAGAGACGCCACCATCGGCATTTAGTATCATAATATTAATTTGTATGAGTAATATGTGGTCGGAATTGGCGGCGTTTTGGTGGCCTGGATTTTGAATGGGCAATATATTTATTTGTACTTTGATTCAATTTTTCTCAAAAACCATTTGAAAATCGCATAGGGATCCTCCTTTGGGGGTCACAAGAGGCGCGCCCGAAAGGCCGACTTTCGTGTTGGCGCTCCCCAAGCAACTGACCCAGCGTTGTTGGCAAACGTCACTTGGAGAGCGCGACTGGAGAGCTGGTGATGATCTTAGCCTCCACCGCCCTAGCAAAATGACGCCCACTGAACCTCAAGATTTTTCCTTGAAAATTCTATTGATCGGAGGAATTTGAGTGGGGGTCTAACTCTCTTTAGGCCCCAGACGTCTAACTCCACCCCCAGCAGGCATTGTCACTCTTGCAAATTTGTTAAAACTATTTTTTTAGAAATTTTGATAGTATTTTCTTAAAATGGGGTATTTTCAAAAGTATCCACCATATGTACCTGTTCATCAGACGATCGATAAGTAATTTGTGTATTACCAGCCGAACTAAGCATCTTCGACTTATTATCTCGAAATACTTATTGTTTGAGCCCTGTAGATAAGTGGCATGCCCCCACATGCCGACCAGCCTACAACCTAGCTATCCACTAGTTAGTTAGAGGATAACCGCTAATTTTCCGGTGTCCTATCCTACTCAAACAAACCACCCTTGTATCCCCGTGGCTTCCCCAGCCATCCATCTAAGCCCCTCCCCTCCCCCAGGTTCCATTTTTTATGGTGCCCCCTCGGGGTCTCGGTAGCCATTTCTTCTCTGGTGTCGATGAACCCTGCACCCCCACCCCACACCACCCTATGTAATGTCTCGCTCTATTCTCGTCGGCGCCTTCTCGGTCATAGTGTCACAGCTCCTGCGAGATGTGGTGTGGTGGATAGAGTGCAATGCACGTGTCAGCACAAAAGGAGGAAGGGAGGAGAGGTATGATACGTCCAATTTGCATCACCATTCTATATCATAATTTGCCTCTATTCATTGATATATTTCATATTAAGAGGGTTACTTATGTATTTCATCTGTTTTTGCATGTTGGATGATCCTTGGAGGATGAAATGCCGAAGTCAGGATTCTGATGGAAAAAGAGGTGTTTCGATGAAATTTCGCGAAGATCAGAAAAATACTAGAAAAATTACGGAAAATCATATTTTCCTAGAAGACGAAGGAAGCCAGAAGGGGAGGCGGATATGGGCCACAGGGCCCCCCAGGCGTGGGCCACCCCTACTCCGCGCCTATAGTGGGTGATCCACCTGGCCCACCTCTGGCTCCGCCCTCTCGCCTATATCTTCTCCTCGAAAACCTAAAACAGGGAGAGAGACCAAAGAAAGATTTTGCCGCCTCTGCGGGGCGGAAAACACCGAGAGAGAAAGAGCTCTCCGGCACATAGATTTATACCGGGCAAATACCTTCCCGCAGGGGGGAGATCGTCACCATCAACACCGTCATCAAGCTAGACTTCATCACACCATCATCTCCACCAGCACCATCATCACCACTCCATCCCGCTGTAACAATTGTGTTGAATACTTGCATAGTTCTTAGGGGAAACTTTTCCGGTGTTGATTACTATTGTAGTTGATGCTTGTTATTGGAACCATTGGATTATTGTTTATGTTCAGATTGTTATCCATCACCATATCATATTTGATCTTGATCCATATGATGTCTTGTGAGTAGTTCGTTTGGTTCTTAAGGACATGGGAGAAGTCATGTTGTTAGTAGTGGATTTGTGTTGAGATATTATTCAATGGTTTAGTATTTGAGTTGTGGTGGTATTCTTCTAGTAGTGTCATGTGAATGTCTACTACATGATACTTCACAATTTATGGGCCTAGGGTAGTGCATTGTGTATTTGGATACTAATTGTGGGGTTGCCGAAGTGATAGAAACCTGAGCCCCCGTTAGGACACCATTGCACAAGGGAGCGTAGGATCTCAGAGTTTAAGGCCGTGGTTAGGTTTATATCTTAATTGCTTTCTTGTAGTTGCGGATGCTTGTAGGAGGTTTAATCACAAGTATGTATTAGTCCAAGTAAGGTCGGAACATTAGCACAGGTTCACCCACACAACACTTTCAACACCAAAGAAGACCACTGCGGTGACCCAGCATACCACTGCATGATGTAGTACACTATAGTTGTAGACATAACACCAATGAAATACCATTCACTAGTTTTACATCCCTCAGAGTGGTACAACAGAAACACAGCAGGTCCAAGACATGACTATAGATTACATATGACACATTACAAAAGATCCAGAGAGCTTCCTCGAGACAGTGAGGAAGATATCATACAGAATACAACCAAAGATAACAACGTAACGGCTATGCAAGAACACTTCTACTATTTATCTATGGCTTGGCATTGCTACTAAACTAATGCCCTCCAGAAGTAGGTTCTACTATTTAGGGATTTATTTATATAGAACGATCCATCTTGACTTTAGAAACTTCCGATGTAGTCGTTGACTCCTTTTGATCTCCACTGGATACCTTTAATTCTTCAGAAGAGATTCTCTTCTAGGTTCATCGTTTGTTGCTCCAAATTCTAGCAAGGGTTAAGAAGATATGTTGAGTACGAGCGTACTCAGCAAGTTCACTAAAAATGAGTGTTTGATGCACTATCTACAGCCACAAACCAAAGGTCATGGGATATGCAGGTTTTCGTAAACATTTCTTCAAAGGTTGCTTTTATTCTGAAAAGCTATGTCCGTCAGCCTTCACAGGTTTAGCAGAACTTTCATGGAGTTCCTTTCCCGCAGCGTTCACAGCTCCTTCCGGGAACAGGGAGTAACAAGTTATAGTTCTTACACTCTGCAGAGGTGCGTCACTTTACCCATGAGAGACCTTAGCCTTGTTGCACAACCAAGTCATGACCTTGTCCATACTTCCTTGGTATGGGGCCCAATCTAAGATCCAAGCCAATCACTGTCCTTCTCTGTGACCCCGCATACAGCGCAATTGTTGTATGTCCACACTCAAGGTAGACTTTTCCCCGTATAAAACGGCTATACCTTAGTTGGATGCACACAACAACCATTAACACTAGAAATTTATCTTTTGTAAGCCCAGATCCACGGTAGACTTTTCCCCATAAATCATAATGACTCTTATAACTAAACCAAAGAAATACAAACTCTCTTTCATTTTCTTTTGACTAAGGATAAGGGAACTGAAAAAAAAGAGCTAGATTTCTGGTTTCCTTCGATAAAAAGAAATAGTCGTACCTGTGGAATCTAATTAGGGAAAGAGGATGTTGGCGCTTAAGGAAGAGTAGGATCTCTACCTTTAGATTACCAGGCCATAGAAACACGTTCTAGCGAAGTTCCATTTTTTTCTTAGAGCAAAGAGAAAGCGACAATGAGATTAAAACAACTATACCCACGATATGCAACTTACAAATGCCCAGAACAGTGTCCGATGCATGCGAGAGGGAGCCGATCCAGCTGACTTCCCTAGATCCATATAGATCTCATGCTTAACGCGTAATATACGGCGCAAGAATCACTAGCGATATTGGTTGTTAAGTCCTAGATAATATGTTTCTTTACCACCGGAACTTTTATAGTAGGTTATTACCTCAGGGTAAATAACCCATAATCATATTATGATGGAAATGTGTTTTCTGACCTTTTTGAAATGTAGGTGATGACAACACTTGATTTGCAAAATACTTTATAGAAAATAATCAAAGGACATGAGCAAGTGTGAACTTTCCTTATCACAAGATTATGTAATCACGGTCTTCGAGACGATATAAGATCCAATATCTTAAAACAACATCATTGGTCCGGTAAGGACTAATGTTTAAAGAAGCAATATGTAGTTATGCATAAGTAATGCGATTCATTTTGTAAAACTCCCAGAGTGAATACCCAATACTTTGAGTGATTTGAATTTAGGTGATTTTCTAAGAGTTGATTTATCTTCAAATTTTACTTTCTAAGAATGACCTTTTTAAGGAACTTAAGTGTTAACAACCCAAAATAGACAAGTAAAGTATAAAATAATTTGAACATAGTTAATTGTTATTTGGTGACTATGATAAAATTCTTTGGGTTGAGTTGTTTAAGAGTTGGAGAACTTATTATGAGATTGTTGTTTGAAGTGGCCAAAAAGAATAACATTTGAAGAAAATATTTCCTTTCTAAGGTTTAAACAATCTTTATTGTTAATAGGATGTGATTAATGTCTTTAGTGTGTGATTGATTAGTTTGGACTTGAGATGCTTTATGTCTTAATCTAACTAGATCAAAGTTAACTATAAAAACATAAGTAGTTTATTAGACATGGTGATTATAAATTTTGAGACTAAAGTTAACTTTAAAAAAGGTAAAGAAACTTAGGGTGTATTATGTTTTAGTTATTCCCAAATTTTAGATTTATGATAAGTGTGATTAGGGTATGAGATAATTTATTTGGTATTTAAGTGAATGATTAGTTTAAATTTGATTAAAGGTTTCAAAAGGGTATTATAGAGTTAATAGTTTACATTTAAGTTTTATTATGAATCATAATTATGGGTTTGGACTTAGAAATTAATTTTAAAGAATTTAGTGTCCTATAAGGAAATGTGGTTATTTCTTACTTAGGAAATAATTTTTAATGAATTAACAAACAATTGTCTCATTATGATAAAATAGGTAATAAATAAGGATTTATTATTTTTTATAATCTTTAAAACTTTTCTAATGGTAGATTTAATATTTTTCTAGTTTAGTATATTTATTTAAGATCTTAAAAGTGATTTTTATTTATTTTTAAATAATGGTATTATGTTTATTAAAAATCTTTAAAGATTTAAATGTCTTTGAATACTTACTTCAAATTTTATTTATAAAAGAATTAACTTAGTATTTTTATAAAATAGTAAATTTATTTTTATACACAAATATGATTTTTATTCATTTTTAGGATTTTTCCTTATTTTATGAAATTTCACTTAGGATTTAATGGTGTTAATATTTATTTGCTTTATATAAATCTTAAACAAATAGAGATATATTTTTATTAGGTAGATCTGATGCTTGTGATGTTTTAAAATATATATACATTTTTCTTTAAGATTTACTATATTTTAGTAGAGCTAAAATAAGCTTAGGGTATTTTGGTAATTATATATTTTTTCTTGAATTATTATTTTTATTCTCTTATTGGGCCTGACCCACGAGTCACTCTGGCCCATAGGCTGATTTGGTCCAATTCGGCCCAGTAGATCCTTATCGTCTCCCTCGTTCTCACATCGCACCCACGCGTTCCCCCTCCTGGACGCTGGCGACACCGCGCCATTGCCTGCCCAATCCTGGTAGTGACTCCGACGTCGTGGCCATGCCGCGGTGCAAGACTGCTGAGTCGACGCCGCTGCATGATCCTGTCCAGGCCGATTCCCCTCTAGGGTCTTCTTCCGGCCGCGCTGACCCTCGCCCGAGGCTAGGGTTAGGGTTCAACCGCCTTGGTGCTTCGTCGATGCCATGCTGGGTTGCTCACGATCCTCACCCCTTCTCCATAGGCTGCTCCTGATGAGCTGCAGGTGCGGGTTGCAGCGCCCCTCCGGGGGTGCTCCCCGTGCTGCCGCCTCTTCATCGCTGCCGGCCACTCCTCTGCTTCCTCTTCTAACTCTTGCGAGGACCTACGGTGAGTTTTCTCTCAATTTCCCCTCTGCTCTTTATCCCCCTCCCTGCTCTCTGTGTGATTGCAGAGATAGGCCCCTAATTAGGGTTCATCCCTTTAGCTGTGGATAACGATGGTGGTTTAAGTTGTTTGCTATGCAATTTTCATGTGGATGAACTATGACAAATCTGATGCCATGTTGATTTTGGTATTCCTGGCAGTTGTTTCTGCTGGGTTGAATATTGCGTGAATCTAAATCTTTAGTTATCTAGATACATATGTAGCTAGGTACTATGATGAGGATCCAGAATATGTACTGGCTAGCTTGCCATTGGAATGAGATGATTCCTAGGTGAATTAACTAGGAAAATGATTTAGGGGTTTTCATTTGACTACTGATAGATGTAATAGAAGGATGTTTCCTTATTGTTCATGTTGCCAACTAATTAGAATGGCTTCTGCTATTATGATCCTGTTACTGTGATTCCTTCTTGGAGTGTACACAACAATATGATAATATTTAGCATGATCTGCTGACATTAAAGCTTGGCTGCTGAATGGAAACATCATGTTGGAATCCTCTTGTGTGGACTAAGATACAACATGTGATAGATGACTTAAGTAAACGATTCCTAAGGATATTAGGAAAATGATTTGAATGACTGTTGATAGTTGCTTTATTGTGTTTGTAAGATGATAAAGGATAGAACTGCTATAGAGGTGCTACCATTCTTTGGAATATGCCCTATAGTAGCTCGCCAGTAGATATGCTATTATCTAGTTTTAAACTAGAAAGCACCAGCTTGGTCTATGATGCATAGCCTGAGACTTTGATGTAGATCTTGGCAAGATAGCACTTGATTCTTGTATCTCTTCAATGATGAATATACACCCCACTTGGTTGTATTACTAAGAATTACTTTAAATAGGCAACTGCTAAATTATAGATGAAATTATTAAGAGTATGTTTGCTAATTGCTCACCATCTTGGTGATGCTTATTTTAGAAAATGTGTCCAGTTGATAGCTTGTATGGATATGAGTGAGTGACCATCCATTCTGTCACTTATGACAGTAAGATTATGGCTGATTCCTAACTCTTTTGGGAAAATGATTTGCTTATGTAATTTGTTGAAAATTGTACTTGTGGTTTTATCATAGATGAACAACTCTGATGCTGGTTGCTACTGATGTGCTAACCATAACTGGGATGTGCCCAGTAGCACCCATCCAGGGATTTACTTTCTCTAGATGCAAACTGGTAGATACCAGATTGGTCAAAGATGCACTGGCTATTACCTAAACTGTAGATGGGAAAAGTTATTTCTTGTGTCTTTTACAATATCAAGTGATGAGTATACACCCCACCTAGGTGTATCTCTGAGGATTAAACTTATCCAAAAAATCATGCTCAGAGACTTAATAAGAACAGATAGATGGTATGATATTTTCACATCCCAAAATTTTCCAAATTTTGTAATGTGAAAAAAAATTGTTGAAATTTAGGGTGAAAAGAAACTTTTTGTTTCTAAATGGAAACTTAAAATTACATCTTGAACAAACTTTGAATAATGTTTTAATCCAACTAAATTCAAATCAAGTGAAATGCACTCTTCATAAATGCATCTTGAAATTTAAAACACTTGGAAAATAAACCAAAACTCTAAAACCCTAATGGAAGAAAATCATTTCCAAGATATCTCTAAGACCATGGACATGATACATATAAAAATTGGTCAAACAAACATTTCAAATGATCAAGAATGACAAATATAGATAAAATCTTATGAATTTAATAAGATAAGGAAATTGAATTTCCAAAGCTAATAAAGTACCTATCTAAAAATCCATGCCAAATTATGAGTAAATAATCCTAAATAGGTTTAAAAGGATAAAGAAATATTAAATAAGATTTTACAAATTGGAATCACCAAGTTTGGATCTTTAAATAAAAAGATATGGATTTTATAAGATAAAGAATGAAATAATAAGGAGTATTTTAAAAGACAAATTAAATCTTAGCCAAATCCATAAATGGAATGAGTATGATCCAAATCCAAATGAAATAATGGATAAAAAATATTCAAATAAAATAATATGGCCTTAACCAAATCCTATTCCATTGGATTAAGACAAATTCCCTAATAAGAATGATTAATTAAATCATGGGAAAATAGTATTAGGAATTCACCCAAGTGGAATAAAATTTATTTAATTAACTTAAATGGGATCAAAGAAATCAACTAAATAAAATTTATGGAATTAAAACAAAAATTGATTTCATTGGAATAAAGACAAATACCCAATCTAAATGACTAATAGATCATATTAAAAATATTCCAAATAATTCAAGGTGAATTATTTGACAACCTAATAAATAAATAAAACCTGCTGAAAAAGGTTTGGTAAAAATTTGAATTCAAATAAGAGTTAAAATTATATTTAAAATCTTGTTTGAATTTAGACAAGGGCTTATTTTGAATAATTAATATACCCTAAAAAGAATAAAGGAATTAATTTAAAATTGACCTTAGAATGTATTATTAATCAGTATTTGATTATACACAAAGTTTAGTTGAAGTTTGAATTCAAATAGTTGTTTGAAATGATTAAACAAAATCAAAACGGAATAATAGAAATGGAAAAAGAAAAGGTTTCAGAACAAAAAAAAGAAGCCAGCCCAGCTAACCCAGCCCACTAGCCCAGTCCAGCCCACCTCTCTCTCCCACGAGAAAAATGATTCGCACCCGCAGTTTCACCCCCTCAGACGCCGACAGATGGAACCCACCTCCCCTCTCTCTCACTCGCTGACGACATTGCCCCACCTGACAGTCTTCTCTCCTACCCATGCGACGACCACGCCTCCCTCGCCGACCGTTTCTGTTCGTGTTAACTCTCTTCAATTCGCTTCAATGCCTCGCTTAAACCTCGCCGTGACCGCGTTCACTTAGTCGCCCCTCTATCCTCTACCATTCCCCTCTGGTCCTAGCTCCTATCCGCCCTAGGGCTACCCTAATTGCTCGCTGCACCCTCATAGGCTCCGACGAGGTCCCGCTCAAATTCTAGCGAACCCAGGACGCGCCTTGCCCCCTCGACCACCCGAGCCTGCTATGCTCTCCCTTGCGCACCTGCCAGCACCCTCATCTCACTCGCGCGCACCCCAGTAATCCCAGACCACCCCGGACCCTCTCGTTGATGCTCTCGCACTATCCTCTCTCGTGCGCATCTAACGCTGCTCTCCGTTTGCCTTAGAGCACCCGCAATCCTCGCCTCTGTCGAGACCAGTACGAGCCCGACGCCAGGCGGAACTCCGGTCAGAGATTACCGTCACGCCCGTGCACCCCACCATCGACAGCGACCACGTTGAGCATCCTCTCGTTGTTGCGAATCTGGTGAGTCACTCCCCACCATCTCCCGCTTCCTACATCGCCGGCGACACCACTGACAGATCACTCCGCCGCCAGCCACCGTCACTCACGCTGCCAGTTCCTGACCAGTTGCCTTGCACCGTTAGATTCTGATCTAGCGGCTTAGATAGTTTAACTTAAACGAACCGGTATGCTAGATCTTAACCGTGCGGTCCCACTTAAATCCAACAACATGTATCTGTTTATCCAAGCGAACCATTATTTCCCAATAGAATCACTCCACGTGGCCCAGTCTGTTTTATAAAAACCAGAATTGATCTATTAGATGTTCAAGTTTGTAAAATTCATTACTTTTGATCCACACGTCCAAATTTTGCAAATTTTATATCAATGGAATCACCAAGACAAACCCTATCCAACCATGCTCTTTGTTTAATGAATTGCTTCTGTAAACTTAGTTGTTTTTGCAGAAACTTGTATAGGCATATTTTGTGTATAAAATTTATTCTAGAAATGTTTTTAGGATAAAATCTTTGACAAATGTTTAGTTTTGAACCTACTGACCATAAAAACCAACTTGTGGATTCAAAAACATATTTTGAGAAGCAAAAGAATAAATCTTTGATTTAGAACACTCCTAGTCAAATAAAAATGTTGTTTATATGTTAAAAATACTTTTTGGAGAAAAACCTTTGGGAATTGTTTTGAAACTCTCTGACCCTAAACACAAGGTTTTATGATTAAAATATATTTGATGAACCCTATAGATTATTACTTTGCTAAAAAGCATTTTTAACCACATAAAATAATGATTTGGTTTAAAAAGGGTTTATAGGTAAAATCTTTTGCAAATGGTTTTACCACTTTTATAAATGACCAATAGGTGTTTTTCAAATGTTTATAATCTATTATAAACCACCTTTTCAAATAAAACAATTTTTGACATGTTTGCATGCATTGCCTTGTTTGTATTATTTTATGTGATGATTGCTTGAATGGTAGATTGGATATTTGCTTGATTGATTGAATTGTAGTGGAATTTGAAGAGTGTGAATATTGCAAGATCAAGGAGTGAACTTATAATTCTCTACCAAAAAGGCAAGTGATGCTTCATACTTTTGTCCCATTATTTTTACTACGCATTAGTGATATTTCTAAGTAGGACTTGAATTGAATTTTTGCTAAATATAAACTATGCCATGGGAAATCCTAGTAGATGAAACCTTAGTAGAATTTTCCTAAGTTAAGAGTCCTACTACTATCATGCTTAACTTAGCTAGTATAAAATAAGGGTGGATTATATTCATGCTATGGAATATTTCTAAGTCAAGGACTTGTGTTTTGTTTAATAAAACAACTAAATGAATGAAACACTTGGGTGTAATGGAAGGAATGGTTTGTGTTGAGTGGTTATACAAGGCCCATTTCTATGGTTTACCTTGTGTATCTCACTTGTGGAATTCCACCCAGGAACAAAGAGATTTGAGATGTCAAATGTTGAGAAGCTTCAAGTGCAGCCACTTGGCATTATGGGCTCTGCTTGGATCATATAGGTTGCAATAACTTAGCCAAATGGACAGTTGGTGTTAGGGGATGATAGGTTGGAACGCGTCCATTCTGGTCTAAGGGAAGGCTTCTGAAAGATCTTGTCTTGGTGAAACCATGTCTTGTGGGGAAAGTGCACCACCTCTGAAGAGTGTAAAATCTAAGTACTTAGCCATGTCCCTGGCAAAGGACAATTTGAGCATCAAGACATGGAAGCTATCAAGAATCTCCTCATCCCAATTTCTAAGTTAAAAACTTGTGGCTGAACAAGGGTGAAGGTTCACCAATTTCTATTGGTGGTTCCTTGGGTGATTTTATCAAACAAAAACTTAGTGTTTTCAAATGATAAGGGAAATCTATTTTGAGCATAGCTAGCCTAAGATCCACTTAGCCAAATGCATATACATGATAGACTCCACTATACCACCATAGTATCACTTGCCAATACAAACAATTCAAAATGTATTGACCCTTGTGGCTGTAACTTATTATGTTGCAGGTTTGTTTGATGTTAGTGAAGTGTGTTGATTAGGATTACAAGTCTACAACCAACATGTTTGCCTGTGGCATTTTGAAGATGAAGGACTCCATGCTATAGTTATTTCTGCTGCATTGTAATGAGATAGCCAAATGAGCTATGTAAGATGTAATGAATTATTTTATTCCTGCTTATAAAGTTGTATTATGACCTTTGTTTCTTGATATTACATCTTAACTATGGATGCTAGCTATTGATCCAGGGACTAGCATTGTAAACATAGGGATCTCTACCTTATTAAAGGTTGGGACCTCTATATATATGTTTGTGACTCACCAACTAGATGATGTTGGTGTTGTAGATGTGTTCTTGTCTTAATGATGCCCTTGCTGAGATCCTATTTGATCAGGTGACTCTCCTACTCCTTGTCACCTCCTTGAACACCTCCTAGTTTGTCCTTGATCAACACCTGAACTTCTCCCACCTCATAGCCATTCTGGTAGTTGAGCTAGTGGTTTTATGTGAATGGATGATGGCCTAGTTTGTGGTTGTGGTTGCTGAAACTATCAGGTTCTTGGGATGTTCTTAGTTTATTTGGTAGTGGTGTTAGAGGCTTTAGAGAGAGAGCACTCTCTCTGCTACGGCTGGGAAGATAACCCCCTGCCATGTGAGCTCCTGTGTTGACATCAAGGTTTGATTGCATACAGTGACTGTGATGTGTGCCTGTTGGTGTCATCTGTGGATCAGATCAAGTGAAAACTTGATATTTGTTGTTAATTTACCGTTTTACCATTTCATCTGGCTTTGGTGAAACTTTCCCCTTACTAGCCAATGATGCATCAGTCTGAGGCAAAATCTACTGATAAGAACAAATCTTATATTTTTGGCCCTATTCAAATTACTCAGTGATGATCTAGTAGTGCACTTCACTGCAATTCTGAGAGTAAAACACTAACACACTAACCCCTATTTTACTATTGATTTCTTCTTTTTGTGTTGTGTTACAGGTACAAAACTACTGATGTAAGATCAATGAAGACTAGATTAGGAAATAGTTAGATGGTAGTTTAGGTTTTATTCTTCAATGTAATCTTTTATTTATTCTCTTGTAAAGATTCCTTGTAAGAACCTTCTTTTATTTAATAAAGTTTATTTTTATTTTGTAATTATTCTTATGGGGTAATATGTTACAGATTCCATTCTAGTTGATTTGTTGTTACTGAATAAGGAACATAATAAGAAATATTCTTTTGTTTATTATATAAAGGATAATAAATATTCATATTTATTTTAAATATAAGAATTCTTTTGTATTATTTAATTGTAGTGCCTTTATTATAAAGAATGTTGTAACATGTATTTATTATAATAAGAAATACTTTTACTCCTTATTTGCAATTCTTATACCACTTAATTTTGAATGTTCATCTCTTATATTATTGAATATATTTTAAATCACAATTTTTATTTTATTGTTTATATATTATTTACTTAACATGGAAATATTCCCAAATATTCAAATTTGAATTTCAATTCTCAGTTTCAAACATGAATTGAATTGCTTTCCCAAGACACAACAATATAGTAGAGGTCATGTCGAAATCCATTCACTTGAGCTGACGTTTTCATCAGAACAAGAGATATCCCGATCCCTCTACAACTCCTTGTGTTTTGCATGAAAATTCCCTGGATTTTCTTATGCATGAATGCAATGCACACACATGTGGCCTCACTATTTCTAGGTGCTAATCCTGGGATGTTACAACTACTCAACTATTTGAAGCGAAAGCACTTAACACAATTCCCATGTGTCCTCGAGAATGTTTGGTCCTTATAAGTATTTCCACTGGCTTGTCCTTTGCTAAGAAAGGATTGGGCCACTTGATGCATTTGTTCGTTGTATTTATTACTTGCACTTTGTTTCTTTGCTTTATCAGAAAACCCCTAAAAATCCGTTTGCTAAGTATTTACAGAGATTTCCTGCTCCATACCACTAGTCAACACCTTCTGATCCTTGTTGGGATCAACACTCCTATTTATCAAAAGTACTACGATACACCCCTATACTTGTGGGTCATCAGGTTCCACCACTATAGAACATGCGAACCATAAAAGAGTGATTTCGATACCTCGAAATAGGCTTACATCCCGATTTATAAATAAAGGCACTCACAGTCGAATGATACAAGGTGATGAAGAGACCATCTTACAAAGCAGATGAAAAATAAGAAAAACGATACAAGAAGAGCCTAGACTTTCCACCTGATGACCCACAAGTATAGGGGGTGTATCATAGTACTTTTGATAAATAGGAGTGTCGATCCCAACAAGGAGTAGAAGGTGTTGGACAGTGGTATGGAGAAGGAAATCCCTGTGAATACTTAGCAAACAGATTTTTAGTGGTTTTCTGACAAGGCAACAAAACAAGGAGAAAGTAATAAGAGTAAAAAAAAACGGAGCAAGTGGCCCCTCCTTTCTGAGCAAAGGACAAGCCAGTGGAAATACTTATAAGGACCAAACATTCTCGAGGACACATGGGAATTCTGTCAAGTGCTTTCGCTTCAAATAGCTAAGTACTCTTCTTTGGTATTTGTAAGTGTTGTGTGGGTGAACCTGTGCTAACATACCTCCCTTCCTAGGACTAATACATACTTGTGATTAAACCCCCTGCAAACATCCGTAACTACAGGAAAGTAATTAAGATATAAATCTAACCACACCTTAAACTATGAGATCCTACACTCCCTTGTGCAAAGGTGTCCTAACGGGGGTTCAGGTTTCTGTCACTCCGGCAACCCCACGATTAGTAGCCAAATACACAATGCATCCCCCTAGGCCCATAAATGGTGAAGTGTCATGTAGTCGACATTCACATGACACCACTAGAAGAATAGCACCACAACTTAAATACTAAACCATTGAATAATAACTCAACACAGATCCACTAATAACAACTTGACTTCTCCCATGTCCTCAACAACTAGATGAACTACTCACAAGACATCATATGGATCAAGATCAAAGATGATATGATAATGGATAACAATCTGAACATAAACAACAATCCAATGGTTCCACTCACAAGCATCAACTACAATAGTAAATAACACCGGGGAAGTTTCCCCTAAGAACTAAAGCAATATCCAACACAATTGTTACAGCAGGATGGAGTGGTGATGATGGTGCTGGTGGAGATGATGGTGTGGATGATGATGATGATCCCGATGAATCCTAGCTTGATGATGGTGTTGATGGAAACTATCTCCCCTCTCCGGGAAGGAATTCCCCTGGCAAAAATTTGTCTGCCGGAGAGATCTTTCTCTCTTGGTGTTTTCCGCCCCCCAAAGGCGGCGGAAATCTATCTGTGGTCGCTCCCCTGGTATTAGGGTTCCGTAGGGAAGATATAGGGGAAGGGGCGGAGTCGGAGGCCGGCCAGGTGGGCCACACCTACCCTAGGCGCTAGGTCAGGTGGGCCCACGCCTAGGGGGTGTGGGCCCCCTGAGGCCCTTCTCCGTCCCTCCTTCTGGCTCCCTCATTCTTCTTGTAAAATAATATGTTTCCATATTTTTCTAGTATTTTTCTTATCTTCGCGAAATTGCAATGGAACGCCTTCTTTTCCATCAGAATCTAGACTCCAGCAGTCCATCCTACAGGAATCATCCAACATGCATAAACAGATGAAAAAGCCATAAGTAATACCTCATAATAAGACAAATATCAATGAATAGAGGTAATCTATGATATAGAAAGGTGATGCAAATTGGGCATATCAACTCCCCCAGGATTAGACTTCGCTTGTCCCCAAGTGAATACTGAGCTCGGTAAACATGTTCACAGGTTTATGCAGTGAAGTGTCGATAAAAGAATACGAACAAGAAGCGTCACACTTACCATTGCACAACTCATAGAAGAAAGCAACTCACCATTATATAACTTAGCTTGAAACCAAGTACATCAGTCACAATAGAGATTCATAAAGATAAATCATAATTGGAATTGGCAAACTTGTTCTTGGTCAGCGAACACCTGGCAAACAGTTTCACAAAATCTTTTTGTAGAAGTTTCAAAATAGGAGCACTCTTTGCTCAAAAAGGTTTTTCACAAGTGAAGGCTTTCAAAGTAATACTCAATAGAAAAGAGTCTTGTGCAAACAAGTAAGATGAAGAACATGATTGAATAAATCACCATATGAATGCTTGAAACACAACAATGCAAATGCTTGCTGGAGATAGAGAGGAAGTAGGTTTACTGACTCAACAAGTAACTAGGAGAGAGGTCCTTTATAGAGGGTAGAAGGGATTACAAGTCATAAAGATCTTCCAAAAGATTATGGTACTTACTAGATTTGAGCCCTCATTGCCCCCTATCAAAAGCATCTTGAGATGGTTATGGTTAAAGTAAACAAAGATGGAGTATATGCTTGACGAAATATAAGTTGGCAATCTCCAGTCCCTTCAATATGAGGGCCACTCCTCATGCATACTCAACTTTGGGCACAGGTAAGTTCTTGTCATTGTAAGTATTTGCATATCATTGAGAACCGCCAACAGGGTACCCCTTGCACATGGCACATGAGTTTTCCCATAACCAAAATGACAAGGCAAGCAGACAATGAGCATCTCAGCAATCTTTTTATTTACTACATGCATAGCTTTTTATTGAGGATGCTTCATAGATGACTCACTATGGTGATGCTGCCAGTTTCCACCATGATTAAGCATGGCTTAGGCTAGCCGCCCAAGCGTTTCTCTAACACAGAATACAAACTCCATGGACTTATAAGTTCCCTCTTTATTTCACACCGTTGACATCCATAGACAAAAGAGCACGATATCAACTGTGTACAGAGTACAAGTGCAATGTTGAAAACGTTCCCCGTGACAGCACGGTTCTTCTAATTCCAACGTATAGATCCAAGCATATAAAACTTCGATGTTCACAATGGTCCAAGTTTATTAGGGGCAAAGAAATAAAGTGTGCCATCAAGTTCGTGAGAGCTTTACTAACTAGTTTTCACATAACAAAATACTTTTTAATTCGAAAGGTAGATGAAGCTTGAGAATTTGTTAGTAATAGAAACAACTACTAGGTAGATATGGTGGACACAAGTGGCAAAAGTTTTTGGTTCAAAGGGTTTTGGAAACATGAGAAGTATGCCTTCTCAAAATAGGTTTTTGTCTAGCAAGGCTAGGTAGCAAGCAAGAGAGTTGAAAGAAATAAGCAAACATACAAGTAATAAATCCAAACATGCAATCTTACTTGAAGACACAAAAAGATCTTAAATAAAGAACACTAAGCTTATGATCCAACAAGAAAGAAAACGAATGATACGAAATACCTGTAAGCTTTTTCTTTCTTTTTCTCTTTCATAGTAATGCTACTGACCAGAACTCGGTTTGCCAAAACCAATTTAGATCCACTTGATGATCCCAAAGTAGTGCCAATGCTGATCAACAAGATCCATCATGTAATGGAGATTGCAAACTAAAATAAGAAGTGCAAAAAGTAAAAGATGAGACTTGTCATTAATATTCCAATAAAGGCACTCACACCAACGGATACATAGATAACCAACTAAAGGAGAGATACTTCCACATGCAAACTAAACTATAAGATAACCCCTCTACCATAGATATGAATCCACTAAAAAGGTAAAATATAAAAGATAATGGTGGTGATACCGCGTCACTCCCCCAAGCTTGGAACAAGCCAAGGGGATGCCAAACCTGATGATGAATTACTCCCTTGGTTGTGGTGGTGTTCTCTTGATAAGCTCCTCAATCAGCTTCTTCAAATCCTCGAACTCAAAAGTAAGAGTATGGATTAGCTCCGATTTTTTCTCTATACGGTTCATGATCATGTTAGTCCGAGAATCCTAGTTCTTGTTATTATTTCCCCACTCTTCATCCTTAGCATGATCCTTCTTTGCGTTGTTAGAACGAGGCAAATCCCAAGCCGAGGGAAAATTCCCTTTCGGCACTTGTTCGTATTTATATTCATGTATAAGTGTATGGAAGGGTCTCTTGTCACGTGGAGGATATGACTGTGGATTGTAGAAGAGACGTGGAGGTTTCCCTCCTGTGGACATCCGTGCTATCCTCTTAGGCTTGATAGTGGTTGCCACCACTCCAATGCTTGTTACGGTAGCACAAGTGACCGGTTGCTTGTCCTCCTCCATGTCACCTACATACCCTTCCGAAATCTCCTCCTCCTTGGGGACTTGAGGTTCTTCTTCTTCGGGCTTCTTTCCTTTATCGTTGGCGGAGGCCATGGTGCTCTAAACTTGAGAAGATTTTCTGGCAGAAACAGATCGAAACGAAAACACGACGAGAACACGATGCACGAACCTCGGGGAATCCGAGGGGTTATATATTATGAAGTTTCAATGCATAAGGAAGGTTTTGATATGGAAACGAAGTGGAGACGGAGTTCGAGGGTGGAACACCCCCCTCAGGCGTGGCCAGGCTGGGCCCGCGCCTGGAGTGGGTCTGTCCACCCCGGGCTCCGTTTCCTCTCCAGTTTCGTCTCGTAACTTACCTTATGTATTAACAACATCAAAAATATAAAAAGATTGGAGTTTCACGAACCTTCTGTTTTCACCACTTTTACCTATTCAAAGACAAACTCTGCAGATTCCTTTTCTCTTTCTCTTGAAAATTTCCTTCTTACAAAACCCTTGCACAAACTCAATGACAACATTAGTGTAAGCAAAAACAATAGACCCTTTGGTAAACACTTCAACTGAAAACCCATCAAAACAAAAGCTTCTGTAAGAGGCAAATGCAAATGATGGCCGAAATCTGTCAAAACAGACTAGAAGGTAAAGATTGATTTGTTGGAAGACCTTCTGTTGCTCAAATCAAAAAGTACACAACTAATGAAAGTTGGGTAACAACTTGGAGAACAAGCTCAGAAAAATGCAGCTCCTTCCGACGTACTGAGCTCTCTCACAAATTTTTACAATACAACACAAAAATCTGTCCCAGGACAGCCACTTTTCACAAGTCCTCTACTTCACAAAAGTAGTTAAACTTGACACAAAAAACCAAAACAAAAAGGATAAGGAGCGGTTATTACAGAGGTAATAACTTCCAATACTCGACAAAACTCTTGGGTTATTATCACATCCCAAAATTTTCCAAATTTTGTAATGTGAAAAATAAATAAACAAAATAAATAATTGTTGAAATTTAGGGTGAAATTGAAATGAATTCATCAAAACCCATCTTGAACAAACCTTGGATAAAATTTGAATCCAACTAAATTCAAATCAAGTGAAATGCATTCTTCTTAAATGCATCTTGAAATTTAAACACTTGGAAAATAAACCAAGAACTCTAAAACCTATTGAAGGAAAATCATTTCAAAGATATCCCTAAGACCATCGATTTGATCCATATAAAATTTGTCAACAGACATTTTTAAATGATCAGGAGTGACAAATGGAAATATTATAAAACCCTTGAAATTGATTTCATTCAATTTGGAGCCATAGATAGAATCTTATGAATTTAGTAAGATCAGGAAATTGATTTTCCAAAGCTAATAAAGCACCTATCTAAAAATCCATACCAAATGGTGAGAAATTAACCCTAAAGAGATATAAAAGGATAAATAAATATTAAACAAGATTTTACAAGTTGGAATCATCATTTTTCGATCCTCAAATAAAAAGATATGGTTTTTATAAGCAAAGGAAGAAATAAATAAATAAGGACTATTTTAAAAGGGCCAAACTAAAACTTGGCCAAGAAAATAAAATAAAATATTTTTGTCTAATAAAAAGAGTAAAGGATTATTTAAATAAAATCATGAGGATTTATTATTATCCAATTTCATTTAAGTAAAGACATTTTCCATTTTAAATGAACATTAAAACATAATAAAGTGTTTTAAATAATAATTCAAAGTGTTTTATTTTGTAAATAAAACCTACTGAAAAGATTTGGAAAAATTTGGATTTCAAATGGAGTTTGAAAACATTAATAAATCTTATTTGAATTAATACAAGGGCCTATTTTAAATAATTAATATACCCTAAAAAGAATAAAAGAGATATTCTAAATTTGACTTTAGAATGTATTAATAAACAGTATTTGAATTTACCCAAAGTTTGGTAGAGGTTTGATTTTAAATGGTGTTTGAATTGTTTGAATAAAAATCAAAATAGAATAATAGAAATGGAAAAAGAAAAGGGAAACAGAACAAAAAAATGAACAAAGCCAGCCCATCTAACCCAGCCCACTGGCCCAACTAGCCACTCCCTCTCCCCCCCCGAAATTTTTTCTTCTCACCATAGAACAAACCCACTCAGTCGCTGACTGCTGGTCCCCTCTGCCTCTCTCTCTCTCGCTGTCAAGCAGACCCCACCAGTCAGTCTTCTTCCTCACCCACCGCGGCAACCACGCCCTCCTTCTCAGCCGTTTCTATCGGGAAGCTACAGGTATACCTCGAACGGGAAAAAGTAACTCGGAGATGAGGAGAAATGAATATTCGGAAACTGATGTGGCCCGGCCGAGGTTACGAGCAGGACCACACCAGCTTCGGGGACTAATGTTGGGGAGGTGACCCCGGATAGGGTCAAGACAGGGAAGATAAAAGGAATTTCCCCTATCATATGCCGAGTTACTGTCTATATCGGCCGAATCATGTAAAGCTCAACCGAGATAAGCATGACCATGACACCTATGGGAGGATATGTAGACTATCCGGCCGACATACGAGTTAGGTCGGCCGAGTAAGTCCGAATAATCTAAATGCAGGTGAAGGCCAAGTCGAGTTAAGCGAGACAGGGCCGAATGACATGAAGCTTGCAGGAGAAGGAGGTGCCTATAGTCAAACCCTAGCCACGGGCTAGGAGAAATCTGAATAGAGCCAAGCACAAAGGACAAGACGCAGAGCAGCAGAAGGGCAGAAGGAGGTCACGGAGGTGATAGTCCTGGAGCCCGAGGCATGCAGGTGGGGTTCTCTGGAACTTTGCCGTCATTAGAAGGGCAACACGGAAAGTAGGTCGCCGAGTTACTATATTGGGACAAGGCATATTCTTCGAATATGCTTGCCACGTCAGCCCTAGAGGAGACAAGGCTCCCCTTTATAAGGAGAGGCTTGGATCCCTAAGAGGGGGAGGGGCTCATTCAACACCGTTAGGCTTGTAAAGTTCATCTTCTCTTCCTGCATACATCTCAAGGAGCACTTGTAGTCCAAGAGAGGAGAAATAAAGATCTATATGTTAGTCATTCGCGTGTAGAAATAACTACATCTTCCCTCCCCAGATCCCTCTAGCATCCATTGGCCCCATACTTTAGCCTACCCATGGAATCTGCCGTGCCACCACCACGACAGTTGGCACCCACAGAGGGGCCAGCAGCGGTGCTAGCTGGAGTCATGATCCGGACAGGAAACTTCATCCACACTGGCGAGCGCGTTATCTCTAGCTTAGTCCGGAGATTTGATCTCTGTGACCATGTCAGCGATAACGCAAGCAACTTCAGGGGAAAAACTCCTCCGTGCAATGGCATCTTCATCAACATGGCATGCACCAGATCTACGTCGGCGTTGACACCTCCGGCGTTTATCCTCACCAAGTTATTGTTGCAGGAGAGCCCCCCCTTAGCACCGCAAACGGTCCGCGTGGAGAATGCCCCGTCAACAGCATCGAGGTGATGGTCGCAGCCGGGGTGCAGGCGGGAGTGGCAGGCGCCGGATCAAGCAAGGATCCGACGACAGGAGTACAGATGACCACAAAGCAGGCAGCTCCACAGCCCACCGAGGTAGATCCTTCGGCAGCCAAGCCAGCCGAGGTGCAGGAGACGACCCCGAAGGCACCAAGGGTAAGATGGCCACCTCTGGAAAGACCAGAAAATATTCTCCAGGGAACTATAAATAATCTTACTACGCCTGTAGCGCCGATTCTTGATCCGGCTAATGCTCAGGCAGAATTAGAAGAAACCAGGCAAAAAGTACTGGTAGAGGCAAAAAAGGTGTCGGCATTGCGGGAGTCCTTAAACAGGACCCTGCGAGAATATGCTAAGGCAAATAAGCTGGATGTCGCCCCCGAGCGGGTTGATGAATTAAGATTGAGAGGGAAAAACCTCATGGATGATATCAATAAAGAGCATGAGACTCATAAGGCAGATTCAGTCGATCTAGGCTTGCCGAGGTATAGCACCCCGACAAAGAACCTAAGGGCGGCAAATGCCGCTGCACTAGAGTTAGAAGGACCGACGTGAAGCCCGGCGTAAACAAAGAAGAAAGAGTGAATGATCTGGTGCGCATTGCGAACCAGCAGAATGAAGAAATGCTTAGGGCAGACCCGGAAAGGCCTGGAACCTCACGTATGGTTCATTCGCCTGGTGCAGCACCCGCCCTATCTGTGGCAGCAACATCCTCACCCAGAAACAATGCACGAAAAGACAGAGCAGTAACTTCGGGATAAAGAGATAAGAAAATTGTTTCGTATGATCCGGCAGTAGCCGGAAAAGCAAATGAAAACAGAGGCAATGGGAGTCGAGGTAACAGTGGCGAAAGAAACCCCGGCCGTGCCAACAAAGGCAGTGGAAGCCGAGGTAATGGAGACCCCGGAAGAGGAAATCATGAGAACAATGACCCGACAGAAAGGAGGAGAGACCTACCGCCTAATCCTCAGCCGAGGAATGAACCTCGGCAAGAACGAGAAGTGACACCGGCTCACCATAATCAGGCAAATGAGAGGTACAATGATGGTTACTCAGATATGGAGTATGCAAGGCACGGTGGTAATAACAATTATGGAATGCAGGAAAGAATCATTTACAGAAACTTGCCGTCGAATGACGCAAGATCAAAACTGGACAGGTTGTACCTGTCCGAGTTATTAGAGAGCAAGGTCCGCCGGGTCCGGCATGTTTCGGATCCCGGATCATGGGCGAGCCGCCTGTGCCGAATTTTCAGCTGGCGAGGGGCACGAAAACATACAATGGGAGCACCAAACCACAAGATTGGTTAATTGACTATGCCACTGCAGTAAAAATAGCTGGCGGAAACTTGCGATGGGCAGTAAGATATGTCCCGCAAATGCTGGAAGGATTGGCCAGAGTGTGGTTGAATAATCTTCCAATAGGCAGTATCAACTGCTGGCGAGATTTTGAAGAGATGTTTTTCATTAACTTTACCAGCACTTACAAGAGACCAAATAGGCCACAGCAGCTTGCAATGTGCAAGCAAAGGCCAAATGAGACAGACAGAGAATTCTTGACTCGGTGGTGTAACCTCAGGAATTCATGCGAGGGAGTTATAGAATCGCAAGCGATAGCTTGGTTCGCTCAAGGATGCCGTTATGCCAGTGTCTTGTGGCAGCGACTGCAAAGAGATATGCCAACCACTTTGGCAGAAACCATAAGGATAGCGGATTCGTATGCATTGGGAGATCCGACGCAACCAGAGCTGATGTCGGCGGACCATCGGGAGCATCAAGATCAATATGCAAGAGATGTGGCCAGATCATCGAGGCGCAACGAGTTCAGAGGTAGAAGAAGAGAGGAAACACCGGATTACAGATATGCCTCCAATCAGGTGACAGCGGTAGTGCAAGATCAGCCGAGTCACGAAAACAGTCAGCGGCAGAAGAATGGTCCTCAGCAATGGACACCAAGGAATGAAGGGAAGAGACAGTGGACACCAGAACAGAAGAAGCAATGGCAGGAAAGGCCGAAGTACACGTTTGAATCCATGTTGGATCAACCGTGTAAGTTTCACACTCCAAACCCGGCCAAACCGACAAATCATACAACTCGGCAATGCGCCTGGATGAAAAATGCAATGGGGAACCCGGCGGGCATGCAAGCACCTTCCCATCAGGCACATCAGCAGCAGCAGCCGCAGCTGACTGGGGCAAATGCTAAGCAACTAATGTTACCCCCTCCTCCCCCGAGGTATGATAACTCGGACCGGAGGGATGCAGTGCATCAAGTGATAAATCAGGGTCAGGATGGAAGGACAAACCCCGGAAACAACGGGCGTAATGATTACAGGGAACATCATCAATCATATTGCGTGTTCACAACAGAACAACAAGACAAGCAAAGTGTACAGCGCCGGCATATGGAAGTGAATGCAGTTATGCCGGCAGTACCAAGATATGTGCCTTGGTCAGAGCAAGAAGTAACTTGGAGCATAAAAGATCATCCCAAGATAATGCCGAATCCGGGGTCGTACGCACTCGTATTAGATCCGACATTTGTCGGACCCAGTATTAATGTTAAATTTTCAAAAGTACTCATTGACAATGGGAGCAATATCAATATCATGTACAAAGATACAATGCATAAACTCGGGATATCGCAGAATATGCTGCAATCCACAAGAACCACATTCCATGGAATAGTGCCTGGACTTTCATGCGAACCCATTGGGAAGGTTCGAGTAGATGTGTTATTCGGCACAAGGGATAACTACAGAGCAGAAAATTTGGAGTTTGAGGTGGTGGATCTAGAGAGTTGCTATCATGATTTACTCGGGCGGCCAGCATTGGCCAAATTCATGAGCAGCTGCCACATAACTTACTTGAAAATGAAGCTACCCGGACCACAAGGGGTGATAACAGTAGCAGGAGATTACAGGAAGTCAATGGAATGTGCTTCAGCCAGATCAAACATGGCCGAGTCATTGGTGACCGCAAGAGAGAAAATAAGAATTCAAGAGGTAGCGGCTCTCGCTCAGTCGGCACAAATAAATATGCCGTCATTGGCCAACCCGCATGGAAGCGTCTCTTTCCAGCCGACTAAAGAAACGAAAAAGGTCCAGATAAATGAGCAGTTCCCAGAACACACCATCACCATTGGTGCCGGCCTAGATGCCAAATAGGAAGGCGAGCTCACCAACTTCCTCCGTGAGAATCGGGACATCTTTGCATGGTCAACTCAAGACCTGCAAGGGGTGCCGAGGGAGTTGGCTGAGCACTCTCTGCATGTAAGACCAGGAGCAAGGCCGGTGAAGCAACCTCTCCGCCGCTTCGCCGAAGACATGAGAAAAATAATAGGAGATGAGATAGATCGGCTCCTTGTGTCCGGGTTCATCATGGAAGTGCTTTATCCGGATTGGCTATCAAACCCGGTGTTAGTAGAAAAGAAAAAGGATGATCCAAATGTAGCCGTCGTATGGCGAATGTGTATTGATTACACGAACCTGAACAAGGCGTGTCCCAAAGATCATTTTCCTTTACCTAGAATAGACCAAGTCATTGATTCAACCGCTGGTTGTGAGCTATTATCATTTGTAGACGCGTATTCTGGTTTCCACCAGATACCGTTAAATCCAGTTGATCAAATAAAGACTGCGTTCATTAGCCCGTACGGGGCTTATTGCTATCGCACCATGCCATTCGGCCTGCGTAACGCAGGGGCAATGTATCAGAGATGTATGCAAAAATGTCTACATGACCAAATAGGGAAAAATGTACAAGTATATGTAGACGATGTGGTTAACAAAACCAAAGAGAGCAAAACGCTACTGGATGATATTCGGCAGACATTCGCAAACTTGAGAAGGTTACGAATGAAGCTTAACCCGGAGAAATGCACCTTCGGTGTACCAGCTGGGAAACTACTAGGTTTTCTCGTATCCAGCCGAGGTATAGAGGCCAATACAACTAAGATAAGAGCGGTAGAAAGGATGGAATTGCCGAGATGTATAAATGACGTACAGAAATTCACGGGTTGCCTGGCCTCGCTTAGCCGATTTGTATGTCGGCTGGGAGAGAAAGCATTACGACTATATCAACTGATGAAAAAATCTGATAAGTTAATTTGGACACCACAAGCAGATAATGCATTTCATGAACTGAAAAGGATGTTGGTCACAGCACCAATCCTGGCCTCTCCATTGTCAAAAGAGCCTATGTTACTTTACATAGCCGACACAAACAGAGTGGTAAGTGCGGTGATCGTTATGGAACGAATTGAAAATGAAAAATCAGTACAAAGGCCGGTATATTACCTAAGCGAGGTACTATCAGCCTCGAAACAAAATTACCCACATTATCAGAAGATGGCATATGGAGTATACATGTCGGCGAAGAAACTAAAACATTACTTCGAAGAACACCCGATCAAAGTGATCTGTGAAGTGCCCATAGCCGACATATTGAGCAACAAAGATGCAAGCGGTCGAATAGCAGAATGGGCAATTGAATTGTCACCTTACGCTCCGCAATTCGATAGGCGAGATGCAATCAAATCTCAGGCTATGGCCGACTTCTTTGTGGATTGGACCGAGGTACAATATGAGCCACCATTACCAGATCCGAATTATTGGACAATGCACTTCGACGGTTCCAAGCTGAGAAATGACTTGGGGGCAGGGATAGTGTTAACCTCGCCAAAAAGAGATCAGCTGAAATATGTGCTGCAAATACATTTTGCCGCATCAAACAATGTAGCCGAGTACGAAGCACTCGTCCATGGATTGAAGGTGGCAAAAGAGATTGGTATACGCCGGATCTTATGCTACGGAGATTCAGATCTAGTAGTACAACAAGTATTAGGCAATTGGGACCCGCTAGATGCGAATATGTCCTTATATAGATTCCATGTGCAAAAACTCAGTGGATACTTCGATGGATGTGAATTTCATCATATACCTCGGGCAGAAAATGACGCTGCAGATACGCTGTCAAAACTCGGATCAACCAGGCAATCAATTCCCTCGGGTATCGCCCTAGAGCACCTGAGAAAACCAGCAATAACACCATCACCAGAGTTCGAATCCATCTTTATTCCGGCAAAATCAAGAGAAGATAGTATGCCGATGGAAGTTGACAAAGAATGTAACCCGGAGTTTCCGAAAGTAAACCCGGCCGATGCACGGATGGATATGGAAAAATCCGAGGTGGTTATGTCGGCGGAAAATATGGAAATAGATAGTGAAATTATCCCAGAGAAAATCATGCCAACATGGGCGCAACCCATATTTTCCTTCCTTAAGGATGCGACTTTGCCGAGTAACAAGGTACTGGCTAGACAGACAGTGAGAAGAGCTAAAACTTATACAATCATAAACAATGAGCTGTATAAAAGGAGCGTCACAAGCGTGCTGCAAAGATGTGTGGATTCGGCGGAAGGCCAGGAGATTCTCCTAGATATACATCAAGGAGAATGCGGGCATCACGCCTCGTCCAGAGCTTTAGTGGCCAAAGCATTCAGGCATGGATTTTATTGGCCAACAGCATTGAAAGAGGCCAAAGAATTGGTGGAAAAATGTAATGGTTGCCAGAGATATGCCAGCAAGATACATATGCCATCATCCGAGTTAAAAACGATACCAATTACTTGGCCGTTTTCTGTATGGTGCTTAGATATGGTGGGACCATTCAAGCCGGCGTGGATGACCCACATTTTAGTCATGGTCGACAAATTCACAAAGTGGATTGAAGTGAAACCAATAAAAAAATGTGATGGACCAACAACAGTAAAATTCCTCAAAGATATTATCTTGAGATATGGTTACCCACATAGTGTTATTACAGACAATGGCACAAACTTTGCTGAAGGGGCCTTTGCTAGATTCTACCAAGAAAAACACATAAGACTAGATGTCGCCTCGGTGGCTCTCCCAGCATCTAATGGGCAAGTAGAAAGATCTAATGGACTAGTACTGTCCGGAATAAAACCCCGACTCGTCGAACCATTGCAATGGTCGGCAGGGTGCTGGATCGAGGAACTACCGAAGATTATGGAGCCTCGTAACTACCCCAAACAGTCAACATGGTATACCCCATTTTTCCGGTATATGGAGCGTCAAGCTTCCAAATGACATAATACATGACTCGCCAAGAGTTACCCAGTATACAACCGCTGAAGTAAATGAGGTAGCTCGGCAAGATGATGTGGATCTGCTAGAAGAAGCCATGGAGTTGGCACTATCAAGATCAGCTATTTATCAGCAAGACTTACGATGATATCATAGCAAGAAAGTCAATCCAAGAGTGTTTAAAGAAGGAGATTTGGTTCTTTGGATAGTGCAACGCACAGCCGGCATGCACAAACTATCACCCCCTTGGGAGGGACCATTCATCGTGAGCAAAGCATTGAACAATGATGCATATTACCTAATTGATGCTCAATCACCAGAAAAGAACAAGGCAAACAAAGTCGGCGAAGAATCGAAAAGAACATGGAACATAGCTTTACTTCGTCCATTTTACTCGTAGGAGTCACCTATGATACGTTGTAATATGATGCTTCAAGTCGAAGTATCGACTATGTATTAAACCTCGGCACCTTGAGCAGTGACTCGGGGAAAGCCCTATGTTATTTATCATTTGGGTTATGTATTAAACCTCGGCACCTTGAGCAGTGAGTCGGGGACTGCCCTATGTTATTTTATCATTTTGGGTTATGTAGTAAACCTCGGCACCTTGAGCAATGACTCGGGGACTGCCCTATGTTATTTCGCATTTTGAGTTATGTATTAACCCTCGGCACCTTGAGCAGTAACTCGGGGACTGCCCTATATTATTTCACATTTTGAGTTATGTACTAAACCTCGTCACTTTGAGTTATGCACTTTGAGCAGTGACACGGGGACTGCCCAAAGTTATTTCTTATTCCTGAATTATGTGTTAAGTTTCAGGACCTCGAGGAGGGAACTCGGGGACTATGAAATATTATCCCTTATCTCGGATTAGGCATTAAAACCTCAATTTCTAGAGCACTGACTAGGGAATTGCCCCATGATTGTCTCCTGTTACAAAAATGGGTATTAAACTACGGCACCCCGAACGATAGGTCAGAAGCTACCTTGAACGATATTATTTCGCTTTCCTCAAATATGGGCTTCGAGATTTATAGCTCGGATAGAGATCAAGAATAAAATGGTTGAGCCGTCGAATTTATAAAGGCCAGGCGATATTAAATGCCGAACTAAGGTGGGTCAAATGAAAACATATGATCCAAACTTATGAGATTGAAGGCCACCAAAGCAAAGATTTAAACCAACAAGATCTGTTTAGACAGACTAATAACGATCACCATCAGATGTGCCTCAGCGGCAAAAGGCAAAAAGGGTTCATACCACACAGAAAGTCGGACAATTGTTTCACACACATCATACGCCCGGCATACCGGGGATAAGAAATAACTTAAGAAGTTTGTTTTGAACCTAAGGGCAGCGACTTGGTCAGGCACTAGGCGCTCCGAGGTAGACGACACCTCGGTCGAAGTTACTTCGCCCTCCACAGAAGCAATAGCGACTTCGGGGGAAGCCCTGGGCTATTGAGAAACGTTAGGTTGAGCTTGAGAGTGCCCAGTCCCTTTGGAAGATGATCGCGCATCGCCCTCCCCATCTGAGCTGGCGCTAGAATCACCAGAGTTGTCCGAGTCGCCCTCACCCTCTTCCTGATCGGCCGAACTATTATCATAGGCATCTTTGACTTCGACGTCATCCGCTGGGTTGGGAAGAAAACTCGGCCCTTCAATCCAGTTATGCACATCAGCATACTCAACAAGCTGGAAGGCACGAGCTTGGCGGCGAGCGACGAATTCTGGATCCTCAACCCAACGGGAGCCAGTGCGCAAGTTTATGAAGGTATCGAGCGAAATATCCTCGTACGAAGACATAATGACTGTGAGCGCCATATCAGCACCAAATGGATTCCTCCGTAGATTTAACTGGTTCTGGGATGCCATTAATATTTCCACCAGTATCTTGATCTCATCAATATTAGGAGTTCCAGAAGTATTCGGCCAGAGAACATGGTAGGCCCGAATGGCTGCCTGCACCAAATCCCTGCCCATAATCTTCATCGGACCAATGGCAGCGCCAACGGCAACCAAGAAGTATTCCATCGAGTATTCTGGGCTCGCATCGGCGGGGACACCTCGGCGCACGCGAGCATTAATCACCGCTCTAGAGCTCACGGGCCTAGCTTCCGTAAAATGTTCTACGCAAAATAAAAGTATATCAGTCAAAAGTAAGAAAGAGAAGAAGATAACTCAGCCATGGTCAGAGACTTACGATGAATATAGCTCAGCATTTTCTGAAGATCTTGAGCCCAATCAACCTTGGTCTTCTCAAAGCGAGTGATTTCCTCGCTCATCGTCCGAGTCTTAAGTTCGGCAGCCTCGAGGAGTTCTTTATCCTGCTGCAATTGCAGACTTAGCCGATTCTTCTCTTCGGAGAATCCTGATCAACTTTCTCTAACTCAGATTTCTCAGAAAGCTTGAGGGACTCCACCTCAGCACGTAAACGAATTATCTCGTCATCTTTCTCTTTCAGCCGCGCCGAATGGGTAGCGGCTTGCTCTAAAAAATGCAGCATCATATCAGGCATGGGTATGCATTTTTGATGTGACGCTGCAAGAGTTTGTAACTCGGCTATACCAAAGCCAGAAGGTTATAAGACACCCGGGATAAATCTCGAACGGGAATCAATAAAGAGAAAGGATAACTAACCTTCCAGGGCCATGACTTTCTTCTCAAGACGGATATTAAGATTGTTGATATTACCTGTTTACTAGCAAAATGAGCTAACACCTCCAGTCGAAAATATTAAGAGCTTTAAGGGCAATACAAAAGTTTGTTAAATTACCAGCTTTCTTCACCATGGGAACAACTTTCTCATACTTCTCTTGCAATTTCTTGTGTGCGAAAAGATGCCTTTGGAATTCGGCGGTCCGCCGATCATGGGCAACCTAAGCGACAAAATAAATTATAGTGAGATATTCGAAGCTAAGACAGATCTGAATCAATCAAAGCTTAACTCAGATCTAGGTGGATGGATATTCGAAGCTAAGACAGATCCGAATCAAGCAAAGCTTAACTCAGATCTAGGTGGCTGGATATTCGAAGCTAAGACAGATCCGAATCAGGCAAAGCTTAACTCGGATCTAGGTGGCTGGATATTCGAAGCTAAGACAAATCCGAATCAAGCAAAGCCTAACTCAGATCTAGGTGACTGAATATTCGAACACTAAGACAGATCCGAATCAGGCAAAGCCTAATAAAGCTTCCAAACGAATAACAAGTTATTCGGTTGCAAGCTTCGGGGACTAGAGTATATATAATATCATTTGAATAACTAATCAAATGTCAATAAAAACAATTACCTCGTTCATCTTATCGCTGTCAAGCACGATCTTGGCAGCCATATGCAGGCGACTGCTGATGTCGGAGAGTTGAAATGGCTGACTGCTTGGATTGCCCTCGAGCTGATCAACAGCGTTCCAATTATTGGCATACTCAACCAAGGAGCCGAGGCTGTTACCACTCTCAGTACGAGTCAGGACTTTACCTCGGACGCGTTGTGTAACCACCGCTGCCGCGGAACTCTTGTGGAGAGTGAGATGAGTATCAGCAGCCGAGGTGACAATGGTCTTAGCAGAGGAAACCCCCTTGCGGAGCGCATCAACAATCGTAGGTTGAGAAGAGCTGGCAAGTCCTTTCTGAGATGAGGGAGGTTTGGTGACGACGACCTTCTTAGCCTTAGAAGAGGCGTCGGCAGGAGCTGTTACCTCGGCACTAGGGGTGGCGTCCTTGGAAACAAGAGGAACTATAGTTTCTGACGGCGCCGAGATGGTGATATCCTCGGCTGGAGTTGGAGTTGAGGTTGAAACTGTGGGGGCCAAAGGAGTTTCGGGGGAAACTCCGGGGGTTCGCGACAGGGGCAGCGGGTTCGGTAGGAGGATCTACTGTCCGAGTTACGTTGGCATCAGCAACAGAAACCACGGGTGCATCTTGCCGAGGTGATGTTTGATTCGGAGCAGGAGGAGAGTCCACGCGAGCAGGACTAGGAACTCTGGTATCTTCAGGAGGCAGAGGAGAAGTCAGCCGAGTTGTATGATTCGTCATGCTTGGACCATTGGGCTTAACAGAAAGAGGAGCGCTGCAAAAGCACAGAAACTCAAATCAAAAGACAGAAAAAGAGAAACAAGAAATACAAATGAAAATGAGCGTACCCAGTAACTCCGGGCATAGTTTTACGCTTCGGAAGGTGCTGGGCTGACTTTTTAGTTCGCTTCTTGGGAGTGGCTTCGGAGGCACCTGTTGGAGCGGCACGCTTCCTCGAGGTAGCAGGAGGTTGGGAAGCGAGAGGCTCGGCGTCGTGCACCTGACCGGCCTGATTAGCTGGGGAAGTAGAAGCCAGAAATGCATAAGAGATAGGCATTGCGACGACTACCTCAAGAATTTGGACGTCGTCCGAATCACCTTCCTCCCCGTGAGCCGAGGTCTTGCCACGGGCGCGAGCCGGAGCGAGGTCTGACTTGGGAACACACTCCTCCAAGTCAGGCTCCCCGCTATCCGGGGTGTTCCGATCCGCGGTCCACGGGAGGGCCAGAACCTCGGAATCTTCAATCTTCTGCTCCGCAAATCTCTGCAAGAAAAGAGACAAAGAGGAATTAGCAAAAGGAATCACAAACGCAATTGGGGGCAAAACGTAAGTGCGTGAACTTACATCGGGAGGGGGATTCCCGCGGGTGAACGGCTTCAGTCCCCAGGTCCAGTACTCCGGTATCTCCGTCTTAAAGATAGGCCGGACACACTTGAAAATAAGATAATTATCGAGCTCGACCGTTGAGACTCGGTTGGGATCGAGGGGACCGCTCATGTAGCAAAGCGTGTGCGTGCGATGCTGGAAAGGGCAGATTCGGCTGCTGACGAAGGTGGTCATCAGATCCTCGCCGCGTAGCCCGGCGCAGATCAACTCCTTCGGCCGAATCTCAAAGGCCTCGGTCAGAGCATGGCTCTTCCTGGGGTTGTAGGTCCAGTTCCTCTTGGAAGGGGGGCCGATGGAGAAAGCAGGGAGCCGAATCTTGTCTTCCTTTCCAGTATTCTTGACATAGAAAAATGATTTATGCCACTTCTTGCAAGATTCGAGACCGGCAACACGAGGAAACTCGGATTTTCTCCGAGGAGTGATGGACGCGGCCCCACACTGAGTAAGTAACTTCTCAGAGGGATGGATGGATTTGTCTGGGACGACGTTAGAACGGATCTGGAAGAATATGGACCATACGTGCACAGACGACAGAGGCTGAAGTATCCTTCAGAGGCCGAGATAAAAGCAGATAGGGAAGCAATGGCATTAGCCGGAAGATGATGCGGCTGAAGGCCGAAGTAATCGAGAAATTACCTAGCGAACTCGCTAAGGGGAAGACCAAACCCACGAGTGAAATGGGACATGAAGAAAACATATTCGCCTTCGTTGAGTACGGGAGAAGATTCGCTGCCGGGTTAGCGACAGCCTACCTCGGCAGGAATCCGGCGAGTCCTAATCAGCCACTTGATCTCACGACGAGTGATGGAGGAACCCTGCCAGGAGCCCCGCAATGGACCAGACGCTACATCGTCGTCCTTGACTAGAGCGCCGCTAATGCAACTCGATATAGGGTCGCCGGAGGAATCCGTAGAAGAGGAACTAACGGCGGAGCAAGGCTTAGAGGTGCAGGGCCCCGTCGTGGCTCTAAGCGAGGACGGCGGTGGAGCGGAAAAGGAACCGCCGCGGGAAGGCTAAAAAGCAGCAGATGCGTCTAGAGAGAAATCTAGGCAAGGAGACCGCAGAAAAACTCACCGGCGACGGCGCCGGAGCAAGCGCGCGGGGACGAGGTCGACGGAGCAGAGAAGCTGTGGCCTCGCCGTCGGATATTTCGACGGTGGCGCAGCCGCTGGAACACGAGCAGACGCACGGGCGCGAGGAGGAAGAAGGTCAATGGTGAGCGAAAGGGGAAAGTAAACCCTCTAGCCCCGTTCTCCTCTTTATAACCGCGCGTCCCTAGCGGTAGTGGGATCGTGCGTGAGGGTGCTAACCGTGTAGATCGTGCGTGCGGCGGAACCGCTCGTGGCTGAGTGGAGCCACACCAATGACCACATGACGCATGAGACGATCGGGACCCCGACGGCGCGGCGCGAGGAGTCAGAAGGCCGACGCCGATGCACACAGTAATTACTGTGGCTTGTCAGTGGGCACTATAGAGGAACAAAAAACTAGAGAAACAATGATGAGTGTTACACATAGGATGAGGCGTACACAAGAAGCTACAGGTATACCTCGAACGGGAAAAAGTAACTCGGAGATGAGGAGAAATGAATATTCGGAAACTGATGTGGCCCGGCCGAGGTTACGAGCAGGACCACACCAGCTTCGGGGACTAATGTTGGGGAGGTGACCCTGGATAGGGTCAAGACAGGGAAGATAAAAGGAATTTCCCCTGTCATATGCCGAGTTACTGTCTATATCGGCCGAATCATGTAAAGCTCGACCGAGATAAGCATGACCATGACACCTATGGGAGGAGATGTAGACTATCCGGCCGACATACGAGTTAGGTCGGCCGAGTATGTCCGAATAATCTAAATGCAGGTGAAGGCCAAGTCGAGTTAAGCGAGACAGGGCCAAATGACATGAAGCTTGCAGGAGAAGGAGGTGCCTATAGTCAAACCCTAGCCACGGTCTAGGAGGAATCTGAATAGAGCCAAGCACAAAGGACAAGACGCAGAGCAGCAGAAGGGCAGAAGGAGGTCACGGAGGTGACAGTCCTGGAGCCCGAGGCATGCAGGTGGGGTTCTCTGGAACTTTGCCGTCATTAGAAGGGCAACACGGAAAGTAGGTCGCCGAGTTACTATATTGGGACAAAGCATATTCTTCGAATATGCTTGCCACGTCAGCCCTAGAGGAGACAAGGCTCCCCTTTATAAGGAGAGGCTTGGATCCCTAAGAGGGGGAGGGGCTCATTCAACACCGTTAGGCTTGTAAAGTTCATCTTCTCTTCCTGCATACAGCTCAAGGAGCACTTGTAGTCCAAGAGAGGAGAAATAAAGATCTATATGTTAGTCATTCGCGTGTAGAAATAACTACATCTTCCCTCCCCAGATCCCTCTAGCATCCATTGGCCCCATACTTTAGCCTACCCATGGCATCTGCCATGCCACCACCACGACAGTCATAACCCGGCCGGGTCAATAGAAGCAAGTTGTTCCATCCTGGAATCTTTATTAGGCAAGCTATTTTCACAAGGAGCTTTAGCAAATTTGGAAAAGTTAAACTCATAAGAATCTCCATCAAACTTAGTTAAAAAAATTCCTTCTTACAATCAATAATAGCTCCACAATTGTTTAAGAAAGGTCTACCAAAAATGATAGGACAAGGTTTGCTAGCTGCTAAATTAAGCACTAGAAAATCAGCAGGATACTTAATCTTACAACAAAGAACCTCCACATCTCTTACAATGCCAATGGGGCAAATGGTTTCCTTATTATCAAGGTGGATAACCACATCAATGTCCTCAAGCTCACAAGGACCAATCTCATGCATAATTTCCCTGTAAAGCTCATAAGGAATATCACTAGAACTAGCACCAATATCACATAAAACATAGTCGCAATGATCACCAATTTTACCAGAAAGCACGGGAACACTAGCTTTTCTAGCCTTACTAGGATGAGAAATAATATTAGTAGCGTCTTCACAATAACTACCATAGGTTCTTGATGGGATCATCCCCTCCATTTCTAGTGACAATGTCTTTCACAATAGCTACCACAGGTTCAACATTCAATTGCTTACCAGGCTCCACAGTTTTCATTGTACCTTTGTTATTTGCACTAATAATAATAGAATACTCCTTTACCTTAGTTGGGAAAGGCATTTTTCTAAACATGAGGTTCAGGCACAATGTGATTAGTAGTACAAACTTGAGTACTTCTAACTTGAACATGACTAACAACATCTTTATACGGAGCATGGTACTTATTCCACTTCTTCTTGGGAATTTCTATGTAAGAGGCAAAGGCCTTAAAACATTTGGCAATACTTTGGGATTCAAGACCAAACTCATTGCTAATATCTCGGAAGATATCAGTACCCATAAAAGATTTAATGCATTCATAATCATAGTTTATACGTGACTTTCTTCCTTTGTCATTCTCCCAAGCCTCAGTGTTATCTTGAATACGGTCTAAGAGATCCCATTTAGCTTCTTCCTTCATACGTGTGAATGATCTAGCACAAGAAGCATCTAGTAAATCTTTATCATGAAGAGAAATCCTAGCATAAAAGTTATTGAGAATAATATTGTTAGGGAGTTCATGAATAGGACATTTAAGCATGAGTAACTTCAATCTCCCCCAAGATTGAGTTGTACTCTCTCCATCAAGAGGCAAAAGGTTATATATAAGATTTCTATCCTTATGGATTCACTGGGAGGATAAAAATTAGAGTAAAAGAGAGATGCCATCTCCTCCCATTCCATGGATTGTCCATTCTTCAGCAGCTTATACCATTCTTCAGCTCTCCCTTTCAAGGATATGGAGAGTAACTTCTTATTTACATGTTCAGTTGTGATACCTGCACACTTAAACAACCCACATAATTCATGGATAAAAATCAAGTGATCACCAGGATGGACAGTTCCATCCCTAAAATAATAATTATCCATAACATGATTAACAATACTTTTAGGTACCTTAAAAGGATCTATCTCAACAGGAGGTGGTTCATCTACTACCCTATTAGCGGTAGTAGTTTTCCCAAACAGAAAACCAAGTGGGTAATCCATATTGGAAACAAAGTAACAAGCAGTAACAAAAGCAATACAAAAGCAATCCATATTGGGTAAAAGTTTCCCTTACTAGTTCCACTCTTCAATAGCGCTTCACTCCCCGACAACAGCGCCAGAAAATAGTCTTGATGACCCACAATTATAGGGGGTGTATCGTAGTACTTTCGATAGATAGGAGTGTTGATCCCAACGAGGAGCAGAAGGTGTTAAACAGTGGTATCGAGCAGGAAATCCCTGTGAAAACTTAGCAAACATATTTTTAGTGGTTTTCTAACAAGGCAACAAAACAAGGAGCAAGTAACAAGAGTAATGAACAAACAGAGCAAGTGGAACAATCCTTTCTTAGCAAAGGACAAGCCGGTGGAAATACTTATAAGGACCAAACGTTCTCGAGGACACATGGGAATTCTGTCAAGTGCTTTCACTTCAAATAGCTGAGTACTCTTCTTTGGTGTTTGTAAGTGTTGTGTGGGTGAACCTGTGCTAACATACCGCGCTTCCTAGTACTAATACATACTTGTGATTAAACCCCCTACAAACATCCGTAACTACAGTAAAGTAATTAAGATATAAATCTAACCACAGCCTTAAACTCTGAGATCCTATACTCCCTTGTGCAAAGGTGTCCTAACGGGGGTTCAGGTTTATGTCACTCCGACAACCCCACGATTAGTAGCCAAATACACAATGCATCCCCCTAGGCCCATAAATGGTGAAGTGTCATGTAGTCGACATTCACATGACACCACTAGAAGAATAGCACCACAACTTAAATACTAAACCATTGAATAATAACTCAACACAGATCCACTAATAACAACATGACTTCTCCCATGTCCTCAAGAACTAGACGAACTACTCACAAGTCGTCATTAGGATCAAGATCAAAGATGCATGGATAACAATCTGAACATAAACAATAATTCAATGGTTCCACTCACAAGCATCAACTACAATAGTAATTAACACCGGGAAAGTTTCCCCTAAGAACTAAAGAAATATCCAACACAATTGTTACAGCGGGACGGAGTGGTGATGATGGTGCTGGTGGAGATGATGGTGTGGATGATGATGATCTCGAAGAAGCTTAGCTTGATGATGATGTTAATGGCGATAGTCTCTCCTCTCAGGGAAGAAATTCCCCTGGAAGAAATCTGTCTGCCAGAGAGATCTTTCCCTCTTGGTGTTTTCCACCCCAGAGGCGGCGGAAATCTATATGTGGTCGCTCCCCTGGTATTAGGGTTCCGTAGGGAAGATATAGGCGAAGGGGCGGAGTTGGAGGCCAGGCAGGTGGGCCACACCTGCCCTAGGCGTGGGTCAGGTGGGCCCACGCCTAGGGGTGTGGGCCCCTGAGGCCCTTCTCCGTCCCTTCTTCTGGCTCCCTCATTCTTCTGGTAAAATAATATGTTTCCATATTTTTCTGGTATTTTTCTGATCTTCTCGAAATTGCACCGAAAGGCCTTCTTTTCCATCAGAATCCAGACTCTGGCAGTCCATCCTCTAGGAATCATCCAACATGCATAAACAGATGAAAAGGCCATAAGTAATACCTCATAATAAGACAATTATCACTGAACAGAGGTAAATTATGATATAGAAAGGTGATGCAAATTGGGCGTATCACCATCGAAGCAAACAAAACGAAATCAAGGGGGATCGGAGCTCCACGATGAAACCCCCAAGAGTGTAACGACGCACACGCCGCCTTCATCGAGACTGTTAGGTCAAGGGTTTTCACCCAGGGAACTAGCGAAACGAAGGTAACCACAACTGCGGGTTACGACACCCGCAGACATCACCGCCGTTGGCGTCGAAGCGTTGAGATTTTGCTCAGAAAAACCATTGCACGCGCCTGATATATCGGACCGCCCATTGTCTCCGATCCCAACCTATAGAACACGATATGGGAGAAGATAGTACCGAAGCGCCATCAACTCCAGGATGTTCCGCCACCTACTCCATGTCATCAAAATGACCAAAGAACAAGGCCACCACCACCGCCACATTTCTCGTCGTAGAGACATCCGTGCAGTCCACCTTCTGGGGCCACCGCCCCGGCATCCACGGGATCAATAACAGAATGTGATAGACGGCTCACCGCAAGACCGACAAGTAAAGTGAGGGGATCCGGTTCCAAGACTCGAGTGATCATCAAAAGTGCGTTAGGCGGTCGGCACCGAGCCATCCGTCGGTCGCCCTCCGCAGCCATCAACAACTAGATCTAGACCCGTAGGTCCAAATCCGGACTCCAGCCACACCACGGACACACAGAGGACATCATCCTCCACCGCCTTGGCGGTCTCCGACCGGATGCCTCAGTAGGGACTGTCAGGCCTCGCATGCCCAACTAGCTCCACCGCAGCGCTGCAGCGTCATGTCTGTCGCTGTCATCCAGCTGAAAATCCTTGGAACACCCTTCCCGCCGGGAACCTGTCATCATGCCACCGTCGGGCAACCAACGTCCCCGAAACAAGCGTAGATCTGGGTTGTAGGCCCATGCTGCCGGGAGACCTACTGCTTTCATAACCACCCCTACCACCGCCAGCCGCCCAAACATGAAATTGAAGGGATTCGCAGCATAGTAAATCAAAAAAATTCCTACGGATGCGAACAAGAAAGCCAAGATCTAATCTAGGAGATGTAATCAACAAGAGAGATTGATGAGATCTTCATACCCTTGAAGAAATCGCACAGCAGAAACGTTCAACAGAACGTGGTTGACGTAGTTGTACTCGCCGTCTCCTCCTCGCGATCCGATCCGATCCTACGCCGCAAGTGGCGGCGCCTCCGAGATATGCACACGTACGATGAAGCGACGTATCCTCCTTTCCTTGGTCCAGCAAGTATGGTGGAGAGATAGATTGGATCTACAGCATGACGGCGTGGTGCTTATGGTGGATAGTTTCTGCGGCAGGGCTTCGCCTACGCGCAGTCGGGAGAGAGAGAGAGAGAGGTGGAGAGGCAGTAGTTTGGATGGCGGCTAGGGTTGGAGTCAGAGGGGGGAGGCTGCGCCCCTGCCCTCCTTCTATAGGGGGTTAGCCGGCCCCATTGACCCCTCCTCCAAGCCCTAGGGCGGCGGCCCAAGGGGTGGAGCGGGGGGCAAGTAACCCCCCTTCTTCTGGAAGGTTCCCTTAGGGTTTCCCCTAAGGGCTGGCCGGCTGGGCCTTAGGGGCCTTGTGCCCCTGGCCCAAAGTGGCCAGGGCACTTCCCCTTAGGCCCACGCAGGCCTTCGACAAGTGGTCCCATGTTGGACCTACTCCGGAACCTTCTAGAACCTTCCGGTATAATACCGATAAACTCCGAAACGATTCTGAAATCCAAAAACTGCTTTCCTTTATATGAATCTTATTCTCCGGACCATTCTGGAACCTCTCGTGATGTCCTGGATCTCATCTGATACTCCTAACAAAAAAACTCATAAACCAATTATCCATTCTGTCCTAGCGTCGATGCATGTTAAGTGTGTGACCCTACGGGTTCGAGAATATGCACACATGATCTTCTATCAATAATCAACAGCAGGATCTGGAAACCCATATTGACTCCCACATATTCATCGATGATCATATCGGATGAACCACGATGCCAGGATTCAATTAATCCCATATATGTATTCCCTTCGTCACGCGATATTTTACTTGCCCGAGATTCGATCGTTGGTATCGGCATACCTAGTTCAATCTCGTTCACAGCAAGTACTTTACTCGTTCCGTAATCCGATATCACTTTGTGATTAACTCCTTAACCACGTGCTTGCAAGTGGTGTTGATATCTATTACCGATTGGGCCCGAAGTATATCTCTCCGACTCGGGAGGGACAAATTCCATCTCGATACATACAACCCAACAAGTACTTTCCGATCACCTGAGAGACACCTTTATGATCACCCTCACATAGGATGACGTTTGATGACCTGAAATATTTCTTCCGATACCAGGGAGTTATATTATCTCATGGTCTAAGGAATACAATACTTGACATAGGAAAAAGCTTCACAAAGATGAACACGATGACACGGTCTAATTGCTCTGCTTAATTTGGGTCTGTCCATCATATCATTCTCCTAATGACATGATCTCATTATTAATCGACAACTCATGTCTATGGTTAGGAAAACTTAACCATCATTAATCAATGAGCTAGTCCATAGAGGCGTACTAGGGACACGGTGTTGTTCATAAACCACACAAGTATCAAAGTTTCCGCTTAATACAATTCCAGCATGGAATATAAACTTTATCATGAACAAGAAATATAATAATAACATCTTTATTATTGCCTCTAGGGCATAATTCCAACAGTCTCCCACTTGCACTAGAGTCAATAATCTAGTTTACATCTGGCAACAATCTAACACCCATGGCATTAAGGTGCTAATCATGGTTTGCTCGTGGAAGAGGTTTAGTCAACGGATCTGCGACATTCAGATCCGTATGTACATTGCTAATCTTCATATCTCCATCTCCTATATAATCTCGAATTATATGAAAATGGCGGTTGATGTGCTTGGTCTTTGGATGATATCTTGATTCCTTAGCCAGTGCTATGGCGCCAGTGCTATGGCGCCAGTGTTGACGCACAATATCTCCAGTGGGTCCAAGGCACTTGGAAGCACACCAAGCTCAGTGATGAAGTTCCTGATCCAAACTCCTTCACTTGACGCTTCTGAAGCAGCCATGTATTCCGCTTCTTCTGTAGATCCCGCTATCACGCTTTGCTTGCAGCTTCTCTAGCTCATAGCTCCACCATTCAAAATATAAATGTATCCTGTCTAAGATTTAGAATCATCCGGGTCGGTGTCGAAACTAGCATCGACGTAACCTTTTACGACGAGCTGCTCATCACCTCCATAGACCAAGAACATTTCTTTAGTCCTATTTAAATACTTTAGGATGTTATTTACGGCTGTCCAGTGTTCTACTCCTGGATCACTTTGGTATCTGCTCGTCAAACTAAGAGCATTGGACACATCCGGTCTAGTACATAGCATGGCATACATTATATAACCTATGGCCGAGGCATATGGCACTTTGCTCATAGTATCTCTATCTTTTACCGTAGCTGGACACTGAGCCTTGCTCAATATCTTACCTGAAAACATGGGCAATGAACCTTTCTTTGCTTTATCCATTCTGAAACTTTTCAAAACTTTGTCTAGATATGTACTTTGGCTTAAAGCTATTAGGCGTCTTTGTCTATCTCTATAGATTTTGATGCCTAATATATAAGCAGCTTATCCTAGGTCTTTCATTGAAAAACATTTATTCAAATAACTCTTCACATCGTTAAGCATACCAATGTCATTTCCAATATTCAATATGTCATCCAAATATAGTACTAAAAATGTCACCGAGCTCCCACTCACTTTCTTGTAGATACAAGCTTCATAGCAATTTGGAACAAATCCAAAACTCTTGATCACTTGATCAAAACGAAGGTTCCAACTCCGAGATGCTTGCTTCAGTCCATAAATGGAACGCTGAAGTTTTCACACCTTATTAGCATCCTTAGGATCGACAAAACCTTCGGGCTGCATCATATACAACTCTTCATCAATGTTTCCATTGAGGAACGCAGTCTTGAAATCCATCTGCCATATTTCATAATCATGAAATGCAGCAATTGCTAATAAAATCCGAATGGACTTAAACATCGCTATGGGAGAGAAAGTATCATCGTAGTCAACACCTTGAACTTTCCGAAACCCTTTTGCGACAAAGACGAGCTTTATAGACATTAACATTACCATCCGCGTCCGTTTTCTTCTTGAAAATCCATTTGCACTCAACGGCCTTATGGTCGCTAGGAGGGTCCACCAAAGTCCATACTTGGTTTTCGCTCATGGATCCTAATTCGGATTTCATGGCCTCTAGCCATTTCTCAGAGTCTAGGATCATCATTTCTTCCTCATAATTCGCAGGTTCACTGTTGTCTAACAACAAGACAGTTAAGACAGGGTTATCGTACCATTCAGGAGTGGCACGTGACCTTGTCGACCTACGAAGTTCAGTAGTAGCATCGTTCGAAGTTTCATGATCCTCGTCATTAGCTTCCTCTATTGTTGGTGCAAACGGCACTGGAGCAATTTCAGGTGCTGTGCTACTCTCCAACTCGAGAGAAGGTTCAGTAACCTCGTCTAGCTCTACCTTCCTCCCACTCACTTCTTTCGAGAGAAACTCCTTCTCAAGAAAGGATCCGTTCTTTGCAACAAACACTTTGCCTTTAGATCTGTGGTAGAAGGTATACCCAATCGTTTCCTTAGTGTATCCTATGAAGACGCATTTCTCCGCTTTGGGTTCGAGCTTGTCCGGCATCAACTTCTTGATGTAAGCTTCGCATCCCCAAACTTTAAGAAACGACAACTTAGGTTTAGCACCAAACCATAGTTCATACGGTGTCGTCTCAACGGATTTATATGGTGCCCTATTTAAAGTGAATGCAACGGTTTCTAATGCATGACCACAAAATGATAACGGCAAATTTGTAAGAGACATCATTGATCGCACCATATCTAAAAGAGTTCGATTCCGGCGTTCAGACAAACCATTGCATTGTGGTGTTCTGGGTGGTGTGAGTTGCGAAACGATTCCGCTTGCTTTAAGATGCGTGAGAAAATCATAACTCAAATATTCACCTCCACGATCGGATCGTAGAAATTTAATTTTCCTGTTACGATGGTTTTCCAGTTCGTTCTGAAATTCTTTGAACTTTTCAAACGTTTCAGATTTATGTTTCATTAAATAGATATACCCATATCTACTTAAGTCATCAGTAAAAGTGAGAAAATAGCGATATCCACCGCACGTCGAAACACTCATTGGTCCGCATACATCGGTATGTATGATTTCCAATAAGTCCGTTGCTCGCTCCATTATTCCGAGAATGGGGTTTTGATCATCTTGCCCATGAGGCATGGCTCGCACGTGTCAAATGATTCAAAATCAAGAGACTCCAAAAGTCCATCAGAATGGAGTTTCTTCATGCGTTTCACACCAATATGACCTAGACGGCAGTGCCACAAATAAGTTGGATTATCACTATCTACTTTGCATCTTTTAGCCTCAATGTTATGGATGTGCGTTTCATTGCTTTCGAGATTCAGAAGAAATAAACCATTCACAACAGGTGCATGACCATAAAAGATGTTATTCATATAAATAGAACAACCATTATTCTCTGATTTAAATGAATAACCGTCTTGCAATAAACACGATCCAGATATAATGTTCATGCTCAACGCAGGCACATAATAACACTTATTAAGGTTTAAAACTAATCCCGAAGGTAAAACTAAGGAGAGCGTGCCGACGGCCATCACATCAACTTTTGATCCATTGCCAACGTGCATCGTCACCTCATCCCTTGCTAGCCGCCGTCTATTCCGTAGCTCCTGTTTCGAGTTACAAATATTAGCAACTGAACCAGTATCATATACCCAGGCACTACAACGAGCGCTAGTAAGGTAAACATCAATAACATGTATATCAAATATACCTTTAATGGTGCCAGCCTTCTTGTCCGCTAAGTACTTCGGACAGTTGCGCTTCCAGTGACCCTTGTCCTTGCAATAGAAGCACTCAGTGTCCGGCTTAGGTCTAGACTTGAGCTTCTTCTCAGCACGGGCAACACGCTTGCCGTTGCCTTTCTTGAAGGATTTCTTTGCACCCTTAGCTTTCTTAAAGCTAGTGGTCTTGTTTACCATCAACACATGATTATCTTTCTTGATATCCACCTCCGCAGCTTTCAACTTAGCAAAGAGCTCAGTGATCGTATCAATGGAACCAATTTGATTGTGAGTAACTACAAAACCTTTGTAGCTAGGAGGGAGTGATTGCAGAACTCTGTCAATCTCGAGCTCTTCTGGAATCTTGCAGTCCAGTTGCTCAAGACGTAGAGTGTAGCCTGACATCTTAATGGCATGCTCACTAACGGAACTCCCTTCCTCCATCTTGCAGTTAAAGAACTTCTCAGAGATCTCATATCTCTCACAACGGGCCTGAGTCTGAAACATGGTTTTCAGTTCCTCAAGTATCTCAAAGGGACCGTTGAAATCCTCAAAACGATTTTGAAGTTCCGGTTCCATAGCAAACAACATGGTACTCTTAATCACTCCATAATCATCTTTGTGTGACTGATAAACAACTTTTTCATCAGCCGGCGCATCAGTAGCAGGGGCGTCACCTAGCGCTTTATCAAGTACATAGTCTTTTTGTCCGCCAGCGAGAATGATTCTCAGATTGCGGAACCAGTTGGTGAAGTTAGACCCATTGTTCTTAAGCTATTCTTTCTCAGCAAAAACGTTGAATTTGAAGTTGGACTTAGCCATTTGATCTACAAAATTTGAAAATTCAATTTATACTATGTTCATGATAACTAGTTCAACTTAATCTAATTACTAGATGAACTCCCACTAAATTCAACATCCCTCAAGTTTTTTAGTGAACACGATCCAAATTCACCACACCTAATCCGATCTTCACGAGAAGATATGTGGTTTCAATGGTGGACAACAAAGTGTCGATCATATCAGTCATATGACTCATGTTTAACCTTTCGGTCTGTGTGTTTCGAGGCCATGTCTGTACATGCTAGGCTCATCAAGTCAAACCCAAGTATTTTCGCGTGTGCAAAACTGGCTTGCACCCGTTGTATGTGAATGTAGAGTTTATAGCACCCGATCATCATGAGGTGCTTGAAAATGACGAACTTTTGCAACGGTGCATACATGGGGAGAACACAATTTTATCTTGATATTTAAGTGAGGAATCATCTTATAATGCTACCGTCGCGATCTAAGCATAATAAGATACATAAAAGGATAAACATCACATGCATATAATTTTATGTGACATGGTATAGCCAATCTCCGCACAATGATCTCCATCTTGTGCGCCCCAGCATGATCTCCATCACTCCACCATGATTGCCTCCACCACGAATAGCAACTACAACTATTGCTAAGTACTTAGTGATAAAGTAAAGCTATTACATGGCGTATAAGAAGTTGACACGGAGGTCATATACAATTATAAAGACAACCATATGGCTCCTGCCGGTTGTGAAATCATCGACATGCAAGTCGTGAAATATTACAAAACATGATCATTCATACATCTCAATTCATACACATCATGTCTTGGGCCATACCATATCAGAAAACACTCCTTGCAAAAACAAGTTAGACGCCTCTACTTTGTTGTTGCATGTTTTACGTGGCTTATGGGAGTAACAAGCTAAGAACGATTCTTACCTACGGAAAGCCACAACGGTGATATTATGGTTGCTAACATCCGTTGTAAATCCCATGACTACTATAGTGAGAGAAACTGGCATCCACCAGCCGCATGTGTGGAACAAGCCACACGTCAAGTGCGGAGCCGGTCTCGCGAACGAGGTCGCGTAAAGTTGGCCTGGACCGCTTCGATCTCACTATGCCGCGCCATAAGAAATACACAACAAGAGGTTTGCAACAGAAAACATCAACGCCCGCAACAAGCATGTTGCGTTCTACTCGTGAAACACATCTACGCATAGATCTATCTCTGATACCACTGAAGGGATTCGCAGCATAGTAAATCAAAAAAAATCCTACGGATGTGAACAAGAAAGCCAAGATCTAATCTAGGAGATGTAATCAACAAGAGAGATTGATGAGATCTTCATACCCTTAAAGAAATCGCACAGCGGAAATGTTCAACAGAACGTGGTTGACGTAGTCGTACTCGCCGTCTCCTCCTCGCGATCCGATCCGATCCTACGTCGCAAGTGGCGGCGCCTCAAGAGATGCACACGTACGGTGCAGCGACGTATCCTCCTTTACTTGGTCCAGCAAGTATGGTGGAGAGATATATTGCATCTGCAGCACGACGGTGTGGTGCTTATGGTGGAGAGTTTCTGCGGCAGGGCTTCGCCTATGCGCAGTCGGGAGAAAGAGAGAGGTGGAGAGGAAGCAGTTTGGACGGCGGCTAGGGTTGGAGTCAGAGGGGGGAGGTTGCGCCATGCCCTCCTTATATTGGGGGCTGGCCGGCCCCCTTGACCCCTCCTCCAAGCCCTAGGGCGGAGGCCCAAGGGGTGGAGTGGGGGCAAGTCACCCCCCTTCTTCTAGACGGTTCCCTTAGGGTTTCCCCTAAGGGCTGGCCGGCTGGGCTTTAGGGGCCTTGTTACCCTGGCCCAAAGTGGCCAGGGCATTTCCCCTTAGGCCCACGCAGGCCTCCGACAAGTGGGACCACGTTGGTCCCACTCCTAAACCTTCTAGAACCTTCCGGTACAATACCGATAAACTCCGAAACGATTCCGAAATCCAAAAACTGCTTTCCTTTATATGAAATATTATTCTTCGGACCATTCCGGAACCTCTCATGATGTCCTGGATCTCATCCGAGACTCCGAACAAAAAAATTATAAACCAATTATCCATTCTATCCTAGCGTTGATGCACGTTAATGTAGGGTTCGCAGCATAGAAAACAAAAAATTTCCTACGATGTGAACTATATACCAAGATCTATCTACTAGATACAAACAACGGGCGGATGTATATCCATAGAGAACATACCCTTGAATACCGACAAAGCTTAACGAGTTCAACTCGTGGTTGATGTAGACGATCTCTTGTCGATCTCAAGATCGAGAGGAAGTCCTAGCGCCGCAAATCAGCAGCGCATCCGTTTCGCACACGTTCGAGGCACCGAGCAACCTCCGCCTCCTCGCTCCAGCAATGCAGCGGAAGCACAACTCTTTCTTGCCGAATAGCCACCGGGAACATGTATCTCGCTAGTCCGAGACCATGGGGGATAAATTCTAGAGGGGGAGAGAGATCCTTCACGAGGAGGTGTGAGAGACAAGTGAGAGGGGGCTCCTTTTATAGGAGGAGGGGGCACCCAAGGGGTGGCACGCGCCATGGGGCTGCCCTCCCTCATTCATTCATGTGGGTGGACACTCCACTCACAAAATTCCTTTAAAATCCCTCCACTCAAAAGTCCACTCAAATTCCCATTAAATTTCCACCAAATTTAATGCAAACTCTCATTAAATAAAACTCTTTATTTTATTCAGAATTTTGTCAATTACTTTAATGACAAACATTCACAAATAACCCTTGCTAGAATTTTATTTCACATGCATAACCACTTTATGCAATTTCACCCGAAAACCTGTTTGGTATCTAGTGAAATAAATTCTGCTTTGTTCATTCTTTCGGCATGAAACATTTGCTCCAATTGGATGTCGGTGTCTCTTAAGTGTGTCACCCTACGGTTCGTGAATAATGCGGACATGATCGAGACCCCTCTCGGATCAATAATCAGAAGCGGGATCTGGAGACCCATACTTGTTGGAATTATGCCCTAGAGGCAATAATAAAGATGTTATTATTATAATTCTTGTTCATGATTAAGTTTATATTCCATGCTAGAATTGTATTAAGCGGAAACTTTAATACTTGTGTGGTTTGTAAACAACACCGTGTCCCTAGTACGCCTCTATGGACTAGCTCATTGATCAATGATGGTTAAGGTTTCCTAACCATAGACATGAGTTGTCAATTGATAATGAGATCATATCATTGGGAGAATGATATGATGGATAGACCCAAAATAAGCGAAGCAATTAGATCGTTTCATCGTGTTCATCTTTGCGAAGCTTTTCCTATGTCAAATATTGTATTCCTTAGACCATGAGATAATGCACCTCCCTGGTACCGGAAGAAAGCTTTGAGGTCATCAAACGTCATCCTATGAGAGGGTGATCATAAAGGTGTCTCTCAGGTGATCGGAAAGTATCTGTTGGGTTGTATGTATCGAGATGGAATTTGTCCCTCCCAAGTCGGAGAGATATACTGGCCCACTTAATCGATATCAACACCGCTTGCAAGCATGTGGTTAAGGAGTTAATCACAAAGTGATATCGGATTACGAACGAGTAAAGTACTTGCCGTGAACGAGATTGAACTAGGTATGACAGTGCACCGACGATCGAATCTCGCAAGTAAAATATCGCGAGACGAAGGGAATATATATATGGGATTGATTGAATCTCGGCATCGTGGTTCATCCGATATGATCATCGATGAATGTGGGAGTCAATATGGGTGCCTGACCCATGTTGATTATTGATAGAAGATCATGTCTGCATATTCTCGAACCCGCAGGGTCACACACTTAACGTATCTCGACGCTAGGATATATTGGATAATTGGTTTATGAATTTTTGTTCGGAGTCTCGGATGGGATCCAGGACATCACGAGAGGTTCCGGAATGGTCCGGAGAATAAGATTCATATAAGGCAGTGCAGGTTTTGGAGTTCGGAATTGTTCCGGGTTAATCAGTATTGTACCGGAAGCTTCTAGAACCTTCCGGAAGGGGACCAACGTGGACCCACCTTTCGGGAGGGGGCATGGGCCTATGAGGGAGTGTCCTGGCCGCATTGGGCCAGGGGCACAAGGCCCCATAGGGCCCAGCCGATCCTAGATAAGTTTAAACTCGTTTAAACTGGAGATAGGATTTCTAGATAAGGGAGAGTTTAAATCGTTTAAACTAGAGATAGGATTTCTAGATAAGGGAGAGTTTAAATTGTTTAAACTAGAGATAGGCTTGGAGGAGGGGCAGGGCTGGCCGCCTCTATATATAGAGGGTGGCGCCTCCCCTACACACATCTCCTCCAAGCCCTAGTAGCCCCCGCCTTCCTCTCTCCCTCCCGACTGTTTAGGCGAAGTCCTGCAGAAAATTCTCCACCATATACACCACGCCGTGTTGTAGATCCAATCTATCTCCACCATACTCGCTGGTCCGAGGAAGGAGGAGACGTCTAGGTGCTGCACGTGTGCATCTCACGGAGGCACCGCCACTTGTGGTGCTAGATCGGATCGGATCGCGAGGAGAAGCGAGTACGACTACATCACCCACGCCCGTTTAACGTTCACTGCAGCGAATCTTCAAGGGTATGAAGATCTAATCCAATCTCTCTCGTTATTGCATCTCCTAGATTAGATCTTGGCTTTCCCTCTTTCGCATCCGTAGAAAATTTTGATTTACTATGCCAAACCCTTGTGGTATCAGAGCTAGATCTATGCGTAGATGTGTTTCACGATTAGAACGCAACATGGTTGTTGCGGGCGTTGATGTTTTCTGTTGCAAGCCTCTTGTTTGTGTTCTTCTTATGACGCAAGATAGTGAGATTGAAGCGGTGCAGGCCAACCTTACGCGACGCCGTCATGAGACCTCCGCACTTGACGTGTGGCTTGTTCCACACATGCGCCTGTGGATGTCAGTTTCTCTCACTATAGTTGTCATGGGATTAACACCGGAGTTTGGCAACCATAATATCACCGTTGTGGCTTTCCGTAGGTAAGAATCGTTCTTAGCATCTACTCCCATAAGCCACGTAAAACATGCAACAACAAAGTAGAGGCGTCTAACTTGTTTTTGCAGGAGTGTTTTCGTGATATGGTATGGCCCAAGATGTGATGTGTATATTGTATGATGATCATGTTTTGTAATGTTTCACGACTTGCATGTCGATGAGTACACAACCGGCAGAGCCATATGGTTGTCTTTATAATTGTGTATGACCTGCGAGTCAACTTCTTATACGCCATGTAATAGCTTTACTTTATCGCTAAGTAGTTAGCAATAGTTGTAGTTGCTATTCGTGGTGGAGGCAATCATGGTGGAGTGATGGAGATCATGCTTAACGCACAAGATGGAGATCATTGCGAGGATTGGCTATACCATGTCACATAAAGTTATATGCATGTGATGTTTATCCTTTATGTATCTTATTATGCTTAGATCATGACGGTAGCATTATAAGATGATTCCTCACTTAAAGATCAAGATAAAACTGTGTTCTCCCCAAGTATGCACCGCTATGGAAAGTTCGTCGTGTCCAAGCATCACGTGATGATCGGGTGCTATAGACTCTACGCTCACATACAACGGGTGCAAGCCAGTTTTGCACACGAAATACTTGGGTCTAGCTTGACGAGCCTAGCATGTATGCACATGGCCTCGGAACACAAGAACCGAAAGGTTAAGCATGATTCATATGAATGATATGATCGACACTTTGTTGTCCACCATTGAAACCACATCTCTTCTCGTGATGATCGGATTAGGTGTGGTGAATTTGGATCGTGTTCACTAAACAACTTGAGGGATGTTGAATTTAGTGGGAGTTCATCTAGTAATTTGATTAAGTTGAACTATTTATCATGAACATAGTCTAAATTGTACTTGCAAATACTGTAGATCACATGGCCAAATCCAACTTCAACGTTTTTGCTGAGAAGGAAAAGCTTAGAAACAATGGGTCTAACTTCACCAATTGGTTCCGCAATCTAAGAATCATTCTGTTCATGGACAAAAGGACTATGTCCTTGGGAAAGCGTTAGGTAACCCCTTAGAATGCGCCGCTGATGAGAAAGCTGTCTATCGGCGCAAGAAAGATGATTATGGTGTGATTAAGAGCACCATGTTGTTTGCTATGGAACCGGAGCTTCAAAATCGTTTTGAAACCTATCCCGGGCCCCTTCGAGATTCTCGAGGAGCTGAAAACCATGTTTCAGACTCAGGCCCGTTCTGAGAGATATGAGATCTCTGAGAAGTTCTTTAACTGCAAGATGGAGGAAGGGAGTTCCGTTAGTGAGCACGCCATAAATATGTCGGGCTACACTCAATGCCTTGAGCAACTGGAATGCTCGATTCCAGAGGAGCTCAAGATTGACAGGGTTCTGCAATCACTCCCTCCTAGGTACAAAAGTTTTATAGTGACTCATAATCAGATTGGTTCCACTGATACGATCACCGAGATCTTCGCAAAGCTGAAGGCTGCGGAAGTGGACATCAAGAAGGATAATCATGTGTTGATGGTCAACAAGCCCTCCTTTAAGAAAGGTAAGGGAGAAAAGAAGCCCTTCAAGAAGGGCGGCGGCAAGCGCAATGCCCTCGCCGAGAAGAAGCTCAGTCCGGTCCTAAGCCGGGACCGAGTGCTTCTATTGCAAGGACAGGGTCCGAAGCGCAATCGTCCAAGTACTTAGCGGACAAGAAGGCTGGCACCATCAAAGGTATATTTGATATACATGTTATTGATGTTTTCCTTACTAGCCCTTGTTGTAGTGCCCGGGTATTTGATACGGTTGATTGCTAATATTTGTAACTCAAACAGAGCTACGGAATAGACGCGGCTTGCGAGGGATGAGGTGACGATGCGTGTTGGCAACGGATCAAGAGTTGATGTGATGGCGTCACGACGCTCTCCTTAGTTTTACCTTCGGATTAGTTTTAAACCTTAATAAATGTTATTATGTACTGCGTTGAGCATGAACATTATTTCGGATCATGTTTATTGCAAGACGGTTATTCATTTAAATCGGAGAATAATGGTTGTTCTATTTATATGAGTAACATCTTTTATGGTCATGCACCTCTTGTGAATGGTTTATTTCTTCTAAATCTCGAAAGGGATGAAACACACATCCATAACATTGAGGCTAAGAGATGCAAAGTAGATAGTGATAATACTACTTATTTGTGGCAATCGCTGCCTAGGTCATATTGGTGTAAAGCGCATGAAGAAACTCCATTCGATGGACTTTTGGAGTCTCTTGATTTTGAATCATTTGACACATGAACCATGCCTCATGGGCAAGATGATCAAAACCCGTTCTCCGGTATGATGGAGCGAGCAACGGACTTGTTGGAAATCATACATACCGATGTATGGACCGATGAGTGTTTCGACGCTACGTGGATATCGCTATTTTCTCAGTTTTACCGATGACTTAAGTAGATATGGGTATATCTATTTAATGAAACATAAATCTGAAACGTTTGAAAAGTTCAAAGAATTTCAAAATGAAGTGGAGAACCATCGTAACAGAAAGATTAAGTTTCTACGATCCGATCGTGGAGGTGAATATTTGAGTTATGATTTTCTCACGCATCTTAAAGCAAGTGGAATCGTTTCACAACTCACGCCACCCGAACACCACAACAAGAATGGTGTGTACGAGCCTTAATCGAACCCTATTAGATATGGTCCGATCAATGATGTCTCTTACTGATTTGCCGTTATCATTTTGGGGTTATGCATTAGAAACCGCTGCATTCACTTTAAATAGGGCTCTATCTAAATCCGTTGAGACGACACCGTATGAACTGTGGTTTGGTGCTAAACCTAAGTTGTCGTTTCTTAAAGTTTGGGAATGCGAAGCTTACGTCAAGAAGTTGATGCCGGACAAGCTCGAACCCAAAGCGGATAAATGCGTCTTCATAGGATACCCTAAGGAAACCATTGGGTATACCTTCTATCACAGAACCGAAGGCAAAGTGTTTGTCGCAAAGAACGGTTCCTTTCTTGAGAAGGAGTTTCTCTCGAAAGAAGTGAGTGGGAGGAAAGTAGAGCTAGACAAGGTTATTGAACCTTCTCTTGAATTGGAGAGTAGCGCAGGACCTGAAATTGTTCCAGTGTCGCCTGCACCAACAATAGAGGAAGCTAATGACAAGGATCATGAAGCTTCGGACGATGTCACATCGAACGTCGCAGTCGACAAGGTCGCGTGCCCTCCCGAGTGGTAATGGCAACCTGTCTTGACTGTCTTGTTGGTAGAAGACGGAACCTACGAACTATGAGGAAGCGATGATGAGCCGGACTCGAGAAATGGTGGAAGCCATGAAATCCGAATTGGGATCCATGAGCGAAAACCAAGTATGGACTTTGGTGGACCCTCCTAGCGACCGAAAGGCCGTTGAGTGCAAATGGATATTCAAGAAGAAAACGGACGCGGATGGTAATGTTACCGTCTATAAAGCACGGCTTGTCGCAAAAGGTTTTCGACAAGTTCAAGGTGTTGACTACTTCTCTCCCGTAGCGATGTTTAAGTCCATTCGGATTTTATTAGCAATTGCTGCGTTTCATGATTATGAAATATGGCAGATGGATGTCAAGACTGCTTTCCTCAATGGCAACATTGATGAAGAGTTGTATATGATGCAACCCGAAGGTTTTGTCGATCCTAAGGATGCTAGTAAAGTATGCAAACTTCGGTTCCATTTATGGATGAAGCAAGCATCTCGGAGTTGGAACCTTCGTTTTGATCAAGTGATCAAGAGCTTTGGATTTGTTCCAAATTTCTCTAAGCTTGTATCTACAAGAAAGTGAGTGGGAGCTCGGTGACGTTTACGGTACTATATGTGGATGACATATTGATTATCGGAAATGACATCAACATGCTTAACGATGTGAAGAGTTATTTGAACAAGTGTTTTCAATGAAAGACCTAGGTGAAGCTGCTTATATATTGGGCATCAAAATCTATAGAGATAGACAAAGACGCCTAATAGCTTTAAGCGAGTACATACCTAGACAAAGTTCAAAAGGTTCGAGAATGGATAAGGCAAAGAAAGGTTCATTGCCTATGTTGTCGTGGTAAGATATTGATCAAGGCTCGGTGTCCAGCTACGGTAAATGATAGGGAAGCTATGAGCAAAGTGCCTTATGCCTCGCCATAGGTTCCATCATGTATGCCATGTGTACTAGACCGATGTGTCCAATGCTCTTAGTTTGACGAGATATCAAAGTGATCCAGAGTGGAACCTCGACAGCCGTGAAGAACATCCTAAAGTACCTAAATAGAACTAAAGAAATGTTCTTAGTCTATGGGGGTGATGAACAGCTTGTCGTAAAAGGTTACGTCGATGCTAGTTTCGACACCGACAAGGATGATTCTAAATCTCAGACAGGATACGTGTATATTTTGAATGGAATTGCTGTGAGCTGGAGAAGCTGCAAGCAAAGCGTGATCGCGGGATCTACAGTGGAAGCGGAATACATGGCTGCTGCAGAAGCTTCAAGTGAAGGAGTTTGGATCAGAAACTTCATCACTGAGCTTGGCGTGGTTCCAAGTGCATTGGACCCACTGGAGATATTGTGTGACAACACTGGCGCCATAGCACTCGCTAAGGAACCAAGATATCATCCAAAGACCAAGCATATCAACCGCAAGTTTCATATAATCCGAGATTATATAGCAAATGGAGATCTGAAGATTAGCAAAGTACATACGGATCTGAATGTCGCAGATCCACTGACTAAACCTCTTCCACGTGTAAAACATGATCAACACCTCAGTGCCATGGGTGTGAGATTGTTGCCAAATGTAAACTAGATTATTGACTCTAGTGCAAGTGGGATACTATTGGAATTATGCCCTAGAGGCAATAATAAAGATGTTATTATTATAATTCTTGTTCATGATAAAGTTTATGTTCCATGCTAGAATTGTATTAAGCGGAAACTTTAATACTTGTGTGGTTTGTAAACAAAACCGTGTCCCTAGTACGCATCTATGGACTAGCTCATTGATCAATGATGGTTAAGGTTTCCTAACCATAGACATGAGTTGTCAATTGATAATGAGATCATATCATTGGGAGAATGATATGATGGACAGACCCAAAATAAGCGAAGCAATTAGATCGTTTCATCGTGTTCATCTTTGCGAAGCTTTTCCTATGTCAAATATTGTATTCCTTAGACCATGAGATAATGCAACTCCCTGGTACCGGAAGAAAGCTTGGAGGTCATCAAACGTCATCCTATGAGAGGGTGATCATAAAGGTGTCTCTCAGGTGATCGGAAAGTATCTTGGGGGTTGTATGTATCGAGATGGAATGTGTCCCTCCCAAGTCGGAGAGATATACTTGGCCCACTCGTAATCGATATCAACACCGCTTGCAAGCATGTGGTTAAGGAGTTAATCACAAAGTGATATCGGATTACGAACGAGTAAAGTACTTGTTGTGAACGAGATTGAACTAGGTATGACGGTAAGCGATTGAATCTCGCAAGTAAAATATCGCGAGACGAAGGGAATATATATATGGGATTGATTGAATCACGGCATCGTGGTTCATCCGATATGATCATCGATGAATGTGTGGAGTCAATATGGGTGCCTGCACAGCTGTTGATTATTGATAGAAGATCATGTGCATATTCTCGAACCCAGGTCACACACTTAACGTATCTCGACGCTAGGATAGATTGGATAATTGGTTTATGAATTTTGTTGAGTCTCGGATGGGATCCGGGATATCACGAGGTTCGGAATGGTCCGAGAATAAGATTCATATAAGGCAGTTTTGGAGTTGAATTGTTCCGGTTAATCGGTATTAGGAAGCTTCTAGAACCTTCGGAAGGGGACCAACGTGGCCCCACCTTCCGGGAGGGGCATGGGCCTATGAGGGAGTGTCCTGGCCGCTTTGGGCACAAGGCCCCATAGGGCCCAGCCGATCCTAGATAAGTTTAAACTCGTTTAAACTAGAGATAGGATTTCTAGATAAGGGAGAGTTTAAATCGTTTAAACTAGAGATAGGATTTCTAGATAAGGGAGAGTTTAAATTGTTTAAACTAGAGATAGGCTTGGAGGAGGGGCAAGGGCTGGACGCCCCCCCTCTATATATAGAGGGGTGGTGCGCCCCCTCCCCCCTACACACATCTCCCTCCAAGCCCTAGTAGCCCTGCTGCCTTCCTCTCTCCCTCCCGACTGTTTGTAGGCGAAGTCCTGCAGCAGAAATTCTCCACCATATAAACCACGCCGTCGTGTTGTAGATCCAATCTATCTCTCCACCATACTCGCTGGTCCGAGGAAGGAGGAGACGTCGAGGTGCTGCACGTGTGCATCTCACGGAGGCACCGCCACTTGTGGTGCTAGATCGGATCGGATCGCGAGGAGGAGAAGCGAGTACGACTACATCACCCACGTTCCGACGAACGTTCCTCTGTGCGAATCTTCAAGGGTATGAAGATCTAATACAATCTCTCTCGTTGATTGCATCTCCTAGATTAGATCTTGGCTTTCCCTCTGTTCGCATCCGTAGAAAATTTTGATTTACTATGCCGCGAAACCCTTCAATACTGACTCCCACACATTCAACGATGACTTTCTTGTGATCGTCGGAACCTTTTACGCTAGTATCTTAATCCCTTTGTTTCACGATATATTACATGTCCGAGATTCGATCATCGGTATCTCCATACCTAGTTTGATCTCGTTATCGACATGCACTCTTTTCTCGTTCCTGTGATATAACATTCTAGTGATCAAATCACTTGCTTGCAAGCTAATCAATGTGATATCACCGAGAGGGCCCAGAGTATATCTATCCGTCATCGGGATGAACAAATTCCACTCTCGATCCATGAGCCTCAACATAACACTTTATTAGTTCTGAATCCATCTTTATAATCACCACATTACGGTGACGTTTGATGTTATCTAGAATCTCTTCCGTTGTTAGTGATTGACATGATCTCATGGTCTAAGGATTAGGATCACTTTGTAAGTTGTTATAGCAATATAAACTCAATGACTTTGATCGTAATGCTATACTTGGATGAATGTTCATCAGACCATTACACTAATGTTGTGATCCGTTATTAACAACATCCAATGTCCATGATCGTGAAACCTTGATCATCTTGTTAATCAACGAGCTAGTTTATGAGAGAGGCATAACTAGGAACTTTCGCTTTGTTTATTAAACACACATGTATTAACGTTCCGTATTAATACAATTATAGCATGCAAAATAAACATCTATCATATACTTGGAATACACATAATAAACACTTTATTATTGCCTCTCGGGGAATATTCCTTGAGTCTCCCACTTGCACTAGAGACAATAATCTAGTTATATAGTGATAAATCTAACACCCATTGAGTTCGTGTTGATCATGTTTTGCTCTAGGAGAGTTTTAGTCAACGGATCTGCTACATTGAGATCCATATGTACTTTACAAATCTTTATATCTCCATCCTTGACATGCTCATGGATGGAGTGAAACCGGCGCTTAATATGCTTGGAATGCTTGTGAGACCTTGGCTCTTTGGCATTGGCAAAGGCACCATTGTTGTCACAATAGATCACCATTGGGTCCAACGCTTTGCCACCACTCCTAGTTCGGATATGAACTCCTTCATCCAAATCGCTTCGAGCCGCTCAAGCAGCAACATATTCGGCCTCCGTTGTTGATCCCGCTACCACAGGTTGTTTGGAGCTCCTCCAACTAACCGCTCCGCCATTCATGAGAAATACGTATCCGGATTGAGACTTAGAGTCATCTGGATTGGTGTCAAAGCTAGCGTCGACATAACACTTAGCAACGAGCTCTTCTTCACCTCCGTATACAATAAACATATCCTTAGTTCTTCGTAAGTACTTAAGGATATTCTTGACCGCTATCCAGTGTTCCGAACCTGGATCCGATTGGTACCTACTAGTCAAACTAATAGCATGTGCCACATCCGGTCTTGTACATAGCATGGCGTACATTATAGAGCCTATGGCTGAAGCATAGGGGACTTTCTCCATTATCTCTCTTTCTTCCGCCGAAGCCGGACTTTGAGTCTTACTCAATGTCTTGCCTTGCAACATAGGTAAGAACCCCTTCTTACTTCCGTCCATTTTAAACTTCTTTAAAATCTTATCAAGGTATGTACTTTATGATAGCCCTATTAGGGGAATAGATCTATCTCTATAGATCTTTATGCCTAATATGTATGACGCTTCACCTAGGTCCTTCATTGAAAATTTGCTGTTTAGATAACTTTTAACACTGTTTAAAAGATCTACATCATTTCCGATCAATAATATGTCATCCACATATAATATCAGAAATGCCACATTGCTCCCACTCACTTTCTTGTAAATACAAGCTTTCCATAAGTTTGGACAAATCCAAACTCTTTGATCACCTCATCAAAGCGGAGATTCCAACTTCGTGATGCTTGCGTCAATCCATAGATGGATCGTTGAAGCTTGCACACCTTGTTAGCATCCTTAGGATCGACAAAACCCTTTGGTTGTATCATATACAACTATTCTTCAATATTACCATTGAGAAACGCGGTTTTGACATCCATCTGCCATATCTCATAATCGAAATATGCAGCAATTGCTAACATAATCCTAACTAACTTTAGCATCGCTACGGGAGAGAAAGTCTCATCGTAGTCAACTCCTTGAATTTGTCGAAACCCCTTTGCGACAAGTCGAGCTTTATAGACGGTCACATTACCATCATCATCAGTTTTCCTTTTGAAAATCCATTTGTTCTCCACGGCCTTTCGGTCGTGAGGTAATTCCACCAAGTTCCAAACTTGATTTTCATACATGGATTCCATGTCGGATTTCATGGCTTCTAACCATTTGTTGGAATCCGGGCTCATCATCGCTTCTTCATACGTCGCAGGGTCATCATTTTCATCAACCATGAAATTCATGACAGATTTCCGATAGCTCGGGAGCTGACGCGTCTGTTTGACCTCGAGGTTCGGTAGTACTCTCTTCGGAGTTTCATGATCATTATCATTAGTTCCCTCTTCAAAGGTGGAGCCAACTCCGAACAACTTCCGGCTCTGCTACTCGCCATACTTTGAAGAGAAGGTTCCACAACCTCTTGAGTTCTACCTTCCGACTACTCACACCTTTCGAGAAACTCTTTCTAGAAAGGATCCATTCTGGCAACAAAAACCTTGCCCTCAGATTCGTGATAGAAGGAATACCCAATAGTTTCTTTAGGGTATCCTATGAAGACGCATTTTCCGCTTTGGGTTCGAGTTTATCCGGTTGAAGTTTCTTCACATAAATATCGCATCCCCAAACTTTAAGAAATGACAGCTTAGGTTTGTTTCCAAACCACAATTCATACGGTGTCTTTTCAACGGATTTAGATGGTGCCCGATTTAAAGTGAATGCAGCAGCTTCTAGTGCATAACCCCAAAATGACAACGGCAAGTCCGTTAGAGACATCATAGATCGAACCATATCTAATAAAGTACGATTACGACGTTCCGACACACCATTTATTTGTGGTGTTCCGCAGTATGAGTTGTGAAACAATTCCACACTCTTTCATGTGAGTGCTAAACTCGTAACATAGATACTCACCTCCACGGTCGACCGTAGAAATTTGATCTTTCTATTACGATGATTTTCCACTTCATTCGAAATTCCTTGAACTTTTCAAAGGTTTCAGACTTGTGTTTCATCAAGTAGATATAACCGTATCTACTCAAATCATCCGTGAAAGTAACAAAATAACGATATCCACCTCGCCTACACACTCATTGGACCACATACATCGAATGTATGATTTCCAATAAATCGTCGCCTGCTCCATTGAACCGGAAAACGGCGTTCTAGTCATCTTGCCCATAAGGCATGGCTCACATGTATCAAATGATTCATAATCAAGTGATTCCAAAAGTCCATCCGAATGGAGCTTCTTCATGCGTTTAACGCCAATATGACCTAGACGGCAGTGCCACATATATGCGGATATATCATCATTAAGTTTAATTCTTTTAGCATCAACATTATGAATATGTGTAACATTATCATCGAGATCTAATAGAAATAAAACATTCATCATCAGTGCATGACCATAAAAGATTTCATTCATATAAATGGAACAACCATTGTTCTCAGATTTAAATGAATAACCACTTCGCATCAAACATGATCCAGATACAATGTTCATGCTCAGTGCAGCCACCAGATAACATTTATTCAAGTTTATAACTAATCCCGATGGCAAGTGGAGAGGCAGCGTTCCGACGGCGATCACATCAACGCTTGATCCATTGCCGACACGCATCTTGACCTCACCCCTTGCTAGCGGTCGCTTGTTCCGAAGCCCCTGATTCGAGTTACAAATATTAGCAACTGAACCGGTATCAAATACCCAGGTGCTACTGCAAGCACTAGTCAAGTACACATCAATAACATGTATATCATATATACCTTTGTTTGCCTTGCCGGCCTTCTTGTCTGCCAGATACTTGGGGCGTTGCGCCCAAAGGGCCCCTTACAATAGTAGCACTTCAGAATCGACTTAGGTCCAACTCGGGTTTCTTTTCAGCGGCAACAGCTTGCCGCCTTACTTCCTTCCGCTTTTCCCTTCTTGTCTTTCTTGAAACCAGTGTTCCTATTGATCATCAACACTTGATGTTCCTTTTGATCTCCACTTCTAGCTTTTAAGCATTGATGAGCTCGGGAGAGACTTCTTCATGCCTTGCATATTATAGTTCATCACGAAGCTCTTATAGCTAGGTGGCGTAGACTGCAGAACACGATGGATGCCTAAGTCAATGGGAATCGATATTCCCAAGGACACAAGCTTATCCAGAACCCGACATCTTGAGTACATGCTCACTAACGGAGTTGTGCTCTTCCATCATGCAGCTAAAGAACTTTTCTCAAGCGTTGTAGCTCTCTAAAGACATGTGTGTTGAAAATCATTTTCAAATCACCCATTGTATCAAATGCATTGCTTTGAAACTCTTTCAAGTTCCGCTCTAGCCCATACAATATGCCGCAATGAACTAAGTTGTGGTCCTCCGACGAGTCCGATAGACATTCTTCTCCTCGTCAGGGCATCATTAAAGGTGGGGGCCTAACGCTTCTAGCACATATTGCTTTTGTGCAGAGAGAGAATCCTCAAATTCATGGCCCATTCGATAAAGTTGCTACCGTCGTTGCTAGTTTCTCTTTCTCCATGAACACATTGAAATTAAAAGGTGGTGCCATCTACAACAGAATTTGTAAAGTTTAGACTAAGTGTATGATAGATTGAGTTCAACTAATCTATATTACGAATGAACTCCCACTCAAAAACGACATCCCTCGTGCCTTTTTGGTGATTACATGAACCAAATCCACTACACCAAGTCCGATCATCACGTGAGTCGGTATAGCTTCAAAGGCGAGCATCAAATGGGCATCATATCAACTATATGACTCATGCTTAAGCTTTCGGTCCGTGTTCCGAGGCCATGTCTGTACATGTTAGGCTCGCCAAGTTAGAACCTTAGTATTCGCGTGTGTAACTGTTTTACACCCGAAATATGGTCGTGGATCCAAGAACACCCGATCATCACGTGATGTCTTGGAGCGACGAAAACATAATCGGTGCATAATAAAGGAAGAACACATTCTTATCTTGATATTTAAATGAGGGATCATCTTATTATGCTAACAAAGCGCTAAACAAGCAATATAAGATGCTATCAAACATCATATGTTTATTAGTGAAATGATATGGTTCCCGCAGATGATCTCTATCATGTGCATCGTGGTATGATCACTATCATACCTATATGTGTAAATCCAAGGTCTATGGATTTTACACGCTATGTGTGTTGTAAGAGTATCATCTCATACTTCTACTTACAACACTACCATATCATAACACTAGCTGAGCAACAATCTAAACTAGACGCCTCTAATTTATCCATTGCAAGTTTTACGTGGCTTAGGGCTTTCGAGATAGAACCGTTCTTACCTACGAACATGAACCACAACGAGGATAATCAAATTGTTGACAACTCGCTTGCAAAATAGATATTGACTATAGTAGGAGAGACAGACACCCGCTAGCCACTTATGCAAACTAGTTGCATGTCAAGCGTGGAACAGTCTCATGCGAGGACATGTAAAGTTTGTCCGCCGCTTCATCCCACTATGCCACCAATATCAAAAATTACAACAAAGGAGCAGCAACATGATCATCATCGCCCACATACTCATATGTGTACTACCTGTAAAGTATCTATGCATAGATCCGCTCGATACCCTTTGTAGGGTTCGCACATAGAAAACAAAAATTTTCCTACGATGTGAACTATATACCAAGATCTATCTACTAGATACAAACAACGGGCGGATGTATATCCGTAGAGAACATACCCTTGAAGACCGAAAGCTTAACGAGTTCAACTCCTGGTTGATGTAGACGATCTCTTCCGATCTCAAGATCGAGAGGAAGTCCTAGCGCCGCAAATCAGCCAGCAAGATCCGTGCTCGCACACGCTCGAGGCACCGAGCAACCTCCGCCTCCTCGCCCCAGCGATGTAGCGGAAGCACAACTCTTTCTTGCCGAATAGCCACCGGAACATGTATCTCGCTAGTCCGAGACCATGGGGATAAATTCTAGAGGGGAGAGATCCTTCACGAGGAGGTGTGAGAGACAAGTGAGGAGGGGCTCCTTTTATAGGAGGAGGGGCACCCAAGGGGTGGCCTCCGCCATGGGGATGCCCCTCCTCCTTCATTCATGTGGGTGGACACTCCACTCACAAAATGCCCTTTAAAATCCCTCCACTCAAAAGTCCACTCAAATTCCCATTAAATTTCCACCAAATTTAATGCATACTCTCATTAAATAAAACTCTTTTATTTTATTCAGAATTTTGTCAATTACTTTAATGACAAACATTCACAAATAACCCCTTGCTAGAATTTTATTTCACATGCATAACCACTTTATGCAATTTCACCCGAAAACCTGTTTGTGATATCTAGTGAAATAAATTCGCGCTTTGTTCATTCTTTTCGGCATGAAACATTTGCTCCAATTGGATGTCGTTGTCTCTTAAGTGTGTCACCCTACGGTTCGTGAATAATGCGGACATGATCGAGACCCTCGGATCAATAATCGAAGCGGATCCGGAGACCCATACCGACTCCACACATTCAACGATGAATTTCTTGTGATCGTTAACCTTTTACGCTAGTATCTTAATCCCTTTGTTTCACGATATATTACATGTCCGAGATTCGATCATCGGTATCTCCATACCTAGTTTGATCTCGCATCGACATGCACTCTTTTCTCGTTCCTGTGATATAACATTCTAGTGATCAAATCACTTGCTTGCAAGCTAATCAATGTTATATCACCGAGAGGGCCCAGAGTATATCTATCCGTCATCGGGATGAACAAATTCCACTCTCGATCCATGAGCCTCAACATAACACTTTATTAGTTCTGAATCCATCTTTATAATCACCATGTTACGGTGTGACGTTTGATGTTATCAAGAAACTCTTCCGGTGTTAGTGATTGACTTGATCTCATGGTCTAAGGATTAGGATCACTTCGTAAGTTGTTATAGCAATATAAACTCAATGACTTTGATCGTAATGCTATACTTTGGATGAATGTTCATCACACCATTACACTAATGTTGTGATCCCATTATTAACAACATCCAATGTCCATGATCAGGAAACCTTTATCATCTTGTTAATCAACGAGCTAGTTTATGAGAGAGGCATAACTAGGAACTTTCTGTTTGTTTATTAAGCACACATGTATTAATGTTTCCGTATTAATACAATTATATCATGCAAAATAAACATCTATCATATACTTGGAATACACATAATAAACACTTTATTATTGCCTCTGAGGGCATATTCCCTTCAGTTAAGTGTGTGACCCTACGGGTTCGAGAATATGCAGACATGATCTTCTATCAATAATCAACAACAGGATCTGGAAACCCATATTGACTCCCACATATTCATCAATGATCATATCGGATGAACCACGATGCCAGGATTCAATTAATACCATATATGTATTCCCTTCATCACGCGATATTTTACTTGCCCGAGATTCGATCGTTGGTATCGACATACCTAGTTCAATCTCGTTCACAGCAAGTACTTTACTTGTTCCGTAATCCGATATCACTTTGTGATTAACTCCTTAAGCATGTGCTTGCAAGCGGTGTTGATATCGATTACCGAGTGGGCCCAAAGTATATTTCTCCGACTCGGGAGGGACAAATTCCATCTCGATACATACAACCCAACAAGTACTTTCCGATCACCTGAGAGACACCTTTATGATCACCCTCACATAGGATGACGTTTGATGACCTCAAAGCTTTCTTTCGATACCAGGGAGTTGTATTATCTCATGGTCTAAGGAATACAATACTTGACATAGGAAAAAGCTTCACAAAGATGAACATGATGACACGATCTAATTGCTCTGCTTAATTTGGGTTTGTCCATCATATTATTCTCCTAATGACATGATCTCATAATTAATCGACAACTCATGTCTATGGTTAGGAAACCTTAACCATCATTAATCAATGAGCTAGTCCATAGAGGCGTACTAGGGACACGGTGTTGTTCATAAACCACACAAGTATCAAAGTTTCCGCTTAATACAATTCCAGCATGGAATATAAACTTTATCATGAACAAGAATTATAATAATAACATCTTTATTATTGCCAAATCCGCCAGCGCCGCCGAGCACCACTGTACACGCAAGATCATCGTCTTGTCTCGAGGCCTCGCCCGGCCATGTTCGGACCTCCGCGAGCTCCGTCCGCCCCGCCGGGCAATCCCGCACTGGGTAAATTAGAGACAACTGTTGCCAGCAGCACGCAGGCATTGCCCAGCAGCGCTCACCGACAGCGGCAGAGGAGGAGGGGAAAGGGTAGGAGTCGAGGGCGGCGCAAGTGTTTCGGCGCCCGGTCACCTACGGGGGCGACGCGGACGCTCCTTTCTTTTCTTTTATCCTCTATCAGTATCATCAGAGGTTTAGTCCGGCTGAAACAAAATCGTGATTTCAATACCTATTGTAGTACTCCCTCTGTTTTATAATATAAGATGTTTTAGCTTTATGACAGGAGCGTATCTAGACTATTTTTAGTGTTTAGATTCTGAGTGAACCTACACACTAAAAAAAGTCGAAATACACTTCTTTCACAAAGCAAAAACATCTTATATTTTAAAAAGAGTATACAACTAACATGCCAATGCTACAATGATGCATGGAGAAGTATCATTATCGTTTTTTGGGTAGACCCATGGGGATTCCTTTCCTCAAAACAGCCACATCCAGGGGTGGGCATATAAACCGAGAATGGATGTACTGAACCGATTTAATCTGCACCAAACCTGAACTAACCGAAACCGAACTCTTGGGTACTAATTCTAGTTAGGCATTCTAGGAAACCGAATTAGGTTCGGTAATTTTGGTCATGACCATCCGTCCATCCAATATACCGAAGCACCAAACCATGTTGTTGTTTCCCTTCCACCCACAGAAATTGGGGCCACCGTTGTTTGAATCCTCTAGAAAATCCAAATCACGAAAATGATTTCCGCTTCCAAATCCGCTCCACAAATCACGGAAATGATCCTTTCGCCGCCAAGGTCGTAAGTATCGCAATACTCCTTTAAGAGAATCTCCACCCGTGTTCCCAGGACAGCGTTTCCAGGGCGTTTTTTTTGTCCAGATGGTGAATTTTCTCCCAGTCGCGTTCTCAGGACGCCGGTTTCTTCCAGATTTGGCCCAACTTTCGTCCGGAGTTTCCAGGCCGATCCCGGGGTCTTGGGAACGCCCTAGGAACATTGGACGAAACGAAAACGCTGGTGGGAAAACCCTGTCGGCGACTATAGGCTGAGCTCCTTCCCTTTTCTTCTTGCCCCTCCCGCCTTTCCTCTCCATTCCCCCCAATTCCCGCTAGTTCAACGATCTCCCGCTCGCCATGCCGCCCAAGGGTTTCGTCAAACCCCGATCCAACCTCGTCGAACCAGAGGAGAAAAAGGCGAGGAAACCTAGAGAGCCGACAAAGAGGCCAGATGGCTTGACCAACGCCGAGTGGCTGACCCTTGTCTAGAAGAGGAAGTTCGCGTCGAATGAACGAAGGGAAAGGAAGGAGAGGGCTGATGGTGCTGACGTGGAGCACTTCATTGGAAACCCCAAGAGCATGGTGTGATGAGCACAGCAGCAAGTCTTCCCTCAGTAGAGACCGAGGTTATCGAACCAGAAGGAGGAAGGAAACATCACACAGGTGTTGCAAGTAACGCGGAGGCCTGCACAACACAAACTCAAGACTTTTCTCCAACGAATCAATGAGGTTGTCAAGCTCACCGGTTTGCTGTAACAAAGGATTAAATGTATGGTGTGGAAGGTAATGGTGTTTTGTAGTAAGTAAACAAGTAACAGCGGAAGATGTATCAATGGTAAAGATTAGACCGGCTCCATAGTTCACTAGAGGTGCTCTCCTTAGATAAACAACATGGCATGAAGGGTAAACAAATTACAGCAGGGCAATTGACAGGAACTGAGCAAGGCATAAAAATGCAATTACTAGTCAGAAAGATCCTATGAGATTCGATTGGGCAATACAACAAGATAAATAGACCGCCATCCAACTGCATCTATGACTAGAAGTCCACCTTCAGGTTATCATCCGAACCCCCTCCAGTATTAAGTTGCAAGCAACAGACACCTGCTTTAAGCAAAGTGTGTAAGGTAAATAGTCCACATGTTCCATGAACAAGAGACCATTGTTTTCTCCCTAGTAGTAACAGCAATCTACAACCGAAGAGATTATTGTCACTTCCCTTGGAAACTAGAGGCATGAACCCACTATCGAGCATAAATACCCCCTCTTGGAGTCACTAGCAACTACTTGGCCAAGATAGCTACGAACAACGGAGAGAATGCAAGATCACAAACAACACAGACATGATAGAATCGTAAAGACAAAACCATTAATCAAACCAACAGAATAATCTCAATATCCATCGGATCCCCGCAAACACAACATGCATGATTACAAATAGACTAGATCTTGATCATGAAGGGAGCTCACAAGATCTATACATGAAAGCACAAAGGAGGAGATACAACCATCTAGCTACTACATGGACCCATAGTCCAATGTGGAACTAGTAACGCATCATACCGGAGATAAGGCCTCCGGGATGATCTCCCCTCCGGCAGGGTGCCGGGAAGAACTTCAGATCCCCCAATCTAGGGACGACGGTGCGGCGGCTACAGAAGGTTGCGTGGAGATTTGATCGGGTAATTAGGGTTTCTGCATCGAGGGCTTCTTATAGGCGAAGGGGGAGGCCGAGGCGGTGGCCAGGGGCCCTACACCCTGCCTAGGCGCGGGGCAGGGCCCACCCGTGCCTAGGGGGTGCGTGCACCCTGGCACCCCTCTCCGGCTCCCCTTTGGACTTCTTGTTCCCCACGGAAATTAATTGACTTTGACGTTTGTCCCATCCAATTCCGAGAATATTTCTTTACTAGCTTTTCTAGAACCAAAAACAGCAGAAAACAGGCAACTGGCACTGTGGCAACTTGTTAATAGGTTAGTACCAGAAAACATGTAAAAAGCACCTCAAAGTGTAGATAAAGCAAAGAAAAGTAGATACTAAACAAGCATGGAGCATCAAAAATTGTAGATATGTTTACAACGTATCAAGCATTCCCAAGCTTAAATCCTGCTCGTCCTCGAGTAGGTAAGTGATAAAAAGAATAATTTTGGAGGTGACATGCACCTTCACAATGAAGATCTAACCATTTGCAAGCATTGAAAGCTGGGATCAAAGAACTCGAAACATGTGCATGAAAGATGGAGTTCTAACAATAGGACATAGTAACTATGCATGCAACATGACAAGGTACAAACAAAGATCATGAATAACATGCATTGAAGAACGTTTGTTTGTTTCACATACAGAAAACATAGCATAGTGTCAATCAGCTTGTCCCTCATAGAGTAGCAAATAGATGCAGAGGACACCTTCAAAGTTCACAAGGGTGACTAGAAACAAATAGCACAAGAACAAGTAATATCACAATATGCATCAATCAATAAGCTTTGGAACACTGTACACAGAATGACAACTATGCTCACTTAATGGTGCCTAAAGGTAGAAGGTGGAGACTCAATAGTGGTGGAAGAAAGACCTTTTATAAAGGAAGAAGGGATTTCAAGTTTCAAAAAGAGCTTCCAAAAATTATGGTACTTGTTAGCTTTCATCCCTCATTTTCCCTATCATAAGCATCTTGAAGTGATTAAGGTTAAAGTGAACAAAGATGGAGTATATGCTTGACGAAGTATAAGTTGGCAATCTCAAGTCCCTTGAATACGAGGGCCACACCTCATGCTACTCAACTTTAGTCACATGTAAGTTCTTGTCATTGTAAGTATTTGCATATCATTGAGAACCGCCAACGGGGTACCCCTTGCACATGGTACATGAGCTTTCCCATAACCAAAATGACAAGGCAAGAAAACAATGAGCATCTCAGCAATCTTCTTATTTACCATGGGAATATGGTGCTTTTTTCTCGCTTTCCTTTTTTCTCAATGTGTCTCTTTTTTTATAAGAAGAGTGCTTCATAGATGTCACTATGGTGATGCTGCAAGTTTCCACCATGATTAGGCATGGCTTAGGCTAGCGGCCCAGGAATTTCTCTAACACATGATAAAAACTCCATGGACTTACAAGTTCCCTCTTTATTTCACACCGGTGACATCCATATACAAAAGAGCATGATATCAACTGAGTACAAAGTACAAGTGCAATGTTGAAAACGTTCCCCGTGATAGCACGGTTCTACTAATTCCAATGTATAAGTGCAAGCATATACAACATAGAAGACACAATGGTTCAAGTTTAGTAGGGGCAAATAATATAAAATGTGCCATCAAGTTTGTGAGGGCTTTAATCACTAAGTTTTCACATAACAAAATAGTTTTTAATTGGCAGATAGCTGAAAACAAGAATATACTTGGAATGGTGTATAACACCATGCGTAGGAGTTTATAGTGGACACTTTGGAATAAATTGGTTTCTTGGGAGTTGGAAGCATGAGTAGAGATTACTCACACAAGTGGAGGCTAGCAAAAGACTGGGAGCAAATAACTAAGAGAGCATAATGGCCATAATCATGCAGTGCAACAAAGCATTACTAATCAAAGCAAAGAGTGGTACTACAAGTCGAGGACTAAATGATCATAGAGGCTATGGTGACTTGTCATAGTCATAACATGGTGTGTGCATGTGCCAAGTCAATCCATGCAAAGCATCAAAGGAGAATACCACAATACTATGCTTTTGCATGCTAAAACAACGCATAATTTCCTCAAAGCACACTAAGAAATCCCAATTGTTTGGAACAAGACATGCTACAACAATAATCACTAAGCATAAGGTCAAAACAACACCTAGCATGTCATGCTAAAGTCTAAGTCACAGTCAATGCAAGCTCCTCTTGCACTTACAAGCAATAACTTACTACTCCTTTCCAACACCAAGCAACTTATTTGCAAAACAACACAGCGAGAACGGGGGTCCAAACTAATCAAGCAAACTAAACAAACTAAGCAAAGCAAACGAAAACTAGGACGCTCCAAGAACAACACAAATATGCATGAAACAATAAAAAAGAAGTGTCTAAACAGACCTGATCTTTTTATTGATGAAGAAGGGGATGCCTTGGGCATCCCCAAGCTTTGACACTTGTACCTCTTGGATATTTATTGGGGTGAAACCATGGTGGAATCCCCAACCTTGAGCTTGTGTCCATTCTGCATCTCATTGCATCATTCTCTCTCTACACCTAAATTTTTTCCTTAATACAAAACTTCACACAATCTTCATTAGCAGCATTAGCTTATTCAAAAGATATTAGACCTCTAGAAAAGCTTTGGAATAGCAAGTATTTTCACTAAAAACACAAGCTACTGTAGTAACTCCTTCAAAAAGCTCAATTCACCTAAAGAGAATTCAAAAAGGAATCAATAAGAAGCAAATGCAAATAATGGCAGAAATCTGTCAAAACAGACCAGCAGGTAGAAACCGATTTTTTCGAACATCTTATGTTGATCAAATCAAAAAGTGTTGAACTAACTAAACTTAGATAACATACTGGGGGATTTATTCGTAAAATTTGAGCTTAATCCGAGTTACAGAAACTCCTCACAAATTGTTTTGGTGGAGGACAGAAATCTGTTTCGGGACAGCAACTCCCCAAATCTTAGTTCCCTCTCATTAGAGGTTATTCTTGGCACAAAAAGCAAACAAAAAGGATAAGGAGAGGTCATTACAGAAGTAATAACTTCCAAGACTCAAGGAAACTCTTGGGTTATCTCCCAACAAGTACTTTTCTTTAACGCCTTTAAGTTAGGCACAAGAAGCAAGAAGAATCAAGTATTTTAAAATGAAAAAGCATTAACATCAAACCTTGCTTTCAAAGGAGGAACAAAAGGAAACTTCTATCTCCTCATAGGTAAGTGTTCAATACCTTTCTTTAATGGAAAATGAGATTTAATGGTGCCTTCATTCATATCAATAATGGCACCAACTGTTCTAAGAAAAGGTCTTCCCAAAGTAATAGGACAAGAAGCATTGTAATCAACATCCAAAACATAGAAATCATCAGGGACATAAGAATTGTTAACCATGATGATAACATCATTAATACTCCCCATGAGTTTCTTCTTAGCATTATCATTAAGTGGGACATACAAATAACAATCTTCCAACGGTGGCAAATCAAGCATTTCATAAATCTTCCTAGGCATAATAGAGACACTAGAACCAAGATCACATGAAGCTTTGAGATCAAAGTCATTCACTTGCATATTAATAATGGGTTCTCAACTATCTTCTACTTTCCTAGGAATAGAAGCTTTGTGTTTTAGCTTCTCTTTCTTAATCTTAACAAGAGCATCTGTAATGTGTTTGGTGAAGGCAACATGCATATCACTAGCATCAGGACTTATAGCAAGCTTTTGTAGGAACATAATCACTTCAGAAATATTGCAACCATCAATATCAAAATCAAACTTATCATCACTAGTAGTAGGCATAGTAGGAGTAGGAATAGGTACTACTTGTGGTTTAGTGGTCATGGTGCACACACTATTGTTTCTATCAATTTCAGCTTCCCTTTCCCACTTAGCATGAAGTTGAGCTAACAGCCTAACATTTTCATCAATAGTAACTTATATGGCATGAGCAGTAGCAAAGGTATTTTCCATAGTTTCAGGTTTAGCAGCCATTTTATTAAGCAAGGAAGTTTGAGCTTCTGACAAAGAGGATATATTTTTCTCAACATTTAAAAGCTTTTCCTCTATAGCCTTATTGAAAGTGGTTTGTTTACTAATAAAGTCTTTGAGCATGACCTCAAGTTCAGAGGGGGCACTTCTAGCATTGTTGTAGGAGTTTCCATAGGAATTTCCATTATTAGGGGGATAATGTCTATAATTGTTACCACCAAAATTACTCCTATAATCATTGTTGTTGAAATTGTTGTTTCTAATGAAGTTCACATCAACTTGCTCTTCTTGAGCAACCAAAGAAGCTAAGAGAACACCATTAGGATCTAGAGGAGCTTTCCCATTAACAAGCATAGCCATAATAACATCAATCTTTTCACTCAAAGAGGAAGTTTCTTCAACAGAATTTACCTTCTTACCATGTGGAGCTCTCTCAATGTTCCATTTAGAGTAGTTGACCATCATATTATCAAGGAGCCTTATTACAGAACCCAAGGTGAGGCCCATAAAGGTACCTCCAGCAGCTAAATCCAACATGTTACTTGAGGAGAAGTTCAAACCTGCATAAAAAGTCTGGATAATCATCCAAGAAGTGAGCCCATGAGTGGAGCAATTCTTAACCAAAGATTTCACTCTTTCCCAAGCTGCAGCAACATGTTCACTATCAAGTTGTTTAAATTTCATAATGTCACTTCTCATAGATATAATCTTAGCAGGAGGATAGTACTTTCCAATAAAAGCATCTTTGCACTTAGTCCAAGAATCAATACTATTTTTAGGCAAAGATAGCAACCATTCTTTAGCTTTTCCTCTCAAGGAGAAAGAAAAAGGCTTGAGCTTAATAATATCTCCATCTACATCCTTATACTTTTGCATCTCACAAAGTTCAACAAAGCTATTGAGATGGGCAGCAGGATCATCAGAACTAGCACCAGAAAATTGCTCTCTCATCACAAGATTCGAAAAAGCAGGGTTAATTTCATAAAAGGTAGCATCAGGAGCAGGTGGAGCAATAGGTGTGCTAAGGAAATCATTGTTGTTGGTGCTAGTAAAGGCACGCAACTTGGTGTTCTCAACAGAGTTCATTTTGGCAAAGGTGGGCAAGCCAAAAACAGCAGCAGCTAGAGAAGGAACTTTTTTTTGTGTTTTTGAATAAGGCAAGCAAACCAAACTAGACTAATTTTTTGGGTTTTTTTGGAAAAAGGCAAACAAAACCAAGCAAAAGAAACAAAGCAAACTAAAAACAAATTAAAGAGAGAGGAAGTGAAGGACTCCCCTAGTGAAGACGTCCTTAGCCTCCCCGGCAATGGCGCCAGAAAACTTGTTGATGGTGCTGACATGGAGCACTTCATTGGAAACCCCAAGAGCAAGGTGTGATGAGCATAGAAGCAAGTCTTCCCTCATTAGAGACTGAGGTTATCGAACCAGAAGGAGGAAGGAAACGTCACACAGGTGTTGCAAGCAACATGCAGACCTGCATAACACAAACTCAAGACTTTGCCCCAACGAATCAGTGAGGTTGTCAAGCTCACCGGTTTGCTGTAACAAAGGATTAAACATATGGTGTGGAAGGTAATGGTGGTTTGCAGCAAGTAACCAAGTAACAGTGGAATATGTATCAATGGTAAAGATTGGACCGGGGTCCATAGTTCACTAGAGGTGCTCTCCTTAGATAAACAACATGGCATGAAGGGTAAACAAATTACAGCGGGGCAATTGACAGGAACTAAGCAAGGCATAACAATGCAATTACTAGTCAGAAAGATCCTATGAGATTCGATTAGGCAATACAACAAGATACATAGACCGCCATCCAACTGCATCTATGACTAGAAGTCCCCCTTCAGGTTATCATCCGAACCCCCTCCAGTATTAAGTTGCAAGCAACAGGCAACTGCTTTAATCAAAGTGTGTAAGGTAAACATTCCACATGTTCCATGAACAAGAGACCGTTGTTTTCTCCCTAGTAGCAACAGTACATCTACAACTGAAGAGATTATTGTCACTTCCCTTGGAAACTAGAGGCATGAACCCCACTATCGAGCATAAATACCCCCTCTTGGAGTCACTAGCAACTACTTGGCCAAGATAGCTACTAACAACGGAGAGCATGCAAGATCACAACAACACAGACGTGATAGAATCATAAAGACAAAACCATTAATCAAACCAACATAATAATCTCTATATCCATCGGATCCCCGCAAACACAACATGCATGATTACAAATAGATTAGATCTTGATAATTAAGGGAGCTCACAAGATCTATACATGGAAGCACAAAGGAGGAGATACAACCATCTAGCTACTACATGGACCCATAGTCCAAGGTGGAACTACTCACGCATCATACTGGAGAGAAGGCCTCCGGGATGATTTCCCCTCCGACAGGGTGCCGGGAAGAACTTTAGATCCTCCCCGATCTAGGGACGACGGTGGCGGTGGCTACAGAAGGTTTCATGGAGATTTGATCGGGTACTTAGGGTTTCTGCATTGGGGGCTTCTTATAGGCGAAGGGGGAAGCCGAGGGAGTGGCCAGGGGGCCCACACCGTGCCTAGGCGCGGGGCAGGGCCCACCCGCGCCTGGGGGTGTGCGGGCGCCCTGGAACCCCTCTCCGACTCCCCTCTGGACTTCTTGTTCCCCACGGAAAGTAATTGACTTTGACGTTTGTAGCGTCCAATTCCGAGAATATTTCTTTACTAGATTTTCTAGAACCAAAAACAACAGAAAACAAGCAACTGGCACTGTGGCAACTTCTTAATAGGTAGTACTAGAAAACATGTAAAAAGCACCTCAAAGTGTAGACAAAGCAAAGCAAAGTAGATACTAAACAAGCATGGAGCATCAAAAATTATAGATACGTTTCCGACGTATCAATGGCGAAAGCGGCGAAGCAGCTCGCCGAGGCATAGGGTCTCGCTGAAGATCACGTGATGAGGGCAAAGCAGGCGGCGGTGCGCGCGGCGATGTCACGCCCGAGGCCGGTCGTCCTCCCGCAGTACGACGCCCACTAGGAGAGCTGTTGGAGATATACCCAAGAGGTAATAATAAAATGGTTATTATTATATATTTGTGTTTATGATAAATGTTTACATCCAATGCTATAATTGTATTAACCAGAAACATTAATACTTGTGTGTTTTGTAAATATAAAAGTAGTCCCTAGTAAACCTCTTGTTGAACTAGCTTGTCGATTAATAGATGATCATGGTTTCCTGATCATGGACATTAGATGTTATTAATAACAAGATCATGTCATTAGGATAATGATATGATGGACACACTTCTATAGTAAGCGTAGCGTAAGATCAAGCCATTTAGAGTTAGTTTGCTACAAGCTTTCAGATACATAGTAACCTAATCCTTCGACCATGAGATCATTTTAATCACCATCACCAGATATTTGCTTTGATGACATCAAACACCACTTCGTAACTTGGTGGCTATAAAGGTGGCATTAGGTATACTAAAAGTATGTGTTGAGGCACATGGATCAAGAGTTGGATTTTTCCATCCATATGACAGATAGATATACGTTGGGCCCTCTCGGTGGAGTGTCATCCAATTGGTTTGCAAGCATGTGACTAGGTCACAAGGGATGTCATATCACAAAACGAGTAAAGATTACTAATCAGTAATGAGGTTGAACTAGGTATAGAGATACCGACGATCAAACCTCGGATAAGTAAAGTATCGCACGACAAAGGGAATCGGTGTCGTATGTAAATGTTTCATTCGATCACAATGTAATCGTAGAAATATGTGGGATCCATATTGTATTTCCAGATTCCTCTAATGGTTATTGATCGGAGAGGTGTCTTGATCATGTCTACATAGTTCACGAACCGTAGGGTGACACACTTAAGGATTCGATGTTGTTTAGTAGATATGGAATATGAGTTGGAGACTGAATGTTGTTCGGAGTCTCGGATTGGATCCAGGACATCACGAGGAGTTTTGGAATGGTCCGGAGAATAAGATTCATATAAGGAAAGTCAATTTCTAGGGTTAGGAAATGTTTTTGGTGTTTTGATCGGAAGCTTCTACAATGTTCTAGAAAGTCCACCAAGCTGGAGGGGGTACTTGGAATACACCATACCCTAATGGGGTAGGATCATATACCACTAGGTCAAGTCGGCCAAGGATATGGAAGAGATAATCAAACTCTAGTATGAATAGTCAAACTCTAGTTTGAAAAGTCAAAGTCCAATTTGAAAAGTCAAAGTCCTTGTGGAGGGAGGAAAGGAAACCTAGAAGGGAGAGGTTTCCCTCTCCCTCCCCAAGCTGTCGGCAAAGAGGGAGTTGGGAGGACTCATCCTCCCTTTGCCACCTTACCCTCCCACATAAGCAGGGGTGGGGCGCCACCTTGGCCCTTACCCCAAACCCTAGGCCGTCGCCGCCTTGACCCAAGCTATCGGTGCCTCCTCCCCTCGACGCCTACTCCCTAGCCGCTGAGGCCCTCTCTCCTCCACCATACCTGCTTCGGCTTAGGCGAAGCCCTGCAGGATCTACTCCTCCACCTCCATCACCACACCATCATGCTACTGCAATTGCGAGGATATCTACAACCTCCGTTGCCTGTTGGAACAAGGGAGAGAAAGGTCTTCATCGACTACCGTACATGTGACCGACTGCGGAAGCACTGCCGGAACATGGTGCTGGAAGTATTATCTTCGCGATCTTGAGATTGGCAAGTGAACGACTACATCAACCACGAGAATTCAATCTTGTTAAACGATTTGGATCTACGAGGGTTAGTACTCTACAAACTCGTTGTGCCGATCTGGTAGATTAGATCTTGGCTTTTGTGTGTTCCTACGATAGATTTTTTTTGTTTTCCATGTTGCAAACCCGTAAAGGATCCAGCCAAGCATCGGCTCGCCGGCCGGGTTCTCGTCGATATCGCTGGCCGTCTTCCAGGAGAGCCAGGCGAACCCGTGCCAGAGTTACTCCTTCTCCCCCGAGTTTGACGGTGGGTTCAACCCGAACGTGCTTTTCCCCTGCCCCGCGCCTCGCCCTCCTCGGGCCTTCAACATCAACATCAACGTCCCCTACTCCACCTCTCCGGAGTACACAAGCCCTTCGTCATCCACGCACCGCGGCGCACTTCCCTTCGCTAGCAGCTCATCGCCAGCAACCTTCGGCGAGATCGACGCCCACAACATGTTTGGCGGAATGTCAGGCGAGGCATACATGCAGGACATAATCGCCTCAGGTTCAAAGGCGACTGGCAACACCTCCTTCTTCACTCAAGAACAGTCCCAGGCTGATGCCGAACATGACATCGATTCGCATGATTTCACCAAAGGCTAGGCCAAACAGACGCAAGGTGAGGAAGTGGAGGACGTCAAAGGGGATGCCTTGGCTCTGGCAAAAGCCAAAGGCATAGGCAAGAGGAAGCCGTGCACGTCGGCGCCGGAGCCCCGGATCAATTGGACAGTGCTTGAGGACCTTTGCCTCGTCGACGCCTGGAAACCAGTGAGCATGGATCGCATCACCCGTGCCAACCAACACTCGGAGAATTACTATAAGCACGTGAAGCTAGCGTTCGACAAACACAACCTTTGTGACCCGAATTATAGCAAGATTCACATGGAGCGAAGGGAGAAAGCCATGATCAACCATTGGGGCCTCATCCAGCAGGCGTGTAGAAAGTGGCACAGCTATCTCGAGGAGGTCGACCGCACACCCGTTAGCGGTGAAAGCATGGATAACAAGGTACTTCTCCACACACCCATGCACTCATTCATGCCTGTCCTGACACACTTTGCCTTGCCTTTGCAGCTCCTCCGTGCACTCGGCCTTTATCGGGACGACACCAAGACAGAGTTCAAGTTTCACCATGTGTTTTCCATGATAGAGAAATGCGAGAAATAGCAGGACACTCGCGTGAGCCTCGCCAAGGCCAAGAACGGCGTGTACAACCCGGAGGCTCCTCCCCTCCTGCCGGCGAAGGAAGGTTGGAGCTCGGCCAGAAGAAGGCGAAGATTCTAATAGCCACAGGACCTCCCGCTGAGCGTCTCCATGCTTCAATTGAGAAGTGCATTGCCGACAGCAAGGCCCATGCCGAGAAGAGGGAGGAGAAGGCCGACGAGAGGTGGGCGCAGATGCTCCAGAACCAAGACCGCAAGCTTGACCTCCTCAAGGCGAACTACGCCGCCAAGAAGAGGAACACGGATCTCTAGTTCCTCATGGACAGCGAAGACACCTCGGCGATGAGCACGCCGGTCAAGGCCTGGTACATGGCGCGCTGCCACGCCATTCTCCAGGAGAACATCGCCGCCAGCACGCCAAGCTCTGCGCCGACCGCTTTCGCCCCCACGGCTATGCCGAGCTCTGCTTCCACCTCCTCCAACCAGTCGGCCGACCACGCGCCGATGCACCCATCCCCGTCGCACCGGACATGCCGGAGGAGGCCATCCCCGTCGACGAATGAACACCGATCCATTTTATCTAGTTTTGTAATAATTTACCGCCAAAATTTTTGGGCGTACTTCTGTCGAACAACTTGGGCCAGAGATTTTGCCGGCGGGAACGAAAAATATTCAAATATCTCGCCTTTTTGCTTTGCATGGTAACTCGGCCTGGACGTGAGTGGAAAACTCGACGTTTCCAGGACAAAAGTTATGTCTGTCTAGCGCTATTTAGATCCAGATTTCCGCTCGGGAACGCCCAACGAGTGGAGATGCTCTAATAGATGTGTCATCCCAGTCTCGCACGACAATTGAGAGGACAAATTTCACACGACAATTCCCACATGCATGTTATTTTTTGCCCGTTGGTCATAGTTGTACGGATTTTTACAGTTATTATAGTTGTCTTGTACTTTTTTCCCTTTAATTAAGGAGACTACTAACGTAGTCCCTCGGGATAAAAGTTTCCAATACCCCGGGTGGACAAGAGTCCCATAAAAAGGACCTCAATCCCGCTTTGGCTACAGAACTTCCCGTTTTTGCTATAAATTGTTCTGCTTTTCCTATATGTAGCAGAAAAACGGTTCGGTCCAAAAAAAAGAACTAAAAGGCTAGACCTCATCGGAGAGTTTGCCATCGACCTCGCCGGCGACCTTGTAGCAAAAAATATCCTAATATAGCAAAACCGACTTTTTCAGAGACTCTCGTTGGAATAAATGTCGCCGGAGACCTCGTAACAAAAAAATTACGCTATTATAGCAAAACCATAAAAGGTTATCGCATAAAAATTATGCTAATGTAGCAAAATCGACTTCGTCGGAGACACTATAGCAAACTCTACTTCGCCAGAGAAATCTTCCGAGACATCGTAGCAAACAATATGTTCTGATGTAGCATTTTGAGAACAACAATGTAGCAAAAAAAACAATGATATAGCAAAAACCCGATTTTGCAGAAGACTTCGTCGGAGGCCTCGTAGCAGAAAATATACACTATTATAGAAAAACTAAAGTATCAATGTAGAAATAAAAATATGCTACGCCGTAAGGAGCAAACGAGGCAAAGCACGACTGACGTTGATAGCAACACAACAACAATGCTACGGAGGTGCGTCGTGCTCATAGGAGGTTTCTCCGGCGGTGAGACAAGCTCACAAGGTGGGAGGCGAGGGGGGACCAACATGGGGCGGCACGGTCCCCCTCATGCAGGCGGCGGCCAGCGACGGGGTGCTCTCATGGAGGTCTGTCGGTAGGGCGCTCTCATGGAGATAGCAGGCGGGGGCGGCGCCTGTCATGGTTGGAGAAGGGAGGTTAGCGACGTGCGAGGGAGTGGGCGGCGGTGGAGATCCCGATGGCGGTGCGGCAGCCAGAGCTATAGGGGCGGGTGATCGCGCGGCTGCCAGATCTGCAGGGGTGGTGCGGTGGCCGGAGCTGCAAGCGGGCGGGTGGGCACCGGCGGCGGCTGCACAGGCTATGAGGGAAAAACGAGGAAGAATACCAGGAAGACACGAACACGCGTGGTGGGCCCTCCCACGTACGGTGTCGCTAGAAATGACCCGGGGGGATCGAAGGAAACGATCCCCCAAAGGAGTAGTATCCTTTTCCTTTAATTAACTGAATCTCCCTCATCTGTACTTTATATCCCTGAGCCCCAAACAAAGCGGCAGCTGCCAGACCGGCCCAACTAGAAGAATCAGCTATCCCAGTCGGCCCACCTAACACAACACCAAAACAATCCATGTACTTCGGTTAGGGCATCTCCGTCGGCTTGATGCATCTCGTCCGTCGGCCTTCCTAACACAGCGCCAAAACAATCCATGCACTTCGGTTAGGGAATCTCCATAGGCTCGATGCATCTCGTTCGAGTGTGTCCGAACTCGTCAGCGCGGACGCGCAAGACATGCGTGGTGCCCCAGCGGCCCGACCCATTCGGACAAACGCGTCCGGTTCGACCCATCTGTGCCCCTAATCTAGGCCTCGGTTGCGTCGGCCCGGACATCGCGCTTGTCCGAGCGTGTCCTCCCAATAATTCGCTCGGGCCCTCTTGCCAGTGGCACATCAGCCACGCTCCTCCCCCAAACCCTCGCACTCCATATCAAGCGACTCGAGTAGGCGCAATATTTGTCGCCGATGCCTCTCGCGATATTGTAACATCCCAAAAATATTGATCATGATTATCATTTTTCAACCACCCAAAATTAGGGTTAACACAGGTCAAAAAAAAATTAGGGTTAACAAAAACTTTTGTTTAAAAAAAATCAAATGAATGCATGTGTGTATGTGATGATTGTATGAATGCATGAATGGCCTTGTGTGATTGATCTAAATAGCAAGGAATGGTTTAAAGATGAAAACAACATCATCTAAAATATTTCCAAGCAGAAACAAAACAAGAGAAAATCAACAACAAAACAAATAAAACAAATGGTCATTTTTGCCAATCTTGCTCACTAGGCCACTTTGAGTGTTTCTAGACCAAGTTTTCAAACAGAAACATTTTCATTTCTTTTGACCCCTTGCTAGACCAAGTAAAAGTGAACCCAAACCCACCTTTCAAACTTACAGAAACATTGGGCAACTTGATTCAAATGACAATTCAAAATCTATAACATATGTGAAAATCACACATTTTCAAAAACCAAGCAAACCAATTCCCCTTGACCCTTCCAACTAACCAGAGGCTACTTAGTATGTACCTATTACACCCACAAAGTTTGAATCAAAAATTCAAATTTGAATCTCTTTCGTCCATTTCATCAAACACCTTGCAAACACCAAACAAACAAACATCAAACACTATTAGGAGCAGTGATGTTGGCCTAACTTATTCCCTCTCTGGTTCACAACAAGCTATTAGTAGATCATCTAGCCCATTTAACAAGCTCTACCACCACTGTGAGCTTGCCATGCCATCAATGGTGAGCATGCCGAGAGCGCGCTAGAGCGCCACCCGCGACACACGCCCACAGACCGCGCCCCTCCTTTGGCGCCTGTCAGGGTGATCACCACCGCCTCGGGGAACCCCACAGACATGCTCGTTCGCCGCCGCGCGGACCGTAGATGTTGTGCGCCATTAAACTACACGTCGTACCCGTCCAGAGCACCGCGACATTCTGACCATCTCGCACTGCCCCACGCTGTGTAACCATGCCGTTGAGCTTTGCCAGGTAGCACAGCACCGCCCCTATCGTTGCCCATGCCTTTAACTCGCTGTGCCGACGACACCGACGAGCTCAGCCCGCGCCCTTCGGTCCCCTCTTAGCACTATAAATAGAGGCCACCCCCGTTCGAGCTCAGCACACCATCTCACTCCTCTCTCTCAGAAGCACCCCACGTCATTCCCGGAGCAAGGCGAGCAGCACATCGCTAGAATTTGGCCGGAGTCTGTCGCGGAGGAGGAAAAAATGAGCCGTTGATTGGAGCCGCCCCAGGATAAGCCGTGATACCAGGAGGTTCGCCGTCGTCGACTTCGTCGTTCGCCCCCATCACCGACCCTCGCCTGAGCCCAGTGAGGCCCCGTAGACCCCCACTGGTCACGCTAGGGTTCTGTCTAGCCGACGTTGCCCGACGGAGACGATAGGTCGTGGCCGTTAGATTAGAGTTTGATCGTACGGTCTAGATCACCCCGTACCGCTTCGCACCCCCTATCTCACTGACTGGTGGGGCCATTCACTTAACCACACCAGCGCGTGCGCTGTGCACCATGGTCCGGCCCAGTTAACATCCCGCGCGACCCAGTAATTCAAATTTAGGTTTTATCAATTTAGTTTCAAACCTAGTTTTGTACCTAGATTCAAAAATTAACCTAGGACGATTCACTAAACCAAATTGCATGAAACCAATTTTGTTAGAAAGGTACTGGAATTTTTAATCCAAGCCCGTTTGATTCAAACCAATTGGAATTGTTGATCATCTATAGTAAAAATAACAAGGCAGAATCTTTTCTGCATTCAAACATTTTTCAAAATTCAACCACAAAAGCTTTTGAGTTGATTCCAACTCTCAAAATTCACATTTAACTAGACCTTTCTGAATATATAAAAATATCTAGGTTTACTTGCAAAAATAATGGACAAGCAATAAAAGAAAGCCTCATAGGAAATTCTAATCACTTTATTTAATTAAAATAAAAAAGGTTAAACCTTATTAAATTGTGACACCACTTTAAATCACATTTCCATGTACTGAAATATGTGGTGATGACATGTGTCAACATGATCCCATGTTTTAGTTGGAGAATATTAAATCTTAAGTAGTTTTTCAATGAGTAGAAATTACTTTTCTAAAATAAAAGAGAATAAAACTCTTGCTTTAATCTTTGTGATGTTTGTGATGATCCTAGATCATCTAGTGAAAACCTTGGTGTGATAAATAGAACTAGTTAAGTATTGTTTGGTGATTGTGTACCTCGTATTTATTTTTAGACGCTAGTACCGACCAAGGATACGAGGAGGAGGGAGAATACTACGAGGAAGAAGCCGAGGAGAACTTCAACCACTGCTCTGCACAAGGCAAGCTTATACTAATATCTTAGCAAGCTAAGCTAAACCATGCAAGTTTTACTTGCAAGCTTACACCACTTGATACCCCATCCTAGTTTTACTTGTAAGCTTAGTATTTTTATTTTTTTATCAAAGCTTTCTATCAAAGTTTACTTAGTGATTTGTAGATTTTAGAAAGATATTGAAAGGTATCATAAAGAGCATAAAACTTTGCCTAGGTTAGATAATCTTGATGTCATCCTGAGGCATGAGATTGAACTTAGATAGGATACGCTTGATTACCACCCATCATTAGTGTTTACCCCACTTGTAGATGCTAGTGCTAAGCATAAAACTTGATCAACTTTAGATGTGAATACTTGGTGAAAATGGTTATGAAAACCTTAGAATGATGAGTCATTCTACTGAAATGTTTTGACATGTGTTCTTGAAACACCAGATGATTTTGATGATGAAAATGATGAGGCATGAGCCTTATCCCTTTATAAAACTGACGGTTGTCTGGATGCGATACCATTCTAATTTTACTGTACAACCACAATACCTGAAATTTGGGTAGGGCATGACTGCAAATTTATATACCTTAGTATGGGTTCCCTTGTGGCCAAGGTTTGAGCTGAGGCTACCTTGTGAAGATTGTCCACCTGTGCAGTACCCAAGATGACAGTTGGTCATGGTTGGGAGGCCAAACTCATAGGAGAGGTGCCTATACTAGGGCATGTAACTGAAAGGTTAGGATTGATTATCCGCATACTGAGTATGGTGAATTCAGGATTATTCCTGACGGATGTATCGAATGTTGTGGTGAAAGTGTACCACCTCTGCAGAGTGTCAAACTATTCAAATAGCCGCATCCGTGGTTATGCACAGTTGGAGTGGCCATACTGTTCCGTCGTCAGATGTTTTCAAAATGACTTATGAAATGATTCATGACTTGACTTGACCACAACAGGGTTGTGATATGAAATTCAAACTCCCACTTAGGTGTTATAAAACTTTCAACTAGCTTTCTTTGCTTCTGAACTCAGTAGAGATAAATCTGGCTTTTTGCAAAACAACCTAGAGCTTAGTACTTCCTACTCAAAACCACTTCACTTGTTAGTATTAGTTTGCGACTACTTAAAGAGTACTCATGTGTAGCATCCCAATTGTCTAACAATTGAAATGCTACTAGCCTAGTCTATATAAATGCTACTTCCTATATATAATTGTTGCATCATAATTATATCATGCTCATGTCATCATGCCACCTTGCATTTGAGCATCATATAAAACCCTTTTGATTTGGTTCTTCTCTCATATGCATTGTTAACTGTTTTTGCCTCTTGATATTGTATTTGGTTGTTGATATATTGTTAAATGCCCAAGTTGAGTTGGGGGCATATCTTTTATTCAACTCCATCACCTTTCTCTGTCACCACCTTATAATTCCACCATCCAACTAAATATGAGCTTTGCACTTTATTGGGTTTTACCTCTAGCTCATGTGGGTTGGGATGGATCCAATTCTATTTCCACATGCTCTCATCTTAGCATCATGTTGTTTTCACATTATTGATATGTGGAGCCACCTTTGCATGCATTATGAGTAGTGCTCCTTTTTTCCTAGCTTTCATATGGATTATCATGGATTTATGCTCATGTTGGGATATTTTTGGGACTATTAAACATCTAGTGGAATATACACACTAGCAAGTCCCAATTATAATCAAATGTGATCATATCCATCTACTCCATCTGGAACTTTCCTTTAAATTCTTTTGCTTGGCTTAATTCCACTTTTGGGAATGCATAGGAATAATGCCATGTAAATATTATTGTTTTCACAAGAATAAGCATGGCATTAATTATTTTGCATGGGCCATGCAAGAACCTACACATTCTAGTCTTTTGGGTTTTTATTTGACTCTTGAGTGGATCATCTCTCATCTCTCTCTTCCTCCTTTTGGCTTGGTCTTAGTTGATCTTGCTTAAACCCCATCACCACCTTTTTCTCACCCTCTCTTTTTCTTGTCTAGATCTTGTTTGAGCTTGGCATGTTCTTGCTTGGTCTTGTCAAAAGAGAACACTCCACCTAATCTCTCTCTCTAAACCCTAAGACCTCATCTCTCCTCTCTCTAAACCGAGCCACCACCACCATGATCTCACCCCTCTATCACCACCTCCTACCCAAGCCCTAACCGAGCTAGCCCCTCCCTCTCCTCTCTTCCTCACGCCGGCCCCACCCTGCAGCCTCTCTGCCCTCCCTTGGTCCCTCTCTTTAGCTAAAGCACAAGAGAGGAGGGAGAAGGAAGCCCCACCCGAGCCCTCTTTTGCACCTCATCAAACCATGTGACCCTTCCCCTCTGCTTCCTCCAGCTCCCCCACATGCCTACTCCTCAACCAGATCGAGATCTAGGAAAGACCCAGAACCCTCTCCTTCCTCCCCACAACCTCATGGCCATGGCCATGGTTTCTCTAAACCCTAGATCCGGCCTGCCTTGCTAGCCGACGATCCCGAGCGCGCCAAGCTATACAAGGAGCACGAGGAGCGTTGTCTACTTCATCTACCTCACCCTGCACCGGCCACGCCTCGCCGGAGTCCTCGGAAGCTCTCCGGACACGCCGCAGCCACGGGATCCGAAGCTCGCGGAACCACAACCTCTGCTCCGATCCGATCCACCTCTCGCTCCAGCGACGTCACGGGCGACCCCCTGGTGAGCCTCTCAAGCTCCTAGACATGCCCGTCCTCCTCCTAGCAGCCCAGACGCGCCGGACGTTTCATCGAGCGAGCTCCGTGCGTCGCCGCCGCGAGGTCCGTCGTGTCTGCAGCAGTTACCGCAACATCCGTCCGCCCTGTTCCTCACCCTGCCCCGCACGCTGTAGCCCTCCTCCGTGCTAGATCTCTGAACGAAAGTTGTAGATCCCAGTACCATCTTCGTTTTTCGTTTTTGGGTCGACGCGTTTCGTCTAGCGTACGCGTCGCCATCGTCGCCGGAAGATGGCGATCTTTCGCCGGCGACTTCGCGTCCGTCGAGTCGCAGACGACCGATGGCCTTTTCTTGCTGGAGCCCGCCCTTTTTCACTTTGAACCCGTCCCCCGAGCCGCTGTCAGCCTCGGTGTCTTTTTGCAAGAAAACCCCTGCGCTCTGGAGTTTCTCCGCCCGCGCCGCCCTGGATCGCCCACGTGTCGCCCACCGGCTGGCCGTGCGCGTGAGTGGCCCCGTGGATCGACCGGTCCCATCTGTCGGTCTCGCGGGCTAGACAGACGCGCGGTAAGAAAAGTCCGGTTCTGTCCCCGCCACGCCGGATGCTGCTGAGTCAGCGCTGGACCCGCGCGTCAGTGACACGGGCTAAGATCCTCTGAGTACAAAAAGTCTGTATGATTTCTGTTTTAAATAAAACAATTTCAGAAAATGTTTTTATAAATGATTTAATTTCTGTTTTAAATAACTTTTAAATTATAAACCCAAATAATACATATAATATATGTTTTTAGATCAGAAAAATGTGAGGATTTCAAATAAGCTATTCAAAATAATGTTTGAACACTTTAATTTTCAAATTGATTAAAATTACACTAAAATGCCCTTTTGCCTTAATTAATTAATAACTTTTGTTTTATAACTTCAAAATTGACAAATAATATGTCTAAAATGATTAGCTCGACGAGACCTTTTTGTTTATGCATTCCATGTTCTGAATTGCAGCATGCATCATATAAATATAAAGAATACAGCAACTTATTGGAGTATAAAATGAGACCCAAACTCAATAAAATGCTTATTTCTTGTATTCCACACCTCACCCATGCCATGCTACTTTATTGCCATGCAAATTGTGCATCATTCATCATGGCATGATTGTTTGCTTGTCGCATTTTATTCATATGCTTATGCACTTTATTTATGTTGGCCCTTGTTTGTTTGGTTCTTCTTCGAATAGACGCTGAGCAGGGGATATATCAAGAAATCCAGGAGCACTACCTAGATCCTTCTCTCGCTTCAACTGAGCTGCCAGGCAAGCACTACCACATGCTTGCATACATATAGTACCTATTGCCTCTATCTTATTCTTGCATCATTGAGTCGCGATCGCATTAAACTGAATCCCAAGTACTACATAGCATCTACTTTTAAACCCCACCGAAGCTTGTTCCTCCATCCCATGAGCCATTACTACAGGAGTTGTTTGAGCCATGCGGGTCGTAGAACAGCATGTGTAGGGTATGTGAGTGTCTGATGGATAACGAGGTACCTAAACAACTTAACCTGAGTAGTATGGGATAACTAATGAAAGTGGCACCGGTGAGCAATATCTGCTATTTGGTTTTTCATGCTCACTTGTGTCCCGTAGGACCACGAGTACTTGATTCCTGTTCCTTGAATATTCGCGCTATCCACATCCGGGAGGCTTATGGGACCCCCCCCTGAGCCAGAGCTTGATTCATTCTTATTTCTTGGGGCCACAAGTAGTTTGGGGCTTTATTACTATCTTGTACTTATGCCATGCTTTACTGCTTTATTTACGATTGTGCGAGGAGCACCTGTACTGTTTAGGTCCGTGACACGTTTTCGCTGTATCGACAAGCCCAGTCACACTTTCGGGTTTCCAGTCGTTTACAGCCGTCCACACAAACCTTGAGTCCGTCTTGGAGTCGGCCAACTTCGTTGCGGGTAGCTTAATGGGGTGGCCCCCTGAAATATTTCTGAATCCTGTGATCGCTTTGTCGTGAATGCCTCGTTGGGTTTTGATTTGGTTTTTCCGAGGTTGATCGAGTGTGTGTTGCCATTTGTGCACCCCTGCAGGGTAAAACTTCAAAGCCGTGTCATGCGGTTATGGACGACTTGGAGCAGTTTCGATCATAGACAAGTATAACTAAAGTACCGCTTTTAATTTGACTAAATGGTGACTAGTAAATAGTGCAACACTCATGGAATGGATAATAAACTGCCAGCGGATGGGGGTGTTTCGCTTCCTCGTTGGTAGCGAGGAGGAGGATGGATCTAATATTCTTTATTATAAGCTGTTATTAATTCACGGACATCCGTCTATCTTTGGTTAGGCGGATGGTTAGCAGTATCTATAGAATTGTTAGGGTTTATCTTTTGCTGCAATTCGTCTCCCAGGTTGTGTCCCCTTTAGATGCATAAAGACTTTTGAGCACCCCTAGGGTCTCACGATAAATTGTTTGATTCGGATGAGCAGGTAAACTCAAGATGGATCTTTGGGTGGAGAGGCGGACGATGTGGACAACGATCATTCGGTGTAGAGATTCCGAAGCAGGATCCGTGAGATCTGTGGGGATGTGTTTATTATGGGGCATCTTATGCCGATTAAACTTATCCGTACTCGGATCTTGTTTGCAGCACTTTGATACTCGATGTTTGATGTATGAGGAGATATCCTAAACTATATATCTATCTAGGATATTTGGATCTTGCCGTATGGCGTTGCAATATTTCTATTTCTTTTAGATGGAATGGCTCTGAGGACTGTTGTATGGTGGCTTGCATACATACTCATTTGTGTATGTAGTTGATCCCTTCGCCTGCCGATTACGCCGCCCGTTCTTGTCCCGATGTTTGGAAATGGTTAGGACGGCCGAAAGGTCTACCTGTGAGTGGCATTTGGGCCCCACCGTACTATTTTAACCATTTCCGCTCGTCCAGGCTTGTAACTAGGAGCGTAATTCATCGAGGTAGTTACAATTGGTATCAGATCCATCCCGCCCTTCAGGGTCTCAGCCAAATGGTCGTTGTCAGTCTAGCAAATATTTTGGTAGCTATGTATACTAGGGAAAAACAAAACGCGAGAGTAGGACTGCTTCCACTTTTCTTCTTACCCACCCACCACCCTTTTCTGGTAAGGAAGTGTAACGTTTTCAATCCTCTTCTTAAAATTCAAACTAGGATTCACGTGTTCTAGGTTTCCGTAGTACCATAGAAAGTGTGTGTGTGTGTGTGTGTGTGTGTAATTCCTTGTCTATCTGTTGTATCCAACATGTTATCTTTATCTGCCTTTGGTTATCAACTGTTGGTACATTTCATCTTGTGAGCTTTTGAATCTTAGCGATCTATCGACTCCTTGTTAACCGATGCCATCTTCTTAAGGGTGTCCTTCCTTCTAGCAACTCCACATTACGTGAAAGAAACCATCATGCTAATCGCTACACGATAAGTGTTTTGCGCATCTATTGGTATTTTAATGCCAAAAATGCGAAAAATTTTCTTTGATACATCTGTGCTTCCACACTCCTTTTCCGTGGTGTGAAACATTATCTATCTCCTTTTATCGGCATGTCCATGCTAACTCATTCTTTTGTCGGCGGCAAATCCTAGAGTTTCTTTTCATCTCAAATTCTCTTGGGCTAATTACATAACATGTGTCGATCTTCTGGTGTGATTGTAATTTGGTTCTCGACATAGCTATATGACACTTATCTTGAGTGGAATATGGAAAATGCAATCACCACTATCCTCCAAATGGTGACGGTTATCTCCTGTGATTTTGAGTACACCGCGATCATATCTATGCATATTCAAGCATCTTTGGCAATCTAGAGTTTCTCCAAGCACTACGGTCTATCATCATCCATCCATAATGATGCACATCCTTTTGAACCCCATATCGCACAATTCTCACGGATACGAGGGAATTGCATCTTTTTCTCGATAGCTTTGCTTAAGGTATGAGCTATCATCGGTTCTTATCCAAGATCTCTTTATCTTTGTAACGGTGATCCGATCGACAATGTGAACGGTGACATCTCTTTTTCTTCCGAAGGACCAGTTAACCTATTACGTCGATTGCATCTTCTTCAACAGGAATCCTTACTCGTAACGTTGATCTTTCAAAGAGCGTTGAGCTCAGAAAGTGTTTCGAGCATTTGTTCGTTCTCCCGCCTCTTGAACTTGGTATTCTGGGAATATCTTGTTAATCCATGGTGGTATATGTTGATAATGTGCTTGCCTATTCGATATCTATGGAAGGACATGGAAGATCATCTGTGTCTCTTTCTCTCGAGCTTCGTGAGCACTGCCTATGTGCAGAGTCTCAAAGTGAGAATTCTGACTTTTTGAAGTCACATATCTCGACCACGTCCTTCTGCTAAATACATTACTTCAACTCTGGAATCAGCAAGTCCATTATTAATTCCATCCTCCATCTTCAACCAATCCGGAGTTGTTCCTTGTTGGCAAGTTATCATCGTCGTTCCGCTGAAGATTTCCTCAAGGCTGTTAAATCTCTCTCAATCATTTCAAGAAGAACATGGAGTTCTTTCACCTCAATCTCATTAAGTAATCTCTTGAAACCCTCTCGCTCTATCGTCTATGCTCAATCCACGGAGGCCATGAAGACCTTCGGATCTTGTATTCATACATTCAAGTGGTGCTATATTTTTCTATATCTGTGAAATTTTGCAGTTGTCTCCGTGATCTTCCTTTATATCTTTCCGGTGGCTTGGTACTTCCGACATGACGACAACATCATCATCTTTATCTATCTATGAATCCGGCGAATCGTTTGCATATATCCTTGTTTTCTAACGGAGTTCTATGAGTTTTTGCCAACACCTTCAGTCTGTTTCGGTAGATGGGTTGCATGGTTTTCTTATTCATGTGCGGAGTAATGCTTTGAGTGCGGGATGGAGTAGCTACCATACCACTACTCTTATCATTCGCTCTTGTACATTGAATTGGTGAATTAATGTGATTTCACTCATTCCACGGAAATTGGAAGTGGCCTTTATCCCTTGATACTTTTACTTCCGTCCTTGTTTTTCCGGAGTGCTCTTTCGAAGAAAGTAATCAATAATCTCTTGTTGGTGATCTCACCCTTTCCACACGGAGCAAAATCCTCAATTATCTGGTGGAAACAAACGCAAACCTCTTTTCTTTCCTCGTCTTTCTACCGATGCTCGATATCCCCAAACAAGATTAAAGGAAACTATCTCTCTCTTTGTTTCATCAATTCTTTTTATGTGGTAAAGCCAATTATGGTTGATGCCATCAGCCGCAAATCTATTGCGTTAGACTCAAGGCTAAATAAAGCAATAAGTATCTCTACAATAAACTCCAGATCCTCCATATTCTTTGCTTCTCGGGATTCCACCATGATCTGGCTTCACATCCATCTCTGGAAGTTATATCTGCGCACCTAAATTGCGTGATCCTTGGTTCTTACCGGCGCAACAAGAATCTAATCCGACGATGTCTAACTAAATCTTTCTGTTGTTATCAAGAGACTCTATTGTTTGAAGGCAATATTGTTTCCGAACTTCTTTTCTCAAATCCGAGAGAAGATACGATGCTATTGTAATAGTGGTTCAAAACCTCTCCAATCTAGCTCCTTTCTTCCGGCGAGACAAAGATTCATCCTCTCTCGTATCGGTAAATCTTTAATCTTAACGGTGTGTCTTTCTTTATCCATGATGCATCATCTTGTCCTTTCTTTCACCAGTGGATCTTTTTCTTTTATCATGTTTCTTGAGAAAACCGGAGCTATGTCCATCCTATCCTTCTTGTCTCACGACAATCCTTCAACTCTTCTAACCCGTTGTTTCTCAAGCAAGCATAAGACTCGCAACAAGTCTAGCAAGTTTTGCAAGGTGTAGTGGTCGCACCATTCCGTTGTTCATCAACTTGGGAACGTGAGGGTCACCTTCGTTCGAACACCCGCCTCTCCTTGTGTTGTTTTATTTTTCCTAGGAATCTCGGGGCGAGATTCTTGTTTAGTGGGGGAGATTTGTAGCATCCCAATTGTCTAACAATTGAAATGCTACTAGCCTAGTCTATATAAATGCTACTTCCTATATATAATTGTTGCATCATAATTATATCATGCTCATGTCATCATGCCACCTTGCATTTGAGCATCATATAAAACCCTTTTGATTTGGTTCTTCTCTCATATGCATTGTTAATTGTTTTTGCCTCTTGATATTGTATTTGGTTGTTGATATATTGTTAAATGCCCAAGTTGAGTTGGGGGCATATCTTTTATTCAACTCCATCACCTTTCTCTGTCACCACCTTATAATTCCACCATCCAACTAAATATGAGCTTTGCACTTTATTGGGTTTTACCTCTAGCTCATGTGGGTTGGGATGGATCCAATTCTATTTCCACATGCTCTCATCTTAGCATCATGTTGTTTTCACATTATTGATATGTGGAGCCACCTTTGCATGCATTATGAGTAGTGCTCCTTTTTCCTAGCTTTCATATGGATTATCATGGATTTATGCTCATGTTGGGATATTTTTGGGACTATTAAACATCTAGTGGAATATACACACTAGCAAGTCCCAATTATAATCAAATGTGATCATATCCATCTACTCCATCTGGAACTTTCCTTTAAATTCTTTTGATTGGCTTAATTCCACTTTTGGGAATGCATAGGAATAATGCCATGTAAATATTATTGTTTTCACAATTATAAGCATGGCATTAATTGTTTTGCATGGGCCATGCAAGAACCTACACATTCTAGTCTTTTGGGTTTTTATTTGACTCTTGAGTGGATCATCTCTCATCTCTCTCTTCCTCCTTTTGGCTTGGTCTTAGTTGATCTTGCTTAAACCCCATCACCACCTTTTTCTCACCCTCTCTTTTTCTTGTCTAGATCTTGTTTGAGCTTGGCATGTTCTTGCTTGGTCTTGTCAAAAGAGAACACTCCACCTAATCTCTCTCTCTAAACCCTAAGACCTCATCTCTCCTCTCTCTAAACCGAGCCACCACCACCATGATCTCACCCCTCTATCACCACCTCCTACCCAAGCCCTAACCGAGCTAGCCCCTCCCTCTCCTCTCTTCCTCACGTCGGCCCCACCCTACAGCCTCTCTGCCCTCCCCTGGTCCCTCTCTTTAGCTAAAGCACAAGAGAGGAGGGAGAAGGAAGCCCCACCCGAGACCTCTTTTGCACCTCATCAAACCATGTGACCCTTGTTGGAATTATGCCCTAGAGGCAATAATAAAGATGTTATTATTATAATTCTTGTTCATGATAAAGTTTATATTCCATGCTAGAATTGTATTAAGCGGAAACTTTAATACTTGTGTGGTTTGTAAACAACAGTGTGTCCCTAGTACGCCTCTATGGACTAGCTCATTGATCAATGATGGTTAAGGTTTCCTAACCATAGACATGAGTTGTCAATTGATAATGAGATCATATCATTGGGAGAATGATATGAAGGACAGACCCAAACTAAGCGAAGCAATTAGATTGTTTCATCGTGTTCATCTTTGCGAAGCTTTTCCTATGTCAAATATTGTATTCCTTAGACCATGAGATAATGCAACTCCCTGGTACCGGAAGAAAGCTTTGAGGTCATCAAACGTCATCCTATGAGAGGGTGATCATAAAGGTGTCTCTCGGTGATCGGAAGAAATATCTGTTGGGTTGTATGTATCGAGATGGAATTTGTCCCTCCCAAGTCGGAGAGATATACTTGGTCCACTCGGTAATCGATATCAACACCACTTGCAAGCATGTGGTTAAGGAGTTAATCACAAAGTGATATCGGATTACGAGCAGTAAAGTACTTCGTGAGCGAGATTGAACTAGGTATGACGATGCAACGATCGAATCTCGCAAGTAAAATATCGCGAGACGAAGGGAATATATATATGGGATTGATTGAATCCGGCATCGTGGTTCATCCGATATGATCATCGATGAATGTGTGGGAGTCAATATGGGTGCCAGACCCGCTGTTGATTATTGATAGAAGATCATGCGCATATTCTCGAACCCGCGGTCACACATAACGTATCTCGGCTAGGATAGATTGGATAATTGGTTTATGAATTTTGTTGAGTCTCGGATGGGATCCGGGATATCACGAGAGGTTCGAATGGTCAGGAGAATAAGATTCATATAAGGCGGTCTTTTTGGAGTTGAATTGTTCCGTTAATCGGTATTGTCGGAAGCTTCTAGAACCTTCGGAAGGGACCAACGTGGCCCCACCTTCCGGGAGGGGCATGGGCCTATGAGGGAGTGTCCTGGCGCATTGGGCCAGGGGCACAAGGCCCATAGGGCCCAGCCGATTCTAGAGATTTGACTCGTTTAAATCTCGGGATAGAATTTCTAGATAAGGAGAGTTTAAATCGTTTAAACTAGAGATAGGATTTCTAGATAAGGAGAGTTTAAATTGTTTAAACTAGAGATAGGCTTGGAGGAGGGCAAGGGCTGGCGCCCCCTCTATATATAGAGGGTGGTGCGCCTCCCCCCACACACACCTTCCTCCAAGCCCTAGCGCCTTGCTACCTTCCTCTCTCCCTCCCATTTGTTTGTAGGCGAAGCCTGCAGTGAAATTCTCCACCATATACACCACGCCGTCGTGTTGTAGATCCAATATATCTCTCCACCATACTCGCTGGTCCGAGGAAGGAGGAGACGTCGAGGTGCTGCACGTGTGCATCTCACGGAGGCACCGCCACTTGTGGTGCTAGATCGGATCGGATCGCGAGGAGGAGAAGCGAGTATGTAACACCCTCAGTATCGGACCTATGCAAGTTTTAGCGAAACCCGCCAAACCCGCATAGAAACGATTCAAAGGTGCCCACCAGGCACTTTCGTGCGGGTGGAAAACGAAGTAATAACATTACACAACAGTCCTTGATGGGAACCATAGAACAGATATATATACAACACGACTCCATGAGTCAAGAATACAGATATAATACACAAAGATCAAAATCACCTTGAAGACGATGGAGCGTCCAGCTACGGACAATATGCAAATGGGGCTAAGAGCCCTGAAGAATAACCAATGGCGTCCATAACCCTGCGAGCCAAGCGGAAGGGTAACCACGCTAACGACAGCGATCCCAAAACCCTTAAACAAAAGGGGTGCCGACAAAGGGCAAAAGAAAAAGAGGCGTCAAGATCGAGGCGATTACAGCGAGGCTAGAATTCGGCGGTCCTTGCCTACATAGGTATGGTGGACTGAAGCGGCAGCGGCAACATGCACTAAACAACCTATAGAGACTCGATACAACTGGCGGCTATCAGAGAGGGGTAAGAAAGACCTATTCGGAACCAACCTGATTCTACCACCAAACAAACCCATCCTGGCGTTTCCCCCTCGAGACCAATCAAGGAAGTCAACCGAGGAACTCACACCGTTGGCATTTTTATTTATTCAGTTATCGTTGCAGCATTTACTAGTCAAGTATAGATAGTCATCCTAATAAAATAAGCAGTGGGCACTTTTAGTTAACCATTCCGTGATAGTTGCAACACTTACTAGTCAGATACAATTAGCATGAGATAACCCAAAACCCAATAGTTGTTGGTACTTTTATTTAGCCATTCCGTTGTAGTTGCAGTACTTACTAGTCAGGTACAATGGTCGCAAGCGACAACTCAAGCAAGCAATTGTTGGCAGTTTTATTTAGCCATTCCATTATAGTGAAGCTGATTACTAGTCATTATAAAGTCAAGTTTATAACACTACTTTAGTTATAGTTGTCTATGATCGAGATACTGTGCTCCAAGTCGTCCATAACCGCAGACATGGCTTTCAGAAAGTTTTACCCGGCCGAGGTGCACAAATAGCAACACACACTCGATCAACCTCGGAAAAACCAAATCAAAACCCAACGAGGCCTTAACGACAAAGCAATCACAGGATTCAGAAATATTTCAGGGGGCCACCCCATTGAGTAGACCATAGCGAAGCGGTGACTCGAGACGGAGTCAAGGTTTCGACAATGGTATGTAACGATTTGGGAACCCAAAACTGGGCTTGTCGATACCGCGAAAACATTCCGCTTACCTAGCGATGCAGTGTGCTCCTCACGATCGTAAATAAAGCGATATGGCATAAGTACAGGATAGTAAATAAAACCTCAAACTAGTTTGTGGCCCCAAGAAATAAGAATGAATCATGCTCTGGCTCGGGGGTCCCATAATCCTCCGGATGTGGATAGCGATAAATCAAGGAACAGTATATCAAGTACTCGGGGTCCTACGGGACACAAGTGGGCGGTCGGAAACCAAATATTATCTATCACCCACCGATGCCTCTGCTTACTTACTTCAATTTTAGTTGTTAAACAGTAATAAAGTGAACGATAAGTAAAACCATGATCATCTCCAACATCAACATGCGGCAATACACCAACAACTGTGGCACTTGACGACACGCAACAACACTTGAGCAAGCGACTACGACGCGCAAGTCCAACTATCTACCAAACAACAGGTAACAGGGTGTGTCCAAGGCAATATAAGGCTGCAAGGGATATCACGGTATGAAAACTAGAGCAACGCGACACAGATAGCAATAGATCAACAGGAGGGAATAAATACTATAAAAGTAAGATAGGTTGAAAGGGGGAGATGCTCGCCTGAAAACATTGCCGAAGGTTCAACCGAAGATCGGGTCGAAGCTCACATCAACTCAACGGCCTTATCCGCGAAGAAGCAAAACACTAGAAGAAACACTGGATGCACTATTTAATACTACGACAGGAGATCGGCATGATGCATGTATGATGTATGACATGGCAAAGGTGCGATGCAATTAGGTCATATTAAGCGGAACCGGGGTCCCGACAATTAATTAGGTGGTTCATGTTGTTTAGAAGCCCCGCAATTTAAAAGTTGTATTAGCAAGGCAAATGATAGCACCGGTTCGCTACGCAAATTTAAATGAGTCCAATATGAGGCTAGATTTTCCCGCATATGGGCCCCATATTTAATTATTAGGTGAATCGGCATAAGGCCCCCAAACCACAGACAAGGATGCATGCATGAACAATTAATATGCGACAAGTTGTATTATATTATAAAATAGGGTTTTCGGAAGGGTTCACATTAGGGCCTCGACGAACTTGGTTCCGGGGTTCGGGGTTCGGTCTCAGGGTTCGACGTGGATCTATCTCGGACTCCGGGATTTAGGGTCTTCGGATCAGGGAGTAGATCTTGTCGCACGAGCGTCAATGCTTCCGGGAAGGGGAACTTGTCGTCCAGGGTCTCGGTGTCCGGGGTGAAGTACTCGGCGTCCTCGAGGGAGTACTTGGCGTCTGGGAGTCCGACGAGCTTGGCGTCCTTGTCGGAGTTCTCGGATGGCGATGTCGGTCTTGGGTTTGGCGCCGGTGGATCTTGGCGATTCCATGAAGGCCTTGGTGTTTCAGTCCGGAGTCGATCTCCGGGTACCGTGGTTTCTCGGTGTGGTTGGCGCACTTGGCCTAAGTCGAGTTTTCTCCCGAAGATCTCGGGGTTCCCTCTTGGTTTTGCCGATGCCGATCTTGTCGTTGGACTCGGGCGTTTTGGAGAACATCGCACAAACTCACAAAACACACGTGGCCAGAGGTGCGGACGCGCGGGTGCTGCCGGGTCTAGGACGCGCGGGGTCCAGCGGCTCGCCGACGGTCGCCGGCTGGGACGCAGGAGGCCGAGGTGGAAGAGGGCGCCGAGGCCGTGGGGTCCGAGGTCGACGTGGGAAGAGCGGTGGCGATCTTGTCGAGGAGCTTGCAGGGGCGGACGGGCGAGCTCGGGCAGATAGCGGGAGGTTCTGGCCTTGGCCGGAATGGGCGACGGCGGTCGGCCTGAGACGGGCGAGGAGGCGGGGCCCTGGCCGGACGAGGCCGCGCGGAGGAGGGCGGTCGCTGCCGGAGAGGGAGAAGGCGAGCAGGGGGGAGGCGGACGCGGGAGCTTGAAGGGAGAGGCGACCGGCGGGGGAGGGAGGCAGCAGGCGGTGGCGTCTCGCGGGCCGGCCGGAGGCGAGGCAGGGGGAGGCGCGGGGAGGAAGGGGAGAGGCGGTCGGGCGGCGCTTGGAGGAGAGCCGGCGCTGGGACCATGAGGAGGAAGGGAGCACTGGGCTTGCGGGGCGCTAGGGCGAGGAGGAGGAGCCGAGGCGGCCGGAGAAGCGGAGGCGGGAAGTGGGAGCGAGCACGCTGAGGGGGGAGGCGCTGGGCAAGGGTCGGGGCGAGGTCGAAGCGGAGGAGGCGGCGGGGTTGCGCGGAGGAGCGGCGAACGGCGGGGCTCAGGGAGCGGAGCTTGAGGGAGGCGGCGAGCGGGCAAGAGAGGGAGAGGGAGGCGAGGCAGAGAAGAGGGAGATGCGGGGAGAGAGGAGGGAGCGTGCGGGCGCGGGGGCTGGGACTGGGTCGGGGTGGGGAGAGAGGTGAGTGGAGAGTGGGGTCGGGGTGGGGCCCGGGTGGCAGCGGGTTGGGGGCTGTGGGGTGTGTGCTCTGTGTGCGTGCGTGTTGAGTGCGGGTGAGAGGCAGGGAAAGAGGGAGGGAGTGGTCAGCTTGGTGAGGTGGCAGGATGAGTGGAGGGGGAATGGCCAAGGCTGATGTGGCGAGACCCGATTGGAGGGAGTGATGTGGCTGGGGGTGGGTAGACTAGGTCTGGGTGCAAAAGGGTTTTAGGGTGGACCGAACTGTTTTGTACGGGGGTGGTCGACTGGGTCGAATCGGCCCGTTCGACTTCCCCCTAAAATATTATAACTTTTAATTCATTTGTAATAAACTTTGGTAAATAGTTTTTAGGCAAACAAAATATCCGGAAGTATCCGGGGGTTTAATTTGAAATAGAAGGAGGGCTAGTTTCAGAAAACAGTAGACTTTCGCAACATAGTTTCAAGTAAAATAATATGCATGATGATGACGATGCTCAAATGCAATGTGGCATGATGACATGAGCATGCGGTCATGATGATGCAATGCACAAAAACAACGCGATTTTCTAGTAGTGGTTTTGCGGGATGCCACAATTCGACACCACTAACAATGGATCTAGCCCTCGAGATCCGCCTCATGGTACCGGAAAGAAGGTCGGCGATCTGCATCTTCTCGCTTCGTGTAGATCTTCGCGACACCACTAACAATGGTTCTTCTCTGTCTTGAAATCGGCGACACCACCAACAAGGTGTCGTTGAACCTGTTCGTCAAGAGAGCACTCCGGATAAACAACAGACGAAGTTAAAGGTAAGGCCACCTCTAACTTCCATGGCAGGAGTAGAATTGCATCGATCCACCATTCAATATACAAAAGCGAATGATAAGAGTAGTGGTATGGTCGCGACTCCATCCCGCACTCAAAGCATTACTCTGTACACGAACAGATAGGTTAAGCAACCATCCCTTAGAATTTAGACTGAAGATCTCGACAAACAAGGTTCGGAAACAGAGGAGTGATGCAGACTTTGCATCGGGTCTGGCGTAGATGATGTCGTCGCGTCGGAGAACCCCGGAAGGCACAAACGGGGAACAAAGAATGGTACCACAGTAGACGGATTACTCAGGCAGCATGAACACCGGATGGTAGAACACCGTTATCAAAGAAGGAAGCGAAACCCTGAAGGTACGACGGAACCCACCCGTGAGAAATCCTGGACTCGAAGAAAAAGACGAGAGCGGATTCAAAACACGTAGAGGTAAGAGGAGAATAGCAGAGGGGTAAGGAGTAAAAGCAGACCTAACCAGATCTATCCAACCGATTTTGAAAAATAGTTTTTGACACTCTACTTCGGCCGTTAGCTAGGTTATCCTGAAATTTGGACTTGTGGGTATCGCAACCACGAGCTCGATACCACTGTAACACCCTCAGAATCGGACCTATGCAAGTTTTAGCGAAACCCGCCAAACCCGCATAGAAACGATTCAAAGGTGCCCACCAGGCACTTTCGTGCGGGTGGAAAACGAAGTAATAACATTACACAACAGTCCTCGATGGGAACCACAGAACATATATATATATACAACACGACTCCATGAGTCAAGAATACAGATATAATACACAAAGATCCAAATCACCTTGAAGACGATAGAGCGTCCAGCTACGGACAAGATGCAAATGGGGCTAAGAGCCCTGAAGAATAACCAATGGCGTCCATAACCCTGCCTAGGCCAAGCCGGTAACCGCTAACCACATTTACGATCCCAAAACCTGCTTAAACAAAGGGGTGCCGACAAAGGGCAAAGGAAAGAGGAGCGTCGATCAAGACATGATGCAGCGAGGCTAGAATTCGGCGGTCCTCGCCTACATAGGTATGGTGGACTGAAGCGGGAGCGGCAACATGCACTAAACAACCTATAGAGACTCGATACAACTGGCGGCTATCAGAGAGGGGTAAGAAAGACCTATTCGGAACCAACCTGATTCTACCACCAAACAAACCCATCCTGTTGTTTCCCCCTCGAGACCAATCAAGGAAGTCAACCGAGGAACTCACACCGTTGGCATTTTTATTTATTCAGTTATCGTTGCAGCATTTACTAGTCAAGTATAGATAGTCATCCTAATAAAATAAGCAGTGGGCACTTTTAGTTAACCATTCCATGATAGTTGCAACACTTACTAGTCAGATACAATTAGCATGAGATAACCCAAAACCCAACAGTTGTTGGTACTTTTATTTAGCCATTCCGTTAGAAGCGATGTACTTATTAGTCAGGTACAATGGTCGCAAGCGACAACTCAAGCAAGCAATTGTTGGCAGTTTTATTTAGCCATTCCATTATAGTGAAGCTGATTACTAGTCATTATAAAGTCAAGTTTATAACACTACTTTAGTTATAGTTGTCTATGATCGAGATCTTGTGCTCCAAGTCGTCCATAACCATGACACGGCTTTGAAAAGTTTTACCCGCCGGGTGCACAAATAGCAACACACACGATCAACCTCGAAAAACCAAATCAAAACCCAACGAGGCCTTCACGACAAAGCAATCATAGGATTGAAATATTTCAGGGGTCCACCCCATTGAGTAGACCATAGCGAAGCCGGTGACTCGAGACGGACTCAAGGTTTGCGACAATGGTCAGAAACACCGGAACCCAAAACTGGGCTTGTCGACATCGAAAACATTCCGCTTACCTAAAGACAGCAGTGCTCCTCGCACAACCGTAAATAAAGCGGTAGCATGGCATAAGTACAGGATAGTAAATAAAACCTCAAACTAGTTTGTGGCCCCAAGAAATAAGAATGAATCATGCTCTGGCTCAGGGGGGGTCCCATAATCCTCCCGGATGTGGATAGCGCGATAAATCAAGGAACAGGTATCAAGTACTCGGGGTCCTACGGGACACAAGTGGGCGGTCGGAAACCAAATATTATCTATCACCCACCGATGCCTCTGCTTACTTACTTCAATTTTAGTTGTTAAACAGTAATAAAGTGAACGATAAGTAAAACTATGATCATCTCCAACATCAACATGCGGCAATACACCAACAACTGTGGCACTTGACGACATGCAACAGCACTTGAGCAAGCGACTACGACGCGCAAGTCCAACTATCTACCAAACAACAGGTAACAGGGTGTGTCCAAGGCAATATAAGGCTGCAAGGGATATCACGGTACGAAAACTATAGCAACGCGACACAGATAGCAATAGATCAACAGGAGGGAATAAATACTATAAAAGTAAGATAGGTAGAAAGGGGGAGATGCTCGCCTGAAAACATTGCCGAAGGTTCAAACGAAGATCGGGTTGAAGCTCACATCAACTCAACGTCCTTATCCGCGAAGAAGCAAAACACTAGAAGAAACACCGGATGCACTATTTAATACTATGACAGGAGATCGGCATGATGCATGTATGATGTATGACATGGCAAAGGTGCGATGCAATTAGGTCATATTAAGCGGAACCGGGGTCCCGACAATTAATTAGGTGGTTCATGTTGTTTAGAAGCCCCGCAATTTAAAAGTTGTATTAGCAAGTCAAATGATAGCACCGGTTCGCTACGCAAATTTAAATGAGTCCAATATGAGGCTAGATTTGCCCGCATATGGGCCCCATATTTAATTATTAGGTGAATCGGCATAAGGCCCCCAAACCACAGACAAGGATGCATGCATGAACAATTAATATGCGACAAGTTGTATTATATTATAAAATAGGGTTTTCGGGAAGGGGTTCACACATTAGGGCCTCGACGAACTTGGTTCCGGGGTTCGGGGTTCGGTCTCAGGGTTCGACGTGGATCTATCTCGGACTCCGGGATTTAGGGTCTTCGGATCGGGGAGTAGATCTTGTCGCACGAGCGTCAATGCTTCCGGGAAGGGGAACTTGTCGTCCAAGGTCTCGGTGTCCGGGGTGAAGTACTCGGCGTCCTCGAGGGAGTACTTGGCGTCTGGGAGTCCGACGAGCTTGGCGCCCTTGTCGGAGTTCTCGGATGGCGATGTCGGTCTTGGGTTTGGCGCCGGTGGATCTTGGCGATTCCATGAAGGCCTTGGTGTTTCAGTCCGGAGTCGATCTCCGGGTACCGTGGTTTCTCGGTGTGGTTGGCGCACTTGGCCTAAGTCGAGTTTTCTCCCGAAGATCTCGGGGTTCCCTCTTGGTTTTGCCGATGCCGATCTTGTCGTTGGACTCGGCGTTTGGAGAACATCGCACAAACTCACAAACACACGTGGCCAGAGGTGCGGACGCTGCTGGTGTCGCTGGTCCGGGACGCGCGGGTCCAGGCTCTGCTCAACATTCGCCGCCGACGGCAGCAGGCCGGAGGTGGAAGAGGGCGCCGCCGAGGCCGTGGGGTCGAGGTCGACGCCGGGGAAGAGCGGTGGCGATCTTGTCGAGGTAGCTTGCAGGGCACGGGCGAGCTCGGCAGCGGCAAGGGAGGTTCTGGGCATGGCGGAACCGGCGACGGCGGTCGGCCTGAGACGCGAGAGGCGGGGCCCTGCCGGACGAGGCTGCTGGAGGCGATCGCTGCGGAGAGAGAAGGCAGCGGGAGGCGGACGGGAGCTTGAAGGAAGAGGAGAGCGGGGAGGGAGGCAGAAGGTGGCGTCATGGGCCGCCGGAGGCGAGGCGAGGAGGTGCGGGAGGAAGGAGAGGCGGTCGGGCGGCAAGGCCATGGGAGGAGAGCCGCAGTGGGACCGCAGGAAGGAAGGGGAGCACTGGGCTTCTGGCGCTTAGGGCGAGGAGGAGGAGCGAGGCGGACGGGCCGGAGCGAGCGGGGGGCGGGAGCGGAGCACGCCCGTGGGGAGGCGCTGGGCAAGCTGGGTCGGGCGAGGCGGGCGAGGAGGCGGCGTGGAGGAGGCGAACCAGCGGGCTCAGGAGGAGCTTGAGGGAGGCGGCGAGCGGGCAAGAGAGGGAGAGGGAGGCGAGGCAGAGAAGAGGGAGATGCGGGGAGAGAGGAGGGAGCGTGCGGGCGCGGGGGCTGGGACTGGGTCGGGGTGGGGAGAGAGGTGAGTGGAGAGTGGGGCCGGGGTGGGGCCCGGGTGGCAGCGGGTTGGGGCTGTGGGGTGTGTGCTCTGTGTGCGTGCATGTTGAGTGCGGGTGAGAGGCAGGGAAAGAGGGAGGGAGTGGTCAGCTTGGTGAGGTGGCAGGATGAGTGGAGGAGGAATGGCCAAGGCTGATGTGGCGAGACCCGATTGGAGGGAGTGATTGTAACTACCTCGGTGAACTACGCTCCTAGATACAAGCCTGGATGAGTGGTAGTGGTTGAAATAGTACGGTGGGGCCCCAAAAGCCACTCACTGGTAGTCCTTTCAGACGTCCCAACCACTACCCTCTCAACGGGACTCAGACGGGCGGCGAGTCGGCAAAGCGAAGGGATCAACTACGGACACAAGTGGGTATGTACGCAAGCCACCATACAAGAGTACATCAGAGCCATACCATCTAGAAAGAAAGGAAATATACCAACGCCATACGGCAAGATTCAAATGACCTAGATAGATCTATATTTTAGGATACTTCCTCATACAACACACATCAGAGTATCATGCGGAAGCGGCAAACAAGATCCGAGTACGGATAAGAAGCAAATCGGCATAAGATGCCATAGAAATAAGCACATCCCAACTACAGGTCTCACGGATCCCCGTTCCCGGAATCTCTACACCGAACGATCGTTGCCCACATCTTCGGCTTCTTCCACCCAAAGATCCGATCCGTGAAGGTACCTGCTCATCCGAATCAAGAATTTATCGTGAGACCCTAAGGGTACTCAAGAAGTCTTAATGCCTCTAAAGGGGACACAACTGGGTGACGAATTGCAGCAAAAGATAAACCCTAGCAATTCTACAGATAACGCTAACCATCCGCCTAACCAATGATAGACGGATGTCCGTGAATTAAGAACAACAGCTTATAATGGTAATCTCATCCGATCCATCCTCCTCCCCGCTACCAACAAGGAAGCGGACGAACAACCCCCATCCGCTGGCAATTTTATTAACCATTCCATGAGTGTTGCTCTATTTACTAGTCATGTTACTTAGTCGATTAAAGCGGTACTTTAGTTATGCTTGTCTATGATCAAGAAACTGCTCCAAGTCGTCCATATCCGCGGACACGGCTTTCAGAAAGTTTTACCCGCCGGGTGCACCAATAGCAACACACGCCGATCGACCTCGGAAAACCAAATCAAAACCCAACGAGGCTTTCACGACAACAATCACAGATTCAGAAATATTTCAGGGGCCACCCCTTGAGTCTACCCGCAAAGTAAGCAAGCTCGAGACGGACTCAAGGTTTGCGTCAATGGTCAGAACGACAGCAGATCCCCAATCGGGATCGTCGACATACGAAAACATTCCGCTTACCTAAATAAGACAAAGGTGCTCCTCGCACAAACTTAAATACATAAGTAGCATGGCATAAGTGCGTGGTAGTAAAACACCTCAAACTAGTTTGTGGCCCCAAGAAATACGACGGAATCAAGCTCGCCTGGGGGTCCCATATACCTCCGGATGTGGATAGCGCGATAAATCAAGGAACAGGAATCAAGTACTCGGGGTCTTACGGACACAAGTGAGCAGGAAAACCAAATAGCAGATGTTGCTCACCGTGCCACTTTCTTTAGTTATCCCAACTACTCAAAGTTAAGTTGTTTAGGTACCTCATTATCCAACAGACACTCACATACCCTACACATGCTGTTCTACGACTCGCATGGCTCAAACAACTCCTATAGTAGTGGCTCATGGGGTTGGGGAACAAGCTTGGTGGGGTTTAAAAGTAAAGGCTATGCATACTTGGGATTCAATTTAATGCAATCGCGACTCAATGATGCAAGAATAAGATAGAGGCAATAGGTACTGTATGTATGCAAGCATGTGGAAGTGCTTGCCTGTTAACTCAGTTGAAGCGAGGGACGGATCTGGGTAGTGCTCCTGGTTTCCTTGATACAACCCCTGCTCAGTGTCTATCCGAGAAAAACCAAACAAACAAGGCCAACATGAATATAGAGCACAAGCACATGAATAAGATGCGTCAAACAAACAATCATGCCATGATGAATGATGCACAATTTACATGGCAAGAAAGGTATCATGGCATGGTGAGGTGTGGAGAACAAGTAGCAACATTTTAGTGGAGTTTTGGTTCACATTTTGTTGTCATAACATTGTTGTACCCTATATTTTTATATGATGCATGCTGCAATTAAAGTCATGGATAGCATAAACAGAAAGGTCTCGTCGAGCTGATCATTTTAGACATATCATTTGTTGAATTCGGAGTTTTAAATCAAAAGTTATTAAGTTATTAAATTCCAATGGCATTTGTGGTAAATTAAATAAACTTGGAATTTTACTTGTGCAAAAGGCAAAATGGATGGAATATTTGTAACCCTCTCATTTTTCTGATTCAAAAACATATATGGTTTGTATTATTTGGGTTTGGTGTTCAAAAATTATATTAAGACAGAATTTGAATTTGAATTTAAATAATTTGATTTAGTTTGAATTTAAAACAGACACTCACTGTTTTTCTGCACTCACCTCAGCTAGCTCCCCGCAGACAGGTGGACCAGGGTGACAGAGGGGCCACGCCCAGGGCTGGAAGGAGGAGGACCGCGGTGGAGACAGATAAAAAACCGAGCCTTTATGCAAAACGCCAAGACACGTGTGTGGGCTCCTAGGGACATGGTTGGAAAAACAAACGAGGCCGGGGTTATGTGCAAAAATGAGCCATGATCTTGCATTTCTTCCTCTGCCTCGACGAAACAACAGAAACGCTGGCAGGCGGGATCGAACCAGGACCTAGCCATGAAGTGGGTGACGCCACGCAGAAGCTCGGGTTGGTGCTAGGAAGGGCTAAGCGGCTAGGTAGGGTGTTGGCGCTACCGAGCAGACGACGACGACTTCTACACCGCACCGAGGGTGCTCGACGCCGACCGCGCAACCAGGAAACGAACCAAGGGGAAGGTGTCCGAGATTCGTGTGCTCACCGCGGGCGTGCCGGTGTGGTCGGATCGGGCCGGGGCGGTTGTGAACGGCGGCGAGGCAGACGCTCTGGGGCTAGGGTTTGCCAGGGCGGCACCGTCGGTGTCCAGCGGGGTTGGCCTTCTCCTCCTCGTCCATGCAGTACAGCGTGGGAGCGCCTCGACCTTGCGGACTAGCTCACTTTCGTCTGCGCCCCGGATCGCCGGAGACGGAAGGGGGGGCCGACGGTGGTGGCTGGCGTCGGTGGTTGATGGTGAGAAGGGAGAAGGGGCGAGGCAGGGCCTCTGGGGATGGATCTGGGGAAGGCTAGGAGGGGGAGGGAGAGGATAAGAACGAGGGCGAGGTGGGGCTTGCGTGGGGAGGGTCGGCTCGCCACCTTTTGCCCTCCCTCACGTGCAGGCATGGCCAGCTGCAAGGCAGGCACTAGGAGGAGGGGGTGAGGCAGGTGGCGGGTCGTGGGCAGGAGGCTAGGGGAGAAAAGAGAGGGGAAGAGATGGGCGGCCGGGGGGCTAGGTTGGGGATCCTTGGGGTGGGGGCGACTAGGGTAGGAGGTGGGGTCCTCATGCAGGAGAGGGAGGCCGAGGGAGTAGGGCAGGGGGTGGTCGAGCTGGTAGCTAGAAGGGAGGAGGGTACTAGGGTTTTTGTTTAGGGTAGGTGTAGCTAGGTTTGGTTAGCTAGGAGGGAAGAGGGTAAGGGGTAGATATTAGTGTTTAGCTAAAAAAGTTAAGGCATGGTGGTCATGTGGGCATGCTTGGTAGATTTTAGAGGGGTGGCTTAGGGTTTTAGGTGAGAGAGGGTAGATAGCTTGAGGTGGTACTAGGTTGATCAAACTCCAAACAAGCCCTAAGCAAGATCAAGCAAGAAAAAGAGGGAGAGGGAGAGAGAGATGGCCAAGTGATGATGTGGATTTGAATCATGCATGTTCCATTCAAAGAACAAGCAAAACCCAAGCAAGGGGGTGGTTGGTAGGTGCATGCCTCATGAGCATATGTATGTGCATGGGGCATGGGGGTAGGGGTTAAGCTAAAGGGGGGATAGAGATAGATGATTTGATGAAGCAACCAAGCCCAAAACAAGATTTAAGCAAAGGAAAAGATCCACTTTGAATTTCAAGCAAAAACCAAAACTAGAAAGGTGGCACTTGCATGGCCCATGCAAAATAATTAATGCCAAATGGTTATATTGCGAAAACAACATTATTTCATGTGGCTTTAATCCTTGCATTCCCAAAAAGTGGGCAAAGGCCAAGCAAAAGATGATGGGTGGATCCAACCAACAACATGAGCTAGAGATACTCAAAACTAAAATGCCAAGCTCATATTAATTGGATGGTGGAATTACAAGGTGGTGAAAGAAAAGGTGGTGGAGTCAATAAGAGAGATGCCCTCAACTCAACTTGGGCATTTAATAATATATCAAGAACCAAATACAATATCAAGAGGCAACTACAATTAATCATGCACATGAGATAAGAACCAAACAAGAAAAGGTTTTATATGATGCTTAAATGCAAGGTGGTATGATGGTATGAGCATGATATGATGATGATGCAACAATTGGAAGTGGCCCATTTTATTATTAAAACATGTAGCATTACAGGGGTTAGACAACTGGGATGCTACAACTCTCCCCCACTAAACAGGAATCTCGCCCCGAGATTCTAGGAAGAAGAAGAAGATACAAAGAGAGAAGGATGGTTGACACGGAGTTCATCTTCACGCTCCCATGTGGCTTCATCCGCAGAATGGTGTGACCACTGCACCTTGCAAAACTTGATGGACTTGTTGCGCGTCCTCCGTTCTGCGGTCTCAAGGATTTTGGTGGGGTGCTCTTGATACGACAGATCTTCTTGAAGGTCGATTAGCTCATGATCCACGGTCTTGCCGGGGTCTTTGAAGCACTTCTTGAGCTGAGAGATGTGGAAAACATCATGGACTTTGAGTTTTTCCGGAAGCTCAAGTGCATAAGCAACTTCTCCTCTTCTACCACGTATCTTGAAAGGACCGATGTATCTAGGAGCCAGCTTTCCTTTGATACCGAAGCGGTGTGTTCCTCTCATGGGAGTGACACGAAGGTAGACGAGATCACCAGGGGCATATACCATATTTGTGTGCTTCCTGTCATAGTTGCTCTTCTGACGACTTTGAGCAATCTTCAGGTTCTCCAGAATGATATGCACCTTCTCCTCTGCTTGGGTTACAATGTCAGGGCCAAACCAGATCCTTTCTCCTGCACCTGACCAACCAATCGGAGTTCTGCACTTCCGACCATAGAGAGCCTCGAATGGTGCCATCTTCAGACTCTTCTGGAAGCTGTTGTTGTAGGAGAATTCAGCATATGGAAGGCATTCCTCCCACTTCATGCCAAACGAGATGACGCAAGCTCTAAGCATGTCCTCTAGAATCTGATTGATCCTCTCCACTTGTCCTTGCGACTGAGGGTGGTAAGCAGTGCTGAAGTTCAACTTTGTTCCCAAAGATTTTTGAAAACTCTCCCAGAACTTTGAGGTGAAGATGCTCCCACGGTCTGAGCTGATTTCAAGTGGAACCCCATACAAAGAGACAATCCTGTTGATATAGAGCTCAGCCAATCAATTCCGTAAATTGTTTCTTTGATCGGGAAGAAATGAGCCACTTTAGAAAGCCCGTCGATGACAACAAAATTGCATTGTTGCCCTTCTCGCGATCTTGGGAAGCCAGTGATGAAGTCCATCTCCACTTTCTCCCATTTCCATTCCGGAGGTTTCAATGGCTGTAGAAGACCAAATGGTTTCGATGGACAGCCTTGACTCATGGCTGACATCACATTCTCGAGACATACTTAGCGCAATACCGCTTCAACCTCGCCACCAAGATTGTGTTTTCAAGTCCATGTACATCTTTGTGCTGCCAGGATGGATAGAAAGAACCGAATCATGTGCCTCCTTGAGAACTTGGTCTCTCAGACCCGGGTAGTTTGGAACAAACATCCGGTGTTCAAAGAAGAGCGTGCCTTGATCATCAACATGGAAGGACTCATACTTCGGAAGGTCAAGCTTAGCGATGAGCTTTTTGGTGTGCGGATCACCACGCTGACGAGACCGAATCTGTTCTTCCAAGAGAGGAGTATCCAGAAGGTTCAGGAGATGCCCTTGTTCCACAATTTCCAAGTTGAGCTGACGGAATTCCTCGCACAAGAGAGGTTGCTGTTCTTCCACCATGAGGTTGTTGACATAAGCTTTACGGCTAAGCGCATCTGCCATGACATTTGCTTTGCCTGGAGTGTAGTTGATGGTCACATCAAAGTCATTGATTGCTTCGATCCATCTCCTCTGCCGAAGGTTGAGATCCGGTTGAGTGAAGATATACTTCAAACTCTTGTGGTCCGAGAAGATCTCACAACGGTTACCAAGCAAGTAGTGCCTCCATAGCTTCAACACAAAGACAACTGCTGCTAGCTCGAGGTCATGTGTGGGATAGTTGATCTCATGCGTCTTCAACTGACGAGAAGCATAAGCAACCACCTGTCTCTCTTGCATAAGGACCGCACCCAATCCTTGCAAAGAGGCGTCGCAGAAGATCTGGAAAGGCTTAGATGTATCTGGAGGAACCAAGACTGGCGTGGAAGTGAGCTTCTCTTTGAGTGTCTCAAAACTTTCTTGGCAAGCAGGAGTCCACAGGTACTTCTTGCCTTTCTTGAGGAGATCGGTAAGAGGCTTTGCTATCTTCGAGAAGTTCTGCACAAAGCGACGGCAATAGCTAGCTAAGCCGAGAAAACTCCGCACTTCCTTGACATTAGCAGGAGGAAGCCATTCAACTATTGTCTTCACGGTTTCGGGATCGCAATGCCCTTGGCAGATAACATGACCCAAGTATGTTACTTCAGCAGCCAAAACTCACACTTTGAGAACTTTGCATACAAGGTTCTCACGAGCTTGTTTAAGACACACCGCAGTGTTCCTCATGCTCCTCCTTAGACTTGGAATAAACCGAATGTCATCCAGATATACCACAACAAACTTGTCCAGTACTCCATGAAAACTGAGTTCATCACCGAGAAGGTAGCAAATGCGTTGGTGAGGCCGAAAGACATGACCGTGTACTCATACAGGCCATAGCGGGTGGTGAAAGCTGTTTTGGGCACATCTTCTTTATGAATTTTGATTTGGTGATAACCACTTCTCAAGTCCAGCTTAGAGAACACCACGCCTCGCCACCGATCAAATAGATCATTTATCCGAGGGAGAGGATATTTGTTCTTGATGGTTTTAGCATTTAGAGCCCGTAGTCAACACATAGCCTATCGGTTCCACACGCTTCTTCACAAAGATTGTTGGACTACCCCAAGAAGAAGTGCTGTGTTGAATGAAACCCAATTTCTCTTGTTCATCAAGTTGTCGCTTGAGTTCACCAACTGTAAGGACCCATTTTATATGGCCTCTTGGAGATAGGAGCCGCCCAGTTCAAGCTCAATCACGAATTCAACCTCGCGATCCGGAGGCATACCGCAACTCTTCAGAAAACATCCGGGAACTCACGGACCTTTGGTACCCTCGAATAGCTTCCATAGCATCATCATTTAGAGTTGCCAAGGAATAGAGCCGACAAACAGGAGTCGACTTGGAGAAAAGACTATGGCCTCTGTGGATCTTCAGAGACACCGAGCGCTCAAAGACAATCAATCACAGCTGCATTTGCTGTCAACCAATCCATGCCTAAGATGACATCAATGTCAGAGTTGCCCAGAACAATCAAAGAAGCCAAGAATGAAGAGCCACCAATCTCAACTTTATTGCCATGACTGATCTTAGTTGCCATCATATTTGCTCCAGGAGAAAGATCTATTAACTTCTTTTGGAGAGGAACCAGGACTAACTCGTTCTCACTTGCAAACTTTACAGAGACAAAAGAATGCGATGCACCAGAATCAAAGAGAACTCGTGCAGGGACTGAGTTAACTGAAAGCATACCCATTACAACTCCAGGTGCGAGCTCAGCTTGAGAGGCGTTGACGCAGTTGGCGCGAACAACCGCAGACCCGGGCTTGGTGTTGATGTTGAGAGCCCGAGGCGGTGGTGCACGAACCGAAGGAGAGCTTGTGCGATCTTGGCGGGGTGGAGGGAGAGCTTTGTTCTTCATTGACAGCTCGGTGAGATGTCCAGATCTCCACACGTGAAGCGTGCACTAGTGGACGTGGAGCGAGTAGCTGTGACTCCGCCAGCGCCCAGTGGTGGTTGTTGTAGCCCCAGGAGCCGCAGTGGTGAAGTTTGGTGGCCTTGGCGCGAAACTTGCAGGTGTCTTGTGGAGCCGAGCGACGGTGGGGTGTTAGGAACCCACACGCCGCTTAGAAGGAGCTGCCATGATCGCAGAGCTTGATGCATCCTGTTATGTTTCTTGACCTCGAACATTTGCCCGCTTGCCTCCTCTTGCAAAGGTTGTGTCTGTAGTTCCGTGAAGGTTGCCGGTCTTGCATGCGTGATTGCATACTTGATCGACGCATTGAGCCCTTGCTCAACCTTTCTCGCTTCTTCTTGTCATCGATACCTCATCACCACCATAACGCCGATGATTCATGAAGTTCCCGATATATGTGTCGACGTTATCATTTCCGCTTCAAAGTTGAGGAAGGCCTCCTTCATCCTTTCCATCACAATCTCCGAGAGAAACTGTTCTTGAAAGCTGCCGTGAACCTCTCCCAAGTAGGTCGGAACCCAAAGGCTTGCCTTCAAGTAGTTCTCCCACCAAAGAGCTGCATTTCCCTTGAGAAGGTGGGTAGCACACTTGACCCACTCCTGCTCGAACATCGCAGCCTCGAGCAACCTTGAGATCTCGCAGCCAATCATCCGCGGCCAAGAGGTCGGTCGACACATCAAACCGACGAGGGTTGAACTTGAACGAGGAAGCTCTTGATGTCACCACGCTTGGGAGGTGGAGGAAGTGGAGCAAACTCATTCCTTCGACGCTCTCCTCAAAGCGCTGGTTCTCTTGCATTGCCAAAGCATTAGCTATGCTTGACAATACCGAGCCCGATTCGGAGGATGTCCTCTTCATCCGACGTGGGGAGCCATCTGTCATTGATATAAAACTCAAGTCAAGACTATAATGGAGAATGATAATAATCCAAAATAGTACCAAGATGGAATTAACCAAGATTAAAGGATACAATTTCTTGAGATGATATTAAAATATCAACAAAGTTCATAGCACCTAAAAGATATTAAGCATATCGCACACGATGAAAAGGAGTGTGGTACACAAATATATCAAAGAAAAATTTTCCACAAATTTCGCATTAAAATACCAATAGATGCTAAAATTACTTAACGAATCAAGATTAGTGACTCTACCGATTCAATATACAAAAAATGATACAAGTAGTGGTATGGTGACTCCATCCCGCACTCAAATCATTACTCCGCACATGAACAAGTGGAACACATATCCTAACCCCTTCTTCTCACGTTAAACCTAAAGATTGGTAACTACGGAAACGAACACCCCAAACAAGATAGCGTCGGATACCAAGAGGAAGATAGATTGCGTCGGTTTGCAAAAGCCTGTCGGTATGGAATGTACCATCAGTTGATAACCAAAGGCAGATAAGATAACAACTTGGATGCAACAGATAGACAAGGGATTACACACAGACACACACACACAACCTATGGTACTACGGAAACCCAGAACACGTGAATCCTAGTTTGAACTTTGAGAAGAGGATTGAAAACGTTGCACTTCCTTACCAGAAAAGGGTGGGTGGGAGGGTAAGAAGAAAAGTGGAAGCAGTCCTACTCTCGCGTTTTGCTTTTCCCTAATATACATAACTACTCAAAATATTTGCTAGACTGACAACGACCGTTTGGCTGAAACCCTGAAGGTCGGGATGGCTCTGATACCAATTGTAACTACCTCGGTGAACTACGCTCCTAGATACAAGCCTGGATGAGTGGTAGTGGTTGAAATAGTACGGTGGGGCCCCAAAAGCCACTCACTGGTAGTCCTTTGACGCCCCAACCACTACCCTCTCAACGGGACCTGCAGGCGCGTGGTCGGCGAAGGATCAACTACGTACACAAGTGGGTATGTACGCAAGCCACCATACAAGAGTACATCAGAGCCATACCATCTAGAAAGAAAGGAAATATACCAACGCCATACGGCAAGATTCTAATGACCTAGATAGATCTATATTTTAGGATACTTCCTCATACAACACACATCAGAGTATCATGCGGAAGTGGCAAACAAGATCCGAGTACGGATAAGAAGCAAATCGGCATAAGATGCCATAGAAATAAGCACATCCCAACTACAGGTCTCACGGATCCCCGTTCCCGGAATCTCTACACCGAACGATCGTTGCCCACATCTTCGGCTTCTTCCACCCAAAGATCCATCCGTGAAGGTACCTGCTCATCCGAATCAAGAATTTATCGTGTGAGACCCTAAGGGTACTCGCAAGTCTTAATGCCTCTAAAGGGGACACAACTGGGGTGACGAATTGCAGCGAAAGATAAACCCTAGCAATTCTACAGATAACGCTAACCATCCGCCTAACCAATGATAGCGGATGTCCGTGAATTAAGAACAACAGTTATAATGGTAATCTCATCCGATCCATCCTCCTCCTCGCTACCAACAAGGAAGCGGACGAACAACCCCCATCCGTTGGCAATTTTATTAACCATTCCATGAGTGTTGCTCTATTTACTAGTCATGTTACTTAGTCGATTAAAGCGGTACTTTAGTTATGCTTGTCTATGATCAAGAAATCGTGCTCCAAGTCGTCCATATCCGTGGACACGGCTTTGAAAGTTTTACCGGGGTGCACCAATAGCAACACACGCCGATCGACCTCGGAAAAACCAAATCAAAACCCAACGAGGCTTTCACGGTGAACAATCACAGATTCAGAAATATTTCAGGGCCACCTTGGAGTCTACCATAGCAAGTAAGCAAGCTCAGACGGACTCAAGGTTTGCGTCAATGGTCAGTAAATGACAGCAGATCCTCAATCGGGATCGCCGATACCGCGAAAACATTCCGCTTACCTAAAGCGATGCAGTGCTCCTCGCACAAACTTAAATACATAAGTAGCATGGCATAAGTACAGGGTAGTAAAAACACCTCAAACTAGTTTGTGGCCCCAAGAAATACGACGGAATCAAGCTCTGGCTCAGGGGGGTCCCATATACCTCCCGGATGTGGATAGCGCGATAAATCAAGGAACAGGAATCAAGTACTCGGGGTCTTACGGGACACAAGTAAGCAGGAAAAACCAAATAGCAGATGTTGCTCACCGGTGCCACTTTCTTTAGTTATCCCAGAACTACTCAGGTTAAGTTGTTTAGGTACCTCATTATCCAACAGACACTCACATACCCTACACATGCTGTTCTACGACTCGCATGGCTCAAACAACTCCTATAGTAGTGGCTCATGGGGTTGGGGAACAAGCTTGGTGGGGTTTAAAAGTAAAGGCTATGCATACTTGGGATTCAATTTAATGCAATCGCGACTCAATGATGCAAGAATAAGATAGAGGCAATAGGTCGTATGTATGCAAGCATGTGGAAGTGCTTGCCTTAACTCGTTGAAGCGAGGGACGGATGGTAGTGCTCGGTTTCCTTGATACAACCCACCTCGGTGTCATCAGAAAAACCAAACAAACAAGGCCAACATGAATATAGAGCACAAGCACATGAATAAGATGCGTCAAACAAACAATCATGCCATGATGAATGATGCACAATTTACATGGCAAGAAAGGTATCATGGCATGGTGAGGTGTGGAGAACAAGTAGCAACATTTTAGTGGAGTTTTGGTTCACATTTTGTTGTCATAACATTGTTGTACCCTATATTTTTATATGATGCATGCTGCAATTAAAGTCATGGATAGCATAAACAGAAAGGTCTCGTCGAGCTGATCATTTTAGACATATCATTTGTTGAATTCGGAGTTTTAAATCAAAAGTTATTAAGTTATTAAATTCCAATGGCATTTGTGGTAAATTAAATAAACTTGGAATTTTACTTGTGCAAAAGGCAAAATGGATGGAATATTTGTAACCCTCTCATTTTTCTGATTCAAAAACATATATGGTTTGTATTATTTGGGTTTGGTGTTCAAAAATTATATTAAGACAGAATTTGAATTTGAATTTAAATAATTTGATTTAGTTTGAATTTAAAACAGACACTCAGCTGGTTTTTCTGCACCCAGCCTCAGCTAGCTCCCGCCGCAGACAGGTGGACCAGGGCGACAGAGGGCCCACGCCCAGTGGCTGGAAGGGAGGAGGACCGCGGGTGGAGACAGATAAAAACTGGGAGCCTTTTTGCAAAACTGCCAAGACACAGACAGGTGGGCTCCTAGGGACCGCGGGTTGGAAAAACAAACGAGGCCGGGGGTTATGTGCAAAAATGAGCCGCAGATTGTACTTCTTCTCGCCTCGAAAAAAACAACAGAGAACGCGCGCAGGCGGGATCGAACCAGGACCTAGCGGCCGCGGCGGGTGGCTGCCACGCAGAAGCTTCGGGGTTGGTGCTAGGAAGGGCTAAGCGCTAGGTAGGGTGTTGGCGCCGCTGAGGCGACGACGACTTCTACACCGCGCACAGGGTGCTCGACGCCGACCGCAACCAGGAAACGAACCAAGGGGGGAAGGTGTCTGGGAGATTCGTGTGCTCACCGCGGGCGTGCCGGTGTGGTCGGATCGGGCCGGGGCGGTTGTGAACGGCGGCGAGGCAGACGCTCTGGGGCTAGGGTTTGCCGGGGCGGCGCCGTCGGTGTCCAGCGGGGCTGGCCTTCTCCTCCTCGTCCGCGAGTACAGGGCGTTGCAGGGGAGCGGCCTCGACCTTGCGGACTAGCTCCTGCTCGTCTGCGCCTCCTGGATCGCCGGAGACGGAGGGGGGGGCCGACGGTGGTGGCTGGCGTCGGTGGTTGATGGTGAGAAGGGAGAAGGGGCGAGGCAGGGCCTCTGGGGATGGATCTGGGGAAGGCTAGGAGGGGGAGGGAGAGGATAAGAACGAGGGCGAGGTGGGGCTTGCGTGGGGAGGCGGTCGGCTCGGCCACCTTTTTGCCCTCCCTCACGTGCTCGGCATGGCCAGCGGGCAAAGGCAGGGCACTAGGAGGGTGAGGTGGCGGTGTACAGGTGGGTGGCAAGGGTGAGGCTAGAGGGGGAGAAAAAGAGAGGGGAGAAGAGATGGGCCGGCGTCGGCTAGGGCTAGGTTGGGGGATCCTTGGGCGTGTGGGGGCAGCTAGGGTAGGGAGGTGGGGTCCTCATGCAGGGAGAGGGGAGGCCGAGGGAGTAGGGCAGGGGGTGGTCGAGCTGGTAGCTAGAAGGGAGGAGGGTACTAGGGTTTTTGTTTAGGGTAGGTGTAGCTAGGTTTGGTTAGCTAGGAGGGAAGAGGGTAAGGGGTAGATATTAGTGTTTAGCTAAAAAAGTTAAGGCATGGTGGTCATGTGGCCATGCTTGGTAGATTTTAGAGGGGTGGCTTAGGGTTTTAGGTGAGAGAGGGGTAGATAGCTTGAGGTGGTACTAGGTTGATCAAGCAAACTCCAAACAAGCCCTAAGCAAGATCAAGCAAGAAAAAGAGGGAGAGGGAGAGAGAGATGGCCAAGTGATGATGTGGATTTGAATCATGCATGTTCCATTCAAAGAACAAGCAAAACCCAAGCAAGGGGGTGGTTGGTAGGTGCATGCCTCATGAGCATATGTATGTGCATGGGGCATGGGGGTAGGGGTTAAGCTAAAGGGGGGATAGAGATAGATGATTTGATGAAGCAACTACAAGCCCAAAACAAGATTTAAGCAAAGGAAAAGATCCACTTTGAATTTCAAGCAAAAACCAAAACTAGAAAAGGTGGCACTTGCATGGCCCATGCAAAATAATTAATGCCAAATGGTTATATTGCGAAAACAACATTATTTCATGTGGCTTTAATCCTTGCATTCCCAAAAGTGGGCAAAGGCCAAGCAAAAGATGATGGGTGGATCCAACCAACAACATGAGCTAGAGATACTCAAAACTAAAATGCCAAGCTCATATTAATTGGATGGTGGAATTACAAGGTGGTGAAAGAAAAGGTGGTGGAGTCAATAAGAGAGATGCCCTCAACTCAACTTGGGCATTTAACAATATATCAAGAACCAAATACAATATCAAGAGGCAACTACAATTAATCATGCACATGAGATAAGAACCAAACAAGAAAAGGTTTTATATGATGCTTAAATGCAAGGTGGTATGATGGTATGAGCATGATATGATGATGATGCAACAATTGGAAGTGGCCCATTTTATTATTAAAACATGTAGCATTACAGGGGTTAGACAACTGGGATGCTACAGTGATGTGGCTGGGGGTGGGTAGACTAGGTCTGGGTGCAAAAGGGTTTTAGGGTGGACCGAACTGTTTTGTACGGGGGTGGTCGACTGGGTCAAATCGGCCCGTTCGACTGCCCCCTAAAATATTATAACTTTTAATTCATTTGCAATAAACTTTGGTAAATAGTTTTTAGGCAAACAAAATATCCGGAAGTATCCGGGGGTTTAAATTGAAATAGAAGGAGGGTTTAAATAATATGCATGATGATGACGATGCTCAAATGCAATGTGGCATGATGACATGAGCATGCGGTCATGATGATGCAATGCACAAAAACAACGCGATTTTCTAGTAGTGGTTTTGCGGGATGCCACAGAGTACGACTACATCACCCACGTTCCGACGAACGTTCCGCTGTGAGAATCTTCAAGGGTATGAAGATCTAATCCAATCTCTCTCGTTGATTGCATCTCCTAGATTAGGTCTTGGCTTTCCCTCTGTTCGCATCCGTAGAAAATTTTGATTTACTATGCCGCGAAACCCATCAGTGGTATCAGAGCTAGATCTATGCGTAGATGTGTTTCACGAGTAGAACGCAACATGGTTGTTGCGGGCGTTGATGTTTTCTGTTGCAAGCCTCTTGTTTGTGTTCTTCTTATGGCGGATAGTGAGATTGAAGCGGTCCAGGCCAACCTTACGCGACGTCATGAGACCGGCTCCGCACTTGGCGTGTGGCTTGTACCACACATGTGGCTGGTGGATGTCGGTTCTCTCACTATAGTTGTCATGGGATTAACACCGGAGTTTGGCAACCATAATATCACCGTTGTGGCTTTCCGTAGTAAGAATCGTTCTTAGCATCTACTCCCATAAGCCACGTAAAACATGCAACAACAAAGTAGAGGCGTCTAACTTGTTTGTGCAGGGAGTGTTTTCTGTGATATGGTATGGCCCAAGATGTGATGTGTATATTGTATGCGATGATCATGTTTTGTAATGTTTCACGACTTGCATGTCGATGAGTACACAACCGGCAGGAGCCATATGGTTGTCTTTATAATTGTGTATGACCTGCGAGTCAACTTCTTATACGCCATGTAATAGCTTTACTTTATCGCTAAGTAGTTAGCAATAGTTGTAGTTGCTATTCGTGGTGGAAGCAATCATGGTGGAGTGATGGAGATCATGCCGGAACGCACAAGATAGAGGTCATTGCGCGAAGATTGGCTATACCATGTCACATAAAGTTATATGCATGTGATGTTTATCCCTTTTATGTATCTTATTATGCTTAGATCGCGACGGTAGCATTATAAGATGATTCCTCACTTAAAGATCAAGATAAAAATTGTGTTCTCCCCAAGTATGCACCGTTGCGAAAGTTCGTGGTGTCCAAGCATCACGTGATGATCGGGTGCTATAGACTCTACGCTCACATACAACGGGTGCAAGCCAGTTTTTGCACACGCGGAAATACTTGGGTCTAGCTTGACGAGCCTAGCATGTACAGACATGGCCTCGGAACACAAGAACCGAAAGGTTAAGCATGAGTCATATGAATGATATGATCGACACTTTGTTGTCCACCATTGAAACCACATCTCTTCTCGTGATGATCGGATTAGGTGTGGTGAATTTGGATCGTGTTCACTAAACAACTTGAGGGATGTTGAATTTAGTGGGAGTTCATCTAGTAATTTGATTAAGTTGAACTATTTATCATGAACATAGTCTAAATTGTACTTGCAAATACTGTAGATCACATGGCCAAATCCAACTTCAACTTCAACGCGTTTTTGCGAGAAGGAAAAGCTTAGAAACAATGGGTCTAACTTCACCAATTGGTTCCGCAATCTAAGAATCATTCTGGCGGACAAAAGGACTATGTCCTTGGTAAAGCGTTCGGTGACCCTGCAATCGCTATGGTGATGAGAAAGCTGTCTATCGATCGCAAAGATGATTATGGTGTGATTAAGAGCACCATGTTGTTTGCTATGGAACCGGAGCTTCAAAATCGTTTTGAAACCTATCCCGGCCCTTTGAGATTCTCGAGGAGCCGAAACCATGTTTCGGACTCAAGCCCGCTCGAGACATATGAGATCTCTCGAGAAGTTCTTTAAGCGCAAGATGGAGGAAGGGAGTTCCGTTAGTGAGCACGCCATAAAGATGTCGGGCTACACTCAACGCCTTGAGCAACCGGAATGCACGATTCGGAGGAGCTCAAGATTGACAGGTTGCAATCACTCCTCCCAGCTACAAAAGTTTTGTAGTGACTCATAATCGATTGGTTCCATCGATACGATCACCGAGCTCTTGATGCGAGTACATACCTAGACAAAGTTCGAAAAGGTTCGGAATGGATAAGGCAAAGAAAGGTTCTGCCTATGTTGTCGGTAAGATATTGATCAAGGCTCGGTGTCACTACGGTAAATGATAGGAAGCTATGAGCAAAGTGCCTTATGCCTCGCCATAGGTTCCATCATGTATGCCATCTTTGTGTACTAGACCGGATGTGTCCAATGCTCTTAGTTTGACGGCGAGATATCAAAGTGATCCAGGAGTGGAACCTTTGGACAGCCGTGAAGAACATCCTAAAGTACCTAAATAGAACTAAAGAAATGTTCTTAGTCTATGGGGGTGATGAACAGCTTGTCGTAAAAGGTTACGTCGACGCTAGTTTCGACACCGACAAGGATGATTCTAAATCTCAGACAGGATACGTGTATATTTTGAATGGAGGAGCTGTGAGTTGGAGAAGTTGCAAGCAAAGCGTGATCGCGGGATCTACAGTGGAAGCGGAATACATGGCTGCTGCAGAAGCATCAAGTGAAGGAGTTTGGATCAGAAACTTCATCACTGAGCTTGGCGTGGTTCCAAGTGCATTGGACCCACTGGAGATATTGTGACAACACTGGCGCCATAGCACTCGCTAAGGAACCAAGATATCATCCAAAGACCAAGCATATCAACCGCAAGTTTCATATAATCCGAGATTATATAGCAGATGGAGATCTGAAGATTAGCAAAGTACATACGGATCTGAATGTTGCAGATCCACTGACTAAACCTCTTCCACGTGTAAAACATGATCAACACCTCAGTGCCATGGGTGTGAGATTGTTGCCAGATGTAAACTAGATTATTGACTCTAGTGCAAGTGGGAGACTGTTGGAATTATGCCCTAGAGGCAATAATAAAGATGTTATTATTATAATTCTTGTTCATGATAAAGTTTATATTCCATGCTAGAATTGTATTAAGCGGAAACTTTAATACTTGTGTGGTTTGTAAACAACACCGTGTCCCTAATCGCCTATGGACTAGCTCATTGATCAATGATGGTTAAGGATTCCTAACCATAGACATGAGTTGTCAATTGATAATGAGATCATATCATTGGGAGAATGATATGAAGGACCAAACTAAACGAAGCAATTAGATCGTTTCATCGTGTTCATCTTCTTGAAGCTTTTCCTATGTCAAATATTGTATTCCTTAGACCATGAGATAATGCAACTCCTGGTACCGGAAGAAAGCTTTGAGGTCATCAAACGTCATCCTATGAGAGGGTGATCATAAAGGTGTCTCTCGGTGATCGGAAAGTATCTGTTGGGTTGTATGTATCGAGATGGAATTTGTCCCTCCCAAGTCGGAGAGATATACTTGGCCCACTTTCGGTGTCGATATCAACACCGCTTGCAAGCATGTGGTTAAGGAGTTAATCACAAAGTGATATCGGATTACGGAGCAGTAAAGTACTTGCCGTGAGCGAGATTGAACTAGGTATGGCAATGCAACGATCGAATCTCGCAAGTAAAATATCGCGAGACGAAGGGAATATATATATATGGGATTGATTGAATCCGGCATCGTGGTTCATCCGATATGATCATCGATGAATGTGGGAGTCAATATGGGTGCCTGACCCACCGTTGATTATTGATAGAAGATCATGTTTGCATATTCTCGAACCCGCAGGTCACACACTTAACGTATCTCGACGCTAGGATAGATTGGATAATTGGTTTATGAATTTTGTTGAGTCTCGGATGGGATCCGGATATCACGAGGTTCGGAATGGCCCGAGAATAAGATTCATATAAGCGGCTGATTTTGGAGTTGAATTGTTCGGGTTAATGGTATTATCTGGAAGCTTCTAGAACCTTCGGAAGGGACCAACATGGCCCCACATTTCGGGAGGGCATGGGCCTATGAGGGAGTGTCCTGGCCGCATTGGGCCAGGGCACAAGGCCCCATAGGGCCCAGCCGATTCTAGAGAGATTTGACTCGTTTAAATCTCGGATAGAATTTCTAGATAAGGGAGAGTTTAAATCGTTTAAACTAGAGATAGGATTTCTAGATAAGGAGAGTTTAAATTGTTTAAACTAGAGATAGGCTTGGAGGAGGGCAAGGCTGGCCGCCTCCCTCTATATATAGAGGTGGTGCGCCCCCTACACACACACCTTCCTCCAAGCCCTAGCCTTGCTACCTTCCTCTCCCCTCCACTGTTTGTAGGCGAAGCCTGCAGGTAAATTCTCCACCATATACACCACACCGTCGTGTTGTAGATCCAATCTATCTCTCCACCATACTCGCTGGTCCGAGGAAGGAGGAGACGTCGAGGTTTTGCACGTGTGCATCTCACGGAGGCACCGCCACTTGTGGTGCTAGATCGGATCGGATCGCAAGGAGGAGAAGCGAGTACGACTACATCACCCACGTTCCGAGCGTTCCAATCTTGAATCTTCAAGGGTATGAAGATCTAATCCAATCTCTCTCGTTGATTGCATCTCCTAGATTAGATCTTGGCTTTCCCTCTGTTCGCATCCGTAGAAAATTTTGATTTACTATGCCGCGAAACCCATCAACCCTTCCCCTCTGCTTCCTCCAGCTCCCCCACGTGCCTACTCCTCAACCAGATCGAGATCTAGGAAAGACCCAGACCCCTCTCCTTCCTCCCCACAACCTCATGTCCATGGCCATGGTTTCTCTAAACCCTAGCTCCGGCCTGCCTTGCTAGCCGACGATCCCGAGCGCGCCAAGCTGTACAAGGAGCACGAGGAGCGTTGTCTACTTCATCTACCTCACCTGCAGCCCGCCACGCCGGAGTCCTCGAAGCTCTCGACACGCGCAGCCACGGAACCGGCTCGCGAACCCGGCCTCTGCTCCGATCCGATCCACCTCTCGCTCCAGCGACGTCACGGGCGACCCCCTGGTGAGCCTCTCAAGCTCCTAGACATGCCCGTCCTCCTCCTAGCGGCCCAGACGCGCCGGACGTTCCGAAGCGAGCTCCGTCGTCGCCGGTGAGGTCCGTCGTGTCTGCAGCGATTCGCAGCATCCGTCCGCCTGTTCCTCACCCCGCCTTGCTGTAGCCCTCCTCCGTGCTAGATCTACGAACGAAAGTTGTAGATCGATACCATCTTATCTTTTCGTTTTTTGGGTCGACGCGTTTGCCCAACAGACGTCGGCGTCGCCATCGTCCGAAGATGGCGATCTTCGTGGCCGCTTGGCGTCCGTCGAGTCGTGACAGCTGGCCTTTTTGCGCTGGAGCCCCTGCCCTTTTTCCCGCCTGAACCCGCCGTCCCCAGAGCCCACCTGTCAGCCTCGGTGTATTTTTGCAAGAAAACCCCTGCGCTCTGGAGTTTCTCCGCCATACTGGATCGCCACGCATGTCGTTGGCCGCGTGAGTGGCCCCGTGGATCGACCGGTCCCATCTCGGTCTCATGGGCTAGACAGTGTGTGATGAAAAAGTCCGGTTCTATCCCGCCACGCCGGGATCTTTCTGAGTCAGCTGGACCCAGCGTCGATGACACGGGCTAAGATCCTCTGAGTACAAAAAGTCTGTATGATTTCTGTTTTGAATAAAACAATTTCAGAAAATGTTTTTATAAATGATTTAATTTCTGTTTTAAATAACTTTTAAATTATAAACCCAAATAATACATATAATATATTTTTTAGATCAGAAAAATGTGAGGATTTCAAATAAGCTATTCAAAATAATGTTTGAACACTTTAATTTTCAAATTGATTAAAATTACACTAAAATGCCCTTTTGCCTTAATTAATTAATAACTTTTGTTTTATAACTTTAAAATTGACAAATAATATGTCTAAAATGATTAGCTCGACGAGACCTTTTTGTTTATGCATTCCATGTTCTGAATTGCAGCATGCATCATATAAATATAAAGAATACAGTAACTTATTGGAGTATAAAATGAGACCCAAACTCAATAAAATGCTTATTTCTTGTATACCACACCTCACCCATGCCATGCTACTTTATTGCCATGCAAATTGTGCATCATTCATCATGGCATGATTGTTTGCTTGTCGCATTTTATTCATATGCTTGTGCACTTTATTTATGTTGGCCCTTGTTTGTTTGGTTCTTCTTCGAATAGATTTGAAGCGGGATATATCAAGAAATCCAGAGCACTACCGATCCTTCTCTCGCTTCAAGCTGCCAGCAAGAACTACCACATGCTTGCATACATATAGTACCTATTGCCTCTATCTTATTCTTGCATCATTGAGTCGCGATCGCATTAAAGCTGAATCCCAAGTCTTGCATAGCCTCTACTTTTAAACCCCACCGAAGCTTGTTCCTCCATCCCATGAGCCATTACTACAGGAGTTGTTTGAGCCATGCGGGTCGTAGAACAGCATGTGTAGGGTATGTGAGTGTCTGATGGATAACGAGGTACCTAAACAACTTAACCTGAGTATTATGGGATAACTAATGAAAGTGGCACCGGTGAGAAATATCTGATATTTGGTTTTTCATGCTCACTTGTGTCCCGTAGGACCCCGAGTACTTGATTCCTGTTCCTTGAATATTCGCGCTATCCACATCCGGGAGGCTTATGGGACCCCCCTGAGCCAGAGCTTGATTCATTCTTATTTCTTGGGGCCACAACTAGTTTGGGGCTTTATTACTATCCTGTACTTATGCCATGCTTTACTGCTTTATTTATGATTGTGCGAGGAGCACATGTACTTTTTAGGTCCGTGACACGTTTTCGCTGTATCGACAAGCCCAGTCACACTTTCGGGTTCCCAGTCGTTTACAGCCGTCCACACAAACCTTGAGTCCGTCTCGAGTCGGCCAACCGTTCGGGGTAGCTTAATGGGGTGGCCCCGAAATATTTCTGAATCCTGATCGCTGTCGTAAATGCCTCGTTGGGTTTTGATTTGGTTTTTCCGAGGTTGATCGAGTGTGTGTTGCTATTTGTGCACCCCTGCAGGGTAAAACTTTCTGAAAGCCGTGTCCGCGGTTATGGACGAATTGGAGCACAGTTTCTCGATCATAGACAAGTATAACTAAAGTACCGCTTTTAATTTGACTAAGTAACTGACTAGTAAATAGTGCAACACTCACGGAATGGACAATAAAACTGCCAACGGATGGGGGGTGTTATCCGCTTCCTCGTTGGTAGCGAGGAGGAGGATGGATCATTAATATTCTTATAATCTGGTTGTTGTTAATTCACGGACATCCGCTCTATCTTTGGTTAGGCGGATGGTTAGCTTAGTATCTATAGAATTGTTAGGGTTTATCTTTTGCTGCAATTCGTCACCCAGGTTGTGTCCCCTTTAGAGGCATAAAGACTTCTTTGAGCACCCTAGGGTCTCACACGATAAATTGTTTGATTCGGATGAGTGTAAACTCGCAAGATGGATACTGGGTGGAGGAGACGGACGATGTGGACAACGATCATTCGGTGTAGAGATTCCGGGAACGGGGATCCGTGAGATCTGTGGGCGGGATGTGTTTATTATGGGGCATCTTATGCCGATTCGCTTCTTATCCGTACTCGAATCTTGTTTGCCGCTTCTGCCTGATACTCTGGTGTTTGATGTATGAGGAGATATCCTAAACTATATATCTATCTAGGATATTTGGATCTTGCCGTATGGCATTGCAATATTTCTATTTCTTTTAGATGGAATGGCTCTGAGGACTGTTGTATGGTGGCTTGCATACATACTCATTTGTGTATGTAGTTGATCCCTTCGCCGATTACGCCCGTTCTTGTCCCGATGTTTGGAAATGGTTAGGACGGCCGAAAGGTCTACCTGTGAGTGGCATTTGGGCCCCACCGTACTATTTTAACCATTTCCGCTCGTCCAGGCTTGTAACTAGGAGCGTAATTCACCGAGGTAGTTACATCATGGCTTTGTCCCTGGCTATTCTCGTGGCCAGACTATGAAGAGGACTATCAGGAGGATAGACAGCAGGAAGGTTACGACAACTAGGATCATCTCCCATCGTCAGCATTGCTTGTGACCATGAAGATGGAGCTTCGCCTACGCTATCGTTATCATTACATTATTCCGCTGCTTGATTTGTATTAAGACTGGATCATGTGATCCTTATTTGTGTAACACCTTATGTATGGTTTGTAATGGATGATGTACTGTGATATCCAACCTGTTAGTCTCACAAAATGGTAATCCTGGGATTGCGATGTATGGCATAACAAGCATCTGGGATTAAAAATCCGGGTGTTGACAGATATCGAGCGCCACCGCAGGCCACGCACGTTGTCAAAGTTGTCTGGACGCGCCGCAGGCAATCCCTTCGCCCCGGCCTCCGCCTGTGAACTCGATGCGCAACACCCTCTGCGTGGTGCACAACCTGCTCGATCATTTGACTGAGGTACATTCGCCTGTCCTTTATAGGTTTTATCTGGCCCGCTGTGGGAGTTGGCATCGCCATTGATAGCCGCATACTTTGCAGATGGGCAGCAGCCAAGGGCAATGGAGTTCGTGTACAAGAATTTCGTTCGAGTCATCGTCCGAGGAGGAGTCCGACGGTGAGACCGATATTCTGCTGGCGGCTGCACAGATGGTGCATGACCACTACCTCCTTCCTCCACACAGAGGTGGCTCGTCCAAGCGGCACGAAGCCAATCAGGAGCGTGACTGAGAATAAGGCCACATACGCCTTTACAAGGACTACTTCCATCCAACTGATCCAGTCTTCAAAGAGAAGGCATTCCGTCGCCGCTATCGGATGTCGAGGGACCTTTTCTGGGAAATTCTCAATGGGGTGACGGAGTACGATAACTACTTCGAGGCCAAGTATGAATGTACCGGTAAGATTGGCTTCTCCTCTTATCAAAAATGTTCTGCTGTCATTCGGCAACTTGCATATGGAGTGCCTGGTGACCTCCTCGACGACTACATGCACATGAGCGAGTCCACATGCCATGAGGCTATGTAGCGGTTTTGCAGCGTGGTTATTGCAGTGTTTGGTAAAGTTTATCTGAGAGAGACAAACACCGAATACACTGCCCGCCTTTTGTCCATGAAGGAGAGAAGGGGGTTTCCTAGTATGCTTGGCAACATCGACTGCATGCATTGGCAGTGGAAAAAATGTCCCTTTGGTTGGCAAGGGCATTTCAAAGAACATGCAGAGGGGTGCACACTAGAGGATATTGCATCACAAGATCTCTGGATGGCACTCCTTTTTTGGCCTGGCTGGATCAAACAATGACATCAATGTGCTTCAGTGGTCTTTGATGTTTGCTAGGCCGGCAGAAGGCAATGTTCCATAGATTTCTTATCAGATCAATGGCAATCCATATGATATGGGTTACTATCTTGCTGACGGTATCTATTCCTCCTTAGCCACCTTTGTGAAGACAATCTGCAATCCCGGAGATGAGAAGTGCAAGAGGTTTGCGAAAGAGCAAGAGGCTGCTACGAAGGATGTGGAGCGAGCATTTGGTGTTCTTCAGTCAAGGTGGGCTATTGTTCGGTACCCTTCTAGAACCTGGAGCACAAAGAGGATATAATGTGATGATTGCTTGTGTCATCATGCACAACATGATCGTCAAAGACGAGTGTGATGATGGCACCTTGGACCAAGACTGAGACTTTCAGGATCAGTTGGTTGAGTCAGAGCCAGGTCTAGCTTTTCGGGAAGATTTCATGCAAGCGCAGATTTCATGCAAGCGCATGAAAATTTGCATCACAGGCAAATCAATGAATGGCTTCAACTAGATTTGGTTAAGCATATATGGGTTCGTGCGGAAAATCTCAATGATTAATTCTTTATTTGTTTCGTGTAATTTGAACAACGGTTTAGTTGTTTTATATCGAACCATGTGAGCCTGAACTATTTATATGTAAATACTATTTCAATTTGATTATCTAGTCTAGTTTATTTGCTTCTCCAAAAATAATTATATAACAACGTTCCAGCGCTGTCCAAACATGAACAAATAAACCACGGTGAACCCAAAAGACAAAAACGGACAACGGACCGTTTGAGGCCACTATACGGGTCAGGACGGTAGGGATGCCCTTAGTTCCTACGGAACCGACGACCGAACCGACAATTCAAGGCACCGATTTCTCGGTTAGTTATTAAAATCTTAATGACCGATCGGTCCACGTTTTGTGGGAACCGAAAATTTCATACTACTCCGTCCCACAGACAATCCCGGTCCAGTTAACCGATCCGTCTCCATCCTCCGTCCCCTTTTCCGATACAGACTACAGACGTACATACATCCGCGTCGCACGTGTTCCCTCTCTTCCCTCTCTCCTCTCTTCTTCCTCCTCGTTCCTAGTCCCCCCGATCAACCCTCTCCTGCCACTCCCTAGAATCATATCCGCTCATCCGATTCTTCCGATTCCTATCTCTCTCATCCTCCGGCATCTGTACGTTCCATTGTCTGACTTCGATCCCCCCCTCTGCTTAATCCCTGCGCGTGGATCAGGAAGCGATGGATGTGGAATACCATGAGGTGAGCCCCAGAAGTCAATCCAGGCTTCTGATCTTAATTCGGGTTGCATATATCAATGGCGCATCCCTGTTACGATTTTTTTTATCGTATTCACGATGAGATTTGTTTTCATCAATGCGAAAATAATCGTTTTCGTGGTTGTTTGGATCCTGCAGGAGTACGTGAGGAATCCAAGAGGGGTGCAGCTCTTCACCTGCGGATGGCTGCCGGCTTCTTCCTCGCCCAAGGCGCTCGTCTTCCTCTGTCATGGTACCGCTACTAAATCAAAATCCATCACTGCTCAGTCCTTAATTCCTCAGTTGTGTATCAATCAACCTTGAGTAGTTCTCAAACATGTCGAAACAAAGTCTCTAGAACAGTTTGGTGTCTTCATCCATCATAGTATAACTGACTCCCTTTTTCTTGGTTTCTGTGTGTGTTCATTTGCTTCAGGGTATGGCATGGAATGCAGTGTCTTCATGAGAGGTACAGCGATGCTGCTTGAAACCTTCATGGTCTCCACTTATTTCCGCTTTTGTTTTTAGACATATGGTTTCATAGAAAATTAAGAAATTCACTACGGGGTATAGAAGCCTAGCTACAAGATAATGTTTCACCGATTATTTTCTCGGTGTGTGCGTATATCATATAGGCCTGTTTATTGAATTCATATGTTGAATATAGTATCAACGTATGAACCTTCATGGTTCTTGGTACCAATCCCCCCACTAATTTCTCCTTTATTTTTAGAGATGGTTCCAGAGAAAATTTAAAAAGCTGACGATGGGGTATCGAAACCTAGCTACAAGATAATGTTTCGCTGACTATTTTCTCGGTGTGCGTACATCATATATAGGCCTATTTATTGAAGTCATATAGGCATATTCATGCATTTTACTGAATATATCTCGCTCTTACATCATCCATGACATCACGTGCATGCGCTGTGGGTAGATCTAGGCTTTATGTAGATATTAGTGCCATTGATCCTTCTAGATGCATGCGTCAGCTTGGTTGTTAGGAGAGACAACCGGCCATTTATTTCCTTTCTGCTGCATCCCATGCCATTGCCAGGAGCTTTCTCATGCCATTCTGGCTCAATCTTATCCCTCCAAAGGTTTAACAACTTCACCTTAACATACTAGAAGAGCGCTATGAACTACGTGCAGTTGCTTAATATTTTACATCACATAGTTACTGATATATAGTTAATCTATTTTGCATTACATTAAAATCTATGGAAACTAAAGATCAAATGTTGTGTAATGTTAGCTTTGTGCATCCCCAGGGGATTTATTGTCCCCATAAAAAAACAGGGAGTTTTAGACTATAGTGAACCCTCTTCACAAATTATTTCGATTGACTTTATTGCTTACATGGTACTTCCACGAAGCCTTGATTATGCATGGAGAAAGATCCTAAATATGAAAGATCTGTAGGACAGAAATAGAAAATTGGCAGCCAGATATCATTGCCGTGCACTCTTAAGAAAAGGTTATAGATGCTGATAGGGAACTACTACTTGATGGTGATAGATACACTTCCACCTTTCTCAAAAAAAAGGCTTTAGCAGCTGCTGCGCAGCGTGAAATTTTTCTAAAAAATCTTCTTTTTACACGCATCTAAATTCGCACCATTTGTATAAGAAGAGACCGCCAGACACGCAAAGTACAAACCAAAGCGGAAAAGCGAAAAGGAAAAACAGAGAAACAGCAAAGGCAAACAAGAAAAACTGTACAGCTACTCTAAGCTTCGCCGTCGTAAAATTTAATGCAGAAAGGAGTTAGCACATGCCTGACAAGAACAGCTAATGTGCCTTTGCTTGTATTAGCCCTTTCTTTTGGACAGAGTGTTATGCCCATTCTTGGGTAGTTTGAGATCCAGACTCCTGAGCCATTTTTTACCAAACAAAGAAAGAATCAGACGTCCTTCTGTTTTCCTGTCTACTCTTCCCATAGAAATTAATATGTAAGTTCAGAATTTAGGTTGTAGTGGATCACACTCTTCTCACTTGTAGTGATGGGGCCCTTTTGTTTGGCCGCAAGCAAAATATATGATTTGGATAAAGAGGGAGGATGATGGCAACTACTCAATTTACATCAAGTGATATTTTCTTTTAATAATTGCGACATAATAAGTGATGATAGTCTTCTCATGTTGATAAGAGAATATTATGCCGAAATCCAGCCAAGACAAATTGTTGATTGAAGTAAAAGTTTACTTCTTGTCGGGGAGTTCAGTTTAAATAACACCTGAATGAAAGAGCAGATTAGTAATTCTAACTGGTAAGTCCATGATAGATCTAATGGAGGACCATGGACATGGTTGTGCTGCATCCGTTGTGAAATCTATATTTCGTATAACCCAAATCCATATAGATTACCACGATTTCAAGAAAATCGGTAGGTTTGACTACAAGCCTTTTTTCTCTTTATATTTAATCCACAAACAGATAGTACAAAATATTTTCAGATTGGCTTGTGCAGTCGATTTAGTCGCCGCGTTGGGCGATTTTTCGTTGCACGCTATCCAATTCTTTATGCATGCATCACAGTCGCAATTTTCAGTTGAGACCTGCTCCCCATAATCTCAGTGCAAAGTCGCTGTCATGCCCAAAAGAAAGCATATAGCAGGTTTGACTACCAGCAACAATCCAACAACACTCAACGCATTGTTTAGGTGATCACTTAAACAAACAGGGATGACTTTTATGATTGTAGAAGTGGTCCTTTTCTTCCTTGTGTCAACTTCAGGTTCCAGAGTGGCCCTGGTGATGCAACTAACTACTTTACTCATACCTGCTACATCGCCCTCGCTGCTTTGCTTTCAATTACGATCACGGAGATGATTTTGGCCCTACATTTTGTGGCCCTGACCCCTGAGGCACCTAACTACTTTGTCTTGCAAGTTGTAGCTGATGGTAATTGGGATCAAACTGTTCTATTTGACCTGTAAATAATCACTAGACAAGACGGTGTTGCATGGCACGATATTATATAATCTTGACTAGGCTCAGAAAGATAGTAGATATATAACTCCTCTAATGGTGTGGGTCAATGTTATTTCCTCTCAGCATGTGGGGTCAAGTTGGCAGCGGCGGGGTTTGGTGTGTTTGGCATCGACTACGAAGGCCATGGCAAGTCCACAGGCGCCAGGTGCTACATCCAGAAGTTCGATCACCTCGTCGCAGACTGTGACCGTTTCTTCAAGTCTGTCTGCGGTAAGATCAGTTTCCACATGAACCATGTATGGAATTATGTTTAGCGGACCGACGAACCAACAGTGTGCAGCACTCTGTTTGCAGACATGGAGGAGTACAGAAGGAAAAGCCGGTTCCTGTATGGCGAGTCCATGGGTGGCGCCGTCGCCCTGCTGCTGCACAGGAAGGACCCGACCTTCTGGGATGGCGCCGTGCTCGCCGCGCCAATGTGCAAGGTACAGATCATTGTGAATTTTGTTTTGCTGCAACTGTCTGCCTGCCTACTACCAGCCCCAGTGTTGGTTATCTTTTTTCATTCGGCATTGTGGTGCAGATATCAGAGAAGGTGAAACCGCATCCGGTGGTGATCACACTCCTGACGCAGGTGGAGGAGCTCATCCCGACGTGGAAGATCGTCCCGACGAAAGACGTCATCGATTCGGCCTTCAAGGATCCCGTCAAGCGCGAAAAGGTTCGGTGAGACTCTCTGATTGGTTTCACAGTATATCAGGGAGCATTTCTTGCCTGGATAACAAGCCCTTCTTCTGAACTCGGAGCAGATCAGGAAGAACAAGCTCATCTACCAGGACAAGCCGCGGCTCAAGACCGCGCTGGAGCTGCTGAGAACCAGCATGGATGTCGAAGACAGCTTGTCAGAGGTACTGTAACTTCAGGGTGCTGAAGGTTTCTTGAATAAAAGGAAGAACTCTCCTGCAATTCTCTAAAGAAATGTGCTTTTCACAGGTCAAGATGCCCTTCTTCATCCTGCACGGCAAAGCCGACACGGTGACCGACCCGGAGGTGAGCCAGGCGTTGTACGAGCGTGCCGCCAGCACAGACAAGAGTCTCAAGCTGTATCCCGGAATGTGGCACGGCCTCACCGCAGGCGAGCCTGATGACAATGTGGAGCTGGTCTTTGCTGACATTGTCGCCTGGCTCAAGGAGCGCAGCCAAGATGGCCGGGTGAGAGCTCCATCAGAACCTGAAACGCACCAGAGTGGAGCATCCAGCGAGGAGAGTCAGACATGGATACACGGCCGGCGCCGGCCTCGGCGGCTAGGTGGTTTCCTCTGCGGGCAATGTAGAATGTAAACATGGATACAATCCAGAGCTATACATTAGAAACAAACCAGCATGTGAAAAGATGTAAATATGGTGCTGCGGGAATGCTCAGTAAACTGAATAAAATCTTGCCTTGTCAGGAACAGGTTGTTCTTGTTACAGTCTAGTTTTCTTGTGTTCCGGAGAAATATTAGCTTCATATAAGGCAGCTAGATAGACACACAGTTGTGAGAGAACATGTAATTTATACCATATATGCTATCATCCCAACAGAGAATTAGAAGATCCAGGTTTATCACCGACAATTCAACTTGAATATTCGTATAGCTGAGACCGACAGAAAAAATGACAAGAAAAAGAATGACATGACATTACACCAACAACCAAGGTATTTAGTAAAATCCACAAGGACTTATGTGGCCACAGCTTTGTCAGTAAGGAGATTAACCAAGAAGCTAGAAGCAGGCCACCAAAATTTTGAAGTATTGTATTCCGCTCTACGCTTATTGGCCTCCACTGGTGGTGCCGGCACCATCTTGGTCGCCGAAGATCCGCTTGCGGAAGTCGGTGACCATGAGGGGAAGACCGTCACGGAGGGGGATCTTCGGCTCCCACCCGAGGAGCTCCTTGGCTTTGGTGATGTCTGGCTTGCGCTTGTGCGGGTCGTCCTGAGTGTTCTCACGGAACTCAATCCGCGCATTTGGGTCGATGGTGTCCTGGACAACCTTGGCCAGCTCCAGCATGGTGAACTCACCAGGGTTACCCAAGTTGAATGGTCCAATATGCTCCCCTTCCATCAGCTTCATCAACCCCTCAACCTGGAAGAAGACAAGGAATAAGTACAAGGAATGCAAATGACATGTAATGCCAGATGGCCGAGTCCCTTTTTTTACAAGAGTTCTTGTTTGTAAGTTATGTAAAAGTTCTGAGCCACTGGGAGGCTGATTACTGCTATTCTACCAAGCCATTTTCAGATAGCATTGCTATAATTATTTCATCCATAGATGATTTACCAGATCAGAAACATATTGGAAACTCCTGGTCTGCTTGCCATCACCGTAAACCGTCAAAGGCTCCTTCCTTAACGCCTGCCACCATAATTATACATATTAAGTATTAGTTGAGAAATAAGGAAATATCTATGATTTCTAAACTAGAAGAGCAACAGCAAGTATGTTTACCTGAGCAACAAAGTTGCTGACAACACGGCCATCGTCTATGCACATGCGCGGGCCATATGTGTTGAAGATCCGAGCAATCCGAACCTGGATAGGAGAAACATCACTAATCAGTACACAAGAAGACCTATCTCCATACAAATGAAACGGAAATTTCAGTGCTTGCAACAAATATAAATGGCACTGTACCTCAAGGTTGGCACCACGGTGGTAGTCCATGGTCAATGTTTCAGCTGTACGCTTGCCCTCATCGTAGCAGCTCCTGACACCTGTTGTTTAGAGAAACACATATATACATCAGTCAAACTTCTCTGGCGCAACTATACATTCTATATGTAATGAGTTTAAACAGTACTACAAGACAAATACATTTATGACAAATGGAGCAGGACTAGCTGTAGTTATCTGGCTCAACAAACTTTCCTACTTTTCTGTTAGGTTGGTGGATGTTTGGTTAAGTGCAAACATAGTTTTGCCCCCCTTTCCTCCTTTGTTAAGAAGGGATCCACCAGGTTGGAGCACATTTCACCAACCAGAATTGTCCCTTTCCAACAGAAGGAATCAAAGCATGCAGGAGGCTACCCATCTAGATTCTACGGCCAGCATCTCCAGCTAGTAAGATTCCAACACCCCTTTCCCCAAAATGACTAGTACACGAGGATTTCTGATTGAACAATAAGCTTCAGGTCAAGAAATTTCTGGAGAAAATCTCATAATATCCCCTTTCTCTTTTAACATTTTTCTACTTCTTTATTATCCCCATTCACCCAGAACTACTTCATCAACTACTACTGAGTAAAACTAGGACAACGCCAAATCCATGTTCAGTACACCTACTCTCCATATCATACAAAAGTATGAAACGCAATCAATGTGAGACCAGAAGCCCATAAACACCATTTGTTTGGTACCCAACAGTTGGAGGCACATATTGGGCAGCTTCTACTATGCATGATCCAACTTGGATCTACCTTTTGTTTTCCTAACCTCATGTAACAATAAGCAAACATCACCGTGATATGTAAGATAATGACACAGAAAGAAACCAAGCACTATCACACTTAATAAAGAAATTGAGCTGACAGAGTATTTATGAGAAGAGTGATTACCGATGGGGTTGACATTGCCCCAGTAAGTCTCCACCTGAGGGTGCTGGAGGGGATCACCGTAGACCTCACTGGTGCTGGTGAGGAGGAACCTGGCTCCGATCCTCTTGGCCAATCCAAGCATGTTCAGTGTCCCAACCACATTGGTCTTGTGCCAGCTCAAAGGTCAAGGATCACACAGTCCATTTCCAAAGAACACGCCACATTGCATAGTAGTAATGATAACTTGGTTGTTGGACTACAACCTCCAAAAAGGAAGGTGGTTGCAAAAGCAAGCACAAGGAAAAGCCATGTTGAAGTGAACAGTAAGCAAAGTTGCTTAGCAGGGAAAGGGACAGACGCCACTTGGATCTCACGTTTTCGCCCCACTTTATGTCAGAGTTAAGCTTACTCCACAGCTCAACCAGATCCAGGCACAACGTGGATCTGCTTTTGCCTTTTCTTCTCCTACATCCTATCGCCAGATCATAAAGTTAAACTAAACTGGAGTACAGAAACGATATTTGATCTAAAAAGATGCCACATCTACAAATTTTGATGACAGAATCAACTTTTGCTCCTGCGCCTGTCAAGCGCACCAGATTCTACTCTGCACCCTGTATGTACTGTCTACTGTATGCCAAAATGATATAATTCCGGTATAGATAAAAATCTAAAGACTCAAGAACTTCTGTACTGCCTCAACTATTTGATTGAACTAAACGCTAGTACACGAGTTCAAATAATGCAAGACATAGTGCTGCTTTTTATGGGGGAAATGGAAACGTGGCGCAAATTCCGAGCTCCACGGATCCAAATATTCCCCTTGCAATCCCAGATTCCCAATTCAGTAATTTAGGCCGTAGACTAACTAGATGTGCAGTAACTGGCAGAGCTACGCAAAAGAACAAATCCCTCCTACCACAAGCATCTCCCACCAAAAAATGCAAAGCAAAAACAATTTTTTTACCGATCACAAAAACAAACGATCAAAGATCCAAGTAGCGAAGCGTGAGGTATGTAAGGAATGAATCAGGTGAAAGGATATGATAGTCTTGACGGGGTTGTACTTGTAGTGGACGGGGGATGCGGGGCATGCGAGGTGGTAGATCTGGTCGACCTCGAGGAGGATGGGCTCCACGACGTCGTGGCGGATCATCTCGAAGTTGGGGTTGCCGAAGTGGTGCATCACGTTCTCCTTGCGGCCCGTGAAGAGGTTGTCGACGACGATCACGCTGTCGCCGCGGGCCACCAGGCGGTCCACGAGGTGGCTGCCGACGAACCCGGCGCCGCCGGTGACGAGGACGCGGAGGCCCTTCCGCTTGAGGCCCAGGGGCACCTTGCCGCCGACGAAGTGGCGGGCGGGGTTGTGCGCCGCGGGGTCAACGGAGAAGCGGGAGAGCGAGCCGGAGACGGCGGCGGCGCCTCCGGAGGAGTAGGCGCCGGTGGCGGGGCCGGTGGTGCTGGAGGGGCCGGCGAAGAAGAACAGGGCGGCGGCGAAGAGCATCCCGGCGAGGGCGAATACCGGGCGGTGCTCGCCCGCGGCGTACCGGGCGGCGCGGGAGAGCCACGACGCCTTGGAGCTGGCGGGCTTCGGGGCGGCGTACGCGCCGGCACCGGCGCCGGCGGACGGGGAGGCCCCGCCGCGGTAGGTCAGCTCCGACGCCATCTGCGGGGACCTGGTCGTATCGCCGAACAACTCTAGGGGCCCCCCGTGTAAGAACTCCAGGGACCTCGCCGCGGTTTGTGTCGGTAGGGGGGCGGTGAGGTGCGTGTCAGAGTCCGGAGCAGAGGTATTTATGGGCCAGTGGACGACGCGGTGCGGTGCCTCGCGGGGGCGCTCCAGGCCATTGGATGGGTGCGACGGTCAGGATGGCTCCTCGCTGTGGGCGGGGCTGGTGTGGGTTTGACACTTTGACTATTTGGTGCGGCCACCGTATGTAGGGTGCGTGTCACCTGATCGCGACTCAAGAAAGTCGGTCAGTCGGCGGCGCCCGCTTGTTCTTGGAAGTGTGAAAATGGCCTGGTTTGTTTCTTCTACTCGTACCAAAATAAACCTAACCTGGCTTGCAAGCTCTTTGAGATCGTCTTCTGTTTCCTTTTTGAAGTAGTGAGTGATTACTAATTAATTCCATAATATGGAGTATGAATTCGTAGAAGATTTTTATTCTCTTATTAATTCACTGCCATACTTGCCTACCAACACCTAGATTTAGACCAAATGTCATTTATTTATCTACTTCAATTAGTACTACCTAGCAACTAATGAATTAATTGAACAAATTAATTGACCGACAACTTTTGAGGAATGAATTACTACTAGGAAAACCCTCATCTGTGGTGCATATTAGATGTGTCGCTGATACGTCGTCACTAAACTAAACTTTTGTGGTGCATTTTGAAATGCGCCACATAAGTCATCAAACTTCTGTGGCGCATATTGCCAATATGCGCCATAAAACTCTCTTTTTGAAATTCAAAAAAGGCGGGCTAAATCCTGTCCAAAATTTCAAATCGCTAACTTCTGTAATATGCGCCACAGATTTTTTTCTGAATTAATAAAAAAGCGGCCTAGATCTGGCCGGAGTAGGAGGTGGGTGGAAGAGGAGGGTCGTCGGAGTAGGAGGAGGGGTCGCCGGAGTAGTAGGAGGAGGGGTCGCCGAAGTAGGAGAAGGAGATGGATAAGGAGTAGGAGGTCATCAGTGGAGGAGGGGTCACCGGAGTAGGAGGAGGAGTAGGAGGAGGCGGTGGAGAAGGGGTCGCCGGAGGTGGTGGAGGCCATGACCGGAGTAGGAAGAGGAGTGGCCGGAGAGTGGAGAAGGGGAGAAAGAGAAGAAGGGGAGGCGAGAAGAAGTGTAGGAGAGGAGTAAAGGGGAGAAGGATAAAATAGGAGAGGGAGCCGCGGGAATTCAAAATTCGAATCCCAACAATCATGTGGCGCATATGGATGATATGCGTCACAGAAGTTTATCCCTCTTTTTATTTTTTGTTGCAGGAAGAATACTTCTTTTTGCCATATTTTTTACTCTTTTCGAATTTGGAGAATTTGTAAATTGTAGAATGGCCTTTGGCGGTTAAATTTGACTAGAAAATTTCGAGACGATCGTTTTGATGGGTAAAATATTTTTTCTGACATCGTATGCAAAAGTTATGGTCTGTTTTACCGTGTCATGACTTTTTTTACAAAATACATCAAAATTCATTTTTTTTTCAATTTTTCCTACAACTATACCCTAAAATATAACTACATCTCAAAGGAATTATTTTTTTGAAATTTTATCATTTTCATTTATTTTTTACAAAAGTTAAAAGACGATTCACAGGAGGGGTGAGATATGTTTTTCCACATATTGTGGCGTATATTTCTATATGCGTACGAAAACATCACTTTCTGTGGCGCATATAGCCACAGATGGTTGGTCACCAAGATTTTGTGGTGGGGCCTACCCTTACTTTCTTTGGCGCATATGAACATATGCGCCACAGAAAGTTGGTAGCCCAACCCGATGACGGCTCCCACCATATTTCTATGGCGCATCGTCCCGGTGCATGCGCCATAGAAGAGTGAAGGACTCTGTGGCGCATTTGGTGTAATGCACCACTGTTATTTTCCTGTGTCATGGGAGAACATATGCGCCACAGAAGATCCATCTATCTATAGTTGTTTTCCTAGTAGTGAATTCATCGATCCAATCCCTGCCTCGGTGTGTGATGTTCTCTCGTTGCTCACACTCTTTATCATCATCATCGGTGGTGCGGTCTTGCCACGCGACTGACCACATTGTGCATGGCATCAACGTGGCGAGCATGTGTTGTCGCCTCTGTGTGTCATGATGGACCTTAGTTGGGAAGTGTGAGTTATCAGTCAGAGGTAGCCCTGCCGTTCCTGACACCTGGATGCTTCCCGGGTATCTTCTTCTTATTCTCTTGTTTTCGGATTATTTTTGAACAACAAATGTCCTCTCCATGAGGTTTCATCCGGTCTTCATGAACGTGGGTCCCTTTATCCATTAGTTCGAAGGTCATTCTCATGTTTGGCGGTGGAGATCAACATAGCCGACCTAACAACAAAGCACAAGATCTCGCAATGACATTTAGTCGCACCGTGAACCCTGCCAAATATGGTAGGTTGAAGCTGAAGGGTTCGTGGTCGAACAATATGGATTGGGCATCTTGATTTTATGAACCTCGTTGTTGTTGTGACTAGGATGGGAGACGACGTATTTACGACGACGTGGTGCTTCATGGGGCACAAGTGCCAATGGGAGATTTGATCCGTTTGACCTCACCGCGTGTGTCAAGAGCATTGCAGATAGGAGGTATGGATGGGTGGAACATGTGGCGCGGTGTCTCGTGGGACACGAGTGCCAACGAGAGCTGGATCTGTTGGACCTCTCAATTTTTTGTGTTGGGGGAAGTTCGGAGGAGAGGTATTTATAGACGTTTCAAAGACGCAACATGGTGCCTCGTGGGACATGACTGCAGTGGCGAAGCTACGTTAAAACAAGGCAAGGACATTGCCCACCTATGAATCTTACCGGTTACCAACTATTATATCATACCTCTAGTATATCCAAATTGTACACTTAATTTGCTCACTTTCCATGATATCTCGACTTTGATTTGTTGTTCGTCCCGCTCATGAATTGTGCCCAAGCTTCGCCGATGCATGAGTGCCAACAGATCTTGGATCGGTTGGACCTCACCATTGTTTTGGTCGGGGTTGGGAGTTGGGAGAGAAAGTATTAATGGGTGGTGAAAGACGATACGTATGGTGCCTCATGGGACATGAGTGCTGGCAGAGCTTGGATCTGCTGGATGTCATCGCCGTTGGTGTCAGGGGTGTTGGAAGCCGAGGTATTTATGGGAAGTGGAAGTCGTGGCGTGGTGCCTCATGGGACCAAAGTGTGCGAGTGGGATCTTGGATTCTTTTGATCTCATAGTTGTTTTTTTTTCGAGGGGAGTTGGGAAGAAGGTAAGTATGGGCGTCAGAACATGGGTATGGCGCCTAACGAGACACGTGTAGTCAACACGGGTGCCATCGAGAGCTTCGATTGTGTTGGTGGAGAGTTGGGATATGTGGTAGTTGTGGGGCGAGATCCTTGAATTTTTGGATACGACATTGACGCTTGACTATAAGGGCCTATATAATGTTGGATGATATGTTACAATTGGTAGTATTTGTAATTGTGTGTATCAATGTATGTTCAATGTATTGTTTAACATTTAATTGGATTGGGTGGATGTGTTTGATAATTCTCGCAGGGGACGCGTCCAATGCAAATGGACTACTTTCTATAAATTTGAAGAATGCAATTACGAACCATTCGATTGTGCACTAATGGTAAAATCGTCCATCCACTTTGCAAATAGGCACATAAACATTTTCTCTCTCATATTTCCGGTCATATTTTCTCATTTTCTCCCAAGTCCCACACGTTATCTCTTTTCACGTATTCTTGTGTTCCCGGAAAGAACGGCGAGGCAATGCATCCATCATGATACATGAAGCTTCATCTCAAGGGTATCACAACCACGACGAGACTCTAGAATCTATTCATGTCGGCTACCTTTTCCCCAGCCAAATTGACATCCATGTCCAGCACCGAGTTATGCTTCTCCAACTGGGGTTTAACCACTTCTTTTTATCTAGGATCAAGCTATGTGTGTATGTAATTGGTTTTTCTTGCTTGTTATATTTTTGATTTGTTTGATCCAGATGGTGCAGGAGCAATTAGGTTGTCTAGGATTTGAATGGTGACTGTGCTCGAGACTCAGTTTCATCAAATTGTTAATTTGTTTTGGTCAACGCTGATAGAGATCTCGAGATATATAAAACAACACAAAGTAAGTCCACTATGTTTGCTTGTTCTTCTGATTCGAAACATGTGCTTGCTATAATGTTGCGCATAGCCTTGACCTTAAACTTTGTTGCCGGAATCACCGCTCGGAGATGTATACTCCTTATTCAGCCTTATTCATTGTAATGGAGGTAGTATGTGTGACGGTGGCCGGCCCTTGTGCTGAGCCCGGTCATTAAAGGAATCATGGGTTCCATCTAAAAAGAGAATGTGACGTGTCCTTGAGATTCGAAATAGTCAAAAATCAATGGGGATTTCTGTACCAATTTACATTGTCTACGCGACTTGTTCCTCTTAACAAGTGAAACAGCTTGAACAGAAACGAAAAACTTTTTAAGATGCATAATTACCTCCTCAAAACAGTTTTTTCGCTCCGCTTTATAAATAAAGCATACAAGTGAGACCACTACTAGGCCAGACAGCGCAACGCCCAAAGACAGAGACACAACAGGATACACGATGCTGGGCGGCAGCAGCACACACACACCCGAACTAAAACAAGAAAAAACAAAAAAGAATAGAGACGAAGACGGATCGACTAAACGAGGAAGACCGCAACCGCTGCACCCTCTGAAGAATGCCCACCACACTCCTAGACCCGAATCGTCACGCACCAAGCAGCACCCTCAAGAGGGAAAGCGAGCGATGCTGCCGGGCCAGAGACTGGCCCTAGGGTTTCCCCCGGCACACAGAGGGGGATGGATGAAGGAAAGCCACGACACCCTCCAGGAAGGAAGATGCCACCCACGGACGACACCATATCGGTGTCGGTCAAGCCGACAAGGATTTCTTCCGAGGAACCTATCCACAACCCCCGGACGAGCCATTGCACAGAAGGCCCGCGAGGGCGAAGCCCCGCCACCACCAAAACATGCCGCCCACGAGCATGCGCCACTCCGGTTCTGACTTCGTCATCATACTCTCACCGAGCAAACCGTCGCGAGGTCTGCAACATCACGACATAGGTAGAAATAAAACAAGGCCCACAGTACCTCGAACGCGTGGGAGGGAACTTCCTCCACCGCCGGAGGCGGTAGTTGACCCGACGCGACCGCAGACAAACTAGTCCTCCATGGGTCCAGCCGGGCCCAGCAGGCCCGTAAAGCTTCCGCAGAAGCAAACCAGTCCTATGGCGGTCTGGCCGGGCCCCAATGGCCCCGTAAAGTCTGCCACCACGCTGCAACAGGCCGGCCGAGGATGTCGTGGATCCCATCCACCCTAACCCGCCAAGATCTGCAACGCAGCCAAAGAAAAGCCGGTTGGCCCGCCTAACCCATATCCGATACCAAATGGCCCCGATCCGGGACGCCATGGCCCCGCCCGCCTCGAGCTCTGCCTGCCGCGGTTGCGTTGCACTGCCCCACCGTCCATAGCCGCACCGCCGTGCCGTCTCCCATGCTGACGCGGGACCTCCGCCGCCCCAAGAGCACCGCCGTCGGGGCCACCTTGCTGCCGCCTGAAGATGCGCCACCACACCTGCAGCACACCCACCACATCTAGGACCACCACCCTAGCTACCGAGGCCTGTTCACCACCGTCGGAGACCAAGGACGACGACCGTCTAGGGGCGAGCTCCAGATTGAGATCTGGCCGCGGGCTGGCCACAAGGAACCAGTGCACGAGCGGACGCGGTCAACGGCGCCCTGCCACGACCACCCACCACCGCAGGCCCTTCAGCAGAACGAAGAGGAGGAAAATCCGACGACGACAGCGACCACGAAAGCGCCTAGCACGACGGCCTTCCTCAATACTGCCGCGTCGAGGCTGAGAGACACCAGATCCCTCCGCCCCCTTCACCGGCGCCGCCCGGACTTGTCCGGCAGCAACCTCTAGGGACGGCGAGGAAAAGGACGAGAGGAGGAGGGGGCTGGTGTGTGTGTGTGTGTGTGTGTGTGGTTAGGGAGGAGGGTAGGGTTTTGCCCCTCCCGTCGTCTCGACGCGAGGAGCCCTTTTTTCGTAGATGACCTCCCTCTCCACCCGTTTGTGTTCCCCGATGCATAAGATAATGACGTCCCTATACTTGTCGCTAGCTAGCTCGATTTAGTCCTTTAAATTTTTTGATTTTGTCCATGTACTTGTGAATAGGGTTCAATTAAGTCCAATTTGATGTTTGCTTGAGTCGAATTTGACAAGGATGACACGTGAAATCTTTCAAAAAAACACTCACACACAAAAAAATAAAAAATAACCACAAATATTGCAAAACTGAGGATTAGTCCATGTACTTGTCCGGATGACTCGATTTAGTCTCGATACTTGTCAATTAGACTTGATTTAGACCAAATGCATGTTTCTTATTTTGAGCTCATGCGAGGACCACGTGAACACATGTCCCACTTACGTAAAACTAGTTAGCTGAAAAATTTATAGAGACTCCCTTTACGCATCTAGAGCACGAAAATTTGTAGAGACTCACCACGCTAGAACGTATATTTTTCGCTCCTAGATATGTGATATTTACATGTACTTACTCTCCATCTAATACATAAGCCAGCACTCCAACTTGTTACGGTATCCTTCAATTCAAGACTGTTCTATTTAAGAGGGAGAGAAAAGGAGGAAGTCGATAGAAATGGATGCAACGGTGGCGACGATCACTAGACCGGAACGTGTAGCTTTTTTCATAGAAAGGAGGTGACATCGAAATGATACCGGCAGCCGCCGTTCGAGATGTGGGAGGGATACTACAAGTTTCCATGTCAGCCGCTCTACTGTAAGTGGGACCTGCGTCACCTGTAAGTGGGACTCGCGTTCACGTCAGCTCAAATTCGATGACAAATATGTAAGTGAGACCCGCGTCACGTCTTGTTCACGTCATCTCAAATTCGATGACAAATATGTAAGTGGGACCCGCGTCACGTGATGCGGGTCCCACTTACATTAGAGCGGCTGACGTGGAAACTTGTAGTATCCCTCCCACATCTAGAACATATATTTTCGCGGCTGCCGATATCATTTCGATGTCACCTCCTCTCTATGAAAAAAAGTTACACGTTCCGGTCTACTGATCATCGCCACCGTCGCCTCTCCATTTCTATCGACTCCCTCATTTTCTCTCCCTCTTAAATAGAACAGTCTTGAATTGAAGGGTATCGTAACAAGTTGGAGTGCTGGCTTATGTATTAGATGGAGAGTAAGTACATGTAAATATCTAGGAGCGAAAAATATACGTTCTAGATGCGTAAGGGAGTCTCTACAAATTTTCAGGCTCTAGATGCGTAAGAGAGTTTCTACAAATTTTCAGGCTAACTAGTTTCTGTAAGTGGGACATGTGTTCACGTGTCCACCGCATGAGCTCAAATTCGACAGCAAACATGCATTTGGTCTAAATCGAGTCTAATTGATAAGTATCAGGACTAAATCGAGTCATCTGGACAAGTACATGGACTAATCCTGTATTTTGCAATATTTGTGGTTATTTTTTGCAATTTTCTCAGATGCGTGAGGGTGTTTTTGAAAGATTTTAGTACACGTGTCATCCTCGTCAGCTCAAATTCGACGGCAAACATTAAATTGGACTTAATTAAACCCTATTCACAAGTATATGGACAAAATTCATAAAATTCCGAGTACGAGGACTAAATCGAGCTAGCCCGACAAGTATAGGGACCGATACTGTATTTAACTCGATGCATAATTACCTGGGTCGGAAATTTTCGGATTTGCAACGAGAGAGAGCGTGTCTGTCTGCGCCTGATCCGTCGTGTTCCATGCTCCGACCTCTGAGCACAAACCTCCGAACGGCTACAGTAGCTTCCCATTCCCAGAGGCGAACAACACCGTTCGCGGGGTAGGTGAGTGCTGGCGATGCTCATGGGAGGGCCCACCTCAAGGAGCGCACTACCGATCCAAGATCGGAATGAGCAAGACGGCCACGTGCCCACGTGGATTTACTACTCATCATCGGTGCTTTTTCCAGAGGGATTAATCATGCTCATGCATTTGTACATCGGGACGTGCTCGGCGCGCGAGGGAATTTGTATCGGGAGAGAGCGATTTGTTGGCCAACTTGAGCGGTATAATAACATACGCCTACCCCTTTCAATCAATCCCATGAGAGCGAGCCAGACACCTTCCGGTCGTCTCCCGTGGCTTCAGGGCAAGGGAGGTACACGGTTCTGTTTTTCGATGTTTCTCATTTAAGGAATGCTCCGCGGTGTCTACTCGTCGAAGATGGAATAAAGTATTCTTCGGCTAGCATTGTCGAAAAACGTGTAAAGATGTGTTCCGAAGGGATCTCGTTTGATTTGGTCGGTGTTTCTTCTGATTCACGCTTTACTTCATCATCGACGGTTGCTGCTGTCGTGGGCTGGTGTTTTGAGGCCTTAGCATGATGTTTATCACAACGAGTCTCTATTAGGACAAGCTTTTCACATCTTCACCGAGTGACGATATGCCTTCAGCTTGTTCTGGTGCTTGTAATCATCGCTATGTTGCCAAAAGACTTATTTGTAACTTTTTTTTTTACTTTTAGGATTACTCATAGTACCGTTGTTGATGAGTTTGAATGGACTAGTGTAATTTTCAAAAAACTTGAGTTATAGCGTGCATGTCAAGATGATGTAACATGTGATTCACGAGGACAACACGACCGGAGCACCAAAATATGATTATCATAACATCACGTTTATATCAATGAAAGTGAGTCTCTAAAGTATTAAACAAGGTTCTCTATGTTATTACTTCCTCGGTTTTAAATTATAAGATGTTTTAGCTTTGTAAAACAGATGTATCTAGACTTCTTTTAGTATGTAGAATCACTCTTCTAAATATATTTTCTTCATAAACCTAAAATATCTTATATTATTTTGAAACGGAGTGATACATCTTCGATGCTATTGCTATCCACTATAAGGCTGCTGCTGCGTCTCAATGCGCTAGAACTTTTTTTAAATGATTTACGAAATATATACACAACCGAGCGAGCTAGAAACCGGCCGACACGGAGACGAATCCAGTTGGCGTCATACCGAAGAATGTGCTCCAGATATGCGCTGCAACTGCAAGTGAAAGACAGCTTGGTTGAAAGCAACGGTTCTGACTAGCTTCCGTGGACTTAAGCACGACACTAGCTGCACTCCACCTAATCGGTGCGCTCGAGGAGACAGCGCTGATCCGTATACATATACTTCCGGTTGCACTTGGACAGTTGGACTGATCATCCGCGGTCACGCGTCAAACGTCGTGGCCGGTTCGATCGATGAAGCTGCATACGCGTGCCTACGTACAACCAATGATTAATGGTGGAGGAGAAGTTTGGTGAAGATACGGACAAAACAATGGTCGCACGCGGCACGAGCTATATATACATGTACCGTTTCTCTCGGACTGACAACTTGGCTTGCTTTAAGATAAAGTTTTCGGTACATGTATATGGTCGTCGATTTGCCTCTGGTCCACGTACCCGTGAAAAGTAGTCCTACTACTCCGCAAGGACTAAGGATTACCATTTAGGTAAACAAATACTCTACTAGTACGGAGTAGTATAGCTGAGTGGCCCCCTCTCAGTTTTTGAAATTTGAGTTAAACTTTATCGTATTTCTAGGAAAAAGTTAAAAAAAATCAAATTTGCGCTTAAAATGCCCCCGCTCAGATGAAGCGACGTGGGCATCTCATGCCTCACGGGCTACACTCGTTGAAATGCGTCGAATGTTCATTTTTCTTTCCGTAATCCCTGTCCCCGTGATGGGCATGGCCGGCTGATAGGCGTCCACCAGTTTGAGCTTAGCATATCATGGGACGACGACGTTTACACAATTTCATCTCGTTCAACCTAGTTTTTTTTTTGTTGACATTCTCTCGTTCAGTTCTGTTGGAAATATAAGCAATAATCCATATGATTTAACCCGAATAATAAACTTATAAATCATACCTAATCGGAATCAACCTAATGAGACCACCAAACAATCCCATCCTGGTGTTTCCCTCTCGAGACCAAACGAGGAAGTCAACCGAGGAACTCACACAGTTGGCAGTTTTACTTGTTCAGTTATCATTGTAGCAATTACTAGTCAGGTTTAGATAATCATCCTGCTAAAGAAAATAAGCAGTGGGCCATTTTTAGTTAACCATTCCGTTATAGTTGCAGCAATTACTAATCAGATACAGATAGCATGATATAATCCCAAAACCCAGCAGTTGTTGGTGCTTTTATTCAGCCATTTCGTTGTAGTTGCAATACTTACTAGTCAGATACAATGGTCGCAAGCGACACGCCAAACAAGCAGTTGTGGGCAGTATTAATTAGCGTGGCGTGGCGTGGCGTGGCGTGGCGTGGCGTGGCGTGGCGTGGCGGCGTCGGAGGAGGAGTGCGCGAGGGCTACTCTTCTTGTCACACCTTAGTGAGTGATGCAACACTCTACTATATAAGGTGGTCCAACTCCCCTTCAACTAGCAATGTGGGACTAAACTTTAGCACACTAGCACAGCCATATGCTGCCATATACAAGTGGGCCAAAGAGAATTTCAGAATTTGTCTAATGGGCCAATAGCCCAATATACACCAAATTCCAACAAGTTCAACCTAGCTAGCTAGTATGGCACGAAAGTCCAAATATGTTGTTTTTCGTTGGAGGGATTCATGCACTGACTAAGAAATGCAGGCCAACACAAAGTTTACAAGGTGCAGACAAAAGACCGACAAGCTTAGCAAAAATTTAAAAAGTGTTGTTTAGGCAATGCGAATGCAACATTATACCAGGAGATAGTTAGTCTGTCGTGTCTCTTTCAGTGCTACCGTGTAACCGAGTAATAGTTAGTCTATCAAAGAGTACGTGACGAAAACTTTGAAAACAGTTGAAACGATTGCAATGGTCGTTTCCTTCTTCATGTAACTTAGAGTCGTTTTCTGTCGTTTCTGGGTCGTCTCATGGCGTCTGCTAGCGGGTCTGAAACCTGTAGAACCCGTGTATCGTTGTACTACCTTTTTTCTTTTATATAATATATAGTACTCCCTCATGCTTTGTTCACAGATCACACAAGTAAGGGTGGTTTAATGATTTGGTGACTGGAATTGTGCGGCACTGCACAAAAAGCAATTTAAAATACCATGGTTTAGGTTTAAATCCGGACACCAATCAATATCACCCGCCCCCGTTAAAAAAAGTATTCCCTCCGTTCAGAAATATAAGACATTTTAAATTTGTAAAATAAATGTATCTAGATGATTTTAGTGTATATGTACACTCTGAACCTCTACAAAAATATACACTAAAAATCTATCTACTAATTTCTCTAGAGGTAGGTTAGTCCTATACGTTTCCGTCGGCCTAAAATACGCTTTCGCACCGATGCCCCCTCCCGAAGTGAACGGTTCGAAAGAAAAAAGTCCGCTCGACCCCTATCTTCTACCTCTGGTCCCGATCCTCACCTACCCCGCCATACTCCCCTGGTTCTCTCCCCCACCACGCGGCCACGCGCCCCTGCCCCTGGCGGTGGCGCCAGGCGGGATCCCGACCTCGGCGCTACGACTGGGGATCCCGGTCGGGAGGTTAGCGAGGGGGATAGCCTGTGGCAGAGGAGGCAGGCTACCAGCCAGTGGCTGTGGTTCCGTCGGGATGTCGTGCGAGGGATAGCTCGCGGCGAGCTACCAGCCCGGCCGGGTTCTAGGTCGGGATGTCAGTGAGGATAGCTCGCCGAGGAGGCAGCTACCACCGGGCCGGGTTCCGTGTCGGAGATTAGGGCCGGCTGAGAGGGAGTGCGGAGATCCGTTTTCGGGCGCAAGGAGCAACCGCTCCAGGCTGGCAGTCTCTCGCTGGATGACTGGCATTGCGGGGTGGCCAGCAGGAGGCCGGAGTAGGACTTGGATCCTCCCAGCGGCGCGCGGTTGATGTGTGGGTGGGGGCACCTGTGGGCGCGGTGGGTTGGGCGACAGGGGGCAGCGCGGAGGTCAGCACGTGGTGGATGCCGGGGGCACCTGGAGACGCAATTAGTTGACTCCACGGGCACGCGGTAGCCTTTTCCAGCTCGAGGCCATGGAGGATGCATCTCGACGCGGTCGCGGTCATCGTCCCATCTCGCGAGCTCCATGGGCGCGCGTGGTGGGCTGGGTGACTGGGGGCGGCGCGCGGTGGATGTGGGGGGCACCCGACGGCGCAATGGGTTGACTCCATGGGCGCGCTGTAGCATTCTCCCAGCTTGAGACCAGGGAGAATGCAGCTCGTGCGGTCTCGGACGTTGTCCCAGCTCGCGATCTCTATGGGCACGGCGCGGTGGGATGACAGTCGTTCTCGCCGTGAATTGATATGGCAATGGGAAGGAAAACTGGTATGCTCTCCTAAATCTCTCTGAACTACTCTCTGAGTCGCTGAAATTCAGAGCACGCCTGGATAGTAGACACCTCCATTACGCTTCAGCAAGGAGTTTAGGCTCGATGGAATTTGTGTCCCTTGATATTCTATTTTTTGGATCAGGGTTGGGCTAGGGAGATCGTGATAAAGCTGAGCAGACGGAGGCGGTCATCGCTGTGGTGCCGATCCTGCTCGTCTGTGTGGACAACATAAGGCTAGGCTGCTCGTATACGTGTTAATAAGATGGAGATAGAGAGATAGCTGAATTTGTAGATTGATGTTGGTGTGTGTCTAAACTGAATCCTAGCAATCACCAAATCACAAGGCAGAAACCTGTAGAGATGGATATTGGTACTCCCTTCTTCTGTTTGATGCTTATACAATTTTTATATCCCTACCTTATAAATTGGACCGGGGAGGTTAGGACACACCTCTTTGGCAATGCTATATTAATCGGAATGTTGCCATGCATTGCAATCATCTGTTAGTTTTAGTTTATAAGCCAAGCGGTAATGACCTATATGTCTAAATTTGTGCTAATCATTTCACTAGAGAGATTAGTGATGAGAGGCAGATCTTGTAAGACTTGAATTGGCCAAGTAATAGTTTCCACTTCAGTTTACATCAAAGCATGGCTGCTGAACCTTTTTTATTCGGAACATAAGCCGAGAAACAGTTTCGCATTCGAAATAACTTGCTAAATATAATCTCCATACTTGTAGTTATATAATCTGTAACTGCAATCATGTGCCAGGTTTAGTTTATAAGCCAGATGATAATGATCTAGAGGTCTAAATTTGTGCTAATCATTTAACTAGAGAGCTTAGTGACGAGAGGCAGATCTTGTAAGACTTGAATTGGGCGAGTAGCAGTTTCCACTTGAAATTACATCAATGCATGGCTGCTGAACTGTTTTTCTGTTCGGAACAAAGGTAGATAAACGGTTTCGTATTCCAAATTACTTGCTGAATATAATCGCCATACTTGTAGTTGTGTAATCTGTAGTGTTTCATACATGTGCAAGTTTATATTCAATTGGCATATCAGCTAGATTTTTTTAAAGGAAAACAATATCGACAACTGCACATTGTGTAGGAATCAGAACAACTGTTGTTACAAAAGATTCCGGGAGTCCAGAACCACCACTGCTCAACTTGCTCCTACCAACAGCGTGGTGCGCAACCTGCTCATCTCGCTGGTCCTAGCGAAATTTGATTGTTTTGCTAAGAACATGTGTTAAGAATTTTATATACCGCTGAGGTTTAAAATGGAATTTATTGGTCCAGTTCAGTAGCTTCATTTCTTCTTCTCATGCATGGATTTTCTTGTGTCTCCGCTTCTTTTGCCCGATGTTTCTGTTAACAAAAAGTATTGGGAATCTATATGATAGCAAGGGCACACCATATCAGCCAAGTCATGAAGTTGGCTATTCTGGTTGGTTGAATTGATCATATTACTTTTTATTGGTTGAGGTCGAAAAGGCTTACATTTTTGTTAGTATAGGAAGATGGTTGGATATGTCTTGCTCATATTGTAGCACCGCTTTATTTTGCTGTTAGTATTCATTTAGATATGTCAGCTCAAAATTGATCTTTGGTTTTCCTAGCCAAATTTTCATGCTCTTTCATATTTGAACATGACATTTGGAATAATTAAAAATTTGTGCAGATGTTCTTTTTCTCAGATTTCTGGTCCTAACTTTATATGATACACAAGAGAGTTCCGCGTGGGAGGAGTTGTCTGGATTTCTGTTAGATGGAAATTGCAGCATCAAGCTCTCTTGAATCTGCCTCCATCCACGAGCTGAGCATCACAAGGAACAACACCCAATACATTCTGATGCTACACTCATGGGAATTGCATAGTTGTATGTTGTAACTAAATTTATTTCACCATTTTGACTAATAGATAATGTTACTTCTCTTTGTCTTACCATGATTGTATAGTAGTTATATCTCATATGCTTTTATACAGTCTGTATCCTAATCGAGCATCCTAATCGAGCGACATCGAATGGATATTATCTAACCGAATGACCAATACTTTTGATACATGAATACAAATATTATTTAGTTTCTCAAATAATGAAAAGATAATGTAGTAAATAAAAAGGTATATATATCATATAAATGGTTTATCTACGTTGACATGCAAAATGCCTAGAATTTAACTGAAATGTTAAAACATGAGGATGAGCATGGCAAGACCTTCCTCTTATGTCAATCCGTGTATGACCAGCTCTTGCTAAGGTTTCCTGTAGTGTCACGTCGGCGGTCCAATGAGCTCCGTGTCATTGACCCTCTGCCGCTCTCTCCCGAGTTGTCTTGGTTGGGTCCTACTGCCCAGAAGATCGGTGATGGCCTTCAAGTCCTACCGCAGGACTATTTCCCCGTATGATCCATCTGCCACGGAAGTTTGTAGAGTGAGAGAAGACGGTGCATGTTGCGTGCTACTCTTGTGTATGCTTTTTTTTAGAAAAACTCTTGTGTATGATTAACTGTATTTTTTAAGAAAGACACGTAAAATCAGCATCACTACTAGTTACATAAATATGATTATATAATTTTCGCGTGCATTATTTTAAATATAGAGAGAGAAAAGAACTTTGAAGAGTGAGAGGCCAGCTACATAGCTTGGCCAAATAATTGTGAGGCGATGGGTTAGGACTCAGGAAGTGACATAATGAACTTTCGCCTTATTTTTACTTGACATATGGGCATAGTTCTAAGGAGTAGTCAGGGATGGCGGCATCTCCGCCTTGCCACGGAGGTGGGATGATATATATATATATATACGATATACATAGGCATTAGGAGGAAATAATTATAAGATGATAATTATAGAGATATATAGTCATAAACTTTATGTTATGTATGTATATTAACTATCAATGTTTTGATCAATATATTTAGGACTCAATTTAATAATGTATATCAACGCACGGGCACTCTGCTAGTCTATCTATATATCTACTAATTTAAGGTGAGGTATAGGTACGTCCACGCAAATTTCCGTCCGCATTTATGTTGGACCATTTTGCCCTTGTGTATTTGAGGATATTTACAAGAATGCCACCGCCAAAACTAACTAGTTCGGTGAAGGAAAAAAAATATCCCGAACCGGCCACGAACGCACGACAGCGTTGAAGCAGAGCTGGCCATGGCTGGGACGCGCGGCTTGCTCAGGGAGGCACTGATGGAAACGGGATGCGGACATGGGACCTACGCGCGGCGTCGGGGAACGTCGAGGACTAAGCAGCGGAGGCAGCGTCGCGGTACAGACCTAGGAGGCCGAGACTCGCGACCATGGCGCTCGGGAGCAGAGGGGTGGCAACGGCCGAAGTCGGAGAGGCCGAGCGACGGCGCTCCTGGGATGAGGTCGAGCGCGTGGTAGAGGGAAACGAGCTCGCGCGGGCTGGGCTGCTGCCGGCGGCTGTGAGCAGCGGCGGGAACGAGGCGATGAGCTTCGGTTCGACGATGTTTCCCACCTCCCCATCGCTGTGGTGAGGGGAGAAGCCGAGCGGGGTTGCGGGATTGGTCCAGGGAGCGGATCTCCACCGCCAAGCTTCCCGGTCTAGCGCCGGACCTACTCCACCTCCCCTAGGCACAAGCACCACACGATCTGGCAATTGCAGGATTGACCGAGAGGGCCGACCGAGAGGGTGGGGAGGAGGAGGGGCATGGAGGACGAGGGTACGCCAGAAGATTGAAGGAGCGAGCAATTCATGGCGACGCGAAGGACCGGGAAACCCATGGCGTCCGGTGGACTGTGAGTTGGGACCAAGCGCGACGACTCTGCTGCTCTCCCCTCCCTGCCGCCTTCACCGACAACATCAGGTACTGCCCGTTCGCAAGATTCTGGTACCGCTCGTTGCAACTTTGGGCTGGACGATAACTTGGTCCCTGGTACATCTTCAAAATCAACAGAGGAAATTGGTCCCTCTACTTCACAATCAACAAAGACAAAATTAGATGGAGGAGTACAATTTGCTCGGCTTCTAGGTAAATCCCACGGGCCTTTAGAACTTGATGCTTTGCTGCTGCACAACCTGTACACCATCTAAATGCACCCATGTATTTCATATTCTTAAGTAGATATAATTATGTTGTTGTGAACTCTGCTTGGTGCCTGCCCTTATCTTTGATAGTTGAGGAATTCCAGAGTGCTTCAGTATTCGGAGTAGCTATTTCCGTTGCTTAATCGTTTCAGTATGATCTATTGAATCATTACAGTTCATCCGTTGTGAGATAAGGTTATTGGATGATCTCAAATATATTTTAATGAATGTTTAGTAGTGTTTTGAAAAGAGTTGTTCTAGGTTACAACCTTGTTCTGTAGTTGCAGCATGGACACATTCCTGTAGTTATGTTCTTTTATATGAGTGCTCAGTTTTTTTTATGGACTTTTTTCCTCCTTCTGTCAATGTAACCCCTGGAATCAAACATTTCAGCCTTGGACGAGTTTCCTGTTACAATCGCGACAAGAAGATAACAAAGAACAAAAACGAAAAACACAGCAAGGGGACACAGATTTAACGTGGAAAAACCTCTCCAACAAAGAGAGGAAAAAACCACGGGCGCCAGCCAGCGAAACTTCACTATATCGAGGAGTGTTTACAAACGCCGGGGATTTCACAGATGCAACTCATCCCAACCGGCGGCTTACAAGGGGTTTATATATCGGTGGAAACCTAGGTCTTCGACGATCCGTACCGTACCAAGCCTCCCGGCGACGGGCCTCGCTCCACTCGTCAGAAGTTGGCCTATACTTTGTAGAATTTGGATCAACATATAACAAACTCCACCTTGAGACAAATTCCTCCTTGTAGCATCAGCAGCAACCATCTCCCTGAACAAACAAAGCAAATAATTTCAGCGCCAATAGCCACTTGGGCAAACTTAGCAACAGGAACATGTTTAGCCATCATATCAGCAGGATTATCATGAGTGCTGATCTTGCATACCTTTAATTTACCTTGAGCAACAATGTCTCTAACAAAATGGTACTTGACATCAATGTGCTTAGTTCTCTCATGGAACATCTGATCTTTTATAAGGTATATGGCACTTTGACTATCACAAAACAAAGTGATGCAAGAATCATCTCTACAAAGCTCAGCAAACAAACCTTTCAACCAAACAGATTCTTTGCAAGCTTCAGCAATAGCCATGTATTCAGCTTCAGTAGTAGATTGTGCAACAACAGCCTGCAATGTAGCCTTCATTAACAAAGACAACCACCAACATTAAACACATAACCTGTGAGGGATCTTCTCTTATCCAAATCGGCAGCAAAGTCTGAATCCACATAGCCAACGAGTCCCTCACCGGTCCTGCCAAACTTCAAACAAGCATTGGAAGTGCTAAGAAGGTACCTGAAAACCCACCGAACAGCCTTCCAATGTTCTTTACCAGGATTAGCCATGTATCTACTTATCAAACTCATAGCATATGATAAATCAGGACGAGAACAAACCATGGCATACATCAAAGAACCAACAACACTAGAATATGGCACCTTTGACATGTACTCAAACTCTTCATCAGTAGTAGGACATTGAGAAACTGACAATTTAAAATGAGGAGCAATAGGAGTACTAACTGAGTTGGCACCATCCATATTAAAACGATGAAGAACTTTCTTAATGTAACTTTGCTGACTAAGAAATAATAAACCAGATTTTCTATCTCGGGTAATCTCCATACCTAAGATCTTCTTAGCAGCACCAAGATCCTTCATCTCAAACTCACTACTTAGGTGTGCCTTCAAAGTAGTGATTTCTTTCATGCCCTTGGCAGCAATTAACATATCATCAACATATAGCAGCAAGTATATAGGTGACCCATCAACGAACTTGATATAAACACAACTATCACATTTAGACCTCTCAAAACCATGTGAGATCATAAATGAATCAAACCTTTTATACCACTGTCTTGGAGATTGCTTTAAGCCATAAAGAGACTTCTTTAATTTGCACACAAAATCCTCTTTACCAGGCACTATGAACCCTTCTGGTTGGTCCATGTATATTTCCTCATCAAGCTCTCTATGCAGAAAAGCAGTCTTGACATCTAACTGCTCAAGCTCAAGATCACGCATAGCCACAATACTAAAGAAAGTACGAATGGAACTATGTTTCACAACTAGAGAGAACACATCATTATAATCAATACCTGGAATCTGGCTGAACCCTTTTGCTACTAACCTTGCCTTGTACCTTGAAGGCTCTTTGGGAGACATACCTTCCTTTTTCTTGAAGATCCATTTGCAGCGGACCGCCTTCTTTTGTTTAGGAAAGCGCACAACATCCCATGTGCCATTTTTCTCAAGCGATTGCATATCTTCTTGCATAGCAGAAACCCACTTCTCGCGGTCAACAGATGCAATGGCTTCATTATATATAGCAGGTTCAGAATTGTTCTCCACATGTTCAGCACAACTCAAAGCATAATGTACAAGATTACACTCTTCAATTAAACGAGGACGAGGACCACAATTACGCCTCGGTCTATCAGCAGCAATGGACTCATGTGGCTGCAAACGATAAGAGTGAGTGTTGAACAACAATATCATCAATGTTTTCCTCATGTGTATCTTCAACGATAGCATCATTATCAACAGTTTTCTGCAGGTTCTCCACCTGCAGATTAACTCTCTCCTCTCCAACAGCAACAGGAGAGGTATCTGATGGCAAGCTATCATGATACATAACGGACTCATTGAAAACAACGTTTCTACTTAGCAAAATCTTTTTAGTTTCAGGATTCCATACTTTATATGCTTTAACTCCTGAACCATAACCAAGGAATATGCACTTAACAGCCCTAGGCTCTAACATATAACATTTCCCTTGTTGCAATGGAGGATAATTTTTCACGGTTTCTTAAGCTTGTTGGAGTCGGCTTTAAAACAAGAACATAGCATGAAAGCGTGAGCTGTTTCTAAAAATAGGTTAGCATCCACGCATGCTTTGCTTCAAACCCAACACAATATGCTACACTAATATCCACAAGCATATGGTACACAATTTTGCCGGAGACGTTCAGAGCACTAACTGCAGAAGTGTGGGAAGGGCATATAAAGGTGAAGCCGAGGAAGAACACAAAGAACAAAAGGATGGATGAACCTCTGCATTTCACTTCTAGCATGTTAAGAAGCCACAACACACTTCGGAGTAAATCTATGCACTTCTTCTTATCCTCCCATCTTCATAATTTTTATTTATTGTGACTGTATAATTTAGTTGATTGTGTCCTGATGCTAACTTGATCAGGTTGATCTGCTTCTGCACAATCGGATACTGAATGTAGTAAGATAGATATCATCTCTGAATAGCTAGATCGGTTGATCTGCTTCTAGACAATCTAATACTGAATATAGTAATAAGATATATCATCTTTGAATTGTGCAGTATTGTATCTAGCAAGATAGCTTGATCAGTGCTTTTGGTTTGTCCAGAAATAAGTGGCTTGCATTTGTATAGATTTACATGTATTTAGATGCATTTTAGTGTATAGATACATGCGAATCTAGACAAACTCAAGTCACTTATTTCCGGACGGAGGAAGTAGTATGGATAGAATAGATGGATCAGAGCCTTGTTTTCTTAAAACCTAGCTTGCAGCAGTATGTGAGGACCTCTTCATATGTATGCTAAATTTTTTCAAAAAATCAAAGATGAAAGACGGAGAATTGGACATTGTCGAGGTAGAATTCGAAATTATTGCAATTTTTTCATTTGTGTGAACATATAATTTTTTTATTATCCCGTGGCAACGCACGGGCATTAAACTAGTATCTAGATAGTTTCGATTCACAAAGCTAAAACGTCTTCTTAATTAATGCAGTGAGATAAAGATTTTTCTCACGTTTGAAAAAAAAGCTAAAACATCTTTTATTTATAAACGAGGGAGTATCAAACCTATAGTTTTTCCTGCATGGTTTGAAACAAAAAGCGAAAGAAAGCACACTGGTCAAGAGCTAGCAGTGAGTGGCGACTACTCACCGAATTCTGCCAAACCACCACACATTTTCAGCACACCAATCCGGTCCTGCCGCCAGTTAATCCAGATCTGAACTCTGCTGCACTCCACCCATATTATTTCTTAGTTTTCCGATAAGAAGAGGAGGAGCCAGAAAGACGGGTGTTCGTGTTCGGCCCTGCTCCCAGCAATGTGGGAAGATTCCAAATGTTAGGCCGGCAGGGCGGCTGGCCCTCCGACCCCATGAAAGTGGCATCAAACCGTTGTTGAACTTGCATGAATCCATGTCGGCTCCTCGTGTCTCTGTCTCTAGTATTTTCTGCCAAATTTGCCTAAGTTTAAAAAGTTCAACCAAATCTGATCCTTTTTCGAAACTAATTCGGAATTTGACCCACAGTAGTTTAAAATGACGTTGTACAGAAAAATCGACCTAAAGGAGGTCGGCTCCGTTTAAAACGACGCCGACCTCCCTAGCTTTCCTCCTAGCTGCTTCATCTTGGCGCCGACCTGTACAATTTCGGCGTTATTTTAAATGGCGCTGACTCTAGAGGTCAGATTCCAAATTAGTTTCGGGAAAAGGTCAGACTTGGTTGAAGTTTACAGATTTGGGCCTTGGCAAAAATTACCTGCCTCTCGGCCTGGACTCTCGCGAGGATGACATGAATCGCATGATAGGCGTGGCCGGAGTGAACGCAGCCAAACGGTAATAACCTGTAAGTAGCGTTTGTCTGTCCAGCTATTAACAAGCTGTCAAGCCTTTCTGACCGATCGTGTTTCATACTACTCCTTCCGAGTACCAAATTAACCGGTTTCACTTTATCTAGATACACATGTATCTGTGTGATAAAATATCGTCTGTGTCTATCTAAAATGAAATCAGTTATTTTAGGACAGAGAGAAGTATGTTTGAGAAAGTCGTCCCGCTGTAGCCAGTGTTGGTGTCGTATCCGTTATATTATTGTGTAACTAACACACTACTGTACTTATTAATTCATTGGCAACGATATGCCGCAGAGATCATAAATGAGCGTGGGATCAACGCTTCCGCTAGACCTTCTATGGGTTGGGTTCGGTCTTGGAGTGCCGGATAACAAAACGGGCCACGCCGGCATCAAAAAAGAATTTGGGGGTGGGCTGGACGTGATTTTCGACCCTTGATAGCCCTTTGGGGGGACTTTATGGACCTCCCCCCAGTGGAGATGCTCTTAGCTGAGTAATTTTGTGTGTGTGTGTGTGTCGGGGTGGATAGAAAATCTCATGATATTACTTAAATTGCAAAAGTTGAGCGCATCCAGCCCATTGGTGGCCCAGATATGCAGATCAACCCTAAGGGTTCCTCTATACTCAGCCCATACAAAACCGGTATAAAGATCGAACCCTAGGGTTCCTCACAAGGAGCACCGGTCCTCTCCTCCCACCCCTCGCTGCCACCACCGTCGCCACCACCACCATCAGATCTCCAGATCTAACTGGTCAGGGCAATGCCTTCAGCCATGGGAACATTGCATCGCCGAATTGGTTGCGTCGTCGCCGAGAACTTCCATGGGGGATGCACTGGGGGCTTGAGGCTGCGCAGCCCACAAGCAGGAGAGGGCGCTGGCTCGGAGTTCGTCGTCGGCCACTGGGTCTACGTCATCACCGTACACAAGTCGTAGGGGGTCACGAGGCTCGACTGTCCTAGAGCAGGAACCCTGGCTGGCCGTGCGTTTGCCGGCGGCCGCCTGATCTAGGGCTGCCATCGTGGTGCGGATCGGTATCACACCGTGTAAATTTATACTAAACATTATTACTTTTAAAATCTTAACTAGTTTTAAATTGTACAATTACATAATATAATCTTACTTTTGTATTTAACAACATGTTAATCACGTAATAATATGAGGAACTCCAAGTCAGAACTAAAATATTTAGTACTAAAATAAAAACATTTTCCCATGTTAATAATATTACTTGTTTTAGTCTAAGATAGTTTGTTCAATTGGATTTTGAATTTCTATGAATCTAAATAAGCAGAAAAACTCGGACAAAAAAATATCCATCTATAGACAAGTTTGCGCCACTCAAATGCTTTGTATTATATTTGTTTTTATATTTGTATGTGTTTGTGTATTTTAGTAGATCCATAGAGGATTCTACTGTGCATGAGTCTACCAAATATCTCAACAAAGTTTCGCAGGATAGGATATCAGAAAATTGCTCGGTTTGAACTAGTGAGAATTTCTGTTTACTATACACGTACTTCACAATCACTACGTTGCACCACTATCTCGAGCCTTCCCCTACACTGTCCAGTTCATCATCGTTGCATCTCTCCTCTCAAATATCCAGTGATTATCGCCACCTTCCCGTAAGGTATGACCGCCAACTTCTAAATCCTATGGTTTCTGACTCTGATGCCCTTCCCGTGAACCCTGATGCAATGGTAGCCGTAGTTAGAGCTAAGTGGCGGGCAGCAGGAGGAGAGGAATGAGCAACTTTTTATCCGGTGGCAGCATGTGATGGGGGGGCACGAGGAGTGGAAAGAACAGACCCATTAGAGCATCTCCACTCGTCCCCCAATACGGCCTCCAGAGTGGCTCGATTTTGGGCCATATGGGGAGGGGGGCTCCATATAAGTTCATGATTTGGGGGCGCGGGCGCTATCTATGTGTCAAACGCCCAATAGTACTGAAATTTATTTATTAGGTGATTTTTATTACATGCATGAAAAATAAAACTAATCATAATTATGTCTAGTCTGGTAGTAGACTGCTTCTGGGTTGTCGTCGTCGTTGTTTGCTGCGCATGGCTGGAACCTAAGTCCTTCCGCGGTTTGATGCGGGTAGCAAAGACCGTCGATCAGTGATACGTTGCAAATGTATCTATAATTTTTATGCTACATGCTTGTTTTACATCAATTGCTTTATGTTTTGCTTACACTTTATGACATTTTTATGCATTTTCTGGAACTAACCTATTAACAAGATGCCACAGTGCCAGTTCCTGTTTTCTGCTGTTTTTGTTTTCAGAAAATCTAGTAAAGAAATATTCTCGGAATTGGACGAAACAAAAGCCGAACTTCCTATTTTTCAGAGGCGAACACGGAGTACAAAGGAGAGGGGAAGGCTCACCCCAGGGTGGCCACACCTGGCCCAGGCTCGGCCAGGGGGCGCCACCCTAGGGTGTGGCCCCCTGGCTCACCATCGACCTTGCCCCTTCGCCTATATAACCCTCCTGAGGCAAAAACCCTAAGTACCTGATCAATCTTCCATGAAACAGTCTGTAGCTGCCACCATCGTCCCTAGATCGGGAGGGATTTGAAGCTCTTCCCGGCACCCTGCCGGAGAGGGGAGATCATCCCGGTGGCCTTCTTTATCACCATGCCTGCCTCCGGAGTGATGCGTGAGTAGTTCATCCTTGGACTATGGGTCCACAGCAGTAGCTAGATGGTTGTTTCTCCTCCTTTGTGCTATCATGTTTAGATCTTGTGAGCTGCCTATCATGATCAATATCATCTTATTGTAATCCTAGATGTTGTGTTTGTTGGGATCCGATGGATATTGAGTACTATGTCAAGATTGATTACTGATTCTATCATGTCTATGTTATTTGTGATCTTGCATGCTCTCCGTTGCTAGTAGTTACTCTGGCCAATTAGTTGCTTGTGACTCCAAGAGAGGGTATTTATGCTCGATAGTAGGTTCATGTCTCTAGTAATCTGGGGGAGTGATAGAAACCTCTAAGGTTGTAGATGTGCTATTAATACTAGGGAGAAAACAACAATTCTTTGTCCAAGGGCAATTGTATTGTTTACTTTACACACTTTGCTTAATGCAATTATCTGTTGCTTGCAACTTAATACCCGAGGGTTGTTCGGATGATATCCTGGAGGTGAATTATTAGTCATAGATGCAGTTGGATTACGGTTTATGTATTATGTTCTAATGCCCAAGTAAATCTCATAGTGATCGTCATGTCATGTACATGCATTGTTATGCATTCTCTATCTGTCAATTGCCCAACTGTAATTTATTCGCCCAACATGTTATCTATCTTATGGATAACCACCTCTAGTGAACTGTGGACCCTGGTCCATTCCTTCCCACTGATTTACCTTCTACTGTTTACTGTTTACTTTCTGCAATTAATACAAGTAAATTACTTTATTCCACACTATACATTTAATCCTTTGTTTTTAGCAAAACCAATGAGCTTGATAACCTCACTGTAAGTTGGGGCAAAGTATTTTAGTTGTATTGTGCAGGTTCCACGTTGCTAGCAACACCTTCGGAAAGACTTGCTTTTCTCCTATTGGTTTGATAACCTTTGGTTCTATAACTGAGGGAAAACTTGTTGTTGTGCTCATCATACCTTGCTCTTGGGGTTTCCCAATAGGCTCACTGAGCCACCATCAATCAGCGTAGGATGCGGGGACTGGAGGCTGCAGCAGCTGCAGCAAGCGACCATGTCGTCTGTCGTGCGGTACAAAGAGGCACACATGACCGCGCGCTGCCCCGGGAGCTCCTCCTAGCCATCGGTGCATCCAAGTTGGCTGATGGTGGCTCGGTTGACGTTGATCCTATTGGGAGACCCCAAGAGCAAGGTGTCATGAGCACAGCAACAAGTTTTCCCTCAGTTTGTGAAACCAAAGGTTATCGAACCAGTAGGAAAAAGGAAACAACTCTAAAGGTGTTGCTAGCAACTTGGAACCTGCACAACACAACCACAGAACTTTGCCCCAAGTATGAGCATGAAAGATGTAGTACTAGCAATAGGACATGGCAACTATGTTGTAACATGAAAGGTAACACAAACAAAAGATCATGAATAACAATGCATTGAAAGACATTTGTTTGTTTCACATATAGAAAACATAATAAGAATGGTATTCATCTTGTACCTCATGGAATAGCAAAACATAAATGCATAGGACACCTTCAAAGTTCATAAGGGTGACTAGATACAAATAATTTAAGAATAAGCAATACCATCATTATGAATCAATCAATAATAAGATTTGGGACAATGCACATAGAACTAAGAATGACCACTATGCTCTCTCAATTGGTGCATAAAGATAGAAGATGGAGACTCAACATAAAAAGTAAAAGACAGGCCCTTCACAGAGGGAAGTAGGGATTTCAAGTTTCATAAAGAGCTTCCAAATATTATGATACTAATTAGCTTTCAGCTCTCATTGCCCCTATCATAGGAATATTTGAAGTGGTTAAGGTTAAATTGAAACAAATATGGAGTATATGCTTGACAAATCATAAGTTGGTAATCTCATGTCCCTTGAGTACAAGGGTCGTTCCTCATGCTACTCAACTTTAGTCAGAAGCAAGTTCTTGTCATTATAAGTATATGTGTATCATAGAGAACCGCCAACGGTGTACCCCTTGCCCCATGATATAGGAGCTATCCCATATCAAAATTACAAGGCAATAGACAATGAGCATCTCAGCAATGTTCTTATTTACCATGAGAATGGTGCTTTTTTTCTCTTCTTCTCTTTTTTTCTTTTTCTCTTCTATTTTTTTCTATCTTTTTTATAAGAAGAATCCTTCATAGATTGCTCACTATGGTTATGCAGCAAGTTTCCACCATCATTAGGCATGACTTAGGCTAGCCGCTCAGGCGTTTCTTTAACACATATATAATACTCCATGAACTTACAGGCACCCCTTTTATTTCACACCGCCGACATCCATAAACAAAAGATCATGATATCAACTGGGTAATATGTATAGGTGTTGCAAGTGTTCCCCATGACAACATGGTTCTGCTAATTCCCAACTTATAAGTGCAAGCATATAAAACATAGATGACACAATGGTTCAAGTTATTAAGCGCAAGAAAGTAAAGTGTGCCATCAAGTTCATGGGAGATTGATACGTCGGAAACGTATCTATAATTTTTGATGCTCCATGCTTATTTAGTATCTACTTTGCTTTGCATTGTCTACACTTTGAGGTGTTTTTATATATTTTCTGGAACTAACCTATTAACAAGTTGCCACAATGCCACTTGCTTGTTTTCTTCTGTTTTTTGTTCCAGAAAGGCAGAAAATCAATATTCTCGGAATTGTACGGGACAAAAGCCAAAGTAAATATTTTATCGTGGGGGACACGAAGCCATAAGATGATACAGAGAGGCGCCACAGGGCGGCCAACTCCCCTAGGCGCGGGTGGGCCCACCCCGCGCCTAGGTAGGGTGTGTCTCCCCTGGTGGCCCTCCTGGCTCGCCCATTCGCCTATAAGAAGCCTCCGATGCAGAAACCCTAGGCACCCAATCAAAACTCCACGAAACCTTCTATAGCCGCCGCCACCATCGTCCCTAGATCGGGGGGATTTGAAGTTCTTCCCGGCACCCTGCCGGAGGGGAGATCATTCCGGAGGCCTTCTTCTCTAGTATGAAGCGTGAGTAGTTCCACCTTGGACTACAGGTCCATGTAGTAGCTAGATGGTTGTATCTCCTCCTTGTGCTTTCATGTATAGATCTTGTGAGCTCCGTTCATGATCAATATCTAATCTATTTGTAATCATGCATGTTGTGTTTGCGGGGATCCGATGGATATTGAGATTACTATGTTAGATTGATTAATGGTTTTGTCTATTTGATTCTATCATGTCTGTGTTGTTTGTGATCTTGCATGATCTCCATTGTTAGTAGCTACCTTGGCCAAGTAGTTGCTAGTGACTCCAAGAGGGGTATTTATGCTCGATAGTGGGTTCATGCCTCTAGTTTCCAAGGGAAGTGACAGAAATCTCTTTGGTTGTAGATGTGTTGTTGCCACTAGGGAGAAAACAACGGTCTCTTGTTCATTGAATAAGTGGATTGTTTACCTTACACACTTTGCTTAAAGCAGTTGTCTGTTGCTTGCAACTTAATATTGGAGGGGTTCGGATGATAACCTAAAGGTAGACTATAGTCATAGATGCAGTTGGATGGCGGTATATGTATATTTTTGTATTTCCCAATCAAATCTTATAGGATCTTTTTGTCTAGTATTTCATTGTTATGCCATGCTCAGTTCCTATCAATTGCCGTGCTGTAATTTGGTTACCCTTCATGCCATGTTGTTTATCTAAGGAGAGCACCGCTAGTACTATGGACCCTGGTCCAATCTTTATCATTGATACATCTTCCACTGTTACCTGTTTACTTGCTGCAAACCATCATCTTCCACACCATACGTTTAATCCTTTGTTACAGCAAACCGGTGATCTTGACAACATCACTGATTCGTTGGGGGCAAAGTCTTGAGTTTGTGTTGTGCAGGTTTCCATGTTGCTTGCAACACCTTTGGGACGTTTCCTTCCTCCTACTGGTTCGATAACCTCGGTTTCTTACTGAGGGAAACTTGCTGCTGTGCTCATCACACCTTGCTCCTGGGGTTTCCAACAAAGCGTCCCACGATAGTGTTGGGTGTCATCAAGCTCTTTTCTGGCGCCGTTGCTGGGGAGGCTAAGGACGTCTTCACAAGGGGAGTCATCATCAACCTTTCTCTTTTATTTGTTTTTAGTTTGCTTAGTTTCTTTTGCTTGGTTTTGTTTGCCGCTTTTTATCAAAAACTCCAAAAAAATAGTTTAGTTTGGTTTGCTTTCTCTTATCAAAAACACAAAAAAATTAGTTCCTACTCTAGTTGCCACCTTGTTCTAGCTCACCATGTTGCTCCCCAAGTTCACTCTAAAGGAACTTTATATAGGTAGTGGCTCCATAATTGGGAAAGACAATATTGAAGAATTCTTTAATCATGTTAGCAAGCATGAGGATATTGAGGATAAATTTATAGCAGAACTTGCTCCTAATTATGAAATTCTTGCATCTTATTTAGTTCATATATTGGAGGCTAGGTTTGTTAGCCTTAATCCCATGATGCAAATTTTGTTACTAAAACTAAAAGAAGAAAAGAATGCTGAAAAGAGAGAGTTTATTCTTCAAACCTTACTCAAAGAGTTCCATGATGTTGCTAAGGAAGCCAAAAAGGTCTTTGAGCGTTTTAATATGCTAGGCTCATGTGTAGATGTTGTGGGTACTTCAGATAAAACCAAGCCTAGAGATGAATTTGAGATACCCATACCCTTTAAGCTTTATGGGATGCATAAGGCCTTTGAAAATAATTTTGATTGGATTGTTCCTGAAAATCCTTTTGATGAAAGTAGTAAACCAAAGATAAATGATAAGGGATCCTCCAAGACTCATTTGGATGAGATACCTCTCATAGTTGAAGATTTTGCAAGTATTGATCTCAATTGCTCATTTGAAAATACTTGATTTCTTGATTCTTGTGCCTAACTTAAAGGCATTAAAGAAAAGTACTTGTTGGGAGATAACCCAAGAGTTTCCTTGAGTCTTGGAAGTTATTACTTCAGTAATGACCTCTCCTTATCCTTTTTGTTTGCTTTTTGTGTAGGGGTTCGTAGCATGGAAAACAAAAAATTTCTACCCCATGAACACAAACAAGCCAAGATCTATCTACTAGATTGTAGCAACGAGTCGATAGAGGAACTCACCCTCGAAGGTTCCAAAGTGGTTAACGAGAGCAGATTCTCGTGGGTGATGTAGTCATACACTTGCCGATCTCAAGACCGCGTAGACGATCCTTTCTGCAAGGCTCCGGCAGCTTCAGATTCGGTCACACGTTCGATTTCGATGAAGACCTTCCTCTCCCTTGTTCCAAAGAAAATGGAGGTTGTAGCACTCTCCTCGCGATTCGGCAAAGACGACGGCATGGTGCTCAAGTAGAGGAGATCTCGCAGGCTTCGCCTTTAAGCCGGAGTATGGTGGAGTATGAGAGAGGCCTTGGTGATCTAGGGTTTAGAGGGAACCAAGGGGAGGGTGTGGTCGGCGTCTAGGGCTTGGGGAATCCCCAAGTCGCCGAGTTGGAGGGGAAACCCTAGGCGGTGGCGGTTGCACTTGGAGGTGGAGGCGCCAAAGCTAGGGTTTTAGGTGTGTCAATAGGGGGCAGCCCTACCCCTCCTTATATAGGTGGGAGGGTGCGTCTTGGGAGGAGGGAGTCCTCCTCCTACTCCTCCTCATGGCCGGCGGGTGGAGGGAGGGGACTTCCTCCCCAAGTAGGTTTCCTACTCTCCCTCCACCAAGCAAACTTGAGATTTGACTTTTTCAAATTGGCGTTTGATTTTCAAACTTCGATTTGATTTCTCTCTTTATTTTGCCCAGCCAAGTGACCTAGTACATGATGCAACCATTCCATATTGTCATGACACATCAATGTACCCTTCCCCTCCGGAGTGCCGGACCTTCCAGACCCTTCTAGAACATTCCTGGTGAAAACACCGAAATCATTCCCGAACTCCGATACAGGACTTTCCTTATATGAATCTTATTCTCCGGACCATTTCGGATCTCCTCGTGATATCCGGGATCCCATCCGAGACTCCGAACAACATTCAGTATCTTACACATCATTCCATAACTACACAACAACATCGAATCCTTAACTGTGTCTCCCTACGGTTCATGAATTATGCGGACATGATCGAGACACTTCTCCGATCAATAACCAATAGAGGAATATGGAAATTCATATGGCTCCCACATATTTCTACGATTACTTTGCGATCGAATGAACCACTTACATATGATACCAATTTCCTTTTGTCTCATGATAGTTTACTTATCCGAGGTTTTGATCGTCGGTATCTCTGCATACCTAGTTCAACCTCGTTACCGATAAGTACTCTTTTCTTGTTCCCATGGTATGTGATCCCTTGTGAGCCAGTCACATGCTTGCAAGCTAATTGGAGGATATTCCACCGAGAGGGCCCAAAGTATATCTATCTGTCATATGGATGGACAAATCCCACTCTTGATACATGTGCCTCAACCCATACTTTCCAAACACTCAATGCCACCTTTATAGACACCCAATTACAGTGTGGTGTTTGATGTCATCAAAGCATCCTTCTGGTGATGGTGATTAGCATGATCTCATGGTCGAAGAATTAGGTTACTATGTATTAGAAAGCTTATAGCAATTGAACTATTAAAATGACTTTGATCTTTATGCTACGCTTATCTATAGGAGTATGTCCATCAAACCATTCTCCTAATGATATGATCTTGTTGTTAACAACATCTCAATGTTCATGATCAGGAAACCACGATCATCTATTAACCAACAAGCTAGTATTATAAAGAGGCTTTACTAGGGACTCTATTTTAGTTTACAAATAACACAAGTATTAATGTTTCTAGTTAATACTGTTATAGCATGAATGTAAACATTTATCATAAACACAAAGATATAATAATAACTACATTTATTATTGCCTCTAGGGCATATCTCCAACAGTCTCCCACTTGCACTAGAGTCAACTAATCTAGATTACATGGTAATATACCAAACACCCATGGCAGTTTGGTGATGGTCATTTTTTGCCCTCGGGAGAGGTTTAGTCAACGGATCCGCCACATTCATGTAACACCCTCAGAATCGGACCTATGCAAGTTTCAGCGATTCCCGCCAAACCCGCATAGAAACGATTCAAAGGTGCCCACCAGGCACTTTCGTGCGGGTGGAAAACGAAGTAATAACATTACACAACAGTCCTCGATGGGACCCACAGAACAGATATATATATACAACACGACTCCATGAGTCAAGAATACAGATATAATATACAAAGACCCAAATCACCTTGAAAAGATGGAGCGTCCGACTACGGACAAGATGCAAATGGGGCTAAGAGCCCTGAAGAATAACCAATGGTGTCCATAACCCCTTGAGCCAAGCCGGAAGGGTAACCCGCTAACGGCGCCGATCTCAAACCTGCTTGAACAAAAGGGTGCCGAAAGGGCAAAGGAAAAGAGGAGCATCAAGATCGAGGCCAGACACGACGAGGCTAGAATTGGCGGTCCTCGCCACATAGGTATGGTGGATCGAGCGGCGTCAAGGCACTAAACAACCTATAGAGACTCAATGCAATGGCGACTATCGAGAGGGATAAGAAAGACCTATTCGGATCCAACCTGAATCTAACACCAAACAATCCCATCTGGTATTTCCTCAAGCCAAACGAGGAAGTCAACCGAGGGACTCACACGGTTGGCGCTTTAGTTATTCCGTTATCGTGCAGCAATTACTAGTCGTATAGATAGTCGCCCGATAAAATAAGCAGTGGCACTTTTAGTTAACCATTCCATTATAGTGGCAACACTTACTAGTCAGATACAATTAGCATGAGATATCCCAAAACCCAGCAGTTGTTGGTACTTTTATTTAGCCATTCCGTTGTAGTTGCCATACTTACTAGTCAGGTACAATGATCGCAGTTTACACTCCAAACAAGCAATTGTGGGCAGTATTATTTAGCCATTCCGTTATAGTGAAGCTGATTACTAGTCATTATAAGTCAAATTTATAGTACTACTTTAGTTATGCTTGTCTATGATCAAGATACTGTGCTCCAAGTCGTCCATAACCATGACACGGCTTTGAGAAAGTTTTAACCGCCGGGTGCACCAATAGCAACACACGCCGATCAACCTCGAAAACCAAATCAAAACCCAACGAGGCCTTCACGACAAAGCAATCACAGGATTCAGAAATATTTGGGGCCACCCCATTGAGTAGACCAACGAAGCCACCGACTCGAGACGGACTCAAGGTTTGCGACAATGGTCAGAAACGATCGGGAACCCGAAAGTGTGGCTGGCTTGTCGATACCGCGAAAACATTCCGCTTACCTAACAAGACAACAGTGTGCTCCTCGCACAATCGTAAATAAACAGTAGCATGTCATAAGTACAGGATAGTAAATAAAACCTCAAACTAGTTTGCGGCCCCAAGAAATAAGACTGAATCAACCTCTGGCTCAGGAGGGTCCCATAATCCTCCCGGATGTGGATAGCGCGATAAATCAAGGAACAGGTATCAAGTACTCAGGGTTCTATGGGACACAAGTGGGCGTTCGGAAAACCAAATATTATCTATCACCCACCGATGCCTCTGCTTACTTCAATTTTAGTTGTTAAACAGGAATTAAAGTGAACGATAAGTAAAGCCATAATCATCTCCAACATCAAACATGCGGCAATACACCAACAACTGTGGTACTTGACGACACGCAACAACACTTGAGCAAGCGACTACGATGCGCAGGTCCAACTATCTACCAAACAACAGGTAATAGGAGGTGTCCAAGGCTATATATGGCTGCAAGGGATATTACGGTTACGAAAACTAGAGCATCGCAACACAGATAGCAAAGATCAACAGGAGGGAATAAATACTAGAAAAGTAAGATAGGAAGAAAGGGGAGATGCTCGCCTGAAAACATTGCCGAAGGTTCAACCGAAGATCGGGGCGAAGCTCACATCAACTCAACGGCCCAATCAGCGAAGAAGCAAAACACTAGAATAAACACCGGATGCAATATTTAATACTACGGCAAAAGATCGGGCATGATGCATGTATGATGCATGGCATGGTGAAGGTGCGATGCAATTAGGTCATGTTAAGCGGAACCGGGGTCCCGACATTTAATTAAACGGTTCAAGTTATTTATCTACCTCGCAAATTAAATGTTGTCATAACATGGCAGAAGATATTACCGGGTTCGCTACACCAATTTAAATGAGGCCAATATAAGACTAGATTTGCCCGCATATGGGCCCCATATTGAATTATAAGGTGAATCGGCATAAGGCCCCCAAACCACATGACAATATGCATGCAAGGATGACAATTTAATATGCAACAGGTTTTATGCTTAGCATTTATGAAAATAGGGGTTCGGATAAGGGTCACACATTAGGGCGTCTCGACGAACTTGGGGTTCCGGGGTTCGGGGTCCGGTCTCAGGGTCCAGGGTTCGACGGGTTCGGACTCGGCGGGATCATTCTCGGTAACGGGGTAGATCTTGGCGCATTCGCGGTCTTCGGGTCATGTCGACGGTCATGGCGTTCGGGATGAAGCACTTGTCGCATCGGGGTCTCGGGTCGAAGAACTTGGCGCGCCCGAGAAACGATCTTGTCGCATCCGCGTCGACCACCTTGGCGTTCAGGGAGTAGTTCTCGGTGTTCCGTGAGGTAGGCCGCGAGGGTTCGGTCTTCGGACTCGGGGAGAGGAGCTCGGTGTTCGCGTCGAAGGTCTTATGGTCCGTGGACCTCGGCATCCGCTCTCTGTTGGTGTTCTTGTGGATCGGGCTCCAGGTTATCTTTGAATATCTCTTGTAGTTCCCCCGTCGTTGGCCGATGGTGAACTTGTGTCAGCGTCGGGGTTGCATCGAAGGTGGAACTTGGATCGGGGTTGATGGTCTTGTCAGCTACATTGACGGTCCTTGTACAACTTCTCATTCTTGTCCAACGAGAGGTTGTGGACACGGTCACGATACCTTTCAACACCATCGATGCGCCAAACCACAACAAAGAGTACCGAACAACATTCCTTGCAAGAACATCAGGAGCGCATCGGCAACTCGCTGGCATAGGGCACGCGGCCGGCAACGGCGGAAGAGCAAGGCAGCGAGCAGAGGGGGGAACATCGTCCAGACGCGACGCCACGGAAGATGGAGAGGGCTCAGCAACAGAGGAAGGCCGACGGTGGCGAGCTCGGGCTTGCGAGCGGCGTGACGGCAGACAGCTGTGCGCCACCGCGACGAGCGTGAGGCAGAGGGAGAGGGCGCACGGAAGAGGGCGGTCGGAGAGGCGGCTTGGGCGAGGCCAGGGAGGCGGGAGAGCTCGCGGAAGGAGGCAGGGGCCGGTGAGGTGAGGACTGGGGGGAAGCGGCGGAGGCGGCCGGAGCTCGGGACGGCGGGGAAGCGGTTGAGGCCGACGAACGAGGCGGAGAGGAAGGCGAGGCAGCGGGCGGCGAGGCCGAGCGGCGCTGGCGAAGCGGGCCGGCGAGGGGGGCCATCATGGAGCTTGGCGGGCGCGTGGAGCGGAGCGCGAGGGAGCCGGGGGCGCGGGTGGAGCGCGGCCGAGGGAGCTCGAGGGCGCGGAGGAAGCTCGAGGGGCGGAGGAAGCTCGAGGGCGAGGAGGCGCCATGGGAGGGCGACGGCCCGGCCGGGAGGCGGGATGGTAGCTGGGCCAGCAGCTGGGACGAGGTGGCGTGGCGAGGAGGCCGGAGGAGGAAGGAGGGCGCTGGGCGGGGCCAGTGGGGCGTGGGGAGGAGGTGCACGGCGAGCTTGGAGAGGAGGCAGGGAGGGAGCGTGCGGGGGAAGGAGAGAAGGGAGGGAGATGAGAGAGGGGGAGAGCGGGGCATGCGGGGCAGGTTGGGGGTGGGGCCAGTGTGGGAGGGAGGGGTGGGTGAGTTGAGAGGGGCTGGTGACGTGGCAGCGTGTGAGTGGTGGGGGAGGGAGAGAGGTGAGGTGGCGAGAGGGGATTGGGTGGGGTGAGGTGGAGGGGTTGTGGGTAGAATAGGACTGGTAGCTTTAGGATTATGGGTGGGCCGTTTTAATTCCTGGGGGTGGTCGTTCGGGTCGAATCGACCCGTTCGACTGCCCCCACTAAAATAATGAAGTATTTTATTTAATTTTAAATGCACCGTTTGCAAACCGATAGCAGACAAACAAAATATTCCGGCGACCCGGGTTTGCGTTTGAATAAAGACGGGGCGTTTAGAAAACAAAAATTGGTTTTTCCGCAAATAGTTTTATGCAAGCAAATGCAAGATGATGACGATGCTCAAATGCAATGTGGCATGATGACATGAGCATGCGGTCATGATGATGCAATGCACAAAATCAACGCGATTTTCTAGTAGTGGTTTTGCGGGATGCCACAATTCGACACCACTAACAATGGATCTCGCCCTCGAGATCCGCCTCATGGTACCGGAAGGAAGGTCGGCGATCCGCATCTTCTCGCTTCGTGTAGATCTTCGCGACACCACTAACAAGAGGTCGTTGTCCGTGTTCGTCGAGAGAACACTCCGGAACAAAAGGTCGAAGGTAGAGGTATCAACAAATAAAGCCACCTCTAGCTTCCGATGGAAAGGGGAACCGATTCATTCTCATCCACTTCAATGTACAAAAGCGAATAGAAGGGGTAGTCGGCATGGGGGCCAATCCATCACGCACCCAAACTATTACTCTGCACAATCAGTAGAAAAGAGTGCAACCATTCTCGGAATCAGACTGAAGATCTCGTCAAGTGAGGTTCAGGAACAAAGGAGTGATGCAGACTCTGCATCGGATCTGGTATATAGGATGTCGTCGCGTCGAAAAACACCGGAAAGCACAAACAAGGAACAAAGAATGGTACCGCAGTAGGCGGATTTCTCAAGCAGCATGAACACCGGATGGTAGAACACCGTCATCAAAGGAGGAAGCGAAACCCTGAAGGTACGACGGAACCCAACCACGAGAAATCCTGGACTCGAAGATAAAGACGAGAGCGGATTCAAAACACGTAGAGGTAAGTGGAGAATAGCGAGGGTAAGGAATAAAATCGACCTAATCGTAACTATCCAACCGGTTTTGCGAAAATAGTTTTGACACTCTACTTGGCCGTTAGCTAGGTTATCCTACAGTTGGACTTGTGGGTATCGCAAGCCGAAGCTCGATACCACTGTAACACCCTCAGAATCGGACCTATGCAAGTTTCAGCGATTCCGCCAAACCCGCATAGAAACGATTCAAAGGTGCCACCAGGCACTTTCGTGCGGGTGGAAAACGAAGTAATAACATTACACAACAGTCCTCGATGGGACCCACAGAACAGATATATATACAACACGACTCCATGAGTCAAGAATACAGATATAATATACAAAGACCCAAATCACCTTGAAAAGATGGAGCGTCCGACTACGGACAAGATGCAAATGGGGCTAAGAGCCCTGAAGAATAACCAATGGCGTCCATAACCCTGCCCAGGCCAAGCCGGAAGGGTAACCCTGCTAACGGCGTCGATCTCAAACCTGCTTGAACAAAAGGGGTGCCGACAAAGGGCAAAGGAAAAAGAGGAGAGTCAGTACTGAGGCCAGTACACGACGAGGCTAGAATTCGGCGGTCCTCGCCTACATAGGTATGGTGGACTGAGCGGCAGCGGCAGCGTGCACTAAACAACCTATAGAGACTCAATGCAACTGGCGACTATCAGAGAGGGATAAGAAAGACCTATTCGGATCCAACCTGAATCTAACACCAAACAATCCCATCCTGGTATTTCCCCCTCGAAGCCAAACGAGGAAGTCAACCGAGGGACTCACACAGTTGGCAGTTTTAGTTATTCCGTTATCGTTGCAGCAATTACTAGTCAGGTATAGATAGTCGTCCTGATAAAATAAGCAGTGGGCACTTTTAGTTAACCATTCCATTATAGTGGCAACACTTACTAGTCAGATACAATTAGCATGAGATATCCCAAAACCCAGCAGTTGTTGGTACTTTTATTTAGCCATTCCGTTGTAGTTGCCATACTTACTAGTCAGGTACAATGGTCGCAAGCGACACTCCAAACAAGCAATTGTGGGCAGTATTATTTAGCCATTCCGTTATAGTGAAGCTGATTACTAGTCATTATAAGTCAAATTTATAGTACTACTTTAGTTATGCTTGTCTATGATCGAGATACTGTGCTCCAAGTCGTCCATAACCACGGACACGGCTTTCAGAAAGTTTACCCGGCCGGGGTGCACCAATAGCAACACACGCTCGATCAACCTCGGAAAAACTAAATCAAAACCCAACGAGGCTTTCACGACAAAGCAATCACAGGATTCAGAAATATTTCAGGGGGCCACCCCATTGAGTAGACCCGCAACGAAGCCAGCTGACTCCGAGACAGACTCAAGGTTTGCGACAATGGCTGTAAATGACTGGGAACCCGAAAGTGTGGCTGGGCTTGTCGATACCGCGAAAACATTCCGCTTACCTAAACAGTACAGTGTGCTCCTCGCACAATCGTAAATAAACAGTAGCATGGCATAAGTACAGGATAGTAAATAAAACCTCAAACTAGTTTGTGGCCCCAAGAAATAAGACTGAATCAAGCTCTGGCTCAGGGGGGTCCCATAATCCTCCCGGATGTGGATAGCGCGATAAATCAAGGAACAGGTATCAAGTACTCGGGGTCCTACGGGACACAAGTGGGCGTTCACCCACCGATGCCTCTGCTTACTTCAATTTTAGTTGTTAAACAGGAATTAAAGTGAACGATAAGTAAAGCCATAATCATCTCCAACATCAAACATGCGGCAATACACCAACAACTGTGGTACTTGACGACACGCAACAACACTTGAGCAAGCGACTACGACGCGCAGGTCCAACTATCTACCAAACAACAGGTAATAGGAGGTGTCCAAGGCTATATATGGCTGCAAGGGATATTACGGTTACGAAAACTAGAGCATCGCAACACAGATAGCAAAGATCAACAGGAGGGAATAAATACTAGAAAAGTAAGATAGGAAGAAAGGGGAGATGCTCGCCTGAAAACATTGCCGAAGGTTCAACCGAAGATCGGGGCGAAGCTCACATCAACTCAACGGCCCAATCCGCGAAGAAGCAAAACACTAGAATAAACACCGGATGCAATATTTAATACTACGGCAAAAGATCGGGCATGATGCATGTATGATGCATGGCATGGTGAAGGTGCGATGCAATTAGGTCATGTTAAGCGGAACCGGGGTCCCGACATTTAATTAAACGGTTCAAGTTATTTATCTACCCCGCAAATTAAATGTTGTCATAACATGGCAGAAGATATTACCGGGTTCGCTACACCAATTTAAATGAGGCCAATATAAGACTAGATTTTCCCACATATGGGCCCCATATTGAATTATAAGGTGAATCGGCATAAGGCCCCCAAACCACATGACAATATGCATGCAAGGATGACAATTTAATATGCAACAGGTTTTATGCTTAGCATTTATGAAAATAGGGTTGGATAAGGGTCACACATTAGGGGTCTCACGAACTTGGGGTTCCGGTTCGGGGTCCGGTCTCGTGGTCCGTGGTTCGACGGTTCGGACTCGGATCGTTTCGGTAACGGGTAGATCTTGGCGCATTCGCGGTCTTCGGGTCATGTCGACGGTCATGGCGTTCGGGATGAAGCACTTGTCGCATCGGGGTCTCGGGTCGAAGAACTTGGCGCGCCCGAGAAACGATCTTGTCGCATCCGCGTCGACCACCTTGGCGTTCAGGGAGTAGTTCTCGGTGTTCCGTGAGGTAGGCCGCGAGGGTTCGGTCTTCGGACTCGGGGAGAGGAGCTCGGTGTTCGCGTCGAAGGTCTTGCGGGTCCAGGACCTCGGCATCCGCTCTCTGTTGGTGTTCTTGTGGATCGGGCTCCAGGTTATCTTTGAATATCTCTTGTAGTTCCCCCGTCGTTGGCCGATGGTGAACTTGTGTCAGCGTCGGGGTTGCATCGAAGGTGGAACTTGGATCGGGGTTGATGGTCTTGTCAGCTACATTGACGGTCCTTGTACAACTTCTCATTCTTGTCCAACGAGAGGTTGTGGACACGGTCACAATACCTTTCAACACCATCGATGCGCCAAACCACAACAAAGAGTACCGAACAACATTCCTTGCAAGAACATCAGGAGCGCATCGGCAACTCGCTGGCATAGGGCACGCGGCCGGCAACGGCGGAAGAGCAAGGCAGAGGGGGAACATCGCCCGACGCGACGCCACGGAAGATGGAGAGGCTCAAGAATGAGGAAGGCCGACGGTGGCGAAGCTGGCTGACGCGCAGCGGCGATCTTTGCGCCACCCGACGAGCGAGCGGAGGCAGAGAGAGAAGGCCATGAAGAGGGCTGAGAGGCTTTGGGCGAGGCTGTGGAGGCGGGAGAGCTCACGGAAGGAGGCAGGGGCCGGTGAGGTGAGGACTGGGGAAGCGGAGGGCGGAGCTCGGGCAGTGGGAAGCGGTTGAGGCCGATTTAACGAGGCGAAGAGCGAGTAGGGCAGCGAGGCGAGGCGGCGTGAAGCGGTTGGCCTTCGCCGGAGGGAGGGGCACACTGGGCGGAGCTTAAGGGCGCGAGTGGAGCGCGTCGGAGGAGCTCGAGAGGGTGCGGAGGAAGCTCGAGGCGGAGGAAGCTCGAGGCGGCCTGAGGAGGCGCCGCAGGGGCGACGGGGAAGCGGCGCGGCTGGTAGCTGGGCAGCGGAGGGGACGAGGTGGCGTGGCGGTGGGTGGCGAGGAGGCCAGAGGAGGAAGGAGGCGCCAGGCAGGCTGGGGTGGGCAAGTGGGGAGTGGGGGGAGGTGGCCAAGAGCTTGGAGAGGAGTCGGAGGAGCGGCGGGGAAGGAGAGAAGGGAGAGAGCGGGGCACGCGGGGCAGGTGGGTGGTGGGGCCAGGTGGGCCAGGGGGCTGTCGGCTGGTGGGGTGGGGAGAGCTGAGTGTGGGTGAGGGAAAAGGGGTGAGTTGAGAGGGTCTGGGTGACGTGGCAGCGTGTGAGTGGTGGGGGAGGGAGAGAGGTGAGGTGGCGAGAGGGGATTGGGTGGGGTGAGGTGGAGGGGTTGTGGGTAGAATAGGACTGGTAGCTTTAGGATTATGGGTGGGCCGTTTTAATTCCTGGGGGTGGTCGTTCGGGTCGAATCGGCCCGTTCGACTGCCCCCACTAAAATAATGAAATATTTTATTTAATTTTAAATGCACCGTTTGCAAACCGATAGCAGACAAACAAAATATTCCGGCGACCCGGGTTTGCGTTTGAATAAAGACGGGGCGTTTAGAAAACAAAAATTGGTTTTTCCGCAAATAGTTTTATGCAAGCAAATGCAAGATGATGACGATGCTCAAATGCAATGTGGCATAATGACATGAGCATGCGGTCATGATGATGCAATGCACAAAATCAACGCGATTTTCTAGTAGTGGTTTTGCGGGATGCCACAATTCAGATCTGTGTGTACTTTGCAAATCTTTATGTCACCATCTTGGACGTCTTCTCGAATAGCGTGAAAACGTAGCTTGATGTGCTTCAGCTTCTTGTGTGACCTTGGTTCTTGCGCATTGGCTATGGCACCCATGTTATCACAATAGATAGACATTGGGTCCAGCGTACTTGGAACCACACCGAGCTCTGTAATGAACTCCTTCATCCATATCGCTTCTTGTGAATCCTCCGAAGCAGCTATGTATTCCGATTCAGTTGAAGATCTCGCCACAACGCTTTGCTTTGCACTCCTCCAGCTAACTGCTGCACCATTCAAAGTAAATACATATCCAGATTGAGATTTAGAATCATCCGGGTCGGTGTTCCAACTAGCATCAGTGTAACCATTAACAACGAGCTGTTCTTCAGCTCCATAAGAAAGAACCATATCCTTAGTTCTTCTCAAGTACTTAAGGATGTTTTTGACCGCTGTCCAATGATCCACTCCTGGATCACTTTGATATCTGCTAGTCAAACTAACAGCATATGCAATGTCGGGTCTAGTACAAAGCATGGCATACATTAGAGATCCTATGGCTGAGGCATAGGGAGTCTTACTCATCCTTTCTCTATCTTCTGCCATTGCAGGACTTTGAGTTTTACTCAAGGTCGTATTGGGCAACATGGGCAAGAACCCTTCTTGCTATGTTCCATTCCAAACCTCTTTAGAACTTTGTCCAAATATGTACTTTGTGACAATGATATTAGGCGTCTCGATCTATCTCTATAAATCTTTATGCCTAATATATAAGCTGCTTTGCCAAGATCTTTCATTGAAAAACTATTATTCAAATAATCCTTGACACTATTAAGAAGGTCTACATCATTCCTAATCAACAATATGTCATCTACATATAGTATTAGGAATGGTACAGAGCTCCCACTCACTTTCTTGTAAATACAAACTTCTCCATAAGTTTGTATAAAACCAAAGCTTTTGATTACCTTATCAAAACGTTGATTCCAACTTCGGGATGCTTGCTTCAATCCATATATGGACCGTTGAAGTTTGCACACCTTGTTAGCATCTTTAGGATCGACAAAACCCTTGGGTTGCATCATATACAACTCTTCATCAATGTCTCCATTGAGGAACGCCGTTTTGACATCCATCTGCCATATCTCATAATCATAATATGCAACGATTGCTAAATAATCCTTACAGACTTTAGCTTCGCTACTGGTGAGAAAGCCTCATCGTAGTCAACCCCTTGAATTTGTCGAAACCCTTTTGCGACAAGTCGAGCTTTATAGATAGTAGCATTACCATCAGCATCTGTTTTGTTCTTGAAAATCTATTTGTTCTCGACAGCCTTCCGGCCATCCGGTAAGTCCACCAAAGTCCATACTTGGTTTTCGTACATGGATCCAATCTCGGATTTCATGGCTTCTTGCCATTTATTGGAATCTGGGTCATCATCGCTTCCTCATATGTCGCAGGGTCATCGGTGTTGTCCACCAACATGATACTCATGACGGGATCATACCAATCAGGAGTGGTACGAGTTCTCGTTGACCTGCGAGGTTCCATAGTAACTTCAACCGAAGTTTCATGATCAACATTATTAGCTTCCTCTCTTATTGGTGTAGGCTCCACAGGAACTACTTCCGGTACTGCGCTACTCGCAAGTTCGAGAGAAGGTTCAACAACCTCGTCAAGTTCTACTTTCCTTCCAGTCACTTCTTTCGAGAGAAATTCTTTCTCTAGAAAGGATCCATTCTTGGCAACGAAGATTTTTCCCTCGGACCTATGATAGAAGGTATACCAAATAGTTTCCTTCAAATATCCTATGAAGACGCATTTTTCCGCTTTGGGTTCAAGCTTGTCCGGTTGTAACTTCTTTACATAGGCTTCGCAACCCCAAACTTTAAGGAACAACAATTTAGGTTTCTTCCCAAACCATAATTCATACGGTGTCGTTTCAACGGATTTAGATGGTGCCCTATTTAAAGTGAATGTGGCTGTTTCTAATGCATAACCCCAAAACGATAGCGGTAAATCTGTAAGTGACATCATAGAACGAACCATATCTAAGAGAGTTCGATTACGATGTTCGGACACACCATTACGCTGTGGTGTTCCCGGCGGTGTCAATTGTGAAAGTATTCCGATTTCTTCAAATGTTCGCCAAACTTGTAACTTAGATATTCACCTCCACGATCAGATCGTAGAAATTTAATCTTCTTGTTACGTTGATTCTCTACCTCACTTTGAAATTCCTTAAACTTCTCGAAAGTTTTGAACTTATGTTTCATGAAATAGATATACCCATATCTTCTCAAGTCATCCGTGAAGGTAAGAACATAACGATAACCACTGGGCGATGCTACACTCATTGGACCACACACACCGGTATGTATGATTTTCAATAAGTCCGTAGCTCGCTCCATCATACCAGAAAATGGAGTCTTAGTCATTTTACCCATCAGACATGCTTCACATCTTTCAAGTGATTCGAAATCAAGTGATTCAAGAAGTCCATCGGAATGGAGTTTCTCCATATGCTTCACTCCAATGTGACCAAGAGGACAGTACCACATATATGTCGTGTTATCGCTCAATTTCAAACGTTTATCCTCAATGCTATTAATGTGTGTATTACTACAATCGAGATTAAATAAGAATAGACCATCTATAAAAGGTGCATGTGCATAAAACATATTACTCATATAAATCGAAAAACCATTATTCTCGGACTTAAACAAGTAACCGTCTCGCAATAAACATGATCCAGATATAATGTTCATGCTCAACGCAGGCACCAAATAACAATTATTTAAGTATAAAACTAATCCCGATGGTAGATGAAGAGGTAGCGTGCCGACCGCGATCACATCAACCTTTGATCCATTTCCAACGCGCATCGTCACCTCGTTCTTCGCTAGCTTCCGTTTATTCTGCAGCACATGTTTCGAGTTGCAAATATGAGCAACTGAACCAGTATCAAATACCCAGGCATTACTACGAGTACTAGTGAGATACACATCAATAACATGTATATCAGATATACCTTTCTTCTTGATGTTGTCGTTCTTCAAATCTGCCAAGTACTTTGGGCAATTCCGCTTCCAGTGACCCTCTCCCTTGCAGTAAAAGCACTCAGTATCAGCCTTAGGCCCAGCCTTGGTCTTCTTCGCCGGCGCGACAACTTTCTTACCGACCTTCTTGAAGTTTCCCTTTTTCTTAGACTGTCCTTGCTTCTTGAATTTGGTGGTCTTATTGACCAACAACACTTGGTGCTCTTTCTTGATCTCCACTTCTGCAGATTTCAACATGGAGAAGAGTTCTGGCAACGTCTTGTCCATGTTTTGCATATTTTAGTTCATCACAAAGTTCTTGTAATTTGGTGGTAGTGATTGGAGGACACGGTGAATCCCCAAAGAATTAGGAATCACTATACCCAAACTTTGGAGTTTGTTTGCGTGCCCAGACATCTTAAGCACATGCTCACTGACGGAGCTGCCCTCTTCCATCTTGCAGTTAAAGAACTTTTCAGAAGCCTCATAACTCTCAACTGCCGCGTGATCCTCAAATATCATTTTGAGTTCACGGACAATATCATGTGGGTCGTGGTTCTCAAACCTTTTTCGAATCTCCGATTCCAAACCATGCAAGATAGCACACTGAACTGTGGAGTACTGATTCTTTCGAGTGAGGTAAACATTCTTTACTTCATCGGTAGCAGTAGCTGCAGGCGGTTCACCCAGCGGTGCATCCAGCACATAGGTCAAATTACCAGCATTTAGGACAATCCTCAAATTGTGGAGCCAATCCGCGAAGTTGCTTCCATTGTTTTTCAACTTTTCTTTCTCTAGGAACGCATTAAAATTGATGGTAGGGGACGCCATTGATCTACAACATATTTGCAATAGTTTAGACTAAGTTTATGACAAATTGAGTTCTAATTAATAGTTAAATTAATCTAGGTGAATCCCACTCAAAACAATATCCCTCACATTGTTTTAGTGATCACACGAACCATATCCACCACATCAAAATCGATCATCACGAGAGTTGATGTAACTTCAATGGCGAACAATCAACATGTTCATCATATCTACTATATGACTCATGCTTTACCTTTCGGTGATCCGTGTTCCGAGACCATGTCTGTACATGCTAGGCTCGTCAAGATCAAACCTTAGATTCCACATGAGCAAATCTGGCTTGCTCACGTTGTATACACTCGTGGAATCTGGCACACCCGATCATCACGTGGTGCTTCGAATCAACGAGCTTTAGCAACGATGCTTACTAAGGATGAACACTTTAAAACTTGAAATTGTGTGCTTGAGGGATCATCTTATAATGCTACCGTCGTGAACTAAGCAATACAAGATGCATAAAAGGATTAACATCACATGCAATTCATAATATGTGATATCATATGGCCTTTTTTCTTGTGCTTCCGATCTCCATCTTCAAGCACAATCATGATCTCCATCATCACCGGTATGGCGTCAAGGTCAATGGCGTCGTTTCATGGTTGTCGTCCACCAGCTTCAACTATTACAACTATTTTGAATAGACACGCATGCCTTAACGAAATTTAAAGACAACCATATGGCTCCTGCCGGTTGCCAACTTACAATAAGGAACATTGCATACATAAAATATAATCACAATCATGGCCATATCACATCACAACACACCCCTACAAAACAAAGTTAGACGCCTCTAATTTTCTTTGCATATTTTACGTGGTCTGGCGCTTGCAATAAGTGTCGTTCTAACTTATGAACAAGAACCACAACGTCGATGCTTGAACTATCAAGTGCCCGTTGTAAATTGGATCTATACTATGACGGGAGAGACAGACACCCGCAAAGCCACTTATGCAATACAAGTTGCATGTTGAGCGTGGAGCAAGTCTCATGAACGATGTCATGTAAGGTTATCCTAGGCCGCTTCATCCCATCATACCACAAGATGCAAAGTACACAAAAATCAATTGATAATAAAAGCACCACCGCCCACAATGACCATTGTGTTCTACTCGTGCAACAGATCTACATATAAACCTGGCTCTAATACCACTGTAGGGATTCGTAGCATGGAAAACAAAAAATTTCTACCGCATGCACACAAACAAGTCAAGATCTATCTACTAGATTGTAGCAACGAGTCGATAGAGGAACTCACCCTCGAAGGTTCCAAAGTGGTTAACGAGAGCAGATTCTCGTGGGTGATGTAGTCGTACACTTGCCGATCTCAAGATCGCGTAGACAATCCTTTTCTACTGCGTTAAAGCAGCTCTTCCTGATCGGTCACACGTTCGGTACTCGATGAAGACCTTCCTCTCCCTTGTTCAAGCAGGCAGCGAAGGTTGTAGCACTCTCCTCGCGATTCCGGCAGCACGACGGCGTGGTGTCGGAAGTAGAGGGGAGATCTCGCAGGGCTTCGCCTTAAGCCGGAGCGAGTATGGTGGAGTATGAGAGAGACCTTGGTGATCTAGGGTTTAGAGGGCACCAAGGGGAGGGTGTGGCCGGCGGCTAGGTCTTGGGGAATCCCCAAGTCGCCGAGTTGGAGGGGAAACCCTAGGCGGCGGCTGCACTTGGAGGCGGAGGCGCCAAAGCTAGGGTTTTAGGTGTGTCAATAGGGGGTAGCCCTACCCCTCCTTATATAGGTGGGAGGGTGCGTCTTGGGAGTAGGGAGTCCTCCTCCTCCTCCTCATGGCCGGCGGGTGGAGGGAGGGGACTTCCTCCCCAAGTAGGTTTCCTACTCTCCCTCCACCAAGCAAACTTGAGATTTGACTTTTTCAAATTGGCGTTTGACTTTCAAACTTCGATTTGATTTCTCTCTTTATTTTGCCCAGCCAAGTGACCTAGTACATGATGCAACCATTCCATATTGTCATGACACATCAATGTACCCTTCCCCTCCGGAGTGCTGGACCTTCCAGACCCTTCTAGAACATTCCTGGTGAAAACACCGAAATCATTCCCGAACTCCAAAACAGGACTTTCCATATATGAATCTTATTCTCCGGACCATTTCGGATCTCCTCGTGATATCCTGGATCCCATCCGAGACTCTGAACAACATTCGGTCTCTTACTCATCATTCCATAACTACACAACAACATCGGATCCTTAAGTGTGTCTCCCTACGGTTCTTGAATTATGCGGACATGATCGAGACACTTCTCCGATCAATAACCAATAGAGGAATCTGGAAATTCATATGGCTCCCACATATTTCTACGATTACTTTGCGATAGAATGAACCACTTACATACGATACCAATTTCCTTTTGTCTCATGATAGTTTACTTATCCGAGGTTTTGATCATCAGTATCTCTACCTAGTTCAACCTCGTTACCGATAAGTACTCTTTTCTCGTTCCCGTGGCATGTGATCCCTTGTGAGCTAGTCACATGCTTGCAAGCTAATTGGATGACATTCCACCGAGAGGGCCTAGAGTATATCTATCCGTCATATGGATGGACAAATCCCACTCTTGATACATGTGCCTCAACCCATACTTTGCAAACACTCAATGCCACCTTTATAGCCACCCAGTTACGGTGTGGTGTTTGATGTCATCAAAGCATCCTTCTGGTGATGGTGATTAACATGATCTCATGGTCTAAGGAATTAGGTTACTATGTATCAGAAAGCTTATAGCAATTGAACTATTAAAATGACTTTGATCTTTATGCTACGCTTATCTATAGGAGTATGTCCATCATACCATTATCCTAATGATATGATCTTGTTGTTAACAACATCTCAATGTTCATGATCGGGAAACCACGATCATCTATTAACCAACAAGCTAGTATTATAAAGAGGCTTTACTAAGGACTCTATTTTAGTTTATAAATCACACAAGTATTAATGTTTCCAATTAATATTGTTATAGCATGAATGTAAACATTTATCATAAACACAAAGATATAATAATAACTACATTTATTATTGCCTCTAGGGCATATTTCCAACATTTTGTGCCAAGAATGACCTCTAATGAGAGGGAAGTAAGATTTGGGGAGTTGCTGTCCCGAAACAGATTTCTGTGCTCCACCATTAAAATTCGTGAGGAGTCTCTATACGTCAGATTGATCTGAAAATTTACGAATAAATCTCCCAGTATGTTAGCTAACTTTCATTAGTTCAATACTTTTTGATTTGATCAATAGAAGATTTTTGAAAAATCGGTTTCTACCTGCTGGTCTGTTTTGACAGATTTCTGCCATTATTTGCATTTGCTTCTTATTGATTCCTTTTACAGTTATCTTTTGGGGAATTGAGCTTTTTGAAGGAGTTGCTATAGTAGCTTGTGTTTTTAGTGATTTTTTTTGCTGTTCCAAAGCTAAACCCAAAGGTCTATTATCTTTTGAATACACTAATGTTGCTAATGAAGATTGTGTGGAGTTTTGTATGAAGGAAAATTTCCAGGTGTAGAGAAAGAATGATGTAATGAGATGGAAAATGGACAAAAGCTCAAGCTTGGGGATGCCACCCCGGTTTCACCCCAAGAAATATCCAAGAGGTACAAGCATCAAAGCTTGGGGATGCCCAAGGTATCCCCTTCTTCATCAATAAAAAGCTTAGGTCTTTATAGACACTTCGTTTTTATTGTTTCATGCAATGTTGTGTTGTTCTTGGAGCGTCTTAGTTTTTGTTTGGTTTGCTTAGTTTGTTTAGTTTTCTTGAATAAAGTAGTTTGTACTCCCGTTCTCGCTGTGTTGTTTCAAATAAGTTGCTTGGTGTTGGAAAGGAGTAGAAAGTTCTTGCTTGATAAGTGCAAGATGAGCTTGCATTGACTGTGACTTAGACTTTAACATGACATGCTAGGTTTTGTTTTGACCTTATGCTTAGTGATTATTGTTGTAGCATGTCTTGTTCCAAACAATTGGGATTGTGTAGTGTGCCTTGAAAGAATTATGCGTTGTTTTAGCATGCAAAAACATAGTATTGTGGTATTCTCCTTTGATGCTTTGTTTGGGTTGACTTGGCACATGCTCACACCATATTATGACTATGAAAAAGTCACCATAGCCTCTATGATCATTTAGTCCTTGACTTGTAGTACCACTCTATGCTTTGATTAGTAATCTTTTGTTGCTCTGCATGATTATGGCCATTATTGCTCTCTTAGTTGGTTGCTCCCAGTCTTTTGCTAGCCTCCACTTGTATGAGTAATCTCTACTCATGCTTCCAACTCCCAAGAAACCAAGTTATTCCAAAGTGTCCACTATAAATTCCTATGCATGGTGTGTTACACCATTCCAAGTATATTCTTGTTTTCAGCTATTTTCCAATTAAAACGTATTTTTTATGTGAAAACTTAGTGATTAAAGTCCTCACAAACTTGATGGCACACTTTATATTCTTTGACCCTAATAAACTTGAACCATTGTGTCATCTATGTTGTATATGCTTGCACTTATACGTTAGAATTAGCAGAACTGTGCTGTCACGGGGAACGTTTTCAACATTGCACTTATACTTTGTACACAGTTGATATCAAGCTCTTTTGTCTATGGATGTCACCGGTGTGAAATAAAGAGGGAGCTTGTAAGTCCATGGAGTTAGTGTTAGAGAAACGCCTGGGCCGCTAGCCTAAGCCATGCCTAATCATGGTGGAAACTTGCAGCATCACCATAATGAGCTATCTGTGAAGCATCCTCAATAAAAAGATATGCACATAGTAAATAAAAAGATCGCTGAGATGCTCATTGTCTGCTTGCCTTGTCATTTTGGTTATGGGATAGCTCTTGTACCATGTGCAAGGGGTACCCCGTTGGCGGTTCTCTATGATACGCATGTACTTACTATGACAAGAAGTTACATGTGACTGAAGTTGAGTAGCATGAGGTGTGGCCCTCGTATTCAAGGGACTTGAGATTGCCAACTTATACTTTTCAAGCATATACTCCATAGTTTGTTCACCTTAACCTTAATCACTTGAAGATGCTTATGATAGGGGCAATGAGGGCTGAAAGCTAACAAGTACCAAAATTTTTGGAAGCTCTTTTTGAAACCTGAAATCTCTGCTTCCCTTTATGAAGGGACTTTCTTCCACCATTATTTGAGTCTCCACCTTCTACCTTTAGGCACCATTAAGAGAGCATAGTTGCCATTCTGTGTGCAGTGTCCCAAAGCTTATTGATTGATGCATATTGTGATATTAGTTATTCTTGTGCTTTTTGTATCTAGTCACTCTTATGAACTTTGAAGGTGTCCTATGCATCTATTTTCTACTCTATGAGGGACAAGATGAATGGCACTATGCCATGTTTTCTGTATGTGAAACAAACAAACGTTTTTCAATGCATGTTATTCATGATCTTTGTTTGTATCCTTTCATGTTGCATGCATAGTTACTTTGTCTTATTGTTAGAACTCCATCTTTCATGCACATGTTTAGAGTTCTTTGATCCTAGCTTTCAATGATTGCAAATGGTTCGATCTTAGTTTTGATGGTGCATGTCACCTAAAAAATTATTCTTTTATCACTTACCTACTCGAGGACGAGCAGGAGTTAAGCTTGGGGATGCTTGATACGTCGGAAACGTATCTATAATTTTTGATGATCCATGCTTGTTTAGTATCTAATTTGCTTTGCTTTGTCTACACTTTGAGGTGTTTTTATATATTTTCTCAAACTAACCTATTAACAAGTTGCCACAGTGCCAGTTGCCTATTTTCTTCTGTTTTTGGTTTCAGAAAGGCAAAAAATCAATATTCTCAGAATTGGACGGGACAAAAGCCAAAGTGAATATTTTACCGTGAGGGACACGAACCAAGAAGATGAGACAGAGAGGCGCCACAGGGCGGCCAAACCCCACTAGGCGCGGGTGGGCCCATCCTGCGCCTGTGTAGGGTGTGGCCCCCTGGTGGCCTTCCTGGCTCGCCCCTTCGCCTATAAGAAGCCCCTGATGCAGAAACCCTAGGCACCCGATCAAAACTCCACGAAACCTTCTGTAGCCGCCGCCACCATCATCCCTAGATCGGGGGGATCTGAAGTTCTTCCCGGCACCCTGCCAGAGGGGAGATTATCCCGGAGGCCTTCTTCTCTAGTATGAAGCGTGAGTAGTTCCACCTTGTACTACGGGTCCATGTAGTAGCTAGATGGTTGTATCTCCTCCTTGTGCTTTAATGTATAGATCTTGTGAGCTCCGTTCATGATCAATATCTAATCTATTTGTAATCATGCATGTTGTGTTTGCGGGGATCCGATGGATATTGAGATTACTATGTCATATTGATTAATGGTTTTGTCTATTTGATTCTATCATGTCTGTGTTGTTTGTGATCTTGCGTGATCTCCGTTGTTAGTAGCTATCTTGGCCAAGTAGTTGCTAGTGACTCCAAGAGGGGGTATTTATGCTCGATAGTGGGTTCATGCCTCTAGTTTCCAAGGGAATTGACAGAAATATCTTCTGTTGTAGATGTGTTGTTGCCACTAGGGAGAAAACAACAATCTCTTGTTCATGGAACAAGTGGATTGTTTACCTTACACACTTTTCTTAAAGCAGTTGTCTGTTGCTTGCAACTTAATACTAGAGGGGGTTCGGGTGATAACCTAAAGGTGGACTTATATTCATAGATGCAGTTGGATGGTTGTCTATGTATATTGTTGTATTGCCCAATCGAATCTCATAGGATATTTTTGTCTAGTATTGCATTGTTATGACATGCTCAGTTCCTGTCAACTCCCCTGCTGTAATTTGTTTACCCTACAGGCCATGTTGTTTATCTAAGGAGAGCACCTCCAATGAACTATGGACCCCGGTCCAATCTTTACCATTGATATATCTTCCACTATTACCTGTTTACTTGCTGCAAACCATCATCTTTCACACCATACGTTTAATCCTTTGTTACAGCAAACCAGTGAGCTTGACAACCTCACTGATTCGTTGGGGCAAAGTCTTGAGTTTGTGTTGTGCAGGTTTCCACGTTGCTTGCAACACCTTTGGGACGTTTTCTTCCTCCTACTGGTTCGATAACCTTGGTTTCTTACTGAGGGAAACTTGCTGCTGTGCTCATCACACCTTGCTATTGGGGTTTCCAACGAAGCGTCCCACGACAGTGTTGGGCATCATCAGAGATTTAATCACTAGTTTTTCTCATAACAAAGTCACTTTTTAATTGGAAGATAATTAATCACAAGAATATACTTGGAATGGTGTAACACACCATGCATAGAAATTTATAGTGGACTCTTTGGAATAACTTGGTTTCTTGGGAATTGGATGCACGATTAGAGCTCATACTCATTACAAGTGGAGGCTAGCAAAACACTGGGAGAGACCAACTAAGAGATCAATAATGGTCATAATCATGCAGAGCAACAAAACATTATTAATCAAAACATAAAATGATATCACAAGTCAAAAACTAAATGATCTTAGAGGCTAATGGTGACTGGTTCATAGTTTTTACATGGTGTAAGCATGTGCCAAGTCAACCCAAATAAAGCATCAAAGGAGAATACCACAATATTTTGCTTTTGTATGCTAAAACATCACATGATTCTTTCCAGGCACATTAAGCAATCTCAATTGTTTGAGACAAGTAATGCTACAACAATAATCACTAAGCATAAGGTCAAAGCAACATATAACATGACATGATAAAGTCTAAGCCACAGTCAAACCAAGCTCCTTTTGTACCACTTAAGCATGAAACTTCCTACTCTTTTCCAACACCAATTGACTTATTTGAAACAACTCACAAATATAATACTCAATAAATATCAGTGAGCATGTCTCACAATACTTCAAAGGATAACTAAAAAGTTCTAAGAATTAAGCACAAGAAACTAAAGCTAAGCGCATAGCTAGCAAAAGAGAACACTCGGAGAACAAAAAAAAATGAAAACTAGAGTGTTTTAAACAACGAAGAACTAGGTATGACTTATCCAAAATAGGAGTGTTGGGGTCCGAACAAGTTATTCAGAAATCAAAGCAAAATCAAAGTAAAGACAAAAACAAAGACGCTCTAAGAACAAAAAAAAGTGCATGAAGCAATAAAAATGAAGTGTTTGGAAAGAAAACCTGAGATTTTTATTGATGAAGAAGGGGATGCCTTGGGCATCCCCATGCTTTCATGCTTGTACTTCTCAAATATTTCTTGGGGTGACACAGGTGGCATCCCCAAGCTTGAGATTTTGTCCATTCTTCATCTCATCACATAATTCTCCCCCTACACTTGAAAATTTCCTTCATACAAAACTTCTCACAATCTTCATTAGCAACATTAGTGTAATCAAGATAATAGGTCTTTGGGTTCAGTTTCAACACAAGTAAAACTTCTATTATAGCACAAGCTAATGTATCAACTCCTTTTAAAAGCTCAAGTGATCAAAGAAAACTCAAAAAGAAACCGATAAGAGGCATATGCAAATAATGGCAAAAATCTGTCAAAACAGACCAACAGATAAAAACCAATTTTTTCGAAAATCTTATGATGCTCAAATCGAAAAATGTTGAACTAACGCAAGTTAGGTAAATAACAGGGTCACAATCACAGAAAATTATAGCTCAATCCGACATACAGGAATTTTTCACGAATTTTTTACAGTGAAGCATAAAAATCTGTTACGGGACAACAACTCCCCCAAATCTTACTTCTCTCTCATTAGAAGTTATTCTTGGCACAAAAAATAACACAAAAAAGGATAAGGAGAGTTTATTACAGAGGTAATAACTTCCAAGACTCAACTAAAACTATTGGGTTATCTTCCAAGAAGTACTTTTCTTTAACGCCTTTAAGTTAGGCATAGAAAGCAATCAAGTATTTTCAAATGAAGAAGCATTAAAATCAATACCACAAATTTCTTCAACCAGGAAAGGTATCTCATCCAAATGAGTTCTAGAAGATCCTCTCTCTATAATCTTGGGTTCACTGCTTTCATCAAAAGGGTTTTTAGGGACAATTCAATCAAAATTCTTTTCTAAGGCCTCATGCATTCCTACAAGTTTAAAAGGTATGGGTATTTTAATTTCCTCTCCATTGGGTCTGTCAAACTTTTCTAATATGCCCATAACATCTACACATGATCCTAGCATATTAAAACGATCAAAGACCTTTTTAGCTTCTTTAGCAACATCATTGAATTCCTTAAGCAAAGTTTCTAGAATAAAATCTCTCTTTTCAGCATCCTCAATATCTTTAAGTTTAAGAAACATTACTTGCATCATGGGGTTAAGGTTAACAAACCTAGCCTCCAACATGTGAACTAAAGAAGCTGCAACAATTTCATAATTAGGAGCAAGTTTTGCTAAGAATTTATCCTCAATATCCTCATGCTTGCTAACATGATTAAAGAATTCTTCAATATTTTCTTTCCCAATTATAGATCCACTACCAATTGAAAGGTCTTTCAGGGTGAACTTAGGGATCAACATAATGAACTAAGAACAAGGTAATAACTGAAGAAAGAACTAATTTTTTTTGTGTGTTTTTGATAAAAGAAACAAACAAAACAAAACTATTTTTTGTATTTTTTATAAAAAGAAACAAGCAAAAGCAAAGCAAAACATACAAAGTAAAACAAAAACAAAGTAAAGAGATTGGTTGTGAGAGACTCCCCTTGTAAAGCTGTCCTTATCTCCCTGGCAACGACACCAGAAAATCTTGATGGTGGCTCGGTTGACGTAGAGCCTGTTGGAAGACCCCAAGAGCAAGGTGTGATGAGCACAGCAGCAAGCTTTCCCTCAGTTTGTGAAACCAAGGCTATCGAACTAGTAGGAGAAAGGAAACAACTCTAAAGGTGTTGCTAGCAACTTGGAACCTGCACAACACAACCACATAACTTTGCCCCAACTTACAGTGAGGTTGTCAACTCACTCGTTTGCTGAAAATAAGAGATAAAATTTATAGTGTGGAAGATAGTAATGCTTGCAGAAAGTAAACAGTGAAAGTAAACAGTAGATTGATATCAATGGTAAAAGAATGGACCAGGGTCCACAGTTCACTAGAGTTGTTTCTCCATAAGATAAATGACATGTTGGGTGAACAAATTACAGTTGGGCAAAGATAGATTGAAAATGCATATGCATATGCATGTACAAGTCATGAAATATCCTATGAGTTTCGTTTGGACATTACAACATAATACATAAAGTGTAATCCAACTGCATCTATGACTAATAATCCACCTTCAGGTTATCGTCCGAACTCCCTACCATATTAAGTTGCAAGCAACAGATTATTTCCTTAAGCAAAGTGTGTAAAATAAACAATACAATTATTCCATGAACAAAAGATTGTTGTTTTTTCCCTAGTAGCAATAGCACATCTACAAAAACTTAGAGATTTCTGTCACTTCCCCAGATTACTAGAGGCATGAACCTACTATCGAGCATAAATACTCCCTCTTGGAGTTGCAAGCATCTACTTGGCCAAGATAGCTACTAACAACGGAAAGCATGCAAGATCACAAATAACATAGACATGACAGAATCAATAATCAACCTTGAACATAGTACTCAATATCCATCGGATTCCAACAAACACAACATATAGGATTACATAAAGATGATCTTGATCATGAACGGAGCTCACAAGATCTAAAACATGATAGCACAAGGGAGGGGAAACAACCATATAGCTACTGCTATGGACCCATAGTCCAAAGGTGAACTACTCACGCATCACTCTAGAGGCAGGCATGGTGATGAAGAAGGCCTCCGGGATGATCTCTCCCCTCCGGCAGGGTGCTAGGAAGAGCTTCAGATCCCCCCGATCTAGGGACTATGGTGGCGGCGACTACGGACTGTTTCGTGGAATATTGATCGGGTGTTTAAAGTTTCTGCATCGGGCTGAATTTATAGGCGAAGGGGCAAGGTCGGTGGAGCGCCAGGGGGCCCACACCAGGTGGTGGCGCGACCCTCCCCTAGGTTGCACTGCCCTATGGTTTGGACACCCTGTGGCCCCCCTTCGGCTGCCCTTCAGACTCTGTGTTCTCCCGGGTAAAATATGGACTTTGGCTTTTGTCCTGTCCAATTCCGAGAATATTTCCTTACTAGCTTTTATGAAACCAAAAATAGCAGAAAACAGGCAACTGGCACTGTGGCATCTTGTTAATAGGTTAGTTCCGGAAAATGTATAAAATACCTCAAAGTATAGACAAGACATAAGAGAAATGATATAAAACAAACATGGAACATCAAAAATTATAGATACGTTTGACGTATCATTGGCGCCCAGCCATAGCGTACTCCAGAGGCACCCACCACTCCGGCCTCGAAGTCAAGACGCCCAGAGGTGGGGTGTCTCATTTGGCGAGGACGCTGCGCCCGCGGCCACTGCTGCCTTGATCGGGCTTTGCGGTGGATGAAAGTGCGGGTACAACATGCGAGGGTGATCTCCTTCAGCGATGTGGCGCATCACACTAGAGAGTGTACGGTTGTAACACCCTCAGAATCGGACCTATGCAAGTTTTAGCAAAACCCGCCAAACCCGCATAGAAACGATTCAAAGGTGCCCACCAGGCACTTTCGTGCGGGTGGAAAACGAAGTAATAACATTACACAACAGTCCTCGATGGGACCCACAGAACAGATATACATAACAGCGACTCGAAGAGTCAAGAATACATATATAATATACAAAGATCCAAATCACCTTTAAAACAATAGAGCGTCCGACTATGGACAAGATGCAAATGGGGCTAAGAGCCCTGAAGAATAACCAATGGCGTCCATAACCCTGCCCAGGCCAAGCCGGAGGGGTAACCCTGCTAACGACGTCGATCTCAAAACCTGCTTAAACAAAAGGGGTGCCGACAAAGGGCAAAGGAAAAAGAGGAGCGTCAGTACTGAGGCCAGTACACGGCGAGGCTAGAATTCGGCGGTCCTCGCCTACATAGGTATGGTGGATCAAGCGGCGGCAAAGATGCACTAGACAACCTATAGAGACTCGATACAATGGCGGTTATCGACAGGGTAAGAAAGACCTATTCGAACCAACCTGCTACCATCAAACAAACCCATCCTGGTGTCTCCCCCTCGAGACCAAACGAGGAAGTCAACCGAGGCACTCACACAGTTGGCAGTTTTAGTTATTCAGTTATCGTTGCAGCAATTACTAGTCAGGTATAGATAATCATTCTGATAAAGTAAGCAGTGGGCACTTTTAGTTAGCCATTCCGTTATAGTTACAACACTTACTAATCAGATACAATTAGCATGAGGTAAACCCAAAACCCAAAAGTTGTCGGTACTTTTATTTAGCCATTCCGTTGTAGTTGCAATACTTACTAGTCAGATACAATTGTCGCAAGCGACAAACCAAACAAGCAATTGTGGGCAGTATTATTTAGCCATTCCATTATAGTGAAGCTGATTACTAGTCATTATAAAGTCAAATTTATAGCAATAAACTTTAGTTATGCTTGTCTATGATCGAGATATCAGGTCCAAGTCGTCCATATCCGCGACACGGCTTTCAGAAAGTTTTACCCGCCGGGTGCACCAATAGCAACACACGCCGATCAACCCTGGAAAAACCAAATCAAAACCCAACGAGGCTTTCACGATGAACAATCACAGATTCAGAAATATTTCAGGGGCCACCTTGAGTACACCAAGCAACGTAAGCAAGCTTCGAGACGGACTCAAGGTTTGCGACAATGGCTGTAAGCGACTGGGAACCCGAAAACTCGGGGTGTCGATACCGCGTAATCACTCCGCTTACCTAAATAGTACAGTGTGCTATCTGTCGCACAATTTAAATAAAGCAGTAGCATGGCATAAGTACAGGATCGTAAATAAAACCTCAAACTAGTTTGTGGCCCCAAGAAATAAGACTGAATCAAGCTCTGGCTCAGGGGGGTCCCATATACCTCCGGATGTGGATAGCGATAAATCAAGGAATGTATCAAGTACTCGGGTCCCACGGACACAAGTGGGCGTTCGGAAACCAAATATTATCTATCACCCACCGATGCCTCTGCTTATTTCAATTTTAGTTGTTAAACAGGAATTAAAGTGAGCGATAAGTAAAACTATGATCATCTCCAGCATTCAACATACGGCAAGGCTCCAACAACTGTGGCACTTGACAACACGCACAAAGACTTGAGCAAGACTCACGACGCAGCAGTCCAACTATCTACCAAACAACAGGTAATAGGGTGTGTCCAAGGCAATATATGGCTGCAAGGGATATCACGGGTACGGAAAACTAGAGCATCGCAACACAGATAGCAATAGATCAACAGGAGGAAATAAATACTATAAAAGTAAGATAGGTAGAAAGGGGGAGATGCTCGCCTGAAAACATTGCTGAAGGTTCAACCGAAGATCGGGGCGAAGCTCACATCAACTCAACGGCCTTATCCGCGAAGAAGCAAAACGCTAGAATAAACACCGGATGCAATATTTAATACTACGGCAAAAGATCGGGCATGATGCATGCATGATGCATGGCATGGCAAAGTGCGATGCAATTAGGTCAAATTAAGCGGAACCGGGGTCCCGACGATTAATTAAATGGTTCATGTTGTTTAGATACCCCACAATTTTAAATGTTGCATTATCAAGACAAAAGATAGCACCGGTTCGCTACACATGTTTAAATGAGGCCAATATGAGACTAGATTTGCCCGCATATGGGGCCCATATTTAATTATTAGGTGAATCGGCATAAGGCCCCCAAACCAATGATATGCATGCGAGTATGACAATTATTATGCGACAAGTTGTATTATGTTATAAAATAGGGTTTCCGGAAGGGGTTCACACATTAGGGGGCCTCGACGGACTTGAGGTTCCGGGGTTCGGGGTCGGTCTCAGGGTCCAGGGTTCGACGGGTTCGGTCTCGGCGGAAACGTTCTCGAACAACGGGGCAGATCTTGCGTTCGGGGAAGAAGTACTTGGCGGTCTTCGGATCCACCCAGGTCGGGGCCGATCTTGTCGTCGCGAAGGTCTTGTCGCGTCCTCAAATCAGATAGGTCTTGGCGTTCGGGATTGAAGTGCTTGTCGTCCGGGTTCAGTCTTCGGCAGGGTCGGTCTTTGAACTCTGGGATCGGTCTTCGGGATCGGGGTCTTGACGCCTTTGAACCCGGGGACTTGGCGTCCACGGTCTTCGGATCCGTGAAGAAGTTCATGGTGGTTCATGTGGAAGACAGCGTCGCCCCAGACGGAGAACTTGGCGTCTAAGGTGAAGATCTTGGATCGATTGTCAAGGGCAGACTTGGGTTCCGGCTCGGTCTTCAGTTGGCCTCCAGCAACCTTCACACGAACATCATATCCTCGTCATGAGCAGGTCTTGTAGCGGTACCACCATTTCTTCATCGGTAGAAGCACATCCGTATTCGCGGTGAACAGGCGGCGGGAACTCGGGACGATGCGACGAAGACGATGAAGAGGGTGGCGGCAGAGCGGCCACAACGGCGGGGACGACGCCTGCAGGTCGGAGGTGGGCGCTGGCGCGGGTCCGCACGGGGCAGGGCGAAGGGTGCGGGTCGGGGGTCGGACGGCGACGGGCGGAGCTCGGCGGGACCACCGGCGACGGCCAGCGACGAGGCGCGGACAAAGGCCCGGAGCTCGAAGCGAGGCGAGGCAACGGCATGGCGGTGGCGGCTCGAGCGGCTCGAGGCGCAGACGGGAGGGATGGTCGCGGCTCGAACGGTGGCGCTGGCGCAGCGCCATGGAGGAGGTTGCCCGGGGTCGTGGGGCGAGGCGAGGTGCAGATGCGGAGAGCGAGGCGGGCGCCGGGGCGGCGTACGGGCGGAGAGGTGAGGAGGCAGGCGGCGTTGCCGTGGCGGGTCGGCACGCGAGGCGACGGGCGGTCTCGGCGGCAGAAGCCGAGCTTCGCCGATGGAGGCGACGGGCGAGCCGGACGGGCGCTCGCGGAGCGGAGAGGGAACGCGAGCCGGGCGGGCGAAGTGGTCGGAGAGGGTACCGCGGCGAAGCTCGGGCTGGAGGCGGTGGCGGGTTCACGCGACTGGCGGAAGGTCGACGGGAGACGGGCCTGGCGCCAGCGGCGGAGCTAGAGCACGCAGACGGGCGGGCGAGGCGTGGTCACGGGCGCGACGCGGCAGAGGAGCGGCCCGCGAGGGGCAGGTCGCGGCGCGGGCCGAGGCGAGAGGCGACGGTGGCCGGGCGTGAGCGCGCGGCGGGCAGCAGCGCGAGGTGGCGGCGGGCGTGCTCGACGAGGCGGAGAGGAGGCGAGGAAGACGGAGCTAGGAGAGAGGCGGGTCGCGTGTGTGGAGAGGGAGAGCGGGGCAGGGGGACGCGGGGCCACGGGGTGGGTCCCGCGGGCAGGGGTGACTCGGTCTGGGGGGGTTGTGGGTCTGTCCAGGGGGTGGGCCGGCTGAGGGAGTTGTGGTGGGACCCGGGGCATAGAGAGAGAGAGGGGTAGGGGGCTGGGGTGAGAAAAGGAGAGGGGAAAAAAGGTAAGGATTGCTGAGGTGGCAGAGTGGGTAGGAAGAAGGGGAAGGGGTGAGGTGGCAGCCAGGGATTGGTGGGTAGGAATAGATTGGGTGGGACTAGGATTTAGCGGGGCTGTTTTCAACTGTGTGTTTGTTTGGTCTTGCTTAAATTAAAACAAGGCCATTTTGCAAACAGTTTTTAGACAAATAAAATCTCCGATGCGATCGGGGTTTTGTGTTTGAAAATAAGAGGGGTATTGGTATAAATCAAACTAGGCTTTTCAAATAATGCATACCAACAATGCATGATGATGACGATGCAATGCACAAAAACAACGCGATTTTCTAGTAGTGGTTTTGCGGGATGCCACAACGGTTCACCCACCACAGCTGCCGACCAGCTTTGTTGTGGTTCACCGGAGGAGGGATGTGTCCCTCGTACCTAGCGAGCTCTCTTTATTGCCGATTGGCGAAGAAGGTGGTCCAGGTCGTAGTGTTGTCGAGGAACCAATCGGGATCCCTCTGCTCTTCTGTCATAAGCTCGAGGTAGTAGTGGATCGTGATGGCCGCCCGACGGGCTGAACCGCGGGGCACATGAGGGAAAGGAACCCCTCCGGCGCTTAACATCCAATCGAGAGGCAGCTGGCAGCCCGACGGACATGGGTAGCTGGAGGCGCACAACACCTCCATCTCCTCGAGGGTGAGATAGGCCCAGTGTGGGGTGTCCATGGTGAGAGAGAGCAGTGTGGATTTTATGGATGGCAATGGCAGACACCCTAGATATAGCGGGAAAGGGCGGGAAACCTGAGTGGGAAGAGTTGGAAAGGGTGATAATGAAAGGGCGCGCCGCCGCGTGGCCAGACAATTGATCTGTGCACTTACGGTCATCAGCCGTCTGTGCCCGCCAGTCTGGAGGCCACAAGGCTACAAAGGCTGATATCACCCACTAGGCTGGTTCCTTAGCATTCCAGGAAACTTTGAGGAAGGTCCTGGAGAAGAGGGAAGATGACATCACCGAGAGGAAAGATAGGCGGTGCAAAGAGAAAGAGGCCACCTCCAAGACCTTTGTCGAGCACCAGACGAGGTCTATCGAGGTGGAGGAGGCCAACGCCAAGGCTAGGCTAATGGGGATCGAGGTCAAGGAAAAAGCAAAGGAGGACGAAGCCAAGGCCAACAAGGTCGAGGCCAGGTCTAGGGTGGTAGAGGCAGAGGCCAAGACCAAGGAGACCGGAGCCAAGATCATGGCCGAGAAAAATGCCATCATGCTCACCGACCTGAATACCATCGCCGACCCTGATCGCAGGGCTTGGGTCGCAAGGAGGCAACAGACCATCCGGGCTCGCGATGTTTGAACGACAATGACGATGGTGAATGCAAATTTTTGGGCAGAGAAGCTATCATTTTTTGGGCATTGTTATGATATTGCCTTTTTTCACATTTCAGATCCACTGGGCATTTTTGTTGCCGATGCCCAAAGGGCGATGACACACACATGCCATATTATTTGATAGTTAATTTGTGTATTATTTGCTTGTCAATTTGAACATCTAAAGGTGTTATTGATGCCTCCCCATGGGGCTCCTAGCCTGGTTTGATGTTGTGGACCGTCGGATCGATCTATGTGGCAAAATCTGTAGCGTTCATCTTGCTAATGACTTCTCTACCCTCCCACAAACTTCTTTGGAAGGTAACTTGCTGCACCCAACCAGCGCCTTCTTTTCCCGCCTTTCTCTCTAGCATGTGGGCCTGTACGCCTCTCAGTCGTTGCCTTTCTTTTTTTCCCTCTCGCTCGCTGTCTTTCCTTGCGTCTTTCTTGCACGCTGATGCATTTGAGGACAACCGTGCCTCCCGACCAGCGGTAAAAACCTAGGCCCAATCCGGTGCATCCTCCTCGCCGCCGCCTGCCGCACGCGCCGCCCGCCTCGCCGCCTCCCGCCGACCTCCTCGCCCGGCCACGCCCTCGTTCTTCCTCGTGCCCTATCCGCCTCCGCCCCTCGCCTTGGCCTCATGCCTCGTGAAGGCCGCCGCAGCCTGCCTCCTCTGTGTCCTCCGCCAGCCCCGCCACCAAGCTTCCCGCCTACAACCACCCGTTGTCCGGTCGGGCGCCGGCAGGCGGGCGAGGAGCTTTCACGGCAGGCTGCCAGGGTGGTCGCCGAGGGGGTGGACGGCGTGGTGGGGTTCCTCAGGCCATCCAGCCCCGCGTCTCCTCCCATCCCCTCGCGCCGTCCTTCTCCTGCCGCCACAACCGCGACCTCGCCCCTGCTGAGCACGAGCCGTTGTCGCTCCTCTCTCGATTTGTCCCTCGTCTTCTCCCTCGCCTTCATCCCCTTCCCTCACCTATTCTTTCGTCTCTTTACCAGGAAGGTGAACAAGGGCATCGTCACTTTGCCATGACAAAGAAGGGGAAGAGGAATACGGAGAACAGAGGTGCGGCGTTGGGGTTGGGGGCCTCCGATGCGCCGCCACACGACTGCCTCATCTGTAGTTTGGAGTCGCCGTGCCACCGCGTCCTTTTCCTGCACCCACAAAGGTACCTTCCAAAATCCCAATTCTTACTCTCCTCATGTCTGCTTGCTACGTGCTTACTGCTGCGCTGGTAGGTCTGCGTGCGTGCTTGGCTGGAGTGTGCTTCTTGCTGGTTTGCTGATGGTGTTGACTTTCTACTGCTGGGTTGATGATTGATGGCGTGGGACCAGGAGAAGATGGAGAGGGTGGTTTGCCGGAGCGTTGTCGCTGAGACAGACGGATGTATTGGTGATGTAGTCATTGTCCTTCATCCCATCGCCACCGCCTCTCATGAGACTCTCCTATATGATTTCATGCATTTGTTATACTCTGTCGTCGTCGTTCTTGTGTCGAGGAAGCAGCCACATGCTTGATCCCATGTTTTTCTCTGTAAGTTCACTCAATGCGCTTCTTCCTGCTTGGTCACAATAGAAAATCAGAGTACTTGATTCAGGTTGTGATGGGTAGTCCATGAGGGACTGATACGCTGAACTATGAATTGCCTCAATGGGAGCACAAAACTATGAATTATTCATGTTGTGATTAGTAGGCTTTTATGGATCCCATTTATTTAATAGTGAACTCGACACACAATACATGAAGTTTCAGTTTCATAAGTAGGCTGAGAATATGAGTTGTTCATAAGATATTAGCATCTCTAAAACATGGAGCTAGACATCGTGAATGTATCTGAAAAAAATTAGGTACCTAGCTTGGATGCATCTCAAGAAATTTAAACATATGCATTTGAATTCAGCGTGTGTTTCGGTAGATGTGATGTGGTCAATAGAGAGTTAAACATTTCCCCTTATGGCTGAAACATTTCGTTCTTTGTTTAGCATGGCTACTCCGACCATGAGAGGTATCTTCTTACTAGATTTTTGTATATGTCTATTCATAAAATGCTTGAATATGCTTATACCAGGTTAAGAATGTTGTTTTTGCTGCATAATTGTTGGATCATAAATCATATTTCATATGCGTTATTGGTGTTTTATATTGGCTTGTATTAGTTCTTGAATTTTGTTATCTATTAGCCATACTGTTTTGTTGACCAACAGAATTTCCATAAATCTGGATTGGTTGTCGGCCATCATGGAGCGACTGATGTGTTTCTGGAGACCGCCAAATTGTGCAAGTACATGAAAAAAGAAATAGCGGCTAGTGTGTTTTTTGGGCTTTTTGTTAGTTTAGTCTGTGTAAATTATTACGGCGATGTTTTTGTTTCTATCATTGCAGTCGTGTAAATATTTTGTGTCCATGATTGCTCCAAATGACTTTATTTATGTTATAACTAATAACGTTGTTTACTAATTCAGGTCCCTGGTGTAAATTAATTCATTCACGGACGAATGGCTCAGAAGTGAGATGTGGTTCCGGTGCATGATGCGTTCTAGCACTAACCACAAGCAAGCATCATGGTATCCCCCACTTCTCTCCTGGCTGCTAAAGGATGGCTCGCAGCAGCGTGGATCATTTGGCACTGGTCAGATTCTTTAATTTTCTTCTCTTTTCCTATTCAGGTTATTTATTCTTCTATCTATTTCTGATTTTATGTCATTGGTTTGCATATGTGTTGAGCTACCTTTTGTTTTCCTGAATTTTCAGGGTTGTTTTGGGCTACAAGCCGTGATTACTTATAAATATTGCACTATAGTTTAGATCTGGGAGGATGCTAAGCAATGTGGTGAGGAGCGGTGGTTGCGGAAATTGACAGTGTGCCCACGAAGCTCGATGGTGGGGCGTCGCTAATGTAGTGATGAAGAGTGGACATGGAAGTGGAAAAGAAGGTAGCTACGAGCTCATATTGTTTTAATTTTGACCCCGTGTTCATGAATCGTCTCTCTTCTAAACCCAGTGAAGAATTCAGCATTAATGAATGGTGAAGGAAAGTAATTTAATAATTTATTTATATTGATATGTAGTTTTATCTCTTAGGAGGCTAGAGATATACTTATATTCTATTGAGACTAAATTTTCGTTTAGTATTCTCACTTGTGCCGGTCATAGGAAGTATTCTTACAAATATTCTAAGTGCCACTATCATGTGGTAGATTTGGAATTTTTTTCTCGTGTTGGATTCTTGATTTTGTTACTTGATCATGATCTGATAACTTCTGTTTGATGGTCCAGGAATTTTAGTGATGAAGGGTTGAAGGATGAGGATTGAGCCTCATCCTACTGGTTCTGTATTTCTTTTAATAAAGATCTATTGATGTTAAATCTGCATTTGCAGTTATTTTAATGACTGATGCTGGTAGAAACCTAGAGGTGCTATACTGATGGTATCATCATTATTAAATTTCTATTCGTACAATTTTGATCTATGATCTTAGATCATCGGATGGACTATTTTACTCTGCTATTGTGTCGAGGAAGTATCGTTTTTTTTTCTGTGACAAGAGCTTTGATCCAGAGGCAAAACAACCGCCTTATCAGGTTCGTAGAATTGATGTTCAGTATAGAAGAAGCCTCATTTTACCACCCTCCATCTTACCAATGGCTTGGCATTGGCTTCATCCAGCAAGTTTGCCGACATGAGGCTGAATTCCTCAAGGAAAGCTTTTGCGGAAGCAGCTATCCCTGGTCTTGCCACGTCCTAAATACTGTTGCTGAACTTTATGATGCTCCATCCTCTGTGATGTGAATGCTTGTGAGGTAAGTAGAGTAATTATTTTTGGTGTGTTTGGTTCCTTCTGCTGCTCCTTTTATCTGTCTATCCTGGCAATTATTCGAGTAAACATTTGTGCTTGGCTACTGGTTTTCCATGCTCAAAGTTCTTTTGATCATATTATAGCATGTTGTGCTAGCCCAGTGGCTTACCACTTCAAGTTCTTAGTGTGTGTACGGCAGCTTGCACTTGAATAGATGAATGATGGCAAGGGGTAGCCGCAACAGGTCCACTTGGTCTGGGATTTATAGTGCTGGCGAAGATGTTATTTGGTAAGCTTCCTATCAACTTATTTGTTTTTTGTACTATTCAACTAATGATAACCCAAAAGAAAGGCACTTGGTTATTTTCTTCTCTCAGCTTGCTAGGAATTGCTTCGTGCGCAGAATATTATCAGATGCCTCTGATGGTTCGTTCATACCAAAACTGAAATTACAGGATTTATTAGAGCTAATTGTTTCTGCACATCAGATTGGTACTACTCCCTCCGATTCATATTACTTGTCGCTGAATTGGACTTATCTAGCACTAAAACATGTCTAGATACATCGATTTGAGTGACAAGTATTATGGATCGAAGGGAGTATATAAAATAGGCATGATAGGTTTGAGTGCTCTTTACCTCATCACATAGTACTGATGTAAAACCTGTGCTACATATACATGTTATTCCTTTCCTCTCAGTCAAACTATCGGCTTATTTCTATGCTCCTAAAACTCATATTAGGTATAGTCCAGATTTTATTTGAGTTTACCTTTGCTTATGTATATACTAGCAAGATATATGAGATATACATGAAGATTTGACCATATAGAAACATTTGTTCCAAGCATATGGAAAGCATGTAAATAATATTGCAGACCAGACATTAGAAAGCTAACATCTATTCCTAGCTATATTATTTTAGAGGTCACTTTTTTACTTCAAACAAATTGTCCAGATTTAGTCTGTAAGTGATTGCTTACGTCTGCTAATGCTTATGTATACTGGCTATACCTTCCTTTAATTCCATGCATCATTCTTGTGTTAGCTTGCTTCGTCTGTTGCTGAAAATCCAGAAGATCACTTGCAGCATTTGGCACGGCTTCAACAGCCAAGAGGTGCCTCTCTTCTTCTATGTGATATCAGTTCATGTACTCTGCCCCTTCATATCCCTCTGCTAACTCGTATTCTGTTTAAGCCCCTTCATTTCCCTCTGCCAACTCGCATCAAAGATGGATCAAGTGGAGACACAACCCAAGAAGAAGAAAAACTAACTTATCACCTTCATATGGTCAGTGTCGGTAACCACTTCAGTTGCAATTTGTTTCCGGTTCATCTTAATAACAAGATTTGATTCCAGCTTTGTTTCTTCTAGGATTTTTATATTTTGATCTCATAAACTACTCAAGGATGCTCCGTCCGTGTTCTGGGCATGTCTAGACTCTGAAGAACCGGTTGTTTGTTTGTGGTCGTCATGTACATATGAAATAGGTGTGTGTGTGTGTGTGTGTGTAATTACAGGGACTTTATTTTGCCAATGTGTCCACTATACCTGAGAGACCACTATTTGTATTTTACTTTTGGTTTGTCCTGCTATCAGCTCTTTAATAAATCGTGTTGTTGCCTTCAGAGTTCAGACTATCCTGCCCTTGTCCAGGTGACAAACCATGGTAGCCTCAGCCAAGTGGCGGTACCTCATTATCTGCATGACCGCTTTTGGTTTTGATTTCTGAATGAGGTATTGTTGAACCTTTGGATTATATTATGCGTAGTTTCTTCCTGAACAAAAAACAATAATTATGTTGTAGGTAGAGAATCCAATATCTTTGGAACCACTTACAGAATCCAATGAAATAGGGATGTTGTGTTATTATACTAACAATGATTTCACATAGAGTTTATTCCATCAATTACAAGTGCGAAAGCGGCATGCCAACCAGATGCTGGTTTCTTTCTATGAGACATGTCTTAGTTTTATGAACAAGTGCTAAATATCGTATATCTTAACCATTCTAATGGGAAGGCGCCATTGATACTACTGACAATAATCTTCTTTGTAACTTTCAAGTTATAGGGTTTAGGCTTAAACATGTAGTTGCTTGCTTGGAGAAACATTTGGAGAAAATGAGGTTGAATTCCTACTCCTAGACCTAGAATCAAGGCACATTCTCGGAATTTACGGTACAATCTATGCTGTCATATTGCTCTTCACCATTTGTTTCATTTAGCTCTCATTTAGTTGTTTGGTTAATTTATCTTTTCCTTTGCATGCATGTCGGCTTTTGGTGATGCAAGTAGCTGTTAGGTGTTCATTTTCTGGGTGTTGTGTTATGCCTCTAAAGACCCCGGTGCAGACTTAGGGTTTAGGTTTTACATTGTTCCCGACAAATTTGTGATCACATCTTATTACAATGTTTCTCTTCATAGTTTTCCCCCTAGCGATTGTATAACAAATGTTTTTTGCCTGCTCTGTTTACCATCATGATGTAAATTAACGCGGAGATCACGGGCCCCTAAATCTAGTTTTAACTAATGGACAAAGCCTTGACCAACGATAGCGTCAAGAAACATAAGGACGGACAGATGGACAAGTCAGACAGAAAACGTCCCATAACCCGATCCAAAGGAACAGAAAACATGTCCGATCATAAATGTACGAGCGTCCGCACATAGAGCGTGGGATGGACGGGCGACTTTTTAAAAGGAGTGAATAATTTGGACTCCATTATTTGACTCCATTATTTGCGAGATCTGCGTGCAAAGGAGACGCGGCAGTATGACATCATGATACAGTGATGGACGAACAACGGAAGAAAATTAAGGGAAACGTCATCACGGAAATCCACTTTGGCTCCTAGACGTTAGATGCATTTACCATCAAAAAGACATACTTCAAATTATTAAAAATTTTGAAAAAAATATTCAGATGTACATGTCGATATTATATGTTCGTACACCAAGTTTCAAGAAAAAAGACATTTTATGTTGATTATGTAAAAAGACAATTTTTGATGTTGCAAAATAGTTTTTTACAAGTATTTTTTTTTTGTCTTTTTTGTACATACCACAAAAAATATCTTCTAATTGCAAAACTTTGTATGAGGACATAGCATGTCCGGATGCACACCTAGATTTCAGAATTTTTTAATATTTTGAAATAAATATAAAATACATTTTTATAATAGGTACATTTAGAGCCAGGAGCCAAATCGCAAGATGACCGGTGCTTTTGCCATGAAAGACAGATAGAGTAACTTTTCTGAGCCATGCATGCGTCTTGGAGCTCACACCGACCGGACACAATACGGTGTGTGTGCGAATGGATCATGAGATCCGTCGTCGCCGGCACCGTCACACAAACGAGTAGACAGAGATACATGTGGTGGTCTGGTGGATCATGTGGCGTGAGCTGCGCTCCATGCTTCCATCACGTTTCCTGCACTCACTGACTGTTCCTTTCCAGCTTGATGCTTATTCTATGCGGTGGGACGCTGCTCAGTGGTTTTTCTGTATTCTTATTCCATACTAGTTAAATGTCCGTGTGTTGCCACGGTCCGACAAAGATAGATCTAGATGCATTGATCAAAAAAATTGTAATTCACAAAACATTTTTTTTTATAATTCATGACATATTCATTAAAGAAATCTTCTGAAAAAGTTAAGCAATCTTCTACGAGCTTATTCTATTGCGGTGTTTTTAGTCTATACCGAGGACTGATTTCTGAAGTATGAACAATGATAAAGATAGTGTTTTATTTTCTTGCTAAACAGCTGCTTCTATTACTTGATAAACAACAATGCTATTATACCGAGTACTGGGTTTGAAAAGGCCGGTGCCTGTAAAAAAAAGACAGACATCAAATTCAGAAGCTTGTTTAGCTATTCTTACAAAGCCAAAATGTAACGGAAAGGTTCGTTCCTTCCATTGCAGAAAAGAAGAAAAAAGTAGTGCATCCACACTTAGCACTTGAATTTCATTGAGAACCGGCAGGATCATTACGCTGTTCTTCCATGCTCTGACTCCAGAGTCCAGTCAGTCCCTCACAGTCAGTTTTCAGCTAGACTTTCAGCTAGACAGTGTCGACATTTAAAAGTCTGCAAGAAGCATACCATATGTACAAGCGATGCCCTCCATTGTCAATGCATTTTCCCTTATGGTTTTACCATTTCGATCCTCCAGCAAGGAACTCTTACCGGTATATAAACATTGTAAGTTCATTCCGCTAGTCTATAACATTCATCCAACAATTTGTCAATTTCATCATGCATATTGCCATATCAAACATTTTTTAGCTCCCAAATTTTTGTCTGTATTACATAACAACATAACCGGAAAAAAGACCAAGAAAACACTACGAGATTGTACAAAAGATGTCAAAATAGTGTAGCAGAATTTCATAGATAATATTATGTCCTTGAGCCATTCATACGTGTATGCACTAACCTTTTGCAAACTGCCTAGAACCTGCGTGGTTGCTCATTCTTTTTCTTGCGTACGTGGTTTCTCCTTTTCTGACATCAATTACATTGATCAATCTCCCAAGCACATGTCTAAACTCAGAGTCATGGCCGTCCCTGCTGTCCCAGCCGTGGCCGTCGGCATCGGATGAGAGCTGTGAGCCGGCCCGTTTCCCCTCTCGCACACCCTCATCGTCATGGGATTTCTTCACCAACCATCTCCATCGGCCTCACGGTCATATATTGTTGCATTAATTACAGTAAGTGCAGTTATAATTTAGTACTGCACCTGAAAGTACATATCAAGGGCGTTTACCATTTAATTTCGGTACAAATTGTGGAACAATTCCATGAAGTCATCACACTATTTTTTTATAAGGCTCAACATATCGAAAAAAACAAGTAACCATCTTTTATTCAGGATGCCGCTCATCTTGGTAGCTCATACTCTAAAGAGCAGAACATAGACTTCCACTGATATTCATCTTTTTGTAAGTTATACAATGTACTATGATGATAGAATGAACATATATAACATGTTACTACTTAGTTCCCAAAGAGCTAATTAAAATCAGTAGAAAAGCAATCCGTGAGGAATGGCCTGTGGGCATACATGCATAGATGATGCGACGACAATCATATTTTTCTAATAAATTGAAATTATATAAAATACCTGGTTTATCACGACACGGGATCCATTTTAATGTCCATCATTTTATCTAGACCCTTCTCTAGTGTTGCCGGGAAAATACATCAATTTTAAAGTATGCCCTATAGGAGCAGTATCAAAAAAATACAACAAAGACCCATTGTTTGTACTAACCTATAGTAAGATAACAAAAGCTAGACTTCGATAGTTGCTGAAAATTGACAAGTGGGCTAAATAAGGAACTTCTGTTGCAGCGGAAGAAAGAGAACAATAAACTGGGGGTTATAATTACGTTAGCATTTTAACAAATAACCGAAATCATCATTTTCTACATCGGGACCAATTTCTGAAAAATAAGCATTGAAGTGAAGTGGATTATCCAGATTACCTTTTCCAGTAAAATAATTGAGGTTTTCATTTTACATAGTCAGCCTAATGAAAATGGAAAATCCAAATAATTATAAAACAACAAATGCAACTAAGGCATGAAACATATCTCACTCGAATCCTTGGCAATCATGTCGCTCCTAAACCAACTTAAGTCAAGCTATATTCAGTAAAACAATCCAGCATATATGCAGGTCACTTACTAATCCCGGTATCTCATTTAAATATTTGTGATCATGTAATAGAAAGCTTACCGCAAATTTAGAAACCCTCTTCACATTCATTTCTTGTGCACAATAATCAGATGGTCTGGTTGAGTTAACTATAATCTGATTGTTTTCAGGATTTATAGAAGCTTCCCAACAACCAGAGATTTCAAAGGAATGGATGAATCTAGTGCCTTGTAGATCATTCATTTATGGCTTGCATATACCTCTTGAATATAAATGGCAAGGACGACTTCACTACAGGTGTACATAAGTGTGAAAGAATCTGCATCATGAAATTATAAAAACACACATTAATTTCGAGATACTCTCCGACTAATCTCCTTATATCCAACAATATTTCAAAACATGTCATACCCCTACAAAACTTTGGAGATATCTTACCGGTAAAGTAATGTTCTTCAGTGCCAATGACACTTCTACTTATCCTAATGGCATGGAATGTAGTGACGTTCTAAGAAAAATAAATAAAATCAAGCAAAGACATGTTGTATATTCACTTTACTATTTCTGCGAGACTATACTGTACTTATGAACATCACACCTTTGTCTGCTGCCAATTCAAGAAACCACTTATGAAGGATGCCACGAACTTTAAATGGCCCGAACTCCTGGATTTAAAAAGCCAATGGGGAAGCGAGTCTGACATAGAAAAATAAATTTATCGCGAGAGCACGAGTGAACTTGTGTGTTTTGTAAAGAAAGAAAAAGGTTTGTCTTTGACAGTGGCATTTTATCGAACATGCACCGTGCATCTCCATTGGCAATAGGTAACAAAAAAATTCAGAACGAAAGTTATTTAAGACTGAAAAGACATACTTGTTCTAAGTTCAAATACCTGCTGCGCTCCATCAAAGTAGCTCAAGCCTAACATTGGTCCTAACCTATTCTGAAAGAATGTTATCGTATTTAATTGCTAGCTAATAGGGAATCATTGTGAAATAAAATACGATGACTATAGGGCAAACCTATAAAATCTTGAGACCCCTCTGGTACAACGCCTACAAAATTAAGGTTATAAGAAAGAGAAGTGTATTGCATGAGAAGCAGCTCCGAAATATGTCTTCACCTTGCCAGAAACTGATATTAATTAACCTATCATCATATCTGCAAGAAACAAAAACAATTCATAATTAGTAAGCAATTCGAGAGAGCAAAAGGGTAAACATCAAAACAATATTGTGTGGGATGGAAAATTTGAGCTTAGAAGAACGAAATCCATTTTGGCGAGGTTGATTTACTGATCCGCGGAAATCAGCTAAAAATATGGTTATATACCTCTATCGCTTGCACCGTCATGAAAAATCTTAGCAACAAAAGAGTGTAATTTTTCTTTATTAGTTTCACATATCTACATCTTGCTCCAAGATCATTGGAAACTGAAAATGATAATTTTTTCCTGAAGGGATCACTAAATGAACAGTCCAACAACCAACACGCCATCTCAAATATATATTTAAAAAATATTAGCTAGCTAGCTAGCTCTTCAATGATGCTTCTCCATTCATTCAAGCATAGGAGCCGTGCACAAGAGATTCTCTGTAAAATTCAACAATAAATCCAAAAATGTACAACTTTGCTCCGATAACTATCTAGTGAATGGTACGAAATGTATCTATACCTTTTGCATTATGCAAAGCCATCATAAATGGCTAACATTCTTGAAATTACATGTGCATTCATCTTAATGTTTTACTCCTACACATAAACTGGATTAAAATATTATTCTGTTGATAAAATTCCAACAAAACGATTTGACTGTATTCTTATACACCATCATTCTCACGAGCAAAGATACTGTATTTAGACCCATGTGATATCACTTCATCTAAGGAACCATTTTCTTCTTAACTACAAGTTTATAATTAAATCACTGACGACATGTAACAAATTAACCAACCATGTACGATCACAAGGCATTCCATTAGTATGGCAACTGCGAAATCATCCATCATGTTAATACCAACAGGAAATAGACCTTGAGAGTTCACTTAATATTTGATTACCAGAGCAAGTTCTCTTTAATAATGCTTCCGTGAACAATACGAAGTGCCATCAAAAGCAGTCTTTGCCATTGGTCCAATTAGGGAAACGAATTTTGGAAGATAGGGGGAGTGATCAATAACCTGGCATGCTAGTGGTACAACTCTCAGAACAGGCTTGGTGGGGTGAGCCAGAGTTGGCTGCACGTGAGCATGACCAAGATCTGCATCTTGAATCAAATTGTGTTGCTGGTACTACTCACGGGACATATATGCTTGGTGGGGTGAGATACATCGGAACTGAAACAAGTACATAAGAATATTTAAGTTTTGTTCCCATAAATAAAATTATGTAGTACATTTTAGAACACAATGAAACTGTCAGATTGCATACACATATTATATCTATTTACAGGGAAACACCGAATCTCATGTGCATATTTTTAAGGTCATGTATAACCAATTTTAAGTGTAACATGAAGAAAAAAACTCAGAAACCACAACAATATACTCATTTAGTCATTTGACCCAAATCGATCCTCTATACAGTTGAGCAAAATCAACTGGCAAACATACATGGCTGGCAACAAAGGCCTCTTACACTTTCATGATCGGAATTTTTTATGTTTGCTTAGTATAAAATCGATCTATAAATCAACTCTCTATACCAGGCTGATAAAATCAAGCACTAAGATATGTTCTAAATTAAGATTTACTTGAAAGAATAGGGTATCAAAATATACCACAAGTCTCCCTCACTTGTTGTTTGTGCTTTCTTCTTATTCATCTATCTTTTGTGCCCCAATCTAAATCTGCCAAGCATCCATATATGTGGCAAAGAAGGGGATCTGACAGACCGATAGAAAAAATGAAGTTTCCGCACAATTTGCTACCTATATGTTATGTCCTCCTTTTATTGAACCATATATAATCCTTAAACTTCTATATACTAAATATGTCTTTGTAGCCAATAGAGAGAAGTAGAGTTAGGCACCTCACCTGTGTGGGATTTGGTGTACTGAGGCACGATCTGAAGCTTTCCTGGCAGTAGGTATCGTCTTCAGGGATGCAAAAATTGTTCCCGTGCAGCTAGGTTGCCATGGTGGCGCCTGTTGACCCCACCGCCCGATTCCCCTACGATGTTGTTTGCCTCACCTTCCTCTCATCTCGCTCACTGGCCCGCGCCAATGCAGGCATGCAGCCCCAACATGCTCCACCCACCGGCGTTTGCTCGCTTGACTTCCCACGCTCCCGCCGGCTCCGCTTGCCCTGCTCCGTCCGCTGGAGAGAGATGTCGTGTCGGCCAGAACAGCCACCTGATGCTCCATCTGCATCCCTCCTCCAAGCGTTGGCCGCTGCTGGCTCCTCGCCCCGTGCACGGCCCTGACGAGGCGTTCCAGAAGGAAGAGGGCGTCCGCCTTGGAGGTGCTTGTGATGTTAGTTGCGGAGGGAGGGCGGGGGCGAGATTGGAGGGGCTGCGGCGCGACCTAGGTTCCATGGGAGGAGGTCGGGGGATGGTAGGTCAGGGCCTTGTTCTTTCTATTTGGGTGCTTTGAACCCACATTTTTCACTAATAGGTGGCAGAGAGGAGTAATTAACTAAGCTAAGTATCGGAAAGACTAACTGTACCATCGGATGTAGATCAGACGTTCCTGATTCTTTCAATGTTTGATGTCAAAGTGCCAAAGTGTGACCTACCAACACCAACTTCTTTTTAATAGTAAAGATAAATAGGCTGTTCAATTGCCCATCGCGCATAGCAACCATCCAGGTGGATAGTGCTAGGCGTTCCACGGACAATGGGAGCTTCCATTATCCTGTTTACCGTGCTGCCATGTGTCCATTTGCTGCAAAATATCCCGTTTTTATTACATATGTACCTGTTTTTACTTTCGAATAAAAAAAAGGTTCATTTCAAAAATAGAACGTCTCGTCGAAGACCTCGCCGGAGACCATGCAGCAAAAAAATTTATGATAATATAGCAAAACCGACTTCGCCGGAGACATCGTCGAAAAAACTCGCCGGTGATTCTCGCCGGAGACCTTGTAGCAAATAGTTCACACTGTTGTAGCAAAACCATAAGACGGTTGTAGCAACAAAATTCTTCTAATGTAGCAAAAAACCTACTTCTCCGGCGATATTGCCGGAGAATTTAGCCGGAAGACCTCGTCGAAGGACTTGTAGCAAAATTTTTATGGTTTTATAGCAAAATAAAAAAAGAGAGATAGCAAAAAAAATATAGTTATGCAGCAAATCCACAAACACGACCCGCACTGTCGGGACCGCCTGTAGCAACTCCGTCTGCCTTCGATAGCAACACCGTCCGCCGTTGGGTCTGATGCGATGGAGGAGCGCAATAGCTCACAGCCTAGCCCCACATCCATTTATCTGATGCGATGGAGGAGTGCGATGGGGCTGATGGTGTCCGACCTGGAATCTCACGGCTGCGCGAAGGCTGCTGAGTATGACCCAACTCGCGACCGACTTGGACTCGCTTGCTAACACGCGTGAGGTAGTCTGATCATTTACCATTTTAATATATGTATCTAATTTGTGGAGCCCGTCCATTCCGTGTTGCCCCCGCGCGGCCGGAGATACACCCTAGATCCCACCACATAGCCTGCCCCTCCTATGTCCTCCGCCGCCGGGTTCTTCGTACCCTACCGCCAGCGGTGGCGGGATGGGGGGGTTCTTCATGCCCTTGCGCGGCGGGCGGGCACGGTGGCGCGCTTCCATGCCAGGCCATGGCGGCAACGCTCCGGCTCGACCGGGGCACGACGTGACAGGCGGCAAGGTGGTGGTGTGCGCCTAGGTTGACAGCGGCTCTGCTAGCCAAATTCTTCGGGCGGCGAGGGCTTACGGCGGTCGTCTCCGCCTTGCCTATTGTAGATGATGGTGTAGTGGAATAAAACTTGTCAAATCTTGTTGTTCTTCGAGCATCATGACACAAATATGCTTCATCTTGTCGGTCGCTGATGAGTTCTGGTCTTTCTCAGAAATTTCCACAGTTTGGCGCAGGATGTTACTGTCTTGAGAAGAATCGATGCGGCCATGCATGCCCTTATTATTTGGGTGAGGCAAAAGTCATGGTGGTTGCGATCGAAAGTTGGTAATGACGGAGAGGGTACTAGTTGCGATAAAGATAATGCGGCATGGGTTCTCCTTGTGTGTCACAACCTTGGCTAGCCGGGTGGTAACACTGATGGATTGCATTCTTGGTCGTGCTATCTAGTACCGAGTCACGATTTCAGGGTGAAAACCCAAGGCCTTGTCTCCATCGGTTGTAATTAGTGTTAGTTCTTAAATAATAAGACACTATGAAATAAATATCATGCTACATAGCGAATATACATGTTCATGAGTGTCAGATAAAATACCTACCATGAAGTACTCCATGAAATTTTAAAACGTCGACCAGCAGTGGAAGGATCCTTCCCATGGCTAAGTTAGATAACACCCTGTTTTATTCAGTTGCACCCACGGCTTGAATCTGGGTGGACGAGCTCCCACCTTGACGTCAAACCCCAAGCCAAGTCTTGGTTCATGTGAAATTTAACATCCACGAACCACAAAATGACATGCATGGTTATGCTTTTTTAAATGCATTTTCACTATAATAAGTTTAAAACAATTACCAAAAGGAAATACTCCCTCTGTCCAGGAATAAGTTACGTTTTAGTGCTTAGGTATATGCGAATCTAGAAAAATTCAAACTACTTATTTTCCAGATGGAGGGAGTATTTAAAATTTTAAAAAAAATACGATGTTTGAAATCATATTAATATAATCCTAACATTAGGTGGACCATAGGAAATCCCTAACATTAATTTTGTCTAAATTAAAATTGAAGAGATTTTGCTTTTGGCTTATTTCTAAAAGCTTGAAATCAATAATCATGCCCACCGTGAAGTAATAAATTATTTAAACTAGTTGAATGCCCGTGCGTTGCCACGGTCAGTAAATTTCTTTTGTCGTAGCAAATGTCACGCTAAGTTTTAATTTCTTTTCAACATCACTTTAGGGTTTATGTTTGTGGATTCTTTTTGAACATAATAAATAATGTCAGTGCATAGTAACGAAGATAAAAGTTGTACGATTGCCTCCCTCCCAATCTAATAGACCTATGGAATTTTTGATTGAATTTATGAATACACCGAGAATTTTTTATTGGATTTATGAATACACCGAGATATGCTTTATTTCTTTCATTTCTCCACCATTCATTAGAAAGCAGTGTGATCAAGATTCGAAAGCTTATACCCATGCATTACTGAGTATGAAGCTAATATTGTTCATCAATCTATTTCGACAAAAGTTTCATCCAACAATGGTAACAATAAATTAGGAGGCTTGTTTCAGATCATAAATGCAATGTTTGTGCAAAGAAATTTTACTCAGGATTAGCAACACAAAGAGATTAATTATTGGAGAAAAGTACAAAAAGACAAATATGTATAAAATCTGGTATGTTCACATTTCTTTTACAAACAATAAACTGAGAGTACCCAGAAATGCTTTCTTAACTATGATTTCTCCATCGCCGTTGTACGTTAGGATGAGCATTACAGCATGACCAATGTGAGCATCTTGAACATGTATCACGGTACACAACCTACCATGGACAACGCCTTGGGCGTAGTTCAGATCCAGCATGTCGGGTCGGGGTCGAGGCAGGAGGTGCTCGGCGCTGGAGTTGCTGGTGGCGTGGACCACCGGATCTCGTGGCGACTCTCATGGCAGCATCTTGGGCAGTTTATAAAAAAACAGCCATGTTATTATATTTTAGTTCGTCGATTATAAAAAGTGGGACTTAACCAAAGAGTCTCCTTCAAGTCTCCAACGTCTTCGAAGATCTTCCTTCCTCAAACCCCACAGATGGTTGGACCCTCAACGCCGAAAACTACCATGGCGTCGGAGCAGAGCACGGAGTCCAGTAGGGTTGCTGGGATTTGGGGCCCTACGACCTTTCACGCTGGACCTGAGCATCTTGAACATGAATCTCAGTCCACAATGAAGAAAACACAACAGCCCGGCAAGCTTTTCGATGAACAGATTGCACACAAAATCCATAGGAAAAAATTGTGAGTTCACATCTTTAATTTGGAAAACGCAGAGGAAAACACATCATATAATTTGGAAACAGGGAACTGCAATGCTGTTATAACATAAAATCGTTTTCCAAGCTCATGCACAACTGAATTGAGCCGAATGAGTAGTTGGGGGTAATCCTTTTTTTTTGAAGTAAGTTGGGGGTAATTCTAAGCTCCTAGCACATCCTAATCACTGAAACCTATCTTTTCTAGCTGTTAGGGGAACAAGAACATATTTTGCTGAAGAAAAGCATACGAGAAGTTATGGCGGATCTATGCTCTGAAATACTTAGCATTTTCTAAAGATCATACAGAGGAGAAAAGGAAATGCCCGGTCCTGATGAGGATGCTGGCGCTATGTACTCAGCAATTCAGAGGATAGAAAAATGATGCCACATGGCAGACTCTAGTTTTCAGAGCAATCCCTGTGAGTTCAATGCCTTTATGCTTTACTTCAAAGAATAATCATATACTGGCAACGTACAAAAACAACCATCATGAAATTTTATCATCAAAGTCCCTTTCAGAGTTTACGATTCATGGCAATAACGCTGCATGGGATATCCCTGCAATATTTCTGCATGCATCAATCAGAAAACAGTAAACAGATGCAGCTGAATGAGACAGTCAATCGTTTCTTATGTCCTGATTTGGTTTCATTTCCTAATTATCACTACAACGAAGCCTTGCATTGTACAGACATCCACATAGAAACAAACAAGCATTTGATCGAACATCTGACACACACATACCGAGACCAACAAAGCGGATGGAAGTGCAGGCCTCCCCTCGGCCCGCGCAGGATGTCGGGGCTTTTCCTCCCGCTCGACGGCGCCAACGACGCCATGCCGTCCCCGTCGCTCGCCTTCGCGCTGGCCTCCTCGGACGTCGACGTGCTCTCCTCCTCGCACGGGCTCGCCTGCTGCTTCTCCCCCACCGCCGACGCGCTCATCGTCTGCAATCCGGCCACGGAGTCCTGGTCCGCCGTCCCGCCCCCACCGCGCCCGGCCGTGGTCGTGCTCTTCGACGCGACGGCCTACAACTTCCGCGGCGACTACGTGCTCGTCTGCGCCGCCGAGTGCGGGCCGGGCTCCGGGGCCTACTGCTTCTAGGTGTTCGTGTTCGGGACGGGCGCGTGGAGGTTTGCCGACACCGTGGCGCCCACCGAAGGGCTCGTCACCGCGTCTCCTCCCTCTCCCTGCTCGCCCTCCTCGTGCTCCGCCCGCGCGGCATCAGGCGACCTCGCGGCCATGCCCCGCTGCCCGTCCTAGATGCCACCAGGGTAAGCCCGAAGTCTTCTTCCTTTCCCTGCTCACCCACCTGGCGGCGCAGCGCTATTTACCTCTGTTTTTCAAGGGGATAAAAGTGCGGACGAGAGAACGCCGACCCCCATGGCGCCACACTCACCGGGCTCATCGGAGCGGCGCAGCCCCTCCCTTCCCCTCCCCCCGACGAGCTGGCCCCTCCCTTCCCCTCCGTTGACGAGCTGGCTGCCGAGAAGATAAGGTCGGGCCGTGAGGGAAGAGAGAAGAGTACTTAGGGATGATTTGACTTGTCGGTGGCAGCCATTGTTATAAGTTTTAACTATCAAGGGCAAAACCGTCATTTTATGACAGACGGAAAATCTTAGGCGACGAACGGTCCCAATCTTTTTAATAGTATAGATAGCTTACTTAGATATGTGGAGAATAAAATAAAGAATAGATAGTTACATTCTTCGTGCCCTTGCGCGGCGACAAGAACGGTGGCGCGCTTCGATGGGCATGATGGCAATGCTCCGGATCGCAGTCCCGGCTCTAACCCATGCCAGGGTTGTGCCACGGCCAAGGGCCCAATGCCAGGGAGGGGCCTAAATTCTTTTAGCACTAAAAAAGTAAACAGGTCTAGGCCTGAGGGGAGATCGATCCTGATTCCCTGAATTCCTGTTCTTGATCGATCGACGATGAAACTGAAAGGTCACCCTGGCCGCGATCATGAACTCTCGGCCCCTCGCCTCTCGGTCTCTCGGTCTCTCGGGACTCGCGGGTCACCACGCCCTCGCCCATGCCCAGCCTAGCCCCCCTATGCCTCTGCCGTTGCGCTTGGTGCTCGCTAGGTCAGGTCGTTGCCAACGCCAATCACCATCGCGAGTCGCCAGGTGCCCAAGTCAGGTCGCCGCGTCCAGTCTCACTTCTCAGCTGCTCCTGCTCCTGGCCCTGCGCCCCTACGGCTGCGGCCCTGCCCTGTGTAAGTTTACGCCTAGCCTAATCCCTTCTTATTAATCCCTGGTTTAATCCTTCTAATTAATCCCTTAATTCTGGTTATAATTTTTAAGATTGCAATTTGATATAAATTCCATCACATTAACCCTTGATAGGTGTTACGATGAAAAGCAATTGCCGGGTGCTGCGAAAAAGAAGGAAAGAAAGAGAATTAATTTATTGATTCACAAAGAGGTGCTTTAAATAAGTTTTTTCTAACAAAAAGTAGTGTTGATGTCGGCAATAATAATCAAAGGCAAGAATCTAATCTCGAAGAAGATGATGAGAATAATTCAAATGCAGACTATAAGGCGAGCGAACAATCCCCGGAAAATGATAAATAACTAACTAGCGTCAGGGGCTAGACAATTATTTCACTAGCATGGAATACTTGTTATATTTTCTTATCATTTTTATTTTTTCTATCAAAATATCACAATGCTTTAGTGCTTGACAATTATTTATAGACATCTCGACTATGAACATGTGGTTATATGCTTTTAAATATTTTGCAAGTGAAATTGGCACATATACCGTCTATATATCAAGTTATACATATATATATATCATTAGAAGCCCTTTTATCGACTTCGTCCAAGGGCCCCGAAAAATATAGAGCCGGCCCTATGAGAATAGCCTACTTTCGCTTCTAAAGTGACTTTTTTTCAACAACTCAATAGAACTTTTGGATTTTGTCATATTATGTTATTTTTTTTCAAGGATACATCCTGGAAGACATATCTTTTTCATAGAAGAGGGGCCAAGCGGCCAAGGTTTACAACACACAGCGGCACAGACGCCCCGGACGCAGACCACACAGCCTCGAGGGCAGCACTCACACGCTAGCTACTACTCGCGACACCTCCACCTATCTACCTGGCTCAAGCAACCCCGGAAGAGCCCCGCAGCTATCCACATGCATGCTTCATCGAAGATCTTCTGAATGACCACAGCGGCCGAGGGGGGGGGGCTCCGTCAAAGACGCCATCGTTCTGGTGGCGCCAAAGCGTCCAACAGACCAGGGAGACTCCTGTCCAGAGAACTCGCTCGCGGCCTCTCCCTTCGTGTTTCCCCTGAAGCCAGGTAACCAGTTTAGAATCAGGATCCGGAAACCATTTCCTCTTGCCCCACCAACCAAGGCAAGAGTTCCACACCTCTCGAGCTAGGACACACCCCATGAGCAGGTGGTCAATGGACTCTCCACACTGGTCGCAGAATGGGCAGGCCGCCGGGTGTTGCATTCCACACCGGCTTAGCCTGTCCGCGGTCCAGCATCTGTTCCTCACAGACAACCAAAGGGAAACTTTGCAGCTAGCGGGGGCTCGAGAGCGCCAGATCTGCACAGCCCCTGCCATCGAGGTCCGTCCGGTGAAAAGGGCCCTGTAGCAAGACTTCGCAGAGTAGCATCCTGACGGATCCTAGGTCCATTTGAGGACATCTTGTGTCCCCTCTGTCAGGTTGACCTCCTCCAGGCGATCGGCGAATTCCAGCAGCTCACGGATGGCAGCCACACTGAGATCGGGCGAGACATCATGGAGCCAGGCCCCTGCAAGGCCCTCGCGAACTATGCGGGTTGTGATCACGCTCGCCGATACCATCGCAAAAAGGTGCGGTGCGGCGTCCTTGAGCCTTCCACGTGGTAACCAGTTGTCTATCCAGAAGAGGGTGTCGGCGCCATCTCCGAGTATCGAGGTCGTGGCCGCATCGAAAATCTGCCAGGGTCTATCCAAATCCACCTGTTTTAGCCATAGCCATCTAGCCCTTAGAGCGACGTTCAGAAGGCGCAGGTTGGGGATGCCGAGTCCTCTGGGCTCTCTGGGCATACACACTCTGTCCCAAGCCACCAGGCAGTGGCCACCATGAACATCCTTTCCCCCCTTCCAGAGAAATCCACGAATGATCTTCTCGATCGCGATGATGGTCTCAACCGGGATGTCTAGAGACATCATGGCGAAGACCGGGATGGACGAGAGCGTGGTCTTGACAAGCTCGGGCCTCCCTCCTCTGTTGATCATCAAGGCTTTCCACGATGGTAGCTTTGCGGCCACCTGATCTACAATCGACTGGAGCTATGCTGCCGATGGTTTCCACAAGGATAGCGGCAGCCCCAGATAGCGAAGAGGGAAGGGCGTGACAGGGCACCCCAGCTCCCGGGAGGCCAGGTCCCTGTCCATGTCCGAGCACCTGATCAAGTTGACTGAGCATTTGTTGAAGTTTGTTCGCAGACCCGAGGCAGCTCCAAAGTCCTCAATGATCCCTCAGATCACCCGAAAATCCAAAACTAACGGTCTGAGAAAGATGACCACATCGTCTGCGTAGATCGATGTGCGGTGCTAGAGGCCCGTTGCCGCGAGTCTAGTGAGGAGGCCCAAGCCTTCTACCTTTCACTTTGGATTTTTGGGCACGACACGTGACGGGCGGCAAGGTGATGGTGTGCGCCTAGGTTGACAGCTCTGCTGGCCTAGGTTGACCCGTGACGAGGCAGAAAGTTTACAAGGTGCAAACAAAAGATCGATAAGAGTACTGAAAAAATTTAAAATTTAAAATTTAAAAGGTGAGGACAAATGTTGAAGACGCCATCATGTTTAGGGAATGCGAATGCAACACTACACCAGGAGATAGTTAGTCTATCAAAGAGTGATGAAAACTTTGAAAACAGTTACGATTGCAATGGTCGTCTGTTCTTCTTCATGTAACTTAGAGTCGTTTTCTGTTGTTTCTAGGATTGTCTCACAGCTGTAGGCGTCTGTTAGCGGCTCTGGAAACTGTAGAACTTGTGTATTGTTATACTTCCTCCGTTTTAAAATAGATGTCGGAAATTTATTAAAATTTAGATAAATCTATATACTAAATCGTGTCTAGATGCATCTAAATTTTAATAAATCTATGACATCTATTTTATGACGGAGGGATATAACTTTTTTTTTCTATCTATCTAAGCAGTTCTCCTGCATGGTTTAAAACAGAGAGAAAGAAAGCACACTGGTCAACACCTACTAGTGTGTGGCGACTACCCACCGAATTCTGCCAAACCACCACACACAATTCAGCACACCAATCTGGTCCTGGCCGCCAGTTAATCCAGATCTGAACTCTGCTGCACTGCACTCATATTTCTTAGTTTTCTAGTAAGAAGAGGAGGAGCGAGAGAGACGGGTCTTCGTGTTCGCTCTGTTAGTTTGATCTCCCGTTCGGGCCCAACGGCCCGAACAAACCTTGGACTCGTGCCCTGATCGAGGGCGTCCAACGTCGCAATCGTTGGTGAAACCCCGTCGTGCAGCGCAATAAATAGAGGTGGAGGCTGGGGGCACGAAAGCCAAGGTTCGTCGTGCCCACTCTTCCCACTGAAAACCCTAGACCCATTAGCCACCGACCGGCTTGCGCTGTAGCGGCGGGTATCACCCCCTCACCGCCACCACTCCGACGAGCTCCATGGCGAGCTCTTCGTCGACTTCTAAGGCCGATGGTAAGGATCTCTAACTTGTATACCCCTAGATCTACCCCTAGAGGTCCTAGTGGTTCTATCAATGGTATCAGAGCCTTCTAGGTTGGTTGATCTAGTCGAGGTAGAAGAAATCCAAAAGAAAGGAAAGAAGCAAAAGGGCTAGGTTTTTACGGTAGCGCCGCCGCGAGGCCGCGCCGTTCCTCTTGATCCCGACGCATCGGCAAGCCGAGGTAGGGAAGAAGAACTCGATCCCATCTGGGATAAAGAAAATAAAAACCCAAGCCCCAGATCCCTTCTCCCCGGATCCAAATCGATCTCAGATCGAAAGAACTACGAAAGAAAACCCCATCAGATCTATAGACATAGTTCAAACCGGTGATAAGAAACCCCATTTCCCAAATCAGATCAAGCCAGAAGAGAGGGATGGGGCCCGCCGGTCGCCACCGGCAGAGGCCGCCGCCACTGAGACGCTTGACGGCGGTGCGCCCATCCTCGGGTGGACGCACGCGCCGGCAAGGGGGCCAGAGGGGCGCCTCCACGGTCCTCCTCTCCTTCTCGCTCATCTCTGCCTCGCCGTGGTGGAGAACCGTGGTGAAGGGAGACAGTGGGGAGCAGAGAGGGACGAGGGGCTAGCAGAGCATGAGGAAGGGAGCTCGCGTTGAGGGGGAGGGGCCTAGCACTGGACGGCGTGGCCTCCTCACCACCTCACCAGCACGGGGCGTCGCGTCGCCGCCGCTGCTGGGCAGGAGCGAGCCAGAGAGTGGAAGGGAGAAGTGGCTTAGGGTTTCCAGGGGCTCGGGGGCGCGTCTGCTTTTGTTCAGGCGAGAAGCGCGCTGGACCACCCGATCTAGGGTTGTGGCGATGGACGGCCAGGATTTCGACGCGTGGGAGCTAGGACGGCTGCGGGCCAAGTCTGCGTGCGGGCTGGCTGGGCCGCTGCTGGGCTGCATCCCTAGCGCAGAGCACAGCAGTGAGCGGGCGGTAGCTAGGCGCATCGCGCGCGGGCCGCCGCGGGCCGCTGTTTCCTGCTCATTGAGAAGGCCCAAGAGGTCATTTTTTAAGCACAGTTTTGTCTGTTTATTTATTTTCAGAAGCTATTTTTACTGTTTTTTAATAGTTTTTCAACCTTTTTTTTCTATAGCAATTTTTCCAACAAAATTTTGTGTAGAAAAATAGTAAAGTAACAGTAAAAACTATGTAAAGAAGTAAAAGATTATCAATCTTTATTCATGTTATTCCGCTGCAAGAATTAATTGCTTAAATGCAATAGAGTAAGATTTTAATTTTTGAGAGTGCTTATTTTATTTGACAACCAACGTTGTTAGTAAAATTTTCACTATGAATAGTAAGTTTTATCCATATTAGATATATTTCTGCCCAACGGTGATGTAGTATTAATATGGAGAAGTTTCATGTTTTAATTTGACCAACGTTGAATTAACTCGTTTTAATGATATTTTGCTTTCAGGCAATCCTATGAGCTTTATCTTGGCCATTGAGCCCCTCAACGGAGGGAACTACGGCTCATGGCGAGAGAAGGTAGAGATGGGGCTTGCTCTACTTGACCTCGACTTGGCACTGATTGAAGCTTGTCCTAAAGAACCTGTCGACCCCGTCAGGGGCGAAAAAGAAAGTGAAGAGGACTTTAAGAAAAGGGTCAGTGACCATGCACCGATAAGAATAAAGTACGAACTTGAGCGTGCAAAGTGGGACTCTTCCAATAGGAAGTGCCTAATGTTCATTAAGAGCTCCATCATGGAAGCTATAAGGGGAGCAATCCCAGAGTGCACCATAGCCAGTGAGTACCTGAAAAAGGTAGAGAGTCAGTTTACTGGGTCCTCCAAGGCCTATGCAAGCTCACTCATCAAGAAACTTGTCACAACAAGATACACTGGTGGTGGTGTTAGGGACCACATCTTGCGAATGAGCAACATGTCTTCCAAGCTTGAGCCTATGAGCATGGAGCTTCCAGATGAGTTCATTCATCTTATCTTTGCCTCGCTGCCAAACCAGTTTGAAGCTTTTGCTGTGAACTACAATGCATAGCCAGAAAAGTGGGGCATCAAGAAGATGATGGCCATGTGCGTCCAGGAAGAAGAGAGGCTGAAGGGGCAGTCCGGTGATTCTGTGAACTACCTGAGCCTAACCAAGAAGAGGAACTTTCAGGGTTCCAAGCCCCAAGAGAAACCTCAGGGGCATCCCTCTTCTTCCAGGCCACATGGAAAAGCTCCTGAACACTAGGCACAGGAAGTGGACAAGGACACCTGCAAGTGGTGCAAGCAGAAGGGCCACTACATGAGTGACTGTGTGGCTTTTCTGAAGTATATGTGCAAGAATGGTGAGGATTTAATTACTTTTGTTGATGAATCCTTATTTTTAAGTTATGCAAAATCTACTTGGTGGATTGACTCAGGTGCGACTGTTCATGTTGCCAATTCATTACAGGGATTTCGTATGAGAAGGACCCTGCAAAGAGGAGAAAGAAGAATTAAAGTAGCAAACGACGTTCAAGCTGAAGTCGAAGCCATTGGAGATCTTCCTTTAGAGTTGTCGAATGGCTTTGTACTCTTATTAGTAGATGTGCTTTATGTACCCTCTTTGCATCGAAACTTGATAAGTATGTCGCACTTAGACGATTGTGGTTTTGCTTTCCATTTTGGCGATGGTCAATGTAAAATCAAGTTGAATAATCAGATTGTTGGTCTTGCCTTCAGACAAGACAAGCTTTATTTATTATCACTCTGTGAGAATGTGAATGAAATAAGAGCTGAGAATGAGAATGCCTCCTCATCCCTGAATGGAAAGAGTAAGAGGAAAAGGATTGATGAAGTCTCATCGAAATTATGGCACTGTCGTTTAGGCCATATTTCGAGGGGGAGAATAGAACACTTAGTAAAAGAATCAATTCTTCCACCTCTAGAATTTTCAAATTTAGAGCAATGCATCGATTGCATTAAAGGAAAGTTTGTAAAGAACATTAAGAAAGGCGCCAAAAGAAGCACATGAGTATTAGAAATAATTCATACGGATATATACGGTCCGTTTCCTGTGACATATGTGGATGGCTATGACTTTTTCATAACATTCACGGATGACTATTCGCGTTATGGTTACATTTATCCTATTAAAGAACGTTCAGAAGCAATGAATAAATTCAAGATATTTAAGGCTAAAGTGGAAAATCAGCATAGCTTAAAGATTAAAGTAGTAAGGTCCGACCGTGGAGGCGAATACTACGGCCGGCATATCCCATATGGCCAAGTTCTGGGACCCTTTGCAAGGTTTCTACAGGAACATGGTATAGTCGCCCAGTATTCAACACCGGGCGAGCCTCAGCAGAATGGAGTAGCTGAAAGAAGAAACCGTACCTTGATGGATATGGTGAGAAGCATGTTAAGATACTCCACCCTACCGATTGGTTTGTGGATGGAGGCGTTAAAAACCGCCATTCACATACTTAATCGAGTTCCAAGTAAATCGGTGCCTAAAACACCATATGAGTTATGGACTAGTCGCGAACCTTCACTCAATTATTTGCGAGTGTGGGGTTGTCCCGCTGAGGCAAAGCTCTTCAACCCAAGCCTTGGTAAGTTAGATCCCAAGACAGTAAGTTGCCATTTCATTGGCTATCCAGACAAGTCAAAAGGTTATCGTTTCTATTGTCCAGATAGAATTACTAAGTTTGTAGAAACGAGACACGCTGTGTTTCTGGAGGATCATATGATCAGGGGGAGCACGGTATCCCGAGAAATCAACCTTGAGGAGAAGCGGGTGCATGCACCCACTCCGATGATTCAGGAACCATTTTTCTCGATACCTGCTGCTGCACCGACACAGGACAATGTCGATGTGACACCTATTGTTGGTTCTCCTGTGGTAACAATGAGTGAAAATGAAGACCCCGTTACCACAAATGAGGGGGAGCCGCAACAGCCCCACACCGAGAATGTGCCAGAAGGCGAGACCCTTAGAAGGTCTCAAAGAACTAGGAAGCCAGCTATTCCTAATGATTTTGAGATCTATGTCAGTGAAGAAGTTCAAATGGAGGGTGATCCCACCACATTTGAAGAAGCCATTAAAAGTCCTCACTCATCGAAGTGGCTTGAATCCATGGAAGATGAGATGAGATCCATGAGTAGCAACAAAGTCTGGATTTAGAAGAAATTCCTAAAGGAGCCAAAATGGTAGGCTGTAAATGGGTCTACAAAACCAAATGTGACTCTAGAGGGAATATTGAAAGATATAAGGCACGACTTGTTGCTAAGGGCTTCACCCAAAGAGAAGGAATAGATTACAATGAGAAATTTTCTCCAGTCTCAAGTAAGGATTCTTTTAGAATCATAGTGGCTTTAGTGGCACACTACAATTTAGAATTGCATCAGATGGATGTAAAGACGGCATTCCTAAATGGAGACTTGAAAGAAAATGTTTACATGGCACAACCCAAGGGTTTTGTTGTGGAAGGAAAAGAGCGTATGGGATGTCATCTAAGAAAGTCCATTTATGGATTAAAACAGGCCTCCAGGCAATGGTACTTAAAGTTCCATGAAACAATAAGGAAGTTTGGGTTTGATGAGAATGAGGAGGACAACTGCGTATATGCAAAGTTCAAGAATGGGAAATTCATTTTCCTTATCCTGTATGTGGATGACATTCTACTCGCTAGTAGTGATGTTAGTCTACTACTGGAGACGAAGAAGTTCTTGTCCTCAAACTTTGATATGAAAGATCTTGGTGAAGCTTCATTCGTTCTAGGAATTGAAATTCACCGAGATAGACAAAAGGGGGTTTTAGGGTTATCGCAGAAGGCATACTTAGAGAAGATTCTGAAGAAGTATAGTATGCATGCGAGTAATCCTACGCCTGCTCCTATAGTCAAGGGCGATAGATTTGGGAACTTTCAGTGTCCCAGGAACCAATATGAGATCGATCAAATGAAAGCGGTTCCATATGCTTCTGCTGTCGGAAGCTTGATGTATGCTCAAGTGTGTACACGCCCTGACTTATCCTTTGTTACTGGGGTACTTGGCAGATTCCAAAGTAATCCAGGGATAGATCACTGGAAAATGGTGAAGAAGGCATTGCGTTATGCAAAAGGAACAAAAGGCCTCATGCTAACATACAGAAGAACTGACTCCCTCGAGATAAAAGGGTATTCAGATGCAGACTATGCGGGAGATATAGATGAAAGAAAATCCACGTCAGGATATGTATTTACTCTCGCAGGTGGAGCTATATCGTGGAAAATCTCCAAACAAACCATCATGGCATCGTCCACGATGGTAGCTGGGTATGTAGCATGTTATGAGGCCACGGGGCAGGCAAACGGGTTAAAGAAGTTTATACCCGGGTTGAGAATGGTAGACAGCATTCAAAGACCACTCAAGATGTACTGCGACAATGAGCCAGCAGTATTCTATGCTCACAACAATAAGTCAAGTGTTGCTGCCAAACACATTAACATTAAGTTTTATGTTGTGAAAGAAAGAATCCAGGATCATACCATAAGTTTAGAGCATATAAGTACAAAAGAAATGCTTGCGGATCCTCTCACAAAAGGCTTACCACCCAGTGTGTTCAGAGAACACTTAGCCGGCATGGGTTTAAGGGAAAGCCTATGATACCTGGATATTAAGGGCCTAGTACAAGAATCTGTTTCAAAATAGAGAGGTGTATAGTGGCTATTAAATCGATGGTGCGTAACTGACCATTATGACGAGACATGCTCTATATGTTGATCTGTGATGAAATAGGTACCAAAGTATAAGTTTAAAGTATAAGTTAAGTGAAAGATGAGATCAATGGGGAGAATGTTAGGTTGATCTCCCGTTCGGGCCCAACGGCCCGAACAAACCTTGGACTCAAGCCCTGATCGGGGGCGTCCAACGTCGCAATCGTTGGTGGGCCCTGTCGCGCAGCGCAATAAATAGAGGTGGGGGCCGGGGGAACGAACGCCAAGGTTCGTCGTGCCCACTCTCCCACCGAAAACCCTAGACCCATTAGCCACCGATCGGCTTGCGCTGTAGCGGCGGGTATCACCCCCTCACCGCCACCACTCCGACGAGCTCCATGGCGAGCTCTTCGTCGACTTCTAAGGCCGATGGTAAGGATCTCTAACTTGTATACCCCTAGATCTACCCCTAGAGGTCCTAGTGGTTCTATCACGCCCCTGCTTTGCTGCTCCCAGCAATGTGGGAAGATTTCAAATGGTTAGACCGGCCGGGCGGCTGGCCCTGCGACCCCGCGAAATTGGCATCAAACCCTACTTCCACGAACTTGCACGAGTCCGTGTCGGCTCCTCATGTCTCTGTCTCTCGGCCTGGACTCTCGTGAGGATGACATGAATCACATGATAGGCGTGGCCGGAGTGAACACGAAAATGACAAATGGAACCGGAGAATCAGCCAGCCAAACGGTAACCTATAAGTAGCATTTGTCTGTACAGCTATTAACAAGTCGTCAAGCCTTTCTGATCGTGTTTCATACTACTCCTTCCGTCCCAAATTAACTCATTTCATTTTATCTAGATACACATGTATACATATACTAAAATGCGTCTAGATCGTCTATATCTGGACAAAATAAAATCAGTTATTTTAGGACAAAGAGAATAGTAGGAGTACATATTTTTAAGAAAGTCGTCCCGCTGTGGCTAGTGTCAGTGTCTTATCCGCTCATGTTATTGTGTAACTCTAACGCACTACTGCACTTATTAATTAATTGGCAACTATATGCTGCAGCAATCATAAATGAGCGCATGATCGATGCCTCTTCTAGATCTCTTGTGGGTTGGGTTCAGTCTGAGGGCGCCGAATAACAAAACGGGCTATGCCGGCATCAAAAAAGAATTTGGGGATGGACTGAGCGCAATTTTCAGTATCGGCGCCCCGATATTCCTTTAGGAAAGCTTTAGGGACCCCGAGTGGAGATGCTCTTAGCTAAGTAAAAAAATTGGGGGAGGGTGTGTGTGTTGTGGATAGAAAATCTCATGATATTACTTAAATTACAAGAGTTGAGCGCATCCAGCCCATGGTGTCCCATATATGCAGATCTGGGTTCCTCTATACTCAGCCTATATAAGACCGGTATAAAGATCAAACCCTACGGTTCCTCACAAAGAGTCCCCGTCCTCTCCTCCCACCATAGCAGGCTGTGCGTTCGCCGACAGCCGCCGGATCTAGGGATGCTACCGTGGTGCGGTTCAGTATCACTCCGACAGCATAGTAAATACCGATGAGGATCTTGCTTCTGCCCCTGGCTTCTTCTCTGTCCAGTCAAAGCTTACTATCCGCTTCTGCCTGTGGGGTTTACTCTTGATACACGTCTGCCAATGCCATGGACCTGGCCTAGCGTCCACACAACCGACACCCAATTTCTTAGTAGTGGTTTTTTTTATTTATAATTCTGATTGGGTGGAATATGATACGGGTTTAGTGTTTGGTTTGCCTTATGTTCTGTTTTGGTTTAACTATTTTTTTGGCTCTGTGCGGTTTTATCCTCAACTGAACTGGTAAAAGCCCGAGAATTATGAGATGCCTCATCGGCACAAGTCTTGTAAATTTATACTAAACATTATTATTTTTAAAATCTTAACTAGTTTTAAATGTACAATTATGTAATATAATCTTACTTTTGTATTTAGCAACATGTTAATCACGTAATAATATGAGAAATCCAAGTCACGACTAAAATATTTAGCACTAAAATAAAACTATTTTTCCATGGTAATAATATTACTTGTTTTAGTCTAAGATAGTTTGTTCAATTGGATTTTGTATTTGTATGAATCTAAATAAAGAAGAAAAACTAGGACAAAATAATATCCATCTATAGAGAAGTTTGGGCCACTCAAATGCTTCGTATTGTATTTGTATTTGTATGTGTATGTGTATTTTAGTAAGAGCCATAGAGGATTCTATTGTGTATGGGTCTATCAAATATCTCGACAAAGGTTCGCAGGATAGGATGTCAAAAAATTGCTTGGCTTGGACTAGTGAGAATTTCTGTTTACTATACACTACGTTGCACCACTATCTCAAGCATTCCCCCCTACACTGTCCAGTTCATCATTCGTTGCATTCTTCTCTCCCGTATCCAATGTTTGTCGCCACCATTCCGTAAGGTATGACCGCCAACTTCTAAATCCTATGGTTTCAGACTCTGAGGCCCTTCCTGTGAAGCCTAATGCAGTGGTAGCCGTAGTTAGAGCTAAGTAGCGGCAGCAGGAGGAGAGGAATAAGCAACTTTGTATTTGGTGGCAGCATGTGATGGAGGCAAGAGGAGTGGAAAGAACAAATCCATTAGAGCATCTCCACTCGTTTCCCATACGACCTCCGGCGCGGCTCGATTTTGGGCCGTATGGGGGGGGGGGGGGGATAAGTTCACGATTCGGAGGCATTGCCTCCAAGTCATACGCCCAACAGTCCTGAAATTTATTTATTCGAAGATTTTTATTACATGCTTAAAAAATGAAACTAGTCGTAATCATGTCAAGTCCGGTAGTAGACTGCTTCGGGGTTATCGTCGTCGTCGCTTGCCGCGCGCGGTTGGAACCTGAGTCCATCTGTGGTTTGATGCGGGTAGCGGACACCGTCGATCAGCGCAGATTGCGGGGACCGGCGGCCGCAACTGCTGCAGCAAGCCACCGTGTCGTCCTCCGCGCGGGACAAAAAGGCACGCACGGCCACACGTTTCCCTGGGAACTCCTCCGGGTCCCCGGTGCATCCAAGTTGGCGCGTGACCATAGCGTATTCCGGAGGCACCTGGCACTCCGGCATCAAGTCAGGATGCCCGGAGGTAGGGTCTCTCGTTTGGCGAGGACGCCGCGCCTGTGGCCACCGCCGCCCTTGATTGGGCTCTTCGATGGCTGAAAGTGCGGGTACAACAGGCGAGGGTGATTTCCTTCGACAATCTAGCGCATCACACTGACGAGTGTACGGTTCTCCACCCACAGCCGTCGGCTGGCTTCGATGTGGTTAACCGTAGGAGGTCCGTCGCCCTCGTACCTGGCGATCTCTCTTTCTCGCAGATTGGCGAAAAAGGCGGTCTAGGTCAAGGTGTTGTCGGGGAACCAATTGGGATCCCTTAGTTTTTCCGTCATGAGCTCGAGGTAGTAGTGGCTCGTGATGGCCGCCCGACGGGCTGAGTCGCGAGGCACATGAGACAGGCACCCTGATACGTCGTAAACGTATCGATAATTTTTTATACTCTATGCTTGTTTTGTATCAACTTTGTTATGTTTTGTCTGCACTTTGAGGTATTTTCATACACTTTCTAGAACTAACCTATTGACAAGATGCCGTAGTGCCAGTTCCCGTTTTCTGCTGTTTTTGGTTTCAGAAAGGCTAAAAAATGAATATTTTCGGAATTGAACGGGACAAAAGCAAATATCCCTATTTTTCAGGAGCAACACGGAAAAACGAAGCAGATACGGAGGGGGAGACCAGGGCGGCCACACCCTATGGTGGCGCGTGTTGGAATTATGCCCTAGAGGCAATAATAAAGATGTTATTATTATAATTCTTGTTCATGATAAAGTTTATATTCCATGCTAGAATTGTATTAAGCGGAAACATTAATACTTGTGTGGTTTGTGAACAACACCGTGTCCCTAGTATGCCTCTATGGAATAGCTCATTGATTAATGATGGTTAAGGTTTCCTAACCATATATATGAGTTGTCAATTAATAATAAGATCATATCATTGGGAGAATGATGTGATGGACATACCCAAACTAAGCGGAGCAATTAGATTGTGTCATCATATTCATATTTGCGAAGCTTTTCTTATGTCAAATATTTTATTCCTTAGACCATGAGATAATAAAACTCCCTGGTATCGGAAGAAAGCTTTGAGGTCATCAAACGTCATCCTATGAGAGGGTAATCATAAAGGTGTCTCTCAGGTGATCAGAAAGTACCTGTTCGATTGTATGTATCGAGATGGGATTTGTCCCTCCCAAGTCGGAGAGATATACTTCGGGCTCACTCGGTAATCGATATCAACACCGCTTGCAAGCACATGGTTAAGGAGTTAATCACAAAGTGATATCGGATTACAGAACAAGTAAAGTACTTGCTGTGAACGATATTGAACTAGGTATGACGGTACCGACGATCAAATCTCGGGCAAGTAAAATATCGCGAGACAAAGGGAATATATATATGGGATTGATTGAATCCTGGCATCGTGGTTCATCTCATATGATCATCGATGAATGTGTCAGAGTCAATATGGGTTTCCAGACCCCGTTGTTGATTATTGATAGAAGATCATGTGTGCATATTCTCGAACCCGAAGGGTCACACACTTAACGTGTCTCGACACTAGGATAGATTGGATAATTGGTTTATGAGTTCTTGTTCGGAGTCTCGGATGAGATCTAGGACGTCACGAGAGGTTCCGGAATGGTCCGGAGAATAAGATTCATATAAGGCAATGCAGTTTTTGGAGTTCGGAATTGTTTCGGGTTAATCGGTATTGTACCAGAAGCTTCTAGAACCTTCCGGAGTGGGACCAACGTGGCCCCACTTGTCGGGAGGGGGAATGGGCCTATGAGGGAGTGCCATGGCCGCATTGGGCCAGGGGCACAAGCCCCATAGGGCCCAGCCGGCCAAGCCTAGGGCAAAACCCTAGGGGAGCTTCTAGAAGGGGGGGGGGGACTTGCCCCCCACTCCTCCCTCCTTTGGCCGCCGGCCTAGGGCTTGGGGGAGGGGCAAGGGCCAGCCGCCCACCCCTCTATATAAAGAGGGCTGGGGCGCACCCCTCCCACAAATCCTCCACAACCCTAGCCGCCCTGCTGCCTCTCCTCTCTCTCTCCCTCCCGACTGCGCGTAGGCGAAGCTCTGCCGCAGAAACTCTCCACCGCTTGCACCGCGCCGTCACGTTGTAGATCCAATCCATCTCTCCACCCTACTTTCTGGACCGAGGAAGGAGGAGACGTCGAGGTGCCGCACGTGTGCATCTCTCGGAGGCATCGCCACTGGCGGTGTTAGATCGGATCGGATCGCGAGGAGGAGAAGCGAGTACGACTACATCACCCACGTTCCGTCGAACGTTCCGCTGTGCGAATCTTCAAGGGTATGAAGATCTCATCTATTCCCCCTCGTTGTTTGCATCTCCTAGATTAGATCTTGGCTTTCCCGTTCGCATCCGTAGAAATTTTTTGATTTACTATGCTGCGAATCCCTTCAGTGGTATCAGAGCTAGATCTATGCGTAGATGTGTTTCACGAGTAGAACGCAACATGCTTGTTGCGGGCGTTGATGTTTTCTGTTGCAAGCCTCTTGTTTGTGTACTTCTTATGACGCGGGATAGTGAGATCGAAGCGGTCCAGGCCAACTTTACGCGACCTCGTTCGCGAGACCGGCTCCGCACTTGACGTGTGGCTTGTTCCACACATGCGGCTGGTGGATGCCAGTTTCTCTCACTATAGTTGTCATGGGATTTACACCGGAGTTTGGCAACCATAATATCACCGTTGTGGCTTTCCGTAGGTAAGAATCGTTCTTAGCTTGTTACTCCCATAAGCCACGTAAAACATGCAACAACAAAGTAGAGGCGTCTAAACTTGTTTTTGTAGGGAGTGTTTTCTGTGCTATGGTATGGCCCAAGATGTGATGTGTATGTTGTATGCGATGATCATGTTTTGTAATGTTTCACGACTTGCATGTCGATGAGTACACAACCAGCAGGAGCCATATGGTTGTCTTTATAATTGTGTATGACCTGTGTGTCAACTTCTTATACGCCATGTAATAGCTTTACTTTATCGCTAAGTAGTTAGCAATAGTTGTAGTTGCTATTCGTGGTGGAGGCAATCATGGTGGAGTGATGGAGATCATGCCGGCACGCACAAGATGGAGATCATTGCGCGAAGATTGGCTATACCATGTCACATAAAGTTATATGCATGTGATGTTTATCCTTTTATGTATCTTATTATGCTTAGATCGCGACGGTAGCATTATAAGATGATTCCTCACTTAAAGATCAAGATAAAACTGTGTTCTCCCCATGTATGCACCGTTGCGAAAGTTCGTCGTGTTCAAGCATCACGTGATGATCGAGTGCTATAAACTCTACGTTCACATACAACGGGTGCAAGCCAGTTTTGCACATGCGGAAATACTTGGGTTTGACTTGACGAGCCTAGCATGTACAGACATGGCCTCGGAACACATGAACCGAAAGGTTAAGCATGAGTCATATGAATGATATGATCGACACTTTGTTGTCCACCATTGAAACTGAAGGGTTTCGCAGCATAGTAAATCAAAATTTTCTACGGATGCGAACAGAGGGAAAGCCAAGATCTAATCTAGGAGATGCAAACAACGAGAGAGATTGGATTAGATCTTCATACCCTTGAAGATTCGCACAGCGGAACATTCGTCGGAACGTGGGTGATATAGTCGTACTCGCTTCTCCTCCTCGCGATCCGATCCGATCTAGCACCACAAGTGGCGGTGCCTCCGTGAGATGCACACGTGCAGCACCTCGACGTTTCGTCCTTCCTTGGTCCAGAAAGTATGGTGGAGAGATGGGTTGGATCTACAACGCGACGGCGCGGTGAAATTGGTGGAGAATTTCTGCAGCAGGGCTTCGCCTACAAGCAGTCGGGAGGGAGAGAGGAGGGCAGCAGGGCAGCTAGGGTTGGAGGGGAAGGTGTGTGGGGGTTGGTGCGCCCCCAGCCCTCTATATATAGAGGGGTGGGCGCAGCCCTAGCCCCTCCCCCAAGCCAAGCCCGGCGGCCCCAAGGAGGAAGAGTGGGAAGGGGAAACCCCTTTCTAGAAGCTCTATCTAGAGTTTAAACCTCTCTTGGCCGGCTGGGCCCTATGGGGCCTTGTGCCCCTGGACCAATGCGGCCAGGTCACTCCCTCATAGGCCCATGCCCCCTCCCGGAAGGTGGGGCCATGTTGGTCCCCTTCCTAACGTTCTCAAGCTTCGGTACATACCGATTAACGGAACAATTCCGAACTCCAAAACTGCCTTGCCTTATATGAATCTTATTCTCGGACCACTCCGGAACCTCTCGTGATGTCCGGATCCCATCCGAGACTCGAACAAAAATCATAAACCAATTATCCAATCTATCCTAGCGTCGAGACACGTTAAGTGTGTGACCTCGGGTTCGAGAATATGCGACATGATCTTCTATCAATAATCAACAGCAGGTCCGAAACCCATATTGACTCCACACATTCATCGATGATCATATCGGATGAACCACGATGCCGGATTTAATCAATCCCATATATATATTCCCTTCGTCTTGCGATATTTTACTTGCGAGATTTGATCGCTTGCATCGTCATACCTAGTTCAATCTCGTTCACAAGTACTTTCGTTCGTAATCCGATATCACTTTGTGATTAACTCCTTAACCACATGCTTGCAAGCGGTGTTGATATCGACACCGAGTGGGCCCGAAGTATATCTCTCCGACTTGGGAGGGACAAATCCCATCTCGATACATACAACCCAACAAATACTTTCCGATCACCTGAGAGACACCTTTATGATCACCCTCTCATAGGATGACGTTTGATGACCTCAAAGCTTTCTTCCGATACCAGTGAGTTGCATTATCTCATGGTCTAAGGAATACAATATTTGACATAAGAAAAGCTTCGCAAAGACGAACACGATGACACGATCTAATTGCTTCGCTTAGTTTGGGTCTGTCCACCATATCATTCTCCCAATGATATGATCTCATTATCAATTGACAACTCATGTCTATGGTTAGGAAACCTTAACCATCATTGATCAATGATATAGTCCATAGAGGCGTACTAGGGACACGGTGTTGTTCACAAACCACACAAGTATTAAAGTTTCCGCTTAATACAATTCTAGCATGGAATATAAACTTTATCATGAACAAGAATTATAATAATAACATCTTTATTATTGCCTCTAGGGCATAATTCCAATAGTCTCCCACTTGCACTAGAGTCAATAATCTAGTTTACATCTGGCAACAATCTCACACCCATGGCACTGAGGTGTTGATCATGTTTTACACGTGGAAGAGGTTTAGTCAATGGATCTGCGACATTCAGATCTGTATGTACTTTGCTAATCTTCAGATCTCCATCTGCTATATAATCTCGGATTATATGAAACTTGATTGATATGCTTGGTCTTTGGATGATATCTTGGTTCCTTAGCGAGTGCTATGGCGCCGGTGTTGTCACACAATATCTCCAGTGGGTCCAATGCACTTGGAACCACACCAAGCTCGATGATGAAGTTCTGATCCAAAATCCTTCACTTGGCTTCCTGCGGCAGCCATGTATTCCGCTTCTCAGTAGATCCCGCGATCACGCTTTGCTTGCAGCTTCTCCACTCACAGCTCCTCCATTCAAAATATAAACGTATCACTGTAAAGATTTAGAATCATCCTTGTCGGTGTCGAAACTAGCATCGACGTAACCTTTTACGACAAGAAGTTCATCACCCCCATAGACTAAGAACATTTCTTTAGTCCTATTTAGGTACTTTAGGATGTTCTTTACGGCTGTCCAGTGTTCCACTCCTGGATCACTTTGATATCTGCTCGTCAAACTAAGAGCATTGGACACATCCGGTCTAGTACACATGATGGCATACATGATAGAACCTATGGCCGAGGAATAAGGCACTTTGCTCATAGCTTCCCTATCATTTACCGTAGCTGGACACTGAGCCTTGCTCAATATCTTACCTGACAACATAGGCACTGAACCTTTCTTTGCCTTATCCATTCTGAACCTTTTCAGAACTTTGTCTAGGTATGTACTCTGGCTTAAAGCTATCAGGCGTCTTTGTCTATCTCTATAGATTTTGATGCCCAATATATAAGCAGCTTCACCTAGGTCTTTCATTGAAAAACACTTGTTCAAATAATTCTTCACATCGTTAAGAATGTTGATGTCATTTCCGATAATCAATATGTCATCCACATATAGTACCAGAAACGTCATCGAGCTCCCACTCACTTTCTCGTAGATGCAATCTTCGTAGCAATTTGGAACAAATCCAAAGCTCTTGATCACTTGATCAAAACGAAGGTTCCAACTCCGAGATGCTTGCTTCAGTCCATAAATGGAACGCTGAAGTTTGCATACTTTATCAGCATCCTTAGGATCAACAAAACCTTCGGGTTGCATCATATACAACTCTTCATCAATGTTGCCATTGAGGAACGCAGTCTTGACATCCATCTGCCATATTTCATAATCATGAAACGCAGCAATTGCTAATAAAATCCGAATGGACTTAAACATCGCTACGGGAGAGAAAGTCTCATCGTAGTCAACACCTTGAACTTGTCGAAAACCTTTCGCGACAAGCCGTTCTTTATAGACAGTAGCATTACCATGCGCGTCCGTTTTCTTCTTGAAGATCCATTTGCACTCAACGGCCTTTCGGTCGCTAGGAGGGTCCACCAAAGTCCATACTTGGTTTTCGCTCATGGATCCCAATTCGGATTTCATGGCTTCTAGCCATTTCTCAGAGTCTGGGCTCATCATCGCTTCCTCATAGTTCGTAGGTTCACTGTCTTCTACTAACAAGACAGTCAAGACAGGTTCTTGTACCACTCGGGATGGGCACGCGACCTTGTCGACTGCGACGCTTAGCAAAGATCGTCCAAGCTTCATGATCATTGTCATTAGCTTCCTCTATCGTTGGTGCGGTGGCCTGGAACAATTTCAGGTCTGCGCTACTCTCCAACTCAAGAGAAGGTTCAATAACCTCGCCTAGCTCTACTTTCCTCCCACTCACTTCTTTCGAGAGAAACTCCTTCTCAAGAAAGGAACCGTTCTTCGACAAACACTTTGCCTTCGGTTACGTGATAGAAGGTATACCCAATAGTTTCCTTAGGGTATCCTATGAAGACGCATTTCTCGCTTTGGGTTCGAGCTTGTCCGGCATCAATTTCTTGACGAAGCTCAGATCCCCAAACTTTAAGAAACGACAACTTAGGTCTAGCACTAAACCACAGTTCATACGGTGTCATCTCAACGGATTTAGATGGAGCCCTATTTAAAGTGAATGCAGCGGTTTCTAATGCATAACCCTAAAATGATAACGGCAAATCGAAGAGACATCATTGATCGGACCATATCTAATAGGGTTCGATTCAGGCTCGAGACACACCATTGCTATTTGTGGTGTTTCGGGTGGCATGAGTTGTGAAACGATTCCACTTGCTTTAAGATGCGTGAGAAAATCATAACTCAAATATTCACCTCCACGATCGGATCGTAGAAACTTAATCTTTCTGTTACGATGGTTCTCCACTTCATTCTGAAATTCTTTGAACTTTTCAAACATTTCAGATTTATGTTTCATTAAATAGATATACCCATATCTACTTAAGTCATCGGTAAAAGTGAGAAAATAGCGATATCCACCGCGCGTCAAAACACTCATCGGTCCGCATACATTGGTATGTATGATTTCCAACAAGTCCGTTGCTCGATCCATCATACCCGAGAACGGGGTTTTGATCATCTTGCCCATGAGGCATGGTTCGCATGTGTCAAATGATTCAAAATCAAGAGACTCCAAAAGTCCATCAGAATGGAGTTTCTTCATGCGTTTTACACCAATATGACCTAGACGACAGTGCCACAAATAAGTAGTATTATCACTATCTACTTTGCATCTCTTAGACTCAATGTTATGGATGTGTGTTTCATCCCTTTCGAGATTTAGAAGAAATAAACCATTCACAATAGGTGCATGACCATAAAAGATGTTACTCATATAAATAGAACAACCATTATTCTCTGATTTAAATGAATAACCGTCTTGCAATAAACAAGATCCAGAAATAATGTTCATGCTCAATGCAGGCACATAATAACATTTATTGAGGTTTAAAACTAATCCCGAAGGTAAAACTAAGGAGAGCGTGCCGACGGCCATCACATCAACTCTTGATCCATTGCCAACACGCATCGTCACCTCATCCCTCGCAAGCCGCCGTCTATTCCGTAGCTCCTGTTTCGAGTTACAAATATTAGCAAATGAACCGGTATCAAATACCCAGGCACTACAACGAGGGCTAGTAAGGAAAACATCAATAGCATGTATATAAAATATACCTTTTATGGTGCCAGCCTTCTTGTCCGCTAAGTACTTCGGACAGTTGCGCTTCCAGTGACCCTTGTCCTTGCAATAGAAGCACTCAGTGTCTGGCTTAGGACCAGACTTGAGCTTCTTCTCAGCAGGCGATCGCTTACCGCGCCCTTCTTGAAGGGATTCTTTGCTACCTTACCTTTCTTAAAGGTGGGCTTGTTGACCATCAACACATGATTATCCTTTTTGATGTCCACTTCCACGGCCTTCAGCTTTGCGAAGAGCTCGGTGATCGTATCAGTGGAACCAATCTGATTGTGAGTTACTACAAAACTTTTGTAGCTGGGAGGGAGTGATTGCAGAACCCTGTCAATCTTGAGCTCCTCGAATCGTGCATTCCATGCTCAAGCGTTGAGTGTAGCCCGTCATCTTAATGGCGTGCTCACTAACGGAACTCCCTTCCTCCATCTTGCGGTTAAAGAACTTCTCGGAGATCTCATATCTCTCGAGCGGGCTGAGTGAAACATGGTTTTCAGCTCTTGAGAATCTCAAAGGGCCGGATAGTCTTCAAAACGATTTTGAAGTTCCGGTTCCATAGCAAACAACATGGTGCTCTTTATCACACAATAATCATCTTTGCGCGACTGATAGACAGCTTTCTCATCAGCCGGTGCAGTTGCAGCAGGGGGGGTCACTTAACGCTTTCCCAAGGACATAGTCCTTTTGACCACCAGAGAGAATGATTCTTAGATTGCGGAACCAATTGGTGAAGTTAGACCCATTGTTTCTAAGCTTTTCCTTCTCAGCAAAAACGTTGAAGTTGAAGTTGGACTTGGCCATGTGATCTACAGTATTTGCAAGTACAATTTAGACTATGTTCATGATAAATAGTTCAACTTAATCAAATTACTAGATGAACTCCCACTAAATTTAACATCCCTCAAGTTGTTTAGTGAACACGATCCAAATTCACCACACCTAATCCGATCTTCACGAGAAGAGATGTGGTTTCAATGGTGGACAACGAAGTGTCGATCATATCATTCATATGACTCATGCTTAAACTTTCGGTTCATGTGTTCCGAGGCCATGTCTGTACATGCTAGGCTCGTCAAGTTAGACCCAAGTATTTCCGCGTGTGCAAAACTGGCTTGCACCCGTTGTATGTGAGCGTAGAGTCTATAGCACCCGATCATCACGTGATGCTTGGACACGACGAACTTTCGCAACGGTTTATACTTGGGGAGAACACAATTTTATCTTGATCTTTAAGTGAGGAATCATCTTATAATGCTACCTCGCGATCTAAGCATGATAAGATACATAGAAGGATAAACATCACATGCATATAAATTTAATGTGACATGGTATAGCCAATCTTCGCGCAATGATCTCCATCTTGTGCGTGCCGACATGATATCCATCACTCCACCATGATTGCCTCCACCACGAATAGCAACTGCAACTATTGCTAACTACTTAGCGATAAAGTGAAACTATTACATGGCGTATAAGAAGTTGACACACAGGTCATACACAATTATAAAGACAACCATATGGCTCCTGCCGGTTGTGTACCCATCGACATGCAAGTCGTGAAACATTACAAAACATGATCATCGCATACATTATACACATCACATCTTGGGCCATACCATATCACAGAAAACACTCCCTGCAAAAACAAGTTAGACGCCTCTACTTTGTTGTTGCATGTTTTACGTGGCTTATGGGAGTAGATGCTTAGAACGATTCTTACCTACAGAAAGCCACAACGGTGATATTATGGTTGCCAAACTCTGGTGTTAATCCCATGACAACTATAGTGAGAGAAACTGACATCCACCAGCTGCATGTGTGGAACAAGCCACACGTCAAGTGCGGAGCCGGTCTCGCGAACGACGTCGCATAAGGTTGGCCTGGACCGCTTCAATCTCACTATCCCGCGTCATAAGAAGAACACAAACAAGAGGCTTGCAACAGAAAACATCAATGCCCACAACAACCATGTTGCGTTCTACTCGTGAAACACATCTACGCATAGATCTAGCTCTAATACCACTGACGGGTTTCGCGGTATAGTAAATCAAAATTTTCTACGGATGCGAACAGAGGGAAAGCCAAGATATAATCTAGGAGATGCAAACAACAAGAGAGATTGGATTAGATCTTCATACCCTTGAATATTCGCACAGCGGAACGTTCGTCGGAACGTGGGTGATGTAGTCGTACTCGCTTCTCCTCCTCGCGATCCGATCCGATCTAGCACCACAAGTGGCGGTGCCTCCGTGAGATGCACACGTGCAGCACCTCGACGTCTCCTCCTTCCTTGGTCCAGAAAGTATGGTGGAGATATGGGTTGGATCTACAACGCGACGGCGCGGTGCAATTGGTGGAGAATTTCTACAGCAGGGCTTCGCCTACAAGCAGTCGGGAGGGAGAGAGGAGGGCAGCAGGGCAGCTAGGGTTGGAGGGGAAGGTGTGTGGGGGTTGGTGTGCCCCCAGCCCTCTATATATAGAGGGGTGGGCGCAGCCCTAGCCCCTCCCCCAAGCCAAGGCCGGCGGCCCCAAGGAGGAAGAGTGGGAGGCAAGGAAACCCCCTTTCTAGAAGCTCTATCTAGAGTTTAAACCTCTCTTGGCCGGCTGGGCCCTATGGGGCCTTGTGCCCCTGGACCAATGCGGCCAGGTCACTCCCTCATAGGCCCATGCCCCCTCCCGGAAGGTGGGGCCATGTTGGTCCCCTTCCGGAACGTTCTCGAAGCTTCCGGTACAATACCGATTAACCCGGAACAATTCCGAACTCCAAAAACTGCACTGCCTTATATGAATCTTATTCTCCGGACCACTCCGGAACCTCTCGTGATGTCCCGGATCCCATCCGAGACTCCGAACAAAAACTCATAAACCAATTATCCAATCTATACTAGCGTCGAGACACGTTAAGTGTGTGACCCTACGGGTTCGAGAATATGCAGACATGATCTTCTATCAAAAATCAACAGCGGGGTCTAGAAACCCATATTGACTCCCACACATTCATCGATGATCATATAGGATGAACCACGATGCCAGGATTCAATCAATCCTATATATATATATATATATTCCCTTCGTCTCGCGATATTTTACTTGCCCGAGATTTGATCGTCGGTACCGTCATACCTAGTTCAATCTTGTTCACAGCACGTACTTTACTCGTTCCGTAATCTGATATCACTTTGTGATTAACTCCTTAACCACATGATTGCAAGCGGTGTTGATATCGATTACCGAGTGGGCCCGAAGTATATCTCTCCGACTTGGGAGGGACAAATCCCATCTCGATACATACAACCCAACAGATACTTTCCGATCACCTGAGAGACACCTTTATGATCACCCTCTCATAGGATGACGTTTGATGACCTCAAAGCTTTCTTCCGATACCAGGGAGTTGCATTATCTCATGGTCTAAGGAATACAATATTTGACATAAAAAAAGCTTCGCAAAGACGAACACGATGGCACGATCTAATTGCTTCGCTTAGTTTGGGTCTGTCCACCATATCATTCTCCCAATGATATGATCTCATTATCAATTGACAACTCATGTCTATGGTTAGGAAACCTTAACCATCATTGATCAATGAGCTAGTACATAGGCGCATTAGGGACACGGTGTTGTTCACAAACCACACAAGTATTAAAGTTTCCGCTTAATACAATTCTAGCATGGAATATAAACTTTATCATGAACAAGAATTATAATAATAACATCTTTATTATTGCCTCTAGGGCATAATTCCAACAGAAACCATATCTCTCTCATGAAGATCGAATTAGGTGTGGTGAATTTGGATCATGTTCACTAAACAACTTGAGGGATGTTGAATTTAGTGGGAATTCATCTAGTAATTTGATTAAGTTGAACTAGTTATCATGAACATAGTCTAAATTGTACTTGCAAATTTTGTAGATCAAATGGCTAAGTCCAACTTCAACTTCAACGTTTTCTTGAAAGAAAGAAAAGCTTAGAAACAATGGGTCTAACTTCACTAACTGGTTCCAACTGAAATCATTCTCGCTGGCGGACAAAAGGACTATGTTCTTGAGAATGCGCTAGGTGACGCCCCTGCTGTAGATGCGCCGGCTGATGAGAAAGTTGTTTATCAGTCGCGCAAAGAAGATTATGGTGTGATTAAGAGAACCATGTTGTTTGCTATGGAATCGGACCTTCAAAATCGTTTTGAAGATTACCCTGGGCCCTTTGAGATTCTTGAGGAACTGAAAACTATGTTCCAGACTCAGGCTGCTCGAGAGATATGAGATCTCCGAGAAATTCTTTATCGCAAGATGGAGGAAGGGAGTTCCGTTAGTGAGCACGCCATAAAGATGTCGGGCTACACTCAACGCCTTGAGCAAGCTGGATCGCAAGATTCGGATGAGCTCAAGATTGACAGGGTTCTGCAATCACTCCCTCCTAGCTACAAAAGTTTTGTAGTTACTCATAATCAGATTGGTTCCACTGATACGATCACCGAGCTCTTCGCAAAGCTGAAGGCTGCGGAGGTGGACATCAAAAAGGATAATCATGTGTTGATGGTCAACAAGCCCCCCAGCTTTAATAAAGGTAAGGGTGCAAAGAAGCCCTTCAAGAAAGGCAGCGGCAAGCGCGTTGCCCTGCTGAGAAGAAGCTCAAGTCTGGTCCTAAGCCGGACACTGAGTGCTTCTATTGCAAGGACAAGGGTCACTGGAAGCGCAACCGTCCGAAGTACTTAGCGGACAAGAAGGCTGGCACCATCAAAGGTATATTTGATATAAATGTTATTGATGTTTTCCTTACTAGCCCTCGTTGTAGTGCCTGGGTATTTGATACTGGTTCACTTGCTAATATTTGTAACTCAAAATAGGAGCTACGGAATAGACGACGGCTTGCGAGGGATGAGGTGACGATGCGCGTTGGCAACAGATCAAGAGTTGATGTGATGGCCGTCGGCACGCTCTCCTTAGTTTTACCTTGGGTATTAGTTTTAAACCTTAATAAATGTTATTATGTGCCTGCGTTGAGCATGAACATCATATCTGGATCGTGTTTATTGCAAGACGGTTATTCATTTAAATCTGAGAATAATGGTTGTTCTATTTATATGAGTAAAACCTTTTATGGTCATGCACCTGCTGTGAATGGTTTATTTCTTCTGAATCTCGAAAGGGATGAAACACACATCCATAACATTGAGGCTAAGAGTTGCAAGGTAGATAGTGATAATACTACTTATTTGTGGCACTGTCGTCTAGGTCATATTGGTGTAAAACGCATGAAGAAACTCCATTCTGATGGAATTTTGGAGTCTCTTGATTTTGAATCATTTGACACATGCGAACCATGCCTCATGGGCAAGATGATCAAAACCCCGTTCTCCGGAATGATGGAGCGAGCAACGGACTTGTTGGAAATCATACATACTGATGTATGCAGAACGATGAGTGTTTCGACGCGCGGTGGATATCGCTATTTTCTCACTTTTACCGATGACTTAAGTAGATATGGGTATATCTATTTAATGAAACATAAATCTGAAACATTTGAAAAGTTCAAATAATTTCAGAATGAAGTGGAGAACCATCGTAACAGAAAAATTAAGTTTCTACGATCCGATCGTGGAGGTGAATATTTGAGTTATGATTTTCTCACGCATCTTAAAGCAAGCGGAATCGTTTTGCAACTCACGCCACCCGGAACACCACAGCGCAATGGTGTGTCTGAACGTCGGAATCGAACTCTATTAGATATGGTCCGATCAATGATGTCTCTTACTGATTTGCCGTTATCATTTTAGGGTTATGCATTAGAAACCGCTGCATTCACTTTAAATAGGGTACCATCTAAATCCGTTGAGACGACACCGTATGAACTGTGGTTTGGTGCTAAACCTAAGTTGTCGTTTCTTAAAGTTTGGGGATGCGAAGCTTACGTCAAGAAGTTGATGCCAGACAAGCTCGAACCCAAAGCGGAGAAATGCGCCTTCATAGGATACCCTAAGGAAACTATTGGGTATACCTTCTATCACAGATCCGAAGGCAAAGTGTTTGTCGCAAAGAACGGATCCTTTCTTGAGAAGGAGTTTCTCTCGAAAGAAATGAGTGGGAGGAAAGTAGAGCTAGACGAGGTTGTTGAACTTCTCTTGAGTTGGAGAGTAGCGCAGCACCTGAAATTGTTCTAGTGTCGCCTGCACCAACAATAGAGGAAGCTAATGACAAGGATCATGAAGCTTCGGACGATGCTACTACTGAACGTCGCAGGTCGACAAGGTCCCGTACCCCTCCTGAGTGGTACGGCAACCCTGTCTTAACTGTCTTGTTAGTAGATGATAGTGAACCTGCGAACTATGAGGAAGCGATGATGAGCCCAGACTCTGAGAAATGGCTAGAAGCCATGAAATCCGAATTGGGATCCATGAGCGGAAACCAAGTATGGACTTTGGTGGACCCTCCTAGAGACCGAAAGGCCGTTGAGTGCAAATGGATCTTCAAGAAGAAAACGGACACGGATGGTAATGTTACCGTCTATAAAGCACGACTTGTCGCGAAAGGTTTTCGACAAGTTCAAGGTGTTGACTACGATGAGACTTTCTCACCCGTAGCGATGTTTAAGTCCATTCGGATTTTATTAGCAATTGCTGCGTTTCATGATTATGAAATATGGCAGATGGATGTCAAGACTGCGTTCCTCAATGGCAACATTGATGAAGAGTTGTATATGATGCAACCCGAAGGTTTTATCGATCCTAAGGATGCTGATAAAGTGTGCAAACTTCAGCGTTCCATTTATGGACTGAAGCAAGCATCTCGGAGTTGGAACCTTCATTTTGATCAAGTGATCAAGAGCTTTGGATTTGTTCCAAATTGCTACGAAGCTTGTATCTACAAGAAAGTGAGTGGGAGCTCCGTGACATTTCTGGTGCTATATGTGGATGACATATTGATTATTGGAAATGACATTAACATGCTTAACGATGTGAAGATTTATTTGAATAAGTGTTTTTCAATGAAAGACCTAGGGGAAGCTGCTTATATATTGGGCATCAAAATCTATAGAGATAGACAAAGATGCCTGATAGCTTTAAGCCAGAGTACATACCTAGACAAAGTTGAAAAGGTTCGAATGGATAAGGCAAAGAAAGGTTCGGTGCCTATGTTGTCGGTAAGATATTGAGCAAGGCTCGGTGTCCATTCTGAGAATGATAGAGAAGCTATGAGCAAAGTGCCTTATGCCTTGGCCATAGGTTCTATCATGTATGCCATGATGTGTACTAGACCGGCTGTGTCCAATGCTCGTAGTTTGACGAGCAGATACCAAAGTGATCCAGGAATGGAACACTGGACATCCATGAAGAACATCCTAAAGTACCTAAATAGGACTAAAGAAATGTTCTTAGTCTATGGAGGTGATGAACAGCTCGTCGTAAAAGGTTACGTCGATGCTAGTTTCGACACCGACAAGGATGATTCTAAATCTCAGACAGGATACGTTTATATTTTGAATGGAGGAGCTGTGAGCTGGAGAAGCTGCAAGCAAAGCGTGATCGCGGGATCTACAGTAGAAGCGGAATACATGGCTGCTGCAGAAGCGTCAAGTGAAGGAGTTTGGATCAGGAACTTCATCACTGAGCTTGGCGTGGTTCCAAGTGCCTTGGACCCACTAGAGATATTGTGTGACAACACTGGCGCCATATCACTAGCTAAGAAACCAAGATATCATCCAAAGACCAAGCATATCAACCGCAAGTTTCATATAATCCAAGATTATATAGCAGATGGAGATCTGAAGATTAGCAAAGTACATACAGATCTGAATGTCGCAGATCCATTGACTAAACCTCTTCCACGTGCAAAATATGATCAACACCTTAGTTCCATGTGTGTTTGATTGTGGCCAGATGTAAACTAGATTATTGACTCTAGTGCAAGTGGGATACTGTTGGAATTATGCCCTAGAGGCAATAATGAAGATGTTATTATTATAATTCTTGTTCATGATAAATTTTATATTCCATGCTAGAATTGTATTAAGCGGAAACTTTAATACTTCTGTGGTTTGTGAACAACACTGTGTCCCTAGTATGCCTCTATGGACTAGCTTATTGATTAATGATGGTTAAGGTTTCCTAACCATAGACATGAGTTGTCGATTAATAATGAGATCATATCATTGGGAGAATGATGTGATGGATAGACCGAAACTAAGCAGAGAAATTAGATCGTGTCATCGTGTTCATCTTTGCAAAGCTTTTCTTATGTCAAATATTGTATTCCTTAGACCATGAGATAATACAACTCCCTGGTATCAGAAGAAAGCTTTGAGGTCATCAAACGTCATCCTATGAGAGGGTAATCATAAAGGTGTCTCTCAGGTGATCGGAAAGTACCTGTTGGGTTGTATGTATCGAGATGGGATTTGTCCCTCCCAAGTCGGAGAGATATACTTCGGGCCCACTCGGTAATCGATATCAACACCGCTTGCAAGAACGTGGTTAAGGAGTTAATCACAAAGTGATATCGGATTACGGAACGAGTAAAGTACTTGTTGTGAACGAGATTGAACTAGGTATGACGGTACCGACGATCAAATCTCGGGCAAGTAAAATATCGCGAGATGAAGGGAATATATATATATATGGGATTGATTGAATCCTGGCATCGTGGTTCATCCGATATGATCATCGATGAATGTGTGGGAGTCAATATGGGTTTCGGACCACTTTGTTGATTATTGATAGAAGATCATGTCTGCATATTCTCTAACCCGAAGGGTCACACACTTAACGTGTCTCGACGCTAGGATAGATTGGATAATTGGTTTATGAGTTTTTGTTCGGAGTCTCGGATGAGATCCAGTACGTCACGAGAGGTTCCGGAATAGTCCGGAGAATGAGATTCATATAAGGCAATGCAGTTTTTGGAGTTCGAAATTGTTTTGGGTTAATCCGTATTGTACCGGAAGCTTCTAGAACCTTCCTGAGTGGGACCAATGTGGCCCCACTTTTCGGGAGGTGGCACGGGCCTATGATGGAGTGCCCTGGCTGCATTGGGCCAGGGGCACAAGCCCCATAGGGCCCAGCCGGCCAAGCCTAGAGCAAAACCCTAGGGGAGCTTCTAGAAGGGGGGAACTTGCCCCGCACTCCTCCCTCCTTTGGCCACCGGCCTAGGGCTTGGGGAGGGGCAAGGGCCAGATGCCCACCCCTCTATATAAAGACGGCTGGGGGCGCACCCCTCCCACAACTCCTCCACAACCCTAGCCGCCCTGCTGCCCCTCCTCTCTCTCCCTCCCGACTGTGCATAGGCGAAGCCCTGCCGCAGAAACTCTCCACCGCTTGCACCGCGCCGTCGCGTTGTAGATCCAATCCATCTCTCCACCCTAGTTGCTGGACCGAGGAAGGAGGAGACATCGAGGTGCCGCACGTGTGCATCTCTCGGAGGCATCGCCACTTGCGGTGTTAGATCGGATCGGATCGTGAGGAGGAGAAGCGAGTACGACTACATCACCCACATTCCGTCGAACGTTTCGCTGTGCGAATCTTCAAGGGTATGAAGATCTCATCTATCCCCCCTTGATGTTTACATCTCCTAGATTAGATCTTGGCTTTCCCGTTCGCATCCATAGAATTTTTTTGATTTACTATGCTGCGAATCCCTTCAGCGCGGGTGGCCCCTGGTGGCTCCACTAGGGGGTGTGGGCCCTCTGGATGCCTCCTCGCCTCGCCTCTTTGCCTATAATAAGACTCCGATGCAGAAACCCTAAAATAATCCATCATACATCCACGAAAAGTTCCGTTGTGCCGCCGCCACCGAAGGGGAGATTCGGGGTCAGAAGTCTCTGTTCCGGCACCCTGCCGGGATGGGGAAGTGTCCCCGGAGCCATCTCCATCGATTTCAATCACCATCTCCATCGCCATTGCCGATTCCCATGATAAGGAGGGAGTAGTTCTTCCTCGAGGCTAAAGGCTCTACCAGTAGCTATGTGTTCATCTCTCTCTATATATATATGCATGATCTTATTGTGATCATGAGATTTGTAATCAAGTAGATCTACTTTGCTACTCAAGTGCTTTAATAGATCTCCGGCTCTCCCCACGTGTGTGAAAGTGACAACATGCATACCGTGGTGGCACTTAGGCTAGAGTTTACATAAATACTCAAGTGCTTCAAAAGATCTCTGCCCCACGTGTGTGAAAGTGACAGCATGCACGCCGTGGTGGCACTTAGACTAGAGTTCATAAATACTTATCATGAGTATATTTTGAGTTGGTTGTCTTTATAATTGTGGTGTTTGTTGGAACCATCTAGCGCTCAAGGTGACAGTGTGGGGTTATCTAGATGGGGAAGGCGGACTTTGAGGAGTGTTGTTATAGCCCAACCATGGATTAGAGTGTTCAACTGAAGAGTAGTTCAGGGTAGTATCATGAAGAGAATATATTTATATGAGAGTGTTCACTAGTGAAAGTATGATCCCTAGGCCTTGTTTCTAAGCATTGAAACACCGATTTAAACTAGATATGTTACATGTTTGCTTGCTTCCATATTTTTGCCTTTAGTCTTTTCCTGCCTGTCAGAAGCTCTTTTCTGGCACCGTTACCATTTATAATCATCCATATCACTTGTATTTTACTATCTCTTCGCCGAACTAGTGCACCTATACACCTGCCAAGTGTATTGGGCGTGTTGGGGACACAAGAAACTTCTTGTATCTTGATTGCAGGGTTGCTTGAGAGGGATACCTTTGACCACTTCCTCCCTGAGTTCGATAAACCTTGGGTAATTCACTTAAGGGAAACTTGCTGCTGTTCTACAAACCTCTGCACTTGGAGGCCCAACAACTGTTTACAAGAATAGAAGTGCGTAGACATCAAGCTCTTTTCTGGCGCCATTGCTGGGGAATTAGAGAAGAAGAAGCTCCCATGTCAACAACCCGCCATCAAAGTCATTTCTGGCACAGTTGCCGGGGAGGTAAGGTAAAATGTACTCACATCCTCCGGCGTGAGTGCTCGAAGTTATTTCCTTTAGATTCTGCAATTTTGTCATTTATTTCTTGTTTTCAATAGTTAGGCTTAATGGAAAACAACAACAAAAATTAGGGAGCTTTATAGTATTTATCTTGAGTTAGGACCTGAAGTGTTTGAAGAGAAAATTTAAAAACCTATGGAACTTTATTTGCATGCTAATAGCCATGTCATTAGTATGAATTATTTGAACATCATTATTGCTAGTGCTATGGAAACGTCTAAGATTGGGGAAGCTAGTTTTTATAAAAATGATCTTTTTAGTTCTCCATCTTTGGAAGATAGCTATTCTATTGCTTATGATGATACCAAAACTCCACTGTATGATGATTACAATGATGAATATGGTATTTTCAGTCCACCTACTATTGAGGATAAAATTTATTATGATTACAATATGCCTCCTATATTTGATGATTATGGTGATGATAATAATAATGATATATATTTTGTAGAATTTTCTCCCACTATGATTAATAAGAATGACTATTCTTATATGGAGAGTACTAATTATTTTATGCATGTGGCGCATGATAAGAATGTTTTATGTGATAGTTATATTGTTAATTTTATTCATGTTGCTACTGAAAGTTATTATGAGAGAGGGAAACATGGTTTTATGCATCTCAATAATATTAAGTTTCCCCTCTTTATGTTGAAAGTCTTGAAGTTGCACTTGTTTTGCTTTCCTATGCTTGTTGCTTTGTGCTTTTATGACTTATTTCTTTACAAGATACCTATGCATAGGAAATGGGTTAGACTTAAATGTGTTTTGAATTTGCTTCTTGATGCTCTCTTTTACTTCAATTCATATTTCTTATGTGATCATCTTCTCAAACTATCAAGCCTAACTTAAAGGCATTAAAGAAAAGTACTTCTTGGGAGATAACCCAATAGAGTAGTTCTATTGAGTCTTAGAAGTTATTACTTATGTAATAACCTCTCCTTATCCTTTTTACTTGATTTTTGTGCCAAGAATAACCTCTAATGAGGGGGAAGTAAGATTTGAGGAAGCTGCTGTCCTGAAACAATTTTTGTGCTCCACTGTAAAAATTCGTGAAAAATCTCTGTAAGTCGGATTGAGCTGTAATTTTCTGAGTAAATCCCCCAGGTTGTTAGATAACTTTAGTTAGTTCAAAACGTTTTTATTTTAGAAACAAAATGTCTTTGAAAAATTTGGTTTTTATCTGCTGGTTTGTTTTGACAAATTTCTGCCATTATTTACATTTTCCTCTTTATCGATTTCTTTTTGGGTTCTATTTGGGAAAATTGAAATTTTTTAGGGAATTGCTACAGTAGCTTGTGTATTTAATGAAAGTTTTGCTGTTTTAAAACTAAAACCAAAGGTTTATTACTTTGAAATGCACTAATGTTGCTAATGAATATTGTGTGAAGTTTTGTATGAACGAAAATTTTCAGGTGTAAGGGAAGAATGATGTAATGAGATAAAGAATGGATAAAAGCTCAAGTTTGGGGATGCCTACCAATGTTACCCCAAGAAATATTCAAGAGTTACAAGCGTCAAAGCTTGGGGATGCCCAAGGCATCCCCTTCTTCATCAATAAAAATCTGAGGTCTTTCTAGACACTTCGTTTTTATTGCTTCATGCACTATTGTGTTGTTCTTGGAGCGTTTTTGTTTTTGTTTTCTTTTGATTGGTTTGCTGCAATAAGTTGGTTGGATCTCAGCACACTTATTTTGGAGAGAGACAGACTATGTTTTTATTGCCTTGAACACTCTAGTTTTCATTCTTATTGCTTTTTGAGTGTTCTTTTTTGCTAGCACCGTGTTTAGCCTTAGTTTTCTTATGATTTTAGCTTAGAAATTTTTAGTTCTTCTTTGTGGATTTGTGATACAAGCTCACTAATCTTTATTAATTATTATCTTTGTGAGTTGTTTCAAATAAGTTGATTGGTGTTGGAAAAGAGTAGAAAGTTTCAGGCTTGTAGTGGTACAAAAGCGAGCTTGTTTTTACTGTGGCATATACTTTATCATGTCATGCTAGATGTTGCTTTGACCTTATGCTTAGTTATCATTACTGTAGCATGACTTGTTCCAAACAATTGTGATTGCTTAATGTGTCTTGAAAGAATCATGCGTTGTTTTAGCATACAAAAGCATAATATTGTGGTATTCTCCTTTGATGCTTTATTTGGGTTGACTTGGCACATGCTTACACAATATAAAGACTATGAACCAGTCACCTTAGCCTCTATGATCATTTAGTTTTTTACTTGTGATATGTAACACCCTCAGAATCGGACCTATGCAAGTTTTAGCGAAACCCGCCAAACCCGCATAGAAACGATTCTAAGGTGCCCACCAGGCACTTTAGTGCGGGTGGAAAACAAAGTAATAACATTACACAACAGTCCTCGATGGGACCCACAGATCAGATATATATACAACAGTGACTCCATGAGTCAAGAATACAGATATAATATACAAGATCAAAATCACCTTGAAAATGATAGAGCGTCCGACTACGGACAAGATGCAAATGGGGCTAAGAGCCCTGAAGAATAACCAATGGCGTCCATAACCCTGCCCAGGCCAAGCCGAAAGGGTAACCCTGCTAACGACGTCGATCCCAAAACCTGCTTAAACAAAAGGGGTGCCGACAAAGGGCAAAGGAAAAGAGGCGTCAAGATCGAGGCCGATTACAGCGAGGCTAGAATTCGGCGGTCCTCGCCTACATAGGTATGGTGTACTGAAGCGGCAGCGGCAGCATGCTCTAAACATCCTATAGAGACTCGATACAACTAGCGACTGTCAGAGAGGGGTAAGAAGGACCTATTCGGAACCAACCTGATTCTATCATCAAACAAACCCATCCTGGTGTTTCCCCCTCGAAACCAAACGAGGAAGTCAACCGAGGAACTCACACCGTGGGCACTTTTACTTATTCAGTTATCGTTGCAGCAATTACTAATCAGGTTTAGATATTCATCCTGATAAAGTAAGCAGTGGGCACTTTTAGTTAACCATTCCGTTATAGTGGCAACAATTACTAATCAGATACAAGTAATATGAGATAAAACCAAAACCCAGCAGTTGTTGGTACTTTTATTTAGCCATTCCGTTGTAGTTGCAATACTTACTAGTCAGATACAATGGTCGCAAGCAACACTCCAAACAAGCAATTGTGGGCAGTATTATTAGCCATTCCATTATAGTGAAGCTGATTACTAGTCATTATAAAGTCAAATTTATAGCAATAAACTTTAGTTATGCTTGTCTATGATCGAGATACTGTGCTCCAAGTCGTCCATATCCGCGGACACGGCTTTCAGAAAGTTTTACCCGGCCGGGGTGCACCAATAGCAACACACGCTCGATCGACCTCGGAAAAACCAAATCAAAACCCAACGAGGCTTTCACGACAAAGCAATCACAGGATTCATAAATATTTCAGGGGGCCACCCCTTAAGTAGAACCCGCAACGAAGTAAGCTAGCTCCGAGACGGACTCAAGGTTTGGGTGGGCGGTACGTGGCGATCGGGAACCAGTGTGGCTGGGCTTGTCGACACCGCGTAAACGTGTCCCGATCCTAAACAGTACAGTGTGCTCCTCGCACAATTTAAATACAGAAGTAGCATGGCATAAGTACATGATGGTAAATAAAACCTCAAACTAGTTTGTGGCCCCAAGAAATAAGACTGAATCAAGCTCTGGCTCAGGGGGGTCCCATATACCTCCCGGATGTGGATAGCGCGATAAATCAAGGAACAGGTATCAAGTACTCGGGGTCCTACGGGACACAAGTGGGCGTTCGGAAACCAAATATTATCTATCACCCACCGATGCCTCTGCTTACTTCATTTTTAGTGGTTAAACAGGAATTAAAGTGAACGATAAGTAAAACTATGATCATCTCCAACATCGACATGCGGCAATACATCAACAACTGTGGCACTGGACGACACGCAACAGCACTTGAGCAAGCGACTACGACGCGCAAGTCGAACTATCTACCAAACAACAGGTAATAGGATGTGTCCAAGGCAAATATAAGGCCGCAAGGGATATCCGGGCACGGAAACTAGAGCATGGCAACACAGATAGCAATAGATCAACAGGAGGGAAGTAAATACTATAAAAGTAAGATAGGTAGAAAGGGGGAGATGCTCGCCTGAAAACATTGCCGAAGGTTCAACCGAAGATCGGGGCGAAGCTCACATCCACTCAACGGCCTTATCCGCGAAGAAGCAAAACTCTAGAAGAAGCACCGGATGCAATATTTAATACAACGGCAGAAGATCGGCATGATGCATGTATGATGCATGGCATGGCAAGGGTGCAATGCAATTAGGTCATATTAAGCGGAACCGGGATTCCGACAATTTAGTTAGATGGTTCAAGTTGCTTATCTACCCCGCAAATTAAATGTTGTTTTAACATGGCAAAATATATCACCGGTTCGATGCGCAAATTTAAATGAGGCCGATATGAGACTAGATTTGCCCGCATATGGGCCCTATATTTAATTATTAGGTGAATCGGCATAAGGCCCCCAAACCACATGATTAGTATGCATGCATGGCAAGTTTATATGCAACAAGTTTTATGTTTAGCATTTATAAAATAGGGACTCGGGAAAAGGTTCACACATCGGGGTTCGACGATCTTGGCTTCCGGGGGTTCGAGGTTCGGTCTCGGGGTTCAGGGTTCGACGGAAACGTCGGGAGCGGATACAAGACGGAGAACTTGTCGTGACATGCCGGAGATCTTGGTTCCACGCGGTCGATCTTGTCGGGCCCACGGATCGGCCGGTCTTGTCGCCCGGAAGTAGAAATTGTCGTACTTGTGGCGTTCTTGGCGTCCTTCACGTTCGGATGCGGTTCTCGGCGAACTTGGCGTGTCGAGGTTCGGTTTCTGGTTCCGGCGCCATGGCCTTGCAGAGTTCCCGGGTCTCGACTCGTGTCGGTCTTGTCGTTAGCTGTACTGGGCATCGTGGCGGCCTCTTCTCGTGGCGTCGGTCTTGTGGTCTGAGAGGGAGGGGGACGCCGTGATCGGTCTTCGAGGGTCCGAAAGGCGATCTTGGCGTTCCGGGCATCTTCGGTCCTCGGATCCGAGAGGGAGTTCTTGCCGAAAGAAGAGAGGACGGGTTCTTGTTTGCGGCCTTGTCGACAAGCAACCGGAGCAGCCCACGACACGGACAACAACAAACGGATTGAAGGAACTAGCCACTTGAATCGTGCACACGTGCGCGAACACGCCGTATCATCCTTGTGCAACACCAAAGAAAAGCGGAGCAGGCGAAGCAGAAAAGCAGAGCGAACGGCGGAGGGCAGAAGAAGGGTGAGGAGCGGCCCAGGGGGATCGAGGGCCTTGGCGAGTGGCAGCGGGCTGCGGAGGGCGGGAGGCGAGGCTCGGCCAGAGACGTCTGAGGACAGGCCTTGGCCCGGCGTGCAGGCAGGCGGAGGGCGTCGGTGAGGAGGGGTCTTGGGAGGTGCGTTGCGCAGGAGGTGGTTGGTGGGCGGGTCAGGGGTGGGCAGAGGCAGGGTGTGTGCGTGGGTTGTTTCGAGGGGAGAGAGAGAGGGAGCTGGGCTAATGCTGGCGTGGCGTGTGTGGTGGGCTGTGGGTGGAGAGAGAGGGAGAGGGATGGTGTGAGGTGATGTGAGGGAGAGAGGTGAGGTGTCGAGAGGGGGTTGGTTGGGGTGAGGTGGAGGAGGGGTGGGTAGAATAGGTCTGGGTATAAAAAGGGTTTGCAGGTTGTACCGTTTATAATACTGGGGGTGGTCGTTCGGGTCTATCCGGCCCGTTCGACTGCCCCACTAAAATAATTTAATAATTTATTTATTTTAAAACACGGCTTCTGCGAACCGATAGCAGACAAAACAAATTAATCCGGTGGCCCGGGGTTTGCGTGTTGAATGAAGATGGGGCGTTTTAGAAAAACAAAACTAGGTTTATCTGCAAATAGTTTTATGCAAGCAATTGCAAGATGATGACGATGCTCAAATGCAATGTGGCATGATGACATGAGCATGCGGTCATGATGATGCAATGCACAAAAAACAACGCGATTTTCTAGTAGTGGTTTTGCGGGATGCCACATGATACCACTTTATGCTTTGATTAATAATGTTTTGTCGCTTTGCATGATTATGGCCATTATTGCTCTCCTAGTTGGTCGCTCCCAGTCTTTTGCTAGCCTCCACTTGTATTGAGTAAGCTCTACTCATGCATACAACTCCCAAGAAACCAAGTTATTCCAAAGTGTCCACTATAAATTCCTATGCATGGTGTTTTACACCATTCCAAGTATATTCTTGTTTGATCTATCTTCCAAATTAAACTTGTTATGTGAAAATTAGTGATTAAAGCTCTCACAAACTTGAGGGCACAGTTTACTTTTTGCCCCTAATAAACTTGAACCATTGTGTCATCTATGTTGTATATGCTTGCACTTATACGTTGGGAATTAGCAGAACCATGTTGTCATGGGAAATGCTTTCAACATTGCACCTGTACATTGTACCTAGTTGATATCATGATATTTTGTTTGCGGATGTCATCGGTGTGAAATAAAAGGGGACCTTGTAAGTCCATGGAGTTATGTATGTGTGTTAGAGAAATGCCTGGGTCGCTAGCCTAAGCCATGCCTAATCATGGTGGAAACTTGTAGCATCACCATAGTGAGCAATGTATGAAGCATTCTTCTTATAAAAAATAGAGATAGAAAAAAGAGATTGAGAAAAAGAAAAAAATATGAGAAAAGAGGAAAGAGAGAAAAGCACCATTTTCCCATGGTAAATAAGAAGATTGCTGGGATGCTCATTGTCTGCTTGCCTTGTCATTTTGATATGGGATAGCTCCTATGTCTGGGGCAAGGGGTACCCCGTTGACGGTTTTCTATGATACACATGTACTTACTATGACAAGAACTTACCAGTAACTAAAGTTGAGTAGCATGAGGAGCGTCCCTCGTACTCAAGGGACAAGAGATTGCCAACTTATACTTGGTCAAGCATATACTCCATATTTTTTTCACTTTAACCTTAATCAGTTCAAGATGTTTATGATAGGGGCAATGAGAGCTGAAAGCTAACAAGTACCATAATTTTTGGAAGCTCTTTATGAAACTTGAAATTCCATGCTTCCTTTTGAAGGGCCTTTCTTCCCCTTTATATTGAGTCTCCACCTTCTATTCTTAGGCACCAATTAAGAGAGCATAGTTGTCATTCTTAGTTCTATGTGCATTGTCCCAAAAATTATTGATTGATTCATAATGTTGATATTGCTTGTTCTTGAACTATTTGTATATAGTCACCCTTATGAACTTTGAAGGTGTCCTATGCATTTATATTTGCTACTCCATGAGGGACAAGCTGAATGCCACTATGCTATGTTTTCTATATGTGAAACAAACAAAAGTCTTTCAATGCATTGTTATTCATGATCTTTGTTTGTACCTTTTCATGTTACAATATAGTTACTATGTCTTATTATTAGAACTACATCTTTCATGCTCATGTTTATAGTACTTTTATCCCAGCTTTCAATGCTTGCAAATGGTTTGATCTTGATTGTGATGGTGCATGTCATCTAAAAAATTATTCTTTTTATCACTTACCTACTCGAGGACAAGCATGAGTTAAGCTTGGGGATGCTTGATACGTCGTAAACATATCTATAATTTTTGATGCTCCATGCTTGTTTTGTATCAACTTTGTTATCTTTTGTCTACACTTTGAAGTGTTTTTATACACTTTCTGGAAATAACCTATTGACAATATGCCGCATTGCCAGTTCCTGTTTTCTGCTGTTTTTGGTTTCAGAAAAGCTAAAAAATGAATATTCTCATAATTCGATGGGACAAAAGCAGTATGCCTATTTTTCCCGGAGCAACACGGAAACACGAAGCAGAGACGGAGGGGGACACCAGGGCGACCACAACCTATGGTGGAGCGTGTGGCCCATGGTGGCGCCACCAGGGGGTGTGGGCCACCTAGATGCCTCCTCGTCTCGCCTCTTCGCCTATAAGAAGCCTTCGATGGAGAAACCCTAAAAGAATCCATCATACATGCACGAAAAGTTTCGCTGCACCGCCACGACCGAAGGGGAGATTAGGGGGACAGAAGTCTCTGTTCTGATACCCTGCCAGGATGGGGAAGTGCCCCCAGAGCCATCTCCATCGATCTCCACCACCATATCCATTGCCGTTGCTGATTCCCATGATGAGGAGGAAGTAGTTCTTCCTCGAGGCTAAGGGCTCTACCGGTAGCTATGTGTTCATCTCTCTCTCTCTCTCTCTCTCTCTCTCTCTCTCTCTCTCTATGCGTGATCTTATTGTGATCATGAGCTTTGTAATCAAGTAGATCTACTTTGCTACAAAAGTGCTTTAATAGATCTCCGGCTCTCCCCACGTGTGTGAAAGTGGCAGCATGCATACCGTGGTGGCACTTAGGCTAGAGTTTAGATAAATACTCAAGTGTTTCAATAGATCTCTGCTCTCCCCACGTGTGTGAAAGTGACAGCATGCACGCCGTGGTCGCACTTAGGCTAGAGTTCATAAATATTTATCATGAGTATATTTTGAGTTGGTTGTCTTTATAAAATTTTGGTGTTTGTTGGAACCATCTAGTGCTCAAGGTGATAATGTGGGGTTATCTAGATGGGGAAGGAGGACTTTGAGGAGATTGAAAGGGAATTTATGCATTTCATATTGTTTTGATGTTTGTTGACAACACTTGGATAGGTTTAATATGTTGCTAAATGTTTCAGGATATATCAGATTCATATGTGCAATCTATACCCAAGGAAAAAGAGTGTCACTAGATCAAAATATGCACTGACTATACTATAGCCGGACTGTCCGGATGATACGGACTGGAATGTCCAGCCTCACCGGAATGTCCGGCCAGGATTAGCCGGAATGTCCGGCCCTAGCGAATCCAACAGTTTCCCCCCGGGTGTGGATGTTCTGTGAGGCAATTTGGACACTACCCGAACACTGGCCGGACTCTGGCCGAAAACTTGTCCATGCCGGAGTGTCCGGCAGACACTCACCGGGATGTCCGGCAGGACCGGACTGTCTGGCCCATACAGGCCGGACTGTCCGGGTTAAGTGGATCCAACGGCTCTATTTTCTGGGGCCCTATAAAAGGACCCCTTCTTCTACCTTGGAACATGCTCGTCTAGTTTAATAACAGCAACACATTTTGAGCCACCAAATCCACAAGATCTCTTCACTCAACCATCTGAAGTCATTGATCTTTGAAGAATCGAAGGAGGAGGCCTTGATCTATAGCTTCACCAAGAGAGATCTTCATTTTCCCCTCATTCTCTTGAGAGCCCCTTCCTCTAGTGTTTCTTTGGAAACACTAGCTTTTGATTTGGTTCTTACAAGCTTGTCTTTGATTGTTTGACAACTTGCTTGTATTTGGGATCCTCCAATTAGGTTGTGAATGTGTGACTCGAACTTGTTGTAAAGGTGTTGGCTTCCACCTCGAAGGTTGCCACTATAGTGGAAGAGGTGAATCGAACCCTTTGGGGTGAGGTTCATCGAAGAACAAGGGAGGCCTCTCGTGGCGTTGGTGGTTTGAAACCACCCCTCTCCAAACGTAGACGTACTTCCCCTCAAAAGGAAGGAACTACGGGGAAAAAATCTTTGTGTCTCCGCGTCCACCACTTTGGTTACTTCTATCCTTTACCTCACTTTACTTTAGTTGTTCTTGCTTAGTGTTGGGCTAGTTGGTGCTAGTTTGACATATAGGTAAATTCACCTTAGTTGCATAATCTAGAGAATTTACCTTTCTTGTCAAACCCTAAAATGAAAAGGAAGAAAATTTGAAGTATCACCTATTCACCCCCCCCCCTCTAGGTGCCCATACGATCCTTTCACGAGTGTTGTTATAGCCCTACCATGGATTAGAGTGTCCAACCATATAGTAGTTCATGGTAGTATCATGAAGAGAATATATTTATATGAGAGTGTTCAATAGTGAAAGTATGATCCCTAGGCCTTGTTTCTAAGCATTGAAACACAATTTGCAACTAGATCTGTTACATGTTTGCTTGCTTCCATATTTTTGTCTTTAGTCTTTTCCTCCCCGTTAGAAGCTCTTTTTTGGCACCGTTACCACTTATAATCATCCATATCGCTTGTATTTCACTATCTCTTCGCCGAACTAGTGCACCTATACACCTGACAAGTGTATTGGGTGTGTTGGGGACACAAGAGACTTCTTGTATCTTGATTACAGGGTTGCTTGAGAGGGATACCTTTGACCACTTCTTCCCTGAGTTCGATAAACCTTGGTGCACTTAAGGGAAACTTGCTGCTATTCTACAAACCTCTGCACTTGGAGGCCCAACAACTGTCTACAAGAATAGAAGTGCGTGGACATCACACCCCTCTGGCGCTCAACATCCAGTCGGGGGCAGCCGGTAGCCCGGCGAACATGGGTAGCTGGAGGTGCACATCGCATTTGTCTCCTCAAAGGTGAGATAGGCCCAGTGTGGGGTGTCCATGGTGAGAGAGAGAGAAGTGTGGATCTGTAGATGACAATGTAGGGTTCGCAGCATAGAAAACAAAAATTTTCCTACGATGTGAACTATATACCAAGATCTATTTATACTAGATACAAACAACGGGCGGATGTATATCCGTAGAGAACATACCCTTGAAGACCGATAAAGTTTAACGAGTCCAAACTCGTGGTTGATGTAGACGATCTCTTGCCGATCTCAAGATCGAGAGGAAGTCCTAGCGCCGCAAATCAGCATCCGTGCATCGCACACACGTCCGAGGCACCGAGCAATCTCCGCCTCCTCGCTCCAGCGATGCAGTGGAAGCACAACTCTTTCTTGCTGAATAGCCACCAGGAACATGTATCTCGCTAGTCCGAGACCATGGGGATAAATACTAGAGAGGGAGAGAGATCCTTCACGAGGAGGTGTGAGTGAGAAGTGAGAGGAGGGCTCCTTTATAGGGAGGGGAACCCCAAGGGGTGGCAGCATGGGGGCCCATTGCCCTCCCCTCTTCATGTGGGTGGACACTCCACTCACAAAACTCCTCCAAATTCCCTCCACTCAAAAGTCCACTCAAAATCCCATTAAATTTCCACCAAATTTAATGCAATCTCTCATTAAATAAAACTCTTTTATTTTATTCAGAATTTTGTCAATTACTTTAATGACAAACATTCACAAATAACCTTGCTAGAATTCTATTTCACATGCATAACCACTTTATGCAATTTCACCCGAAAACTGTTTGGTATCTAGTGAAATAAATTCCTGCGCTTGTTTATTCTTTTCGGCATGAAACTTTTGCTCCAATTGGATGTCGGTGTCTCTTAAGTGTGTCACCCTACGGTTCGTGAATAATGCGGACATGATCGAGACCCCTCTCGGATCAATAATCGAGCGGGATCCGGAGACCCATACCGACTCCACACATTCAACGATGACTTTCTTGTGATCGTCGGAACCTTTTACGCTAGTATCTTAATCCCTTTGTCTCACGATATATTACATGTCCGAGATTCGATCATCGGTATCTCCATACCTAGTTTGATCTCGTTTCAGACATGCACTCTTTTCTCGTTCTGTGATATAACATTCTAGTGATCAAATCACTTGCTTGCAAGCTAATCAATGTGATATCACCGAGAGGGCCCAGAGTATATCTATCCGTCATCGGGATGAACAAATTCCTCTCGATCCATGAGCCTCAACATAACACTTTATTAGTTACGAACCCATCTTTATAATCACCATTACGGTGTGATGTTTGATGTTATCAAGAAACTCTTAGGTGTTAGTGATTGACATGATCTCATGGTCTAAGGATTAGGATCACTTCGTAAGTTGTTATAGCAATATAAACTCAATGACTTTGATCGTAATGCTATACTTGGATGAATGTTCATCACATCATTACACTAATGTTGTGATCCGTTATTAACAACATCCAATGTCCATGATCGAAACCTTGATCATCTTGTTAATCAACGAGCTAGTTTATGAGAGAGGCTTAACTAGGAACTTTTTTGTTTATTAAACACACATGTACTAACGTTTCCGTATTAATACAATTATAGCATGCAAAATAAACATCTATCATATACTTGGAATACACATAATAAACACTTTATTATTGCCTCTCGGGGCATATTCCTTGATCTCCCACTTGCACTAGAGACAATAATCTAGTTACATAGTGATATATCTAACACCCATTGAGTTACGGTGTTGATCATGTTTTGCTCTAGGGAGAGTTTTAGTCAACGGATGCTATATTGAGATCCGTATGTACTTCTAAATCTTTATATCTCCATCCTTGACATGCTCATGGATGGAGTGAAACGGCGCTTAATATGCTTGGAATGCTTGTGAGACCTTGGCTCTTTGGCATTGGCAATGGCACCATTGTTGTCACAATAGATCACCATTGGGTCCAACGCTTGCCACAACTCCTAGTTCGGATATGAACTCCTTCATCCAAATCGCTTCTGAGCCGCTTCGAGCGCAACATATTCGGCCTCCGTTGTTGATCCGCTACCAGGTTGTTTGGAGCTCCTCCAACTAACCGCTCCGCCATTCATGAGAAAAACGTATCGGATTGAGACTTAGAGTCATCCGGATCGGTGTCAAAGCTAGCGTCGACATAACACTTAGCGACGAGCTCTTCTTCACCTCCGTATACAAGAAACATATCCTTAGTTCTTCGTAAGTACTTAAGGATATTCTTGACCGCTATCGATGTTCGAACACGGATCCGATTGGTACCTACTAGTCAAACTAATAGCGTGTGCCACATCCGGTCTTGTACATAGCATGGCGTACATTATAGAGCCTATGGTGAAGCATAGGGACTTTGTCCATTATCTCTCTTTCTTCCGCGAAGCGGACTTTGAGTCTTACTCAATGTCTTGCCTTGCAACATAGGTAAGAACCCTTCTTACTTCCGTCCATTTTAAACTTCTTTAAAATCTTATCAAGGTATGTACTGCGATAGCCCTATTAGGCGCCTAGATCTATCTCTATAGATCTTTATGCCTAATATGTATGACGCTTCACCTAGGTCCTTCATTGAAAATTTCTTTGTTTAGATAACTTTTAACACTTTTTAAAAGATCTATATCATTCCGATCAATAATATGTCATCCACATATAATATCAGAATGCCACATTGCTCCCACTCACTTTCTTGTAAATACAAGCTTCTCCATAAGTTTGGACAAATCCAAACTCTTTGATCACCTCATCAAAGCGGAGATTCCAACTTCGTGATGCTTGCTTCAATCCATAGATGGATCGCTGAAGCTTGCACACCTTGTTAGCATCCTTAGGATCGACAAAACCCTTTGGTTGTATCATATACAACTCTTCTTCAATATTACCATTGAGAAGCGGTTTTGACATCCATCGCCATATTTCATAATCGAAATATGCAGCAATTGCTAACATAATCCTAAGCGACTTTAGCATCGCTACGGGAGAAAGTCTCATCGTAGTCAACTCCTTGAATTTGTCGAAACCCCTTTGCGACAAGTCGAGCTTTATATATGGTCACATTACCATCGACATCGTCTTCCTTTTGAAAATCCATTTGTTCTCCACGGCCTTTCGACCGTGAGGTAATTCCACCAAGTTCCAAACTTGATTTTCATACATGGATTCCATCTCGGTTCATGGCTTCTAACCATTTGTTGGAATCCGGGCTCATCATCGCTTCTTCATACGTCGCGGGGTCATTATTTTCATCAACCATGAAATTTATGACAGATTTACGTCTGACTCGGGAGCTGCAGCGTCTGTTTGACTGCGAGGTTCGGTAGTACTCTCTTCGGAGTTTCATGATCATTATCATTAGTTCCCTCTTCAACGGTGGAGCCAACTCCGGAACAACTTCGTGACTGCGCAACTCGCCATACTTTGAAGAGAAGGTTCCACAACCTCTTGAGTTCTACCTTCCGACTACTCACCTTTCGCGAAACTCTTTCTCTAGAAAGGATCCATTCTTGGCAACAAAAACCTTGCCCTCGGATCGTGATAGAAGGAATACCCAATAGTTTCTTTAGGGTATCCTATGAAGACGCATTTTTCCGCTTTGGGTTCGAGTTTATCCGGTTGAAGTTTCTTCACATAAACATCGCAACCCCAAACTTTAAGAAATGACAGCTTAGGTTTGTTTCCAAACCACAATTCATACGGTGTCTTTTCAACGGATTTAGATGGTGCCCGATTTAAAGTGAATGCAGCAGTTTCTAGTGCATAACCCCAAAAAGACAACGGCAAGTCCGTCAGAGACATCATAGATCGAACCATATCTAATAAAGTACGATTACGACGTTCCGACACACCATTTCGCTGTGGTGTTCCGGCAGGTGTGAGTTGTGAAACAATTCCACACTCTTTCATGTGAGTGCTAAACTCGTAACTTAGATACTCACCTGAAGGATTCGCAGCATAGAAAACAAAAAATTTCCTACGATGGGAACAGCTATGAACCAAGATCTATCTACTAGATACAAACAACGGGCGGATGTATATCCGTAGAGAACATACCCTTGAAGACCGACAAAGCTTAACGAGTCCAAACTCGTGGTTGATGTAGACGATCTCTTGCCGATCTCAAGATCGAGAGGAAGTCCTAGCGCCAGCAAAGCAATGACGCATCCGTGCTCGCCACACGTTCGAGGCACCGAGCAACCTCCGCCTCCTCGCTCCAGCGATGCAGTGAAGCACAACTCTTTCTTGCCGAAAAGCCACGGGAACATGTATCTCGCTAGTCCGAGACCATGGGGATAAATTCTAGAGGGAGAGAGATCCTTCACGAGGAGGTGTGTTGTGAGAGGAGGAGAGGGGGCCTTTTATAGGGAGAGGGGCACCCAAGGGGCCATGCGCCCAGCCATGGGGCTGCCCCCACCTCTTCCACATTCATGTGGGTGGAGCTCCCACTCAAAATGAAAAGCCTCCACTCCCATTAAAAAGCCTCCACTCATAAATCCACTCACATGCATTAAATTTCCACCAAATTTAATGCAAGCTCTCATTTAAATAAAACTCTTTTATTTATTTATTCAGAATTTTGTTAATTACTTTAAGTAAAAAACATTCACATAAAACCCCTTGCTAGTATTCTATTTCACATGCGACCAGTTTGACAATTTCAGCAAACAGTTTTGGTGTCTAGTGAAATAAATTCCTGCGCTTTCCTTTTCCTTTCGGCATGAAACTTTTGCTCCAATTGGATGTCGGTGTCTCTTAAGTGTGTCACCCTACGGTTCGTGAATAATGCGGACATGATCGAGACCCCTCTCGAATCAATAATCGAAGCGGGATCCGAGACCCATCGACTCCCACACATTCAACGATGACTTTCTTGTGATCGTCAGAACCCCTTTACACTAGTATCTTAATCCCTTTGTTTCGCGATATATTACATGTCCGAGATTCGATCATCGGTATCTCCATACCTAGTTTGATCTCGTTACTGACATGCACTCTTTTCTTGTTCCTGTGATATAACATTCTAGTGATCAAATCACCTGCTTGCAAGCTAATCAATGTGATATCACCGAGAGGGCCCAGAGCATATCTATCCGTCATCGGGATGAACAAATTCCACTCTCGATCCATGGGCCTCAACATAACACTTTAGTAGTTCTGAACCCATCTTTATAATCACCCATTACGGTGTGACGTTTGATGTTATCAAGAAACTCTTAGGTGTTAGTGATTGACATGATCTCATGGTCTAAGGATTAGGATCACTTAAGTTGTTATAGCAATATAAACTCAATGACTTTGATCGTAATGCTATACTTGGATGAATGTTCATCACACCATTACACTAATGTTGTGACCCGTTATTAACAACATCCAATGTCCATGATCGAAACCTTGATCATCTTGTTAATCAACGAGCTAGTTTATAAGAGAGGCATAACTAGGAACTTTCTATTTGTTTATTAAACACACATGTATTAACGTTTCCGTATTAATACAATTATAGCATGCAAAATAAACATTTATCATAAATAAGGAATACGATAATAACCACTTTATTATTGCCTCTCGGGCATATTCCTTGATCTCCCACTTGCACTAGAGACAATAATCTAGTTTGAGAACTTTGCGTATTGAACACCTATGGCTTTACGGTGTTCCATATCATAATTGCAAGTGGTTAACATAATCTACGGATCGACGGCGTTTGGTGTGTGTATTTGCATGTCTTTGCGTCTTCACGCATCACTCATTCTCCAATGAGATGGCATTGTAAAAATTTGGTCTTTCGGTGAGACCTTTAGTTCCTTGGGGTTAAAACACGTCGATACTATTGTCATACAATATATCTTTAGTGTTAGCCCGTTGCGAACCACACCTTAGTTTGATAACAAACTACTTGACACAAATTCCCTCCTTTGCTGCTACTATAGCAGTCATATACTTAGCCTTTTGTTGTAGTATTCGTCACAATGTCTTAACTTTGGAACTCTTCCAAATCCATCATGGAATCTCCTTTCCATTACATTGTGCCACCCATAGTTTAAAATTGAGATAAACTTAATTTGTATCTTGTGACAAAACTAGTATCAATGTAACGCTTTACAATGAACTATTTGTAATTGTTTGTCACCTCTACACAAATATATTCTTAGTTCTTCCAAAATATCATAAGAATATCCTCATTATCGTCCAATGATCATTTTATGATTCATTCTGGTATATGCTCATAACACTTAGAGCATAGGACATATCTGGATGTGTACATATCATGGTATGATTGATCAAAACATTCTTGTGATTTCACTCATCAAGTGTCATAACACTTGAATCTTGTTTCACTTATCAAGTGTCGATACACTTGAATCTTGATTCAATTCCTTTCCATGTGACAAGAACTGTTTCTTGTCATTTCTATATTGAACTCCTTCAATATCTCATATATGTACGTTTGGCATAACCATATTAGCGTCACCGTCTATCCACTATAGACATTCATGCTGAATATTCGGGTTTTGCCTAAGTCTTTCATCGAAATGAAATTCTTAACCATTGTCAATAAAATATACATCATTTCTAATCAACAAGATGTCCTCCACATAATGTATTAGAAATATGTCTTAGCGCTCCCACTTAATTTCTTGCAAATGCAAGCATCTTCATCGTCTCCTGATGAAAACTCGTTTTCATCATGGTGAAGATTCCAACTCCGCGATGCTTACTTCAACCATTGAAGTTTGCATGCCCTTTTAGCATCCTTTGAATTTAACAAAACCCTTTGGACCGTGTCATGTACACGTCCTAGGTAACCATTCTATTAGAAGAACTTTGTTTTGTTTATTCATCTACCATATACCAAATTATATGTAGTGGTTGCTACTTTAATTCGTTCAGACTAAATATCGCTATGAAAGATCAAATCTTGTCATAGTCAACTCCTTGAACATTGTCATAAAATACTTTACAATATGTCGAATATTTCATTGATGTTAGACATCCATGTATTTCTTTATAGATCCAAATACGACCGATAGGTTTTACACCTTTAGGAGGGTCTTCCAAGTTCAAAACTTGATTTCTCGTATATGGAACTATCACGGATTTTATGGCTTCAAGCCATTTGACGGAGCCAGGGCCCATCATTGCTTCTTTGTATGTATTCGGTTCATCATTATCAAACAATAATGATTTACTCTCAAATCTTAGCATTTGATTGTTTAACCGACCTACTTGGTTCAATAGGAACTTAGATCTCCGTGACCACAACCTTTGAGGCACATAAGCTATGAGCATTATGGCAGCCTCGGAACCATTTCATGACTGCGCAACTCAGCACATTTAGCTAAGGTTCGTTAACCTTATCAAAGTTCTATTGTCCTCCCACTTAACATTTATGAAAAATTCCTTCTTCAAGAAACTTTACATTTCAAGCGACAAACCCTTTTGTCCTCGGTGTTAAGGAGGAATAACCAATTGTTATTCAAAATAACCTACAAAGACATGCTCATCCGACTTTGGTTGTAAACATCTTACTTATGTTTAGCATACCAAAATTTAAGAAAGGACAACTTGGGTTTTACCCCAAACCATAACTCATATGGTGTCATTTCAACGGATCAAGATGGAGCTCTTTTCAGTGTAAAAGCGGTAGTCTCTAAAGCTTTAATCTTTTTAAAACATAATGGCAGTTTTATAAATAACACCTTTGATCCAACCATGTCAAACAAGGTTTCATTACAAATCTCAAACACTCCATACTCCTATGGTGTTTTGGGAGATGTAAATCTAGGTGTTTTGCTAAACTTGCAACTCAAATAAATCCCTTTATGATAAAATCATAATTCATTTATTTTCTTGTTATACTTGTAACTCAAATAAATCCCTTTATGATCAAATCATAATTCATTTATTTTTCTTGTTACAATGATTTTCCACTTCATCTTGAAAGTCTTTGAAAACGTTTTTCAAATGTTTCATACTTCTTTCTCATTAAGTGAATAATCACTCAAAAATCCGGAGAAAGCATATGAAGTTGAAACCCATCGCTTACGACTGCACATAATGGACTACATACATCGATATGTATAAATTCCAATAATTTAGTCGTTCGTTCTTCTTTGGCCTTTGAACGAAGCTTTATTAATATCGAGGAAAGTCTCACAAGCGTCACTTGATCAAATCAAAGACTCCAAAAATCCATGAATATGGAGATTCTTCATGTTTTCTTTCCAATATAATTTAAACAGCGATGTCACTTCGTAAGTGATCTTTCAATCATTTGTCTTGCAACATTTTAGCATTAGGATTTATGGATGTGATTTCTTCAACTAGATTTGTAAATCATCCATCTTATATGGAATACGGTAATTATTTGAACAACCTTTGTTCTTATAATACTGATTCAAATAACAATTATTAAAACAAATCTTGAAGTCTTTCTTCAACTAGATTTGTAAATCATCCATCTTATATGGAATACGGTAATTATTTGAACAACCTTTGTTCTTATAATACGATTCAAATAACAATTATTAAAACAAATCTTGAAGTCAAGCTTTGATGTCAACGAGAAATACAAACAACGGTTTGTTTGTTTTCGATGAACATCATCACATTTTCTCTTGCTAGTTACTTAGGCCATTGTGGTTCATGAATTGCGTCATTCCGTATGAAATTTCATACCAACCAATTCGGTATCCAATACCCAAGAACCACATTGTTTAACAAGCAAAGAATACAACCATAACATGTATATCATATATATACCTAAATTGGATATTTCCAATCTTTTCTTTTCTCGCCAAATATATTTTATAGATTCTCTTTCAGCATTTCCTTTTCCTTTTAAAAGAAATTATCAACATCAAAAGTGGCGCCATATACATGACACATAGTCCAAAGCGTGTATATTCAAATAATAATACCTTTGGATTTGCACTTTGAAGTAGATCACCATCATCAAATGATCGGTATTCTTTCAAAATCCATTCTTTAGTAATCTTTTAGTGTAGTAAACATTTTACATACATATTCTATTCACCCTTATCATGACGACATTCATGATCAAGCTACTTTAGCTTATAAAGGCGAATCGTGAGTATAACATTACTTTCCAAAACACTTTTGGATGATTAGGATGTCTAGCATCTCCAACCTTCGTAAATTCTCATCCAATATGAGAACATATATATACTCTATCATATTGCAACCAAAACATTGTTTCAGATATCGTTATATCTGCCACACATGATGGTTTCAAAAGCATTCTTTCAGCTCCTAGATAAACTTGATGTTTAAATCAAGAATCATGGAGGCAAACATGATACTTAATATACTAACACTGGAATTGTTACTCTCGATTTAATACCAATTATTAAATTTCACGGAGTAAATAGAAATTTGCTGAAAATTTGCAATAGGACTTTAAACTTTAGATTGACACTCAACACAATACGATACCAGTTCGTAAAGTATATATCCAGAATTCTATAGTTCTATTATCTCAATTACAACTATGCATAAGGTGGTGAACGAATGCCAATGACTACAACAAATTATGCAAATTCACTTTGATTTAATTTATGATAAATTGAGTTCTACTAATCCAAATTAGAAATGAACTCCCACTCAAAAACGACATCCCTCGTGCCTTTTTGGTGATTACATGAACCAAATCCACTACACCAAGTCCGATCATCACGTGAGTCGATTGTAGCTTCAAAGCGAGCATCAAATGGGCATCATATCTACTATATGACTCATGCTTAACCTTTCGGTCCGTGTTCCGAGGCCATGTCCGTACATGCTAGGCTCTCCAAGTAAGAACCTTAGTATTCGGCGTGTGTAATCATCTTACACCGAAATATGGTCGTGGATCCAAAAACACCCGATCATCACGTGATGTCTTGGAGCGACGAGAACATAATCGGTGCATACTAAAGGAAGAACACATTCTTATCTTGATATTTAAATGAGGGATCATCTTATTATGCTAATAAAACGCCAAACAAGCAATATAAGATGCTATCAAACATCACATGTTTATTAGTGGAATGATATGGTTCCCGCATATGATCTCTATCATGTGCACCGTGGTATGATCACTATCATACCTTTTATGTGTAAATCCAAGGTCTATGGAGTTTACACGTTATGTATGTTGTAAGAGTATCATCTCATACTTCTACTTACAATACTACCATATCATAACACTAGCCCAGCAACAATCTAAACTAGACGCCTCTAATTTATCCATTGCAAATTTTACGTGGCTTAGGGCTTTCGAAGATAGAACCGTTCTTACCTACGAACATGAACCACAACGAGGATAACCAAATTGTTGACAACTCGTTGCAAATTAGATATTGACTATAGTAGGAGAGACAGACACCCGCTAGCCACTTATGCAAAACTAGTTGCATGTCAAGCGTGGAACAGGTCTCATGTGCGAGGACATGTAAAGTTTGTCCGGGCCGCTTCATCCCACTATGCCACCAATATCCAAAGTACAACTAAGAAGCAATAAAATGATCATCATCGCCCACATACTCATATGTGTACTACCCGTGCAAAGTATCTACACATAGATCCGGCTCTGATACCACTGAAGGATTCGCAGCATAGAAAACAAAAATTTTCCTACGATGGGAACAGCTATGAACCAAGATCTATCTACTAGATACAAACAACGGGCGGATGTATATCCGTAGAGAACATACCCTTGAAGACCGACAAAGCTTAACGAGTCCAAACTCGTGGTTGATGTAGACGATCTCTTGTCGATCTCAAGATCGAGAGGAAGTCCTAGCGCCGCAAAAGCAGACGCATCCGTTTCGCACACACGTTCGAGGCACTGAGCAACCTCCGCCTCCTCGCTCCAGCGATGCAGCGGAAGCACAACTCTTTCTTGCCGAAAGCCACGGGAACATGTATCTCGCTAGTCCGAGACCATGGGGGATAAATTCTAGAGGAGAGAGATCCTTCACGAGGAGGTGTGTTGTGAGAGGAGGAGAGGGGCCTTTATAGGGAGAGGGGGCACCCAAGGGGCCATGCGCCCAGCCATGGGGCTGCCCCACCTCTTCCACATTCATGTGGGTGGAGCTCCCACTCAAAATGAAAAGCCTCCTCCCATTAAAAAGCCTCCACTCATAAATCCACTCACATGCATTAAATTTCCACCAAATTTAATGCAAGCTCTCATTAAATAAAACTCTTTTATTTATTTATTCAGAATTTTGTTAATTACTTTAATTAACAAACATTCACATAAAACCCTTGCTAGTATTCTATTTCACATGAACCAGTTTGACAATTTCAACAAAGCAGTTTTGTGTCTAGTGAAATAAATTCTGCGCTTTCCTTTTCTTTTCGGCATGAAACTTTTGCTCCAATTGGATGTCGGTGTCTCTTAAGTGTGTCACCCTACGGTTCGTGAATAATGCGGACATGATCGAGACCCTCTCGAATCAATAATCGAAGCGGATCCGGAGACCCATCTTGACTCCCACACATTCAACGATGACTTTCTTGTGATCGTCGGAACCTTTACGCTAGTATCTTAATCCCTTTGTTTAGCGATATATTACATGTCCGAGATTCGATCATCGGTATCTCCATACCTAGTTTGATCTCGTTACCGACATGCACTCTTTTCTCGTTCCGTGATATAACATTCTAGTGATCAAATCACTTGCTTGCAAGCTAATCAATGTGATATCACCGAGAGGGCCCAGTATATCTATCCGTCATCGGGATGAACAAATTCCACTCTCGGTCCATGGGCCTCAACATAACACTTTAGTAGTTACGAACCCATCTTTATAATCACCCATTACGGTGTGACGTTTGATGTTATCAAGAAACTCTTAGGTGTTAGTGATTGACATGATCTCATGGTCTAAGGATTAGGATCACTTCGTAAGTTGTTATAGCAATATAAACTCAATGACTTTGATCGTAATGCTATACTTCGGATGAATGTTCATCACACCATTACACTAATGTTGTGACCCCGTTATTAACAACATCCAATGTCCATGATCAGGAAACCTTGATCATCTTGTTAATCAACGAGCTAGTTTATAAGAGAGGCATAACTAGGAACTTTCTATTTGTTTATTAAACACACATGTATTAACGTTTCCGTATTAATACAATTATAGCATGCAAAATAAACATTTATCATAAATAAGGAATACGATAATAACCACTTTATTATTGCCTCTCGGGCATATTCCCTTCATCACCTCCACGGTCAGACCGTAGAAATTTGATCTTTCTATTACGATGATTTTCCACTTCATTCTGAAATTCCTTAAACTTTTCAAAGGTTTCAGACTTGTGTTTCATCAAGTAGATATAACCATATCTACTCAAATCATCCGTGAAAGTAACAAAATAACGATATCCACCTCGCGCCGACACACTCATTGGACCACATACATCAGAATGTATGATTTCCAATAAATCTGTCGCCCGTTCCATTGAACCGGAAAACGGCGTTCTAGTCATCTTGCCCATAAGGCATGGCTCACATGTATCAATTGATTCATAATCAAGTGATTCCAAAAGTCCATCTGAATGGAGTTTCTTCATGCGTTTAATGCCAATATGACCTAGACGGCGATTACCACATATATGCGGATATATCATCATTAAGTTTAATCCTTTTAGCATCAACATTATGAATATGTGTAACATTATCATCGAGATCCAACGAAATAAACCATTCATCATTGGTGCATGACCATAAAGATTTCATTCATATAAATGGAACAACCATTGTTCTCGATTTGAATGAATAACCACTTTGCATCAAACATGATCCGGATACAATGTTCATGCTCGGTCGGGCACCGGATAACATTATTTAAGTTTATGACTAATCCCGACGGTAAGTGGAGAGGTAGCGTTCGACGGCGATCACATCAACGTTTGATCCATTGCCGAAACCGCATCTTGACCTCACCCCTTGCTAGCGGTCGCTTTATTCGCAGCCCACGATTCGAGTTACAAATATTAGCAACCGAACCGGTATCAAATACCCGGTGCTACTGCGAGCACTAGTCAAGTACACATCAATAACATGTATATCATATATACCTTTGTTTGCCTTGCGGCCTTCTTATGCGCGGATACTTGGGGCGATTGCGCTTCGATGGCGATCCTTACAATAGTAGCACTCGGTATCGGACTTAGGTCCAACTCGGGGTTTCTTTTTCAGCGGCACAGCTTGCCGCCCTTACTTCCTTCCGTTTTCCTTCTTGTCTTTCTTGAAACCAGTGTTCCTATTGATCATCAACACTTGATGTTCCTTTTGATCTCCACTTCTGCAGTTTTAAGCATTGTGAAGCTCGGGAGAGACTTCTTCATGCCTTGCATATTATAGTTCATCACGAAGCTCTTATAGCTAGGTGGTAGAGGCTCGAGAACACGATGGATGCCTAAGTCAATGGGAATCGTTATTCCCAAGGACACAAGCTTATCGGTAACCCGACATCTTGAGTACATGCTCACTAACGGAGCTGTTCTCTTCCATCATGCACTAAAGAACTTTTACGAAGCATTGTAGCTCTCTACAGCAGCATGTGTGTAAAATCATTTTCAACTCACCCATTGTATCAAAAGCATTGCCGTTTTAAGCTTTGAAGTTCGGCTCTAGCCCATACAATATGCCGCAATGAACTAAGTTGTGGTCCTCTGAGTCGAGATAGACATTCTTCTCCTCGTCAGGGGCATCGTCAAAAGGTGGGGGGCCTAACGGCACTTCTAGCACATATTGCTTTTGTGTAGCAGAGAGGAGAATCCTCAAATTCATGGCCCATTCGGTAAAGTTGCTACCGTTCGTTGCTAGTTTCTCTTTCTCCATGAGCATTGAAATTAAAAGCGGTGGTGCCATCTACAACAGAATTTGTAAAGTTTAGACTAAGTGTATGATAGATTGAGTTCAACTAATCTATATTTAATGAACTCCCACAAAAGCGACATCCCTCGTGTCCTTTTGGTGATTACATGAACCAAATCCACTACACCAAGTCCGATCATCACGTGAGTCGATATAGCTTCAAAGCGAGCATCAAATGGGCATCATATCAACTATATGACTCATGCTTAACCTTTGATTACGTGTCCGAGGCCATGTCTGTACATGCTAGGCTCGTCAAGTTAGAACCTTAGTATTTGCGTGTGTAATCGCTTTTACACCCGAAGTATGGTCGAGGATCCAAGAACACCCGATCATCACGTGATGTCTTGGAGCGACGAAAACATAATCGGTGCATACTAAAGGAAGAACACATTCTTATCTTGATATTTAAATGAGGGATCATCTTATTATGCTTAACAAAGCGCTAAACAAGCAATATAAGATGCAATCAAACATCATATGTTTATTAGTGAAATTATATGGTTCCGCAGATGATCTCTATCATGTGCATCGTGGTATGATCACTATCATACCTATATGTGTAAATCCACGGTCTATGGATTTTACACGTTATGTGTGTTGTAAGAGTATCATCTCATACTTCTACTTACAACACTACCATATCATAACACTAGCCCAAAGAACAATCTAAACTAGACGCCTCTAATTTATCCATTGCAAGTTTTACGTGGCTTAGGCTTTCGAGATAGAACCGTTCATACCTACGAACATGAACCACAACGAGGATAATCAAATTGTTGACAACTCGCTTGCAAAATAGATATTGACTATAGTAGGAGAGACAGACACCCGCTAGCCACTTATGCAAACTAGTTGCATGTCAAGCGTGGAACAGGTCTCATGTGCGAGGACATGTAAAGTTTGTCCGGGCCGCTTCATCCCACTATGCCACCAATATCCAAAATCACAAGAAAGGAGCAATAACATGATCATCATCGCCCACATATTCATATGTGTACTACCCGTGTAAAGTATCTACGCATAGATCCGGCTCTGATACCACTGTAGGGTTCGCAGCATAGAAAACAAAAAAATTCCTACGATGTGAACTATATACCAAGATCTATTTATACTAGATACAAACAACGGGCGGATGTATATCCGTAGAGAACATACCCTTGAAGACCGACAAAGTTTAACGAGTCCAAACTCGTGGTTGATGTAGACGATCTCTTGCCGATCATAGGTTCGAGAGGAAGTCCTAGCGCCGCAAATCAGCAGCGCATCCGTGCTCGCACACACGTTCGAGGCACCGAGCAACCTCCGCCTCCTCGCTCCAGCGATGCAGCGGAAGCACAACTCTTTCTTGCCGAATAGCCACCGGGAACATGTATCTCGCTAGTCCGAGACCATGGGGGATAAATTCTAGAGGGGGAGAGAGATCCTTCACGAGGAGGTGTGAGGGAGAAGTGGGAGGGGGGGCTCCTTTTATAGGAGGAGGGGGGGAACCCCAAGGGGGTGGCCGGCGCATGGGGGCTGCCCCCTTGCCCTCCCCTCTTCATGTGGGTGGACACTCCACTCACAAAACTCCTCCAAATTCCCTCCACTCAAAAGTCCACTCAAAAATCCCATTAAATTTCCACCAAATTTAATGCAATCTCTCATTAAATAAAACTCTTTATTTTATTCAGAATTTTGTCAATTACTTTAATGACAAACATTCACAAATAACCCCTTGCTAGAATTCTATTTCACATGCATAACCACTTTATGCAATTTCACCCAAAACCTGCTTTGATATCTAGTGAAATAAATTCCTGCGCTTGTTTATTCTTCGGCATGAAACTTTTGCTCCAATTGGATGTCGGTGTCTCTTAAGTGTGTCACCCTACGGTTCGTGAATAATGCGGACATGATCGAGACCCCTCTCGGATCAATAATCAAGCGGATCCGAGACCCATCCGACTCCCACACATTCAACGATGACTTTCTTGTGATCGTCAAAACCTTTTACGTTAGTATCTTAATACTTTTGTTTCACGATATATTACATGTCCGAGATTCGATCATCGGTATATCCATACCTAGTTTTATCTCGTTACCGACATGCACTCTTTTCTCGTTCCCGTGATATAACATTCTAGTGATCAAATCACTTGCTTGCAAGCTAATCAATGTGATATCACCGAGAGGTCCCAGTATATCTATCCGTCATCGGGATGAACAAATTCCACTCGATCCATGAGCCTCAACATAACACTTTATTAGTTGAAACCCATCTTTATAATCACCTGTTACGGTGACGTTTGATGTTATCAAGAAACTCTTCCGGTGTTAGTGATTGACATGATCTCATGGTCTAAGGATTAGGATCACTTCGTAAGTTGTTATAGCAATATAAACTCAATGACTTTGATCGTAATGCTATACTTCGGATGAATGTTCATCACATCATTACACTAATGTTGTGATCCCGTTATTAACAACATCCAATGTCCATGATCAGGAAACCTTGATCATCTTGTTAATCAACGAGCTAGTTTATGAGAGAGGCTTAACTAGGAACTTTCTGTTTGTTTATTAAACACACATGTATTAACGTTTCCGTATTAATACAATTATAGCATGCAAAATAAACATCTATCATATACTTGGAATACACATAATAAACAATTTATTATTGCCTCTCAGGGCATATTCCCTTCAGACAATGGCGGCCACCCTAGATATAGCGGGAAAGGGCGGGAAACCTGGGCGGGAAAAGTTGGAAAGGGTGGGAACGAAAGGACGCGTAGCCGTGTGGCCAGACAATTGATCTGTGCACCTGCAGTCATTATCCGCACGTGCCCGCCGGCCTGAAGGCCACAAGGCTACGAAGGCCGACATCACCCGCCAGGCTAGTTCCTTGGCATTCCAGGAGACCTTGAGGAAGATCCTGGAGAAGAAAGAAGAGGCCATCGCTGAGAGGGAAGAGAGGTGACGTAAAGAAAAAGAGTCCACCGTCAATACCTTTATTGAGCTCTAAACAAGGTCTATCGAGGTAGAGGAGGCCAACGCCAAGGCTAGGCTAATAGAGATCAAGGCCAAGGCAAAAGCGAAGGAGGCCGAAGCAAAGGCCAAGAAGGCCGAGGCCAGGTCTAGGGCGGTGGAGGCAGAGGCTAGGACAAGTAGGCTGACACTGGTAGAAAAGGGCCCATGCGTCCCGGTTGGTAAGGGTCATTAGTCCCGGTTGCCCAACCGGGACGGGGCAATCGGGACTAAAGCTCTAACCATTAGTCCCGGTTGCCCCACCAACCGGGACAAATGGGGCACACGTGGCGGCATCAAAGCGCGAGGGGGGGGTGGAGCATTAGTCCCGGTTCGTAACACAAACCGGGACTAATAACCTGCTGCCGCGGCAAAGATTTGGCCCATTTCTCTGCCGCGGCAGAGAATTCATTTTGGCACATTTTGTTGCCGCGACAGCATTTTCGCCACTTTTTGTGCCACGGCAGAGAATTCATTTAGGTTGTTTTATTGTTTATTTAGTGTTTTGCACTTATCAACGAAGGAACCTTATATTACACAAGATCATCATGACAACATTACATTCAATACACGGATCGAGTTCATGCACTACATACAAAAGTTGCTATTCGATGCTACCGGCCAATTTTTTGAAAGTTGCTATTTTTACAATTCCTATTGTCTATACACAGCCGAGTAGTATTCCCCTTGTGTGTTTAGGACTTCTGCATCCAAGAATCCCGCCAATTCCTCCTTAATTGCTCGTATGCGATCCTTTGGCGTAAGACCGTCCGTAGAGCGTTCGATCTGATTTAAAAAGGAGTCACCTATATGAATATGAAACTAAACACAATTTGATTGTAATTAAAAGCTATAGAAATTGTTTACGTACGTGGAGTTGCTCTAAATTTCTGCCCTTCTCATCGCACGTCTGCCGGATGAACTCGCATACATAGTATCCACATAGATTGTTACTGGTCCTGCGTCGGGCACTTTACGACAACGAGTTCAATCAAAATAATAATCAAGCATGATAATAAGCGTATCAAAACTAGAATCAAAGAGATGCGCGGATATAGCTAGTGGTGCTTACATCTAGTGGTTGAAATGTAAGCTCCTCTTCCAAACACCCTAGCCTTCTTGGTGAACCGTTTCCAAGCTTGGCGAGAAAAGCGAATAAAATAAGTTATTAAGTACTTGATATCATAAAATTCACTTAACGTTGCCGATATAGTGTCGTAATGATTAGAATTACCGCTGGAGAAGTATCTCGCATGTCCTTCCACGTCTCAAGGGGTTTATGTTTCGAGTCCATGACTAGTACACGCCCTTTCTCAAGTTGAATGATTAACGAATATAGTGGTACTGCGAATGCGAACTAATCAATTATATACTTAACATCGAGTAAGCAAAATAGAAAGTGTATACAAGACAATAACACTCCTCGGAAGTTGTAAGGAAATAGTATTTCCTTACGGTTTCTTGAAACCTTAACGCTGTACTATATTATCCTCCGTATCCAGGGGCTTATTTTGAGATTAGCTTCATGAACCCAATATGGGTCAATGAAGCCAATGTCATAGATTTGTCCTCTCTGCATTCGAGAATCTTCATTCGCATATTACGATGATTATATACATGCAATAAACAAAATAATATAGCTGGAGACTAAATTAATTACAGAATTAGTACTTACAGACAATAGGCACTCATGATCGATTTGTCCAAGGCGTCTTGATTGAATTATTGAAATAGTTCATCAAATTCAATGGATATCATGTCATCCTTATCTTTCCCATGATGCTTTTTTGTAACCCTCAACACTATCCAGTTAGCCCCGGACCTTGTGGCATGCATGTACCAGTTATGCAATCTTCGTATTTTTGTTGGAAGATTGTTTACCTCCTCAGGTTTGACGAGAGGTTTTCCGTACTGGTATTGGTATGCTACTTCACTCACGGGGAAGAACTCTAATCGGGATAAGTCTTGGGCAATACTCATACCTTGAGCAGTGCAGCTTCTCCAGATGTGCAACTACCTCGGATCATCTTGCTCTTCGCCCCATATTTGCTCGACCCACATTGGTTTGAGAAATCACCTTGAGAGGGGCGCAAGTCTGCTTTGTTATCCAGCTGGGCAACAGATTTCCGCTTGCATCGATCTTGCTCTTTGAGGCTTTTTGTGCCGCATGTGACTTGAGAATAGAACGCTCATAGTCTGATGACAGCTTTGGCTCGGGTTGATGAAGATTCTTTAGCATTTTCAACACTTTGGCTTTTTCTTCTTTGGTGCTGGGGAACTCTGGCTCTTTCGGCCGCCTCAGCTTAGCGAAAAACGCTGTCGTTTCCGCATCAACGATCGCCGCAGTCTCCTCTTCAGTACAGTCATAAGCTCTCTTGGGAGGAACCGTTGGTACTTTTACAAGAGGCTCTTGTTTACGTTTCGGCGATCGCTTACGACGCACAATAGCGGTATGCTTACGCTTTTTATCCTGAGGCGCCGGCGATGGCTCCCGCGGCAATGGCTGCACCGGAGATTGGTGAGGCGACGAAGACGGCTACCGCGGCGGCGACGACCTCGCTGGAGACGGGTGAGGCGGCGGCGAAGATGGCCTTGGCGTGTGATTTCGAAGCACGATACAATCCTTCGGCCATAGAATGGTGACGTTTTTTGCGTCACCCAGCGATCACATCCCTTCACCAGCAGGGTAGTGAAGATCCAAACCCTCAAAGGTGGGCATGATTTCATCCACGCCGACAACAGCGTAGCCCTCTCGAACCGGACGACAGTGGTAAGTTGGTGTGGGTCCAATTGGTAAGGCATAGCCGACCGCCACCTTCATTGATATGTTCACAACTTTGACATGTAGCTCGCAGTGTGTCATCTACGTGATATCATCCTTTGGGTAGCCAACAGGAGCCATCGTCGGTGCATCATCGGCATCGCCATTGTCATCACCGGGACCTCGGTGGAAGCCACATCGCTTTTTCGATTATTCGATAGGCGGTAGCATCGAATGCGGTGTCTTTCTTGAGATGGGCCGGTAGTACTTTGCTCTTTAAGTGTGTTAATTTCATCTTGTTGTTGCTTTAATCGTTCTTCAATTAAACGCATTCGCTCTTTCGACTTCTGCTTCAACCGCCTGTCCTTTCTCCTCTGACGGCTTCTATCAGAATATTTCTTCCTCTCTTCGGGAAACCCAGTCCTCCATGATTGGGAGCCTCTTGTGCCTCGTGTTCGTCCATCAGGTTCCTTATTTCCAAGGGCGAGTGTGAGCTCATCATTCTCTCTATCGGGAATGAAGTCCCCATCTTTAACAGCCTTTACTGCTTTTTTGATCCTCTCGATTGGCAAGGGGTCTTCTTTATGTCGTATGTTATATATACACCTCCTTTCCAAGTCCAACGTGCTCCCATGCCCGTAAAACCAATTCCTTGCACGTTCTACCCAATCGTCTGTCTCTGGGGTGATATTTTTATCACGCAGTTCCTGCTCAAGTTTCTCCCACTTAGGAATGCCAACCCTGTAGCCACCTTGCCCCATAGTATGGTGATACTTCTTCTTAGCAGCATTCAGCTTATTCGTTTCAGACATTTTCTTAGCTTTTTCTGATTTCTTGTATTCCACAAACTCATCCCAGAATGGTTTTATCTTCTCAAACTGAATATTCTTGAAATCAGGAGTCTTCTTTTTCATGAAATAGTCAAGGTGCAATCTTTTCTTCTAGTTGGTGAAACACTGGGGCATCTTCTTCAAAGCCCACTCCCTGACCTTAGCCTCCATGGCTCTCCCATGTTGTAAGGCGTCCTCAACTGGATCCTCCGCATTTGGATCCAGCTCTATCTTCGGTAGTTTGAAATTAACCATGAGCCTCTTCCACAGTAAATCTTTGGCGTGGTTAGGGACAAATAAACATGTTCCCTCTTCATCCGCATTAGCAGGCCTATTCCAATTTCTAATGGTGATCGGGATTAAGTCCCTAACGATTACTCCGCATTGTGCCACAAATTTGGTTGCGACAACCGGAGTCATTGCTGCCTTCAATGACATCTTCGATCCTGAACCTCTCATGGTCTTGCAACTTTTGGTTGGGCCTCGCTCGCTTTTTCAAGAGATTCCTTCGATCCGAGGGCTAAAAGAAGAAAGACCGTCGTTACTATTTCTATATAGATATCAGATGATTAATTAATGAATTGATTTATATTACATGCACCTCGCCGGGGCGGTCGTATTCTCGATTACACAAGGAATCGCCTTCTCCCTCGCGGAAGGCAACACCTTCAACCTCAAACAAGTTGTCTACTCCGGTAAAAAGAGGATCACCCTCACCGGAGTTGTTCGAACGTTGATACGTCTAAATTATCTTCCCCACGGATCACACCTTGGATCAACTCGTCCTTTTCTTCGTCTCGACGTGGGTCCATATTTTACGCATAGGTGGAAAACGAATAATTCAAAGCGGCTAAAGGAGAAAGTTAAGTACGGTGTTGAGAGATATAAACCCTAATTCATAGAAACCCTAATATATACATACACAATAATAAAATGAAGAGAAAGGGAAACCGTAGTAGATAGGCACATCGTCGAACCCACATGCACCTAAGTTGCTTGAAAATGTGAATCGGTGCAGGGCTACCCACGATGACTAACCGTGGGGCGAAGACCAATAATACCAAACTAATTAATAAACCTAATAATACCTAACTAATAATAAACCTAATAATCCAAACACCAAAATAAAGGGAAACAATCAACACATGGCATTGATGCAATGCTCAAGCAAGTATGATGATATGACAAGTTAATTTGCATTGGAATGTAACCCTAAGAAATGCTCGACGATTTAATCGGGTTCCGAGGGGTGAAAACCCTAACTCGAGAAACTCCGAACACATGATAGGGTGGATTTGTTCTTCTAATTAAACTTGTAATTTAAGTTGTTGAACAATGCATGACTATAGCTTAGATAGCTAGGTTTCATTTTTCGAACATTTTGATATATTATTCATATTTTTATGACTTATAGATTAAAAGTTATTGAATTTATAAGATTATAATTATTTCTGAAATTATTAAAAGCTGGTTAAACTTTTTACACCGCAGAAAACCTACCCATGGATCCAGAGGGGCGGAGCCACCTCACAGCCACACAAGCAAAAGTGGTTGGGGGCATTTTTCACTGGGGCTAGCTGTGAGACGACCAGGCCACATAGGAAAGCCATGCGAGCAAAGTGGCTCCATGGTCGTGTCGGCCGATGCACGGTGACGCCACGCGGTGGCTTGCGGGGCGGTGATCGGGAACGGCGTTAGCGGGCGATCTAGCGCGCGTGCGTGCGCGCGCTAGAGAGAGGAGGTTGAGGCGAGCCAAAGAGTGCGCCGCCTCCAAAAGGTCACCGGAGAGCACCACGACGGTGGCCAGTGGTGGCGGTGGTCGACGCGGGAGGATGAACCAGAGCGAGGGGCGAGAGAGGGTCCACGAGGACCAGAAGCATACCAGTGTGCGGTGGTGGTGTCGGGAGGCGAGGCGAGGTCGGGGCAGCGAATCGACGCGGCGATCGTCGGGCTCGAGGGTTGGCGGCGATTGGGAGCGAGCGGGCCGATTCCTTCAGGGAGAAGCCTAAAGGCGACGAGGCGGCTTCTGCACGCTTGGCGGGCGAGGGGCGTGAGGGTGCAATGGCGGGCAGCTGGCGTCGTCTTGCGATAAGAGAAGAGGAGGAGATGGGGAAGAAGAAGAGGAGGGCACCGGTTATAACCAAAGGACCTTTAGTCGGTTGGTGGCTCCAACGGGACTAAGATATCGTCGGTTGGAGCCACCAACCGGGACCTATACTCAATATTTTCAAGAGCCCAAGGGTTGGCGTTAGGTCTTTAGTCCCTTGGTGGCTCCAACCGGACATATTCCATGTTTTCAAAAATTTGGTATTTTCTCTCTGTTCGCCTTATTTTTTATTTTGGGGTTTAAATTTGTATTGTTTTTAAATGATAATTAATTTGGAATTTAGAAAACTTTAAACATAAAAGTGTTTGGATTTGAATAAATAATTCAAAACCATTTTCATTTTAAAAATAATTAATGTAACCATTTAAAATATGAACCATTTACAATTAAAATTGAATTAACTTATATTTTTTTAATATCAATTTGGAATTTAGAAAAACTTTAAACATAAGAAGTGTATGGATTTGAATAAATAATTCAAAAACATATTCTATTTTTAAAAAATAATTAATGAAACCTTTTAAAATGAATTAACTTATATTTTTGAATATTAATTTGGAATTTAGAAAAATGTTAAACATAAAAAGTGTTTGGATTTAAATAAATAATTCAAAAACATTTTCTCTTTTAAAAAATAATTAATGTAACCATTTAAACTATGAACCATTTACAATTAAAAATGAATTAACTTATATTTTTTTAATATCAATTTGGAATTTAGAACACTTTAAACATAAGAAGTGTATGGATTTGAATAAATAATTCAAAAACATATTCTATTTTTAAAAAATAATTAATGTAACCTTTTAAAATGAATTAACTTATATTTTTGAATATTAATTTGGAATTTAGAAAAAATTTAAACATAAAAAGTGTTTGGATTTAAATAAATAATTCAAAAACATTTTCTGTTTTAAAAAATAATTAATGTAACCATTTAAAATATGAACCATTTACAATTAAAAATGAATTAACTTATATATTTTTAATATTAATTTGGAATTTAGAAAAACTTTAAACATAAAAAGTGTTTGGATTTAAATAAATAATTCAAAACCATTTTCTCCTGCAACATTGTTCTCCATACCAATGTCCACACACATGCATAATATGGGCACAACATCACAAACTATGCCGTGATTCAGCACATAACATCGGTCATTTGGACTGAAAGCCATGAAACCTCGAACATGATAGGTCATCTTGTGAAGGTTTTTTGAAACATGATCAATATACCAAGTCTGGTATTTTTCCTTGCAACTATGTCACATAATAAGACACCACGCGAAGGATTTTCATTGTTCGGATTTGTTTTGAATTTCTTATGCCCGTTTTGAATTTTTTGAATTTCTAACTATGGTCGAACCGGCGTGGATGAAGATAGGGGACGAGCATCGTTAGAACTTGCACTAGATCTCTGAAGAAACCACATATTGCGAGTCTAAAAATGATTTTTTCAAAAAATCACGGGCGTTAGATCATGTACCTGTAGTACAAACCGATTTACTTCTCCGATTCTACAGACATTTGTCCTTTTACCCGGATGGACGAAAAGGTTTGAGATGTACCGTTGGGAGATAGTCCATGTAAGGTGGTCTAGTATTTTAGGAAAATAGGACGGTAGCATTCGAAACGGCATTTTGGTGGTTACTTCACAACGACCCGTTTTTGCGCTCGAGAAAATGGAAAAGGGCTTTTCCGTGCGACAAAAAGGAAAACTTCCTCCTGCAACATTGTTCTCCATACCAATGTCCACACACATGCATAATATGGGCACAACATCACAAACTATGCCGTGATTCAGCACATAACATCGGTCATTTGGACCGAAAGCCATGAAACCTCAAACATGATAGGTCATTTTGTGAAGGTTTTTTCGAAACATGATCAATATACCAAGTCTTGTATTTTTCCTTTCAACTATGTAACATAATATGACACCACGCGAAGTATTTTCATTGTTCGGATTTTTTTTGAATTTATTATGCCCGTTTTGAATTATCTGAATTTCTAACTATGGTCGAACCGGTGTGCATGAAGATAGGGGACGAGCATCGTTAGAACTTGCATTGGATCTGTGAAGAAACCACATATTGCGAGTCTAAAAATGATTTTTTTCAAAAAATCACGGGCGATAGATCATGTACCTGTAGTACAAACCGGACCCACTTCCTACCGATTCGGCAGACATTTGTCCTTTTTACCCGGGATGGACGAAAAGGTTTGAGATGTACCGGTTGGGAGATAGTCCATGTAAGGTGGTCTAGTATTTTAGGAAAATGGGACGGTAGCATTGTGAAACGGCATTTTGGTGGTTACTTCACAAAACGGCCCGTTTTTTGCGCTCGGAAAATGGAAAAGGGCTTTTCCGTGTGACAAAAAGGAAAACTTCCTCCTGCAACATTGTTCTCCATACCAATGTCCACACACATGCATAATATGGGCACAACATCACAAACTATGCCGTGATTCAGCACATAACATCGGTCATTTGGACCGAAAGCCATGAAACCTCGATCATGATAGGTCATTTTGTGAAGGTTTTTTCGAAACATGATCAATATACCAAGTCTTGTATTTTTCCTTTCAACTATGTAACATAATATGACACCACGCGAAGGATTTTCATTGTTCGGATTTTTTTTGAATTTATTATGCCTGTTTTGAATTATCTGAATTTCTAACTATGGTCGAACCGGTGTGCATGAAGATAGGGGACGAGCATCGTTAGAACTTGCATTGGATCTCTGAAGAAACCACATATTGCGTGTCTAAAAATGATTTTTTCAAAAAATCACGGGCGATAGATCATGTACCTGTAGTACAAACCGGACCCACTTCCTCGCCTACGGTGGGCGAACCGTACTATCGTCGAAGTGATGCGCTACATCGCCGGGGGAGACCATCCTCGCCTACGGTGCCCACGAGTCCACCCGCCACAGGCCCCACACTGTCCCGGCGGTAGCGGCATCGTCTTCCAGGAGACCCCTCTCCCACCCGCCGTGAATCCGAGGCTGGAATGGCCCCTGGTATATGCAATGGATGGGCTGAGGATCCCCGGAGTGGCAGGTGACGATGACGATGATGATGACGACGACGATGAAGACCCTGAAGCTGCGTACTATAGGACTAGGCATGATTATGACTAAAGGGTGCGGCTTTAGGCCTGAGTGTTAGCTAGTCCCGGTTTGTCCCGGTTTTTAATATTAATAAATGTCTTAAGTGTTACCTAATAAATAGAGGGAAATGCCTATATAAAGAGAGGGTTCATATTTAGTCCCGGTTGGAGAAACCAACCGCGACTGAAGGGATTGCGGCAGAGTGGGCCAGGCAACACTAATAATAGGGGTGAGTGTCGACATTATGTCGTGCGGCTTGTACCTTGTCCCGGATGGTGTCACCAACCGGGACTAAAGATGAACCTTTAGTCCCGGTTGGAGACACCAACCGGGACTAAAGATGAGTCAGCACTAATAATAGGGGTGAGTGTCGACATTATGTCGTGAGTGTCTACATTATGCCGAGCTGCTTGTACTATAAATATGCATCCTTGTGAGTCCAGTCCTCCAGCCAGTTTGAGGCATCTCCAAGATGGTTTTAGAGAGCAGGGACACCACTACGGCCAGTTTCAGGGAGATGCCGACGCAGCCCAGTCCTCCGGCATCTCCGAGAAACTGGTCATAGAGGCACTCCCTAATATGTGAAATTAGTTAGCTCCGAGGCGTATTGATCTAGTGTGGCATCCCGCAAAACCACTACTAGAAAATCGCGTTGTTTTTGTGCATTGCATCATCATGACCGCATGCTCATGTCATCATGCCACATTGCATTTGAGCATCGGCATCATCTTGCATTTGCTTGCATAAAACTATTTGCAGAAAAACCTATTTTTGTTTTCTAAACGCCCCGTCTTTGTTCAAACGCAAACCCCGGGTCTCCGGATTATTTTGCTTGTCTGCTATCGGTTTGCAAACGGTGCATTTAAAATAAATAAAATATTAAATTATTTTAGTGGGGGCAGTCGAACGGGCCGATTCGACCCGAACGACCACCCCCAGTCCAAACAATCGGTCCATCCCTAGACCCTTTTCTACCCAACCTATTCTACCCACCCCTCCAGCCACCTCACCCCACCCAATCTCCTCTCGCCACCTCACCCCAACTCTCTCCCTCACCCAATCCCCATCTGCCACCTCAACCCACCCCACTCCCTCACATCCTCACAGCCAACCCCACACCCCTCCCTCTGCCCACGCACGCAACACACACGCGGCCACGCGCACGCCCCCCAGACCGACCCACCCGCGCCTGGACCCCACCGGCCTCACAGCACCCTCCTGGCCCTCTCTCCATGCCTGTGGGTCCCGCCCCACTCCCCTGCCCACGCGCCCCACGGACCCCCGCGTCTCCCTCTCCCTCACTTCTCCTCTCTCCCGACCCCGCCCTCTTCCTCTCCACCGGCAGCCGCGGCACCCCGCCGGGCCGCCTCTCCTGCTCCCTCTGCTGCCGCCGCTCCTCCGGCAACCCCACCTCGCCCTCGCCCCTCCCAGGCGCCCCCACCTCCTTTCCCGCCGGCGCCGCGCCCTCACCTTCCTCCCCTTCACCGCGCCCTACCCGACCTCGCCGGCATCGGGCCTCCTCCTCCCCGGCCGCCACCAGGAACTCGAGGCCCCGCCTCGCCGCTTCCCCTCCGGCATCCTCTCGCCCGCATCCTCTCCTCCGCTGCGCCGCCTTCCTGGCGACCTCGCTGCGCCTTCGCCATGACCCCGTCGCTCCACCGTCGCTCCGCCGCGCCGCCCTCAGCGCCTCCCGCCTCACCGCCGCTCGCCGCTCTGCCGCCCGACCCGCAGGCCGCCCGCCCACCTTCCGCCCGCCAAGGCCCGAGCTTGTCGCCGCCCGCCTCGGCCTCCCTCCGCGACCTCGACCTCCGCCTCTCCTCCTCCCGGCCATCCTCGCAGATCCACCATCGCTTCCTCGGCGCTTGCCGCCGGCGGGCCCGCCGCCGAGCCCCGCCAGCGCCTCTCGCCCTTCTCCGCGGGCCCTCGCTAGCGCCTGCTGTCCCCGAGCAGCTCCCCGGCAGCCCCTTGGTCCAGCCGCCTCCTCCGTCGGCCGCGCCGCCTCGCCGGGCGGTGACCACCTCCGTGCCAAGGCCCCCTCCCGCAGCAACCGAGGCGCCTACCTCCTGTTCGAAACAAGGCCCAACGCGGCAACGCTAGATGCACGCTTCTGAGCAAGAAGACCATCGTCGCCCTAAGCGCCCCTGTGACCCCAGACCCCCCCTCGACAAGATCCTCCTCGACCATTGAACGGGCACCAAGTTCTCCCTCCCGGAACCGTCAAGACACCGTCACAGCCGACATGATCTTCCTCGGTGGCAACGACAAATCGGACAAGGATCACCAAAAATAACTGCCGACAAGATCTTCAGCATGGATAAGATGCCCAGACCCCGAAGACCGATCCCGGCGACCACACATGCGACAAGACCTTCGCCCCGAATGCGGAATCGAGAACCCGAACGCCAAGAACGCCGATGCGGATACGACAAGCACTTCACCCCGGATGCGACAAGTACTCCCTCGAGGACGCCGAGTACTTCCCCCGGATCCGAAGACCACGGATGCGATAAGACCTACCCCCGCTATCCGAGAACGTTTCCGTCGAACCCTGGAACCTGAGACCGACCCCGAACCCCGGAACCCCAAGTTCGTCGAGACCCCCCCTAATGTGTGACCCTTTCTCGAGCCCTATTTTATAAATATAAAATATCAAATTGTTGCATTTAATCATTCATCTCGCATGCATATTTGTGTGGTTTGGGGGCCTTATGCCGATTCACTGCATAATTAAATATGGGGCCCATATGCGGGCAAATCTAGTCTCATATTGGCCTCATTTAAATTGGTGTAGCGAACCGGTGCTGTATTTTGCCATGCTAAAACAACATTTAATATGCGGGGTATCTAAACAACTAGAACCATATATTTAATTGTCGGGACCCCGGTTCCGCTTAATCTTGCCTAATTGCATCGCATCTTTGCCATGTCATACATCATACATGCATCATGCCCGATCTTTTGCCGTAGTATTAAATATTGCATCCGGTGTTTCTTCTAGTGTTTTGGTTCTTCGCGGATAAGGCCGTTGAGTTGATGCGAGTGTCGACCCGATCTTCGGATGAACCTTCGACAATGTTTTCAGGCGAGCATCTCCCCACTTTCTACCTATCTTACTTTTATAGTATTTATTCCCTCCTGTTGATCTATCGCTATCTGTGTCGCGTTGCTCTAGTTTTCGTACCCATGATATCCCTTGCAGCCTTATATTGCCTTGGACACATCCTATTACCTGTTGTTTGGTAGATAGTTTGGACTTGCGCGTTCTAGTCGCTTGATCAAGTGCTGTTGTGTTTTGTCAAGTGCCACAGTTGTTGGTGTATTGCCGCATGTTTGGATGTTGGAGATGATCATGGTTTTACTTATCGTTCACTTTAATTCCTGTTTAACAACTAAAATTGAAGTAAGCAGAGGCATCGGTGGGTGATAGATAATATTTGGTTTCCGAACGCCCACTTGTGTCCCGTAGGACCCCAAGTACTTGATACCTGTTCCTTGATTTATCGCGCTATCCACATCCGGGAGGATTATGGGACCCCCCTGAGCCAGAGCATGATTCATTCTTATTTCTTGGGCCCACAAACTAGTTTGAGGTTTTATTTACTATCCTGTACTTATGCCATGCTACTTCTGTATTTACGATTGTGCGAGGAGCACACTGTACTGTTTAGGAATTGTGACCCGTTTACGCGGTATCGACAAGCCCAGTTTTGGGTTCCCGATGCACACCGGCCCCACAAACCTTGAGTCCGTCTCGGAGCTAGCTTACTTCGTTGCGGGTAAGACTCCAAGGGGTGGCCCCCTGAAATATTTCTGAATCCTGTGATTGCTTTGTCGTGAAAGCCTCGTTGGGTTTTGATTTGGTTTTTCCGAGGTTGATCGAGCGTGTGTTGCTATTGGTGCACCCCGGCCGGGTTAATACTTTCTGAAAGCCGTGTCCGCGGTTATGGACGACTTGGAGCACAGTATCTCGACCATAGACAAGCATAACTAAAGTAGTACTATAAATTTGACTTATAATGACTAGTAATCAGCTTCACTATAATGGAATGGCTAACTAATACTGCCCACAATTGCTTGCTTTGGGTGTCGCTTACGACCATTGTACCTGACTAGTAAGTATTGCAACTACAGCGGAATGGCTAAATAAAAGTACCAACAACTGCTGGGGTTTTGGGTTATCTCATGCTATCTGTATCTGATTAGTAAGTGTTGCAACTATCACGGAATGGTTAACTAAAAGTGCCCACTGCTTACTTTATCAGGATGATTATCTAAACCTGACTAGTAATTGCTGCAATGATAACTGAATAAGTAAAACTGCCAACCGTGTGATTTCCTCGGTTGACTTCCTCGTTTGGTCTCGAGGGGGAAACGCCAGGAAGGGTTTGTTTGAGGATAGTATCAGGTTGGTTCCGAATAGGCCTTTCTTACCCCTCTCTTATAGTCGCTGTTGAATCGAGTCTCTATAGGTTGTTTAGTGCATGCCGCCGCCGCTCACCACCATACCTATGTAGGCGAGGACCGCGAATTCTAGCCTCGCCGTGTCTTGGCCTCAAGATCTTGACGCTCCTCTTTTTCCTTTGCCCTTTGTCGGCACCCCTTTTGTGTAAGCAGGTTTTGAGATCGACGTCGTTACCAGGGTTACCCTTCCGGCTTGGCCTGGGCAGGGTTATGGACGCCATTGGTTATTCTTCAGGGCTCTTAGCCCCATTTGCATCTTGTCCGTAGTCGTACGCTCTATCATTTTCAAGGTGATTTGGATCTTTGTACCTTATATCTGTATTCTTGACTCATGGAGGCGTGTTGTATATATATCTGTTCTGTGGGTCCCATCGAGGACTGTTGTGTAATGTTATTACTTCGTTTTCCACCCGCACGAAAGTGCCTGGTGGGCACCTTTGAATCGTTTTTATGCGGGTTTGGCGGGTTTTCGCTAAAACTTGCATAGGTCCGATTCTGAGGGTATTAAAGAGTGGTATCAGAGCTCAGCAGTTGCGATACCCCACAAGTCCAGCCTGTAGGATAACCTAGCTAACGGCCGAAGTAGAGTGTCAAAACTATTTTGAAAATCGGTTGGATAGTTCTGATTAGGTCTGATTTTACTCCTTACCCCTCTGCTGTTCTCCTCTTACCTCTACGTGTTTTGAATCCGCTCTCTTCCCTTTCTTCGAGTCCAGGATTTCTCGTGGTTGGGATTCCGTCGTACCTTCAGGGTTTCGCTTCCTCCTTGGTAACGGTGTTGCTACAACTGGTCTTCATGCTATCCGAGGAATCTTTCGTCGGGTGGACTTCTCTTTGTTCCTTCTCGTGCCTTCCGGTGTTTTTCGACGCGACGACATCATCTACGCCAGATCCGAAGCAGAGTCTGCATCCCACCTTTGTTTCCGAACCTCGCTTGTCGAGATCTTCAGTCTGATTCCGAGAGTTGGTTGCATAATCCGCCTATTCGTGTGCAGAGTAATGGTTTGGGTGCGCGATGGACTGATCACCATCCGACTACTCTTATCATTTGCTTTTGTACATCGAATTAGTGGATCCAGCAATTTTACTCCGTCCACGGAAGTTAGGGGTGGCTTAATTTGTCGATACCTCTGCCTTCGCCTTTGATTCCCGGAGTGTTCTCTCGACGATCACGGACAACGACCTCTTGTTAGTGGTGTCGTGAGGATCTACACGAAGCGAGAAGAAGCAAATCGCCGGCCTTCCTTCCGGTACCATGAGGCGGATCTCGAGGGCGAGATCCATTGTTAGTGGTGTCGAATTGTGGCATCCCGCAAAACCACTACTAGAAAATCGCGTTGTTTTTGTGCATTGCATCATCATGACCGCATGCTCATGTCATCATGCCACATTGCATTTGAGCATCGGCATCATCTTGCATTTGCTTGCATAAAACTATTTGCAGAAAAACCTATTTTTGTTTTCTAAACGCCCCGTCTTTGTTCAAACGCAAACCCCGGGTCTCCAGATTATTTTGCTTGTCTGCTATCGGTTTGCAAACGGTGCATTTAAAATAAATAAAATATTAAATTATTTTAGTGGGGGCAGTCGAACGGGCCGATTCGACCCGAACGACCACCCCCAGTCCAAACAATCGGTCCATCCCTAGACCCTTTTCTACCCAACCTATTCTACCCACCCCTCTAGCCACCTCACCCCACCCAATCTCCTCTCGCCACCTCACCCCAACTCTCTCCCTCACCCAATCCCCATCTGCCACCTCAACCCACCCCACTCCCTCACATCCTCACAGCCAACCCCACACCCCTCCCTCTGCCCACGCACGCAACACACACGCGGCCACGCCAGACGCCTGACACCCACCCGCTTTGGACCCCACCGCCTCACAAAGACCCTCTCCATGCCATGGTCCCGCCCCACCGCCCACGCGCCCCACGGACCCCGCCTCCTCTCCTCACTTCTCCTCTCCCGCCCCGCCTCTTCCTCTCCACGGCCGTGGCACCCCTGGCCGCCTCCTGCTCCTCTGCCGCCGCTCCTCCGGAAACCCCACCTCGCCTCCAGGCGCCCCTCCTCCTTTCCACGCGCCCTCACCTTCCTCCCCTTCACCGCGCCCTACCCGACCTCGCCGGCGTCGGGCCTCCTCCTCCCCGGCCGCCACCAGGAGCTCGAGGCCCCGCCTCGCCGCTTCCCCTCCGGCATCCTCTGCCTCGCCCGCATCCTCTCCGCGTCGCCCCGCCTCCCCTCTCCGCGAGCTGCCGCCGCCCCTCGGCGACCTCGCGGCGCTCACGACTTCGCCGCCCACTGCCGCTCGCCGCTGCCGCTACCGCAGCTGCCTCTCCCGCCCGCCTCCGCCCCACCTCGTCGCTCTGCCTGCCGCCTCCGCCCGCTCAGGCTCCGCCACCTCCTTCCGCCTCCGGCCAAGGCTCCGAGCTCGCCGCCTCGCCTCCTCCCCGCGACCTCGACCCTCCGTCTCCTCCTCCGGCCAGCCTCGCAGAGCCACCGCCGCTTCCCCTGGCGCCGCCGTTGCCGGCGGGCCCGCCTCGTCGAGCTCCGCCGCGCCTCCTCTCCGGCGGCCCTTCGCTAAGCCGCCTGCTGTCCCGAGTCCCGAGCCCGCTCCCCGCGGTCTGGCCGCCTCTCGCTGCCGCCGCGCCCCCCGCCTCCGCGCTCGGCGGTGACCACCTCCGTGCCAAGGCCCCCTCCCGCAGCAACCGAGGCGCCTACCTCCTGTTCGAAACAAGGCCCAACGCGGCAACGCTAGATGCCTGCTTCTACAGCAGCAGCAGCACCATCGTCGCCCTAAGCGCCCCTGTGACCCCAGACCCCCCCCTCGACAAGATCCTCCTCGACCATTGAACGGGCACCAAGTTCTCCCTCCCGGAACCGTCAAGACACCGTCACGGCCGACATGATCTTCCTCGGTGGCAACGACAAATCGGACAAGGATCACCAAAAATAACTGCCGACAAGATCTCCAGCATGGATAAGATGCCCAGACCCCGAAGACCGATCCCGGCGACCACACATGCGACAAGACCTTCGCCCCGAATGCGGAATCGAGAACCCGAACGCCAAGAACGCCGATGCGGATACGACAAGCACTTCACCCCGGATGCGACAAGTACTCCCTCGAGGACGTCGAGTACTTCCCCCGGATCCGAAGACCACGGATGCGATAAGACCTACCCCCGCTATCCGAGAACGTTTCCGTCGAACCCTGGAACCTGAGACCGACCCCGAACCCCGGAACCCCAAGTTCGTCGAGACCCCCCTAATGTGTGACCCTTTCTCGAGCCCTATTTTATAAATGTAAAATATCAAATTGTTGCATTTAATCATTCATCTCGCATGCATATTTGTGTGGTTTGGGGGCCTTATGCCGATTCACTGCATAATTAAATATGGGGCCCATATGCGGGCAAATCTAGTCTCATATTGGCCTCATTTAAATTGGTGTAGCGAACCGGTGCTGTATTTTGCCATGCTAAAACAACATTTAATATGCGGGGTATCTAAACAACTAGAACCATATATTTAATTGTCGGGACCCCGGTTCCGCTTAATCTTGCCTAATTGCATCGCATCTTTGCCATGTCATACATCATACATGTATCATGCCCGATCTTTTGCCGTAGTATTAAATATTGCCTCCGGTGTTTCTTCTAGTGTTTTGGTTCTTCGCGGATAAGGCCGTTGAGTTGATGCGAGTGTCGACCCGATCTTCGGATGAACCTTCGACAATGTTTTCAGGCGAGCATCTCCCCACTTTCTACCTATCTTACTTTTATAGTATTTATTCCCTCCTGTTGATCTATTGCTATCTGTGTCGCGTTGCTCTAGTTTTCGTACCCATGATATCCCTTGCAGCCTTATATTGCCTTGGACACATCCTATTACCTGTTGTTTGGTAGATAGTTTAGACTTGCGCATTGTAGTCGCTTGATCAAGTGCTGTTGCGTTTTGTCAAGTGCCACAGTTGTTGGTGTATTGCCGCATGTTTGGATGTTGGAGATGATCATGGTTTTACTTATCGTTCACTTTAATTCCTGTTTAACAACTAAAATTGAAGTAAGCAGAGGCATCGGTGGGTGATAGATAATATTTGGTTTCCGAACGCCCACTTGTGTCCCGTAGGACCCCGAGTACTTGATAATTGCTCTTGATTTATCGCGCTATCCACATCCGGGAGGATTATGGGACCCCCCTGAGCCAGAGCATGATTCATTCTTATTTCTTGGGGCCACAAACTAGTTTGAGGTTTTATTTACTATCCTGTACTTATGCCATGCCATCATGCTCGCCAATATGGATACCATCGCCGACCCTGATCGCAGGGCTTGGGTCGCGAGGAGGCAGCAGACCATCTGGGCTCGCAATATTTGAACGGCAATGGCGATAGTGAATGCAACTTTTGGGCAAATCTGCCATTTTTGGACATTGTGTATGATATTGTCCCCTTTTGCATATTTCAGATCTACTGGTCACTTGTTGACGATGTCCAAAGGACGATGGCACACCTCTGCCATATTATTTGATAGTCAATTTATGTGTTATTTGCTTATCAATTTAAGTGTTTTAACTGATTGGCAAAGCCTTGGTTAGCGATGACGCCAAAAAGTGCCAGGACGGACAAATTAATCGTACCGCTGGGTGCGGCTGACCAGACGACCATGGCAGAACCCACGACCCGATCCAAACGAACAGAAATCGATTACATCTCAAGCGATCATAAATGTACGAGCGTCCGCACGTGGAGCGTGGGATCGACAAACAACTTTTTAAGGCGGTGAATAATCTGGACTCCATTATTTGCGAGATCCCCGAATGGAAAGAAAAGCGCGGCATGACATGATCCCACGATGGGACGAACAACAGAAGAAAATTAAGTCAAAGGTCACCGGGAGGTGGCAATTCGACTTATAGATGCAAATATACCCATTATAAGAAAATATATTTTAAAATATCCAAATATTTAGAAAAAATATGTACATATACATTCAAATATTTTTTTTCTGGTTCACAAGTTTTAGGGAGGAAAGAAAATTTTATGTGTAGTGTATAAAAGAAAAAAAAATCACGTGAATATGGCTATTCATTTTTTGTCTTGTTATTATACACGGTACATATTGTGTTCTTTTAACCCGAAAACTTGTGAACCAATATAAATTTTTCAAATGTATATATAAATTTTGTTTTTGAAAATTTTAACATTTTGAAATATATTTTTTCATAATAAATGCATTTGCACTGCGAGCCCGCGGGCCGAAGTGAATATCCGAAGGCCACCCGTGCTTTTGCCATGAAGGGCCGTGCGTCTTGGGGCTCACACCGTCGTCGCCAGCATCGTCACACAAACGAGTAGACAGAGATACATGTGGTGGATCATGTGGTGTGAGCTGTGCCCCATGCTTCCATCACGTTTCCTGCACTTGCCCGTGACCGTTCCTTTCCAGCTTGACTTGATGTTTATCCTATGCGGTGGGACGCTGCTCACTGGCTTTTCTGTATTCTTATTCCATATAAATAGGCTGTTCGATTGCGCATTGCACGCAGCAGCCATCCATGTCGGCGTGGACGAGTTGCATCGGAAGATGACATACACAAAGTTGAGTGAGATCAGAGATGAATATAGTATTAGTTAAAGTAGGAGGTTCTCGTATCAGCGAGATTCAGTCCAGGTTAATCAGTTCCTAATTGAAATTTGTTACCCAAGAGAAAACATATAGACGTGTTTTCAATATACGTATCTAATTTGTGAAGCCCGTCCACCCCGTGTCACCCCCGCGCGGCGGCCGGAGGGAAAACCTAGATCCCATCATAGAGCCTACCCCTCCTATGTCCTCTGCCGTCGGGTTCTTCGTACTCTGCCGGCGGTGGCGGAATGTGTGTGTGGGTGGGTAGGTGTGTGTGTGGGGGGGGGGGGGGGGGGGGGGGGGAGTTCTTCATGACCTTGCGCGGCGGGCAGGCATGGTGGCGTGCTTCCATGCCAGGCCATGGCAGCAACGCTCTGGCTCGACCACGGCATAGCGTGACGGGCGACAAGGTGGAAGTGTGCGCCTAGGTTGACGGCGGCTCTGTTGGCCAAATTCTTCGGGCAGAGAGGGCTTACGACGATCGCCTCTGCCTTGGCTGCTGTAGATGATGACGCAATGGAATAAATCTTGTCAGATCTTGTTGCTCTTTGAGCATTATGACACAAATCTGCTTCATCTTGGCGGTCGCTGATGAGTTATGGTTTTCCTCTCGGAAATTTCCACAGTTTGGTGCATGACGTTACTAGATATCTTGAGAAGAATCGATGTGGCCATGCATGCCCTTATTATTTAGGTGAGGCGCGAAGCTTCGTCTTCTTGTCAGTGCCATGAGACATGTCTTGATATTAAAACTGACAGAGATGAAAGTCATGGTGGTTGCGATCAAAGGTTGGTAATGATGGAGAGGGTATTAGTTGCGATGAAGATAATGCGGCACAGGATCTCCATCACTCCATGTGTGTCACAACCTTGGCTAGCGGGGGTGACAAGGATTGCATTTTTGGCCATGCTCATCTAGTACCGAGTCACGATTTCAGGTGAGAACCCAAGGTCTTGCCTCCATCGGTTGTAATTAGTGTTAGTTTTAAATAATAAAACACTATAAAATAAATATCATGCTATATGTAGCGAATATACATGTTCATGAGTGTCGGATAAAATATCTACCATGAAGTACTCCATGAAATTTTAAAACGTCGAGTCGTCGACCAGCAGTGGAAGGATCCTTCCCATGGCTAAGTTAGATAACACCCTGTTTTATTCAGTTGCACCTACGACTTGAATCTGGGTGGACGAGCTCCCACCTTGACGTCAAACCCCAAGCCAAGTCTTGGTTCATGTGAAATTTAACATCCACGAACCACAAAACGACATGCATTGGTTATGCTTTTTTAAATGCATTTTCATTATAATAAATTTAAAACAATTAGCAAAAATAAATACTCCCTCTGTCTAGAAATAAGTTACATTTTAGTGCTTAGATACATGCGAATTTAGAAAAAATCAAGTTACTTATTTTCCATATGGAGGAAGTATTTAAAATTTAAAAGAAAATACGATGTTTGAAATCTTATTAATATAATCCTAACATTAGGTGGACCATAGGAAATCGCTAACATTAATTTCATCTAAATTAAAATTGAATAGATTTTGCTTTTGGCTTATTTCTAAAAGCTTGAAATCATAATCATGCCTACCGTGAAGTGATAAATTGTTTAAATAGCTCACTTAGCTATGTGGAGAATAAAGTAATAGATAGATAGATACATTCTTCGTGCCCTTGTGCGGCGGGCGGGCACGGTGGCGCGCTTCCATGCCAGGGCATGGCGGCAACGCTCCGGCTTGACCGGGGCACGACCCATGACAGGCGGCAAGGTGGTGATATGCGTCTAGGTTGACAGTGGCTCTGCTGGCCGAATTCTTCTGGCCTAGGTTAACGGGGCAGAAAGTTTACTAGGTGCAAACAAAAGATCAATAAGAGTACAGAAAAAATTTAAAAGTTAAAATTTAAAAGGTGAGGACAAATGTTGAAGACGCCATCATGTTTAGGTAATACGAATGCAACACTACACCAGGAGATTGTCAGTCTATCAAAGAGTGATGAAAACTTTAAAAACAGTTGAAACGATTGCAATGGTCGTCTGTTCTTCTTCATGTAACTTAGAGTCGTTTTATGTTGTTTCTAGGATTGTCTCACAGCTGTAGGCGTCTGTTTGCGACTCTGAAATCTGTAGAACTTGTGTATTGTTGTACTCCCTACGCCTTAAAATATATATCGGAGATTTATTAAATTTTGATATCAATTTTAATAAATCTCCGATATCTATTTTAAGACAGAGGGATACAACCTTATTTTTCTATCTATCTAAGCAGATCCCCTGCATGGTTTGAAACAAAAGAGAGAAAGAAAGCACACTGGTCAACAGCTAGCAGTGTGTGGCGACTACCCACCCAAATCTGCCAAACCACCACACACACTTCAGCACACCAATCCGGTCCCGCCGCCAGTTAATCCAGGTCTGAACTCTGCTGCACCCATATTTCTCAGTTTTCCGGTATGAAGAGGAGGAGAGAAAAAGACGGGTCTTGCGTGTTCGGCCCTTCTCTGCTCCCCAGCAATGTGGGAAGATTCCAAATGTTAGGCCGGCCGGCTGGCCGTGTGACCCCGCGAGAGCGGCATCAAACCCTTGTTCCAGGAACTTGCATGAATCTGTGTCGGCTCCTTGTGTCTGTCTCTCGGCCTGGACTCTCGCGAGGATGGCATGAATCATATGATAGACGTGGCCGGAGTGAACGCGAGAATGACAAATGGAACCGGAGAATCAGTCAGCCAAACGGTAACCTGTAAGTAGCGTTTGTCAGTCCAGCTATTAACAAGCCGTCAGGCTGGTTAAAAAAAAACAAGCCGTCAAGCCTTTCTGACCGATCGTGTTTCATGCTTCCGTCTCAATTTAACTGATTTCAGGTGTATCTACGTACTAAAATGCGTCTACATCGTCTGTATCTAGCCAAAATGAAATTAGTTATTTTAGGACGGAAAGAATAGTACATATGTTTGAGAAAGTCGTCCCGCTGTAGCCGGTGTCGGTGTCTTATCCGCTCATGAGCGTGGGATCGACGCTTCCGCTAGACCCATTGTGGGTTGGGTTCGGCCTTGGGGCGCCGGATACCAAAATATGTTGCGCCAGGGCCAAAAAAGAATTGGAGGGTGGGCTGGACGCGATTTTCAGCGCCGGCGGCCCTGATATCCCTTTAGGTGGACTTTATGGACCCCGAGTGGAGATGCTCTTAGCTGAGTAATTTTTTTTGTGGGAGGAGGGGGGAGGGGTTGGGTGGATAGAAAATCTCATGATATTACTTAAATTGCAAGAGTTGCGCATCCAGCCCATTGGTGGCCCAAATATGCAGATCTAACTGGTCAGGGCGATGCCTTCAATCATGGGAGCACTGCGCCGCCGGGTCGGCTGTGTCATCGCCACCGAGAACTGCCATGGGGACTACGATGGGGGCTTGAGGTTGGGAAGCCCACGAGGAGGAGCGGGTGCTGACTCATAGTTCGCCGCCTGACGATGGGTCTATGTCACCACTGTCCACAAGTCGGAGGGGATCACGAGGCTGAACCATCCTAGAGCAGGAATCTTGGCAGATTGTGCGTTCGCCGGCGGCCACCGGATCTAGGGCTGCCACTGTGCTGTGGGTAAATTTATACTAAACATTATTACTTTTAAAATCTTAACTAGTTTTAAATTGTACAATTATATAATATAATCTTACTTTTGTATTTAACAACAATTTAATCACGTAATAATATGGGAACTCCAAGTCACAACTAAAATATTTAGTACTAAAATAAAAATATATTTCCATGGTAATAATATTACTTGTTTTAGTCTAAGATAGTTTGTTCAGTTGTATTTTGTATTTTTATGAATCTAAATAAGCAGAAAAACTCACACACAAAAATCCATCTATAGAGAAGTTTGGGCCACTCAAATTCTTTGTATTAAATTTTTATTTATATTTGTATTTGTATGTGTATGTGTATGTGTATTTTAGTAGATCCATAGAGGATTCTACTGTACATGAGTCTATCAAATATCTCAACAAAGGTTCGCAGGATGTCAGAAAATTGCTTGGTTTGGACTAGTGAGAATTTCTGTTACTATACACGTACTTCACAATCACTATGTTGCATCACTATCTCGAGCCTTCCCCCTATACTGTCCAGTTCATCATCGTTGCATCTCTCCTCTCCCGTATCCAATGATCATTGCCACTTTCCCATAAGGTACGACCGCCAACTTCTAAATCCTATGGTTTCAGACTCTGAGGCCCTTCCCATGAACCCTAATGCAGTGGTAGCCGTAGTTAGAGGTAAGTGGCGGGTAGAAGGAGGAGAGGAATGAGCAACTTTGTATCCAATGGCAGCTTGTGATGGGGGCAATAGGAGTGGAAAGAACAAACCCATTAGAGCATCTCCACTCGTCCCCCCAAACGGCCTCTGGCGTGGCTCGATTTTGGGTCATATGGGGGGCGGGGGCGCCAGATAAGTTCATGATTGGGAGGTTGGCTGCCTATGTGTCATACGCCCAATAGTCCTGAAATTTATTTATTCGGCGATTTTATTACATGCTTGAAAAATAAAATTAGTCACAATCATGTCTAGTTCGGTAGTAGACTGCTTCCGGGTTGTCGTCGTCATCGCTTGCTGCGCGTGGCTGGAACCTAAGTCCTTCCACGTTTTGATGCGGGTAGCAAAGACCATCGATCAGTACAGGCTATGGGAACCGGAGGAAGCTGCTGCTGCAGCAAGCGACCATGTCGTCTTCCACATGGTACAAAGAGGCGCGCATGGCCGCGCACTGCCCTGGGAACTCCTCCTGGTCGCCGGTGCATCCAAGTTGGCGCCAGGCCATAGTGTATTCCGGAGGCACCCACCACTCCGGCCTCGAAGTCAGGACGCCCGGAGGTGGGGTGTCTCGTTTGCGAGGACGACATGCCTGCGGCAGCCGCTGCCCTTGATGGGGCTCCGCGGTGGCTGAAAGTGCGGGTACAACATGCGAGGGTGATCTCCTTCGGCGATGTGGCGCATCACACCGGAAAGTGTATGGTTCAACCACCACAGCTGCCAACCGGCTTCGTTGTGGTTTGCCGAAGGAGGGATGCTGCAGTGACCCAGCATACCACTGCATGTGTAGTACACTATAGTCGATGACATGACACTTACAGAACACTGTTATGCAAATATCACATGCCTCAGAGTGGTATAACAGAAACATTGCGGGTCCATATTACAAACATACACACATTATTATTACAATACCAAAAGATGAGTACTTCAAGTGATTCAAACTTACAAACCAAACTTAAGAAGTTTCAGCAGAAGAACAACGTTCAAACTCATTTCCAGAATGAAGCTCAACAGCTTATTATATAAAGTTTGTGCTGCTCGGCTCATCTCAACTACTATATAGTTATAGGCAAATACTCGGACTCATTTCCCTCCACTACGTAGCATATCTCGTAGTCCACCGCTTCCACTCATACGGACATGTCCGGTTCCTCGTAGTAGACATCCTCTTGTCCTTCAGTAGCGTACATTGGAGTGTCTTCTGACTCCTTAGAGTCTAAGCAGGGGATCAAATGAAAGAGTGAGTAACAACGTTACCCAGCAAGTTTATTATATGCAAGGTGGGAAGTTTGATGCTCTATCTACCACCTCGGACTATCAGTCCTTGGCATTATGCAGTTTTCGTAAACATTTCTTAAAAGATTGATTTTATTATAAAAAACTATGCCCATCAGCCTTCATAGGTTGACCAGAACTTCATGAAGTTCCTTTCCTGCCGCGTTCGCGGTTCCTTCCCAGAACAGGGAGTAACAAGTTATAGTTCTTACACTCTACAGAGGTGCGTTGCTTTACCTATGAGAGATCAAATCCTTGTTGCACAAGCGAGCGTACTTTTCCATCCACAATTCCGTGATGTGGGGCCCAGTAGCTGATCCAAGCCAATCACTGTCCTTCTCCGCAACCCCACATGGAACACGAATTCCCAAGCAGGAATACCTCCGTTAACCCCCATATACGAGATATAACCTTGGCAACCCCTTGGATACTCCAGTGATCATATCATGTTCCTGGCAACCCCCACCAAAGTGGCGGATCTACCTCCAACAGCCCCTCACGAATAATCTAGACACCACTATCACGGGGTGATGACCCACAAGTATAGGGGGTGTATCGTAGTACTTTCGATAAATAAGACTGTCGAACCCAACGAGGAGCAGAAGGTATTGACAAGTGGTTTGGATCAAGGATTCACTGTAAATACTAGGAAACGGATTTTTAAGGGTTTTTGGTAATGCAGATAAATAAGGTGCGAGTAAATAAAAGATAATAATAATAATTGCAGCAAGTGGCCCAATTCTTTCTTTAGCAAAGGACAAGCCAGTTGTATTACTTAAGATGGCCAAACATTCTCGAGGGCACATGGGAATATTGTCAAGTACTTTCACTTTATATAGTTGATTAATCTTCTTTGGTTGGACAAGTGTTGTGTGGGTGAACCTATGCTAATATATTGACCTTACTTGGACTAATACATACTTGTGATTATATCTCTTGCAAGCATCCGCAACTACAAGAAAGTAATTAAGATAAAAACATAACCACAACATTAAACTCTGAGATCCTACACTCTCTTATGCAATGGTTTCCTAATGGGGGTTTAGGTTTCTGTCACTTCGACAACCCCACGATTAGTAGCCAAATACACATGTATTCTCCTAGGCCCATAAAGGTGAAATATCATACAGTCGACGTTCACATGACACCACTAAAACATCATTAGAAGAATAACATCACAACTTAAATATCAAACCATTAAATATTACTTAACATGATTCCACTACTAACAACATGACTTCTCCCATGTCCTCAAGAACTAAACGAACTACTCACGAGACATCATATGGATCAAGATTAGAGATGAAATAATGATAATTGACAATCTGAACATGAACAATAATTCAATGGATCCACTCAATAGCATCAACTACACCAAGTAATCAACATCGGGAAAGTTTCCTCTAAGAACTATGCAAGATTCAACACAATTGTTATAGCGGTACGACGTGGTGATGATGGTACTGGTGGTGGTGATGATGAGGATGATCAGAACCTGAAACACACATTAAAAACTAAATTTTCTCCGCTGACGAAGTATTAGCGTTAGGTAAAGCTAGAAAACTATCGAATCAGGACAAAAACCCTCAATAAAGACCATAAAAAATGTGTCGAATCTCACGACTATCAGGCTCCTAGATGTAGATACACCCATTGCCAATAAGGCATATTTAAAAATGTTGAAAATTTTGAGAAAAATATTCGGATGTATATTTTGATATTATATGTTCGTATACCAAGTTTCACGAAAAAAAGGACATTTTATGTTGATTGTATAAAACAACAATTTTTTGTGTTGCAAAATAGTTTTTTACAAGACATTTTTTTGTCTTTTTATACAGACCATAAAAAATATCTTCTAACTGCAAAACTTTGTGTGAGGATGACATAGCATACCCGGGATTTTGTTCCAGAATTTTTCAATATTTTGAAAATCATATAAAATATATTTTTATAATAGGTGTATTTAGACACGGAAGCCAAATCGCAAGGTCACCGGTGTTTTTGCCATGAAGGGCGGGTAAAGTAACTTTTCCGAGCCATGCATGCGTCTTCGAGCTCACACCGACCGGACACAAGACGGTGTGTGTGAGCATCTCCACTCGTTGGGCGAACCCAGACCGAAAATCGGACCTTTTTTTGGCCGGACGAAACATGTTTTTGGCCTAGGTACGCCCAGTTTCCTACTCGCGTACCCAGGCCGAGTTCCCAAGTGAAAGAACATGTTGGGCCCCCATGTGTGGTTTTGGTAATTAATAACAATCTTTATGGACTAATGTGTGTATTAAGTTATACTTGTAGGATTTGTCCATTGGCATCGCTTGGAGCTTGTGTTGGCTTCAAGGTCGATAAAATGCAAAGAAGATATGTTGTGCAAGCTCAATATGCGAGGTCGATGATGAGGAATTAAGAAAGGCGTTCCATCTTGAGAAGGGCAAGACCGTCTACATCGAGCTCAAGTGGAATGCTCAAGGCAAAGGTATAATCTTGATAGGTTTTCCCTTTTGCCGGTCTCTTGTTGTGTGTAGGAGACCGGGTTTAGGATAGATAACCGTACTATTAAGAGGGGCTCTCGTATAAGTAATTCGGTCACATCGTTCGGAGAGAGCTCAAACCTTTGCATACTTGCATCGTCGCATTTGGTTATTATTTGGTCTTATCCATGTGAGGATATAGAGCTTGTGGTAATCTCCATAACAAGCTCTTGTTCATCAAAATCGGATCTCCTATATGTATTTTGTTGCGATTTTCTTTTATGCGGCTTTTCGGTTTCTCACCAAGTGAGGTATCTCACATTATATTAATTGATACACTCCAACTTGGTGATAATCAATATTTCCACTTTTTATTGGAATGCCCTTGTTGTCCTCTATCCAACGCAATTGGAATCGGGTCAATCGGAGTCTCCAATCAAAATTTATGACCGTTTGTATATTTACTTTATTTAAATTGAAAAAAAAATATCTTGTCTGGGCCGAGAGGTACTACCGCAGCCCAGTACCGCTCGTGTCTGGCGCGCACAGCCCACTTCAATCTCGCCCGGTACCATTTTCCGGTCCTACCGGACCGGCCCGGTAGTACCGCCCGGGTGGGCCGGTACTACCGGCCGGCCCAGATTCTTTCTTCCAGATCCAGATCTCACTGGCCTGCGCTGCGCCGCCTCATTGGCTGGCCGCACCGCTTTGACCCGCTCTCATGGCGTGTTGCTCGCGTTATGCTTGGCATAGGGCTCATTGCTGCTGCTCTCACAGCGTGCAAGCGTTGACTGGCACACAGATGCGTTGCTGGCGCTTAGCGTCCTGTCCCACCTGCCCTGCACGTGCGCACCCTGCTGCGCTGCTCCCCCATCTGCGCTTGCTTTTTTTCTGGAGCTTTGAGAAAATTGCCCAAACGGCTAGATTTTTGGGCCCCTATTTAAGTCATTGTCCGGTTTTCAGTTTAATAAGCTTCTTTCTTATCTATTAAGCTAAGCTTTGTCCACACTTGCTCTAGATTTTGAATCTTGCCTAATCTCTTTCCCTCACATGATTCTTGTCCATATTTGAGTGGAAGAGAGAGGAGATCTAGATCCGTGTTTTGACCTAACCGATTCATCTCTTTGTGAGTGCATCTCTTTGACCTAACCCATATGTGTCTCTCTTTGATTCCTCCTCTCTTGTTCCCCCAATAGCTTTAGTAGCTTTGTTGGAACTTGAGAGTGAGGGATTTGAGCATCTTTATGGTGTTCTTGCCATTTGCATTTGGTGCATCGGTTTGAGTTCTCCTCGGAGGATTTGGTTTGAGTTGCTCATTGGAGCTTGTCCCTCTTAGGTTCTTGGAACCCTAGACGGTTTTGTGGTCTTGGTGGCATTTGTTGAGGCCTTTTGTGGCGTTTGTTGGGAGACTCCAATTAAGTTGTGGAGAAGTGCCCCAACCTTGTGAGAGGTTCCGGTTGCCACCGACAAGTGCACCGATAGTGGAAGCGTGGATCGATCCCGTTGGGGTGAGATCCACCGGAGAATAAGGGAGGCCTTTTGTGGCGTTGGTGGTTTGATACCACCCCCTCTCCAAACGAGACGTACTCCATGTTGGGAGGAACTCGGTAAAATATCGGTGTCCCCGCGTGCCTCGGTTATCTATATATCCGAGCTCTTTACTTATGCACTTTACATTGTGATAGCCTTCGTGCTTGAAGTAAATTATATCTTGCTATCACTTTGTTGCTTGTATTGCTTATCATAAGTTGTTGGTGCACATAGGTGAACCTTAGTTGTTCTAGGTTGTGCTTAACAAAGTAAACACTAGTTTTATTCCGCCTTTGTTGAGTCTCTCTAGGAAAAGTTTAAATCGCCTATTCACCCTCCCTCTAGGCGACATCTGTATCCTTTCACCAAGTTCGGCTAAAATTCATTAAAGATGGGCGAATTTCATTAAGTTGGGCGAATATAGGCGGATTACATCAAATTTAAACTAAACTAGTACATAATAAACTTAAAAAAGGCCGCCCCGTGGCCTCCGTCGGTGCCTTCGCCGTTCTACATGCCAAAGTTGTTGTAGAACGCCGCGTAGCCAGGATCGGCGCGGCCTTCATCCTCGCCGCTGTCATCGTCGTCGTTGCTCGGCGGCTGGTTCTGGCGGGAACTCCCCTGGCCTGGGTCGCCGAACCTCCACGGCTGGTAGGATGGGCCTTCATCCTCGTCATCGTCGAGGAGAGGCGTGGTAGGCGAAGCTCGCGCCGACAACGCCTGCCGCCGCCGCCCGCTTCGCAGGCCAAGGATAAGGCCGCCCGCTTCTCCGTCCTTCTGGACCATTCTGTGATGTCCGGCGAGAGGCTCCACCGGCAGCGGGCGCGCTGAAGTCGCGAGCGATCGCTCCAAATGTCCTCACGGGCGCCGTCTTCGGGCGGCCGAAGTCTTCGCCTTAGGCGGGCGCATGGCGGTTGGCGGCGTTGCCGCCGTGGCTCGCCGATGACGATGCCGCGCGAGCGTGTCCGCGGCGGCGAGCCCGCCGCTTGATCGCGTAGCCCAGCGAAGGTGCGCGATGTAGCGCCGAGCCGAGGAGTGATGCCGAGGCGGCGAGGAGGAGCTCATGCGGCCATCCTCCTGGCATCCGATTCACGGAGGACGCCATCGACCTCGCCGGCGTGGGAGTTCGCGGGAAGCCTAGACGCGGCGTGTTGCCAGCGTTGATGTGCTCCAGAACCGCCCTCAGCGTGCGGCCTGGCGCACTCCACCAACGCCGGTGACCCGCCGAGTTGTTGCGCTTGGGCGGCGACTTGTTGGGCGGCCCTTCGTGGCCGGCGAGCTCCTGGGCGCGGCGATTCGCGAAGAACTCCTCCCAGTATAGGAGGTTGTCCGGCGATTCGGCGGAGGGGTCGTCCATGGCCGCGATATACTCCTGTATCTCGTACGGCAGCTCCTCCGGCGTCGGCGCCGGCGGTATAGGGATGCCGCCGGCACTGAGCTTCCACCCCGGAGGGTTCCGTGTGTCCAGCGACGCCATGTAGCCGGCCTCGTACAGCAGGCGTGCCTCCCAGGCCTGCAAGGTGCGCCGGCCGAAGCCGTTCGCCGCCGCACCGTCACCGGGGTATCTCTCGGCCATGGCTGATAGGGAGGGGAGAGTGAGTGAGAGGGGAAAGTTCGCCGGAGTTTCGGGCTGGTGGGCTAGAGGAGCTGTGAGAGAGTGTGAGGGTCTCCGGCGAGGGGTACGACTTATATAAGCCGGGGTGGGCGGCGAGGGCGGGAGGGGTGTAGCGGCGACGACGGGAAAAAGGGAAACAGCGGAAAGTTAGTGCCTGCCGGTCCATCGCGGGAGCCGAGGCGGCGGCGGTGGCGCCGCAATTCGGCGACGCGTGGCCGACGCGACAGGCACTTAATGTCTGGCGGTCGCCGCGTGGTTCCGAGGATGACGACGACTCGGCTTTCGTCGCTGACTCGTCACGGTCTGCTTCGCTTTTTTTTTTCTCGAGTTTCTTGTGTCCGCGTTCCTGTATGCATTCGAACCTGGTTCGCAGGTAGTCAACAAAATTGCTCAAATCCCAAAATGATTTTGACACACGACTGGTCTAATTTTCGGTGTCCGGCCAAATTTCAACGTTCGGATCGGGGTCGTGAATAGACGAGTGGAGATGTTATGAATGGATCATGAGATCCGTCGTCGCCAGCACCGTCACACAAACGAGTAGACACAGATACATGTGGTGTGGATCATGTGGCGTGAGCTGTGCCCCATGCTTCCATCACGTTTCCTGCACTTGCCCGTGACCGTGACTCCCTGACTGTTCCTTTCCAGCTTGATGCTTATTCTATGATGAGGTGGGACGCTGCTCCCTGGCTTTTCTGTATTCTTATTCCTATGGCCCCGTTCGTTTAATCCCTCGAAGATATGGTTTGCACTGGATTGAGGGCCGATCATGGTTTTCCAACCAAGTCCAATATTGTTTCCAGCCCAGCAAATTCGTAGCGTTCGTTTAGTTTCAGTGGGATTTTCAGCCCAGCCTATCTAGCCCACCTTCCACTGATATCACCTCGAATTTTTTTTATCGCTACAGGGCCTGTAGAATATTTCCAAGACACAAAGCTGAGTAACAGCACGCGAAGAAGGAAACAGGAACATGATTAAGCCTGATTGTTTGTGCTGTGGCTGGCTGTGCAGCTGTGCAGGGAAAGCTCCAGTGTAGGAAAAACTACTTATCTGAATTTGACTGTTTGGCAACTTGACTGGCTGTCTGGCTCTGTGCTAAATAATTGTCTGTAATATCCCTAAAATTAATATAACACGTAAATTTTACTATTGAAGTGTATAAACGCATATATTATTATTACATACCATATGTCACATATTGGTTTGTCCAAAATACATATCCAACCATTAAACAAATAAAGATAGTCGCGTAATGAACATAGATACATCCACACTGATCATCTTCTTCTAGCATTATATAATGCAGTAGCGATGCGATCACGTGTTGAGTTCATGTCTACTGTGTGTAGTCCACTAGGATCTGTATCACCGACTGATGTTGCTGATTGACTTTGGACCTTAGGCAGATAGTTCTCATCTGTATCACACCGATCAAACTGCTTGTCGCGTAAGTTGGAGTCTCTAATGAAATTGTGAAGCGCTATGCAAGCAAGAAAAATTATTTTCTGAATAACCAGACCGTAAGAAGGAATATACTTCAATATGCGCCACTTGTTTTTCAATATACCGAAGACACGCTCGATAGCATTCCGGAGCGATGAGTGTAGATAGTTGAAAATCTCTTCCCTATTTGTTGGTCTCCCTTCTCGACAAAAATCCGGTATGTGGTATGTATTCTGCTTGTAAGGATCTAAGAACCCTTTTCTATTTGGATAACCAGAATCAACAAGATAATATGTATCTGCACATGAACGAAAAAAATCAAACATCAACGACAATGCATTTGTAAATATATGTGTACCATGTTGATAAAGATATAGAATATTACCAACAGGAGGGGTCGGAAACTCTATTGGATACTTCTCAATGGAGCGTTGTAGAATGCGTGTATCATGCGCTGAACCAGGCCATCCAGCAACAACAAAGGTGAATCTCAAATCGAAGTCACATATCGCTAGAATATTCTGTGATGTGTAACCATGCCTTCCTGTATGGTTAACCACCTCTTCTGCAGGCACTTCAACTGGAATGTGTGAGCCATCTATGGCGCCAATGGCATCTTTGAAATGAGGCCAAAAGCGTGCATCTTGAAGTCTTGGATGCACATCCTTGAACTCTCGATCTACTGACTTTATGTTATCCTTACCCAACTTGTACAAGCAATCCAAAACCATGTGAAACTTCCTATGAATTGTTTCAGTTGAACGACAAAAATGGTTCTCAACTTGGCTAAATGACTGTGGTCCTCTAACCATCCATAGAAACATAGCTAGGCATTCAACGGATGTCATGTCTCTAGTTGACTTAAACCCATAGCTAGAAACTAGAAGGTCGTGCAATGCATGAAACACATCAGGGTACATTCTAAACATTTTGTAGCATCTTTTCCTATTTCCAAGTTGTTCATTCACCCATTCAAGACCAGTTTGTTCCGGAACCCTCCTAGGTTCTTTATTCAAGTACTTCTGACTATAGATATTACCATAATATTCCAACACGGCAAGGTCATGCACCATTCCGAGCAACTGTAGTGTCTTTTCTAGTTCATAGTCACGATCATCACCACCACCATCCATCTACAAAATAATTAGAACATGTCAAAATCAGCAAATGATTCACAAAATAATTACTATACATGCAAAAATCATCAAATGCTTCACACAATAATGACTAGACATGCATCAATCATCAAATGCTTCACATAATAATGACTAGACATGCAACAATCATCAAATGTTTCACACAACAATCATAATGGTTGGCAAGTTTTACAATGATCACAAATAGTCTCGACAAAATAAATAAAGAAAGAATAATAACAAATATTCTCCAGCGGATACATAGTACACACAAGTTCTGAAATGACAACAAAGCAATTACACATCTACTTGTTCATCTCATCATGGGTCCTCTGGAGCCAATCGAGCCTGCCCGCAGTCGTTGCAAATTCTGTGAACACCTCTCTATGATCCCTGTTCATAGCTAGCTTGCCAGCAGTGTACATGATAGCAGTTCCTTCACTCACTCCACAATCTCGAACCATTCCTAAAAACTCCTTCATAGTTGGGACCTGATCATCCTTGCTGCTAGAACTTCCTTCAGTGTGCCTTGATACAATTGTGTTCAGTGCATTGTTGTAAGCCGAGAAAAAAATCCTTCTCCCCATGCTTGCGTTTCCCTGTTCCCATTTCATTCTCTACATGATTGCGTTTCGCTATTGCATTATTGTAAGCCGAGGTATCATCATCAAGCATTATTGGAGCCTCATTGCCATTTCCTTCTTCCTGACCTGCAATGGCATCTGATTGTCCATTGACATGTGCCTTCCTAAACATAACATCTTGTTGTTCCAAGTTGGGAGGTGGCCCATTCCTAAATTTTGCATGGTCAGGGCGAATCTGAAAATAAGAACATAATAGAGAAATCAGTCCGATGATCAAAATAACAAATACAAAGAAAGGGCAAGTATAGAAAATGGGAACTTACCGCTATGTGATTCTTCCACCAATCATCATCTGCATCCACAGTTTTTGTTATAGGATCCCAACCAAGCCCGGTCGCATTTTGCAGTTCCATCCACCCCATGTAATCCTTCTTTAAAGCATCACATTTGTTCTTGAATTATTTCTGCGTTAATCTTTTCCCTGTTTTTTCGGCAAATTTATCTCCAAGATTCTTGTACCCCTTTCTACTCAAGCAACCCCCATCCCTATTGTTGCCATTCACTTCCTCCATACAAATGTCACAGAAAAGTCTAGTGTGGTATGGAACCCCAACCATCTTCGACATTTCAGCAATACCAACACGTAGCAATACTACAACAAGCAACATAATTTCAGCAAGACCAACACATTATTAGCACTAAACATCATCAAATTGGTCATTCGGTTTGAAGTGACATCAAGTTTTCAAACATCACAACATCAACAAATTTTATAGCAGTACAACATCTAACAACATCCCACATCAAGAAATTTCATACCAATACAACATCTAAATTTCAGATCAGTACAACATCTAAATTTCAATAGTATCCTCACCTATGCAATCGGATGAGGGAGGCCTTCTTGGCAGCAGGGAGAAGGACCGTCGGGCAGTGGGGAATGGCAGGGAGGAGGGACTCTGCTGGTGGCAAGGAGGAGGCAGGGAAGATGGTCTTTGGGAGGCGAGGAGGTGGGTGACGACAGCTGGCAGGAAGGAGACAGGGAACATGGGGTGGCGGCGGGCGACGGCGAAGGCGGCGACGGAGACGAAGGCAAAGTGAGGGCGGCAGGCGGCAGGAGGAGAGAGGAGGCGTGGGGGTGGCGGCGCTAGCGAGAAAACCTATCGCGAGGGAGGCCTCGCGTACGGTTCCTGGCGCTGGGTCGGCATTTTTTTTTTGGGAAGCGGGTCGTTGGGTGGCATTATGTTGTAAATTAGGTAAATAACATGTCCAAGTAAAAAAACGGTTCGCCTGCAGCTGCGGGAAGTTGCGGGAAGCACCCCTAGACGTGCTTTGCCTGATAGGTCTGTTTTATAGAAGTACTTTACCAAAAGCCCAACGTACAGCTGCCCGTTTGTTTCGTTTTTCTGGCTTTTTCCAGTGGATAAGTGGTCAAAAGCCCAAACAAACACCCCCTAATAGAAGGACACTACTACGCGTCCCCTTCGGCAGGTGGTTTTCATAGTCAACCACATGCCCACTCTTTTATGTCTAAAACCCCGCTTTTGCTACAAAACAGTCCGTTTTTGCTACAAATAGCCCCGCTTTTGCTACATGTAGCAGAAAAGGATTCGGTCCGGAAAAATAACAGACAGACTAGGTCTCGCCGGAGACCTCGCCGGAGACCATGTAGCAAAAAAATTGAACTAATGTAGCAAAATCGACTTCGCTAGAGAATCGCCAGGAGATCTCGCTGGAGACCTCGCCGAATAACTCGTAGCAAGAAGTTTGCACTATTGTAGAGAAATCAGAAAATAGATGTAGCAAAATATTTATGCTAATATAGCAAAAGCCGACTTCGCCGGAACAAAAACTTGTAAGAAAAAAAATGCCATGTATCAACGCCACTCGTCGTAGATAGCAACACCAAAAGCCATATGTAGCAGGGATGGTCGCCATGTGTAGCAGGGCCTCTCGCCGAAGGTAGCAAGGTCGGCACATGCAGTAGCAGTGCCCGCTCGTCGGTAGCAGCGTCCGCATCCTTGTAGCAGCAGCGTCGCGCGCCATCGAAGCAGCATGGTCTAGCAGCACCGGTACCCCTTTGCAGCAGGAGTGGCCACCCATGGCAGAAATGTAGGCTGTCCTATGTAGCATCTCTGGCTGTCGATGAAAGCATGGCCGTCCACCGTCATCTCCCCCTGGTAGCACCTCCATTGTTGGCTCGCGACGACGAGGCTGAGGCGAGCACATCCGGAAGGTCAGCAGCGGTGGTGTGTGGCTTGTGTGGTGGAGGCGTGTAGCTTGGGTGGCGACAGAGCGTAGAGTCGGGGGCGCGTTTCTGGGCAGAGGCACCTCTGGATGTTGGGAGACGCCATGGATGAGCTCTCCCATGGCAGAAGTAGAGGGAAACAGAGAAGAACGTGATAAAAAAAGTGATAGGGAAGGGATAAGGAGGAGGAAAAGTGTCGGTGGTGGGCTCAAGGAAGAGGCACGTGTACGCAAGGCCGGTGTGTCGATCTGTTCGACTCGAAGGATGGACGCGAAAATATTTCCGGGGGAGGCTAATCATTTTCTTTAATAGAACGTCTGAAAGGTGTACACGTGATTATGGGAAATGGTTGAGTGGGGGTTGGTTTGGATTGGATAGTTGGATGGGATCAACCCAATCCCAACCTGGAACCGTTCCATGTGTGAATTTAATCCCAAACAAACGAACAAGGCCTAAATAGGCGTTCAATTGCCCATCGCGCGTAGCAACCAATCAACCATCCAGGTCGGCGTGGACGAGTTGCATCGGAAGATGACATACAGAAAGTTGAGTGAGATCAGAGATGAATATAGATATAGTAGTAGTGCTGGATCTAGTTAGTTAAAGTAGGAGGTTCTCGTATCAGCGAGATTCAGTCCAGGTTAATCAGTTTCTAATTGAAATTTGTTACCCAAGAGAAAACATATATGTATCTAATTTGTGGAGCCTGTCCATTCCGTGTTGCCTCCACACGGCGGCCGGAGAGAAACCCTAGATTCCACCACAAAGCTACCCCTCCTATGTCCTCCGCCGCTGGGTTCTTCGTACCCTGCCGCCGGTGGTGGTGGGATTGGGGGGTTCTTCATGCCCTTGCAGGGCCATGCATGCCCTTATTATTTGGGTGAGGCGCGAAGCTTCGCCTTCTTGTCGATGCCATGAGACATGTCTTGATATAGATTTCCATAAACCTGACAGGGGTGAAAGTCATGGTGGTTGCGATCGAAGGTTGGTAATGACGGAGAGGGTACTAGTTGCGACGAGGATAATGCGACACAGGTTCTCCATGTGTGTCACAACCTTGGCTAGCGAGGGTGGCAACGCCGATGGATTGCATTTGAAAGTACCGACTTGATACGACTAGAGGGGGGGTGAATAGGCTTCTACCAATTTTAATTTGTTTCTCACTTTTAGGCTTAACGAGAAAGGAAGTTATCTAGAGATGCAACTAAGTGAACAACCTAAATGCAAGAAAACGAGCACCAACCACAAGAACAGTAAATAGCAAGGAGTAAAGGAGGGAAGCAACCATGAGGAGACACGGAGATGTAATTCCGTAGTTCACTCCCAAGGAGCTACGTCACGTTGGAGAGGTGTCGGGGCCACACAAGGTCACCCGAGCGCCACAAAGGCCTCACCTTCTTCTCGGTGAGCTCCCCACAAAGGAGGCCTCACAATCCACTAACCAGTGACCTTGAAGGCGCCAACCAAACCTTTACACCAAGGTTGAGGAGGCTCCACAACTCAATTGGAGGCCCTCGGACACCTCAAGCTTTACAACACATGCCTCGGCTCGGGATGCCCTACACTGCTTTTGGGTTCCAAGAAACCCAAGAGCAACAAGATCCACAAAGGATGGGTGGGGGAAATCAATTCTTCTTTGGTGGAAGTGTAGATCTAGGTCACCTCCCTCACCTCTCAAAAGATCAGGTCATTTGAGTGGCTAGGGAGAGAGATCTAGTGAGGTGAAGCTCAAGCATTAATGGAGGAGAGAGAAAAATTCGAGAGAGAGTGGGAGGAAGAAGAGGGGTGCCTTAAATAGGCCCCCACGCTGAACCGTTACAGCCTCCCTGCGACCTCACCGGAAGTTCCGGTGAGGGGCCGGAAGTTCCACCCAGCCTGGCTCCAACGGTCATCAGACCGTTGACGCCCGCTCCAGAAGCGCAACCGGAAGTTCCGATCAAAACAAACCGGAAGTTCTGGTGAACTTCCGACCAAGTTCCGATCAAGTTCCGGCTAAATAGCACACTTCTAAATAGAAGGTTACTAAGCCTTCACCGGAACTTGGGGCGGAACTTTTGGGTCGCGAAGCGAGTCTGACCGGAAGTTCCGGCCTTCAGGCGGAAGTTCCGCTCAAGAACTTTTGCCAGGACAAGTTCCGATGCAAGTTCCGGCCAAGTTCCGGCCAAGTTCCGGCAAATAGCACACTTCAAAACAGAAGGTTAATGAACCGCCACCAGAACTTGGGCGGAACTAGCGTCGGAACAAACTGTAGAACAGCCCGCAGAAAAAGGTTTGAGCGAAGTTCCGGTGAGACACAAAAGGCCCCAACAGAACAGGAAAACGCTCTCTCACGGAATAATGGGATGGCTGTGGCGGTGCATATAGGTTTGTGCAAGAACAAGTGATTTCCCACAACCTGCCAACATGGACCTAAAGGGTTTCACGGCATAGTAAATCAAAATTTTCTACGGATGCGAACAGAGGGAAAGCCAAGATCTAATCTAGGAGATGCAATCAACGAGAGAGATTGGATTAGATCTTCATACCCTTGAAGATTCGCAGTGGAACGCCTGTCGGAACATGGGTGATGTAGTCGTACTCGCTTCTCCTCCTCGCGATCCGATCCGATCTAGCACCACAAGTGGCGGTGCCTCCTTGAGATGCACACGCAGCACCTCGGCGCCTCCTCCTTCCTCGGACCAGCAGTATGGTGGAGAGATAGATTGGATCTACAACACGACGGGCGTGGTGTATATGGTGGAGAATTGGCGGGCTTCACCTACAAGCGATCGGGAGGGAGAGAGGAAGGTAGCAAGGCGCTAGGGGCTTGGAGGAAGGTGTGTGAGGGGCGCACCACCCTCTATATATAGAGGGGCGCCAGCCCTTCCCCTCCTCCAGGCCTATCTCTAGTTTAAACAATTTAAACTCTCCCTTATCTAGAAATCCTATCTCTAGTTTAAACGATTTAAACTCTCCCTTATCTAGAAATTCTATCCCGAGATTTAAACGAGTCAAATCTCTCTAGAATCGGCTGGGCCCTATGGGTCCTTGTGCCCCGGCCCAATGCGCCAGGACACTCCCTCATAGGCCCATGCCCCTCCCGGAAGGTGGGGCCACGTTGGTCCCCTTCCGGAAGGTTCTAGAAGCTTCCGCACAATACCGATTAACTTGGAACAATTCCGAACTCCAAAACTGCCTTTATATGAATCTTATTCTCCGGACCATTCCGGAACCTCTCGTGATGTCCCGGATCCCATCCGAGACTCCGAACAAAAATTCATAAACCAATTATCCAATCTATCCTAGCGTCGAGATACGTTAAGTGTGTGACCCTGCGGGTTCGAGAATATGTAGACATGATCTTCTATCAATAATCAACAGCGGGGTCTGGGCACCCATATTGACTCCCACACATTCATCGATGATCATATCGGATGAACCACGATGCCAGGATTCAATCAATCCCATATATATATTCCCTTCGTCTCGCGATATTTTACTTGCCCGAGATTCGATCGTCGATGCAGTCATACCTAGTTCAATCTCGTTCACGGCAAGTACTTTACTGCTCAATCCGATATCACTTTGTGATTAACTCCTTAACCACATGCTTGCAAGCGGTGTTGATATCGATTACCGAGTGGGCCCGAAGTATATCTCTCCGACTCGGGAGGGACAAATTCCATCTCGATACATACAACCCAACAGATACTTTCCGATCACCTGAGAGACACCTTTTGTAACACCCTCAGAATCGGCCCTATGCAAGTTTCGGCGACTCCCGCCAAACCCGCATAGAAACGATTCGAAGGTGCCCACCAGGCACTTTCGTGCGGGTGGAAAACGAAGTAATAACATTTCACAACAGCCCTCGATGGGACCCACAGAACAGATATATATATACAGCAACGACTCCAAGAGTCAAGAATACAAATACACGGTACAAAGATCCAAATCACCTTGAAAATGATGGAGCGTCCGGCTACGGACAAGATGCAAATGGGGCTAAGAGCCCTGAAGAATAACCAATGGCGTCCATAACCACCGCCGGCCAAGCCGGGGTAACCACGCTAACGGCGTCGATCTCAAAACCGCTTAAACAAAAGGTGCCGACAAAGGGCAAAGGAAAAGAGGAGCGTCGATCGAGGCCAAGACACCATGAGGCTAGAATTCGCGGTCCTCGCCTACATAGGTATGGTGGATCAAGCGGCAATGCAGCTTGCACTAAACAACCTATAGAGACTCGATACAACTGGCGGCTATCAGAGAGGGGTAAGAAAGACCTATTCGGAACCAACCTGATGCTAACATCAAACAAACCCATCCTGGTGTTTCCCCCTCGAGACCAAACGAGGAAGTCAACCGAGAAACTCACGCGGTTGGCAGTTTTACTTATTCAGTTATAGTTGCGGCACTTACTAGTCAGGTTTAGATAATCGTCCTGATAAAGTAAGCAGTGGGCACTTTTAGTTAATCATTCCGTTATAGTGGCATCACTTACTAGTCAGATACAATTATCATGAGATAACCCCAAAACCCAGCAGTTGTTGGTACTTTTACTTAGCCATTCCGTTGTAGTGAAGCTGATTACTAGTCATATCGGATACAAGTCAATTTATAACAGTAAACTTTAGTTATAGTTGTCTATGATCAAGCACTGTGCTCCAAGTCGTCCATAACATGACACGGCTTCAAAAGATTTAACCTGCAGGGTGCACCAAAGTATCCACAGCACTTGACCCTTTTGCCGATCGGTTAACATACACCCATCGGTATGTCGGGGCCTAAGTCACGACGTTCCTGCACCCAAAGCAAACGTGGGGCCACCCCACTAAGTACACCAAGAACGAAGTCGGCCGGTCTCGAGACGGACTTATGGTTTGTGGGGCGGTAAGCAACGCAGATCCCCAAACGGGGACTGTCGATACCACGTAAACGGGTCACAATTCCTAAACAGTACAGTGTGCTCCTCGCACAATCGTAAATACATAAGTAGCATGGCATAAGTACAGGATAGTAGATAAAACCTCAAACTAGTTTGTGGCCCCCAGTACAATACTTTGAAATCAGGTAATAATCAATGGGGGGCCCATATCTCCCCACCTGTGGTTAGCGCGCTCGATCTCGGAACAGGTGTCAAGAACTCGGGTCCTACGGGACACAAGTGGGCGGTCGGAAACCAAATCTTACCTATCATCCACCGATGCCTCTGCTTAATTCAATTTTAGTTGTTAAACAGGAATTAAAGTGAAACAATAATTAAAGACATGATCGTCTCCAACATCAACATGCGGCAATCCTCCAACAATGGTGGTACTTGATGACAAGCAAAACACTTGAGCAAGCGACTACGACACGCGGGTCCAACTATCTACCAAACAACAGGTAATAGGATGTGTCCAAGGCTATATATGGCTGCAAGGAATATCACGATGCGAAACTAGAGCAACGCCACGGATAGCAATAGATCAGGAGGAAGTAAATACTATAAAAGTAAGATAGGTAGAAAGGGAGATTCTACTTTGAAAACATTGTCGAAGGTTCAACCGAAGATCGGGGCGAAGCTCACATCAACTCAACGGTCTTATCCGCGAAGAAGCAAAACACTAGAAGAAACACCGGATGCACTATTTAATACAACGACAGAAGATCGGCATGATGCATGCATGATGGATGACATGGCAAAGGTGCGATGCAATTAGGTCATATTAAGCGGAACCGGGGTCCCGACAATTAATTAGGTGGTTCAAGTTGTTTAGCTACCCCGCAATTTAAATGTTGTATTAACATGGCCAAGATATAGTACCGGTTCGCTACACAAATTTAAATGAGGCCAATATGAGACTAGATTTGCCCGCATATGGGCCCCATATTTTATTATTAGGTGAATCGGCATAAGGCCCCCAAACCACATGATATGCATGCGAGATGACAATTTAATATGCAACAAGTTGTTATTATCTTATAAAATAGGGTTCTCGGATAAGGGTCACACTTTAGGGTTCTCGACGATCTTGGGGGTTCCGGGGTTCGGGGCCGGGTCTCGGGGGTCTAGGGTTCGATCTTGGCGTATCATTCTCGATCATCGGGGTAGGTCTTGTCGCAACCGGGAAGCAGGGCTTGGCGTATCGGGGAGAAGATCTTGAAGGATGCCGGCTTCAATTGTCGATGGCGGACTTGTTCGGTGCCGGGGTTTTTCCGGAGATCTTGGCACGGCGCCGGGTTCGGGATCTATCTTCGGCTTCGGGGAACGGTCTTGCGGTCCGTGAGGGAGACCATGGCGTCGGTGAGGTCGATCTTGACGGTTCCACGGTTTCAGTTGTCGGTGTCGGACTCAGCTGGGCACCGGGGTTCATGAAGAAGATCTTGTTGCGCCCTGTCATCGATGCACTTGTCTAACTTGTAGCTCTTGTCCGTCGGGTGGTCCATTGACACATAACACCGTTTCCCATCAAAAGTCGGAAAACTAAAACACAGCCACCATCTTGGCACCATAACAGCACATCCTGGTGGCGACCTTGACTGAAGACGAGTAGCGCGCAGGGAGACAGGGTCGCGCGCGAGGACGCGCTGGCCGGCAGGGCGCACGACGACGGCGGACACGACCGGGTTCCGGGGTAGGCTCGAGCGGCGGGGAGGTCGGTGCGGACGGAGGCAGAACAGGTGGCGGCCGCGGAGGAGACTGACGGGGAGACGAGCGACGGAGGGGAACGGCCGGACGGCGTTGGGGTCGCCGGCGCTGGGCGCGGTGAGCAGCGGCGGCGAGGCGGTCGGAGGTGGCGCTGCCGCGGACGGAACGGCCGGAGGAGGTGCGGCGGGCGTGGCGCAGGCGTGGCGCGGCGGCGGGCTCGCCGAGGGGCACGAGGCGACGGGTCCAGCGGCGGACGGAGCGGTGGAGACGGCCAGGCGGGCGGGAGGCGAGAGGGGCGCTGGCGGGCGAGGTGGCGGGCGGGCGACGGCCGAGGGACGCGGGCGAGCGCGAGGCGAGGGCGGCGCCGGGAGGTGAGAGGCGGCGGGCGGGATGACGCAGCGGCGGCGGTGGTTCTCGGGAGGGCGGCGAAGAGAGAGGGGCCGGGCGACGAGGTGCGGCCGCGGCTCGGAGGCGGCGGGACGAGGCAGCTGAGGGGCGGGGCAGAGGAGGAAGATGCGTGCGGGGGCGTGGCGTGGGGCGCGCGGGGCTGAGGAAGGAGGGGGGATGGGGGCGACAGGGTCCAGGGGTGGGGCCAGGGACAGGGGCCAGGCTGTGGGACTGGGGCTGTGGGCGGGCGGGAGGTGGGGGTCTGGGCGCTGCGTGCGTGTAGAGTGTGTGCTGTGTGTGTGGTGTGCGTTTGTGGTGGGGAAGTGGCTGGTGGGAGAGAGAGGAGAGAGAGGGGATGAGGTGGCTGCCTCTGGTTGGGTGGGGAGTTGGGGCAAGGGCGTGGCACTGCTCTTGGTTGGGGTGAGGTGGAGGGTTGAGCTGGGTAGGTAGTTTGGTAGGTTTAGGATTATGGGTGGACCGGTTGGACCGATTTAAAATCTCGGGGTGGTCGTTCGTCAATCGCCTGCTCGACGCCCCGCTAAAACAATTAAACTTTTATTTGTTTTAAACGCCGTATGCAAACCGATAGCGGCCAAAATAATTAATCCGGAGAACCGGCTTATGCGTTGAATTAAGATGAGGCGCTTGGAAAACAAATCGGGCGTTAAAATAGTTTTATGCAAACAATGCATGATGATGACGATGCAATGCACAAATTCAACGCGATTTTCTAGTAGTGGTTTTGCGGGATGCCACAATTCGACACCACTAACAATGGATCTCGCCCTCGAGATCCGCCTCATGGTACCGGAAAGAAGGGCGGCGATCTGCGTCTTCTCGCTTCGTGTAGATCTTTGCGACACCACTAACAAGAGGTCGTTGATCCTGTTCATCAAGAGAACACTCCGGAAACAACAGACGAAGTCAAAAGGTAAGGCCACCTCTAACTTCCATGGAAGGAGTAGAGTTGCATCGATCCACCATTCAATATACAAAAGCAAATGATAAGAGTAGTGGTATGGTCGCGACTCCATCCCGCCCTCAAAGCATTACTACGCATAATTAAGATAGATTATGCAACCAACCCTCAGGATTCAGACTGAAGATCTCGACAAGCGAGGTTCGGATCAAAGGAGTGATGCAGACTCTGCATCGGATCTGGCGTAGACGAGGTCGTCGCGTCGGAAAACACCGGAAGGCGCAAACAAGGAACAAAGAATGGTAACACCATAGACGGATCCATCAGGCAGCTTGAACACCAGATGTAGCATCACCGTTATCAAAGGAGGAATCGAAACCCTGAAGGTACGACGGAACCCAACCACGAGAAATCCTGGACTCGAAGAAAGGTAAGAGAGTGGATTTAAAACGCGTAGAGGTAAGAGGAGAATAGTAGAGGGGTAAGGAGTAAAATCAGACCTAATCAGAACTATCCAACCGATTTTTCAAAATAGTTTTGGACACTCTACTTCGGCCGTTAGCTAGGTTATCCTACAGGCTGGACTTGTGGGGTATCGCAACTGCTGAGCTCTGATACCACTCTGTAACACCCTCAGAATCGGCCCTATGCAAGTTTCGGCGACTCCCGCCAAACCCGCATAGAAACGATTCGAAGGTGCCCACCAGGCACTTTCGTGCGGGTGGAAAACGAAGTAATAACATTTCACAACAGCCCTCGATGGGACCCACAGAACAGATATATATATACAGCAACGACTCCAAGAGTCAAGATTACAAATACACGGTACAAAGATCCAAATCACCTTGAAAACGATGGAGCGTCCGGCTACGGACAAGATGCAAATGGGGCTAAGAGCCCTGAAGAATAACCAATGGCGTCCATAACCCCGCTTGTGCAAGCCGGAAGGTAACCTGCTAACGGCGTCGATCTCAAAACCTGCTTAAACAAAAGGGTGCCGACAAAGGGCAAAGGAAAAGAGGAGCGTCGATCGAGGCCAAGACAGCGAGGCTAGAATTGGGCGTCCTCCTACATAGGTATGGTGGATCAAGCAGTGGCTTGCACTAAACAACCTATAGAGACTCGATACAATGGCGGCTATCGAGAGGGGTAAGAAAGACCTATTCGAACCAACCGATGCTAACATCAAACAAACTCATCTGTGTTTCCTCGAGACCAAACGAGGAAGTCAACCGAGGAACTCACGCGGTTGGCGCTTTACTTATTCAGTTATAGCGGCACTTACTAGTCGTTTAGATAATCGTCACGATAAAGTAAGTGGGCACTTTAGTTAATCATTCCGTTATAGTGGCATCACTTACTAGTCGATACAATTATCATGAGATAACCCCAAAACCCAAAGTTGTTGGTACTTTTACTTAGCCATTCCGTTGTAGTGAAGCGATTACTAGTCATATCGGATACAAGTCAATTTATAACAAGAAACTTTAGTTATAGTTGTCTATGATCAAGCTTTGTGCTCCAAGTCGTCCATAACATGACACGGCTTCTCGAAAAGATTTAACCGCAGGTGCACCAAAGTATCCACAGGCACTTCGACCCTTTTTGCCAGATCAGTTAACATACACCCATCGGTATGTCGGCGGGGCCTAAGTCACGACGTTCCCAGACCCAAAGCAAGTACGTGGGGGCCACCCCACTAAGTACACCCGCAACGAAGTCGGCCAGTCTCCGAGACGGACTTATGGTTTGTGGGGCCGGCGGTAAACGACAGCAGATCCCCAAACGGGGACTGTCGATACCACGTAAATGGGTCACAATTCCTAAACAGTACAGTGTGCTCCTCGCACAATCGTAAATACATAAGTAGCATGGCATAAGTACAGGATAGTAGATAAAACCTCAAACTAGTTTGTGGCCCCCAGTACAATACTTTGAAATCAGGTAATAATCAATGGGGGGCCCATATCTCCCCACCTGTGGTTAGCGCGCTCGATCTCGGAACAGGTGTCAAGAACTCGGGTCCTACGGGACACAAGTGGGCGGTCGGAAACCAAATCTTACCTATCATCCACCGATGCCTCTGCTTAATTCAATTTTAGTTGTTAAACAGGAATTAAAGTGAAACAATAATTAAAGACATGATCGTCTCCAACATCAACATGCGGCAATCCTCCAACAATGGTGGTACTTGATGACAAGCAAAACACTTGAGCAAGCGACTACGACACGCGGGTCCAACTATCTACCAAACAATGTAATAGGATGTGTCCAAGGCTATATATGGCTGCAAGGAATATCACGGCAGAAACTAGAGCAACGCAACATGAGATAGCAATAGATCAACAGGAGGGAAGTAAATACTATAAAAGTAAGATAGGTAGAAAGGGGAGATTCTCTTTGAAAACATTGTCGAAGGTTCAACCAAGATCGGTAAGCTCACATCAACTCAACGGTCTTATCCGGAAGAAGCAAAACACTAGAAGAAACACGGATGCACTATTTAATACAACGACAGAAGATCGGCATGATGCATGCATGATGGATGACATGGCAAAGGTGCGATGCAATTAGGTCATATTAAGCGGAACCGGGGTCCCGACAATTAATTAGGTGGTTCAAGTTGTTTAGCTACCCCGCAATTTAAATGTTGTATTAACATGGCCAAGATATAGTACCGGTTCGCTACACAAATTTAAATGAGGCCAATATGAGACTAGATTTGCCCGCATATGGGCCCCATATTTTATTATTAGGTGAATCGGCATAAGGCCCCCAAACCACATGATATGCATGCGAGATGACAATTTAATATGCAACAAGTTGTTATTATCTTATAAAATAGGGTTCTCGGATAAGGGTCACACTTTAGGGTTCTCGACGATCTTGGGGGTTCCGGGGTTCGGGGCCGGGTCTCGGGGGTCTAGGGTTCGATCTTGGCGTATCATTCTCGATCATCGGGGTAGGTCTTGTCGCAACCGGGAAGCAGGGCTTGGCGTATCGGGGAGAAGATCTTGAAGGATGCCGCTTCAATTGTCGATGGCGGACTTGTTCGGTGCGGGTTTTTCCGGAGGAGATCTTGGCACGCGCCGGTTCGGATCTATCTTCGCTTGGGGAACGGTCTTGCGTCCGTGAGGAGACCATGGCGTCGGTGAGGTCAATCTTGACGGTTCCACGGTTTCAGTTTGTTTCCGGACTCACCGGGCACCGGGTTCATGAAGAAGATCTTGTTGCGCCTGTCATCGATGCACTTGTCTAACTTGTAGCTCTTGTCCGTCGGGTGGTCCATTGACATAACACCGTTCCCATCAAAAGTCGGAAAACTAAACACAGCCACCATCTTGGCACCATAACAAAGCACATCTGGTGGCGACCTTGATGAAGACGCAGTAGCGCAGGAGATGGTGTCGCGAGACGCGCTGGCAGGGCGCACGACGGCGGACACGGCCGGGTTCCGGTAGGCTCGAGCGCGGGAGGTTGGTGCGGACGGAGGCGAAACAGTGGCGGCCGCGGCGAGAGACGAGCGGCGGAGGGAACGGCCGACGACGTCGGGTCGCCCGCTGGCGCGGAGGCGAGGCGGAGGTGGAGCGCCGCTGCTGACGGAACCGCCGGAGGAGTGCAAAGTGAGGCGTGGCGCAGCGGGCGGCTCACGGGCACGAGGCGGGCCAGCAGGGCGACGGAGCGGTGGAGACGGCCAAGCGGGGCGGAGGGAGGGCGCGAGGCGGGGCGCTTCAGGGGACCTGAGGTGGCGGAAGGCGACGGCCGGAGGGACGCGGGCGCGGGCAGGGCGGCGACCGGAGGCAGCGGCGCGGGCGGGATGACCTGCAGGCGGGCGGCGGTGGTTCTCGAGGGAGGTTGGGCGGAGAGAGAGGGGGCGACGAGGTGCGGCTGCTCGGGAGGCGGGACGAGGCAGCTGAGGGGCGGGGCAGAGGAGGAAGATGCGTGCGGGGGCGTGGCGTGGGGCGCGCGGGGCTGAGGAAGAAGGGTGGATGGGGACGACAGGGTCCAGGGGTGGGGCCAGGGACCAGGGGGACAGGGCCACGCGGGTGGGACCGCGCGTGGGCCAGGGGCGCAGGCGGGAGGTGGGGGTCTGGGCGCTGCGTGCGTGTAGAGTGTGTGCTGCGTGTGTGGTGTGTGTTTGTGGTGGGGAAGTGGCTGGTGGGAGAGAGAGGAGAGAGAGGGGTGGGATGAGGTGGCTGCCTCTGGTTGGGTGGGGAGTTGGGGCAAGGTGACGTGGCAGCCTGCTACTGGTTGGGGTGAGGTGGAGGGTTGAGCTGGGTAGGTAGTTTGGTAGGTTTAGGATTATGGGTGGGACTAGTTGGACCGATTTAAAATCCTGGGGGTGGTCGTTCGGGTCAATCGGCCCGTTCGACTGCCCCCGCTAAAACAATTAAACTTTTTATTTGTTTTAAACGGGCCGTATGCAAACCGATAGCGGCCAAAATAATTAATCCGGAGAACCGGGCTTTGCGTTTGAATTAAAATGAGGCGCTTGGAAAACAAATCGGGCGTTGCGAAAATAGTTTTATGCAAACAATGCATGATGATGACGATGCAATGCACAAATTCAACGCGATTTTCTAGTAGTGGTTTTGCGGGATGCCACACCTTTATGATCACCCTCTCATAGGATGACGTTTGATGACCTCAAAGCTTTCTTCCGATACCAGGGGGTTGCATTATCTCATGGTCTAAGGAATACAATATTTGACATAGGAAAAGCTTCGCAAAGACGAACACGATGACACGATCTAATTGCTCTGCTCTGTTTGGGTCTATCCACCATATCATTCTCCCAATGATATGATCTCATTATCAATTGACAACTCATGTCTATGGTTAGGAAACCTTAACCATCATTGATCAATGAGCTAGTCCATAGAGGCGTACTAGGGACATGGTGTTGTTTACAAACCACACAAGTATTAAAGTTTCCGCTTAATACAATTCTAGCATGGAATAAAAACTTTATCATGAACAAGAATTATAATAATAACATCTTTATTATTGCCTCTAGGTAATAATTCCAACAGTCTCCCACTTACACTAGAGTCAATAATCTAGTTTACATCTGGCAACAATCTCACACCCATGGCACTGAGGTGTTGATCATGTTTTACACGTGGAAGAGGTTTAGTCAGTGGATCTGCGACATTCAGATCCGTATGTACTTTGCTAATCTTCAGATCTCCATCTGCTATATAATCTCGGATTATATGAAACTTGCGGTTGATATGCTTGGTCTTTGGATGATATCTTGGTTCCTTAGCGAGTGCTATGGCGCCAATGTTGTCACACAATATCTCTAGTGGGTCCAATGCACTTGGAACATATCATCCTTGTCTGAGATTGACCTCCATTATCGGATCGTAGAAACAGGATCCGTAGCTCCTGTTTCGAGTTACAAATATTAGCAACTGAACCGGTATCAAATACCCAGGCACTACAACGAGGGCTAGTAAGGAAAACATCAATAACATGTATATCAAATATACCTTTGATGGTGCCAGCCTTCTTGTCCGCTAAGTACTTCGGACATGCGCCCAAAGGACTGCCCTTGCAATAGAAGCACTAAAGGTCCGGCTTAGGACCAAACCCGAGCTTCTTCTCAGGGGGCATTGCGCCGCCGCCCTTCTTGAAGGGCTTCTTTGCTCCTTACCTTTCTTAAAGGAGGGCTTGTTGACCATCAACACATGATTATCCTTCTTGATGTCCACTTCGCAGCCTTGACTGCGATGCGAAGAGCTCGGTGATCGTATCAAGGAACCAACTGATTATGAGTCACTACAAAACTTTTGTAGCCGGGAGGAGTGATTGCAGAACCTCAATCTTGAGCTCCTCCGAATCGTGCATTCCAGCTTGCTCAAGGCTGAGTGTAGCCCGACATCTTTATGGCGTGCTCACTAACGGAACTCCCTTCCTCCATCTTGCGATTAAAGAACTTCTCGGAGATCTCATATCTCTCGAGCGGGCTTGAGTCTCAAACATGGTTTTCAGCTCCTCGAGAATCTCAAAGGGCCCGGATAGGTTTCAAAACGATTTTGAAGCTCGGTTCCATAGCAAACAACATGGTGCTCTTAATCACACCATAATCATCTTTGCCGATCGATAGACAGCTTTCTCATCGAGGCGCGTAGTTGCAGCAGGGGTCACCTAACGCTTACCAAGGACATAGTCCTTTTGTCCGCCGCAGTAATGATTCTTAGATTGCGGAACCAATTGGTGAAGTTAGACCCATTGTTTCTAAGCTTTTCCTTCTCAAAAAAACGCTTGAAGTTGAAGTTGGATTTGGCCATTGGATCTACAGTATTTGCAAGTACAATTTAGACTATGTTCATGATAAATAGTTCAACTTAATCAAATTACTAGATGAACTCCCACTAAATTCAACATCCCTCAAGTTGTTTAGTGAACACGATCCAAATTCACCACACCTAATCCGATCATCATGAGAAGAGATGTGGTTTCAATGGTGGACAACAAAGTGTCGATCATATCATTCATATGACTCATGCTTAAACTTTCGGTTATTGTGTTCCGAGGCCATGTCTGTACATGCTAGGCTCGTCAAGTTAGACCCAAGTATTTCCGCGTGTGCAAAACTGCCTTGCACCCGTTGTATGTGAGCGTAGAGTCTATAGCACCCGATCATCACGTGATGCTTGGACACGACGAACTTTCGCAACGGTGCATACTTGGGGAGAACACAGTTTTTATCTTGATCTTTAAGTGAGGAATCATCTTATAATGCTACCGTCGCGATCTAAGCATAATAAGATACATAAAGGGATAAACATCACATGCATATAACTTTATGTGACATGGTATAGCCAATCTTCGCAAGAATGATCTCCATCTTGTGCGTTAAGCATCACCTCCATCACTCCACCATGATTGCCTCCACCACGAATAGCAACTACAACTATTGCTAACTACTTAGCGATAAAGTAAAGCTATTACATGGCGATAAGAAGTTGACTCATGCAGTCATACACAATTATAAAGACAACCATATGGCTCTCGGTTGTGTACTCATCGACATGCAAGTCGTGAAACATTACAAAACATGATCATCGACAATATATACACATCACATCTTGGGCCATACCATATCACAGAAAACACTCCTGCAAAAACAAGTTAGACGCCTACTTTGTTGTTGCATGTTTTACGTGGATTATGGGAGTAGATGCTAAGAACGATTCTTACCTACGGAAAGCCAACGGTGATATTATGGTTGCCAAACTCGGTGTTAATCCCATGACAACTATAGTGAGAGAAATCGACATCCACCAGCCGCATGTGTGGTACAAGCCACACGTCAAGTGCGGAGCCGGTCTCGAACGACGCCGTAAGGTTGGCCTCGACCGCTTCAATCTCACTATCCCGCCATATAAGAAGAACACAAACAAGAGACTTGCAACAGAAACATCAACGCCCGCAACAACCATGTTGCGTTCTACTCGTGAAACACATCTACGCAGATCTAGCTCGATACCATCAAGGGTTTCGCGGCATAGTAAATCAAAATTTTCTACGGATGCGAACAGAGGGAAAGCCAAGATCTAATCTAGGATATGCAATCAACGAGAGAGATTGGATTAGATCTTCATACCCTTGAAGATTCGCACAGCGGAACGTTCGTCGGAACGTGGGTGAAGTAGTCGTACTCGCTTCTCCTCCTCGCGATCCGATCCGATCTAGCACCACAAGTGGCGGTGCCTCCGTGAGATGCACACGTGCAGCACCTCGACGTCTCCTCCTTCCTCGGACCAGCGAGTATGGTTGAGAGATAGATTGGATCTACAACACGACGGCGTGGTGTATATGGTGGAGAATTTCTGCTGCAGGGCTTCGCCTACAAACAGTCGGGAGAGAGAGAGGAAGGTAGCAAGGCAGCTAGGGCTTGGAGGAAGGTGTTTGGGAGGGGCACCACCCCTCTATATATAGAGGGGGGCGACAGCCCTTTCCCTCCTCCAAGCCTATCTCTAGTTTAAACAATTTAAACTCTCCTTATCTAGAAATCCTATCTCTAGTTTAAACGATTTAAACTCTCTCTTATCTAGAAATTCTATCCCGAGATTTAAACGAGTCAAATCTCTCTAGAATCGGCTGGGCCTTTGTGCCCTGGCCCAATGCGCCCAGGACACTCCCTCATAGGCCCATGCCCTCCCGGAAGGTGGGGCCACGTTGGTCCCTTCCGGAAGGTTCTAGAAGCTTCGGTACAATACCGATTAACCGGAACAATTCCGAACTCCAAAACTGCCGCCTTATATGAATCTTATTCTCGACCATTCGAACCTCTCGTGATATCCCGGATCCCATCCGAGACTCAACAAAAATTCATAAACCAATTATCCAATCTATCCTAGCGTCGAGATACATTAAGTGTGTGACCGCGGTTCGAGAATATGCAGACATGATCTTCTATCAATAATCAACAGGGTCTGGGCACCCATATTGACTCCCACACATTCATCGATGATCATATCGGATGAACCACGATGCCAGGATTCAATCAATCCCATATATATATCCCTTCGTCTCGCGATATTTTACTTGCCCGAGATTCGATCGTCGGTACCGTCATACCTAGTTCAATCTCGCTCACAAGAAGTACTTTACTCGTCTAAATCCGATATCACTTTGTGATTAACTCCTTAACCACATGCTTGCAAGCGGTGTTGATATCGACACGAAAGTGGGCAAGTATATCTCTCCGACTTGGGAGGGACAAATTCCATCTCGATACATACAACCCAATGATACTTTCCGATCACCGAGAGACACCTTTATGATCACCCTCTCATAGGATGACGCTTTGATGACCTCAAAGCTTTCTTCCGATACTGTGGAGTTGCATTATCTCATGGTCTAAGGAATACAATATTTGACATAGGAAAAGCTTCGCAAAGACGAACACGATGACACGATCTAATTGCTCTGCTCTGTTTGGGTCTATCCACCATATCATTCTCCCAATGATATGATCTCATTATCAATTGACAACTCATGTCTATGGTTAGGAAACCTTAACCATCATTGATCAATGAGCTAGTCCATAGAGGCGTACTAGGGACACGGTGTTGTTTACAAACCACACAAGTATTAAAGTTTCCGCTTAATACAATTCTAGCATGGAATATAAACTTTATCATGAACAAGAATTATAATAATAACATCTTTATTATTGCCTCTAGGGTATAATTACAACAGGACCCCCTCTTAATAGTATGGTGACCTAAAAACAACAACCGGAAAGAAACTAGGAGAAGACTAAAAGGCCACTGTCTTCAAAAGATCACAAGAGAGCATCCATCACAATAAAAAGAAACATCAACGACGTTTCCCCTGAAACTCAAGAGCACAGTTAAAAACACGGTTGGGATTGTCATTTAACACCAAAAACATCATGGGAAGATATAGTCCTTTCAATCTCCCCCTTTTTGGTGTTAGATTACAATCCCACGGATTTGCATAGAAACAAAGCAATCTTTGCAATGGACGGGGCAAGCTCCCCCTGTATGTGTGCAAGGTAGAGAGAAGACCTCTAAGGACAGGACTAGCACACATACACGGAGGCTCCCCCTAACAATTGCAAAGATAGCACAAGAGAAAGGTACAAAAAGGGATAGAGATCATACCAGTACCAACTAAAAGTGGTGGAGACAAACGGAGTAATAATAACAATAAGAGCAATGAGGCTCCACCACCATAGCAACAGCTCAAAAGATGACAACAAGATACCACACTCATGGCAAAGTATAAGATAACACATAGTAGATACCACATAGTCTCAAACATAACATACCACAAGGTCCACAAGCACACAAATAAACTAAAGAGTTCGCGAGTAAGAAAAGATCAAAGACAAGAACAGGCTCGCGACTCATCCCATGCAAATCCCGTAGACAACCTAATAGACATCTTTCTCCCCCTTTGGCATCGAGACACCAAAAAGGAAGAAGAGATCAATCTACTCGTCCCAGCCACGAGAAGGGGGAGGAGGAGAAGACTCAAAGGACAGTGACCTCCTCCTCGACTCATCTTCGGACGATTGCAGCTTGTTGTAACCCAATCCTCCTTGGGAGCAGTGACAGAGCTAGAGACCGGTGAGCAAGGAATGTTGAGGGCTGCCATGATGGCCTTCTGGCGCTGAACATTGTGACGCTGATCAACATAAGCCTGATACTCGCGGTCCTGCAGAAAGCAGAAAGTTTTCTTCACTTTCCCAAGCAGCTTCTTTGCCCAAGATGGCTGCCTCTGGAGAGAAGGACCACCAGCACTAGAGCCACCAGGAGCAGAGGAGGGACCACTAGCAACATCTTGAGTCTTCTTGAGAGCAGCTTCCTTTTCTTCCTGAGTACGAGGCTTCTGGTGCTTACTCACTCGGAACTTTTTCTCTTCATGAATGGTGATGTTGTCTTGAGGGAAGGGGTTGCCAGTCTTCTCGAGCCACTTGTGATTGATGAGAGTCTGAATGTAGGGAGCATAGATGCAGGAGCGCTTTTCAATGAGAGCCGCCCACATCTCTGAGTAGATGAAGTGCATAACATCCATTGACATGTCAGTGTCTCGGCGAAGATGAGTCTGATGCATGAGGTCAACCTGATATCCATGAAACTGATCAAAGTTGCCAGCCTTGGGAGAGATGGTGTTCAAGTACACCCTGCGCATGATGTCATAGACTGGTAGCAGATGATTCACAAACCCAACAGACCCCCACCCTTCAATGTAGAGAGGCTCCAGGACCTCAGGATCAGCAACTATAGGACCATGAACACGCCAACCATTTGCCCCGCGGCCAGGCTGAATGGGATAGCCAAGAAGCTCAGCAAACTCAGCCCAAATAGCGGTAAGAAGAACGTCTCTGGTCATCCACTTCATCTCACCTTCAGTAGAGTACTGCATGTGAAGATACAGAGTAGAGTAGAACTGAGCAATAGAAGTCATGTCAAAGTTCTGACGGTGCTCCATGAGGGGAATCAGCCCAAACTTCTTGCAGATATTAAGAGCCTCTCCAAAGTAAACTTGATTCTCTTCCATGTGAGGCACATTGATGTACTTCTGAGGAGCAACCACGAACTTCTTCTTTGATGCATAAATTTCCTCATAAATCTGTTCCTGACGGCAGGTGTGAAAATGAGGGTCCAAGCAAAGACGATCACGAGGCACGAGGTAGGGATCCGTAGCCCTGAATGCAGAGTAAGCCTTCTGAGACCACTTGGAAATCTTGGCTTTGGTCATGTATGGACCAGCAGCAGTGGCCTTCTGAGCAAGAGCAGGCCTCTTCCCTGCAGCAGCAGCACGGCGAGCAGCAGCAGCCTTCTGGCGAGAAGTTTGAGCGGTCGGACGCACAACCTCAGCATCGTCCTCATCAATATCAGGAGGAATGTCAGCGGATGGTCGTCGGGCACGCTTGCCTTGGCGAGTCTCTCCTTCCCCTGAGAAGAAAGCACAAGAATAGGGAGGGAAGGTGGGATAAGTGCACAAGTTCGAAAGAGGAAACAAAAGAATTAGATTGGAAAAATACAAACAGGAAGAAAATTGCATTGTAGCCGGAACTTCCGCTGAAACGTCGGAACTTCCGGTGAAAAATGGTCCACCGGAAGTTCCGGTCGTGGCTCACCGGAAGTTCCGGTGAGGCCACGAACTGACAGTTTCAACAGGAGTTCCCTAGATCTAGATCTAAAGACCACAAATGCACAAATTTTTCCAAGGATGTATTGGACCAATCTACTCTAGCATGATACCCTAGGCCTACCAAGATCTTCCAACAAGTTCTAGCCAAAGAACTAGCCTAGACAAGGTGTGCCCTAACTCAAGCCATGGTGAGAGCAAGATCTCCATTAATGGAGGGAGTTAAGGGAAAATACCGGAGTCCATGGCGGGAGATCGAGGTGGGGAAGGATCCCACGGAGCAGATCTGCGGAGTAGCGGTTGGAGAAGAAGGGGCCGGAGCACCCTCTTGGAGAAGTCCTGGCCGGTGGCGCTCCAAATAGAAGATGGGTCTTGGGGGAAAAAGGAAGAAGATCCTGTTTTCCCCCAGGACCCACCTTATATAGGACAGGGAGCACCAACGGAAGTTCCGGTCAGGGACCGGAAGTTCTGATGGACCGGAACTTCCGGGTCAGACTGACCGGAAGTTCCGCTGACGCCAGGAGGACCATCTCAGGATAGGATAACAAGGAAGAACTTGTGCAGGGAATAAAGAGGGCTTGAGGTAAGGAAAGGCTTAGGATAGATAGCTCAAACTGTGAAGAACCAAAAACAACAAAAAACAAGAAAAACAAAAAAGGTCAAAGAACCAAATAAAAATGAGTCGGTGGCCGAAGCCACCTTATATAAGAGTAAATGGCTTGACACCGCGAAGATATATCTTGGGTTCATTACCAACACTCATCATGAAGCTCAAATGGTCTCCTTTAGAGACTATAGAGTATGAAAACTTTAATGTGCGCATAATAGGGATAGTGTTTGATCATAAGAGGAACTACAATCCCCCTAAATCCATGCCTACATACAAACAAGATACACATTAAGACACGGGTAGGTGTGCAAGGGCTCAAGCAACATTTCTCGAATCAATGATATTTAGATCATGCCTTAACTCTCGGAACCTTGCTTCATCAAGAGGCTTCGTGAAAAGATCCGCAAGATTTGCCTTGGTGGGAACATACTCCAAAGAAATGTCTCCTCTAGCAACATGGTCCCGAATGAAATGATGACGAATCTCAATGTGCTTGGTCCGGTTGTGTTGCACGGGATTGTGAGCAATAGCAATTGCACTCTCATTGTCGCAAAGAAGAGGCACCTTGTCAAAAGATAGTCCAAGATCCTTCAAGGTTTGCTTCATCCATAGCAATTGAGCACAGCAGCTTGCGGCAGACATACTCAGCTTCGGCAGTAGACATAGACACACGGTTTTGCTTCTTCGAGGACCAACAAACCAAAGATCTTCCGAGAAAGACAAGCTCGGAGGTTGACTTTCTTCCCACTTTGTCACCAGCCAGTCGAGTCCGTGTAACCAATGAGATCAAAGTGGCTCCTTGGGGTACCACAACCCAAAGTTTGGGGTATGAACTAAATATCGAAAGATCCTCTTGACAGCCACCATGTGACTTTCCTTTGGTGCGGCTTGAAATCTTGCACACATACCCACACTCAACATAATATCCGGCCGGGATGCACAAAGATAGATCAAAGAACCAATCATCGAACGATAGAGTTTTTGATCCACCTCCTTACCCTTGGGATCGAGATCAAGATTAACCTTAGTTGGCATGGGAGTCTTGGCACCTTTGACTTGATCAAACTTGAACTTCTTGAGCATGTCTTGGATGTACTTGGCTTGGTTGATGAAAGTCCCTTTCCTCAATTGTTTGACTTCAAATCCAAGGAAAAACTTCAACTCCCCCATCATGGACATCTCGAAGCGGTCGGTCATGAGCTTGGCAAAATCCTCATTAAAAGTTTTGTTAATAGACCCAAAGATAATGTCATCTACATAGATTTGGCATACGAACAAGTGGCCTCCAACTTTCTTAGTAAAAAGAGTGGGATCAATGAGGCCCACTTCGAAGCCACGGTCTAACAAGAGCTCCCTAAGGCAATCATACCACGCACGTGGGGCTTGCTTGAGGCCATAGAGTGCCTTATTGAGCTTGTAGACATGGTTCGGAAAAAATTGGATCCTCAAAGCCGGAGGTTGCTTGACGATACCAACTCTTTCAAAGGACCATTAAGAAAAGCACTCTTAACATCCATTTGATACAATTTAAAGTTATGATGGGTAGCAAGGCAAGGAGCATACGAATGGATTCAAAGCAGCGGGGGCGTAAGTCTCACCGTAGTAGTCGATGCCCTCAACTTGTGAGTATCCTTGGGAAACTAACCTTGCCTTGTTGCATACGACAATTCCATTCGCACTTGTTCTTGAAGACCCACTTGGTTCCAATGACATTTTGACAGTCTTTAGGCTGCTCAACCAATGTCCAAACATTGTTCCTCTTGAAGTTGTGAAGTTCCTCGTTCATAGCATCAAGCCAATCATCATCTTCAAGAGCTTCGAAGACTTTCTGTGGTTCCACAAGAGAGATAAACGCATGGTGAGAGCAAAAGGAAGCTAGTTGCCTCCTAGTAGTGGAACCTTTATTGAAATCTCCATAGACATTATCAAGGATATGGCCATCTCGAACAAGCTTGGCGAGACGATAGGCTTGACGATGGGCTTGTGCTTTAATTCGAGATTCTTGAGCTACCACTTGGTCATTTCCACCAATTGAGCCGTCCCCTTGACTATAAGCACGAACACGAGGGTCATCTTCATTAATTTCCACTTCGGGGGAGTCATCACTTGGAGAGGATCCTTGAGGATCATTGACTTGATATTGATCTCGACGAGCTTGACCTTGGGGAGAAACGTGACCTTGAGGAGGAGCCCCATCTTGGGGAGGTTGATGAGGTTGATGAAGAGCTTGTCCGTGAGAGGTGCCTTGAGGAGGAGCCCCATCGTGGGGATGTTGATGTTGTTGATGAAGAGCTTGTTCTTTAGAGCTTGGAGAGTCATGAGCATGGGAAGCTTCGGAAGAGCTTGAGGGAGCTTGTGCCAAGAAAGTAGGTCCTTGAGGTGCAAGATGATCTTGTGAGAGTGAGGGCTCCACTTGAGTAGAGCTTGGTCCTTCTCCTTCGTCCATAAGGGGATCCTAAATGGGGAGGTGGAAACCCACACCCATTCTTCCTATGGCCTTGGGAGGAATTTCATCACTTGGATCACAAACACCATCTTGCCTAACAAGAGACTCATGATTTTCATCAAACTTCATGTTGCTCGTCTCTTCAACTCTTCCATTGGCTTTGTTGTAGACTCTATAAGCATGGGAATGATTTGAGTAACCAACGAAAATTCCTTCTTGAGCCTTGGATTCAAACTTTGACAACCGAACTCCTTTCTTGAGTATGTAGCACTTGCACCCAAACACCCGAAAGTAGCTAACATTAGGCTTTTTCCCGGTGAGAAGTTCATAGGGGGTCTTGTTCTTATTCTTGCGGAGATAAAGCCGGTTGGTTGCATGGCAAGCGGTGGAGATGGCCTCGGCCCCAAAAGTTGTATGGAGACTTGAACTCAGCTAGCATAGACCGAGCCGCATCCATCAAAGTGCGATTCTTCCTTTCAGCAACTCCGTTTTGTTGAGGGGTGTAGGGAGTGGAGTATTGATGCTTGATTCCTTCATCACTGAGAAACTCATCCAAGGTATAGTTTTTGAACTCGGTGCCATTATCACTTCGAATTGAGAGAATAGTTGCATTGTGCTTCCGTTGAACCTCATTAGCAAAGTCAATGACGGTTTGTTGGGTCTCACTCTTGTACTTGAAAAAGAACACCCAAGTGTATCTTGAGAAATCATCCACAATAACCAAGCAATACTTCTTGCCTCCAAGGCTATCATGAGAGGGAGGACCAAAGAGATCCATATGCAAGAGCTCCAAACATCTCTCGGTAGTGATTTTATTGAGCGCTTTGTGAGGAGTTTCATGCATCTTCCCTTCAATACAAGCCCTGCAAACACGATCTTTGGCAAAAGAAACATCGTTAATTTCAAGGATGTGGCCCTCGAAGTGAAGTCTTTGCAAAGTCCTCATGTTAACATGGGTTAGGCGGCGATGCCACAACCAGCCCTTGTCGGCTTTAGCATAGAGACATAGAGCATGAGGAGTAGTGGTCCCTGAAAAGTCCACCACGTACAAGTCATGTTCTACATATCTTACAAAAGCCACCTTGAGAGACTTGCTCCACATGAGGACCACGGAATGAGAAATAAAGAAAGAAGAAAGACCCATAAGAGCAAGAGCACGAACTGAGAGTAAGTTGTAACCAAGAGTTTTGACAAGCATGACGTCAACCAAGGATACATCCGGGGTTACCACCACTTTGCCAAAACCCAAAACCTGAGAGCTTGTTTTGTCACCGTAGGAGACCATGGTGTTGGCAATATTGGGTCTCAACTCGGTCATGATAGACTTGCTTCCGGTCATATGACTCGTGGCACCACTATCAAGCACCCATTTTGATCCGCCGGAAGCATAGTCCTACAAGAAAATCAAGCCTTGGTTTTAGGTACCCATTTTGCAATGGGTCCCCTTTTGTTAGTGACAAGAACCTTTGGCACCCAAATGGCCCAATGATAATCATGCGTGTAAGATGTCCCCACATATCTAGCATATACATGACCATCATAAGATTTGCAAAGAATATAAGAGGGATTGTTCTTTCCGGCAAAGTTGTCACTTTGCAAGAGGGTTATGCCATTTGGTACTCCTTGGGCCATGCCCTTGTTCTTTTTCTTATTCTTGTTCTTCTTATTCTTATTCTTCTTCTTCTTAGTCTTGGCAAGTTGATCCTTCAAAACCTTGACCTCCTTTATGAGATGCTCATGCTTGCAACAAGGGTTAGGAGAGCTAGACAAGTCTATAATTTGCACAGCGGAAGACTTAGAAAGATCACAAGTTAATTGAGTTTGAAGATGTTCATGAGCCTAAAAAAGACTTGAGAATTTACTCTCCAAGGCTTTGTGTTCCTCTTTGAGTTTCTCAAGATCCTTTTGAGTCCTATCATTACCACCCACAAACTCAGCATTTTCTTTCTTGAGAACCTTAATCAAAGCAAGAGCATGGTCACGTTCTTTAATTGTAGAGGTAAAAGTGTTGTTATGATCATCTACAAGCTTAGACACATTTTCTTCAAGATGAATTCTCATATTTTGTTCATCCTCAAGACTTTGAGTGAGAGAGGCAATTTCATCGGCGACATCTCTTTCATTTTTACTTAGCAAGTCAAGAAGTTCTTCCTTTTCATCTAAGGCATCTCTAGCATTTTCAAGTTGTGCAAGTAAGGACTCAAAGCAGTTTTTAGTTTCCTCATCTAAGGTAGCAACAAATTCACACATTTCAATCATCTCTTTCTTCACCTCTAGACCAACAAGATTAAGAGAGGAAGGCTCACTAGAGATGGGTTGAGGAGTGGGTTTCGGTGATACCTCGGTGGCCTTGGCCATGAAGCACTTTTGGTTGGAGGAGATGACATTTTCATTTGGCGAGTCGAAGAGGGATAGACGTGGAGTTGAGGTAGTGGCAATAGCAGCAACCCCCACAATCTCTCCACCATGAACTTCATCATCATCATCTTCATCCGTGCCCGAAAGATATTCTTCATGGACCACAATTGCTCGTTCCTTGTTAGTGGCGTTCTTGAAGGTGTAGTTCTTGTTTATGGGATGAGGAGATCTTGACTTGACCTTGCGAATGAGACGACCACCATTGTCTTCACGGTTCTCAAAGGGACACTTGGCCACAAAGTGACTCTTGTCGTTGCAATTGTAGCATGACCTTGCTTTGGGAGACTTGTTGGGTGAGTTGAATCTTGAGTTATCCCTTGATCTTGACTTGAATCCGGAATTGTTCCAAAAGGCCCTTAAAGCGAGAGCAAGATGTCCGTTGAACGCAAATTTGAGATCTTCTTGAGACCACTCACTTGATGTATCATCATCATCAACTTCAATAGCCTTGGACTTCAAAGCAAGGTTCACTTTTGTTGATCCAATGGCTCTAGCTCGAGCGGACTCCGCATTCTTCTGAGCAATAGTCATGGCAATTACTTCACTCAAGACTTCTTGGGAGGTCATTAAGTGAAAGTTGGTTCTTCCCTTGATAGAGTTGAGCTTTTGTTCTTCAAATGGGAGAAGATCTTGAATGAACTTCCTCTTCATAAACTTGTCATCAACATAGTGAGCCCCGAGGTCCCTCATAGTGGAACAAAGGACCTTAAGGCGCCTATACATGTCTTCAGGGGTCTCATCATCTTGCATTGCGAAACCATCGCACTTGTTGTTAATATCATCAAACTTGGAGCTTTGGATGCTAGCATTCCCAACAAAGAGCTCGGTGAGTTGATCCCAAGCTCCCTTGGCAGTGTAAAATTGGCGAATGTGAGCAAAATCCTTTGGAGTCAAAGCCTTTTGAATCATTCCCAAAGCTGTAGCATTGAGTTGCTTGTCCACCACTTCACCTCGTGTCAACTTCTTTGGGTCAAATGGAGAGAATCCATCCTCCACAATCCTCATTAACTCAATGGATGAGCTGGAAATATGTGAGCGCATTAGATATTGCCAATTGGCGAAATTAGACATATCTAGCATGGGTGGTGCTCCTTGAGGTATAATGTGTGGCATGGGAATGGGTGGATCCGGAGTGTACTTCGGCGGTGGGGTCGCCGAGTAGTCCTTTCCTCCATTATCCCTTTGAAGTTGGGTTCTCGGGCTCCTCGATGTTCTCACTTGGAACCTTGGTAGAGGTTTGAGCAACAAAACCAAGTCCCAAGTGAGTGGTGGCAGCCAGGAGTTACCCGAGGCGGACAATGCAGTGGGAGGAACCTCGTTGGATTGGGGTGTGTCAATAGCAACCATGGGGTTTGGCTTAAGAGACTGCAAGAGAGTCATCATTTCCTCGAACTTGGACATCATGGATGACTCCAATTGCTTGAGGTCATCCATAGTGGCCAAGTTCTTGGCTTTTTCAGTTTCACTACCCCCTTCGTCGGCCATAGTCTCTTAGGCGGTAAACCCCGAAGTAAGAGTCTGCGCTCTGATACCAATTGAAAGTACCGACTTGATACGACTAGAGGGGGGTGAATAGGCGTCTACCAATTTTAATCTGTTTCTCACTTTTAGGCTTAACAAGAAAGGAAGTTATCTAGAGATGCAACTAAGTGAACAACCTAAATGCAAGAAAACGAGCACCAACCACAAGAACAGTAAATAGCAAGGAGTAAAGGAGGGGAACGAAGTAACCGGCGAGGAGACACAGAGATGTAATTCCCGTAGTTCACTCCCAAGGAGCTACGTCTATGTTGGAGAGGTGTCGGGGCCACACAAGGTCACCCGAGCGCCACAAAGGCCTCAGCTTCTTCTCCGGTGAGCTCCCCCACAAAGGAGGCCTCGCAATACACTAACCGGTGACCTTGAAGGCGCCAACCAAAACCTTTACACCAAGGTTGAGGGGGAGGCTCCACAACTCAATTGGAGGCCCTCAACGACACCTCGAAGCTTTGCAACACATGCCTCAGCTCCGGGGATGCCCTACACCGTCTAGGGTTCCAAGAAACCCAAGAGCAACAAGATCCACAAAGGATGGGTGGGGGAAATCAATTCTTCTTTGGTGGAAGTGTTGATCTAGGGCACCTCCCTCACCTCTCAAAAGATCAGGTCATTTGAGTGGCTAGGGAGAGATATCTAGTGAGGTGAAGCTCAAGCATTAATGGAGGAGAGAGAAAAATTCGAGAGAGAGTGGGAGGAAGAAGAGGGGTGCCTTAAATAGGCCCCCACGCTGAACCGTTACAGCCTCCCCGCAACCTCACCGGAAGTTCCGGTGAGGGGCCGGAAGTTCCGCCCAGCCTGGCTCCAATGGTCATCAGACCGTTGACGCCCGCTCCAGAAGCGCAACCGGAAGTTCTGGTCAAAACGCACCGGAAGTTCAGGTGAACTTCCGACCAAGTTCCGATCAAGTTCCGGCTAAATAGCACACTTCTAAACAGAAGGTTACTGAGCCTTCACCGGAACTTGGGGCGGAATAAGGGGCGGAACTTTTGGGTCGCGAAGCGAGTCTGACTGGAAGTTCCGGCCTTCAGGCGGAAGTTCCGCTCAAGAACTTTTGCCAGGACAAGTTCCGATGCAAGTTCCGGCCAAGTTCCGGCAAATAGCACACTTCAAAACAGAAGGTTACTGAACCGCCACCGGAACTTGTGCGGAACTAGCGTCGGAACAAACTGTAGAACAGCCTGCAGAAAAAAGTTTGAGCGGAACTTCCGGTCTATGACCAGAAGTTTCGGTGAGACACAAAAGGCAGCAACAGAACAGGAAAACGCTCTCTCTCACGGAATAATGGGATGGCTGTGGCGGTGCATATAGGTTTGTGCAAGAACAAGTGATTTCCCACAGCCTCCCAACATGGACCCCCTCTTAATAGTACGGTGACCTAAAAACAACAACCGGAAAGAAACTAGGAGAAGACTAAAAGGCCACCGTCTTCAAAAGATCACAAGAGAGCATCCATCACAATAAAAAGAAACATCAACGATGTTTCCCCTGAAACTCAAGAGCACAGTTAAAAACACGGTTGGGATTGTCATTTAACACCAAAAACATCATGGGAAGATATAGTCCTTTCAGCATTCTTGGTCGTGCTCATCTAGCACCGAGTCACGATTTTCGAGATGAAAACCCAAGGCCTTGTGTAAGGTTCCCAACCTTTAATAAGGTAGAGATCCCTGTGTTTTACAATGCTAGTCCCTGGAGCAATAGCTAGCATCCACAGTTAAGATGTAATATCAAGAAACAAAGGTCATAATACAACTTTATAACCAGTAATAAAATATTTAATTACATCTTACATAGCTCATTTGGCTATCACATTACATTGCAGCAGAATATCTATAAAGCATGGGGTCCTTCATCTTCAAAGTGCCACAGGCAATCATGTTGGTTGTAGACTTGTAATCCTAATCATTAATCTCCACTAACATCAAACAAACCTGCAACATAATAAGTTGCAGCCACAAGGGTCAATACATTTGAATTGTATTGGCAAGTTTCACTATTATGTAGAAGTAAGTGGATCCTATCATTACATGCATATTTGGCTAAGTAGGGTTTAGGCTCTTTTGCAGAAAGCAATATAGTTTTATCCTATCTTTTCAAAATAGTTTTTTGATCTTTGTCAAATCTTTCTGAACTTCTTGGAAAACTCTAATTGCTTCAAATCCCTTGTTGTCACCATCAAGTTTTACTTTGAGAAATTGGAATGTCGAGATCTTCCATAGCTTCAGGCCTTAGTTGCTCAGTATTGTCCATAACCGGGGACACGGCTAAGTACTTAGAATTTTGATCTTCTGCAGAAGTTGTACACTTTACCCACATGACACAATCTCATCTCGATGCCACCAGTAGCCGCTGGATAAGTACTCACCAAGATGGAGTACTCACAGATTGAGAATGTGACAAAGTCTTTCCATAGAAGTCCTCCCAATACACAATGCTAGCTTGTCATCCAGGCACCAATGTAGGGTTTCAAGTTCCCTTACACAATTCTAGTTAACCTGAAGATGCCAATGCATGGGTCTTCCACTATGTAGTTGACTAAGCCAGAGCCCATTTAGCATGTGGTGCATACCGGAAGCCACTGTACGAGAAACATGTTCAATCTCTAAGTCCCTGGGTGGTTTTCTTCTAGTGCACATACAAAAAGAGATGGCCATATAAACATGGTTCATTTTGTTGCCACCTTGTCCAAAACTTGAGTATCCTTGTCCACCCAGGTGGTTCATTGAGTACTTGTTTTATTATATAAAACATATATCTTTTCAACTCTTCATATAATTCATAACATGTATCCCATCCCAAATATATAGCTGGGCTAAGCATACTACAACTACAATGTTTTCACTAAGGAATATATAAGGGTATCCTATTAGGATTTAGCATAGCATAAAATATAGTAGTTCTTATCATGCATGTTTCAAAAATCCACTAAGTGTAATGAAAATAGTAGGACTTGGATGATAGTGTCACTTGCCTTTTTAGTAGAGAATGTTGGTTCACTTCTTGATCTTGCAAATATCACACTCTTCTAACTTCACTACAAATCAATCAACCAAACACAAATTCAACTAGCATTCCAACCAATATTCAAACAATTTATCACACATAAAATAACACAAACAAGGTCATGCATGCAAACATGCAAAAGATAGTTTTATTTGCAAAAGTGGTTTCTACTAGGCTCTAAACATTTTAAAGCTCTAAGTGGTCATTTACTAAAGTGGTAAAACCATTTGCAAAAGGTTTTATCTATAAACCATTTTTAAATCAAATCAATATTTTATGTAGTTGAAAATGCTTTTAGCAAAGAAATATTCTTTAAAGAGTTCACCAAATATATTTTAATTCTCAAAACTTGGTGTTTAGGGTCAGAAGGTTTGAATCAAAACATTTACCAAAGATTTTACTCAAAAATCATTTCTAAACAAAAAACAATATTTTCATTTGACTAGAAATGTGCTAATTCAAATATTTATTCCTAAACTTCACAAAATACATTTTTAAATCCTTAAGTTGGTTCCTAGGGTCAGTAGGTTCAAAACAAACCTTTTTGCAAAGATTTCATATTAAAATTATATCTAGAACAATTTTTATATTCATAATAAGCCTACACATGTTTCTGCAATTTCAACCAATTTTCCAGAAGCAAATCATTAAACAAAGTGCATGGTTGCAAAGTACTTGTTCTGCTGATTCCATTGATATAAAATTTGCAAAATTTGGACGTATAGAATTAAAGTTATGAATTTTACAAGTTTGCAATTCAAACCGATTCTATTTTCTGTTTTAAACTAAACCATGTCCACGTGGCACGATATAACTGGACGGTACCGCTTCGGGTGGATCGAGCTCTCTGGACCGCAGGATCCTATTTAGATTGCATGGCGCAGATTGAGTGATACCCCTTCGATTACGTTCTATCGTATCCGCTGGATAATGATCTAACAGCTACGGCGCTATGACCGGGAACTGGCGGCGCTGAGCGGCGGCTGGCGGCGGCGCACGCTCTGCTCGCGGTGGTTCTGGCAAAGCAGGAAGGAAGGGAGGGAGAGGAGATGCTCACAGGGTTCGCAGGGTCCTGGTGAAGCTCGAGGTGGCGTTGGCTTGGCGAGGGGCGCTCGGAGCTGCTGGTAATTCCTCACCGGAGTCGGTGGCGGCGTCAGGCGGTTTTGTTTGACGTCGGGGATGGAGCTGCAGGTCGCGCCGAGGCAAGTAGGGGCACGGTTAGACGCGGCCTGATCTGGGGATGATGGGAGCATCAACAGGAGGTGCTGGGGCGAACGGAGGGTACATGGGGAGTTCGCCGGAGAAACGGCCGAAGACGGTGGCACTCTGATGTTGACGAAGCCGAGCTTCTAGAGCACGTGGGAGCGAGCTGGGGCTATGGGCAGACGCGCAAGGGACTGGAGAGCAAGCTTGCGTGATCGGGGACTGGAGAGGCGGTCGGAGTCGCCGCAATTTTGCCGGGGAAGTTCGTCGGGGACAGTGGGTTCGAGCTTGCGATTGACGCAGCCTGGAGGCAGAGAGGGAATGGCGCTTGGGGGAAAAGAGAGGGGAGGGCGAGGCGCTTTAACAAGCGTGGTCTCTGGTGAGTTTACTCCGGCCATTTACGCGTATTCAAGCGAATGTAATCGCGCAGATGCTGAGGAAAGGGGAAGCGGGTAGAAACGATGCACAGTGGTGTGGGGCCTGTCTGTCAGCGAGGTGGAGGAAGTGGGAGATGGGGCCACCTGTCTGTGACTCTGCGGGTGCGCGCGTGGGTGAAAAACGATTCGCTGAGGGGGAAGAAAGTTGGGCTGCGAGTGGGCTTGTTGGGCCTGCTTAGTGGGTTGAGTCTGTTTCACTTTTTTTTATTCTGAAAGCTTTTTGTTTTTCCATTTGAATTTCTGTTTTGATTCTCAATCAAATAATTCAAACAAAAAATTAATTCAAACCACCACCAAACTTTGTATTTGTTTTAATTCTGTTTAGCAACTCAATCCAAAGTCCAAACAAAAATAATTTTTATTCTTTTTAGGATCCATTAATAATTAAATAAATAGACCTTAGTCATTAATTTAAATAGGATTTAATTTATTTAAAAACTCTATTTGAAATCTAAAATAATATCAAAACCATTTCAGTAGGTTTTATTTGAATAAATAAAACACTTGGAAAACTTATTTAAAATAAATTAACAAGTTTTAGTGTTTATTTAAAATGGAAAAGCCTTTACTTAAATAAAATTGGATATTAATAAATCCTCATTATTTTATTTAAATAAACCTTTACTCTTTTTATCAAATAGAAATATTTTATTTCAAAAGCTTTGCCAAGATTTAATTTGCCTCTATAAAATAATCCTTATTTATAATTCTACCTTTTCTTTTGAAAACCAAATCTTTTTACTAAAAGATCCAAAAATAGTAATTTCAACTATTAAAACTTTCTTTATTAATTGTTTATCTTTTTAAATCCTTTTAGGATTTTATTTGATCAAAATAAGTTTGGATATTTCCAATTGGAATCAAAAAGTTTCTTCTCACCCTAAATTTCAAGAAAATTTTATTTTGTTTGTTTATTTTTCACAATTCAAAATTTGGAGAATTTTGGGATGTGACACCTTGCCTCCATCGGTTGTAATTAGTGTTAGTTTTCAAATAATAAAACACCATGAAATAAATATCATGCTACATAGCGAATATACATGCTCGTGAGTGTCGGATAAAATATCTATCATGAAGTACTCCATGAAACTTTAAAACGTCGACCAGCAACGGAAGGATCCCTCCCATTGCTAAGTTAGATAACACCCTGTTTTATTCAGTTGCACCTACGACTTGAATCTGGGTGGACGAGCTCCCACCTTGACGTCAAACCCCAAAGCCAAGTCTTGGTTATTGTGAAATTTAACATCCACGAACGAACCTCAAAATGACATGCATGGTTATGCTTTTTTAAATGCATTTTCACTATAATAAATTTAAAACAATTACCAAAAAGAAATACTTCCTCTGTCTAGAAATAAGTTACGATTTTAATGCTTAGATACATGAAAATCTAGAAAAATTCAAATTACTTAATTTCCAGATGGAGGGAGTATTTAAAATTTAAAAGCAAATACGATGTTTGAAATCTTATTAATATAATCCTAACGTTAGGTGGACCATAGGAAATCTCTAACATTAATTTTGTCTAAATGAAAATCGAAGAGATTTTGCTTTTGGCTTATTTCTAAAAGCTTGAAATCGATAATCATGCCTACTGTGAAGTGCTAAATTGTTTAAATAGCTTACTTAGCTATGTGGAGAAGAAAATAAAGGATAGATAGATACATTATTCATAGGGGTTGTGAAACACAGTTTTCTTGCAAAAAGAAAAAAAATGACCAAATCAGGTACATCGCTTAGAGCATCTCCAATAGAAGCGCTAAAATAACGTGGTACAGGAAAAACTGCCGATTTAGCGTGCACACAGAAATTTGTCCGCTCCAACAGACGCGCGAAAATAGTGCGCATATGGAAAGTTTTGCTATGGGCACCATTTTGCACAATTCTGAGTGCTGTATCTATTGCTCGTGCTATCGCGCGGAAAAGTCACAATACACGCGCAAACCAACCGCCCTGGAAACTTCCCCCTCTTCTGCGCGCCACGCCCGCTCTGCCACTTCACCTCCGTGCGCCACGCAAGCCCACACCGCCACCGACGCCGAGATGCCGCAACGGGAACTCCTCCGGCTACGTCGGCGTCTGAGCGTGCCCGACGGGACCTTCGATGCCGCCGATGATATCCGCTCCAGCGAAATGTGCATTGATCTTGGGACCTTCGATACAACGCATGAGGCCACATGCGTGTACGACACGGCGGCGTGGCGCCTCGGCCGGCCTCCCTAGTTGATGAACTTGTTGGAGATATGCCCAGAGGCAATAATAAAGTGGTTATTATCATATCTTCGTACTTATGATAAATATTTACATACCATGCTATAATTGTATTAACCGGAAACATTAATACTTGTGTGGTTTGTAAACATAAAAGAGTCCCTAGTAAAGCCTCTTGTTAAACTAGCTTGTTGGTTAATATATGATCATGGTTTCCTGATCATGAACATTGAGATGTTGTTAACAATAAGGTCATATCATTAGGAGAATGATGTGATGGACATACTCCTGTAGTTAAGCTTAGCATAATATCAAGTCATTCAAATAGTTCACTTGCTATAAGCTTTCTGATACATAGTAACATAATTCATTCGACCATGAAATCATGCTAATCACCATCACCGGAAGGATGCTTTGATGACATCAAACACCACACCATAACTGGGTGGCTATAAAGGCGGCATTGAATGTTCAGAAAGTATGTGTTGAAGCACATGGATCAAGAGCGGGATTTGTCCATCCATATGATGGATAGATATATTCTAGACCCTCTCGGTGGAATGTCATCCAATTAGCTTGCAAGCATGTGAATGGATCACAAGGGATCACATATCACGGTAACAAGAAAAGAATACTTATCGGTAAAGAGGTTGAACTAGGTATGCAGAGATACCGACGACCAGACCTTGGATAAGTAAACTATCTCGAGACAAAGGGAAATTGGTTTCGTATGTAAATGGTTCATTCGATCGTAAAGTAATCGTAGATATATGTGGGAGCCATATGAATTTTCAGATTCCTCTATTGGTTATTGATCAGAGAAGAGTCTCGATCTGTCTGCATAATTCACGAACCGTAGGGAGACACACTTAAGGATTCGATGTTGTTTGGTAAATATAGAATATGAGTAAAGAGACCGAATGTTGTTCGGAGTCTCTGATACGTCGGAAACGTATCTATAATTTTTTATGATCCATGCTTGTTTTGTATCTACTTTGCTTTGCTTTGTCTATACTTTGAGGTGTTTTTATATCTTTTCTGGAACTAACCTATTAACAAGTTGCCACAGTGCCAGTTGCCTGTTTTCTTCTGTTTATGGTTCCAGAAAGGCAAAAAATTAATATTCTCGGAATTGGACGGGACAAAAGCCAAAGTTATTATTTTCCCGGAGCAACACGAAACCACGAAGCAGAGTCGGAGGGGGGCCACAGGGTGGCCAAACCCCCTAGGTGTGGGCAAGCCCTGGAGGCGCCTAGAGGGGGGTGTGGGCCCCCTAGACCCCCACCGACCTTCATTCCTGCGCCTATAAGAAGCCTCCGATGGGAAAACCCTAAACAATCCAGAAGAAATCCACGAAAACCTCTATAGCGCCGCCGCCGACGGGGAAGTGCCCCCGGAGCCATCTCCATCGATCTCCACCACCATCTTCATCACCGTTGCTGATTCCCATGATGAGGAGGGAGTAGTTCTTCCTCGAGGTTGAGGGCTCTACCGGTATCTATGTGTTCATCTATCTCTCTATGCATGGTCATATTGTGATCATGAGCTTTGCAATCAAGTAGATGTACCTTTCTACTCAAGTGATTTAATAGATCTCTGCTCTCCCCATGTGTGTGAAAGTGACAGCGTGCACGCCATGGTGGCACTTAGGTTTGAGTCTACATAAATACTCTTTGTGCTTTAATAGATCTATGCTTTTCCCCACGTGTGTGAAAGTGACAGCGTGCATACCGTGTGTGGCACTTTGGCTAGATTGAATACTTGTTATGAGTTATATTTGGAGTTGGATGTCTCTATGAAATTGTGGTGTTTGTTGGAACCATCTAGTGTTCAAGGTGAAAGTGTGGGGTTATCTAGATTGGGGAAGGCGGACTTTGAGGTGTGCTGTTATAGCCCTACCTTGGATTAGATTGTCCAACCGGAGAGTAGTTAAGAGTAGTATCATGAAGAGAGGATATTTATATGAGAGAGTGTCCACTAGTGAAAGTATGATCCCTAGGCCTTATTTCTAAGCATTGAAACACCGTTTGCTACTAGATCTGTTGCATGTTTGCTTGCTTCCATCTTTGTTCCGTTTGCCGGGGAGATTTTGGGATTTTACCTTTCCTCCACGCCATCAGCTCTTTTCTGGCACCGTTACCACTTGTATTTCACTATCTCTTCGCCGAACTAGTGCACCTATATTGGGTGTGTTGGGGACACAAGAGACTTCTTGTATCTTGATTGCAGGGTTGTTTGAGAGGGAATACCTTTGACCACTTCCTCCCTGAGTTCGATAAACCTTGGGTAATCCACTTAAGGGAAACTTGTTGCTGTTCTACAAACCTCTGCACTTGGAGGCCCAACAACTGTCTACAAGAATAGAAGTGCGTAGACATCAAGCTCTTTGCTGGCGCCGTTGCCGGGGAGGTAAGGTAAAAGGTACTCACATCCTTTGGTGTGAGTGCTCGAAGTTATTTCCTTTAGATTCTGCAGTTTTGTCTTTTTGTTTCTTGTTTTCTCTAGTTAGGCTTAATGGAAAACAACAACAAAATGAGAGAGCTTTATAGTGTTTATCTTGAGTTAGGACATGAAGTGTTTGAAGAGAAAATTAAAAAACCTATGGAGCTTTTTTTTGCATGCTAATAGCAATGTTATTAGTATGAATTTTTTTAACACCATTGTTACTAATGGTATGGAAACATCTAAGCTTGGGGAAGCTAGTTTTTATGAGAAAGATATTTTTAGTTCCCCAGCTTTAGGGAAGAAAATTTGCTCTTATGATACTTTATCTCCCCTATGTGGTAATTCTAATGATACTTGTGATATTTTAAATCCACGTACTAAAAGTGTCCCTTTTAAAATACCTATGGGAATTGTTGAATGTGTTATGAATAACTGCTATTTTAGAGATGGAACTGTCCATCCTAGTGATCATTTACTCTTTATACATGAATTATGCGAGTTGTTCAAGTGTGCAGGTATTTCAATGGACCAAGTTAAGAGGAAGCTATTCCCTTTCTCACTTAGGGACAAAGCAAGGGAGTGGTATGAGCTACTAGATGATCCTCATCATTTGGAGTGGAAGGACTTGAATCTCTATTTTATTCTAAATTTTATCGTCCTCATGAAATTCATAAAGATAGGAATTATATTTATAATTTTCATCCTCATGAGGGATAAAGTATTGCCCAAGCTTGGGGGAGATTGAATTCACTAATGCTCAAATATCCCATTCATGAGCTCCCCAGTAATATTATTATTAATAATTTTTATGCAAGGCTTTCAGGACGTTACAAGGACTACCTAGATACCTGTTTAGAGGGATCCTTCACAAGTAAGAAGGTCAAAGCTAAGTGGGATCTTCTTGAAACAATTCAAAGAAATACTGAAGATTGGGATAACGACAAAGGTAAAGAACCAGGTATAAACTATGAGTATGATTGCATTAAGTCTTTCGCTGAAACTGCTAATTTTCAAGAGCTTAGTGCTAAATATGGTCTTGATCCTCAAATCCTTGTTAGATATTATAGAGCCTTTGCTTCCCATATTAATGCTCCTAAATAAAAATGGGACATGTATCATGAACCTTTTAAAGACACTTGCATGGAAAATGAAAATATTATTAATGATTGCAATGAACATGCTCAAACTTCTGAAAGTACTATTTCTTATAAGCATGTTAATTTTTGTGGTATGCATAGACCTTGTGAGAAGAATCAAACAAAAGAAGAATATTGTATCACCCACTGGAATGAAAAAACTAGAAAATGGTATAAGGCTTTAGATGATCTTGGTAAAAAAGTTTGTGCCCTCTATCCTTTTATTTGTGAACTTTGCTTTGAAGTGGGTCATTTCAATTTTCAATGCTCTGGCCATAATAATCTTGCAAGTTTGTATTGTGATAACGTGATCACTGATAATCAACATGATGAACTTACATTATTTTTGGGGTGTGAAGAGTTATCAAGAAAAACTTCTTTGATAGACATGAGTACTTTTGATATGAATAGCGTCCTGCATGGTTGTCATCTTTATTGTGTTCAAAACTGCCACACAAATACGTACATACAAAATCTTATAAAAGATGATATTTTACCAAATTATGACAGTACTGATATGTGTTTTGATCTTATTAATGAAAAGGAGGATTCATCCAAAGTTTCTTTTATTCTCTAACAATAAAACCAGGGTATGTGTGTTAGAGATATGCCCTAGAGGCAATAATAAAAGTGGTTATTATTATATCTTTGTGTTTATGATAAATGTTTACATTCATGCTATAACAGTATTAACCGGAAACATTAATACTTGTGTGATTTGTAAACTAAATTAGAGTCCCTGGTAAAGCCTCTTTATAATACTAGCTTGTTGGTTAATAGATGATTGTGGTTTCTCGATCATGAACATTGAGATGTTATTAACAACAAGATCGTATCATTAGGAGAATGGTATGATGGACATACTCCTATAGACAAACGTAGCATAAAGATCAAGTCATTTCAATAGTTTGTTTGCTATAAGCTTTCTGATACATAGTAACCTAATTCCTTCGACCATGAGATCATGCTAATCACCAGCACCAGAAGAATGCTTTGATGACATCAAACACCACACCGTAACTGGGTGGCTATAAAGGTGGCATTGAGTGTTCGGAAAGTATGGGTTGAGGCACGTGGATCAAGAGTGGGATTTGTCCATCCATATGACAGATAGATATACTCTGGGCTCTCTCGGTGGAATGTCATCCAATTAGCTTGCAACCATGTGACTGGCTCACAAGGGATCACATATCACAGGAACGAGAAAAGAGTACTTATCAGTAACGAGGTTGAACTAGGTATGCAGAGATACCGAGGATCAAGACCTCGGATAAGTAAACTATGGTGAGACAAAGGGAAATTGGTATCATATGTAAGTGGTTCATTCGATCACAAAGTAATATTAGAAATATGTGGGAGCCATATGAATTTCCAGATTCCTCTATTGGTTATTGATCGGAGAAGTGTCTCGGTCATGTCAGCATAATTCATGAACCGTAGGGAGACACACTTAAGGATTCGATGTTGTTTAGTAGATATGGAATGTTAGTAGGGATATCGAATGTTGTTCGGAGTCTTGGATGGGATCCGGGATATCACGAGGAGATCCGAAATGGTCCGGAGAATAAGATTCATATAAGGAAAGTCCGATTTCGGAGTTCGGGAATGATTTCGATGTTTTCATCAGAGAGGTTCTAGAAGGTTCACCGGTCCGGAAGGGGAATGGTCCATGAATGTGTCATGGGTAAGTGGAATGATTGGATCATATCCTAGGTCACTTGGTGTGAGCATTTGTGAGAGAGAACTAAAGCTCTAAATTGAAAGACAAACGGGACTCTGAAAAGTCAAACTGGAACAATGGTTTCCTTGTGGAAGAAGGAACGAGTACTCTCAATCCAACTTGGGTTTGGGTTTGGATCCAGACCCACCCCTCCCAAGGCTGCCCCCCTCTCATAAATAGAAGGGGAGGGCTGCCCCAAACAACCAAACCCTAGCCCTCCCACACCCAAGCCGTCGCCGCCGCTCTAGCCGCCACCGACATCTCCTCCTCCTCCCGGTCTTGTAAACCCTAGATCACCAGGAAACCCTAGATCCACCATAACTCGCACCAGCTTAGGTGAAGCCCTGCGGGATCTTCCCTCTACTTCCGACACCACGTCGTCGTGCTGCCGGAATCGCGAGGGGAGATGTACAACCTCCGCTGCCTGCTGAAACAAGGGAGAGGAAGGTATTCATCGAGTACCGAATGTGTGACCGACTGCGGAAGCACTGCCGGAACGCAGTGCCGGAAGGATCGTCTACGCGATCTTGAGATCGGCAAGTGTATTACTACATCACCCACGAGAATCTTCTCTTGTTAACCGCATTGGAATATTCGAGGGTGAGTGCTTCTATCGACTCGTTGCTACAATCTAGTAGATAAATCTTGGCTTGTTTGTGTGCATGCGGTAGAATTTTTTTGTTTTCCATGCTACGAACCCCTACAGTGGTATCAGAGTCGTGTCTATATGTAGATCTATTGCACGAGTAGAACACAATGGTCATTGTGGGCGGTGGTGCTTTTATTATCAATTGCTTTTTGTGTACTTTGCATCTTGCGGTATGATGGGATGAAGTGGCCCGGGCTAACCTTACATGACATCGTTCATGAGACTTGCTTCACGCTCAACATGCAACTTGTATTGCATAAGTGGCTTTGCGGGTGTCTGTCTCTCCCATCATAGTATAGATTCAATTTACAACGGGCACCTGATAGTTCAAACATCAACGTTGTGGTTCTTGTCCGTAAGTTAGAATGACACTTATTGAAAGCCCCAAACCACGTAAAATATGCAAAGAAAATTAGAGGCGTCTAACTTTGTTTTGCAGGGGTGTGTTGTGATGTGATATGGCCATGATTGTGATTATATATGATGTATGCAATGTTCCTTATTGTAAGTTGGCAACCGGTAGGAGCCATATGGTTTTCTTTTAAATTCCGTTAGGACCTGCGTGTCTATTCAAAGTAGTTGTAATAGTTGAAGCTGGTGAACGACAACCATGAAACGGCGTCATTGACCTTGACGCCATACCGATGATGATGGAGATCATGTTCGTGCTTGAAGATGGAGATAGGAAGCACAATAAGAAAGGCCATATCATATCACATATTATGAATTGCATGTCATGTTAATCCTTTATGCATCTTGTATTGCTTAGTTTGCGACGGTAGCATTATAAGATGATCCCTCAAGCACACAATTTCAAGTTTTAAAGTGTTCATCCTTACTAAGCAACGTTGCTAAAGCTCGTTTTTCGAAGCACCACGTGATGATCAGGTGTGTTAGATTCTATGAGTGTATACAACATGAGCAAGCCAGATTTGCTCATGCGTAAGCTAAGGTTTCATCTTGATGATCCTAGCATGTACAGACATGGTCTCGGAACACGGATCACCAAAAGGTAAAGCATGAGTCATATAGTAGATATGATGAACATGTTGATTGTTCGCCATTGAAGCTACATTAACTCTCGTGATGATCGGTTTTGATGTGGTGGATTTGGTTCGTGTGATCACTAAAACAATTTGAGGGATATTGTTTTGAGTGGGAGTTCACCTAGATTAATTTAACTATTAATTAGAACTCAATTTATCATAAACTTAGTCTAAACTATTACAAATATGTTGTAGATCAATGGCGGCCCCTACCATCAATTTTAATGCGTTCCTAGAGAAATAAAAGTTGAAAAACAATGGAAGCAACTTCGCGGATTGGTTCCATAATTTGAGGATTGTCCTCAATGCTAATAATTTGACCCATGTGCTGGAGGCACCGCTGGGTGACCCACCTGCAGCTACTACTACCGATGAAGTAAAGAATGTTTACCTCACTCAGAAGAATCAGTACTCCACAGTTCAGTGTGCTATCTTGTATGGTTTGGAATCGGAGCTTCAGAAAAGGTTTGAGAACCATGACCCACACGATATTGTCCGTGAACTCAAAATTATATTTGAGGCTCACACGACAGTTGAGAGTTATGAGGTGTCTGAAAAGTTCTTTAACTGTAAGATGGAAGAGGGCAGCTCCATCAATGAGCACGTGCTTAAGATGTCTGGGCATGCTAGCAAGCTTCAAAGCTTGGGTATAGTGATTCCTAATGCTTTGGGGATTCACCGTGTCCTCCAATCACTACCACCAAGTTACAAGAACTTTGTGATGAACTACAATATGCAAAACATGGACAAGTCGTTACCCGAACTCTTCTCCATGTTAAAGTCTGCAGAAGTGGAGATCAAGAAAGAGCACCAAGTGTTGTTGGTCAATAAGACCACCAAATTCAAGAAGCAAGGCAAATCTAAGAAAAAGGGAAACTTCAAGAAGGGCGGTAAGAAAGTTACCGCGCCAGCAAAGAAGACCAAGGATGGGCCTAAGACTGATACTGAATGCTTTTACTGCAAGGGAGAGGGTCACTGGAAGCGGAATTGCCCTAAGTACTTGGCGGATTTGAAGAACGGCAACATCAAGAAGAAAGGTATATCCGATATACATGTTATTGATGTGTATCTCACTAGTACTTTTAGTAGTGCCTGGGTATTTGATACTGGTTCGATTGCTCATATTTGTAACTCGAAACAGGTACTGCAGAATAGACGGAAACTAGCGAAGAACGAGGTGACGATGCGCGTTGGAAATGCATCAAAGGTTGACGTGATCGCGGTCGGCACGCTACCTCTTCATCTACCATCGGGATTAGTTTTATACTTAAATAATTGTTATTTGGTGCCTGCGTTGAGCATGAACATTATATCCGGATCATGTTTATTGCGAGGCAGTTCTTGCTTAAGTCCGAGAATAATGGTTGTTCGATTTATATGAGTAATATGTTTTATGCACATGCACCTTTGATAGATGGTCTATTCTTATTGAATCTCGATTGTAGTAATACACACATTAATAACATTGTAGCTAAACGTTTGAAATTGAGTGATAACTCGACCTATATGTGGCACTGTCGTCTTGGTCATATTGGAGTGAAGCGTATGAAGAAACTCCATTCTGATGGACTTCTTGAATCACTTGATTTCGAATCACTTGAAAGATGCGAAGCATGTCTGATAGGTAAAATGACTAAGACTCCATTTTATGGTATGATGGAGCGAGCTACGGACTTATTGGAAATCATACATACGGATGTGTGTGGTCCAATGAGTGTAGCATCGCGCGGTGGTTATCGCTATGTTCTTACCTTCACGGATGACTTGAGTAGATATGGGTATATCTATTTCATGAAACATAAGTCCGAAACTTTCGAGAAGTTTAAGGAATTTCAAAGTGAGGTAGAGAATCAACGTAACAAGAAGATTAAATTTCTACGATCTGATCGTGGAGGTGAATATCTAAGTTACGAGTTTGGCGAGCATTTGAAGAAATACGGAATACTTTCACAATTGACACCGCCGGGAACACCACAACGTAATGGTGTGTCTGAACGTCGTAATCGAACTCTCTTAGATATGGTTCGTTCTATGATGTCACTTACAGATTTACCGCTATCATTTTGGGGTTATGCATTAGAAACAGCCGCATTCACTTTAAATAGGGCACCATCTAAATCCGTTGAAACGACACCATATGAATTATGGTTTGGGAAGAAACCTAAATTGTCGTTCCTTAAAGTTTGGGGTTGCGAATCTTATGTAAAGAAGTTACAGCCCGACAAGCTTGAACGCAAAGCGGAAAAATGCGTCTTCATAGGATACCCAAAGGAAACTATTGGGTATACATTCTATCATAGATCCGAGGGCAAAATCTTCGTTGCCAAGAATGGATCCTTTCTAGAGAAGGAGTTTCTCTCGAAAGAAGTGTCTGGAAGGAAAGTAGAACTCAACGAGGTTGTTGAACCTTCTCTCGAACTTGCGAGTAGCGCAGCACCCGAAGTAGTTCCTGTGGCGCCTACACCAATAAGAGAGGAAGCTAATGATTTTGATCATGAAACTTTGGTTGAAGTAACTACAGAACCTCGCAGGTCAACGAGAACTCGTACCACTCCTGATTGGTATGATCCCGTTATGAGTATCATGTTGGTGGACAACACCGATGACCCTGCGACATATGAGGAAGCGATGATGAGCCCAGATTCCAATAAATGGCAAGAAGCCATGAAATCCGAGATTGGATCCATGTACGAAAACCAAGTATGGACTTTGGTGGACTTACCGGATGGCCGGAAGGCTGTCGAGAACAAATGGATTTTCAAGAAGAAAACATATGCTGATGGTAATGTTACTGTATATAAAGCTCGACTTGTCGCAAAAGGGTTTCGACAAATTCAAGGAGTTCACTACGATGAGACTTTCTCACTGGTAGCAAAGCTAAATTCTGTGAGGATTATGTTAGCAATCGCTGCATATTATGATTATGAGATATGGCAGATGGATGTCAAAACAGCGTTCCTCAATGGAGACATTGATGAAGAGTTATATATGGTACAACCCAAAGTTTTTGTCGATCCTAAAGATGCTAACAAGGTATGCAAACTTCAACGGTCCATTTATGGATTGAAGCAAGCATCCCGGAGTTGGAATCAACGTTTTGATAAGGTGATCAAAAGCTTTGGTTTTATACAAACTTATGGAGAAGCTTGTATTTACAAGAAAGTGAGTGGGAGCTTTGTAGCATTCTTAATACTATATGTAGATGACATATTGTTGATTGGGAATGATGTAGACCTTCTTAATAGTGTCAAGGATTATTTGAATAATAGTTTTTCAATGAAAGATCTTGGCGAAGCAGCTTACATATTAGGCATAAATATTTATAGAGATAGATCGATACGCCTAATATCATTGTCACAGAGTACATATTTGGACAAAGTTCTAAAGAGGTTTGGAATGGAAGATATCAAGAAAGGGTTCTTTCCCATGTTGCCCAATACGACCTTGAGTAAAACTCAAAGTCCTGCAACGGCAGAAGATAGAGAAAGGATGAGTAAGACTCCCTATGCCTCAGCCATAGGATCTCTTATGTATGCCATGCTATGTACTAGACCCGACATTGCATATGCTGTTAGTTTAACTAGCAGATATCAAAGTGATCCAGGAGTAGATCATTGGATAGCGGTCAAAAACATCCTTAAGTACTTGAGAATAACTAAGGATATGGTTGTTTCCTATGGAGGTGATGAACAGCTCGTTGTTAATGGTTACACCGATGCTAGTTGGAACACCGATCTAGATGATTCTAAATCTCAATCTGGATACATATTTACTTTGAATGGTGCAGCAGTTAGCTGGAGGAGTGCAAAACAAAGCGTTGTGGCGAGATCTTCAACTGAATCAGAATACATAGCTGCTTCGGAGGCTTCACAAGAAGCGATATGGATGAAGGAGTTTATTACAGAGCTCGGTGTGGTTCCAAGTGCGCTGGACCCAATGTCTATCTATTGTGATTACATGGGCGCCATAGCCAATGCATAAGAACCAAGGTCACAAAAGAAGCTGAAGCATATCAAGCTACGTTTTCATGCTATTCAAGAGCATGTCCAAGATGGTGACATAAAGATTTGCAAAGTACACACAGATCTGAATGTGGCGGATCCGTTGACTAAACCTCTCCCGAGGGAAAAACGTGACCAGCACCAAACCGCCATGGGTGTTCGATTTATTACCATGTAATCTAGATTAGTTGACTCAAGTGCAAGTGGGAGACTGTTGGAGATATGCCCTAGAGGCAATAATAAAAGTGTTTATTATTATATCTTTGTGTTTATGATAAATGTTTACATTCATGCTATAACAGTATTAACTGGAAACATTAATGCTTGTGTGATTTGTAAACTAAATTAGAGTCACTGGTAAAGCCTCTTTATAATACTAGCTTGTTGGTTAATAGATGATCGTGGTTTCTCGATCATGAACATTGAGATGTTATTAACAAGTATGATGGACATACTCCTATAGATAAGCGTAGCATAAAGATCAAGTCATTTCAATAGTTTGTTTGCTATAATCTTTATGATACATAGTAACCTAATTCCTTCGACCATGAGATCATGCTAATCACCAGCATCGTAAGAATGCTTTGATGACATCAAATACCACACCGTAACTGGGTGGCTATAAAGGTGGCATTGAGTGTTCGGAAAGTATGGGTTGAGGCACATGGATCAAGAGTGGGATTTGTCCATCCATATGACAGATAGATATACTCTGGGCCCTCTCGGTGGAATGTCATCCAATTAGCTTGCAAGCATGTGACTGGCTAACAAGGGTCACATATCACGGGAATGATAAAAGAGTACTTATCGGTAACGAGGTTGAACTAGGTATGCAGAGATACCGACAATCAAAACCTCAGATAAGTAAACTATCATGAAACAAAGGGAAATTGGTATCGTATGCAAGTGGTTCATTCGATCGCAAAGTAATCGTAGAAATATGTGAAATATATGATGATTTCATTTCGATTCTATTGGTTATTGATCGGAGAAGTGTCTCGGTCATGTCCGCATAATTCATGAACCGTAGGGAGACACACTTAAGGATTCGATGTTGTTTAGTAGATATGGAATGTTAGTAGGGATACCGAATGTTGTTCGGAGTATCGGATGGGATCCGGGATATCACGAGGAGATCCGGATTGGTCCGGAGAATAAGATTCATATAAGGAAAGTCCGATTCCGGAGTTCGGGAACGATTTCGATGTTTTCATCGGAGAGGTTCTAGAAGGTTCACCGGTCCGGAAGGGGAATGGTCCATGAATGTGTCATGTGTAAGTGGAATGATTGGATCATATCATAGGTCACTTGGTGTAAGCATTTGTGAGAGAAAATTAAAGCTCTAAATTGAAAGTCAAACAGGAGTTTGAAAAGTCAAACTGGAACAATGGTTTCCTAGTGGAAGAAGGAACGAGTCCTTCTCTCAATCCAACTTGGGTTTGGGTTTGGATTCAGACCCATCCCTCCCAAGGCTGCTCCCCTCTCATAAATAGAAGGGGAGGGCTGCCCCAAACAACCAAGCCCTAGCCTCCCACACCCAACCCTCCGCCGCCGCCGCGCCAAGCCGCCACCGTCGGTCCGTCGCCGCTTCCCTAGCCGCCGCTGACACCTCCTCCTCCTCCCGGTCTTCTAAACCCTAGATCACCGGGAAACCCTAGATCCACCATAACTCGCACCAGCTTAGGCGAAGCCCTGCGGGATCTTCTCTCTACTTCCGACACCACGCCGTCGTGCTACCGGAATCGCGAGGGGAGAACTACAACCTCCACTGCCTGCTGGATCAAGGGAGAGGAAGGTCTTGATCGAGTACCGAACGTGTGACCGACTGTGGAAGCTCTGCCGGAACGCAGCGCCGGAAGGATCGTCGATCTTGAGATCGGCAAGTGTACGACTACATCACCCACGAGAATCTGCTCTCGTTAACCTCTTTGGAATCTTCGAGGGTGAGTGCTTCTATCGACTCATTGCTACAATCTAGTAGATAGATCTTGGCTTGTTTGTGTTTATGCGGTAGATTTTTTTTGTTTTCCATGCTACGAACCCCTACAATGTGGAGAAGCTTTCTTTCAAGCCTCTCCTGAAGGGTTTCGCGGCATAGTAAATCAAAATTTTCTACGGAGCGAACAGAGGGAAAGCCAAGATCTAATCTAGGAGATGCAAACAACGAGAGAGATTGTATTAGATCTTTATACCCTTGAAGATTCAAGACAGTGAACGTTCGTCGGAACGTGGGTGATGTAGTCGTACTCGCTTCTCCTCGCGATCCGATCCGATCTAGCACCACAAGTGGCGGTGCCTCCGTGAGATGCACACGGCAAGACTCGACGTCTCCTCCTTCCTCGGACCAGCGAGTATGGTGGAGAGATAGATTGGATCTACAACACGACGGCGTGGTGTATATGGTGGAGAATTTCTGCTGCAGGGCTTCGCCTACAAACAGTCGAGAGGGAGAGAGGAAGGTAGCAAGGCAGCTAGGGCTTGGAGGAAGGTGTGTAGTAGTGGGGGAGGGGGCGCACCACCCCTCTATATATAGAGGGGGGGAGGCGGCCAGCCCTTGCCCCTCCTCCAAGCCTATCTCTAGTTTAAACAATTTAAACTTTCCCTTATCTAGAAATCTTATCTCTAGTTTAAACGATTTAAACTCTCCCTTATCTAGAAATTCTATCCCGAGATTTAAACGAGTCAAATCTCTCTAGAATCGGCTAGGCCCTATGGGGCCTTGTGCCCCTAGCCCAATGCGGCCAGGACACTCCCTCATAGGCCCATGCCCCCTCCCGAAAGGTGGGGCCACGTTGGTCCCCTTCCGGAAGGTTCTAGAAGCTTCCAGACAATACCGATTAACCGAACAATTCAACTCCAAAAACTGCACCTTTATATGAATCTTATTCTCCGGACCATTAGAACCTCTCGTGATATCCCGGATCCCATCCGAGACTCGAACAAAAATTCATAAACCAATTATCCAATCTATCCTAGCGTCGAGATACGTTATGTGTGACCTGCGGTTCGAGAATATGCGAGACATGATCTTCTATCAATAATCAACAGAAGTGCAGGCACCCATATTGACTCCACATTCATCGATGATCATATCGGATGAACCACGATGCCGAATTCAATCAATCCCATATATATATTCCCTTCGTCTCGCGATATTTTACTTGCCCGAGATTCGATCGTGCATGCGTCATACCTAGTTCAATCTCGTTCACAGCCAAGTACTTTACTCGTTCCGTAATCCGATATCACTTTGTGATTAACTCCTTAACCACATGCTTGCAAGCGGTGTTGATATCGATTACGAGTGGGCCCAAGTATATCTCTCCGACTTGGGAGGGACAAATTCCATCTCGATACATACAACCCAATGATACTTTCCGATCACCGAGAGACACCTTTATGATCACCCTCTCATAGGATGACGTTTGATGACCTCAAAGCTTTCTTCCGGTACCAGGGAGTTGCATTATCTCATGGTCTAAGGAATACAATATTTGACATAGGAAAAGCTTCAAAGATGAACACAATCAAGCGATCTAATTGCTTCGCTTAGTTTGGTCATCCATCATATCATTCTCCCAATGATATGATCTCATTATCAATTGACAACTCATGTCTATGGTTAGGAAGCCTTAACCATCATTGATCAATGAGCTAGTCCTTAGAGGCGCATACAGGGACACGGTGTTGTTCACAAACCACACAAGTATTAATGTTTCCGCTTAATACAATTCTAGCATGGAATATAAACTTTATCATGAACAAGAATTATAATAATAACATCTTTACTATTGCCTCTAGGGCATAATTCCAACAGTCTCCCACTTGCACTAGAGTCAATAATCTAGTTTACATCTGGCAACAATCTCACACCCATGGCACTAAGGTGTTGATCATGTTTTACGTGGAAGAGGTTTAGTCAATGGATCTGCGACATTCAGATCCGTATGTACTTTGCTAATCTTCGATCTCCATCCGCTATATAATCTCGGATTATATGAAACTTGCGGTTGATATGCTTGGTCTTTGGATGATATCTTGGTTCCTTAGCGAGTGCTATGGCGCGATCTTTGTCACACAATATCTCCAGTGGGTCCAATGCACTTGGAACCACACCAAGCTCGTGATGAAGTTTCGATCCAAACTCCTTCACTTGATGCTTCGCAGCAGCCATGTATTCCGCTTCTCAGTAGATCCCGATCACGCTTTGCTTGCAGCTTCTCCAACTCACAGCTCCTCCATTCAAAATATAAACGTATCACGTTCGAGATTTGGAATCATCCTTGTCGGTCGAAACTAGCATCGACGTAACCTTTACGACAAGTGTTCATCACCCCCATAGACTAAGAACATTTCTTTAGTTCTATTTAGGTACTTTAGGATGTTCTTCACGGCTGTCCAAAGGTTCCACTCTGGATCACTTTGATATCTCGTCAAACTAAGAGCATTGGACACATCCGGTCTAGTACACAGATGACATACATGATGGAACCTATGGCCGAGGCATAAGGCACTTTGATCATAGCTTCCTATCATCTATCAGAATGGACACCGAGCCTTGCTCAATATCTTACCCGACAACATAGGCCTTTGAACCTTTCTTTGCCTTATCCATTCGAACCTTTTCGAACTTTGTCTAGGTATGTACCGCTTAAAGCTATCAGCGCCTTTGTCTATCTCTATAGATTTTGATGCCCAATATATAAGCAGCTTCACCTGTGTCTTTCATTGAAAAACACTTGTTCAAATAACTCTTCACATCGTTAAGCATGTTGATGTCATTTCTAATAATCAATATGTCATCCACATATAGTACCAGAAACGTCACCGAGATCCCACTCACTTTCTTGTAGATACAAGCTCAGAGCAATTTGGAACAAATCCAAAGCTCTTGATCACTTGATCAAAATGAAGGTTCCAACTCCGAGATGCTTGCTTCAGTCCATAAATGGAACGCTGAAGTTTGCATACTTTACTAGCATCCTTAGGATCGACAAAACCTTCGGGTTGCATCATATACAACTCTTCATCAATGTTCCCATTGAGGAAAGCAGTCTTGACATCCATCTGCCATATTTCATAATCATGAAACGCAATTGCTAATAAAATCCGAATGGACTTAAACATCGCCACGGAGAGAAAGTCTCATCGTAGTCAACACCTTGAACTTGTCGAAAACCTTTTGCGACAAGCCGTGCTTTATAGACGTAACATTACCATCCGCGTCCGCTTTCTTCTTGAATATCCATTTGCACTCAACGGCCTTTCGGTCGCTAGGAGGATCCACCAAAGTCCATACTTGGTTTTCGCTCATGGATCCCAATTGGATTTCATGGCTTCCACCATTTCTCGAGTCCGGGCTCATCATCGCTTCCTCATAGTTCGTAGGTTCACTGTCTTCTACCAACAAGACAAAAGACAGGTTGCCGTACCACTCAGAGAGGGCACGACCTTGTCGACCCGACGCTCAAGAGCAACATCGTCCAAGCTTCATGATCCTTGTCATTAGCTTCCTCTATTGTTGGTGCGATCGATGCTGGAACAATTTCAGGTGCTGCGCTCCTCTCCAATTCAAGTGAAGGTTCAATAACCTCGTCAAGCTCTACTTTCCTCCCACTCACTTCTTTCGAGAGAAACTCCTTCTCAAGAAAGGAACCGTTCTTTTCGACAAACACTTTGCCTTCGGTTCTGTGATAGAAGGTATACCCAATGGTTTCCTTAGGGTATCCTATGAAGACAATTTCTCCGCTTTGTGTTCGAGCTTGTCGGCATCAACTTCTTGACGAAGCTTCAGATCCCCAAACTTTAAGAAACGACAACTTAGGTTTAGCACCAAACCACAGTTCATACGGTGTCGTCTCAACGGATTTAGATGGTGCCCTATTTAAAGTGAATGCAGCGGTTTCTAATGCATAACCCCAAAATGATAACGGCAAATCAGTAAGAGACATCATTGATCGGACCATATCTAATAGGGTTCGATTCCGACGTTTAGACACACCATTGCGCTGTGGTGTTCCGGGTGGCGTGAGTTGTGAAACGATTCCACTTGCTTTAAGATGCGTGAGAAAATCATAACTCAAATATTCACCTCCACGATCGGATCGTAGAAACTTAATCTTTCTGTTATGATGGTTGTCCACTTCATTCTGAAATTCCTTGAACTTTTCAAATGTTTTAGATTTATGTTTCATTAGATAGATATACCCATATCTACTTAAGTCATCGGTAAAAGTGAGAAAATAGCGATATCCACTGCGCGTCGAAACACTCATCGTTCCGCATACATCGGTATGTATGATTTCCAACAAGTCCGTTGCTCGCTCCATCATACCGGAGAACGGGGTTTTGATCATCTTGCCCATGAGGCATGGTTCGCATGTGTCAAATGATTCAAAATCAAGAGACTCCAAAAGTCCATCAGAATGGAGTTTCTTCATGCGCTTTACACCAATATGACCTAGACGACAGTGCCACAAATAAGTAGTATTATCACTATCTACTTTGCATCTCTTAGCCTCAATGTTATGGATGTGTGTTTCATCCCTTTCGAGATTTAGAAGAAATAAACCATTTACAAGAGGTGCATGACCATAAAAGATGTTACTCATATAAATAGAACAACCATTATTCTCCGATTTAAATGAATAACCGTCTTGCAATAAACACGATCCAGAAATAATGTTCATGCTCAACACAGGCACATAATAACACTTATTAAGGTTTAAAACTAATCCCGAAGGTAAAACTAAGGAGAGCGTGCCGACGGCCATCACATCAACTCTTGATCCGTTGCAACGCCAAGATCGTCACCTCATCCTCGCAAGCCGCCGTCTATTCCGTAGCTCTGCTTTGAGTTACAAATATTAGCAATCGAACCGTATCAAATACCGTGCACTACAACGAGGGCTAGCAAGGAAAACATCAATAACATGTATATCAAATATACCTTTGATGGTGCCAGCCTTCTTGTCCGCTAAGTACTTCGGACGGTTGTGCCCAAAGGACCCTGTCCTTGCAATAGAAGCACTCAGTGTCTGGCTTGGGACCAGACTTGAGCTTCTTCTCAGCAGGGGCAACGCGCTTGCCGCCGCCTTTCTTGAAGGGCTTCCTTGATCCCTTACCTTTCTTAAAGGAGGGCTTGTTGACCATCAACACATGATTATCCTTCTTGATGTCCACTTCCGCAGCCTTGACTTTGAAGAGCTCGGTGATCATATCTGGAACCAATCTGATTATGAGTCACTACAAAACTTTTGTAGCTGGGAGGGAGTGATTGCAGAACCCTGTCAATCTTGAGCTCCTCTGGAATCATGCATTCCAGTTGCTCAAGGCGTTGAGTGTAGCCCGACATCTTTATGGCGTGCTCACTAACGGAACTCCCTTCCTCCATCTTGCAGTTAAAGAACTTCTCAGAGATCTCATATCTCTCAGAACGGGCTTGAGTCTGAAACATGGTTTTCAGCTCCTCGAGAATCTCAAAGGGCCCGGGATAGGTTTCAAAACGATTTTGAAGCTCGGCCCATAGCAAACAACATGGTGCTCTTAATCACACCATAATCATCTTTGCTGATCGATAGACAACTTTCTCATCAGCCGATTTGCAGCAGGGGGGTCACCTAACGCTTTACCAAGGACATAGTCCTTTTGTCCGCCAGACAAAATGATTCTTAGATTGCGGAACCAATTGGTGAAGTTAGACCCATTGTTTCTAAGCTTTTCTTTCTCAGCAAAAATGTTGAAGTTGAAGTTGGATTTGGCCATGTGATCTACAGTATTTGCAAGTACAATTTAGACTATGTTCATGATAAATAGTTCAACTTAATCAAATTACTAGATGAACTCCCAATAAATTCAACATCCCTCAAGTTGTTTAGTGAACACGATCCAAATTCACCACACCTAATCCGATCATCACGAGAAGAGATGTGGTTTCAATGGTGGACAACAAAGTGTCGATCATATAATTCGTATGACTCATGCTTAACCTTTCGGTTCTTGTGTTCCGAGGCCATGTCTGTACATGCTAGGCTCGTCAAGCTAGACCCAAGTATTTCCGTGTAAAAGCGGGCTTGCACCCGTTGTATGTGAGCGTAGAGTCTATAGAACCCGATCATCACGTGATGCTTGGACACGACGAACTTTCGCAACGGTGCATACTTGGGGAGAACACAGTTTTTATCTTGATCTTTAAGTGAGGAATCATCTTATAATGCTACCGTCGCGATCTAAGCATAATAAGATACATAAAGGGATAAACATCACATGCATATAACTTTATGTGACATGGTATAGCCAATCCTCGCGCAATGATCTCCATCTTGTGCGTTCCGGCATGATCTCCATCACTCCACCATGATTGCCTCCACCACGAATAGCAACTACAACTATTGCTAACTACTTAGCGATAAAGTAAAGCTATTACATGGCGTATAAGAAGTTGACTCACAGGTCATACACAATTATAAATACAACCATATGGCTCCTGCCGGTTGTGTACTCATCGACATGCAAGTCGTGAAACATTACAAAACATGATCATCGCATACATTATACACATCACATCTTGGGCCATACCATATCACAGAAAACACTCCCTGCAAGAATAAGTTAGACGCCTCTACTTTGTTGTTGCATGTTTTACGTGGCTTATGGGAGTAGATGCTAAGAACGATTCTTACCTACGGAAAGCCACAACGGTGATATTATGGTTCCCAAACTCCGGTGTTAATCCCATGACAACTATAGTGAGAGAAACTGACATCCACCAGCCGCATGTGTGGTACAAGCCACACGTCAAGTGCGGAGCCGGTCTCGCGAACGACGTCGCGTAAGGTTGGCCTGGACCGCTTCAATATCACTATCCCGCGTCATAAGAAGAACACAAACAAGAGGATTGCAACAGAAAACATCAACGCCCGCAACAACCATGTTGCGTTCTACTCGTGAAACACATCTACGCATAGATCTAGCTCTGATACCACTGAAGGGTTTCGCGGCATAGTAAATCAAAATTTTCTACGGAGCGAACAGAGGGAAAGCCAAGATCTAATCTAGGTATTGCAAACAACGAGAGAGATTGGATTAGATCTTCATACCCTTGAAGATTCGCACAGTGGAACGTTTGTCGGAACGTGGGTGATGTAGTCGTACTCGCTTCTCCTCCTCGCGATCCGATCCGATCTAGCACCACAAGTGGCGGTGCCTCCGTGAGATGCACACGTGCAGCACCTCGACGTCTCCTCCTTCCTCGGACCAGCGAGTATGGTGGAGAGATAGATTGGATCTACAACACGACGGCATGGTGTATATGGTGGAGAATTTCTGCTGCAGGGCTTCGCCTACAAACAGTCGGGAGGGAGAGAGGAAGGTAGCAAGGCAGCTAGGGCTTGGAGGAAGGTGTGTAGTAGTGGGGGAGGGGGCGCACCACCCCTCTATATATAGATGGGGGGGCGGCCAGCCCTTGCCCCTCCTCCAAGCCTATCTCTAGTTTAAACAATTTAAACTTTCCCTTATCTAGAAATCTTATCTCTAGTTTAAACGATTTAAACTCTCCCTTATCTAGAAATTCTATCCCGAGATTTAAACGAGTCAAATCTCTCTAGAATCGGCTGGGCCCTATGGGGCCTTGTGCCCCTGGCCCAATGCGGCCAGGACACTCCCTCATAGGACCATGCCCCCTCCCAGAAGGTGGGGCCACGTTGGTCCCCTTCCGGAAGGTTCTAGAAGCTTCCGGTACAATACCGATTAACCTTAACAATTCGAACTCCAAAACTGCACCGCCTTATATGAATCTTATTCTCCGACCATTCCGAACCTCTCGTGATATCCCGGATCCCATCCGAGACTCGAACACAAATTCATAAACCAATTATCCAATCTATCCTAGCGTCGAGATGCGTTAAGTGTGTGACCTGGGTTCGAGAATATGCGACACGATCTTCTATCAATAATCAACAGCTGGGTGCAGGCACCCATATTGACTCCCAAACATTCATCGATGATCATATTGGATGAACCATGATGCCAGGATTCAATCAATCCCATATATATATTCCCTTCGTCTCGCGATATTTTACTTGCCCGAGATTCGATTGTCGGTACCGTCATACCTAGTTCAATCTCGTTCACAGCTAGTACTTTACTCGTTCCGTAATCCGATATCACTTTGTGATTAACTCCTTAACCACATGCTTGCAAGCGGTGTTGATATCGATTACCGAGTGGGCCCGAAGTATATCTCTCCGACTTGGGAGGGACAAATTCCATCTCGATACATACAACCCAACAGATACTTTCCGATCACCTGAGAGACACCTTTATGATCACCCTCTCATAGGATGACGTTTGATGACCTCAAAGCTTTCTTCCGGTACCAGGAGTTGCATTATCTCATGGTCTAAGGAATACAATATTTGACATAGGAAAAGCTTCGCAAAGATGAACACGATGAAACGATCTAATTGCTTCGCTTAGTTTGGGTCTGTCCATCATATCATTCTCCCAATGATATGATCTCATTATCAATTGACAACTCATGTCTATGGTTAGGAAACCTTAACCATCATTGATCAATGAGCTAGTCCTTAGAGGTGTACCAGGGACACGGTGTTGTTCACAAACCACACAAGTATTAATGTTTCCGCTTAATACAATTCTAGCATGGAATATAAACTTTATCATGAACAAGAATTATAATAATAACATCTTTATTATTGCCTCTAGGGAATAATTCCAACATCTCCCTCCTAAATAGGAGAAGGAGAAGAAGGAAAGGAGTAAAAGGAGAGAGTAAACGGTATCTTCCCCTAATCATGTTACTCCTACCATAGTTTTTGCTGATGAGTCTGAACTAGATGATGTTCTAATGCCTGTTACCTATAGTAGTGATCATGATTGGGAAAAGCACACCACTTTTGATATTGAAAATCTCTTTGGTACCAATTCTGAAAATGATGATATTAATTATTGTTGTGCTATTAGTGCTATCCATGTTCCTTCCAATGATGATATGTTTACAAATGAACACACTTGGGAAGATAGCTATTCTATTGCTTATGATGATACCAAACCTCCCATATATGATGATTACAATGAGGAGTATGATATTTTCCGTCCACCTACTATTGAGGAGAAAATTGATTGTGATTACAATATGACTCCTATATTTGATGATTATGGTGATGAGAATAATAATGATAGCTATTTTGTTGAATTTGCTCTCACTACAATTAATAAGAATGACTATGCTTATTTGGAGAGTAATAATCATTTTATGCATGTGGATCATGATAAGAATGTTTTATGTGATAGGTATATTGTTAATTTTGTTCATGTTGCTACTTAAAGTTATTATGAGGGAGGTAAACATGGTTTTATGCATTTTAAGAATATTAAGTTTCCCCTCTTTATGTTGAAAATTTTGAAGTTGCATTTGTTTTGCTTTCCTATGCTTGTTGCTTTGTGCTTTCATGACTTGTTTCTTTACAAGATTCCTATGCATAGGAAGTGGGTTAGACTTAAATGTGTTCTGAATTTGCTTCTTGATGCTCTCTTTGACTTCAATTCATATTTCTTATGTGAGCATCTTCTCAAGCTATCAAGCCTAACTGAAAGGCATTAAATAAAAGTACTTGTTGGGAGATAATCCAAGAGTTTTCTTGAGTCTTGGAAGTTATTACTTCAGTAATGACCTCTCCTTATCCTTTTTGTTTGCTTTTTGTGCCAAGAATGACCTCTAATGAGAGGGAAGTAAGATTTGGGGAGTTGCTATCCCGAAACAGATTTGTGTCCTCCACCATAAAAATTCGTGAGGAGTCTCTGTAAGTCGGATTGAGCTAAAAATTTACGAATAAATCCCCCAGTATGTTAGCTAACTTTCGTAAAACCAAAATATAAAGTCTTTCAGCGGAATTCAAACGTAGCAACTCCAACTAGGAGTTGAGCTCAGCAGCTTATTCTATATGGTTCATGCTGCTCGGTTTCGTCGGTTACTACTAACTAGGATACTTAGTTGGACTCGTTGTCATCGACACCATAGCGGATTTCGTAATCCACTCCTTCAACACCTCCTGACAGGCCAGGCTCCTCGTAGAACACATCTTCTTGGCATTCGGCTGCATACATTGGCGTATCTTCGGGATCCTCAGAGTCTAAGCAAGGGATCAAAGGAAAGGATGAGTAACAGCGTTACCCAACAAGTTCATTATATGCAAGGTGGTTAGTTTGATGCTCTAACTACCACCTTAGACTATAAGTCTTTGAAACTATGTAGTTTTTTAAATCTTTCTTCAAAGATTGATTTTATTATAAAAATATATGACCATCAGACTTCACAGGTTGACCAAAACTTTCATGGAGTTCCTTTCCTGCCGCGTTCGTAGCTCCTTCCCGGAACAGGGAGTAACAAGTTATAATTCTTACACTTTGCAGAGGTGTGTTACTTTACCCATGAGAGATCAACTCCTTGTTGCACAGCTGGGCGTACTTTCCCGTCCACAATGCCATGATGTGGGGCCTAGTATTTGATCCAAGACAATCACTTTCCTCCTTCGCGACCTCGCATGCCTCCTTGGTGTACACCATGACCACATATTGAATTACGACAATGGTTTGTACAGACCGTTAGATGCCAGAACTAGCATGGGACGTTGAGGTTTCCCACCCATATGCTGCATATCCTCTACTAATTACCAATTAATATGCACACTATGAGTGATAACAACCATGACCTGCACATCCGGCTACATGCGAGAGGAAGAAGATACAGCTGACTACTCTGTCCCATTCCAAATCTCTTGGCTAACGCGTGATATACGGCGCTAGAATCACTGATGCCATGGTTTATTAAGTCCCTAATTGATCATCACTGTTTCAAATAGAACCCTAAGTTATATTTCTCCATTATATCATCACTTAGGATGATATCTAAGATCTCTTTATTTGTGAAAATAATATTTTCTTTCTTTGGAGTATATATGATAACACACAATTTGCAAATACTTTGATAATGACTCTTCAAAGGACATGAGCAAGTGATGAACTTGCCTTGTGATTGAAAGGTAGTGAAGTCGGATGCTTGCACTGGACCTTGAGCTTCTATGTCTACAAAACCATCATTATTGCCCGGTAAGGATAATATTTAAAGAAGCAAAATGATTATGCAAAGTAATGTAATGCATTATTTAGCTTTGTGTGTATTCTCCCCCATTATCTAAATTATAAAAATTCTTTTTAACAATAAAGAATTTATAAATATTAATTTTTAATTTTTATTGAATATTGTATTCTTTTATTTTATTTATTTAGTAATTCCTTTAAGAATTATCATGTAAATACCAAAAACTGAAATTAAATATTTGTTTAGTATTTTTCTAAAATACAACAATATTAATATATAATGAAACTCATTTTTATTTATTTTTATCATCTTTCAATAATTTTATAAAATTCCATAAGGAATATAAATATTACAAAATTCTTAATAAAATTTATATGTCTAAACATTTATTTCTTAATTTATTTGGATAGTTTGGATTATTGTGAATCCAAAAATATTTTATTTATAATTTTTGGATTTTTATTTTATTTACTAGAATTTATGTAAATTCAGGGGCATTTTAGTCTTTTCTTAATTATTAAAAACTGCCTTTAGGTAAATGGGCTGCCTGTGTTGGTTTATTGGGCCCTTGTGGACCAATAGGGAAAAATCAAAACGACACCCCAAAGGGTCCTGGCCAAACCAGCCCAAAGGGCAGAATCATGTATTGATGATCCCTAGGCATACTAAGTGGTTGTTTGCTGTGGATTACTGATACGTTGGAAATGTATCTATAATTTTTGATGCTCCATGCTTGTTTAGTATCTACTTTGCTTTACTTGTCAACACTTTGAGGTGCATTTTACATGTTTTCTGGTACTAACCTATTAACAAGTTGCAATAGTGCGGATGCCCTCATTGCTTTTTGGTTTCAGAAAAGTTAGTAAAGAAATATTCTCGGAATTGGACGGGACGAACGCCAAAGTCAATAACTTTCCGTGGGGAACAAGAAGTCTAGAGGAGAGACGGAGAAGCGGGCCATGGAGGCCAAACCCCCCAGGCGCGAGGTCAGGTGGACCCGCGCCTGGGTAGGGTTTGCCTACCCTGGTCGCCTCTCGGACTCCCCCTTCTCCTATAAGAAGCCCCCGATACAGAAACTCATGGCACCCGATCAGAAATCCAAGAAACCGTCTATAGCCGCCACCACCATCGTCCCTAGATCGGGGGGATCTAAAGCTCTTCCCGGCACCCTACCGGAGGGGAGATCATCCCGGAGGCCTTCTCTCCGGTATGATTTGTGAGTAGTTCCACCTTGGACTATGGGTCCATGTAGTAGCTAGATGGTTGTATATCCTCCTTTGTGCTTTCATGTATAGATCTTGTGAGCTCCGTTCATGATCAAGATCTAATCTATTTGTAATCATGCATGTTGTGTTTGCGGGGATCCGATGGATATTGAGATTATTATGTTGGTTTGATTAATAGTTCTATCTTTATGATTCTATCATGTCTGTGTTGTTTGTGATCTTGCATGCTCTCCGTTTCTAGTGGTTATCTTGGCCAAGTAGTTGCTAGTGACTCCAAGAGGGAGTATTTATGCTCGATAGTGGGTTCATGCCTCTAGTTTCCAAGGGAAGTGACAGAAATCGCTTCGGTTGTAGATGTGTTGTTGCTACTAGGGAGAAAACAACGGTCCCTTGTTCATGGAACATGTGGATTGTTTACCTTACACACTTTGCTTAAAGAAGTTGTATGTTGCTTGCAACTTAATACTGGAGGGGATTCGGATGATAACCTGAAGGTGGACTTATAGTCATAGATGCAGTTGGATTACGGTCTATGTATATTGTTGTATTGCCCAATCAACTTCTTAGGATCTTTCTAGCTAGTAATTGCATTGTTATGCCTTGCTCAGTTCCTGTCAATTGCCTCGCTATAATTTGTTTACCCTTCATGCCATGTTGTTTATCTAAGGAGAGCACCTCTAGTGAACTATGGACCCCGGTCCAATCTTTACCATTTATACATCTTTCAATGTTACTTGTTTACTTGCTGCAAACCATTACCTTCCACACCATACATTTAATCCTTTGTTACAGCAAACCTGTGAGCTTGACAACCTCACTGATTCATTGGGGCAAAGTCTTGAGTTGGTGTTGTGCAGGTCTCCACGTTGCTTCCAACACCTATGTGACGTTTCCTTCCTCCTTCTGGTTCGATAACCTTGGTTTCTATTGAGGGAAATCTTGCTGTTGTACTCTTCATACCTTGCTCTTGGGGTTTCCAACAAAGCACTCTTCCTCCCTGTTGAGTGTAGCATCAAGTAATTTCTGGCGCCGTTGCCGGGGAGGCTAAGGACGTCTTCACTAGGGGAGTCCTTCACTTCCTTTCTCTTTACTTTGTTTTTAGTTTGCTTAGTTTCTTTTGCTTTATTTTTTTCCCTCTTTCCAAAAAAACCCAAAAATTAGTCTAGCTTGGTTTGCTTGCTTTATTCAAAAACACAAAAAAATTAGTTCCTGCTCTAGCTGTTGCTGTTTTTGGCTTGCCCACCTTTGCCAAAATGAACTCTGCTGAGAACACTAAGTTGTGTGACTTCACTAGCACCAACAACAATGATTTCCTAAGCACACCTATTGCTCCACCTGCTCCTGATGCTGACTTTTATGAAATTAAGCCTGCTTTGTTGAATATTGTGATGAGAGAGCAATTTTCTGGTGCTGGTTCTGATCCCTTTGCCCATCTTAATAGCTTTGTTGAACTTTGTGAGATGCAAAAGTATAAGGATGTAGATGGAGATATTATTAAGCTCAGGCTTTTTCCTTTCTCCTCGAGGGGAAAAGCTAAAGAATGGTTGCTTTCTTTGCCTAAAAATAGTATTGATTCTTGGACTAAGTGCAAAGATGCTTTTTTTGGAAAGTACTATCCTCCTGCTAAAATTATTGCTATGAGAAGTGACATTATGAAATTTAAACAGCTTGATAGTGAACATGTTGCTCCTTCTTTGGAAGGAATGAAATCTTTGGTTAAAAATTGCCCTACTCATGGACTCACTGCTTGGATGATTATCCAAACTTTTTATGCGGGTTTGAACTTCTCCTCAAGAAACCTGCTGGATTCTGCTGCTGGAGGTACTTTTATGGGACTCACCTTGGGTGCTGCAACAAGGCTCCTTGATAATATGATGGTTAACTACTCCGAATTGCATGTTGAGAGAGCTCCACATGGTAAGAAGGTAAATTTTGTTGAGGAAACTTCCTCTTTGAGTGAAAAGATTGATGTTATTATGGCTATGCTTGTTAATGGAAAGCTCCTCTAGATCCTAATAGTGTTCCCTTAGCCTCTTTGGTTGCTCAAGAAGAGCAAGTTGATGTGAACTTCATTAGAAACAACAATTTCAACAATAATGCCTATAGGAATAATTTTGGTAGCAACAACAATTATAGGCCTTATCCTCCTAATAATGGCAATTCCTATGGAAGCTCTTATAATAATGCTAGAAGTGCCCCCTCTAAACTTGAAGTTATGCTCAAGGACTTTATTAGTAAACAAACCACTTTCAATAAGACTATAGAGGAAAAGCTTTTAACTGTTGAGAAAAATATATCCTCTTTGTCTGAAGCTCAAACTTCTTTGGTTAATAAAATGGCTGCTAAACCTGAAACTATGGAAAACACCTTTGCTACTGCTCATGCCATACAAGTTACTATTGATGAAAATGTTAGGTTGTTAGCTCAACTTCATGCTAGGTGGGAAAGGGAAGCTGAAATTGATAGAAACAATAGTGTGTGCACTATCAACACTAAACCACAAGTAGCCCCTACTCCTCTTCCTACTATGCCTAAGCCTATTGATCCTACTACTAGTGATGCTAAGTTTGATTTTGATATTGATGGTTGCAATATTTCTGAAGTGATTATGTTCCTACAAAAGCTTGCTAGGAGTCCTAATGCTAGTGATATGCATGTTGCTTTTACCAAACACATTACAGATGCTCTTGTTAAGATTAAGGAAGAGAAGCTAAAACACAAAGCTTCTATTCCTAGGAAAGTAGAAGATAGTTGGGAACCCATTATTAATATGCAAGTGAATGACTTTGATCTCAAAGCTTCATGTGATCTTGGTTCTAGTGTCTCTATTATGCCTAGGAAAATTTATGAAATGCTTGATTTGCCACCATTAGAAGATTGTTATTTGAATGTTCCACTCAATGATAATGCTAAGAAGAAACTCATGGGGAGTATTAATGATGTTCTCATTATGGTTAACAATGCTTATGTCCCTATTGATTTCTATGTTTTGGATGTTGAATACAATGCTTCTTGTCCTATTACTTTGGGAAGACCTTTTCTTAGAACAGTTGGTGCCATCATTGATATGAAAGAAGGCACCATCAAATATCATTTTCCATTCAAGAAAGGTATTGAACACTTCCCTATGAGTAGAGATAAGTTGCTTTTTTCTCCTCCTTTGAAAGCAAGGTTTGATGTTAATGCTTCTTCATTTGAAAATACTTGATTCTTCTTGCTTCTTCTGCCTAACTTAAAGGCGTTAAAGAAAAGTACTTGTTGGGAGATAACCCAAGAGTTTCCTTGAGTCTTGGAAGTTATTACTATTGTAATGACCTCTCCTTATCATTTTTGTTTGCTTTCTGTGCCAAGAATAACCTCTAATGAGAGGGAACTAAGATTTGGGGAGTTGCTGTCCCGAAACAGATTTCTGTCCTTCACCAAAAAATTTCGTGAGGAGGCTCTATAACTCGGATTGAGCTCAAAATTTACGAATAAATCCCCCAGTATGTTGGATAACTTTAGTTAGTTCAACACTGTTTGATTTGAGCAACATAAGATGTTTGAAAAAATTCGTATCTACCTGCTGGTCTGTTTTCACAGATTTTTGCCATTATTTGCATTTGCTTCTTATTGATTCCTTTTTGAGCTCTCTTCGGGTAAATTGAGTTTATTTGAAGGAGTTAATACAGTAGATTGTGTTTTTATTGAAAAGCCTTGCTGTTCCAAAGCTTTGCCCGCGGTCTAATATCTTTTGAATAAGCTAATGTTGCTAATGAAGATTGTGTGAAGAAAGAAAATTCAGGTGTAGAGAGAGAATGATGCAATGAGACGAAGAATGGACAAAAGCTCAAGCTTGTGGATGCCACCATGGTTTCACCCCAAGAAATATCCAAGAGGTACAAGCGTCAAAGCTTGGGCAGGGCATCCCCTTCTTCATCAATAAAAAGCTTAGGTCTGTCTAGACACTTCACTTTTATTGTTTCATGCATAGTTGTGTTGTTCTTGGAGCGTCTTAGTTTTTGTTTGCTTTGCTTAGTTTGTTTAGTTTGCTTGAATAAAGTAAGTATGGACCCCCGCTCTCGCTGTGTTGTTTTGAAAATAAGTTTTCTTGGTGTTTGGAAAGGAGTAGTAAGTTCTTGCTTGAAGTGCAAGAGGAGCTCGCATTGACAGTGACTAAGAATTTAGCATGACATGCTAGGTGTTGTTATTGCATTATGCTTAGTGATTATTGATGTATCATGTATTGTTCCAAACAATTGGGATTTCTTAGTGTGCCTTGAAGAAATTATGCGTTGTTTTAGCATGCAAAAGCATATTATTGTGGTATTCTCCTTTGATGTTTTGCTTGGGTTGACTTGGCACATGCTCACACCATGTTATGGCTATTACAAGTCACCATTAGCCTCTATGATCAATTAGTACTTGACTTGTAGTACCACTCTTTGCTTTGATTAGTTTGCTTTGTTGTAGTGCATAATTATGGCCATTATTGCTCTCTTAGTTGGTTGCTCCTAGTATTTTGCTAGCCTCCACTTGTATGAGTAAGTTCTACTCATGCTTCCAACTCCCAAGAAACCAAGTTATTCCAAAGTGTCCACTATAAACTCCTATGCATGGTGTGTTACACCATTCCAAGTATATTCTTGTTTTCAACTATCTTCCAATTAAAAACTATTTTGCTATGTGAAAACTTAGTGATTAAATCCCTCACGAACTTGATGGCACACTTTATTCTTTACCCCTAATAAACTTGAACCATTGAGGCAACTTTGTTGTATATGCTTGCACTTATAAGTTAGGATTAGCAGAACCGTGCTGTCACGGGGAACGTTTTCAACATTGCACTTGTACTTTTTGTACTCCGTTGATATCATGCTCTTTTGTCTATGGATGTTACCAGTGTGAAATGAAGTGGGAACTTGTAAGTCCATGGAATTTATATTCTGTGTTAGAGAAACGCCTGGGCCGCTAGCCTAAGCCATGTCTAATCTTGGTGGAAACTTGCAGCATCACCATAGTGATCTATCTATGAAGCATCCTCAATAAAAAGCTATGCATATGGTAAATAAAAAGATTGCTGAGATTCTCATTGTCTGCTTGCCTTGTCATTTTGGTTAAGGGAAAGCTCCTGTACCATGTGCAAGGGGTACCCCGTTGGCGGTTCTCAATGATATACAAATACTTATAGTGACAAGAACTTGCCTGGACCCTAAGTTGAGTATCCATGAGGTGTAGCCCTCATAGTCAAGGGACTTGAGATTGCCAACTTATACTTTGTCAAGCATATACTCCAGCTTTGCCACTTTAACCTTAACCACTTCAAGATGCTTATGATAGGGGCAATGAGGGCTGAAAGCTAATAAGTACCATAATTTTTGGAAGCTCTTTTTTAAACTTGTAATCCCTGCTTCCTTTAAAAAAAGGCCTTTCTTCCACCATTATTGAGTCTCCACCTTCTACCTTCAGGCACCATTAAGAGAGCATAGTTGTCATTCTGTGTGCAGTGTTCCAAAGCTTATTAATTGATGCATATTGTGTTATTACTTGTTCATGTGCTATCTATTTCTAGTCACCCTTGTGAACTTTGCAGGTGTCCTATGCATTATATTGCTACTCTATGAGGGACAAGCTGATTGCCACTATGCTATGTTCTCTGCATGTGAAACAAACAAATGTTTTTCAATACATATTATTCATGATCCTTGTTTGTAGCTTTCCATGTTGCATGCATAATTACTATGTCCTATTGTTAGAACTCCATCTTTCATGCACATGTTTAGATTTCTTTGATCCCACCTTTCAATGTTTGCAAATGGTTGGATCTTTATTGTGAGGGTGCATGTTCACCTAAAAAATTATTCTTTTATCACTTACCTACTTGAGGACAAGCAGGAGTTAAGCTTGGAGATGCTGATACGTTGGAAACATATCTATAACTTTTGATGCTCCATGCTTGTTTAGTATCTACTTTGCTTTACTTGTCTATACTTTGAGGTTCTTTTTACATGTTTTCTGGTACTAACCTATTAACAAGTTGCAACAGTGCCAGATGCCCGTTTTCTGCTGTATTTGGTTTCAGAAAAGTTAGTAAAGAAATATTCTCGGAATTGGATGGGACGAACGCCAAAGTTATTATTTTCCCGGAGCAACACGGAACCACAAAGCAGAGCTGGAGGGGGACCATAGGGTGGCCAAACCCCCTAGGCGCGGGCAAGCCCTGGAGGCTCCTGGAGGGGGTGTGGGCCCCCTGGACCCCCACCGACCTTGATTCGTGCGCCTATCAATGGTAAGGAAATCGGTAGTCGCTAACTGCTCGGTTGTCTTGGGAGTAGCGACTAATCGGTATTCGGACGATTAACTGATTTAATCGGTCGGCTATTAATCGGCGCAACCTACAAAAATTAGCACCTAAAACACATATGACTCCTCTTGCACCTCAACCACCTACCCTATTAAAGGCAGCCTCGAGCTCCCGGATGAGATCCTCAAGGCGCTAGAGCTCTTGTATCTGAGGTCTTATCAGCAATTACGAGGAACTGGTCAACAATGACAAGGAACTGGCTGGTGATGGTAGAAATCGAGCTCTTGGAGGCAGGGATCGAGCGGGATCTTCGAAAAACCTACTTCATTGGTGAGGGTTAGCGGATGGATGGGTGATATGTGTTGATAATTTTGCAACTTTTTTGACCAAGTGTAGTAGTTAATCGGGAACATACCTAGTAATCGGAGTGCCAAAGCTATTAATCGGGCTAAACGATTAACACAAATGATTAACGGTAATCGACACGGTCAGGTCCCTAGTAGCGATTAATCGGCCTATTAATCGCTGATTCGGCCTATTTTTGAACAACGGCGCCTATAAGAAGCCTCCGATGGGAAAACCCTAAACAATCCAGAAGAAATCCACGAAAACCTCTGTAGCGCTGCCTCCACCGAAAGGGAGATTCGGGGGACAGAAAGTCTCTGTTCCGGCTCCCTGTCGGGGCGGGGAAGTGCCCCCGGATCCATATCCATCGATCTACACCACCATCTTCATCACCGTTGCTGATTCCCATGATGAGGAGGGAGTAGTTCTTCCTCGAGGCTAAGGGCTCTATCGGTAGCTATGTGTTCATCTCTCTCTCTATGCATGGTCATATTGTGATCATGAGCTTTGTAATCAAGTAGAAGTACCTTGCTACTCAAGTGCTTTAATAGATCTCTGATCTCCCCATGTGTGTGAAAGTGACAGCGTGCACGCCATGGTGGCACTTAGGTTTGAGTCTACATAAATACTCTTTATGCTTTAATAGATCTATGCTTTTTCCCACGTGTGTGAAAGTGACAGCGTGCATACCGTGTGTGGCACTTTGGCTAGATTGAATATTTTTTATGAGTTATATTTGGAGTTGGATGTCTCTATGAAATTGTGGTGTTTGCTGGAACCATCTAGTGCTCAAGGTGACAGTGTGGCGTTATCTAGATTGGTGAAGGCGGACTTTGAGGTGTGCTGTTATAGCCCTACCTTGGATTAGATTGTCCAACCGGAGAGTAGTTAAGAGTAGTATCATGAAGAGAGGATATTTATATGAGAGAGTGTTCACTAGTGAAAGTATGATCCCTAGGCCTTGTTTCTAAGCATTGAAACACCGTTTGCTACTAGATCTGTTGCATCTTTGCTTGCTTCCATATTTGTTCCGTTTGCCAGGGAGGTTTTGGGCTTTTACCTTTCCTCCACGCCATCAACTCTTTTCTGGCACCGTTACCACTTGTATTTCACTATCTCTTCACAGAACTAGTGCACCTATATTGGGTGTGTTGGGGACACAAGAGACTTCTTGTATCTTGATTGCAGGGTTGCTTGAGAGGGAATACCTTTGACCACTTCCTCCCTGAGTTCGATAAACCTTGGGTAATCCACTTAAGGGAAACCTGCTGTTGTTCTACAAACCTCTGCACTTGGAGGCCCAACAACTATCTACAAGAATAGAAGTGCATAGACATCAGTCTTGGATGGGATCCGGGATATCACGAGGAGATCCGGAATGGTCCGGAGAATAAGATTCATATAAGGGAAGTCCAATTTCGGAGTTCGGGAATGATTCCGGTGTTTTCACCAGAATGTTCTAGAAGGGTCTAGAAGGTTCACCGATCCGGAAGGGGAAGGGTACATGGATGTGTCATGACAAACTGGAATGGTTGCATCATGTCCTAGGTCACTTGGCTGGACACTTGGAAGAGAGAAATCAAACTCTAATTTGAAAGTCAAAGAGGCAGTGTGAAAAAGTCAAATCCCAACATGGTTTCTGAGTTAGGGAGGGTTTCCACCTGGGTTGGGAACACCCTGTAACATCCCAACACTAGAGCTTAGAAATAAGCTGAACACAGATGTGTGCATTGCATTCATGCATAGAAAATCCGAATAATTTTCGAGCTTTTAAACAAAAACTTGTCAAAGAGATTGAAGCTTCTCTTAACTTGATGGAATTGAAGTAGATCATCAAGTTGATTGCGATAAGTTTCAATATGACCTTTGCTAAAACCCTATTTTGGGTAAACGTGATTTGATCTAAGAGAAGATCAAATATAATAAAATTAAACCCTAATACATTACTTAGTGATTTATACTTGATCCTTAGGTGATCATATCATAGTATTCATTATAATCACTCATGAATACCAAGTTATAAATATAACTTAAGTAATAAGAATGTAACAACTAATTCTTGATCTATCTAAATCTCATCTGCTTATACCATGAGTATCATGGTAATACCTAACCTTAACTCTTTAGTGATATTAAGTAGGAAAGAAACCAAGTCAAGATCATTCACCTTATATCTTTGTTTCCATATCAATCTTTATGGAATCCTATCCTTATATTTGTTGTTCATCAATGTGGAGCAATCAACTATTGATTCACCAATTCTTAACCTATCAATTCTTGACCTATCAACTCTTGTCCTTATTATATAATTCACTTAAGGCCTATAAAGAAAGAAGTAAGAAGAGGTAAATAGTAATGCTAGTATTAGATATCATTTATAGGATGGGAGTGTTGGAAGAGGATACGAACAATATGATAATTGATGGAGTTAACTCACTCCTGAATAGATAGAAGAGTTAAGTAGAAGATATAATTATATGTTAACAAATAGGATTATAAGGATGAACACTGAAGATAATTTCAATACAACTATAATGTTGTATTGATGAAGCCTTAATTAGCCAACTGGAAAACTAAACCATAAAGGATCAAAGAATACCAATGCTCATGCCCTACTCACCAAGATTTAATGCTTATATCATGTATAAGTAACATTGGTGGATAGAACATGATTGAACACCTAGTATAGATATATTATCCTAGGTTACCTATTACATGTCACATTAATATAATGTGAAGTTTAAGTATTAGATACTGGAGTTAAGTAGAGACAAGATAGTATGATCAAGATGATGCTAGAGTAACATTATATTAAAGTAGTATTTTCCTCTTGAGAAATACTAACACTTGAGGTGAAGTAGGATTTGATGTATACATCCCTTGGAGTAATGTCAGTGGTGGATGATTAAGGAAGAGTATGATTGGAGTTAGAAGTAACCACTTGTTGGATTGGAGGTTATCAGCAATAGAGTAGTTGATATAGCAAAGTATAGATATGAAATGATTATGAAAATCTTTAATGACAAGCTCATTGGATTTATAAATGGAATGAGAAGAATAAAAGGTGGATAAGAAGATTCTGTAAAGCAAAGCTCATCCTGTTAGCACATGATGGATTTAGAGAAGTTATATATCTAGTAAAGGAATTCCTTAATTAGAAGCCCAAGATTGTGAATTATGGAAGATAGGAATTCTTGGTAACCACTAAACCCTAAATCTATAACCAAACTTAACATCCATCTCATATGTTGGATAAATCATTTTATTTCCACAATGGTTCATAGGAATATTTTCCTATAGCAAATTCCTCAAGTATATCTTTGACACTTTCAAACCTTTAAGTCATGTGTATCACATAATTGGGAATCAATATAAACCATTATGCCCAATATTATATCCATATATTAATCACACTGGTGGGGGAGCACCCCAAGGTATCTCCCTTTCCCTCGGCGCCCAAGACCCAATCCCTAGGCCGCCGCTGCCCCCCAAGCCGCCGGCGCCCTAGATCCCCTCTGAACCGCCGCTGCCGTCTAGCCTAAACCCTAGCCATCGGCAGCCTTCTTCCCTCGGCATCTAAAACCTAGATCACCGAGGCCCTCTTCTACTCCACCATACTCGCTCCGGCTTAGGAGAAGCCCTGCGGGATCTCTCCTCTACTTCCGACACCACGCCGTCGTGCTGCCGGAATCGCGAGGAGAGAGCTACAACTCCGCTGCCTGCTGGAACAAGGGAGAGGAAGGTCTTCATCGAGTACCTACGTGTGACCGACTGCGGGAGCGCTACCGAAACGCTGCGCCGGAAGGATCGCCTACGCGATCTTGAGATCGGCAAGTGAACGACTATATTACCCACGAGAATCTGCTCTCGTTAACCGCTTTGGATCTTCGAGGGTTAGTACTCTATCGACTCGTTGCTACAATCTAGTAGATAGATATTGGCTTGTGTGTGTTCATGCGATAGATTTTTTTTGTTTTTCATGCTACGAAGCCCTACAGAACTTCCACAACATCCTCACGCGCAAGCAGGCGGAGATGCTCGTGTCGCCGCCATCGCGCCTAGCAGCGTCGGCTCGCAAATGCCGAGGAGGACGAGCGTTGTTGCCTGCTGTGGGTGGAGCGCTTCCCGGAGGACGTCCAGGCCGAGGAGCGCTTCTACGCCAAACAGGAGCAGTGGACGCATCAAAGGCGGCAGAACCGCCGGGATAGGAGGGCCGACAAGGCGCGCCTACATCCTCATGCAGCTGGACAATCCCACGATCCCGGAGGATGACCCGCGATGGACGAACCTTTGGTCGTTGACGCCGGTTTCGTTCTCAATGGAGGACGGCTCCGATTACGTTTGTGGAGGACTCCGATTAGTTTCTTATCGTGTTTAAGCATGTTTTAGTATAAGTAGTACTAGTTTTTATTATTGTGTTTAATTTTTTCGCCATTGAACTCTTGTTTGCTTGTAATATAATCCTAATTTCTAGTATTTGTTTTTTGTTTTTGACTTTTTATTAATTTTATTGTATGTTTTTATCTTTTTTTTTTTAGATTGGTGTGTTGAAATATGTTTGCGTCGCCGCGCATGCTGAATTTTGCAGCGTCCGGTGGAGTGTTGTTTTGCCATGCCTAAATTTGCAGTGTCTGGTACACGTTCGCATACGCTGTAAATGCTAAAACAACGCTGCAAACTATTTTAGCGCGATATTTTAGTTCTCACCGTTCACACACACTCTCTCCATCTCGTTAGTTCCATCTTATATCGATAGTAGCAAAATCCCAAATATTCGATTTGCCTGTATTGAATCTATGCAGTTTATACCCATTTTCCAAATTGTAAATAGGATGGTTTCCTGTACCCGATGCGGCTATTTTTGGTATTGGAGAACTCCTACAGTTGTGATAACCTCAAGGGCTTAAGGTAATTTCTGTCTTAGCTAAGCTCGGTCATTTTTGTAGGGGATAGTGGTATTTGATTGGTTATGCGGGAACCAAACCAGTGCATTAATCAAGTTTTTTGGATTTTTTATTATCCCATGCATGAATGTTAGGTTCCCTTGAGAATATTACATACATGAGTGTTAGGGAATTCCAGTAATATGTAAATTCCATCTAATATGCTTGGTGTAAATAGAGAAGAAAACTAGTAGCAAAGTTTTGATGTTTTAGTATACTAGCACAAAACCCGTGCGTTGCACCGGAAGAAAAAATATAGATGAAAGGCAAATATTTTTGTTGAGTATTTTTTTTAAGATCCTTCAGACTTTCATTACTCAAATCAGTTTTTGTTAAAGGGAGAAAACAATAATAAGCGGCCATGTGCACAAATCCCGTACTAGGACAGTTTCCGACCACGTGCCTCTTTGTCTCACGGCCACGTCCGATATCCCTTGTCCCTCGTGTTCCGTGTGAACAACCACATCCTATCCATCTATACTTTTAAATCAATTGTTCAACAAAATTGGCTTAGCGTCAACTCCTCTCACAACAGGCTTGGTCTTGCCGGCATTTTTTCTCTTCGTCTAAAACGTATTAGAGCCGCTGCGAAGTTGTGGAATAAAAAGGCTCGTTCTCCTCTTGCCATTGCCCAAAACTGCGATACAGTAATAAAAGTGTTAGATAAAATTAAAGAATTGCGTCAGCTTTCCATCTTGGAATTCACCCTTCGTGTCCTGGTCAAGGACAAACTGCACGGGCTAAACGATATTCGGGCAAAGTACTGGAGGCAGAGGGCAAAAATTAAGGGGTGCGTCCGGTGGAGTGTTGTTTTTTGGACGAAAACTCTGCGTTTTTTCACCTTTCTGCTACCGTGCGCTTGCAGAAAAATCAGATTAAAATGGTTGACTCTCAGGGAGTCTCTTTCCACTCTCATGAGGGAATGCAGGCTGCTCTTCATAATTTCTTTAAAAATTTAATCGGGGTTGAAAGACCAACCCACTTCTCTTTTGATGTCAAAGCTCTTTCGTCGGACTCAGCTCTCTCTAACTCTGATGCCCAATCTCTTGTCAATCTGTTCTCTTTAGAAGAAATTCAAATGGCTCTTTGGAACATGGATTGCAACTCCAGCCCAGGACCTGATGGTTTTGGGCCTGCTCTCTACAAGGAAAATTGGGATCTAATTAAGAATGATATGTTGATATTGCTGAACAACTCGCTGTCCTCTCACTCTGACCGTCGCCTAAACAGATCCTATATTGTTCTTATTCCAAAACACACGGGGGCTACTAGCCCGGATCATTTTAGTCCAGTTTCCCTACAAAATTGCTGTGTGAAGTTGGCTTCCAAATGTCTCACTAATCGGCTACAACCTTTAATCCAAAAAATTATTAGTCAGGACCAAACAGGATTTATAAAAGGGCGCTCTATCTCTGAAAATTTTATCTTTGCCGCTGACCTTGTTCAAACTTGTTACAAACGCAAGTGCCCTGCTGTTGTTTTGAAACTTGACTTTCAGAAGGCTTTTGACTCTATAAGTTGGGACGTCCTGCACCAGATTCTGCTTGCCAAACGTCTACCTATGCTATGGTGTCTTTGGATTAGGAACCTTATTTCCTCCAGTCAGTCAGCTGTTCTCCTGAATGGTAAGCCTGGGAGGTGGATTCAATGCCGCAGGGGTCTGCGTCAAGGGGATCCGCTGTCACCTTACCTTTTCAACATTATGGGAGACATTTTGCGTCTTTTGCTTCATAAGGCTTCGGCAGAAGGCCTTCTCCTTCATCCTAGTGTTGATTATCTTCCTTGTCCTGTGCTGCAATACGCTGATGATACTATTGTCATCTTGCGTGCTATGGAGGACTGCATTCAAAATCTAAAACTTGTCCTAGAGTCTTTCTCGCAGGCTACTGGTATTAAGATAAACTTCCAAAAAAGCACTTTTGCTCCGATTCATCTGACCCAAGAGGCGGCCTCTTCCCTCGCCTCTGGGCTTGGTTGCGATATTGCTTCGTTTCCCCAGACGTAACCTTGGCCTGCCTCTCTCCACACATAAACTTAGACTAAATGCTTTTCGCCCTTATATTGAGAAACTTCGTAGACGGTTGCCAGATTGGATAGGGAAAGCTATCCCTATCAATGGACGTGCTATTTTAGTTAAAGCCTCTATTCGCTCTATGCTTTCCCACCTTCTTTCTGGCATGGTTGTTCCCGTTGGCACTCTCCAGCGAGCTTTTTTTTGGGCAGGTGAGGACCAGGTAAATGGGGGACAGTGCAAGGTGGCTTGAGAGGAGGTTTGCGCCCCGATCTCTAAAGGCGGATTGGGCTTTAGATGCTTGCGCACCCAAAACTATGCTCTGCTTATGAAATTTCTGTCTAAATTACACTCTGATCCGAAGACGCCTTGGGATTGGTAGTTTAGGGAGTCTTATGGTTGGTCAGAAAATAGGGACCTTGGCGATATGCATTCTTTAGACTCTATAATCTGGAAGGACTTGTTGGCTTGTCTCCCGCAATTCCGCAACATTACTTCTGTCAAAATCGGATCTAAGTAGGACAACTTCTTTTTGGCATGACCTTTGGCTTGATGAGCAACCTCTAAATGGGCGTTTCCCGGCCCTGTTCTCTCACGCTACAAAAACTAATGGCTCTGTCACTTTCGTGTGCTCCTGTTCCTCTTTGAATCTAAAGCTTCAACCTCATCTTTCCAACATGGCTTCCCTAGAATTGTTTGTGCTGCGATCTCTAATTGCTTCAGTTAGCCTAGAACAGGATGCCCCGGACATTAGAGTTGCGCGGCTTGATGGCAGGCCTCTAACCACCAAATCAGCATATTTAGCAGCTTTTGAACATTTGCAGGATGTGCCATTTGCAACACCGACTTGGCAGAATTTTGCGACGAATCGCTGCCGCATTTTTCTTTGGCTTGCAGATCTTTAGGGACAAGGTGGAGCCAATTTATCTCGTCTTCCGCAGATGTGCGGATGATCTATTCCTCTGGTCTAATCGATGCTCAAATCTAGAATTAAAAGGTCTCATTAAAGATTGGGCGGTCAGGTTTTCACACCTAGCCTTCCCTGGATAATCCAAGCTGCCTTAGATCTTCTGCCTCCTCTGCTGCTTGTATAGCCTATGTTTTTTCTTCTTCATAACTAGATGAGTTAGTAGTTAGCTGCTAGTTTTTAGCTATTTCTTTTCAAGCTCTTTCTCTTTTATTTTGGACGTTTTTGTATTTTGTCCAACCGTTTTTGGGTTTCAATAAAGTTCGGTTCAGGCCGGCCGTGGGCCCGCCGTAGTACCCTAAAAAAAATGACTTGCAAATTAGCATACTGAATCAATAATATTTTTATCATTGTATGGTCTGTCAAAATTAATGAAAAAATTGAACTGGGACATGAAGCAAAAGATGCATCGATGGATTCTCGACTATGGTATTATTTTAATACATAGCTGTTTCATCGAGACGAAAAGGAAAAAAGGGAGAGATGAACTGGTCACTATCGATGCTTCATTGAGGCCGCAGTTATGCTGCTGAAGTCACGAATTGATGATTATATACTGATAATACGCATTGGACTAAAGAGGAAATTAAAACATGTGTGATCAATTGAAATTGATTGAGCAGCTGACCGATTTGTTTAAGTAGAAATATGAGATCGCATTACCTAATCCAGACATGCGAGATTAGCTGAGTAGAAGACCATCGTCCAGCGCTGCTGCCGGTGGAAATTTCAGCCGCTAGCTGCCCCCGCCATGACATACACGACTTGCATAATGCGGAGGAGACTACGGGGAGGAAAGAGGGCGAGTGTTTGTACCACATCGATCTCGTCATGTCAAATCGGCAAGGAGACGAGCTGCCAGCCAGCGCCTCTCTTCCTAGGGCCAGCGAGATCAAATTCGCTGGATCTGACCAGCATCGAGGCCATCGCAACGGTCAGTAGGGCCTCCGCCGACGAATTCGTTGGGACCGGTGCGGCCGTTGGAGGGAGCCAGATCTAGTAGAGCTGCATAGGCAGACACGGCTTGGACGTTCCTCCTTCCAGCGGCCTGCATAGGGCCTCGCCGTCGGCGCCGCAGCTCGTTCCCATCTTCTCGAACTCGTCCCCGCTGCGCCCGCGAATGCAGCAGCACAGAGGTCAGCTCACCTGTGGGCGCCGGGCTGGGGATCTCGTGGATTCTTAGGTCGCGCGAGGTGGACTTCCCGCCGGCGCGACATGCGCCAGTACCAGCACGATGTAATGCAAGGTCTTTCTCGGTATATTTGTTTTATGTGTACTATCGAAAACTAGTAGAAGGCACGTGCAAAGCACGTGTGCGTTAATTCTATGTACTCTGTACAAAGATTTTGATACACCAAATTCGGGATGAAAGGCAACATACATGGCTTGTTAATATCATGTGTATTCTACATATTTTCTGAGATAATTATCTTCTCAACCTACGTACATTTGCATCTTCTGTAAATTTTACTGGTTAGAACTATTTTCCAACATGAGTAAAGAAATATCGGCGTTTACAGCAAAATGATCGGATATTAAATACACTGTGTGAAGCCAAACGGCTTAATGTATGTGGGAAATGATCTCATGAGACAGGTTTCATTAAATACATCAGAAGTTATTCATCTCATGTACAATCAGGAATCAACTCATTTAGAAATACACAGACCGCCAGGTTTAATTAATCCCCTGAAATCTGGCCAGAGAACCTAAGCTCATGAGCAGCTCTATTATACTCACTTCCAATCTTCCTGCCTTCATGGTCCATTCTTCAAGTAGTAGATCTCTTCGTATAGGCCACTTCTACAACAGTTGTCCTTGTCGAATATTAGAAAAGAGGGGCTGGAGACAAGTTACCGAATACCTTCAGGCCCATTGCTCAGGTCCTCTGCTGCTAGGATGCTTCTGTTATATGCAAAACCGAAAGATGATGCATGTATGTTTGGATTCCAATGGTTCTGTCAGAAAAAGGATATATGTCCTGTTGTATGCTACATTAATAAATGAATGTTAACCGCAATCAAATAGATCTCATACTATATCTTGCAATTGTACCACTACAAAAAAAAATTTGTCCATGTCTTACACAAGGACCAAACCGAATTCCCCTAGGGACGTTGCATCAATGCAACACAAAATAAATATGGCATTGCTAAATGAGCTTACGATGTGCCACAGTTTTCAATTCATAATCCGTAACTTGACCTTCCGATGAAATCGATGATAGATGTATGCCTGATGGTGAACCAAGTTCTAGCTCTTGGACGACATGTGTCATAACCACCATTACCTGCCACAGTTTTTTTTATGGAAAATGACTCAACAACTGTGTAACAAAAACAAAAAAAGAATAACCCTGATATTAAAGATTCATTGATAATGTGTCACAACCTTGTTTGCCTTTTGACGACGAACATTATTCAGTAATCGCTGAATTTTTCTTCTCATGCGCATCTTCCTTTCCTAGAACGTAGGTTTATATTCTTCCGCCACAAAATTAAACAATATTTGTAAGAAGATAAACGAACACCCTGCTGCCATAGTAAAATTAGAACAGTAGCTTTTATTGATTTAGCGAATTCATCTGTCATATATATGGTGTTGTTAGTTTTGAATTTATTTGTCGTGGTGTTGGTTTTGCATTGCTACAATCTGCACCACAATTACGCCTCATTCTTTTATACTCATGATTCCTTTGTAGAAGGCTTCCCATCTGGAGACATTCCTAGATATCTATCTTGATCCCGATAATGCTTATATTGAGAAGAACTCAATTGTTTATCACTTTTGTTCCTAGCTAAAGGATTATTCTGCTCTTTAGGGATAGCTGATTATATTACACAAAACAAACCAAACAAAAGCACGAAAAATGATTATGCATAGCAGGACAAGAGATGGACAATAATAATAATATTTACAGAATGTAATAAACGTACATTGGTTCCATTTTTGGAAGTTGTCGAGTAGACATTTGTAATATATCTGAAAGGATTGTTGCCTTCCATCTTGCCGGATGGCTTCCAGTGTCGTCTACAACAATCTACAGTATAAGAATTAAATCAATTTATGTTGCACGAATAGATAAATCTCACAAGCAAAAGTAATGATATGGAGTCTTTTTTGCCTTCCGGGAGCATTGTCTTTTAAGGTCGACCAACAGATAGCAGTTTGAACAAAAACACAAACACCTTGCGTACAAGAAAAAACAGTGTAATACAAAAAGGTACAACCAGTACAATCTCCAATTCTTGTGTGCTAATATAGTGACACGTGATCACCAATATCAAGAAGAATCAATTGTGCAGAGGTCTCATGTTCAAGAATCGTTGCAAATTTCACAATATAATTGAAAAAGATAGGCAACCAAATAAGGAACAACTTATCGTATGACCTGCTGCAATCAGTTGTTCATTGAAGGATGCCCAGCTCCAGTCAGACTGGATCCAGCAGGAGTCAAGAAGCTTCCAATCTAATTGCAAATCTGCAAAGAGATTGCGGTGGAGCTGCAATGTGGATGTGAGAGACTAAGAGGTGATCTGGAGGTGGTGGTGGTGCAGAGGGGATATCGGGAGAGGATGAACCGATGGGGATGGTGATTTGTGACGCACATGCTATAGAGATTAACGCTGCCAGGCAATGCTTCATTGTGAGGTGAATTGACCGAAGCTTGCGAGAAATCCAACGGCTACAGATTTTGCTAGAGGCGGACGGTGGTATGTGGAGTATTCTAGAAGGCCGTCCGACTCCTAACTTGGCGGGCTGGCGAATCCGGGCAGGTACAGCCGTTGGATTGAATGACATCGACGGCTATTAGCAAATTTACTTTGCCAGTGGCGCGTAAACCAGAGGAGAGGGCGGTGGATTCAAATGTTCGAAAATCCTTGTACTATAGTAGTAGAGATATAAGAAACACCATTGTATAACAGATATAAGAAACAACTCTATTTCCATTTGAGATGTTAGTTCATCACTGAGATTATTCTCTGATGTCCTGTCTTACAGGAAATATGTACTTGGCAGAAGATACGTGATTTATTCTCTTCTAGATCAAGCAATAAGGCCAGGCATGGAAGACCTCATGTTTAGTTTGCATACTTTGGAACTCGTTGTTTTAATGCGGCTTTCCTTTCTTGATTAAAGATAGCTATGTGTGGATACTTCATGTTTGGATGTTGTTTTGGATGAAAGTTTAGAGAATGAATATTTGGTGCTTTTCAGTCCATTGCTATACTGAAAAGTGACTTCGATGATGCTGTTATATGGTTGCTCTCAATAGGTAGATATGGCCTCCTCCAATTGTGTTAAAAGAGTTATCATGTTTGCAACTGTTATGTTATTATATCTAGAATAATATGCTTCCTTTCTATCCCAAAGCATGCATCTGTGTTTTATTTCTTCTATAGATCTATCAACAGGTGCACTAGAATAAATGTTTTGGTGGTGCAGCATGTGTGAGAGAACAGTGATGTTCAGGAATTGCAGTTTTCTTAATATGTAGCAAGTAGCATGCAATGATATGGGAGGGTTTGAGTAAGAAGGATACACTGCCGTTAAAAAAAAGAAGGATACACTGAACCTATCGATTTGGCAGAACGTACCTCACTTGTTTAAGAACACATAATAGATGATCTTTTTTACTATCAAATTATTTGAGCTACAAACTTCTTTTACCTTTGTCATGTTCTTATAAGATCTTGCTATGCACATAATATTCATCTGGTACTTATCTTGTTGTAGCATCTTCATTAGCTAGTTATCTTGGTGTAGCATGTAAGAAATCAATTTTCATAAAAGTTTGTCGGTCACCATTTTTATAGGATGGCGAAGGCGGAAGCGGTGAAGAGAGGTGGTTGTGTAATGGCAGTCAGGAGGTGATGAAGGAGCGGCTGCCCAGCTAATGGTGTGATGCAGGAGGGCGCTGTCCGAGAAGACCAGGTTCGAGATCCTTACTCGCAAGATCAAGACGTGTCATAGAGGTAACGTGATTCCATCATCCCTACTAACAAAGACTATTTCCTGTGATCTAATTTTGCTGAAGCCCAATGCATCAACTCCGTAACTCTAGGACCGATATCCTCTTGCCTGAATGTTCTACTTTGCCCTCTTGATAACTCCGCCTCCTCTTTAACCTACAAGGAAAATAGCATATGCATAATTAGACCCACACAAGTTGTCCGAAATTCTGGCTGAACAATTTTTTCAGGTCATACACTCTTGAATCCTGAAACAAGGCATGTTGTAGGGAAGTGAACAAATTAACACACAATTGTTAATCGAAGTATATTATTGGGGGGTCCTCTATGCAAATTTTAGCTGAAAAATAGTATGGTATGTGTATCGTAGAAATCAAAACATGTACTCCCTATGTACCTAATCAAAACAGGGGGTGGAGTTTCGAGACCTATTTATAGAGGGCTATACACGCTTGGAGGATACTATGAAGGATATTTTTTCTTGACATGGGTGACAGCGTGATCTACGTATCGGCCTGCCTTAGTCTTCGTCTAGGTGTCTGGTTTTTCTCTTTGAGATCCTATAATTTGTCGACAACCGTTTTTATTGTTCTGGACTTGTGTTGGCTATGTGCATCCTGGTTATGCAGAGGCTGGGTGTAATACTTGCCTTTGAGTAATATATCACCCATTTAAAAAAAATTACCTAATTATAAGACATTTTTAGCATACTCTTATAGTTTTTTTTGGAAAAGAATATATATTAATATCACATGGATACCAATTACACCCAGCCTCTGCAACAACGCATGTCCTAGCGGTCCTACGGATGCACACAACCCAGAAAAAAAAGAAAAATTACAAAAAAGAAAAGTCCCACTACAGAGACTAATCTTCAAAGCAACGACACTGACACCATTAAAAGAACACCAGTTGTCCTCCACTCCAATAACAACGTCTTTAAGAAGGAAATAGTGCCCAAGCGCCGTCGTTGCCCGATCAAAGATCATATGTTTTCATCCTAGAGAAAGTCCTCGCTCACAAAGCAATGCCTTCAACAAGGTCATTGCCAGACACAACCAGTTAATGCCAGACCTTGGATTTTTTACCCTGCAAGGTAAGACTGGAAACTCCTCCTGTATTGTTGCAGAGGGAAAAGGAATAAGATTATTGCCATGCACAACCAGCATACTCTTATAGTTGGATACAGAGGGAGCTAGTATCTCCCAGGGAGAAAACTTTGCTGAATTAAGGAATAAGGTTACTTGTAGATTACTCTACAAATTATTTCCCATAGTATGCTCTAATATATAGAGGACAACCTCCTTTTCCATGCACAAAAATTATTGATGGAAAATATGATAACTATCTGTTTCCAGTATGGCGACTGTCCCTAAGAATGGATCGACGAGCGCCGTGGCGTCCGCCTGTCATGCAGGTTGATTATGTAACCGGATATTCGGTTGCTCAAGAGTTAAATATATCAGGTTGGTTATGAACATGTTGTCTCCGTCAAGGTTTTTACGTGTCTTGCACAAAATAGTTTACTAGTGGACTTGCTTGACGATCTAAAATAAGAGGCTTTACTCAATGTACTTTTTGTGAGTTGGGTTGTTGAACAGCGACTGCATCTTATTTTCCACTTTTCTTTTCAGTATAGATATTCATATCCTTCTAAAATTCCAAGCTGGACTAAAGAGAACAATAAGTGTGTATTCCAATCTACAAGCTCATAATCGAAGGAGCATTGCATAATCTTTAATTAAGTAGTGGAGATTTGGAAATAGTGTTACTCAAACCTCTCCCTTAATTTCTAAAATGCTAGACTATAGTTTAGGAATTGCATGATGGATCAATTTTTTAGTCTGTTTGCAACAAATCGTGGTATAATAGCGGATATGTTCCGTTCACAAAATGATTTTTTTGATGATATAGCTTATGCTCAAGTAGATTTCCTTTTTCATGTACCTATGTTATTTGAGATGATTTCAAAGGTTGTGATAATGTGCATTGTTTTTTCGGCAGATATATACAATATTAAAAGTCGCTACATTCTAACAGCCTAATGTAAAAAAACTGCTACATCCTATTTAAAGACAATTAATATGGATAGGAGGTAGTAACAAATTTTCATTATATGATGTCAAACGAAATTTATGTTTGCCAAATCTTGTGTAACATGTAGTTTTTGTATGCAGTCGTTAACCTATGGGGAAGTCATTGTGCTTGATGGAATTGTCCAATTGACAGATAAAGACGAATGTGCGTACCAGGAAATGATTACTCATCTTGTGGTCTTCTCAATTTGTTCCCCTAAAAAGGTAAATTATATAAATTACTATATGACTCCTTGTCATGTTATCTAATGATTGAAATTGCATTGAGGATATTCAACGAAAGTTAAAGTTTCTTCTACAGTATTTTTTTTGCAATACATCATACCAGCCTGATACTTCAAAATTCAGACAATTTTCTGCATAGTAATCTTGCTGTAGGTTGTAACCAATAAAGTTATATGAATCCAATCCAATTTTAGTGGAAGATTGTCTCTAGGCGGAAGGCATAGTTAATTGGTCACCGTTTTCACAGGGCAATGCGGTGCAGAGAGCTGGCGTCCTGTCAGCAGCGAGCATGTGACGCAGGAACGACCGTCCTTTATAAGTATGTTAGAGCTGGCTTACCAAAGAGAAAAATTAGGCTAACACGAGCTGTTAGATTGTGTTTAGTGGGCATGATCATGAGATTTTAGTAGATCTATGTATGTTCCGTGGGGTAGCAAAGTTTGCGTCCGCTCCTTTATAAGTATACTAGAAAAAATGCCCCTACTGTTGCACGGTGAGGAAAAAATCTGCCATCATACCATCAAACCACTTCCGCCATTCCAGAAACCCACATGCTAGGGCATGCTTGATGGTGGAGGCCCACACCTCCGGGCGCTCGAAAACCAAAAGTGTCGCCTCACCTTGGGGATGGCGACTCGAAGACCACAAGTGCCGCCTCACCTTGCGAATGACGATGCGGACCACGAGAACCACCGAGGTGGACGAGCTTCTCACTGCCGTAATATTTGGTGGAAAGAAGATTAGTTTGGTTTTTTTCTTCACCTTATAAGAATGTAATGTCGGAACATGTCAACAGTTGATGTTATGCACCTTCAAGGCCACCTACTTTCTCCACACACACACACACACACACACACACACACACACACACACACACACACACACACACATATATATATATATATAATAGTCTTATAAGAATACTTTCTCCAGAGGCTCGGCCATCCTGGAGCAGGAACCCTGGCACGTTGTGCATTCGCTGGCGGCCGTCGGATCTAAGGCTGTCATTGTGGTGCGATTCGGTATCACTCCGGCAACACAGTAAATACCGGTGAGGATCTTGCTTCTGCCCCTGGCTTCTTAGCTTTTCCCTTAAAATCCATATAGAATCTGTGCAAGTTTGCTTCCGATAGAATTTGTTGTGTTTTGTCCATGTATTCTGCTGGAGACTCTTGTTGCCATAGGTAGACGCAATTAGTCCATTTATTGTTGTAGAGAATCATATACCATACTTGTGTTTTACCTAGTTCTTATAGATTGTTTAAGCCCTCCATGTTGGTATTATATAGCTTTCCACGTGGTTTTATTGGATCTATCTTAGAATGTTTGCAATTTAATTTCCTGTGACATTGGAGTCTTGTCTTACTGTATGATGATACTCCGGTACTGGTTTAAATATTTTGATGCTTTGTGGTGGTATGTGAGCCGTTAATTTTAATTGTCCTAGTTTGTGTAGCATTGTCATATTAAAGGCATACATTTTATTGTCTCCTATATACCGCCGGCTCATTTGTTTGTCACTCATGATCTTTCTAGACATACTATTTGGTGCAGTTTTATGTTGCCTCGCAATTTATTCATTTGTCGCTTCATATTTGTCTATCTCAAATGTAGCTAAAGAGACAATGAAGCTGGCTTTTAAAAAGCTTCGTGAAAGTGGAAAGTCCACCTTCATGCCTTGGTGAAAGGTAAAATAAATAGGAAGTATTGGTGTGACCTAGGCTACAGAGCTTATCCGGTTCTGCCTGTGCAGAATTGCGAGATGCCTCATCGGCACATGTATCTTGTAAATTTATATTAAACATTATTACTTTTTAAATCTTAACTAGTTTTAAATTGTACAATTACATAATATAAACTTACTTTTGTATTTAACAACATGTCAATCACGTAATAATATGAGAACTCCAAGTCACAAGTAAAATATTTAGTACTAAAATAAAACTATTTTTCCATGGTAATAATATTACTTGTTTTAGTCTAAGATAGTTTGTTCAATTAGATTTTGTATTTCTATGAATCTAAATAAAGCAGAAAAACTTAGACAAAATAATATCCAACTATAGAGAAGTTTGGGCCACTCAAATGCTTTGTATTGTATTTGTATTTGTATGTATATGTGTATTTTAGTAAGAGCCATAGAAGATTCTACTATGCATGAGTCTATCAAATATCTCAACAAAGGTTCGTTAGGATAGGATGTCAAAAAATTTCTTGGTTTGGACTAGTGAGAATTTCTGTTTACTATACCTGTACTTCACAATCACTACGTTGCACCACTATCTCGCGCCTTCCCCCTACATTGTCCAATTCATCATCGTTGCATACCTCCTCTCCCGTATCCAATGATTTTCGCCACCTTCCCGTAAGGTACGACCGCCAACTTCTAAATCCTATGGTTTCGGACTCTGATGCCCTTCGCGTGAACCCTAATGTAGTGGTAGCCATAGTTAGAGCTAAGTGGCGGCAGCAGGAGGAGAGGAATGAGCAACTTTGTATCCGGTGGCAGCATGTGATGGGGGCAATAGGAGTGGAAAGAACAGTTCCATTAGAGCATCTCCATTCGTCCCCCCATACGGCCTTCGGCGTGGCTCGATTTTGGGCCGTATGGGAGGGGGCGCCAGATAAGTTCATGATTTGGGAGGGGGCGTTGCCTCCTAGTCGTATGTCGAATCATCCTGTAACTTAATTATTCGGTGATTTTTATTACATGCTTGAAAAATAAAACTAGTTGTAATCATGTCTAGTCCGGTAGTAGATTGCTTCGGGGTTGTCGTCATCGTCGCTTGCTGCGCACGACTAGAACCTGTGTTCTTTCATGGTTTTATGCGGGTAGCAGAGACCCCAACGTCGGCTGCAGGGACAGGCGGCCGTAGCTGCTGCAACAAGCCACCGTGTCGTACTCCGCGCGGTGCAAAGAAGCGCACATGGCCGTGCCGTGCCCCTAGAACTCCTCCGGGTCGCCGGTGCATCCTAGTTGGCGTGAAGCCTGATGACCCACAAGTATAGGGGGTGTATCGTAGTACTTTTGATAAATAGGAGTGTCGATCCCAACAAGGAGCAGAAGGTGTTGACTAGTGGTTTGGATCAGGAATTCTCTGCAAATACTTAGGAAACGAATTTTTAGGGTTTTTTGATAATGCAAAGAAATAAAGTGCAAGTAAATAAAGACAACAATAATAATTGGAGCGGGTGGCTCAATCCTTTCTTCAGCAAAGGACAAGCCGGTTGTATTACTTATGAGGACCAAAAGTTCCCGAGGACACATGGGAATACTGTCAAGTGCTTTCGCTTCATATAGTTGATTAATCTTCTTTGGTTGGATAAGTGTTGTGTGGATGAACCTATGCTAATGTACCGACCTTACTTGGACTAATACATACTTGTGATTAAGCCCCTTGCAAGCATCCGCAACTACAAGAAAGTAATTAAGATAAAAACCTAACCACAACATTAAGCTCTGAGATTATACACTCCCTTGTGCAAAGGTTTCCTAACGTGGGTCCAAGTTTCTGTCACTCTGTCAACCCCACGATTAGTAGCCAATTACACAATGTATTCCCTAGGCCCATAAATGGTGAAGTATCATGTAGTCGACGTTCACATGACACCACTAGAAGAATAACACCACAACTTAAATATCAACCATTGAATATTACTTCAACACAATTCCACTATTAACAACATGACTTATCCCATGTCCTTGAGAACTAAATGAACTACTCACAAGACATCATATGGATCAAGATCAGAGATGTTATAATGATGAATAACAATCTGAACATAAACAAAGATTCAAAGGTTCCACTCAAAAGAATCAACTACAAAAGTAATCAACACTGGGAAAGTTTCCCCTAAGAACTATGCAAGATTCAACCCAATTGTTATAGAGGGAGGGAGTGGTGATGATGGTGCTGGTGGAGATGGTGGTGAGGATGATGATGATGATCCCGATGAAGTCTAGCTTGATGACGATGTTGATAGCGATGATCTCCCCTCTCCGGGAAGGAATTTCCCTGGCAGAAATCTGCCTGCTGGAGATCTCTTTCTCTCTCTGTAGTTTCCGCCCCGTAGAAGCGACGAAATCTTTCTGTGGCCGCTCCCCGAATATTAGGGTTTCGGGAGGAAGTTATAGGCGAAGGGGCGAAGCAGGAGATAGGCAAGGGTGGCCACACCCCCTGCTGGCGCGACCCAGGGTGGGCCCACGATAGGGGGTGGTGTGGCCCCCCTATGGCCCATCTTCGCCTCCCCTTCTAGCTTCCTTTGTCTTCTGGAAAAATAAGATTTTCCATATATTTTATAGAATTTTCCGATCTTCGCGAATATTGCATTTGGACACCGCTTTTTCCATCAGAATCCTGACTCCGGCAGCTCATCCTCCAAAAGTCATCCAACATGCAAAAATAGATGAAATAACATAAGTATCACCTCTTAATATGAAATATATCAATAAACAACAGTAAATTATGATATAGAATAGTGATGCAAAATGGACGTATATACTCCCCCAAGCTTAGACCTCGCTTGTCCCCAAGCAAAAACTGAGCTCAGTAAACATGACCACAGGTTTATGGAGTGAAGTGTTGATAAAAATAATACGAACAAAAAGCATAACATTCACCAACATACAACTCATAATAGAAAGCAACTCACCATTATATAAATTAACTTGCAACAAGTATGGGAGTCACAATAAAGATGCATAAAGATAAATCATAATTGGTAATGACAAACTTTGTTCTTGTTCAGAGAACAGTTGACAAATCATACTTAGTTTCCAAGCAAAGCTTTTGTAATGAAGTTTATAGCAAGAGTCCTTTTGCTCAAACATAAAAGGCTTTTCACAATGATAGATTTCAAAGTAAAATTCATTCAGATAAGAGTTTTGTGCAAAACAAGGAAGACAAGAAACACGATTGAATAAATCACCATATGAATGATTGAATCACAACAACTCAAATGCTTGCTGGAGATAGAAAGGAATAGGTTTAATGACTCAACTAAGAAGTAAAAGATAGGACCTTTGTAGAGGTAAGCAGGGATTTCAAATTTTATAAAGAGCTTCCAAAAAATTATGGTACTTACTAGCTTTGAGCTCTCATTTCCCCTATCATAAGCATCTTGAGGTGATTAAAGTTAAAGTGAACGAAGATGGAGTATATGCTTGGAAAATCATAAGTTGGCAATCTCATGTCCCTTGAGTACGAGGGTCGTTCCTCATGCTACTCAACTCTAGTTACCGGTAAGTTCTTGTCATTGTAAGTGTATGTGTATCATAGATAACCGCCAATGGGGTACCCCTTGCCCCATGACACAGGAGCTATCCCATATCAAAATGATAAGGCAATAGACAGTGAGCATCAACGATCCTTTTATTTACCATGAGAATGGTGCATATATTTTTTTCTCTTCTCTCTTTTTCTATATTTTTTTCTGAGGATGCTTCATAGATTGCTCACTATGGTGATGATGTAAGTTTCCACCATGATTAGTCATGGCTTAGGCTAGCGGCCCAGGCGTTTCTCTAACACATATACATAACTCCATGGACTTATGATGCGTGCACCCAGTGTTGACGTGGGACACTTTGTTGGAACCCCAAGAGCAAGGTGTGATGAGCACAGTAGTAAGTTTCCCTCGGTAGAGACCGAGCTTATCGGACCTGAAGGAGGAAGGAAACGTCTCAAAGGTGTTGCTGGCAACGTGGAGACCTGCACAACACAAACTCAAGACTTTGCCCCAACGAATCAGTGAAGTTGTCAAGCTCAACAGTTTGCTGTAACAAAGGATTAAACGTATGGTGTGGAAGGTAATGGTTTGTAGCAAGTAAACAAGTAACAGTGGAAGATGTATCAATGGTAAAGATTGGACCAGGGTCCATAGTTCACTAGAGGTGCTCTCCTTAGATAAAAAACATGGCATGAAGGGTAAACAAATTACAAGGGCAATTGTGAGGATCGAGCAAGGCATAACAATGCAATTACTAGCCAGAAAGATCCAATGAGGTTGATTGGGAAATACAACAATATACATAGACCGTCATCCAACTGCATCTATGACTAGAAGTCCACCTTCAGGTTATCATCCGAACCCCCTCCAGTATTAAGTTCCAAGCAACAGACAACTTCTTTAAGCAAAGTGTGTAAGGTAAACAGTCCACATGTTCCATGAACAAGAGACCGCTGTTTTCTTCCTAGTAGCAACAACACATCTACAACCAAAGAGATTTCTGTCACTTCCCTTGGAAACTAGAGGCATGAACCCACTATCGAGCATAAATACTCCCTCTTGGAGTCACTAGCAACTACTTGACCAAGATAACCACTAGCAACGGAGAGCATGCAAGATCACAAACAACACAAACATAATAGAATCATAAAGATAAAACCATTAATCAAACCAACATAATAATCTCAATATCCATCATATCCCCGCAAACACAACATGCATGATTACAAATAGATTAGATCTTGATCATGAACGGAGCTCACAAGATCTATACATGAAAGCACAAAGGAGGAGATACAACCATCTAGCTACTACATGGACCCGTAGTCCAAGGTGGAACTGATCACGAATCATATAGGAGAGAAGGCCTCCGGGATGATCTCCCTTCCGACAGGGTGCCGGGAAGAGCTTCAGATCCCCCCGATCTAGGGACGATGGTGGCGGCGCCTACAGACGATTTCGTGGATTTCTGATCGGGTACTCAGGGTTTCTGCATCAGGGGCTTATTATAGGCGAAGGGCAAGACCGGGAGGCGACCAGGGCCGCGAAACCCTAGCCAGGTGTGGGCCCACCTGCCCCCGCGCCTGGGGTGGGTCTGGCCCCCCTGGTCGGCCCCTCTGGCTCTCCTCTAGACTACTTCTTCCCCACGGAAAGTAATTGACTTTGGCGTTTGTCCCGTCCAATTTGAATATTTCTTTACTAACTTTTCCGAAACCAAAAACAGCAGAAAACAGGCATCTGGAACTGTTGCAACTTGTTAATAGGTTAGTACCAGCAAACATGTAAAAAGCACCTCAAAGTGTAGACAAGTAAAGCAAAGTAGATACTAAACAAGCATGGAGCATAAAAAATTATAGATACGTTTCCAACGTATCAGTATCCCCAAGCTTAACTCCTGCTCATCCTCGAGTAGGTAAGTGATAAAAAGAATAATTTTTGAGGTGACATGCACCCTCAAAATAAAGATCCAACCATTTGCAAACATTGAAATCTGGGATCAAAGAACTCTAAACATGTGCATAAAAGAGAGTTCTAACAATAGGACATAGTAACTATGCATGCAACATGACAAGCTACAAACAAAGATCATGAATAACATGCATTGAAAAACGTTTGTTTGTTTCACATGCAGAAAACATAGCATAGTGTCAATAAGCTTGTCCCTCATGGAGTAGCAAATAGAAGCATAGGACAAAAAAGTATCACAAGAGCAAGTAATAACACAATATGCATCAATTAATAAGGTTTGGAACACTGCACACAGACTGACAACTATGCTCTCTTAATGGTGCCTAAAGGTAGAAGGTGGAGACTCAAATAATGGTGGAAGAAAGGCCTTTTGTAAAGGAAGAAGGAATTACAAGTTTCAAAAAAAACTTCCAAAAATTATGGTACTTGTTAGCTTTCAGCCCTCATTGCCCCTATCATAAGCATCTTGAAGTGGTTATGCATACTCAATTTTGGGTCCAGGTAAGTTCTTGTCACTGTAAGTATTTGCATATTATTGAGAACCGCCAACGGGGTACCCTTGCACATGGTACATGAGCTTTTCCATAACCAAAATGACAAAGTAAGCAGACAATGAGCATCTCAACAATTCTTCTTATGTACCATGGGAATATGGTTCTTTTTTCTCTCTTTCCTATTTTCTCAATGAGTCTCTTTTTTTATAATAAGAATGCTTCATAGATGTCACTATAGTGATGCTGCAAGTTTCCACCATGATTAGGCATGGCTTAGGCTAGTGGCCCAGGCGTTTCTCTAACACAGGATACAAACTCCATGGACTTACAAGTTCCCTCTTTATTTCACACCGGTGACATCCATAGACAAAAGAACATGATATCAACTGAGTACAACAAGGTACAAGTGCAATATTGAAAACGTTCCCCGTGACAGCACAGTTCTGCTAATTCCAACTTATAAGTGCAAGCATATACAACAAAGTTGTCACAATGGTTCAAGTTTATTAGGGGAAAAGAATAAAAGTGTGCCATCAAGTTCGCGAGGGCTTTAATCACTAAGTTTTCACATAAGAAAATAGTTTTTAATTGGAAGATAGTTGAAAAAAATAATATACTTGGAATGGTGTAACACACTATGCATAGGAATTCATAGTGGACACTTTGGAATAACTTGGTTTCTTGGGAGTTGGAGGCATGGGTAGAACTTACTCATACAAGTGGAGGCTAGCAAAAGACTGGGAGCAACCAATTAAGAGAGCAATAATGGCCAAAATTATGCAATGTAACAAAGCAAACTAATCAAAGCAATGAGTGGTACTACTAGTCAAGTACTAAATGATCATAGAGGCTAATGGTGACTTGTTATAGTCATAACATGGTGTGAGCATGTGCCAAGTCAACCCAAGCAAAACATCAAAGGAGAATACCACAATACTATGCTTTTGCATGCTAAAACAACGCATAATTTCTTCAAAGAACACTAAGAAATACCAATTGTTTGGAACAAGACATTCTACAACAATAATCACTAAACATAATGCTAAAACAACACCTAGCATGTCATGCTAAAGTCTAAGTCATAGTCAATGCAAGCTCCTCTTGCACTTCAAGCAAGAACTTACTACTCCTTTCCAAACACCAAGCAAACTTATTTGCAAAACAACACGACGAGAACGGGGGTCCAAACTACTTAAGAAAACTAAACAAACTAAGCAAAGCAAATGAAAACTAAGAAGCTCCAAGAACAACACAAATGTGCATGAAACAATAAAAACAAAGTATCTAGACATACGTGAGATTTTTATTGATGAAGAAGGGAATGCCCAGGCATCCCCAAGCTTTGATGTTTGTACCTCTTGGATATTTTTTGGAGTGACAACATGGTGGCATCCCCAAGCTTGAGCTTTTGTCCATTCTTCATCTCATTGCATCATTCTCTCTCCACACCTGAAATTTTTCCTTCATACAAAACTTCACACAATCTTCATTAACAACATTAGCTTATTCAAAAAATATTAGACCTTTGGCAAAGCTTTGGAACAACAAGGATTTTCACTAAAAATACAAGCTACTGTAGTAACTCCTTCAAAAAGCTCAATTTACCTGAAGAGAACTCAAAAATGAATCAATAAGAAGCAAATGCAAAATGGCAGGAATCTTTCAAAACAGACCAGCAGGTAGAAACGAATTTTTTCAAACATCTTCTGTTGATCAAATCAAAAAGTGTTGAAATAACTAAAGTTAGCCAACATACCGGGGGATTTATTCGTAAATGAGCTCAATCCGAGTTACAGAGCCTCCTCACGAATTTTTTTGGTGCATGATAGAAATCTGTTTCGGGACAACAACTCCCCAAATCTTACTTCCCTCTCATTAAAGGTCATTCTTGGCACAAAAAGCAAACAAAAAGGATAAGGAGAGGTCATTACAGAAGTAATAACTTCCAAGACTCAAGGAAACTCTTGGGTTATCTTCCAACAAGTACTTTTATTTAACGCCTTTAAGTTAGGCACAAGAAGCAAGAAGAATCAAGTATTTTCAAATGAAAAAGCATTAACATCAAACCTTGCTTTCAAAGGAGGAGCAAAAAGCAACTTCTCTCTTCTCATAGGGAAGTGTTCAATACTTTTCTTGAATGGAAAATGATATTTAATGGTGCCTTTCTTTCATATCAATGATGGCACCAACTGTTTTAAGAAAAGGTCTTCCCAAAGTAATAGGACAATAAGCATTGTATTCAACATCCAACACATAGAAATCAACAGGGACATAAGCATTGTTAACCATAGTGAGAACATCATTAATACTCCCCATGAGTTTCTTCTTAGCATTATCATTGAGTGGGACATTCAAATAACAATCTTCCAAAGGTGGCAAATCAAGCATTTCATAAATCTTCCTAGGCATAATAGAGACACTGGAACCAATATCACATGAAGCTTTGAGATTAAAGTCATTCACTTTCATATTAATAATGGGTTCCCAACTATCTTCTACTTTCCTAGGAATAGAAGCTTTGTGTTTTAGCTTCTCTTCCTTAATCTTAACAAGAGCATCTGTAATGTGTTTGGTAAATGCAACATGCATATTACTAGCATCAGGACTTCTAGCAAGCTTTTGCAAGAACATAATCACTTCAGAAATATTGCAACCATCAATATCAAAGTCAAACTTAGCATCACTAGTGGTAGGCATAGTATGAGGAGGAATAGGGGCTACTTGTGGTTTAGTGGTGATAGTGCACACACTATTGTTTCTATCAATTTCAGCTTCCCTTTCCCACTTAGCATGAAGTTGAGCTAACAACCTAACATTTTCATCAATAGTAACTTGTATGGCATGAGCAGTAGCAAAGGTGTTTTCCATAGTTTCAGGTTTAGCAGACATTTTATTAACCAAGGAAGTTTGAGCTTCAGACAAAGAGGATATATTTTTCTCAACAGTTAAAATCTTTTCCTCTATAGTCTTATTGAAAGTGGTTTGTTTACTAATAAAGTCCTTGAGCATTACTTCAAGTTCAGAGGGGGCACTTCTAGCATTATTGTAAGATCTTCCATAGGAATTGCCATTATTAGGAGGATAAGGCCTATAATTGTTGTTGCCACCAAAATTATTCCTATAGGCATTGTTGTTGAAATTGTTGTTTCTAATGAAGTTCACATCAACTTGATCTTCTTGAGCAACCAAAGAGGCTAAGGGAACACTATTAGGATCTAGAGGAGCTTTCCCATTAACAAGCATAGCCATAATAACATCAATCTTTTCACTCAAAGAGGAAGTTTCCTCAAAAGAATTTACCTTCTTACCATGTGGAGCTCTCTCAACATGCCATTCAGAGTAGTTAACCATCATATTATCAAGGAGACTTGTTGCAACACCCAAGGTGAGTCCCATAAAAGTGCCTCCAGCAGCAGAATCTAACAGGTTTCTTGAGGAGAAGTTCAAACCTGCATAAAAAGTTTGGATAATCATCCAAGCAGTGAGTCCATGAGTAGGGCAATTTTTAACCAAAGATTTCATTCTTTACCAAGAAGGAGTAACATGTTCACTATCAAGCTGTTTAAATTTCATTATGTAACTTCTCATAACATTAATCTTAGCAGGAGGATAGTACATTCCAATAAAAGCATCTTTGCACTTAGTCCAAGAATCAATACTATTTTTAGGCAAAGATAGCAACCATTCTTTAGCTTATCCCCTCAAGGAGAAAGGAAAAAGCCTGAGCTTAATAATATCTCCATCTACATCCTTATACTTTTGCATCTCACAAAGTTCAACAAAGCTATTAAGATGGACATCAGGATCATCAGAACCAGCACCAGAAAATTGCTCTCTCATCACAAGATTCAACAAAGCAGGCTTAATTTCATAAAAGATAGCATCAGGAGCAGGTGGAGCAATAGGAGTGCTTAGGAAATCATTATTGTTGGTGCTAGTGAAGTCACACAACTTGGTGTTCTCAGCATAGTTCATTTTGGCAAAGGTGGGCAAGCCAAAAACAGCAGCAACAACTAGAGCAGGAACTATTTTTTTTGGGTTTTTTGAAAAGAGGCAAACAAAACCAAGCAAAAGAAACAAAGCAAACTAAAAACAATGTGAAGAGAAAGGAAGTGAAGGACTCCCCTAGTGAAGACGTCCTTAGCGTCCCCGACAACGGCGCTAGAAATCTTGATGCGTGCACCCAGTGTTGACGTGGGACACTTCGTTGGAACCCCAAGAGAAAGGTGTGATGATAACAACAGCAAGTTTCCCTCAGTAGAGACCGAGGTCATCGAACCTGGAGGAGGAAGGAAACGTCTTGAAGGTGTTGCTGGCAATGTGGAGACCTGCACAACACAAACTCAAGACTTTGCCCCAACGAATCAGTGAAGTTGTCAAGCTCACCGGTTTGCTGTAACAAAGGATTAAACGTATGGTGTGGAAGGTAATGGTTTGTAGCAAGTAAACAAGTAACAATGGAAGATGTATCAATGGTAAAGATTGGACCGGGGTCCATAGTTCACTAGAGGTGCTCTCCTTAGATAAACAACATGGCATGAAGGGTAAACAAATTACAGTGGGGCAATTGATAGGAACTGAGCAAGGCATAAGAATGCAATTACTAGCCAGAAAAATCCTATGAGGTTGATTGGACAATACAACAATATACATATACCGTCATCCAACTGCATCTATGACTAGAAGTCCACCTTCAGGTTATCATCCGAACCCCTTCCAGTATTAAGTTGCAAGCAACAGACAACTGCTTTAAGCAAAGTGTGTAAGGTAAACAATCCACTTGTTCCATGACCAAGAGACCGTTGTGTTCTCCCTAGTAGCAACAACACATCTACAACCGAAGAGATTTCTGTCACTTACCTTGGAAACTAGAGGCATGAACCCACTGTCGAGCATAAATACCCCCTCTTGGAGTCCACTAGCAACTACTTGGCCAAGATATCTACTAACAACGGAGAGCATGGAAGATCACAAACAACACAGACATGATAGTATCAAATAGACAAAACCATTAATCAATCTGACATAGTAATCTCAATATCCATCGGATCCCCAGAAACACAACATGCATGATTACAAATAGATTAGATCTTGATCATGAACGGATCTCACAAGATCTATACATGAAAGCACAAAGGAGGAGATACAACCATCTAGCTACTACATGGACCCATAGTCCAAGGTGGAACTACTCACGAATCATATCGGAGAGAAGGCTTCCGGGATGATATCCCCTCCGGCAGGGTGCCGGGAAGATCTTCAGTCCCCCCCGATCTAGGGATGATGGTGGCGGCAGCTACAGACGGTTTCGTGGATTTCTGATCAGGTACTCAGGGTTTCTGCATCGGGGGCTTCTTATAGGCGAAGGGGCGAGACCGGGAGGCGACCAGGGCCTCCAAACCCTAGCCAGGCGTGGGCCCACCTGCCCCCGCGCCTGGGCTGGGTCTGCTCCCCCGGCCGACCCCTCCGTCTCTCCTCTTGACTTCTTGTTCCCCACAAAAAGTAATTGACTCTGGCGTTTGTCCCGTACAATTCCGAGAATATTTCTTTACTAACTTTTCTGAAACCAAAAATAGCAGAAAACAGGAATATGACACTGTTGCAACTTGTTAATAGGTTAGTACCAGAAAACATGTAAAAAGCACCTTAAAGTATAGACAAGTAAAGCAAAGTAGATACTAAACAAGAATGGAGCATCAAAAATTATAGATACGTTTCCAACGTATCAACTTACAAGCTCCCCTTTTATTTCACACCGCCGACATCCGCAAACAAAAGATCATGATATGAATGGGGTAGATATTTACAGGTGTTGAAAGTGTTCCCGTGACAACACGGTTCTGCTAATTCCCAACTTATAAGTGCAAGCATATACAACATAGATGACACAATGGTTCAAGTTTATTAAGGGCAAAAAAAATAAGATGTGCCATCAAGTTCGTGAGAGATTTATTAACTAGTTTTCACATAACAAAAGAATTTTTAATTTGAAAGGTAGATGAAACTCGAGAATTTACTTGGAATAGCAATAATTCTAATGTGTAGATATGGTGGACACAAATGGCATAGGTTTAAGTTAAAAGGATTGGATGCACGAGAAGTATTCCCTCTCAGTATAGGTTTTGGCTAGCAAGGCTGGGTAACAAGCAAAAGAGTTGAAGGAAACAAGCAAACATACAAGTGATAGAAACAAACATGCAATGTTCCTTGAAAACATAAAAGATCTTAAATAAAGAATACTAAGCTTATGAGCCAATCAAGAAAGAAAGAAAATATTATAAAATACATGTAAGTGCTTTTCTCTTTTCCTTTCAAACCTCAAAAGATCTACTACTGACCAGGGCTAGGTCTGCCAAAACCAATTTAGATTCACTTGATGCTCCCAAAGTGATACCAATACTAATCAACAAGATCAATCATATAATAGAGATTGCAAACTAAGATAAGATGTGCAAAAAGTAAAAGATAAAACTTCTCATTAATATTCCATAAAGGCACTCACACCAAGGGATACATAGATAACCAACTAGAGGAGAGATCATGGAAAAAATAGCGGGCTATTTCGGCGATAATAGCGCGCTATAGCATATCTAGAGAGGTCACGCTAAATTTTAGCATTTTTGCTCGCTATGGCGCTATTTGCAAAATAGCATGCTATATCGCTCTAAAACGTCATAGCGTTAGGGAAAAATAGCGCGCTATTTTTTATAGCCCGTTGAAATGTTGATGTTATGCTTCTAGCGTCAACGATATGTTATTACCTCGTGGGGTATTGGTGTAGGATTCTGTAAGATTGGAAAACTATTTTTGTATATGGTTATATATGTATAATTATAACAAATTTTGGAATATATCTTTTATTCTTGCATAAATCTTTTATTTTTTTGGACATATTTTGTATTATTTTCAAAACGCTATTTTGAAACATAGCACGCTATTAGCACGTTATAGTGTGTATAGTGTTTGGAGGAGGAGGGCGCTATTTATTTTAGCACACTATTTTTTTCCTTGGGAGAGATACTTCCACAATGCAAAACATACCATATGATAACTTATCTATTCATGATATGACTCTACTAAAAAGGTAAAAATATGAAAGATAATGGTATGATACCGCATCACTCCCCCAAGCTTGGAACAAACCAAGTGGGTGCCAAAACGTGATGATGAATTACTCCTTCGGTGGTGGTGGTTGTGTTCTCATGGTGAGGAAACCCTCCAGCATCTTACAAAGCCTGTTGTTCTCCTCTTAAAGTATATCCACATTTCTCCTTAGGACTCGGTACTTATCACAAAATCATCAATGGCTCGAAGGGCTTCCACTGCCTCAGGGCAGGAACTGAGGTCTGGAACGGAGGTCATCATCCCCTGCATATTATGAGAAAAGGCACATCCAGTGTTAATTGCCCCTACAAAAGTAGGATTTCTTGCCCTTGATCCCATGGAAGCTTGTCCCTTCATGCTTGCTGACATGTCCTTTACTTCCTCCTTGCCGCTCTAATCCATATCTTCGCGCCTAGATGTGATCCTTTCTTCTTCCACCCATCCAATGAAAGTCCCTTTCTCAAGATCGCGATGGAGGTCGCACCGGCATCGTAGCTCATAGTCCTCTGAGAGCGAACCCTGGAACGACATATGAACAAAACATATCGAAATGAAAACACGACGAGAACACGATATACTGACCTTGGGGGGTCCAGGTGATTATTTATTACAAAGTTTTACGACATAAAGAAGGTAGTGGGCGAAAACAGGACGGAGACGGGCTCCGGGGTGGTGACACCCCCTGGTGGCGCGACCAGGTGGGGCCTACGCCACTGGGTGGTGTGGGCCACCCGGGCTCCGTTTCCTTCTCTCTTTCGTCTTGTGATCTTCCATATGGAATAAAAACTGCAAAAATATAAAAATAAAGTTTTTCGTGAACCTTCTATTTTCAGCACTTTTACCTATTCAAAAGCGGACTCTATAGGTTCCTGAGTTTGGTCTCAATAAATTCTTCTGGAGTCACCATTTGAACAATTGATACGTCCAAAACGTATCTACTTTCTCGAACACTTTGCTATTGTTTCTTCTCTAAACTTGTGTGATTTGGATACAACTAACACGGACTGACGCTGTTTTCAGCAGAATTACCTTGGTGTCTTGTTTTTGTGCAGAAAATCAACTATCAGGAAAAATCCCGAAAAATATGCCAAAAACTATTTTTCACCAGAAGATCCACGAAGCCAGAAGGGGAGACAGAGAGGAGGACTGGGGGGCCCAGACCCACCCTAGGCGCGAGCCCACATAACCCCGTGCCTGGAGGGGGTTTGGCCAGCCCAGGCAGCTCCTCGGCCTCCCTCCGCGCCTGTAAGTTACCTTCTGACCTAAAAACTCAAGGGGGTTCGATAGTTTTCCAGAAAGAGTCCCGCTCTGCCTCCGCCACCAGAAACCAAGATTCAGATCCAGAAACTCCATTCTGGCACCCTGTCGGGATGGGGAATTTGGAGAGGGTCATCGCCATCATCATCACCAACGCATCTCCATCAACCACCGATGTTTCCCTCATCCATGAGTGAGTAATACCCCGTTATAGGCTTGGGGATGGTAGGAATTGGATGAGTTCTATCATGTAATCAAATAAGATCTGTTAGGGGCATAGTGCCTAGTATCTCTATTAGTGCTATTTGACTTTGTTGCAACTTGTTGTGTTTAATGCTTGTCACTAGGGCCTGAGTGCCATGATCTCAGATCTGAACTTATTATTGAATCATTATGATAGTATTGTTTGTGATCTTATCTGCCAGTTGTTTACACATATCATTGTCCAGATCCAAAGGCCCCAAAGTGATAATAATTGGGACAACCGGAGGGGATGGCTGTGGTGTGAGGATCACATGTGTTCACGAAGTGTTAATGCTTTGCTTCTGTGCTCTATTAAAAGGAGCACCTTAATTTACAATAGTTTCCTAGAGGCCCCGCTGCGATGGGCTCGCTGGACAGAATATGTTGTGCAAGTTCTCATTGCGAGCACGTATGACTATATTTGGAGCACATGCTTAGGATTGTTTAGTACTTGGATGCTTGTTATTATTTATCTGCAATGCCCTAGATCTTGATGTTACATGTTTATACTCGTCCATGCAACGCCCTTCCATCCACCCCTATGCCTACCGCACTCGAATCCTACTGTTACCGTTACTTTTACTATTGCTACTGTTCCACTGTTGATGTTACTGCTGTTGTTGCTACTACAAACTATTACCACTGATAAACTTCTATGAGCAAGAACTATTTCCAGTTGCAGCTCAATTTAAAACTCAGTTGTTAAGGCTTGCACGTATTCTTTGGCTCCCCTTTGTCGAATCAATAAATTGGGTAATACTACCCGTGAAGACTGTTGCGATCCCCTACACTTGTGGGTCATCAAGACTATTTTCTGGTGCCGTTGCCGGGGAGCATAGCTTTATTTGTAAGTTCACTTGGATCTATTATTGTTCACTGCTACTCCTTTCATCATGGGGAAGTCTCATGATGGAAAGTTCCCTATTTTACCATCCACTACAAGAAGAGGTACAGTCCTAAACACCTCTGCTGCTCTTGATTCACCGTTTGTTATAAGTAAGCTTGTTACACCACCACCACATACTCATGCTACACACACTGCTACTACTGTTGAGTCTAAAACTGCTTTTGATACTCATGATGTTACTTCTATTGTGATTGATGCGAGTGGTTCACTAGGTCCTTTTCTAGATGCTACTATGGCTAGTCTAGGAAATACCGAAACTCCTAGTGAATACACTGTTACACCTGTTAGCTCACCTGCTAGTGAGAGTTATGATATTAATGATGGTTACATTGAGCTCACTGATGAATTTGTTGAAGAGTGCTGAAACACACATGGTACTAGTGCTATGAAGAGTCTCCTTGCTAGATGTACTATTATGCCTAAGTTGTCCTCTGATCCTAAGTTTCCACTTCTCCCATAGATATTAAAGATGAAGATTATGATTTCTCTCTTGATTTCTCTTATTTAGATATTGTTGAGAAAGAACCTTTTTGTGGGACTGAAAATGAGAGTGTTGTGGCTCATATGAATGAGCTTGCTACTATGAGTGCTTTGTTCTCTGATGATTTTATGATGCGAAAGTACTTTGTTGCTAAGATCTTCCCTTTTTCACTAAAAGGAGAAGCTAGGGCTTGGTTTAATAGATTACCTCCTGGTTCCATTGATAGCCTTGATTGCTTGTTTGCTTTTTTCTTCCATAAATATTTTCCTCCCAGTGCAAGACATGCTGCTTTGCAGAGACTTTTTAATTTTAAACAGGGAGAAGAAGAGAAATTGGCTAAGTCATGGAAAATATTTTGTTCCTTGATTCATGCACATACTGGATGTCCATTTCCTAAGAATGAGCTTCTTGATATTTATTATAATGGACTAACTGATGATTCTAGGACATACCTAGATAGTTTTGCTGATTGTGTTTTCAGGAAAATAACTCCTACAGATGCTGAAGAATTAATGACCAATATAAGCAAGAATTATGATGATTGGACTTAAACTGAGCTGAATACACCTGAGCCTATTACTCCTGAACCAATTGTGCCTGAACCGGTTCCAGCACCAACAACAAAGAAGAGGGGAGTTATTGCATTAAATGATGAAGTGATGAAGGAAGCTAATAAGTGTCTAAAGGAGAAAGGTATTAGAGGTGAAGATGTGAAGAATCTACCTCCTATGGAAGAATTATGTAAGCCAATTCCCCACTCATCTACTATTGAGGTACACTCTCTCCAATTTAATGAAGGTGATATTCCTTATGGTAAGCCTCCTGATCAATGCTTAGAGGAACTTGACACATTTATTGTTAAACAAGGTAAGTTTAATAAACAAGTTCAGAATCATTTATTGGAAAACACTAGAGCTATCCAGGAGTTGAAAGATATTGTGGAAAGAACTTATAATGATATTAAAATGCTTTGTAAACACTTTCAAATGGTTCAAACTCAACTTGATCAACTTGCTAAGGTACAAAAGGATATGCTAGTTAATGCTTCAGGAAATAAACATGCTTATGGAATTAGAACTATGAGTGGTGCAGCTACTCAAGATCCTTTGTATACTGAAGGACACCCTAAAAGAATAGAGCAGGATTCCCAACAAGGTGAAGATAGTGGTAGTCCTCGTAAGAGAAAGAAAAAGAAACCTAAAGTAGTTGAGGAACCACTTGAACCTGTTATAGATCCTAATAGTATATCTGTCTCTGATGTTGAAACTAAGAGTGGTAATAATAATGAGTCTCCTGATAAGGAGGAAGGTGAGGAAGAACCTGAGAAGCACACTAAGAACACTAGGTACACTAAGGAAGATTTTATTGCTAATAAACATGGTAAAGAGAGAGAACCATGGGTGCAGAAACCTATGCCTTTTCCAGGTAAGAAACACAAGTCAAAGGAGGAATAACACTACAACAAATTTTGTGATTGGATGAAACCTTTATTTTTGCAAATTACTTTGACTGATGCTATTAAACTGCCTCCTTATTCAAAGTATATGAAGGATATTGTCTCTAATAAAAGGAAGGTTCCTAATGAGGAGATTTCTACTTTGCTTGCTAATTACTCCTTCAATGGTAAGGTTCCAAAGAAAATTGGTGATCTAGGTATACCAACTATTCCCTGCTCTATTAAGAACAATTATGTTAGAACTGCTTTATGTGATTTGGGAGCTGGAGTTAGTGTTATGCCTTTTTCTCTCTACAAGAGGCTCCAGCTAGAAAAGTTGATACCAACTGATATATCTTTGCAAATGGCTGATAAGTCAACTACTATTCCTGTTGGTATATGTGAGGATGTTCCTGTTCAAGTAGCTCATAATTGCATGGTTGTAACAGATTTTGTTGTGCTTGAAATGCCTGAAGATGATAATATGCCCATTATTCTTGGGAGATCTTTTCTTAATACTGCAGGTGATGTCATCAATTGCAATCAAGGAAAAGTAACTTTTAATATTAATGACAAAGAGCACACTATCTATTTCCCAAGAAGGTTATTAGAAGCTATTACCTGAATTCCATTGAAAATGTTGAGAGCATCAAGGTTGGATAAATATATTGTCCCATTCCACAAGAAAATTTTGAAACTATTATGATTGGGGCCATTGCTATCAAGTATGAGGTAACATAATCACCTTGTGGAATGCAAAGTTTTGATTCATATAAGATTGTTTTGGTAACAAGACTTGATCAAACTTTTTAACAAAAGGATTTTAATGAAAAAATAATGTTTTCATAGTGGTTATACTTGCTCACTTTTATTTTTCTCCTTTCCAATCTTTGGTCTTCGCCGTGCCTAACTTAAAGGCGTTAAAGAAAAGTACTTGTTAGGAGATAACCCAAGAGTTTCCTTGAGTCTTGGAAGTTATTACTTCAGTAATGAACTCTCTTTATACCTTTTGTTTTCTTTTTGTTCCAAGAATGACCTCTAATGAGAGGGAAGTAAGATTTGGAGAGTTGCTGTCCCGAAACAGATTTCTATCCTCCACCATAAAAATTTGTGAGGAGTTTCTATAAGTCGGATTGAGCTGAAAATTTATGAATAAATCCCCCAGTATGTTAGATAACTTTCGTTAGTTCAACACGTTTTTATTTGAGCAACATAAGGTCTTTGGAAAAATCGATTTCTACCTGTTGGTCTGTTTTGACAGATTTCTGCCATTATTTGCATTTGCTTCTTATTGATTCCTTTTCGGGTTCTTTTTGGGAAATTGGGATTTTTGAAGGAGTTGCTATAGTAAATTGTGTTTTTAATGAAAAGTCTTGCTGTTCCAAAGCTTTGCTAGAGGTCTAATATCTTTTGAATAAACTAATATTTCTAATGAAGATTGTGTGAAGTTTTGTATGAAAGAAAAATTTCAGGTGTAGAGAGAGGATGATGTAATGAGATGAAGAATGGACAAAAGCTCAAGCTTGGGGGGAGCCACTTCGTGTCACCCCAAGAATTACTCAAGAGGTACAAGCGTCAAAGATTGGGGTGCCCAATGCATCCCCTTCTTCATCAATAAAAATCTCAGGTCTTTCTAGACACTTCGTTTTTATTGTTTCATGCACAGTTGTGTTGTTCTTGGAGCGTCTTAGTTTTTGTTTTTGGTTTTATTTTTCTTCGTTTGGTTTTGCATTGGTTGTCTTCTAAAAAATCAAAAACACCAAAAATATTTGTTTTTCTTGTTTGGTTTTGTGAGTTCTTTGCAGGGCTCAGCCGTCCTCAGTGGATTTTGGTTTCATGTTAATTATTCAAGTCACACAAGTGAATGGTAATAATGAAGATTAAGAAAACTTGAGGTGTGGTAAGAGGCTGGTAACGAACTCTATTTGTTTCATTTTTGTACATATACTCATCACTGTGAGCATGCTTAGCCTGTTTGTGTAAGGTGTATGTCATTATGGATGCTTAGTAGTTCTTGCTTGTCTATGATTAGCTCCAGCTTGCTAATAGTTCGTAGCATGTCATATGAATGTTTGCTTGCATTGTTATATTCATACTTTGGTATGACATTGTGGTATCCTACTCTGACTGTTCATGTGAATCGACTTGGCATATGCTCACACATGCATATGACTAATCAATAGTCAGTAAGCCTCGATGATTTATTTTGCCTCAGAGTTCTTGTATCACTTTCATGCCATAATTGGTCATGTTTTGTTGCAAGGAGGATTATGACAGTTATTGCTCTCTTGTTTGTCGCTCCCTCTCTATTGCTAGCCTTCACTTGCACAGTGTATGTGCTCTACCTGTGCTTCCAACTCCCCAAAACCATTATTGTCAGCTATGTCCACCATACCTACCTATCAGCACCATTTGCTACTCCAGTGCCTATTTTATATACGCCGTGTTTTCTTCCAAAATAAAATGTTTGTCTGTTTTGAGAAAGTTAGTTAGTAAAGCTCTCACGAACTTGATGGCACGCTTTATTCCTTGCGCTTAATAATCTTGAACCATTGTGACTAGTCCATGAAAGTTATATGCTTGCTTATTATATGCTGGGAGTCAGCAGAACCGTGTTGTCACGGGGAACGCTTTCAACACCTGTTGGATATCTCATCCACTTGATATTTCGCTCTTTTGTTTACGGATGTCGACAATGTGAAATAAAAGGGGAAGTTGTGAGTTCATGGAGTTTATACATTGTGTTAGAGAAACGCCTGGGCTGCTAGCCTAAGCCATGCCTAATCATGGTGGAAACTTGCAGCATCACTATAATGAGCATCTAGGAAGCATCCTCAATAAAAAGCTATGAACATGGTAAATAAAAAGATTGCTGAGATGCTCATTGTCTGATTGCCTTGTCATTTTGGTTATGGGAAAGCTCCTGTACCATATGCAAGGGGTACCCCGTTGGCGGTTCTCAATGATATGCATGTATTTACAATGACAAGAACTTTCAGGTGACCAAAGTTGAGTAGCATGTGAAGCAACCCTCATACTCAAGGGACTTGGGATTTTCAGCCTATGGTCTGTCAAGCATATGATTCAGAGTGGACCTCACTTTCACCTTAACCACATGAAGATACCTATGATAGGGGAAACGAGAGCTCAAAGCTAATGAGTAACTTCCTTTCAGCATTGGGAAGCCTTTCAAACCTTCACAAAACCGTTTTCACAATTTTGTTGAGTCACCTCTTATTCTATGAGCACCTTCTTGAGAGCATAGTTGTAATTCTTGTGTTTGTTCCAAAACTTGGTTAATTATGCCATGACTTTGATGCTTGTATCTCTGATATCTTTACCTCTAGTCTTCACTTGAACTTTAGAGGTGCATTGACATTCATATTGTGCTCTTCAAACAAAGGAAAGCAAGATACTACTCTATCATACCTTACTATGAGAATTGCAATGTTGCTTATGTTTATGTTTCATGCTACTTATTATTATTGAGTTGGTTTCTCTTCATAGATTGCAATGATAATTGAGTAGACTTAGTTACATACTTCTTATTATGAATTGTCTAAGCATCTACTCCTGTGCTGAGAATATATACATCATATGAAGCAAAGTGTTCGTGAAAGTTCTTTTATCGCACTCAGTTTTCAACTGAATTGCTTGAGGACAAGCAATAAGCTAAGCTTGGGAGAGTTGATACGTCCAAAATGTATCTACTTTATCGAACACTTTTTTATTGTTTCTTCTCTAAAATTGTGTAATTTGGATACAACTAACACGGACTGACGCTGTTTTCAGCAGAATTACCTTGGTGTCTTGTTTTTGTGCAGAAAATCAACTATCAGGAAAAATCCCGGAAAATATGCCAAAAACTATTTTTCACCAAAAGATCCACGGAGCCAGAAGGGGAGACAGAGAGGAGGCCTGGGGGGCCTAGACCCACCCCAGGCGTGGGCCCATGTAACAGCCCAAGATTGTAAGATATGTAATTAGTACTTAAGCATTGCATGCATCTGTTTAAATCAATAAAAGATATGCATAAGATCAAGGGTGTTGAATTGAATGCAAATCCAAAACCCTAATTTACCCCTCTCTTTGAAACCACATTCAAATAGTTTTGAATTTTGAAATGACAAAATGTTTGGAGCCCAAAAGGATTAATAGGGCCCATGCAATACTTCAAATATTTCTAACAAAGTCTTGTATTTTGAATTATTCAAAATAGAACTCAAATGAAAATACAAAAGAGAAAACTAAAAAAACAGAAAAAGAAAATAATTTCTGAAAATAAAAACAACAAACAGCCGCAGCTGGGCCGTGGCCCATCTCCCTCTCCTTTCTCTCTGCCGCGCTACGCAGCCCGCAGCAGCCCAACCTGGCCCGCCCGAGGCCTAGGAGCCGGCCCCGTACCGCTTCGCGATACGTCGTCTTCGTCGATGAAGAAACCTTGCTTCGCTGTCCCCGGCGATGTCGTCCGCCGCCGTGCCACGCCAAGATTCACGCAACCGACGACGCCGACGCCTACAAGTGCCGCCGTTGTTTCCTGTCACCGTCGTCGCTCTAGTGACCATATCGAGGCGGCGCCGCCACTATAATGCTCGCCTTGGCCTCCTCTTTCGAACGAGACCAACCACGCATCCGCAGATGCCGCCAATCGCTCGCCCCTCTCTCGATCTGAGAAGATCAGCCATTGATGACGTCACAGTGACGTCATCATGATGCAATAAATCTTTTCTGCTTATTTAAATGTTTTGAGTAATCATTTCTGTATTAAGTAAAATTGCTGACATGTGGGCCCTGTTTGTCAGGACTTTAACCTTTTTGTAAATCATTTCTGAAATTAATAAAAGTCTGATATGTGGGCCCAAGTTGGAAAATAATTTAAATATTCCAAAAATGATTTAAAATGAATTAAAATTTGAGAAATTCATAACTAATTCATTTTAAATCAGAAAAATACAAATAATATATCAAAATGTTCAGAAAAATGAGTGCTATCTAATTACACTATAATCATACATTGTTAACCAACTTTCATGACAATTTTAATTAGAAGAACTAATCAAACCCCATAGGTGATTCCGAGGATCCCCCTATTATGGGGTTTGGACCTCTCGGACCCCGTTTAAAATGCCCAAGAATGTTTAGGGTTCCTTTCGACACTATTTAACTTGTCATATCATCCATATTGATTGTGCATTGCATTATGCCATGTCTTGATTGCCGTTTTCCTTTTCGGTATTGGTTCTTCGCGATAGGATCCGAGCCCGAAGCTGAAGTCAACAACACCGAAGATCCATACTTGTCTACTGACAGACCAGGCAAGCGTAGCCTCTCATTTTGAACTTACTTTTACAAAGTATATTACTTTCTCGCTATGATGCACACGATTCTAATGTGGTTTTTTGTCAGTAGTTAGTGTTACCTATCTGCTGCATAGTTTCCCTCTTGTAGCCTTATACTCCTGATCCACTGCTCCTAGCACACCTAAGTCTGGCGCTTGAGAGTTGCTAGAGCTTCTGTGACCGACAACTTAGCCCTGCATAATAACAACGTCTGATCTATCCGAATGATGAATCAGTGATGCCGGAGAATCTAGAAAGGTAGGAGATGGTGACATCATCGAAGGAGTTAACTAAACATGCTAAGGCTTGTATGGGAGGCCATGTTGGGTGTGGTATTTGTAGTCCCATGCTCGCCACCGCTAGGAACTGAGTTCTTGCCTTTGGAACCGAGACGAGCGTACAACCACACGGGGATGGACAACCCCTCGACTGACTAACTTGCTTAGTAGATTCCATGAGTCACATAGTTCGGGCTTTCCATTTGGCATAGGCATGGAAACGTTTTTGAAAGAGGAGGTGAAGGAGGTGCATCATAACAGGTAGGGAAGCGTGGACCGGGTTGCTTGGGGTCGATGGAGCCCCTGGTGAACCAACCTCGCCTCACATCTTTAAGTACCGGCTTCGGGATTTGACCCGTTACGGCAGAACCATACTTATGGCGTGACTCATGGTCTCGGCGAAAGCAAGGTAAAGGTCGTGGTCAACCACCCTCTGCCGGCCTTACATGGAAGAGGGCTAATAATATTTGGCATTAAGAGTCGGTTGGTACATGTGGGTAAAGTTGTACACCCCTGCAGGGTATTAATCTTTTCGAAAAGCCGTGTTCACGATTATGAACGCTTGGTGAACAGATTCTAAGATCATAGATAACTTTAACCATTGTAAAACTTGTTGACCACGTGTGCTTAAGGATGCTTCCTCTGGGTCGAGGGGGTGATCTTAGATAGGAGGTTTTGATGAAGCTGATGGTTATCAAAATATGATGAGCAAGATGAAGAAGTCATTATCTTATCCCTTTTAAAAGATTCTGAGTAGACGAGCCTATTCTCTCTCTTATTTACAAATAAAGATTGCTTGACGCAAAAAGGAAATCCGAAGAAAGCCTTTCTAACCATTGCATGTAGATACTAGGTTAACTAAGTCTAGCGGAGTACATTCTCGTACTCAGCCTTGCGCCATTGTTGTTTTTCTATAGAGGATCTGGTTGCAACTGAACGTGGCTTCTACATTGACATCGACGAGTAGTTAGGGGTCCCAGGTAGCAGCCTGCAGACTATGGGATGGACGTCACTTTTGTTTATGGCCTCTTAGGACTTTTGATAAGTTGTTGTGTAGAACAACATATTTGCTTTCGCTGTGTGATGTAATGTTGGGTCTATGACCTCTGGTTTGTAATAACTCTAATATATTACTCTGTTAAGAGTTTAAACTTATGCTGTTGAATCACTGTGTTCTGTAATGTTATCGAATCATACTATGATCTCCGGTGTTTGGAGTTGAAATTATCTTGGATGGTGATGTGAGGTTAGTTTAATCCTAACCCCGAGGGGTGCTACAGGTTTTGGTATCAGAGCAGGACTGCATGTAGGAAACCCTTTTATTGGTCGATGTTGAGTCTAGAAGTTGACAAAACTATTTAAACGTTAAAAATTATTTGCAAAAACTCTGACTAGGATACTTTTTACTCCTTATCTGGTGTGTTCCTGATGCTGGAGTTTCTGTTACCCTATTTGGTTTGAAAAGGTTTTTATTCCTTGTCTCATATCTCAAAACTTCTAGGATCATGGTTTTGGGTTGTTTTTCTAAAGTACTCTGTACTTGGTTGCTATTCTCAGAGTTCCAGTATATCTCAGTTTTGTTTGGTATGTAACATCTTAGCATTCCATTGTCATGGTTTGTAAGTCAGCTGGTTAGTGTATACATTAGTATGCTTTGATACTACCATGCTTGATAAGATGATACCTTTATATCAAGTACTCGTTGTCCATCTTTTCGTCTTGTTCCTTTGGATCCCATGTCTAACCTTCTTTTTGATCTTTCAGGATGGGTGACACCTCTCATGCCCATACCCGTGCTCATGCACGTGGTGCTACCAATGAGGGTGAATCTTCCAACCTTCCTCCACCGCCGTACATGGTTCAGCTCATGGCCATGTACGAAACCAACCGTGCTGACAACATGAGGCTCCTTGAAAGGATTGAGCGCAACACTGCTCAACGCTAGAACAACCAAGTTGGTATCAAGGACTTCACACGTCTCACTCCGCCAGTTTTCAGCTATTCCACTGAGCCACTTGATGCGGACTACTGGCTTCGCACCATGGAGCGCAAACTTCAGGTTGGTCATGTTGCTCAAGCTGATTGGGTGACTTTTACTGCCTATCATCTGGAGGGAGCAGCTAACTCGTGGTGGGAAAATTTCTTGGCTATGCAAGAAGCTCAACATTTTGTTACATGGCAAGAGTTTACTGAAGCCTTCCGAGTTTACCATATTCCGAAGGGTCTGATGGATCAGAAGAGGGAGGAGTTCCTCAAGCTGAAGCAAGGCATTGGTTCTATGTGTGAATACCAGCGCAACTTCAATCGTCTTGCCTGCTATGCTTTTGAAGAGGTCTCCACTGATGTTAAGAAGCGAGCTCTGTTCCGCAAGGGACTGGATCCTGAGGTTCGCCGTGATATCCATCTCATGGACTTTGGTAACTTCCAAGGTCTTGCCAACAAGGCTATGAAAGTCGAGAGTGGAAAGGTGGAGTATGAATAAACCCGTAAGCGTCCTTAGGAAGGGTACAACAAGGCTGGTTCTAGTAATAAGAAGCGTCATGTCTTCGTGCCTTACAACGCCGTGCCATGTGCTCCTTATACTCCAAGGTCTTTTGGATACGCTCCTCGTCCGAATACTGCTCCAAACAATGTTGGTGGATCAAACTGTCCTTCTACTGGCAATGCATCAGGTTTTATATGCTTCAATTGTCGACAGCCTGGCCACTATGCAAAGGAGTGTCCTCATAAGAATGCCGCTGAGAAGGCACAACCCCCAAAGAAGAATGACAAGTACCAAGGTTCTAGAAGAGGTCGCTTGAACCATATTTCTGCCGAGGAGGCTCAGGAAGATCCAAGTGTCATCATGGGTATGCTTCGTATCAATCAAATTCCAACTAAAGTTTTGTTTGATTCTGGAGCATCACATTTGTTCTTGTCACAAGCTTTTGCTCAAATGCATGGGATGAGTTTTGAGGGGTTATCTGTTCCTCTGCTAGTTCAGTCTCCTGGTTCTAGGTGGTGTTCCACCATGGTTAGTCATGGGAATCTAATTGAAGTTGCATTTCAACTTTTCCCCACCTTCCTTATTGCCCTCAAGTCAACTGACATTGACATCATTTTGGGCATGGATTGGCTGACCCGCTATCAAGCTATTCTCGACTGCGCAACCAAGTCTGTGACTCTGACAAGTCCTGCTGGCATAACAGTCAAGTATTGGACCGTAGGGTCACTATCTCCTTCAGTTGTTTCTATTCCTGAAGCAGAGTTGTATGCTCTTGAAGTTCTACCTCCACTAGAGATTCCAGATGTTTCCGTGGTTTGTGAATTCCCAGATGTTTTTCCGGAGGAGTTTCCTGGCATGCCACCTGATCGAAGTGTGGAGTTTGTCATAGAGTTAGTTCCTGGAACTGCTCCTGTTTCTAAAAGACCCTATCGTATGCCTCCTCATGAGCTTGTGGAGTTGAAGAAGCAATTAGAGGAGTTAGAAGGAAAAGGATACATTCAGCCCAGCACATCTTCTTAGGGATGTCCTACCATCTTTGTTAAAAAGCGGGATACCAATATACCGCGACTGGTCGTGGATTATCGCCCACTCAATGCTGTGACTATCAAGAACAAGTATCCTCTCCCTAGGATCAACGATCTATTTGATCAGTTAAGTGGTGCCACTGTCTTTTCCAAAATGGATTTAAGGTCAGGGTATCACCAGATAAAGATCCGTAAGGAAGATATTCCAAAGACTGCTTTCACCACTCGTTATGGTCTTTACGAGTATACAGTCATGTCCTTTGGTCTTACCAATGCTCCAGCCACTTTCATGCGGCTTATGAACTCCATCTTCATGGAGTATCTTGACAAGTTCGTCGTGGTCTACATCGATGATATTCTGGTCTATTCCAAGACCGAAGAGAAACCTGTTGAACATCTTAAATGCAGTGTTGACAAAACTCTGAGAACATCGTCTCTATGCCAAGTTTTCCAAATGTGAGTTTTCGTTACAAGAGCTCGTATTCCTTGGTCATGTTGTTTCCGCCCAAGGGGTTGCTGTTATCCCAGATAAGGTCCAAACTATTCTCGACTGGGAGTCTCCTAAATCCGTCAAGGATGTTCAAAGTTTTCTTGGGATGGCTGATTATTACCATTGATTCATCGAGAACTTCTCCAGGATTGCAAAGCCAATGACTGATCTTCTTAAGAAGGATAAGAAGTTTGAATGGTCTAATAAGGCTAAATAAAGCTTCCAGATGTTGAAAACCAAGTTAACAACTGCTCCGGTGCTGGTTCTCCTAGACACTAGCAAAGACTTTGTTGTCTTCTAAGATGCTTCCCACCAAGGTCTCGGATGTGTGTTGATGCAAGATGGGCATGTGGTGGCTTATGCCTCCTGTCAGCTAAAACCACATGAGAACAATTACCCAACTCATGATCTTGAACTTGCAGCTGTTGTTCATGCTCTTAAGCAATGGTGACATTACCTTCTCGGTAGTCGTTGCGAGTTATACTCGGATCATCAGAGTCTAAAGTATCTTTTCACCCAACCTGATCTGAATATTAGGCAAAGAAGATGGTTGGAACTCATCAAGGACTATGATTTGGGTCTCAACTATTGACCTGGCAAAGCCAATGTCGTTGCTGATGCGCTGAGCCGTAAGTCTTATTGCAACAACCTGATGGTCAAGAATTATCAACCTTCTCTTCATGAGGAATTTGATCAATTGAATCTTGAAGTAGTTCCTCGTGGATTCCTTTCTACCCTTGAAGTGAAATCTTCTATAGAGGATGAAATCAAGCTTGCTCAAAAATATGATTCTGAAATTGCTAAGATCAAAGGGAACATTGATAGCGGAGTTGCTAAGTGTTTCTCTGTTGATAATCAAGGTACTGTTTACTTTGGTAACCGTCTGGTAGTGCCAAAGAGAACAAAATTGAGGGATCTAATTCTCCAAGAGGCTCATGAATCACCTCTTTCTATCCACCCTGGAGGTACCAAGATGTATCAGGATCTTCATCAAAGATTCTGGTGGTATGGTATGAAGAAGGATATCGCTCGTTTTGTTGCTGAATGTGACGTATGCCGTCGTGTCAAAGCGGAGCACCATAGACCCGCCGGTCTCCTGCAACCACATAAAATCCCTGAGTGGAAATGGGATGAAGTTGGTATGGATTTCATTACTCTTCTTCCTAAGACTCAAAAAGGAAATGATGCCATCTGGGTAATTGTTGACTATCTGTCCAAGGTTGCTCATTTCCTACATGTTCGCGAGAACATTACTGCTAATCAATTGGCTGATCTGTATATCTCTCGAATAGTTGTCCTTCATGGGGTACCAAAGAAAATTGTCTCTGACCGAGGGAGCTTTTTCACCTCAAGGTTCTGGGCAAGTTTCCAACAAGCTATGGGAACTCGTCTGTCCTTCAGTACAACTTATCATCCTAGTACTGGTGGCCAGACGGAAAGAGTGAACCAAATCTTTGAAGACATGCTAAGATTGTGTGTCATATATTTTGGCAAGGACTGGGAGAAATGCCTTCCTTTTGTTGAGTTCTCCTATAACAACAGTTATTAGTCTAGTATAGAAAGTACACCTTTCCAGTTCTTATATGGAAGAATTTGCCGTACTCCTTTGAACTGGTCAGAAACCGGCGAAAGAAAGTTCTTTGGACCGGATATGATCCAGGAAGCAGAAGATCAAGTTCGTATCATTCGAGATCATTTGAAAACTGCTCAGTCTCGCCAAAAAAAGCTATCATGATCGTCACCATCAACATGTTGAATATGAAGTTGGTGATCAATCTTATCTCCGGGTCACTCCTTTGAAGGGTGTCCGTCGTTTCGGTACCAAAGGCAAACGAGCTCCTCGCTATGTTGGTCCTTTTCGTGTTCTTTCCAAGCAAGGTAACCTCGCATACAAACTGGAGTTGCCCGCAAATTTCCCTGAGGTGCATGACGTCTTTCATGTGTGTCAACTCAAGCGTTGCTTCAAGTACCCTGTCTGTGGTGTTGATCACCAAACTCTTGATCTCCAAAAGGATCTGACTTATCGTGAGTATCCTGTTTGTATCCTTGATGAAAACGAGCACAAGACTCGTCGTCAAAACATCAAGTTACTGAAAGTTCAGTGGTCTCATCACTCTGAGGATGAAGCAACTGGGAACGAGAAGATCGTCTCTGATCTGAGTACCCTGCCTTCTTTTCTAAAACTTGGGAATCTCGGGTCAAGATTCTTGTAAGGGGGGTAGAGCTGTAACAGCCCAAGATTGTAAGATATGTAATTAGTACTTAAGCATTGCATGCATCTGTTTAAATCAATAAAAGATATGCATAAGATCAAGAGTGTTGAATTGAATGCAAATCCAAAACCCTAATTTCCCCCTCTCTTTGAAACCACATTCAAATAGTTTTGAATTTTGAAATGACAAAATGTTTGGAGCCCAAAAGGATTAATAGGGCCCCTGCAATACTTCAAATATTTCTAACAAAGTCTTGTATTTTGAATTATTCAAAACAAAACTCAAATGAAAATACAAAAGATAAAAGTAAAAAATCAGAAAAAGAAAATAATTTCTGAAAATAAAAACAACAAACAGCCGCATCTTGGGCCATGGCCCATCTCCCTCTCCTTTCTCTCTGCCATGCTACTCGCACAGCACAGCCTTGGGACCGAGGCCCGACCCGTATCGCTTCGCGATACGTCGTCTTCGTCTATGACGAAACCTTGCTTCACTATCGCCGGTGATGTCGTCCGCTGCCGTGCCGCGCCAAGATTCACGCCACCGCCGACGCCGACGCCTACAAGACCCCACGCCTCCGCTGTTTCCTGTCATCGTCGTCGCTCTAGTGACCATATCGAGGTGGAGCCACCACTATAATGCTCGCCTTGGCCTCCTCTTTCGAACGAGACCAACCACGCATCCGCAGATGCCGCCAATCGCTTGCCCCTCTCTCGATCTGAGAAGATTAGCCATTGATGATGTCACAGTGACGTCATCATGATGCAATAAATCTTTTCTGCTTATTTAAATGTTTTCAGTAATCATTTCTGTATTAAGTAAAATGCTGACATGTGGGCCCTATTTGTCAGGATTTTAACCTTTTTTTAATTCATTTCTGAAATTAATAAAAGTCTGACATGTGCGCCCAAGTTGGAAAATAATTTAAATATTCCAAAAATGATTTAAAATGAATTAAAATTTGAGAAATTCATAACTAATTCATTTAAAATCAGAAAAATACAAATAATATATCAAAATGTTCAGAAAAATGAGGGCTATCTAATTACACTATAATCATACATTGTTAACCAACTTTAATGACAAGTTTAATTAGAAGAACTAATCAAACCTTATAGGTGATTCCGAGGATCCCCCTGTTCTGGGGTTTGGACCTCTCGGACCCCGTTTTAATGCCCAAGCATGTTCTAGGGTTCCTTTCAACACTATTTAACTTGTCATATCATCCATATTGATTGCGCATTGCATTATGCCATGTCTTGTTTGTTGTTTTCCTTTTCGGTATTGGTTCTTCGCGATAGGATCCGAGCCCGAAGCTGAAGTAAACAACACCGAAGATCCATACTTGTCTACTGACAGACCAGGCAAGCGTAGCCTCTCATTTTGAACTTACTTTTACAAAGTATATTACTTTCTTTCTATGATGCACATGATTCTAATGTGGTTTTTTGTCAGTAGTTAGTGTTACCTATCTGCTGCATAGTTTCCCTCTTGTAGCCTTATACTCCTGATCCACTGCTCCTAGCACACCTAAGTCTGGCGCTTGAGAGTTGCTAGAGCTTCTGTGACCGATAGCTTAGCCCTGCATAATAACAACGTCTGATCTATCCGAATGATGAATCAGTGATGCCGGAGAATCTAGAAAGGTAGGAGATGGTGACATCATCGAAGGAGTTAACTAAACATGCTAAGGCTTGTATGGGAGGCCATTTTGGGTGTGGTATTTGTAGTCCCATGCTCGCCACCACTAGGAACTGAGTTCTTGCCTTTGGAACCGAGACGAGCGTACAACCACACGGGGCCTGGACAACCCCTCGACTGACTAACTTGCTTAGTAGATTCCATGAGTCACATAGTTCGGGCTTTCCATTTGGCATAGGCATGGAAACGTTTTTGAAAGAGGAGGTGAAGGAGGTGCATCATAACAGGTAGGGAAGCGTGGACCAGGTTGCTTGGGGTCGATGGAGCCCCTGGTGAACCAACCTCGCCTCACATCTTTAAGTAACGGCTTTGAGATTTGACCCGTTACAGCAGAACCATACTTATTGCGTGACTCATGGTCTCGGCGAAAGCAAGGTAAAGGTCGTGGTCAACCACCCTCTGCCGGCCTTACATGGAAGAGGGCTAATAATATTTGGCATTAAGAGTCGGTTGGTACATGTGGGTAAAGTTGTACACCCTTGCAGGGTATTAATCTTTTCGAAAAGCCGTGTTCACGGTTATGAACGCTTGGTGACCAGATTCTAAGATCATAGATAACTTTAACCATTGTAAAACTTGTTGACCCACGTGTGCTTAAGGATGCTTCCTCTGGGTCGAGGGGGTGATCCTAGATAGGAGGTTCTGATAAAGCTGATGGTTATCAAAATATGATGAGCAAGATGAAGAAGTCGTTATCTTATCCCTTTTAAAATATTCTGAGTAGACGAGACTCTTCTCTCTCTTATTTACAAATAAAGATTGCTTTACGCAAAAAGGAAATCCGAAGAAAGCATTTCTAACCATAGCATGTAGATACTAGGTTAACTAAGTCTTGCGGAGTACATTCTCGTACTCAGCCTTGCGCCATTGTTGTTTTTCTATAGAGGATCTGGTTGCAAATGAACGTGGCTTCTAAATTGACATCAACGAGTAGTTAGGGGTCCCATGTAGCAGCCTGCGAACTATGGGATGGACGTCACTTTTGTTTATGGCCTCTTAGGACTTTTGTTAAGTTGTTGTGTAGAACAACATATTTTCTTTCGATGTGTGATGTAATGTTGGGTCTATGACCTCTAGTTTGTAATAACTCTAATATATTACTCTGTTAAGAGTTTAAACTTATGTTGTTGAATCCATGTGTTCTGTAATGTTATCAAATCATACTGTGATCTCCGGTGTTTGGAGTTGAACTTATCTTGGATGGTGATGTGAGGTTAGTTTAATCCTAACCCCGAGGGGTGCTACAGCCCACCTGATCCCACGCCTGGAGGGGGTTTGGGCACCCCAGGCAGCTCCTCGGCCTCCCTCCGCACTTATAAGTTGCCTTCTGACCTAAAAAATTAGTGGGGTTCGATAGTTTTCCAAAAAGAGTTCCGCTCCACCGTCGCCACCAGAAACCAAGATTCAGATCCAGAAACTCCGTTCTGGCACCCTGCCGGGACGGGGAATTTGGAGAGGATCATCGCCATCGTCATCACCAACGCATCTCCATCAACCACCGATATTTCCCTCATCCATGAGTGAGTAATCCCCCGTTGTAGGCTTGGGGATGGTAGGGATTGGATGAGTTCTATCATGTAATCAAATAAGATCTGTTAGGGGCATAGTGCCTAGTATCTCTATTAGTGCTATTTGACTTTGTTGCAACTCGTTGTGCTTAATGCTTGTCACTACGGCCCGAGTGCCATGATCTCAGATCTGAACTTATTATTGAATCATTATGATTGTATTGTTTTTGATCTTATCTGCAAGTTGTGTACACATATCATTGTCCGGATCCAAAGGCCCCAAAGTGACAATAATTGGGACAACCGGAGGGGATGGCTGTGGTGTGAGGATCACATGTGTTCACGAAGTGTTAATGCTTTGCTCCGGTGCTCTATTAAAAGGAGCACCTTAATTTCCAGTAGTTCCCTAGAGGCCCCGCTGCCACGGGCTGGCTGGATAGAAGATGTTGTGCAAGTTCTCATTGCGAGCACGTATGAATATATTTGGAGCACATGCCTAGGATTTTTTAGTACTTGGATGCTTGTTATTATTTATCTACAATGCCCTAGATCTTGAAGTTACATGTTTAGAATCGTCCATGCAACGCCCTTCCATCCATCCCTATGCCTACCGCACTCGAATCCTACTGTTACCATTACTGTTACTATTTCTACTGTTTCACTGTTGATGTTACTTCTGCTGTTGCTACTACAAACTGTTACCACTTATAAACTTCTCTGAGCAAGAACTATTTCCAAGTGCAGCTGAATTGACAACTTAGTTGTTAAGGCTTGCAAGTATTCTTTGGCTCCCCTTGTGTCGAATCAATAAATTGGGTAATACTACCCGTGAATACTGTTGCGATCCCCTACACTTGTGGGTCATCAACAATATCAACATCTTCATTATAAGAATCTCCAGAAATATAATGTTTGAGCCTTTGACCATTCTTCATCTCCTTACATCATTCTCTCCCAACATTTGAAAATCTCTTTCATACAAAGCTTCACACAATCTTCATTAGCAACATTAGTGTATGCAATATAAAGAACCTTTGGGTTCAAATTTCAACTGAAATCCATCAAAACATAAGCTACTATAGCAACACCTTTCAAAATCCCAAAGAATTCAAAAGGAAATCGATTTAAGAGGAAAATGCAAATAATGGCAGAAATCTGTCAAAACAGACCAGCAGGTAAAGATTGATTTTTTCGAGAATCTTATGTTGCTTAAATAAAAAAACTGCAAAACTAACAAAAGTTGGATAACAACTTGGGGAACAAGCACATAAAATTACAGCTCCATCTGACGTACTGGGATATTTCACGAATTTTTATAGTGAAGCACAAAAATCTGTTCCGGGACAACAACTTCCCACAGCTCACCTATTTCTCAAAAGAGGCTAATCTTGACGCAAAAACCAAACAAGAAGGATAAGGAGAGGTTATTACAGAAGTAATAACTTCCAAGACTCAAAGAAACAAAAACTAAAAGAAAACTAAAATGGGCTATCTCCCAAAATCTCTTTCTTTATAGACGTTAAGATGAGCATGATACTTTCAATGATGTTCTCATAGGAGATATGGATTTGAAGTGAAAGAGAGCATCAAGAAGCAAATATCCAACACATTTAAGTCTAACCCACTTCCTATGCAAGGGGTTTTTGTAAGAAAACAAATTATTGAAACAAAAGGCTACTAGCATAGGAAGATAAAACAAATGCAACTTCAAAGCTTTCAACATAAAACGGGGAAACGTAATATTATTGAGATGCATAAAAACATGTTTCCCTCTCTCATAATAACCTTCACTAGAACTTTGAATAAAGTTAACAATAACTGTCACAAGAAACATTCTTATCATCGGAATGAGCATACTTAAAATCATCAAAAAGAGTTTTAAGGTCAAAAACTAGATCAGAAGCAAGTTTTTCAACTCTAAAATCCTCATTAGGCAATTCATTTTCATAAGGAGCCTTAAAAAATTTGGAAAAATTAAAATCATAATATTCTCCATCAAATTTAGTTAAAATTTTCTTCTTACAATCTATAATGCTCCACAAGTGTTCATAAAAGGTCTACCAAAAATGATAGGGCAAGTTTTACTAGCTGCTGAACCAAGCACTAGAAAATCAGCAGGATATTTAATCTTACCACAAAGACCTTCCACATCTCTTACAATTCCAATTGGAAAGATTGTCTCTCTATTAGCAAGGTGAATAACCACATCAATGTCCTCAAGTTCATAAGGACCAATTTCATGCATAATTTCTCTGTAAAGATTATAAGGAATAGCACTAGAACTTGCACCAATATCACGTAAACCATAATAGCAATGATCACCAATCCTAACAGAAAGCATAGGGACACTAGCTCTCCTAGTTTACAGGATGCGAAACAATATTAGAAGCATATTCACAAAAGATAATGTGACCATATTCTACATTTTTAGCGACAAGATCTTTAACAATAGCTACTACTGGTTCAATATTTATCCGTTCATCAGGTTCTGCAGCTTTCTTTGTACTTTTGCTAAGCACATTATCTATAATATAATGTTCCTTTACCTTAGAAGAGAAAAGTATTTTCTCAATATAAGGATTAGGAAAAATATGATCAATAGTGAAAACTTCAGTATTTCTAGCAGGAACATGATTAACAACATAATTATAAGGTGCATGGTACTTTTTCCACTTCTTCTTGGGAATTTCCATATAAGAGGCAACGACCTTAAAATAGTTGGCAATACTTTGAGAATCAAGACCATACTCGGTACTAATATAATTAAAGTCACTAGTTCCCATAAAAGATTTAATTTATACCTGACTTTCTTACTTTGCATTCTCCCATGCTTCAGTATTTTATAGAATACGGTCTAGAAGATCTCATTTAGCTTCTTCTTTCATACGTGTGAATGATCTAGCAAAATAAGCATCTAATAAATCTTTATCATGAAAAGAAAGCCTTGCATAAAAGTTACTAATAATAATATTATTAGGGAGTTCATGAATATGACATTTGAGAATTAGTAACTTCAATCTCCCCCAAGCTTGGGATGCAGTCTCTCACAAGGCCAAAAGTTATATATTTGATTCATATCCTTATGAATCTCACTGGGAGGATAGAATTTAGAATAACAGAGAGGTACAATTTCCTCTCATTCCATAGATTGTCCATTCATCAGCAGCTTATACCATTCTTCGGCTCTTCCTTACAATGATATAGAGAGTAACTTTTCTTAACTTATTCCATTGTGATACCTGCACACTTAAACAACCCACATAATTCATGGATAAAAAGCAAGTGATCACCAGGATGGACAATTCCATCCCCAAAATAATAGTTATCCATAACACGATCAAAAATTCTTGTAGGTATCTTAAAAGGATCTATCTCAGCAGGTGGTGGTTCATCTACTACCCTTGTAGTGGTAGTAGCTTTCCCAAAAAGGAAACGAAGTGGGTTATCCATATTGGAAATAAAGTAGCAAACATAAATAAAAGCAATACTCATAGTATAAGTTTCCTTTACCAGTTCCACTCTTCAACAGCGCTTCTCCCTGGCAACGACGCTAGAAAATAGTCTTGATGACCCATAAATATAGGGGGTGTATTGTAGTAGTTTTGATAAATAGGAGTGTCGATCCCAATGAGGAGCAGAAGGTGTTGACTAGTGGTTTGGATCAGGAATTCTCTGCAAATACTTAGCAAACATATTTTTAGGGGCTTTTGATAATGCAAAAAAAATAAAGTGCAAGTAAATAAAGACAACAATAATAATTGCAGCGAGTGAACCAATCCTTTCTTCAGCAAAGGACAAGCCGTTTGTATTACTTATGAGGACCACACGTTCTTGAGGACACATGGGTATACTGTCAAGTGCTTTCGCTTCATATAGTTGATTAATCTTCTTTGGTTGGATAAGTGTTGTGTGGGTGAACCTATGCTAATGTACGGACCTTACTTGGACTAATACATACTTGTTATTAAACCCCTTGCAAGCATCCGCATTAAACTTTGAGATCCTACACTCCCTTGTGCAAATGTTTTCTAATGGGGGTTCAGGTTTCTGTCACTCCGGCAACCCCACAATTAGTAGACAAATACATAATGCATTCCCCTAGGCCCATAAATGGTGAAGTATCATGTAGTCGACGTTCACATGACACCACTAGAAGAATAGCACCACAACTTAAATACTAAACCATTGAATAATATCTCAACACAAATCCACTACTAACAACATGACTTCTCCCATGTCCTCAAGAACTAAACGAACTACTCACGAGACATCATATTGATCAAGATTAAAGATGATATGGTGATGAATAACAATCTGAACATAAAAAATAATCCAATGATTCCACTCACAAGCATCAACTATAATAGGAATCAACACCGGGAAAATTTCCCCTAAGAACTATGCAAGTATTCAACATGATTGTTACAGCGGGATGGAGAGATGACGATGGTGCTAATGTAGATGATGGTGTGGATGATGATGATCCCGATGAAGTCTAGTTTGGTGATGGTGTTGATGGCGACGATCTCCCCTCTTCGGGAAGGAATTTCCCCGGTAGAAATCTGTCCGCCGGAGAGCTCTTTCTCTTTCGGTGTTTTCCGCCCTGCAGAGGCGGCAAAATCTTTCTGTGGTTGCTCCTCATGGTTTAGGGTTTCGAGGGGAAGATATAGGCGAGAGGGCAGATCCAGAGGTGGGCCAGGTGGGCCACACCCCTGTATGCGTGGTCTAGGGTGGCCCGTGCTTGGGGGGTGGGGTGGCCCCCCTATGGCCCATCCTCGCCTCCCCTTCTGTCTTCCTTCGACTTCTGGGAAAAATATGATTTTCCATAATTTTCTGGTATTTTTCTGATCTTTGCGAAATTGCATCAAAACACCTTTTTTCCATCAGAATCCTGACTCCGGCAGTTCATCCTCCAAGAATCATCCAACATCCAAAAACAAATGAAAAGACATAAGTAACACCTCTTAATATTAAATATATCAATGAATAGAGACAAATTATGATATAGAATGGTGATGCAAATTGGACGTATCATCCATGGTGAGAGAGAGTAATGTGAATCTATGGATGGCAATGGCGTCCGCCCAAGATATAGTGGGAAAGGGCGGGAAGAGTTGGAAAGGGTGGAAATGAAAGGGCGCGCCGCCGCGTGGCCAGACAATTGATCTATGCACTTGCAGTCATCATCCGTCTGTGCCCGCCGGCCTGGAGGCCGCAAGGCTATGAAGGCCAGTATCGCCCGCTAGGTAGCTCCTTGGAATTCTGGGAGACCTTGAGGAAGATACTGGAGAAGATGGAAGAGGCCATCGCCGAGAGGGAAGAGAGGCGGCGTAAAGAGAAAGAGGCCACCACCAAGACCTTTGTCGAGCTCCTGACGAGGTCTATCAAGGTGGAGGAGGCCAACGCCAAGGGTAGGATAATAGAGATCAGGGCCAAGGAAAAAGGTAAGGAGGCCGAGGCCAGGTTTAGGGTGGTGGAGGAAGAGGACAAGGCCAAGGAAGCCGTAGCCATGATCATGGCCGAGTAAAATGCCATCATGCTCACCGACCTGCATACCATCTCCGACCCCGATCGCAGGGCTTGGATCGTGAGGAGGCAGTAGACCATCCGGGCTCGCGATGTTTGAATGGCAATGACAATGGTGAATGCAACTTTTGGGGTAGAGAAGTTTCAATTTTTTGGATATTGTGTATGATATTGCCCCTTTTCATATTTTAGATCTACTAGCCACTTGTTGGCGATGCCCAAAGATCGATGCCATATTGAAAGAACATGTGGGCCCCCATGTGTGGTTTTGGTAATTAATGACAATCTTTATGGACTAATGTGTGTATTAAGTTATACTTGTAGGATTTTTTCATTGACATCGCTTGGAGCATGTGTTGGCTTCAAGGTCGATGGAATGCAAAGAAGATATGTTTTGTAAGCTCAATATGCGCCGTCTATAGAAGATATCATGTTTGATGCTTGCCATCCTCGATGATCATGGATCGATGATGAGGAATTAAGAAAGGCATTCCATCTTGAGAAGGGCAAGATAGTCTACATCAAGCTCAAGTGGAATGCTCAAGACAAAGGTATAATATTGATAGGTTTTCGCTTTTGCCGGTCTCATGTTTGTTGGGAGACCGGATTTAGGATAGATAACCGTACTATCAAGAGGGGCTCTCGAATGAGTAACTCGGTCACAACGTTCAGAGAAAGCTCAAACCTTTGCATACTTGCATCATCATATTTGGTTGTTATTTGGTCTTATCCATGTGAGGATATAGAGCTTGTGGTAATCTCCATAAAAGCTCTTGTTCATCAAAATCGGATCTCTATTTTATATCTTATTGCGATTTTTATCTATGCGGTTTTTCGGTTTCTCACCAAGTGAGGTATCTCACATTATTGTACTTGATACATTCTCACTTGGTGCTAACCAATATTTTTACTTTTTATAGGGTAGATCATGTCGTCCTCCCAATGCAATTGGAATTGGGTCAATCGGAGCTACCATTTAAAAGTTATGACCGTTCGAATATTTGCCGATTTGATTCTAATAAAGAAAAAGGGAAAAACAGTTTTTACTGGGCTGTTCGATACTACCGGACCTAGTACCGGACACCCCAGTTTCGTCCCGCTCGCTCTCAGTATTGTCCGGTAGTCCTTTCCGGTACTACCGGCCCATGCGGTACTACCGCCCTGCTTATGTGCAGCCGCCAGATCCACTAGCGTTGGGCCCGCCACTGCGCCGCTGGCCCTGCCCGCCGCGTTGACTCGCGCGAGCACGCGCGATCCCGCCAGCCGCCGCAAGCGCGTGTTCCTCGCTGGCCCCGCGTGATTGGCCCCGCCGCTGCCGCCTAGGTCCCACTGCTGCTGCCGCTTTCCCACCCGCGCGCGCGCGTCGCTACTGCTCTCTCGCTGGCCCCGCTGTGCTGTCTGCTGGGTTGACCCACACGCGCGCTGGTGCCGCTCACCTGCTGGCCCCACCTTGCTGCGCGCGTGCGTGCTCGCTACGTTGCTGCTCTCGCTGTGGCCCAGCCTTGGACCTGCTACTGCCACCAATCATGCGCGCTGACGCGCTGGCTCCCCTACTGCTTCACCTTTTCCTGGAGCTTACGGTAATACCGGTTAAATCCGGTAGTATCGCACCGTTCCGAAAAATAGCCCCCACGGCCAGATTTTTGGGGCCCCTATTTAAGGCTTTGCCCGTTTTGAGTTTAGATAGCTTCTTCCTTATCTATTAGACTAAGCTTTGTCCACACTTGTTGTAGATCTTGAAGCTTGCCTAATCTTTCCCCTCCGATGATTCTTGCCCATATTTGAGTGGAAGAGAGAGGAGATCTAGATCCACGTTTTCACCTAACCGATTCATCTCTTTGTGAGTGCATCTTTGGGGATATAGATATTGGGGGATTTTGTGTCTCTCTTTGATTCCTCCTATCTTGTTCCCCCAATAGCTTTAGTAGCTTCGTTGGAACTTAAGAGTGAGGGATTTGAGCACCTTTGTGGTGTTCTTGCCATTTGTATTCGGTGCATCAGTTTTTAGTTCTCCTCGGAGGATTTGGTTTGAGTTACTCATTGGAGCTTGTCCCTCTTGGGTTCTTGGAACCCTAGACGGTTTTGTGGCCTTGGTGGCACTATGGACTTTTGTGGAATTTGTTGGGAGCCTCCAATTAAGTTGTGGAGAAGTGCCCCAACCTTGTGAGAGGTTCCGGTTGCCACCGACAAGTGCACCGATAGTGGAAGCGTGGATCGATCGCGTTGGGGTGAGATTCACCGGAGAATAAGGGAGGCCTTTTGTGGCGTTGGTGGTTTGATACCACCCCCTCTCCAAACGAGACGTACTCCATGTTGGGAGGAACTCGGCAAAATATCGGTGTCCCCGAGTGCCTCGGTTATCTCTATACCCGATCTCTTTACTTATGCACTTTACATTGTGATTGCTTTCGTGCTTGAAGTAATATATATCTTGTAGGGGTTCGTAGCATGGAAAACAAAAATTTTCTATCGCATACAAACAAACAAGCCAAGATCTATCTACTAGATTGTAGCAACGAGTCGATGGAGGAACTCACCCTCGAAGATTCCAAAGTGGTTAACGAGAGCGGATTCTCGTGGGTGATGTAGTCGTACTCTTCCCGATCTCAAGATCGTGTAGACGATCCTTCCAGCGCCACGTTCCGGCAGCGCTTCCGCAGTCGGTCACACGTTCGGTACTCGACGAAGACCTTCCTCTCCCTTGTTCCAGCAGGCAGCGGAGGTTGTAGCACTCTCCTCGCGATTCCAAAGACAACTGGCGTGGTAGGAAGTAGAGGGAGATCATGAGCCTTAAGCCGGTGCGAGTATGGTGGAGCTTATGAGAGAGAGGATTAGTGGCCTAGTAATTAGACACACCAATTAGAGGGCTCTAAACCAATTAGAAGGCTCTAAACTGTTGGCTAAAGCAATTAGAAGCTCTAAACCAAAACAGCTCTAAACCGGAGATCTAGAGTAGAAAGTAAAGCGTCTATGGGAGGAGCCCTGCCCCTCCTTTTATGGGAGGGAGGTCCCTGGCGCGCCAGGGGAGGGAGGGAGTCCCTCCCCAAGTCGGCCTTGGGCTGGGCGCCGGCCTGGAGGAGTCCTACTCCTCCTCCAGGTTGGTTCCAACTCCTCTTGCTTGTTTCCCACAGTTTCTTGTTTTGGCAGTTTGACTTTCAAACTGGACATTTGACTTTTCTGTTTTAGGATTCAATTTAATCCTTTATTTGGGACAGCAATAACACTTAGTACATGATGCAATCATTCAATGATCAATGACACATTCATGTACCCTTCCCCCCCGGAGTCTTGGGACAATCGGAACCTTCTAGAACATTCCCGATGAAAACACGGAATCATTCCCGAACTCAAACGGACTTTCCTTATATGAATCTTATTCTCCGGACCATACCGGATCACCTCGTGATATCCCGGATCCCATCCGAGACTCCGAACAACATTCGTTCTCTTTCTCATAATACCATAACTACTCAAACAACGTCGAATCCTTAAGTGTGTCTCCTACGGTTCGTGAATTATGCGGACATGATCGAGACACTTCTCGAACAATAACCAATAGAGGAATCTGGAAATTCATATGGCTCCCACATATTTCTCGATTACTTTGCGATCGAATGAACCACTTACATACGATACCAATTTCCCTTTGTCTCACGATATGTTACTTACCCAAGGTTATGATCGTCGGTATCTGCATACCTAGTTCAACCTTATTCTTGATAAGTACTCTTTTCTCGTTCCGTGATATGTGATCCCTTGTGACCAAGTCACATGCTTGCAAGCTAATTGGATGACATTCCACCGAGAGGGCCCAGAGTATATCTATCCGTCATGTGGATGGACAAATCCCACTCTTGATCCATGTGTCTCAACCAATACTTTCCGAACACTCAATGCCACTTTTATAACCACCCAGTTACGGTGTGGTGTTTGATGTCATCAAAGCATCCATCCGGTAAAGGTGATATGCATGATCTCATGGTCGAAGGAATTAGGTTACTATGTATCAGAAAGCATATAGCAATTGAACTAATGAAATGACTTGATCTTTATGCTACGCTTATCTATAGGAGTATGTCCACCATATCATTCTCCTAACGATATGATCTTGTTGTTGATAACATCTCAATGTTCATGATAGGGAAACCACAATCATTAATCAACCAACAAGCTAGTGAAGTATAGAGGCTATACTAGGGACTTCAAATTAAGTTTACAAATCACACAAGTATCAATGTTTCCTTGTTAATACTATTATAGCATGAATGTAAACATTTATCATAAACACAAAGATATAATAATAACTATATTTATTATTGCCTCTAGGGCATATCTCCAGATCTCCCACTTGCACTAGAGTCATCTAATCTAGATTACATGGTAATATACCGAACACCCATGGCAGTTTGGTGTTGGTCATGTTTTGCCCTCGGGAGAGGTTTAGTCAACGGATCCGCCACATTCAGATCTGTGTGTACTTTGCAAATCTTTATATCCCCATCCAGGATATGTTCTCGAATAGCGTGAAAACGCAGCATGATATGCTTGACTTCTTGTGTGACCTTGGTTCTTGCGCATTGGCTATGGCGCCCATGTTATCACAGGAGATAGACATTGGGTCCAGCGCACGTGGAACCACAGCCAGCTCTGTAATGAACTCCTTGATCCATATCGCTTTTTGTGAAGCCTCCGACGCAGCCATGTATTCCGATTCAGTTGAAGATCTCGCCACAACGCTTTGCTTTGCACTCCTCCAGCTAAGCTGCACCATTCAAAATAAATACGTATCCATTTGTGATTTAGAATCATCCGGATCGGTGTTCCAACTAGCATCGGTGTAACCATTAACAACGAAATGCTGTTCATCACCTCCATAAGAAAGAACCATATCCTTAGTTCTTCTCAAGTACTTAAGGATGTTTTTGATCATTGTCCAATGATCCACTCCTGGATCATTTTGATATCTGCTAGTTAAACTAACAGCATATGCAATGTCGGGTCTAGTACATAGCATGTCATACATTAGAGATACTATGGCTGAGGCATAGAGTCTTACTCATCCTTTCTCTATCTTCGCCGATGTCGGACTTTGAGTTTTACTCAAGGTCGTATTAGCAACATGGGCAAGAACCCTTTCTTGCTTTCCTCCATTCCAAATCTCTTTAGAACTTTGTCCAAATATGTACTCTGTGACAATGATATTTGGCGTTTCGATCTATCTCTATAAATCTTTATGCCTAATATGTAAGCTGCTTCGCCAAGATCCTTCATTGAAAAACTATTATTCAAATATTCCTTGACACTATTAAGAAGGTCTACATCATTCCCAATCAACAATATGTCATCCACATACAGTATTAAGAATGCTACAGAGCTCCCACTCACTTTCTTGTAAATACAAGCTTCTCCATAAGTTTGTATAAAACCAAAACTTTTGATTACCTTATCAAAACGTTGATTCCAACTTCGGGATGCTTGCTTCAATCCATAGATGGACCGTTGAAGTTTGCATACCTTGTTAGCACCTTTAGGATCGACAAAACCTTTGGGTTGCATCATATACAACTCTTCATCAATGTCTCCATTGAGGAATGCTTTGGTGACATCCATCTGCCATATCTCATAATCATAATATGCAGCGATTGCTAACATAATCCTCACAGACTTTAGCTTCGCTACTGGTGAGAAAGTCTCATCGTAGTCAACTCCTTGAATTTGTCGAAACCCTTTTGCGACAAGTCGAGCTTTATAGAGATAACATTACCATCAAATCTGTTTTCTTCTTGAAAATCCATTTGTTCTCGACAGCCTTCCGGCCATCCGTAAGTCCACCAAAGTCCATACTTGGTTTTCGTACATGGATCCAATCTCGGTTCATGGCTTCTTGCCATTTATTGGAATGGGCTCATCATCGCTTCCTCATATGTCTCGGGGTCATCGGTGTTGTCCACCATGACATTCATAACGGAATCATACCAACTGGGTGGTACGAGTTCTCGTTGACCTCGAGGCTCAGAGCAACTTCAACCGAAGTTTCATGATCATCATCATTAGCTTCCTCCCTTATTGGTGCAGGCACCACAGGAACTTCTTCCGGTGCTGCGCCACTCGCAAATTCGAGAGAAGGTTCAACAACCTCGTCAAGTTCTACTTTCCTTCCAGTCACTTCTTTCGAGAGAAATTCCTTCTCTAGAAAGGATCCATTCTTAGCAACGAATGTTTTGCCTTCGGATCTATGATAGAAGGTATACCCAATAGTTTCCTTCGGGTATCCTATGAAGACGCATTTTTCCGCTTTGGGTTCAAGCTTGTCCGGTTGTAACTTCTTTACATAGGCTTCGCATCCCCAAACTTTAAGGAACGACAATTTAGGTTTCTTCCCAAACCATAATTCATACGGTGTCGTTTCAACGGATTTAGACGGTGCCCTATTTAAAGTGAATGCGGCTGTTTCTAATGCATAACCCCAAAATGATAGCGGTAAATCTGTAAGTGACATCATAGAACGAACCATATCTAAGAGAGTTCGATTACGACGTTCGGACACACCATTACGCTGTGGTGTTCCCGGCGGTGTCAATTGTGAAAGTATTCTGCACTTCTTTAAATGCTCGCCAAACTCGTAACTTAGATATTCACCTCCACGATCAGAACGTAGAAATTTAATCTTCTTGTTACGTTGATTCTCTACCTCACTTTGAAACTCCTTAAACTTCTCGAAAGTTTCGGACTTATGTTTCATGAAATAGATATACCCATATCTACTCAAGTCATCCGTGAAGGTAAGAACATAACGATAACCACCGCGCGATGCTACACTCATTGGACCACACACATCGGTATGTATGATTTCCAATAAGTCCGTAGCTCGCTCCATCATACCAGAAAATGGAGTCTTAGTCATTTTACCCATCAGACATGCTTCGCATCTTTCAAGTGATTCAAAATCAAGTGATTCAAGAAGTCCATCGAATGGAGTTTCTTCATACGTTTCACTCCGATGTGACCAAGGCAGCGATTACCACATATAGGTCTAATTATCGCTGATTTCAAACGTTTAGCCTCAATGTTGTTGATATGTGTATTTCCACTATCGAGATTCAATAAGAATAGACCATCTATCAAAGGTGCATGTGCGTAAAACATATTACTCATATAAATCGAACAACCATTATTCTCTGACTTAAACAAGTAACCGTCTTGCAATAAACAAGATCCCGAGATAATGTTCATGCTCAACGCAGCACTAAATAACAATTATTTAAGTATAAAACTAATCCCGATGGTAGATGAAGGGGTAGCGTGCCGACCGATCACATCAACCTTTGATCCGTTTCCACGCCGCATCGTCACCTCGTTCTTCGCTAGCTTCCGTTTATTCTGCAAAGACTGCTTTGAGTTACAAATATGAGCAACCGAACCAAGATCAAATACCTGTGCACTACTACAGTACTAGTGAGATACACATCAATAACATGTATATCGGATATACCTTTCTTCTTGATGTTGCCGTTCTTCGATCCGCCAAGTACTTTGGGCAATTCCGCTTCGGTGACCTTCTCCCTTGCATAAAAGCACTCGGTTTCAGGCTTAGGTCCAGCCTTGGTCTTCTTTCGTGGTAGCTTTCTTACCACCCTTCTTGAAGTGTCCTTTTGCTTAGACTTGCCTTTCTTGAATTTGGTGGTCTTATTGACCAACAACACTTGGTGCTCTTTCTTGATCTCCACTTCGCAGATTTTAACATGGCAAAGAGTTCGGCAACGCCTTGTTCATGTTCGCATGTTGTAGTTCATCACAAAGTTCTTGTAACTTGGTGGTAGTGATTGGAGGACACGGTAAATCCCCAAAGCATTAGGAATCACAATACCCAAGCTTTGAAGTTTGTTTGCGTGCCTGACATCTTAAGCACATGCTCACCGACGAGCTGCCTTCTTCCATCTTGCGGTTAAAGAACTTTTGAAGCCTCATAGCTTTCAATTGCCGCATGAGTCTCAAAAATTAATTTGAGATCCTCGACAATATCATGTGGGTCGACTCTTCAAACCTTTTCAAGCTCGATTCTAAACCATACAAGATAGCACATCGAACTATGGAGTCTCGATTCTTCCGAGCGAGGTAAACATTCTTTACTTCATCGGAAGCGGTGGCGCAGGTGGGTCACCCAATGCATCCAAAGACATAGGTCAAATTACCCTGTGAGGACAATCCTCAAATTGCGGAACCAATCCATGGGTTGCTTCCATTGTTTTTCAACTTTTCTTTCTCTAGGAACGCATTAAAATTGATGGTAGGGGCTGCCATTGATCTACAACATATTTGCAATAGTTTAGACTAAGTTTATGACAAATTGAGTTCAAATTAATTAATGAAATTAAACTAGGTGAACTCCCACTCAAAACAACATCCCTCACATTGTTTTAGTGATAACACGAACCAAATCCACTACATCAACACCGATCATCACGAGAGTTGATACAGTTTCAATGGCGAACAATCATCATGTTCATCATATCTACTATACGATTCATGCTTTACCTTTCGGTAATCCGTGTTCTGAGACATGTCTGTACACATGCTAGGCTCGTCAAGATCAAACCTTAGTTTCTGCATGAGCAAATCTGGCTTGCTCACGTTGTATACACTTGCAGAATCTAGAACACCCGATCATCACGTGGTGCTTCGAAACAACAAGCTTTAGCAACGGTGCTAACTAAGGGTGAACACTTTATGATTTGAAATTGATGTGCATGAGGGATCATCTTATAATGCTACCGTCGTCTACTAAGCAATACAAGATGCATAAAGGATTAACATCACATGCAATTCAATATATATGTGATATGATATGGCCTTTCTTCTTCGTGCCTCCGATCTCCATCTTCAAGCACGAACATGATCTCCATCATCACCGGCATTGCATCAAGGTCAATGACGCTTCTCCATGGTTGTCGTCCACGGCTTCAACTATTACAACTACTTTGAATAGACACGCAGGTCTTAACATAAATTAAAGACAACCATATGGCTCGCCGGGTTGTCGACTTACAATAAGGAACATTGCATACATCGAATATAATCACAATCATGGCCATATCACATCATCGCACACCCCGCAAAACAAAGTTAGACGCTTCTACTTTCTTTGCATATTTTACGTGGTTTGGGGCTTTCAATAAGTGTCGTTCTAACTTACGAACAAGAACCACAACATTGATACTAGCATTGTTGATCACCCGTTGTAAATTGGATCTTAACTATGCTAGGAGAAACATGCACCCGTAAAGCCACTTATGCAATACAAGTTACATGTCAAGCGTGGAGCAAGTCTCATGAACGATGTCATGTAAGGTTAGCCCGGGCCGCTTCATCCCAACATACCGCAAGATGCAAAGTACACAAAAAGTAATCTACAATAAAAGCATCAACGCCCACAATGACCATTGTGTTCTACTCGTCTGTGAGATCTACATATAGACACGGCTCGATACCCTTTGAGGGGTTCGTAGCATGGAAAACAAAAATTTTCTATCATACAAACAAACAAGCCAAGATCTATCTACTAGATTGTAGCAACGAGTCGATGGAGGAACTCACCTCGAAGATTCCAAAGTGGTTAACGAGAGCGGATTCTCGTGGGTGATGTAGTCGCACTCTTCCGATCTCAAGATCGTAGACGATCCTTCCAGCGCCACGTTCGCAGCGCTTCATGATCGGTCACATCGCGTTGACTGACGAAGACCTTCCTCTCCCTTGTTCCAAAGGTGAATGGAGGTTGTAGCACTCTCCTCGCGATTCGGCAAGACAACGGCGTGGTACCTAAGTAGAGGGAGATCCCGCTTGAGCCTTAAGCCGGTGCGAGTATGGTGGAGCTTATGAGAGAGGATTAGTGGCCTAGTAATTAGACACACCAATTAGGGCTCTAAACCAATTAGAAGGCTCTAAACTGTTGGCTAAAGCAATTAGAAGCTCTAAACCAAAACAGCTCTAAACCGGAGATCTAGAGTAGAAAGTAAAGCGTCTATGGAGGAGCCTGCCCTCCTTTTATGGGAGGGAGGTCCTGGCGGCGCCAGGAGGAGTCCCTCCCCAAGTCGGCCTTGGGCTGGGCGCCTGGAGGAGTCCTCCTCCTCCAAAGTTGGTTCCAACTCCTCTTGCTTGTTTCCCACAGCTTGTTTTGGCGTTTGACTTTCAAAGCGGACATTTGACTTTTCTGTTTAGGATTCAATTTAATCCTTTATTTGGGACAGCAATAACACTTAGTACATGATGCAATCATTCAATGATCAATGACACATTCATGTACCCTTCCCCTGAGTCTTGGGACAATCCGGAACCTTCTAGAACATTCCGATGAAAACAGGAATCATTCCCGAACTCAAAGCGGACTTTCCTTATATGAATCTTATTCTCCGGACCATTCCGGATCACCTCGTGATATCCCGGATCCCATCCGAGACTCCGAACAACATTCGGTCTCTTTCTCATAATACCATAACTACTCAAACAACGTCGAATCCTTAAGTGTGTCTCCCTACGGTTCGTGAATTATGCGGACATGATCGAGACACTTCTCCGAACAATAACCAATAGAGGAATCTGGAAATTCATATGGCTCCCACATATTTCTACGATTACTTTGCGATCGAATGAACCACTTACATACGATACCAATTTCCCTTTGTCTCACGATATGTTACTTACCCAAGGTTATGATCGTCGGTATCCCTGCATCCCTAGTTCAACCTTGTTACTGTTAAGTACTCCTTTCTCGTTCCCGTGATATGTGATCCCTTGTGACCAAGTCACATGCTTGCAAGCTAATTGGATGACATTCCACCGAGAGGGCCCAGTATATCTATCCGTCATGTGGATGGACAAATCCACTCTTGATCCATGTGTCTCAACCAATACTTTCCGAACACTCAATGCCACTTTTATAACCACCCAGTTACGGTGTGGTGTTTGATGTCATCAAAGCATCCATCCGGTAAAGGTGATATGCATGATATCATGGTCGAAGGAATTAGGTTACTATGTATCAGAAAGCATATAGCAATTGAACTAATGAAATGACTTGATCTTTATGCTACGCTTATCTATAGGAGTATGTCCACCATATCATTCTCCTAACGATATGATCTTGTTGTTGATAACATCTCAATGTTCATGATAGGGAAACCACAATCATTAATCAACCAACAAGCTAGTGAAGTATAGAGGCTATACTAGGGACTTCAAATTAAGTTTACAAATCACACAAGTATCAATGTTTCCTTGTTAATACTATTATAGCATGAATGTAAACATTTATCATAAACACAAAGATATAATAATAACTATATTTATTATTGCCTCTAGGGCATATCTCCAACATATCTTGCTATCACTTTGTTGCTTGTATTGCTTAGCATAAGTTGTTGGTGCACATAGGTGAACCTTAGTTGTTCTAGGTTGTGCTTAACAAAGTAAACACTAGTTTTATTTCGCCTTTGTTGAGCTACTCTAGGAAAAGTTTTAATCGCCTATTCACCCCCCTCTAGGCGACATCTGTATCCTCACATATGTCTACCATATTATTTGATAGTGAATTTGTGTGTTATTTTCTTGTCAATTTGAGTGTTTCAGCTGGTTGACAAAGCCTTGGCTAGCGATGGCGCCAAAAAATCCAAGGCGGACAGATGGATCACACCGCTGAGCGCAGCTGGCCAGACAGGCCGGACCACGGCCTGAAAACGACTGTGTCCTTACCCAAACAGACGGAAAGACTGTTTAGTTCGGCCCATGGATATGTCCTTAGAGCAAGCACGACGTTGGTCAAAATGAGTGTCTAAGAACACTTAGATGTAGGTCTAAACGCTGGACTAGGGGTAGCTAAGAAAAGATTTACTAGACTTGAGTCCAATACTAGACACCAAGTCTAGTGTAGTTTTGACCCCTACTTTCCTAATAATTTATAAGGAATTATAGCCTCCTGATGAGTTCTTGGTAATAATCAATATTATTATTTTTGGCTAGTGGATCCCAGCATGGTGTCTAGTACACTAGGGCACTTTTGCTTTCTGACACAAGTCTAGTATTTTTGTTAGGGTAAGTACAATGCTAGAAAAGGCATGTCTTCTCTTAGATCATCACATCATTTAGAGAAAACACAATATATAACTTGTACAATGCATTATTTTTTATTGCTATCTCTAGAAATTAATAAGAATTAAATATTTTTAGTAGAAATTGGTTGGCTAAGGAAAGACATATGGTACAATACAGAAAATAGTCTTCTCTTACTTTTAAGAGGTCATCTCTTATCTAAGGGAAGACAACCTATTCTTTCTTGTTTCTCTCTCTTCCAACTAAGAAAAATCTAACATGACAAGCATTAGGGAAAACTGACATCACCGCATTGTACATGCCCTACACCCTTACAGTGTACATGCTCTTACATTTCAGACGATCATAAATATAGGAGCGTCCGCACGTGGAGGCGTGGGATCGACGGAGAGACCACTTTTTAAGACAGTGAATAATCTGGAATCCATTAGGGCATCTCCACCAGGCCGATGCATCCCGTCCGAGCATGTCCAAACTCGTTCGCGTGGACGCGCCGGGCATGCGCGGCGCCCCAGCGGGCCTACCCATCCGGACAAACGCGTCTGCTTGACTTATCCGTGCATCTAATCTGGGCAAAAATTGCGTCGGTCCGAACACACGCAGACATCGCAGGTGTCCCCCCCCCAATAATTCGTCCGGGCCCTCTCGCTAGTGGCACAACAGACGCTCTCCTTCCCCAAACCCTTGCACCCCATATCCCGCACCTCGAGCAGGCGCAATCTTTGCTGCTACCACCGCTCCCTGCCGTCAACGCCCTGTGATATCGAGCGCCACCTTAGGCCACGCGCGTTGCCAGAGTTGTCTGGACGCGCTGCAGGCAAACCCGCCACCCTCGTCCTCCGCCTGTGGACTGGACGCGCGACACCCTCTGCATGGTGCACAACCTGCTCGATCATTTGCCTAAGGTACGTCCGCCGGTCCTTTCTAGGTTTTATTCGTCCCGCTACGGGAGTTGACATCGCCATTGACGGCCGTATACTTTGTAGATGGGCAGCAGCCGAAGAAGGGCAATGGAGTCCTTCTACAAGAATTTTGTGGAGTCATCGTCTGAGCAGGAGTCTGACGATGAGATCGAGATTCTGCTGGCAGCTGCACAGATGGTGCACGACCACTACCTCCTGCCGCCGCACAGAGGTGGCTCGTTCAAGTCGTGTGAAGCCAACCAGGAGCGCGACCGAGAAGATGGCCACATACGCCTTTACGAGGACTACTTCCATCCAACTGATCTAGTCTTTAAAAAGAATACATTATGTCGCCGTTATCGGATGTCGAGGGACCTGTTCTTGCAAATTCTCAATGGGGTGACGGAGTACGATAACTACTTCGAGGCCAAGTACGATTGCACCGGTAAGATAGGCTTCTCCTCTTACCAAAAATATTATGCTGCCATTCGGAAGCTTGCATATGGAGTTCCCGGTGACCTCCTCGACGATTACATGCGCATGAGCGAGTCCACATGCCATGAGGCTATGTATCGGTTTTGCAGCGCGGTTATTGCGGTGTTTGGAAAAGTTTACCTAAGAGAGTCAAACACTGAAGACATTGCTCGTCTTTTGTCCATCAACGAGAGAAGGGGGTTTCCATGTATGCTTGGCAGCATCAACTGCATGCATTGGCAGTGGAAGAACTGTCCATTTTGTTGGCAAGGGCAGTTTAAAGGACACGCAAATGGGTGCACGTCATACTAGAGGCTGTTGCATCACATGATCTCTGGATTTGGCACTCCTTTTTTGGCATGGCTAAATCAAACAATGACATCAATGTGCTGCAACGGTCTTCGGTGTTTGCTAGGATGGCAGAAGACAATGCCCCATAGATTTCTTATCAGATCAATGGAAATCCATATGACATGAGTTACTACCTTGCTGACGGTATCTACCCTTCCCGGGCCACCTTTGTGAAGACAATCCACAATCCTGGAGATGAGAATTGCAAGAGGTTTGCGAAAGATCAAGAGGTCGCTAGTAAGGATCATTTGGTGTGCTTCAGTCAAGGTGGGCTATTGTTCGGTACCCTTCTAGAACCTGGATCACAGAGAGGATGTGGGATGTGATGACAGCTTGTGTCATCATGAACAACATGATCGTCGAGGATGAGCGTGATGACAGCATCTTGGACTAAGTCTGGGACTTTCAGGGTCAGTTCGTTGAGCCAGTGCCAGATCTAGAATCTTGGGAAGATTTCATGCAAGTGCATGAAAATTTGCGTCACGGGCAAACCCATGAACGGCTTCAACTGGATTTGGTCGAGCATATATGGGCTCGTGTGGGAAATCTCATTGTTTAATCATTTATTTGTTTTGTGTAATTTGAATGACGGTTTAGTTGTTTTGTATCTAACCATGCGAGCCTGAACTATTTATATGTAAGAACTATTTCAATTTGATTACCTAATATAGTTTATTTGCTTCTCAAAAATTTATTTTATGACAAAATTTGCAAACATATAAAATCCCTGGCCAACGCTGTGTTGGAGATATGCCAAGAGGCAATAATAAATTAGTTATTATTATATCTTTGTGTTTATGATAAATGTTTACATGTCATGATATAATTGTATTAACCAGAAACATTAATACTTGTGTGTTTTGTAAACATAAAAAAAGTCCCTAGTAAGCCTCTTGGTAAACTAGGTTGTTGATCAATAGATGATCATGGTTTCCTGATCATGGACATTAGCAAGGGGTGGGTCGCCCCCTTTGGCTCTCACCCCAAAACCCTAGGCCACCGCCGGCTCACCCCAAGTCATCGGCGCCCTAGCCCTCCTTACCGCCTCCTACACCCTAATCGCCGGCGCCTCCCTCTCCTTGGCGCCTACGCCCTAGCCACTGAGGCCCTCTCTCCTCCAGCATACCTGCTTCGGCTTAGGCGAAGCCCTGCAGGAACTACTCCTCCACCTCCATCACCACACCGTCCTGCTGCTGGAATCGCGAGGAGATCTACAACCTCCGCCGTCTGCTGGAACAAGGGAGAGGAAGGTCTTCATCGAGTACCGAACGTGTGACCGACTGCGGAAGCGCTTCCGGAACATAGTGCCGGAAGGATCGTCTTCACGATCTTGACATCGGCAAATGAGCGACTACATCAACCACGAGAATCCGATCTCGTTAAAATGCTTTGGATCTTCGAGGGTTAGTACTCTATAAACTCGTTGCACCGATCTCGTAGATTAGATCTTGGATTTTGTGTGTTCATGCATAGAATTTTTTTTTGTTTTCAATGCTACGAAACCCTACACGCTGGCCAAACGCGGATAAATGGGTCGCGCCGCTGAGCACGGCTGGCCGGCCTGTCTCCCTTCCCATATCAACCGCTACCCGACTCAAACGTATATAAACAGACCGTTTGAGGCGCGAAGGAATCGGCCCGGTGAAAATGCCTTTGTTCGCCAGATCTGCGGATGCAAAGGAAGGCGTGGCATATGATGCCACGATGGGACGAATAACAGAAGAAAATTAAGTGAAAGGTCACCGGTGCTTTTGCCACGAAGGACCGGTAGAGTAACTTTTCCGAGCCATGCATGCGTCTTGGAGCTCACACCGACCGGACACATGACGGTGTGTGTGTGTGTGAATGGATCATGAGATCAGTCGTCGCCAGCACCGTCACACAAACGAGTCGACAGAGATAATAAGTATGTGGATCATGTGGCGTGAGCTGTGCCCCATGCTTCCATCATGTTTCCTGCACTTGCCCGTGACCGTGACTCACTGACTGTTTCTTTCCAGCTTGATGCTTATTCTATGATGAGGTGGGACGCTGCTCACTGGCTTTTCTGTATTCTTATTCCATATAATTAGGTTGTTCAATTGCCCATCGCGCGTAGCAACCATCTAGGTCGGCATGGACGAGTTGCATACAGAAAGTTGAATGAGATCAGAGATCTAGTTAGTTAAAGTAGGAGGTTCTCGTGTCAGCGAGATTCACTCCAGGTTAATCAGTTCCTAATTGAAATTTGTTACCTAAGAGAAAACATATAGACGGTATTTTAATATACGTATGTCCTCTGCCGCCGGGTTCTTCGTGCCCTGCCGCCGGCGGGTGGCGGTGTTGGAATATTTGTCTAAATTGGCTCAGCCTATTTATTATATACCAATAAATTCCTGAAATCCTAGAGACCCATTTGGCCCATTCATGCAAGGCAAGAACCGGGACAAATGTTTAGTTCCATATTGCTAGTTGAGTGGAAGTTGGACCAGCTCATAAGGTGAGCTCTTCCACCACTTGTACGAGCTTGAGAAGAGAAGACATATACACGCGCGCTCCTCCTCCTCGCTCGCCTCGTCACGACGTGCGCGTGCCGGGGGTTGCGGGAATTTTTGCTCGAGTGGACTTTTAATACGAACTGACTGGAGGCTGTCCGGTGGGCTGCCGCCTGTTCGCTTCAACTTCTGTCCATTCATTTCATCTCCTACGCAGCCTGTCTGCCTTCCCCTCTGTGCCTATATAAGAGAGAGGTCGCGCCTCCTCTCAGACACACTGCCACACATCCTTTGCGCGTCCAGTTCCAGAGCACTGCGCTAATTAGATCTTCCCCATCCCGTCTTGCAGCGTGCACCGCGAGCCGGGACAGTAGGCCTCCGAGACCCGGCTGCTTCGAGTCCTGTACGGGAGAAGGACGATAAGGTTTTTGGGGAGCGCTATCGGCGCGACTACTGGCTTCATCACGGACTCCCTCACGGATAGCGACTGCGGCGACGTCTTCCCCGACGAGGACTTCTTCCCCGACATCAGCATCCTCTTCCTCGATGACATGGCTAACGACGGTTCCAATGCCGACAGTTCCTCTGCTACTACTATTGTGTATATTTTCTTTCTCAACCTTGTTCTGATCGCATCTAAAGTTTTACGCCTTGCAGTCTGTTTGGTTATATTCCTTAATATGTATTCACTATTTCACATGATTAGTATATTGCCTATTATTCTAATCATGTTTTATCTAGCATTTATTATGGGTAATTCGCTTGGTAAATTTCTCTTTTATTCAACAATCCAAAAACCTTATTTCAGGGAATTTGCCCCAAGTGGCTTTGTTGCTTCTATGAAGCCACCTGTGTTCGAAGGTGTCAATTAGAAACGATGGCATGCGAGAGCAGTGCTCTGGTTTCAGACCATGAGCTGCTATAATGCCATCTATGGCACACCTGAGGGAGAACTTAATCCCGCTCAAGAAGAGACGTTCCAAAAACTTGATACCACTTTCAAGGCTGCCTTGATCAGCATTCTTGGCGACAATATTGTCGATTCATATCTGTCATTTAGCAATGGCAAGGATATGTGGGATGCGCTCGAGAGAAAATTTGGAGTCTCCGATGCTGGCAGTGAACTGTATGTCATGGAATAATTCTATGACTATAAGATGGTTGAGGACCGCCCCATGTGGAGTAGGCTCATGAGATACAGTCAGTTGCTAGGGAGCTTGAGCACTTTACTTGTGTGTTACCGGACAAGTTTGTTGCCGGAGGAATTATTGCCAAACTTCCCCAGTCATGGAGGAATTTTTCTACTTCTCTGAAGCACAAGAGACAAGAGTTCTCCGTGACGGATCTCATTGGGACTCTTGATGTGGAAGAGAAGGCGAGAGCAAAAGACACACGTGCTCGAGGTATCGAGGGAGGTTCTAATGCCAATCTGGTACAGAAAAGGAACTTTCAGCCTCACAAGTTCAAGAACAAAGGCAAGTTTGACGGCAAAGGAAAGTTCAATGGAAAGAAAAAGGCCCCACAGTCTACCAACTTCAAGAAGAAGACTGATAAGAAGAAAGGTGCTTGTCATGTGTACGGTGATCCTGATCATTGGGTTCCTGCTTGTCCCAACTGCTTTGACAAGCGCCATCATGGGAAGGGCAACAAGACTGTTAATGTTGTGTGGGCGATGTTGAGATGAAAGATGTTTGGTATGCTATATTACCTACTGTTCTTTCATTATGTCATTCAATTGATTGATGGATTGACACGGACGCTAATGTACATGTCTGTTCTGATATTTCCATGTTTTCTTCATATCAGGTCAGAGGGACTCAAACCATGCTGATGGGGAATGGTTCGCATGCTTCTGTTCATGGTGTTGGTACGGTCGATCTGAAGTTCACTTCGGGAAAGACCGTGCGCCTGAAGAACGTGTATCATGTTCCCTCAATAAATAAAAATCTTGTTAGCGGATCTCTTCTGTGTCGAGATAGCTAAGATTGTATTCGAGTCCAATAAATTTGTAATTTTGAAGTATGGAACCTTTGTTGGTAAAGGCTATGAGTGCGGAGGCTTGTTCCGCTTATCTCTGTCAAACATTTGTAATAAAGTTGTTAATCATATTTACACGAATTTTTGTCTGGCACTCTCGTCTTTGTCATATTAATTTTGGTTGTATGACATGACTAGCCAAAATGAATTTAATCCCTGATTTCACAACTGTTAAGGGATCTAAGTTCCAAGTCTACGTGCAAGCTAAACAACCTCGCAAGTCACATATGACTGCAGAAGTGAGAAATTTAACACCACTAGAGCTCATACATTCTGATCTTTGTGAGATGAATGGTGTGTTGACAAAAGGTGGAAAGAAATATTTCATAACTTTGATCGATGACTCTACGAGATATTGTCATGTGTATCTTCTGAAATCGAAAGGTGAGGCTTTGAGTTTCTTGAAAATTTATAAAGCTGAGGCAGAAAATCAACTTGATCGAAAGATTAAGAGGCTTAGTTCTGATCGTGGTGGAGAGTATTTTTCCAACGAGTTTGATTCCTTTTGTGCAGAACATGGCATAATTCATGAGAGGACGCCTACCTACTCACCCCAGTCAAATGGAGTAGCCGAAATAAAGAACCGTACTCTAACAGATTTGGTTAACGCCATGTTAGATACATCGGGTCTCTCCAAGGAATGGTGGGGGGAGGCACTATTGACTGCATGTCATGTCCTAAACCGAGTTTCCATAAAGAACAAAGAAATTACTACATTCGAGGAATGGGAGAAGAAAAGATTAAAACTCTCTTACTTACGTACTTGGGATTGTCTAGCAAAGTTTAATGTACCAATCCCCAAGAAGCGCAAGCTTGGACTAAAACCATTGATTGTGTTTTTCTGGGCTATGCTTTTCATAGCATTGGTTATAGATTCTTGATAGTAAAATCTGAAGTACCTGATATTCATGTAGGTACAATCATGGAGTCGACTGATGCGACTTTATTTAAGGATATCTTTCCTATAAAGGATAAACCTAACTCATCAAATCCAGAGATACCTAGTTCATCTAATCAGGAATTTGCTAAATTTTCTGAACCTACCATTCCAATTGAACAATCTGAAAGTCCTAAGGAGGATGATAATGAAATTCCTAAAAGGAGCAAGAGACCAAGGACTGCAAAATCCTTTGGTGATGATTTCGTTGTGTACCTTGTGGATGACACTCCTACTTCCATTTTAGAAGCATATGCATCTCCTGATGCTGACTACTGGAAGGAAGCCGTATATAGTGAGATGAATTCCATTTTAGCTAATGGAACATGGAAGATCATTGATCCCCCTTATGGGTGCAAACCTGTAGGGTGCAAGTGGGTGTTTAAGAAAAAGCTTAGACCTGATGGTACTATTGAGAAGTACAAGGCACGACTTGTGGCCAAGGGATATACTCAAAAAGAAGGTGAAGACTTCCTTGACACTTACTCACCTGTTGCCAGATTAACCACCATTCGAGTATTACTATCATTGGCTGCCTCTCATGGTCTTCTCGTTCATCAAATGGACGTTAAGACAACTTTCCTTAATGGAGAGTTGGATGAGGAAATTTACATGGATCTGCCAGATGGCTTTGTGGTAAATGGTCAAGAAGGAAAGGTTTACAAATTGTTGAAGTCTTTATATGGCCTAAAACAAACCCCTAAGCAATGGCATGAGAAGTTCGAAAGAACTTTAACTGCTGCAGGCTTTGTTGTAAATGAAGCTGATAAATGTGTGTACCATCGCCATGGTGGGGGTGAGGGAGTCATCCTTTGTTTGTATGTTGATGACATACTGATTTTTGGAACCAACCTTAATGCAATTAAGGAGGTCAAATATTTATTATCTCGTTCCTTTGAGATGAAGGATCTGGGAGTAGCTGATGTCATCCTGAACATCAAGCTACTGAGAGATGATGACAGTGGGATTACATTGCTTTAGTCCCACTATGTGGAAAATGTCTTGAGTCGTTTCGGGTATAGAGACTTCAAGTCTTCTCCTACACTGTATGATCCTAGTGTGTTGCTTCGAAGGAATCGAGGAAATGCTAGAGACCAACTGAGATACTCTCAAATTATTGGCTCGCTTATGTATTTAGCTAGTGCCACGAGGCCTGACATCGCCTTTGCTGTAAGCAAACTCAGTCGATTTGTTTCAAATCCAGGAGATGATCACTGGCATGCTCTTGAGAGAGTTATGCGCTATCTAAAAGGCATTGCAAGCTATGGCATACACTATACCGGGTATCCGAGGGTACTAGAGGGTTATAGTGATTCAAATTGGATATCTGATGCTGACGAGATAAAGGCCGTGAGTGGATATGTATTCACACTTGCTGATGGAGCTATTTCTTGAAAGTCTTGCAAGCAGACCATCTTAATGAGGTCAACTATGGAAGCAGAACTCACAGCATTAGACACAGCCACTGTTGAAGCAGAGTGACTTCATGAACTCTTGATGAACTTACATGTGATTGAAAAAACAATACCCGCAATCCTTATGAACTGCGATAATCAAACTGTGATTTTCAAGGTAAACAGTTCTAAGGATAATATGAAGTCATCAAGACATGTGAAGAGGAGACTGAAATCTGTCAGGAAAATGAGAAACTCCGGAGTTATTGCATTAGATTATATCAAAAAATCTAAAAACTTGGCAGATCCCTTCACAAAGGGTCTATCACGCAATGTGATAGTAAATTCATCGAAGGAGATGGGTATGAGACCAATAATTTGAGATTTCCACAGTGGTAAACCACTCTATGTGATCGGAGATTCCGTGAATTAGAGACAAGCTCTTGGTTAGCTGAGAGGAAGGTATCCCTACTTTAATAAACACCACTCCATAAAGATACAATAATTTCCTATTCTCCATGGCAGGTTGATTTATTATCTTAATGTGTTCTAAGTGGCTTATCCTAAGCAAATATGTTGTCCTACAGAACATCTTTTGAAGAACACACCTATATGAGTCTGACTTTTAAAATTTCGCAGTCTATGAGAGTAGGGTGCTCTCTAATAAACTCATGAAAGGTCATGGAGTATGACGTATAAGCTCCACCCGCGGGGAAGTCCCACGGTAGACTAGTATCGGTCAAGACTTTTTGTGAAGCTAGGTTCGCAGCAAACTTGCAGTTCAAGGCATAGTCCACTATACAAGTTGCAGCCTAGTATAACATAAAGCTCTAGGTGGAAGTTCAACTTCACAGTCTCCACTACAGTACCGGTATATAAACAATGTTATGGAACCAAAGGCAAACTTCATGTGCCTCTGGGATCTGGTGGGGGACTGTTGGAATTTTTGCCTAAATTGGCCCAGCCCATTTATTATATGCCAATAAATTCCTGAAATCCTAGAGGCCCATTTGGCCCATTCATGCAAGGCAAGAGCTGGAACAAATGTTTAGTCCTACATTGCTAGTTGAGTGGAAGTTGGACCAGCTTATAAGGTGATCTCTTCCACCACTTGTACGATCTTGAGAAGAGAAGACATATACACGCGCGCTCCTACTTCTTGCTCGCCTCGCCACGCCACGCCTCGCCTCGCCTCATCACGACGTGCGCGCTGCGGGTTGTGGGAATCTCGCCGAGCCGAGCTTTATTTTTCCATGCATGAATGGTATATGAACAGTTGTACAGAAGCTGAAACGTTTTGCTCGAGTGGACTTTTAATACGAACTGAGTGGAGGCTGTCGAGTGGGCTGCCGCCTGTTCGCTTAAATTTCTGTCCATTCGTTTCATCTCCTGTGCAGCCTGTCTGCCTTCCCCTCTGTGCCTATATAAGAGAGAGGTCGCGCCTCCTCTCAGACACACTTCCACACATCCTTTGCGCCTCCAGTTCCAGAGCACCGCGCTACTTAGATTTTCCCCATCCCATCTTGCGGCATGCACCGCGAGCCGGACAGTATGCCTCTGAGGCCCCACTGCTTCGAGTCCTATACGGGAGAAGGGCGATAAGGTTTTTGGGGAGCGCTATCGGCGCGACTACTGGCTTCATCACGGACTCCCTCACGGATAGCGACTATGGCGACGTATTCCCCGACGAGGACTTCTTCCCCGACATCAGCACCCTCTTCCCGGACGACATGGCTAACGACGGCTCCAACGCCGGCGGTTCCTATGCTACTACTGTTGTGTATATTTTCTTTCTCTACCTTGTTCTGGTCGCATCTAAAGTTTTATGCCTTGTAGTCTGTTTGGTTATATTTCTTAATATGTATTCGCTATTTCACATGATTAGTATATTGCCTATTATTCTAATCATGTTTTATCTAGCGTTTATTATGGGTAATTCGCTTGGTAAATTGCTCTTTTATTCAACAGGCGGGAGGGGGGCTTCTTCGTTCCCTTGCGCGGTGGGCGGGCACGGTGGCACGCTTCCATGACAGGGCATGGCGGCAATGCTCCGGCTCGACCGGGCCACAGCGTGATGGGCGGCAAGGTGGTGGTGTGCGCCTAGGTTGACAACGGCTATGCTGGCCGAATTCTACGCTAGTGCTCAAGTGCTACTACTCATCAGAATCGGTGTCTTTGTCATCATCAATGAAGGCGGAATCATCATCATCAGTGTGGAAGTCCATGGCTTGGTCCTCCAGGAATTCATCATCATCACTGAGGTAGGAGTAAGGGTCTCCATGGATATCTTCCCATGCATTCTCCCTCTCCTCAAGCTGCATGTCCCGCTCATGGATGGTCTCCTCCAAGTCTGGCACTGTGACGAAGGCGAGCAATAATGCGATTCTTTTTGTCAAGCATACGGTGAAATGACTTGCGCTCCCTTGCAAGGATGGCAAGGGTCTAGTCCTTCTTGAATGCAATGGCATAGTTGTGGTTGGCGTATGCGCGGGCGTTGTCCAACTCCTTATGCCTATCATACAACATGCAGTCAAGATGATCTACTTGATGCTTCAGCTCCGGGTGAACTGGCACCTCCAATGGCTGTCCCATAGCATCGCGCATTGCATAGTACTCAAAGCGAGTACCCTTGATATGATTGATGCTTTTCCCACACAGACGGGCAAGAGATTCCCGCATCGCCCTGGCGAGTCCGTCTAGCCAGTTGTTCTCTCTTAAGGTGAATTGGATCCCCTCCGAGGTGGGTGCCTCAATCTTTCCTCTGATACTTGCAAAAACCAGCCACTGTAATTCTCCTCCTTGTTGATCGTTGAGCTATGCTCCGAAGAACTCGGGGTGCGGGCGCTCAAGAAGTTCTGAGAGTTGGTCCATGCTCAAAGATGAGCTCTCCTCCATTTCCCAACTGATATAACTTGCTATACTTCACATTCATCTATACGAATATAGGGTGAGTAAGTTAGTAGAGTGATCAAGTGTGTCAAATTTTATGTAAGTTTGCAAGAATTTTTGAGGGACATGAATTTTTATGAAAGAATCTAAGTGATAAGAATGAGAATAGGTTTTCATAAATACTCACTTCTTTTGTTTTGAAACTAAGTTTTTGATTCAAGCGTCCATTCTAACTAGGGTCTCCTATGGTCAGGATGGCTCTGATACCAACTCGTCAACACCCGGATTTTTAATCTCAAATGCCTGTTATGCCATACATCGCAATCCCAGGATTACCATTTTTGCGAGACATAACAGATTGGTACCATAGTTCATCATCCATTACAAACCATAATAAAGGTCTTATAAATAAAGGATCCCATGATCCAGTCTTAATACAATCAATGCAGCGGAATAATCTAATAACGATAGCGTGGTCGAAGCTTCATCTTCAATAGGCAATGCTGATGATGGGATATAATCCTAGTTGTTGTAGACTTCCTGCTGTCCATCATCTTGGTAGTCCTCCTCATAGTCTGGCCATAGGAATAGCCAGGGACAAAGCCATGAGTACTCTTTGAAGTACTCGCAAACTATCACTAACAAGTAACGTGGTTCTAGTAGGAGTCCTAAGCTCTAGGTTGTTTTGCAAAAAGCCAGGTTTATTTATAACTGGGTTTAGAAGTAAATAAAACTAGTTTAATGTCTTTCAACACCGAAGTGGGAACTTAGCTTTCACTTTCACAACCCTGTTGTGGTCAAGTCAAAATCATGATTAATTTCACAAGTCATTTTGAAAACATGTGACGATGGAACAATATGTCCACTCCAACTGTCCATAACCACGAACGCGGCTATTCGAATAGTTTGACACTCGGTAGAGGTGTTACACTTTCACCACAAATTTCAATACATCCGTCAGGAACAATCCTCAATCACCATACTCAGTATGCGGATAATCAATCCTAACATTTCAATTACACACCCTAGTATAGGCACCTCCCCTATGAGTTTGGCCTCCCAACCATGACCATTTGTGGACAATCATAACAAGGTAGCCTCATCTCAAACCTCTTCCGCAAGGGAACCCATACTAAGATATATAAACTTCCAGTCAAGCCCTATCCAAATTTGGGTATTGTGGTTGTACGGTAAAATTGGAATGGTATCGCATCCGAACACAACCATCAGCTTTGCTAAAAGGGCTAAGGCTCATGCCTCAACATTTTCATCCTCAAAATCATATGGTGTTCATAACACCTGTCAAAACATTACATTATTCTAAGGTTTTCATAATCATTTTCACCAAGTATTCCCATGTAAAGTAATCAAGTTTTATGCTTAGCACTAGCCACTAAATTTGGGGATAGTTACTAATGAGTGGTGCTAATCAAGTGTGACTTATCTAAATCTAATATCATGCCTCAATATGACATCTAGTTCTATCTAGCTTAGGCCAAGTTTTATGCTCTTTATGCTACCTCTAATATCTTTCCAAAACATCACAAACACTAACTAAAAGTAATAAAGAACTTTGATAAAGAAAATAAAAGAATAAAACTTGCAAGTAAAACTGGGATTTGGTATAATCAAGTGGCATAACCAAATATGCCTAAGGCCTCTAGTTTTCATAGTTATTATGCAAGTGTTAGCTTTCAAGGTTCTAGCTTGCTAGGATGGCTTGCATTAGATAACTTGCATAGGTAACATGCAAGTGGTAGCTTGCCTTGAGTAGTGCAGTGGTTGAAGTTATCCTCTGCTTCCTCTTCGTAGTAGTCTCCTTCCTCTTCGTATCCTTGGTCGATACTAGCGTCTATAAATAAATACGAGGTACAAAATCACCAAACAATACTTAACTACTTTTATTTGGCACACAAGGATTCACACTAGATGATCTAGCATCATCACAGTATCACATGAAATAAAGACTTAGTCTTATTTATTTTATTTTAGAAAAATAATTTCTACTCATTGAAAAACTACTTAAGATTTAATATTCTCCAATTAAAATAGGGGATCATGTTGACACATGTCATCACCACATATTTTAATACTTGGGAATGTGATTTAAAATGGTGTCACAATTTAATAAGGTTTAACCTTATTATTTTAATTAATTAAAGTGACTAGAAATACCTATGGGGAATTTTTTAATACTTGTCCATTATTACTGCAAGTAAACCTAAATATTTTTATATATTCAGAAATATCTTGTCAAATGTGATTTTTGAGAGTTGGAATCAACTCAAAAGCATTTATGGTTAATTTTTGAAAAAAAATTTGAATGCATAAAAGTCTCTGCCTTGTTATTTTTACCATAAGTGATCTATAAATTCAAATGGTTTGAATTCAATGGGCTTGGATTAATAATTTTAATTCCTTTCTAACAAAATTGGTTTCATGCAATTTGGTTCAGTAAGACTCTCTGAATTGATTTTTGAAACAATAGACAGAATTAGAGTTTGAACAAAATTGAAAAATCTGAATTAGCTGGGTCGCGCGGGAACTAACTGGGCCGGCCCACTGCGCATAGTGCAGCGCGGCGCGGGCTGCTAACATGGGTGTCCCACGCGTCAGCGGCTCATTCTAACCGAAACAGTACGCTTCAATCTGAGCCCTATGATTAGAACCTGATCTAACGACTGGGGTGTGTCGTCTCCGTCAGACAGCGCTGGCAAGACTGAACCCTAACACGGCGGTGGGGGTCGTGTGAGGCTCTCACCAGGGCTCCAACTAGGGTCGGTATTGGGGGTGAACGATGTTGTCGACGACGGCGGTTCGAACGGTGGCTGCGGCAGCTCCTGGGGCAGCTCCAATCAACGGCTCCCCTTCTCCTCCTCCACGGCAGACTCCGGTGAAATTCCGGCGACCTGGTGCTCGCCTTGCTCCGGGGAAGGGTCAGTGGTGCTCTGTGAGAGGTGGGGAGTGGAATGGTGTGGCGAACTGAGGCTGGGGAGGCCTCCTTTTATAGCCGAGCGAGAGAGGCAGTGCGACATGGGCAGAGCTCGTCGGTGACGACAGTGCAGTGAGCTAACGGCATGGATCAGAGGCTAGGACGGTGCACGGTCTTCTGGCGATGCTCAAGGACTTGATGGTGCGGCAAGGGGCGGTCGATAATGGTCGGGAACGGTCGACACTCTGTACGGCACCGACGGTGGTTTTGACGATGCACGGGTGCTACGGGTCGCGCAGCGGCGAACAGGGATGTCTGGGAGGTTCCTGGGGTCGTGGTGATTGCAGGCACGGGAGGCGAGGGCGAGGCGCGGCCTGTGCGAGCGTGTCGGGCGCGACGCTCTGGCGTGCTCTCGGCATGGCGCAGAGACATTGGGCACGACGCATTCTCTATGGTCCAGTGCCTGGATGGGTGCGAGGGCTGTACTGGGGGTGGCAGTGGACGTTTGGCTGCCCCCTGGACATGGTGGCTAGGCGCGGCGATGGATCCTGCTAGCTTGCCATCGTCGGCTGGCAAGGGGTGGCTTCGGTTGGCACAGCATGGTGCAAAGGGTGGTGTTCTAGCTTGTGTCAATGCAGTGTGGTCACTGGGGAAGACAAGGGGTGAGAGTAGGGTGCAAAAAGGGAACAAAGCATTGATCAAAAACAGTGATAGTTAGGCAGGTTTTACTGTGCTCACCAAGTGTTTGACAAAATGGCCGAAATAAATTTAGTTTGAAATTTTTGGATGAATTTTGGTGAGTGCACTTGTCACCTACTTTGTAGTCTCTGGTTGCTTGGGTTTGCCTAGGTAAACCGGTTTGAGTGATTTTTGAGAAATGCTGATCTTAGTACCTACACTTGATTTAGTTTTGAATTGTCATTTGAATAGATTTACAAAATGTTTCTATGGGTTTACAAGGTGGGCTTGTGTTCACAATTTACTTGGTCTAGCAGGGGTGAAAAGAATTGGATTTGTTTCTGTTAGAAAACTTAGACTAGAAACACTCAAAGTGGTCTAGTGAACAAGTTTGGCAAACATGACCATTTGCTTATATTGTTTGTTTTTATTTTCTCTTCATTTACTTCTGCTTGGAAATGATTTAGATGATGTTGTTTTCATCTTTAAACACATGCGAACCTACTTATTTTCCGGATGGAGGGAGTATTTAAAATTTAAAAGCAAATACGATGTTTGAAATCTTATTAATATAATCCTAAGTCCTAACATTAGGTGGACCATAGGAAATCTCTAACATTAATTTCGTCTAAATTATAATCGAAGAGATTTTGCTTTTTGCATATTTCTAAAAGCTAGAAATCGATAATCATGCCTGCTGTGATGTGATAAATTGTTTAAATAGCTTACTTAGCTATGTGGAGAAGAAAATAAAGGATAGATAGATACATTATTTATAGGGGTTGTGGAACATAGTTAATTAGTCGGTCATCTTGCAAAAATAAAAAAAATGACCAAATCAGACACATCGTACAGAAGCGCTAAAATAGCGCTGCAAAGGAAAACCCGCCGATTTAGCGTGTGCGCAGGGTTTTGTCGGATCCAGTAGACGCGCGAAAATAATGCGCACGCGGAAAGTTTTGCTGCAGGGGCACCATTTTGCACAATTCTGAGCTCTATATCTAATGCTCGCGATACTGCGCGGCAAAGTCATAACACGCGCGCAAACCAACCGCCCCGAAAACTTCCCGCTCTTCTGCGCGCGCCAAGCCCGCTCTGTCGCTTCACCTCCACGCGCCACGCAAGCCCACGCCACCAACGATGTCGAGATGCCGCCGCGGGAACTCCTCCGGCTATGTTGGCGTCCGAGCGCGCCCGACGGAACCTTCAATGTCGCCGACGATATCTGCTTCAGAGAGACGTTCATTGAGATCACGACCTTCGATACAACGCACGAGGCCGCGTGCGCGTACGACGCGCCGACGTGGCACCTCGGCCGACCTCTGATACGTCGGAAACGTATCTATAATTTTTGATATTCCATGCTTGTTTAGTATCTACTTTACTTTGCTTTGTCTACACTTTGAGGTGTTTTTATATCTTATCTGGAACTAACCTATTAACAAGTTTCCATAGTGCCAGTTGCCTATTTCTTCTATTTTTGGTTCCAGAAAGGCAGAAAATCAATATTCTCAGAATCGGACAGGACAAAAGCCAAAGTCAATATTTTACCGTTGGCGACACGAAGTCTAGAGGAGAGACGAAGAAGCGGACCAGGGCGGCCAGACCCAACCTAGGCGCGGGTGGGCCCATCCCGCGCCTGGGTAGGGTGTGGGGCCCCTAGTAGCCTCTCAGCCTCGCCTCTTTGCCTATAATAAGCCCCCGATGCAGAAACCCTAGGCAACCGACCAAAAACTCCATGAAACCTTTTGTAGCCGCCACCACCATCGTCCCTAGATTGGGGGATCTGAAGCTCTTCCTGGCACCCTGCCGGAGGGGAGATCTTCCCGGAGGCCTTATTCTCCGGTATGATGCGTGAGTAGTTCCACCTTGGACTATGGGTCCATGTAGTAGCTAGATGGTTGTATATCATCCTTGTGCTTTCATGTATAGATCTTGTGAGCTCCATTCATGATCAAGATCTAATCTATTTGTAATCATGCATGTTGTGTTTGCGGGGATCCGATGGATATTGAGATTATTATGTTAGATTGATTAATGGTTTTGTCTATTTGATACTATCATGTCTGTGTTGTTTGTGATCTTGCATGCTCTCCGTTGTTAGTAGCTATCGTGGCCAAGTAGTTGCTAGTGACTCCAAGAGGGTGTGTTTATGCTCGATAGTGGGTTCATGCCTCTGGTTTCCAAGGTAAGTGATAGAAATATCTTCGGTTGTAGATGTGTTGTTGCTACTAGGGAGAAAACAACGGTCTCTTGTTCATGGAAAACACTTTGCTTAAAGCAGTTGTCTGTTTCTTGCAACTTAAGACTGGAGGGGGTTCGGATGATAACCTGAAGGTGGACTTCTAGTCATAGATGCAGTTGGATGGCGGTCTATGTATATTGTTGTATTTCCCAATCGAATCTCATAGAATCTTTTTGTATGGTATTGCATTGTTATGCCCTGCTCAGTTCCTGTCAATTGCCCTGCTGTAATTTGTTTACCCTTCATGCCATGTTGTTTATCTAAGGAGAGCACCTCTAGTGAACTATGGACCCCGGTCCAATCTTTACCATTAATACATCTTCCACTGTTACTTGTTTACTTGCTGTAAACCATTACCTTCCACACCATATGTTTAATCCTTTGTTACAGCAAACCGGTGAGCTTGACAACCTCACCGATTCGTTGGGGCAAAGTCTTGAGTCTATGTTGTGCAGGATTCCATGTTTCTTGCAACACCTGTGTGGCGTTTCCTTCCTCCTACTGGTTCGATAACCTCGGTTTCTTACTGAGGGAAGACTTGCTATTGTGATGCTTCACACCTTGCTCTTGGGGTTCACAACAGGCTCCATGTCAACCATCAAGTTCTCTGGCACCATCAACAAGTTTTCTGGCGCTGTTGCCGGGGACATATATAGAACAGCTTCATCCTTTTCCTCCACGTCAAGCACCAACAAGTTTTCTGACGCCGTTGCTGGGGAGGCTAAGGACGTCTTCACAAGGGGAGTCCTCCACTTCCTTTATCTTTACTTTGTTTTTAGTTTGCTTAGTTTCTTTTGCTTAGATTTGTTTGCCTCTTTTCAAAAAACTCCAAAAAAATTAGTTTAGTTTGGTTTTCTTTATTTATTCAAAATCACAATAAAATTAGTTCCTGCTCTAGCTGGTGCTGCTGTTTTTGTCTTGCCCACCTTTGCCAAAATGAACTCTGCTGCGAACACCAAGTTGTGTGACTTCACTAGCACAAACATTAATGATTTCCTTAGCACTCCTATTGTTCCACCTGCTCCTGATGCTACCTTTTATGAAATTAAGCCTACTTTTTTGAATCTTGTGATGAGAGAGCAATTTTCTGGTGCTAGTTCTAATGATGTTGCTGCCCATATCAATAACTTTGTTGAACTTTGTGAGATGCAAAAGTATAAGGATGTAGATGGAGATATTATTAAGATCAAGTCGTTTCCTTTCTCCTTGAGAGGAAAAGCTAAAGAATGGTTGCTATCCTTTCCTAGAAATAGTATTCATTCATGGAATAAGTGCAAAGATGCTTTTATTGGAAAGTACTATCCTCCTGCTAAGATTATATCTATGAGAAGTGACATTATGAAATTTAAACAACTTGATAATGAACATGTTGCTCAAGCTTGGGAAAGAATGAAATCTTTGGTTAAGAATTGTCCCACTCATGGACTCACTGCTTGGATGATTATCCAGACTTTTTTATGCAGGTTTGAACTTCTCTTAAAGAAACCTGTTGGAGTCAGCTGCTGGAGGTACCGTCATGGGCCTCACCTTGGGTGCTGCAACAAAGCTCCTTGACAATATGATGGTTAATTACTCTGAATGGCATACTGAGAGAGCTCCACATGGTAAGAAGGTAAATTCTGTTGAAGAAACCTCCTCTTTGAGTGATAAGATTGATGTTATTATGTTTATGCTTGTTAATGGAAAAGCTCCTCTAGATCCTAATAGTGTTCCCTTAGCCTATTTGGTTGCTCAAGAAGAGCAAGTTGATGTGAACTTCATTAGAAACAACAATTTCAACAACAATGCCTATAGGAATAATTTTGGTGGTAACAACAATTATAGGCCTTATCCTCCTAATAATGGAAATACCTATGGAAACTCCTACAAAAATGTTAGAAGTGCCCCCTCTAAACATGAAGTCATTCTCAAAGACTTTATTAGTAAGCAAACCACTTTCAACAAGACTATAGATAAAAAACTTTTAACTGTTGAGAAAAACATATCCTCTTTGTCTAAAGCACAATCCTCCTTGATTATAAAATGCCTGCTAAACCTGAAACCATAGAAAATACCTTTGCTACTGCTCATGCCATACAAGTTACTATTGATGAAAATATTACACTGTTATCTCAACTTCATGCTAAGTGGGAAAGGGAAGCTGGAACTGATAGAAACAATAGTGTGTGCACCATCACTAGAATGGAGACCACTAAACCACAAGAAGTCCCTATTCCTCCTCCTAATATGCCTAAGCCTATTGAGTCTATTACTAGTGATGCTAAGTTTGAATTTGATGTAGATGGTTGCAATATTTCTGAAGTGATTTTGTTCCTGCAAAATCTTACTAGAAGTCCTGATGCTAGTGATATGCATGTTTTTTTCACTAAACACATTACAGATGCTCTTGTGAAAATTAAGGAAGAGAAGCTAAAACACAAAGCTTCTATTCCTAGGAAAGTAGAAGACAGTTAGGAGCCCATTATTAATATGCAAGTGAATGACTTTGATCTCAAAGATTCATGTGATCTTGGTTCTAGTGTCTCTATTATGCCTAGGAAGATTTATGAAATGCTTGATTTGCCACCCTTGGAAGATTGTTACTTGGATGTCCCACTCAACGATAATACTAAAAAGAAACTCATGGGGAGTATTAATGATGTTCACATTATGGTTAATAATGCTTATATCCCTGTCTATTTCTATGTTTTGGATGTTGAATACAATGCGTCTTGTCCTATTACTTTGGGAAGACCTTTTCTTAGAACTGTTGGTGCCATCATTGATATGAAAGAAGGCACCATTAAATATCATTTTCCATTCAAGAAAGGTATTGAACACTTCCCTATGAGGAGATATAAGTTGCTTTTTGCTCCTCCTTTAAAATCAAGGTTTGATGTTAATGCTTCTTCATTTGAAAATACTTGATTTCTTGCTTGTTGTGCCTAACTTAAAGGCGTTAAAGAAAAGTACTTGTCGGGAGATAACCCAAGAGTTTCCTTGATTCTTGGAAGTTATTACTTTAGTAATGACCTCTTATTATCTTTTTTGTTTGCCTTTTGTGCCAAGAATATCCTCTAATGAGAGGGAAGTAAGATTTGGGGAGTTGCTATTCCAAAACAGATTTCTGTCCTCCACCATAAAAAGTCGTGAGGAGTATCTGTAAGTCAGATTGAGGTGAAAATTTAAGAACAAATCCCCCAGTATGTTAGATAACTTTCGTTAGTTCAAAACTTTTTGCTTTGAGCAACAGGAGATTTTCGAAAAATCGGTTTCTACCTGCTGGTATGTTTTGACAGATTTCTGCCATTATTTGCATTTGCTTCTTATTGATTCCTTTTTGAGTTCTCTTTAAGGGAATTGAGCTTTTTGAAGGAGTTGATACAGTAGCTTGTGTTTTTAGTGAAAATTCTTGCTGTTACAAAGCTTTCTCTAAAGGTCTATTATCTTTTGAATACACTAATGTTGCTAATGAAGATTGTGTGAAGTTTTGTATGAAGGAAAAATTTTAGGTGTAGAGAGAGAATGATGTAATGAGATGAAGAATGGACAAAAGCTCAATATTGGGGATTCCACCCCGGTGTCACCCCAAGAAATATCCAAGAGGTGCAAGCGTCAAAGCTTGGGGATGCCCAAGGCATCCCCTTCTTCATCAATAAAAAGCTCAGGTCTGTGTAGACACTTCGTTTTTATTGTTTCATGCACTATTGTGTTGTTCTTGGAGCATCTATATTTTCATTTGGTTTATTTAGTTTGCTTGAAAAAAGTAGTTTGGAACCCCGTTCTCGCTGTGTTGTTGCAAATAAGTTGCTTGGTGTTGGAAAGGAGTAGGATGTTCTTTCTTGATAAATGGAAGAGGAGCTTGCATTGACTATGAGTTAGACTTTAGCATGACATGCTAGGTGTTCTTTTGACCTTATGCTTAGTGATTATTGTTGTATCATGTCTTGTTCCAAACAATTGGGATTGCTTAGTGTGCCTTGAAGAAATTATGCGTTGTTTTAGCATGCAAAAGCATATTATTGTGGTATTCTCCTTTGATGCTTTGTTTGGGTTGACTTGGCACATGCTCACACCATGTTATGACTATTACAAGTCATCATAGCCTCTATGATAATTTAGTCCTTGACTTGTAGTACCACTCTATGCTTTGATTAGTAATGTTTTGTTGCTCTGCATGATTATGGCCATTATTGCTCTCTTAGTTGGTTGCTCCCAGCCTTTTGCTAGCCTCCACTTGTATTAGTATGTTTTACTCATGCTTCCAACTCCCAGAAACCAAGTTATTCCAAAGTGTCCACTATAAATTCCTATGTATGGTGTGTTACACCATTCCAAGTATATTCTTCTTTTCAGATATCTTTCAATTAAAAACTATTTTGTTATGTGAAAACTTAGTGATTAAAGCCCTCACGAACTTGATGGCACACTTTATATTCTTTGCCCCTAATAAACTTGAACCATTATGTCATCTATGTTGTATATGCTTGCACTTATACGTTGGAATTAGCAGAACCGTGCTGTCACGGGGAACGTTTTCAACATTGCACTTGTACTTTGTACACAGTTGATATCATGCTCTCTTGTCTATGGATGTCACCGGTGTGAAATAAAGAGGGAGCTTGTAAGTCCATGGAGTTATGTATTTTGCGTTAGAGAAACGCCTGGTCCGCTAGCCTAAGCCATGCTTAATCATGGTGGAAACTTGCAGCATCACCATAATGAGATATCTATAAAGCATCCTCAATAAAAAGCTATACACATAGTAAATAAAAAGATCGCTGAGATGCTTATTGTCTGCTTGACTTGTCATTTTGGTTATGGGATAGCTCCTGTACCATGTGCTTACTATGACAAGAACTTACAGGTGACTGAAGTTGAGTAGCATGAGGTGTGGCCCTCGTATTCAAGGGACTTGAGATTGCCAACTTATACTTTGTCAAGCATATACTCCATAGTTTGTTAACTTTAACCTTAATCACTTCAAGATGCTTATGATAGGGGCAATGAGGGATGAAAGATAACAAGTACCATAATTTTTGGAAGCTCTTTTTGAAACTTGAAATCCCTGCTTCCCTTTGTGAAGGGCCTTTCTTCCACCATTATTTGAGTCTCCGCCTTCTACTTTTAGGCACCATTAAGAGAGAATAGTTTTCATTCTATGTGCAGTGTCCCAAAACTTATTGATTGATGCATATTTTGATATTACTTGTTCTTGTGCTACTTGTTTCTAGTCACCCTTGTGAATTTTGAAGGTGTCCTATGCATCTATTTGCTACTCCATCAGGGACAAGTTGATTGCCACTATGCTATGTTTTCTGTATGTGAAACAAACAAATGTTTTTCAATGCATGTTATTCATGATCTTTGTTTGTAGCCTTTCATATTGCATTCATAGTTACTATGTCCTATTGTTATAACTTCGTCTTTCATGCACATGTTTAGAGTTCTTTGTTCCTAGTTTTCAATGCTTGCAAACGGTTTGATCTTGGTTTTGATGCTGCATGTCACCTTAAAAATTATTCTTTTATCACTTACCTACTCGAGGATGAGCAGGAGTTAAGCTTGGGGATGCTTGATACGTCGGAAACATATCTATAATTTTTGATGTTCCATGCGTGTTTAGTATCTACTTTGCTTTGCTTTGTCTACACTTTGAGGTGTTTTTATATCTTTTCTGAAACTAACCTATTAACAAGTTGCCACAGTGCCAGTTGCATGTTTTCTTCTGTATTTGGTTCCAGAAAGACAGAAAATCAATATTCTCGAAATTGGACGGGACAAAAGCCAAAGTCAATATTTTATCGTGGGCGACACGAAGTCCAGAGGAGAGATGGAGAAGCGGACCAGGGCGCCCCCCTAGGCGCGGGTGGGTCCACCCCGTGCCTGGGTAGGGTGTGGGGCCCTTGGCTGCCTCCCAGCCTCGCCTCTTCGCCTATAAGAATCCCCCGATGCAGAAACCCTAGGCACCCAATCAAAAACTCCACAAAACCTTCTGTAGCTGCCGCCATCGTCATCCCTAGACCCGGGGGATCTGAAGTTCTTCCCTGCACCCTGCCAGAGGGGCGATCATGCCGGAGGCCTTCTTCTCCGGTATGGTACGTGAGTAGTTCCACCTTTGACTATGGGTCCATGTAGTAGCTATATGGTTGTATCTCCTCCTTGTGATTTCATGTATAGATCTTGTGAGCTCTGTTCATGATCAAGATCTAATCTATTTGCATGCATGTTGTGTTTCTAGGGATCCGATGGATATTGAGATTACTATGTCAGATTGATTAATGGTTTTGCCTATTTGATACTATCATGTCTATGTTGTTTGTGATCTTCCATGCTCTCCGTTGTTAGTAGATATCTTGGCCAAGTAGTTGCTAGTGGACTCCAAGAGGGGGTATTTATGCTCGATAGTGGGTTCATGCCTCTAGTTTCCAAGGGAAGTGACAGAAATCTCTTCGGTTGTAGATTTGTTGTTGCTACTAGGGAGAAAACAACGGTCTCTTGTTCATGGAACAAGTGGATTGTTTACCTTACACACTTTGCTTAAAGCAGTTGTCTGTTGCTTGCAACTTAATACTGGAGGGGGTTTGAATGATAACCTGAAGGTGGACTTCTAGTCATAGATGCAGTTGGATGACGGTCTATGTATATTGTTGTATTGTCCAATCAAATCTCATAGGATCTTTTTGTCTGGTATTGCATTGTTATGCCTTGCTCAGTTCCTGTCAATTGCCCTGCTGTAATTTGTTTACCCTTCATTCCATGTTGTTTATCTAAGGAGAGCACATCTAGTGAACTATGGACCCCCGGTCCAATATTTACCATTGATACATCTTCCACTGTTACTTGTTTACTTGCTGCAAACCTTTACCTTCCACACAATATGTTTAATCCTTTGTTACATCAAACCTGTGACCTTGACAACTTCACCGATTCGTTGGGGCAAAGTCTTGAGTCTGTGTTGTCCAGGTTTCCACGTTTCTTGTAACACTTGTGTGACATTTCCTTCCTCCTACTGGTTCGATAACCTCGGTTTCTTACTGAGGGAAGACTTGCTGCTGTGCTGCTTCACACCTTGCTCTTGGGGTTCCCAACAGGCTCCACGTCAACCATCAAGTTCTCTGGCGCCATCATCCTCCCCGGTCGATGAACTTCCACGACGTCCACACGCTTGAGCAGACGGAGATGCTCGCGCCGCCGCCATCGCGCCCAGCAGCGTCGGCTTGCAAATGCCAAGGAGGACGAGCGTTGTTGCCTGCTATGGGTGGAGCGCTTCCCAGAGGACGTCCAAGCCGAAGAGCGGTTCTGTGCCGAGTAGGAGCAGCGGACGCAGAAAATGCGGCAGAACCACCGCGATAGGAGGGACAACAAGGCGCGCTGGCGCGCCTACATCCTCACGCAGCTGGACAATCCTACGATCCCGGAGGACGACCCGCGTTGGATGAACCTTTGGTCGTTGACGCCAGTTTCGTCCTCAATGGAGGACGGCTCCGATTACATTTGGGAGGACTCCGATTAGTTCCTTATCTAGTTTAAGCATGTTTTAGTATAAGTAGTACTAGTTTTTATTATTGTGTTTAATTTCGTTGTCATTAAACTCTTGTTTGCTTGTAATATAATCCTAATTTCTAGTATTTGTTTTTTTATTTTTTATTGATTTTATTGTATGTTCTTTATCTTCTTTTTTGAGATTGGTGTGTTGAAATATGTTTGCGTCGTCTCCCACGCTGAATTTTGCAGCGTCCGGTGGAGCGTTGTTTTGCCATGCCTAAATTTGCAGCGTCCGGTGGAGCCACACGGCTGTAAATACTAAAACAAGGCTGCAAATCAATTTTTAGCGCGTGATATTTTAACATTTCTAGAGATGCTCTTAGTTCTCACCATCCACACGCACTCTCTCTCCATCTCACTCCTGAAGTTGTGCCACACCTTCCGCTCCAATGCCTCCCCGCTACCGTCACCCATGGCCGCCCACCATGCATCCCCGCTTACGACGCCAAGAGCCACCCCTATCCTACATCCCCGCGGCTTTGTTCGGTTGTCATGGTTGAGTTCCCCACAGGAACTGATCACCACAGGATCTGAATGGAACATGTGCCTCACTGTAATCCCTGACCGGTTCAAACCCTCTCTATACTAATCCCCTCCACAAAATCGGACTGTTCGGTTATAACATCACATGGAACTGATCACCACCGGGTTGCTGTGATTTGGAATAGCTGATATTACCCTCCACAACGAGGCCATAACAATATATACAAAACCTGGTATTACCAACCTCATATTAGCTGATATACTACCAACCTCATATTATCAGATTATCAGGAATAAATTACAATAATATTACCAGAAATATCATCATAACAATATAAGGAATATCTGGCATTGTAGTTACGGTTAACAACCAGACATTATCAGAATAAAGGCTTGCAAGTTTCTGCATAAAGTAATGGAACCTTTTGGGAAAAGTTCAACTACTGAAATACTAGGATCTGAAAAACTTAGAAGTTCTTGACGACAAACACATTTCCATCTACAGCCTCCTTCTGCGTCGACGGCATCTTAACCTAAACGTTGCGAAGAAGAGTCAGATGATTCTATTAAACCAATGGTCTTCAATAACTGAATTTTGTAGGTAGAAGCGAGTAGTGCAAAATCAAACAAGATATATAACATATTGATGAATGCATCTACTAATATGGACGAAGCTTCTATATATGTTGTAGGTCTCACAAAAAGTAGAAGACATACCTTTAGCCCACCTGTGTCAGCTCAGCCACTGCCTTCCTTAACCAAACCAGAGCCACACATGGATCATCTTCTATTGAGCTCAAGAAAATTATCTGTTATCTGGATCCTTGAATACATCAACGGCTGCAGCCTTCTCATCAGTTGACAATGCCATTTTCATCATTTCCAAGATGCATATCTTCATCCTCATAGCCATTGAAAACTAAAAGTAATATCTACTTTTTTAGTCAGCAAGGAATAGAAGTGAGACAAGCAGGGTAACTAAAAGAAACAAAGCAATGTTTCTACGATTAAACATACACTGCAATTTATGTATTGGCACTGAATATAAATCATACACTACGAATTAGACAAAGAGTAGTTGGCTGATGTGCCTGACTGTATTCTGTTTTTTCTATTAGCCTAGTCTTTAAAAAAGACTTGCTGCTAAAACGATGCTGTGGGTTTGACACCACAGCCAGACTTTGCCGCTTCCTAAAAAAAAGCAGCACCATCTTGACGATAAACCCATGAGAATTGTTCCAGCATCTACAACATCCTTCACCCTCCAACCAATCTTCTTGCAAGTGTTGTCACAGGCAATAGGGACCACATCCTCTGCAGAAGAATCAGAGAGAGAATTAACAGATCAAGCATAAGATATTCCATGAACAAGTACACGATGCAGCACCAAGCGGCAAATTAATTAGACATAAACAACAGAATCTTAAAAAGACATGCTTAGTAGCAAAGTGCAGCCTACATTTTCAAAACATAAGCTAATATGTTCATTTCCTAAGTTGTCTTAACATGTTTGAATGGATCAGAATAAAATTGTAGTTTCAGGGGATACGAGAAAATAGAAATGAAATGATGCATGCCTTATGACCAGAGACACGGAAAGGTGTTAAAATAAGATTATGCATTCTAACTAAGTTAGAGTAGTTATAAAGTTTTACACCACGGTTTTTCAAGTGAAAATAATTGAAGTTAATCTCCTAGGGACAACCTGGAAGCTACAAGAGATAAACAAGTGCAGATGAAGGCATTAAACATTTTTGGAACAACAGCTGGGTTACATAATAAGGTACAGCTTGCAAGTATTGACATGAATATACATATGCATCACCGTGTGGATCAAACTGGCAACCTAGTGAATTTAAAACAGGTTCTAATTTCATGGTTTAGGGCTGGATTCTACAGGTTCATGGCTTCAGTTCACGTCAACATGACACATCAAACAAACAACCTACAACAGCTATAAAAATGGCGAAGTTTGATTAGTACAAAGCAGTGAGCTAGGCCAGCTCCTCCCGCGGTGGTCACCACACAGCCCGCAAAAGCTCAGTTCCCGGCAGCAGGACGCCATCGATGTGCAACCCCTTACGCTCTCCATCGCCCGTAGCTCCTCAATCGCCTGATCTCCGCCGCCTACAGCTCCTCAACCGCCTGGATGCAGAGCATCCTCGGCGTTCTGGTCTCATACCATCCAAAGAACCCTAAACCTAAAAGGTGGGAGGTGGAAGGAAGAAGGAGCTTACCATCTAGAGGGGTTCCATCGTGGGGGTGGGGTGTGGGGTGTGGGGGAGGGGACATGCAGAGGCGGCGCCACCACGCAGTTGTGGATGAGCTCGCCGCCAAGTTTGCCCCTGAATCGCATCGCTGCCGAGCTCGGGATTCCGCCCACTGTTGGAGATATGCCCTAAAGGCAATAATAATTTTTTTTTTTTTTGTGTTTATTGTAAATGTTTACATTCATGCTATAATAGTATTAACCGGAAACATTAATACTTGTATGATTTATAAATTAAATTAGAATCCCTGGTAAAGCCTCTTTGTAATACTAGCTTGTTGGTTGATAGATGATCGTGGTTTCCCGATCATGAACATAGATATGTTATTAACAACAAGATCATATCATTAGGAGAATGGTGTGATGGACATACTCCTATAGATAAGCGTAGCATAAAGATCAAGTCATTTCAATAGTTCGTTTGATATAAGCTTTCTGATACATAGTAACCTAATTCCTTCGACCATAAGATCATGCTAATCACCATTACTGGAAGGATGCTTTGATGACATCAAACACCGCACCGTAACTGGATGGTTATAAAGATGGCATTGAGTGTTCGGAAAGTATGTGTTAAGGCAAGGAAAGTCCAATTCCGGAGTTTGGGAATGATTCCGATGATTTCATCGGAGAGGTTCTAGAAGGGTCTAGAAGGTTCACCGGACCGGAATGGGAAGGGTACATGAATGTGTCATGGATAAGTGGAATGATTGAATCATGTCATAGGTCACTTGGTTGGGCATTTGCAAGAAAGAAATTAAGCTCCAAATTGAAATTCAAACGGGGACAGTGTATCCTGGTGGAGAGGGAGTTGGGGAAGGATTCAAACTCCTCTCTCCCAAGCTGCCCTCCCTCTCATAAATAGAGGGGATGGGTGCCTCAAGGAGACACACAACCAGCCCCTCCCCACGTAGTCGTGTCGCTGCCGCCGCCCCCCAGCGCTGCCACCGCCTAGCACCGCCACCGGCTCGCCGTCGCCGCCCTAGACGCCGCCTTCCATGCCTCCTCCTCTCTGGCCCTCTAAACCCTAGATTGCTGGAAACCCTAGATCCACCATAACCTGCTCCGGCTTAGGTGAAGCCCTGCAGGATCTTCCCTCTACTTCTGACACCACGCCGTCGTGGTGCCGAAATCGCGAGGGGAGAACTACAACCTCCGCTGCCTGCTGGAACAAGGGAGAGGAAGGTCTTCATCGAGTATCGAACGTGTGACCGACTGCGAAAGCGCTGTCGGAACGCAGCGCCGGAAGGATCGTCTACGCGATCTTGAGATCGGCAAGTGTACTACTACATCACCCATGATAATATGCTCTTGTTAACCGCTTTGGAATCTTCGAGGGTGAGTACTCTAACTGACTCGTTGCTACAATCTAGTAGATAGATCTTGGATTGTTTGTGTGCATGCGGTACAATTTTTTTGTTTTCCATGCTACGAACCCCTATAGTGGTATCAGAGCCCTGTCTATATGTAGATCTGTTGCACGAGTAGACCACAATGGTCATTGTGGGCGGTGGTGCTTTTATTATCAATTGCTTTTTGTGTACTTTGTATCTTGTGGTATGATGGGTGATACGTCCAATTTGCATCACCATTCTATAGCATAATTTGCCTCTATTCATTGATATATGGCTTATTATGAGGTATCACTTATGTCTTTTCCACTGTTTTTACGTGTTGGATGATTCTTGGAGGATGGACTGCCGGAGTCAGGTTTCTTATGGAAAAAGAGGTGTTTTTATGCAATTTCGCGAAGATCAGAAAAATACCAGAAAAATATGGGAAAATTATATTTTCCCAAAAGACCGAGGAAGCCAGAAGGAGAGGCTAAGAAGGGCCACAGGGGGCCCACACCCCCTAGGCGCGGGCCCACCTTGCCCCGTGCCTAGGGCAGGTGTGGCCCACCTTCCTGGCCTCCGACTCCGTCCTCTCGCCTATATCTTCCTCATGGAACCCTAATACCAGGGGAGCAACCACAGATAGATTTCCGCCGCCTCTGCGGGGCGGAAAACACCGAGAGAGAAAGATCTCTCCGACAGACAGATTTCTATTAGGGAAACTCCTTCCCGGAGAGGGGATATCGTCTCCATCAACACCGTCATCAAGCTAGGCTTCATCAGGATCATCATCAACATCATCCATACCATAATCTCCACCAGCACCATCATCACCACTCCGTCCTGCTGTAACAATTGTGTTGGATATTGCTTTAGTTCTTAGGGGAAACTTTCCCAGTGTTAATTACTATTGTAGTTGATGCATGTGAGTGGAACCATTGGATTATTGTTTATGTTCAGATTGTTATCCATCACCATATCATCTTTGATCATGATCCATATGATGTCTTGTGAGTAGTTCGTCTAGTTCTTGAGGACATGGGAGAAGTCATGTTGTTATTAGTGGATTTGTGTTGAGGTATTATTCAATGGTTTAGTATTTAAGTTGTGGTGCTATTATTCTAGTGGTGTCATGTGAATGTCGACTGCATGATACTTCACCATTTATGGGCCTAGGGTAATGCATTTTGTATTTGGCTACTAATTGTGGGGTTGCCAGAGTGACAGAAACCTGAACCCCCGTTAGGACACCTTTGCACAAGGGAGCGTAGGATCTCAGAGTTTAAGGTTGTGGTTAGGTTTATATCTTAATTACTTTCCTATAGTTACGGATGTTTGCAGAGGGTTTAATCACAAGTATGTATTAGTCCAAGTAAGGTCGGTACATTAGCATAGGTTCACCCGCACAACACTTACAACACCAAAGAAGAGTACTCAGCTATTTGAAGCGAAAGCACTTGACATAATTCCCATGTGTCCTTGAGAACGTTTGGTCCTTATAAATATTTCCACCGACTTGTCCTTTGCTTAGAAAGGATTGGGCCACTTGCTGCATTTGTTCTTTATTACTTGCACTTTGTTTTGTTGCTTTATCAGAAAACCACTAAAAATCTATTTGCTATGTATTTACAGAGATTTTCTGCTCCATACCACTAGTCAATACCTTCTTCTCCTCGTTGGGATCGACACTCCTATTTATAGAAAGTACTACGATACACCCCCTATACTTGTGGGTCATCAAGACTATTTTCTGGCGTCGTTGTCGGGGAGTGAAGCGCTGTTGAAGAGTGGAACTGGTAAAGGAAACTTCTACTGTGAGTATTCCTTTTGTTACTGCTTGTTACTTTGTTTCCAATATGGATAACCCACTTGGTTTTCTGTTTGGGAAAACTACTACCACTGCTAGGGTAGTAGATGAACCACCACCTGTTGAGATAGATCCTTTTAAGATACCTACAAGTATTGTTGATCGTGTTATGGATAATTATTATTTAGGGGATGGAACTGTCCATCCTGGTGATCACTTGCTTTTTATCCATGAATTATGCGGGTTGTTTAAGTGTGCGGGTATCACAACTGAACAAGTGAAGAAGAATTTACTCTCTATATCCTTGAAAGGGAGAGCTTGAGAATGGTATAAGCTGCTGAAGAATGGACAATCCATGGAATGGGAGGAAATGACATCTCTCTTTTATTCTAAATTCTATCCTCCCAGTGAGATTCATAAGGATATAAATATGATATATAACTTTTGGCCTCGTGATGGAGAGAGTACAGCTCAACCTTGGCAGAGATTGAAGTTACTAATGCTTAAATGTCCTATTCATGAACTCCCTAACAATATTATTATCAATAACTTTTATGCTAGGATTTCTCTTCATGATAAAGATTTACTAGATGCTTCTTGTGCTGGATCATTCACACGTATGAAATAAGAAGCTAAATGGGATATCCTAGAGCGTATTCAAGAGAACACTGAAGCTTGGGAGAATGACAAAGGAAGAAAGTCAGGTATAAACTATGATTATGAATGCAAAAGATCTTTTATGGGAACTGATGACTTCCGTGATATTAGCAATGAGTTTGTTCTTGATTCCCAAAGTATTGCCAATTATTTTAAGGCCTTTGCCTCTTACATTGAAATTCCCAAGAAGAAGTGGAATAAGTACCATGCTCCTTATAAAGATGTTGTTAATCATGTTCCTGTTAGAAGTGCTAAAGTTTGTACTACTAATCATATTGTGCCTGAACCTTATATTGAGAAAATACCTTTCCCAGCTAAGGTAAAGGAGTATTCTATGATTATTAGTGCAAATAACAAAGGTACAAAGAAAACTGTGGAGCCTGATGAGCAATTGAATATTAAACTTGTGATAGCTATTGTGAAAGATCTTGACGCTAGAAATATATAGGATGAGCACATTGTCTTCTATGAAGACGCTTCTAATATTATCTCTCATCCTAGCAAAGCTAGAAAAGTTATTGTTCCTGTGCTTTCAGTTAGAATTGGTAATCATTGCTATTATGGTTTATGTGATATTGGTGCTAGTTCTAGTGCTATTCCTTTTGAGCTTTACAGGGAAATTATGCATGAAATTGGTCCTTGTGAGCTTGAGGACATTGATGTGGTTATTCACCTTGCAAATAAGGAAACCATTTGCCCCATTGGTATTGTAAGAGATGTGGAGGTTCTCTATGGTAAAATTAAGTATCCCGTTGATTTTCTAGTGCTTATTTCTACAGCTAGGAAAACTTGTCCTATCATTTTTGGCAGACCTTTCTTGAACACTTGTGGAGCTATTATAGATTGTAAGAAGGAGAAAGTTTTAACTAAGTTTGATGGATATTCTCATGAGTTTAACTTTTCCAAATTTGCTAAAGCTCCTTGTGAAAATAGCTTGCCTAATGAAGATTTCAGGATGGAACAACTTGCTTCTATTGATCCGGTTTATGACCTTGGACCTCTTTTTGGTGACTGTAAGTATGCTTATTCTGATGATAAAGTTGTTTATTGTGAAAGTTATATTGTCAACTTTATTCAAAGTGCTACTGAAAGTTATTATGAGAGAGAGAAACATGGTTTTATGCATCTCAATAATGTTAAGTTTCCCCATTTTATGTTGAAAGCTTTGAAGTTGCATTTGTTTTATCTTCCTATGCTAGTGGCTTTTTGTTTCAACATTTCATTTTCTCATGATACCGCCATGCATAGGAAGTGGGTTAGACTCAAATGTGTTGGTTATTTGTTTCTTGATGCTCTTTTTCACTCCAGATTTATATCTCCTTTGTGAGCATCTTTGAAAGTTTCAAGCCTAACTTAAAGGCATTAAAGAAAAGTACTTGTTGGGAGATAACCCAAGAGTTTTATCGAGTCTTGGAAGTTATTACATCTGTAATAACCGCTCCTTATCCTTTTTGTTTTGGTTTTTTGTGTCAAGTTCAACTACTTTTGTGAAGTAGAGGAGTTGTGAAAAGTGGCTGTCCTGGGACAAATTTTTGTGCTGTATTGTAAAAAAATTGTGAGGGATCTCAGTACATTGGATGGAGCTGAATTTTTATGAGCTTGTTCTCCAAGTTGCTACCCAACTTTCGTTATTTATGCACTTTTTTATTTGAGAAACAGAAGGTTTTTTAAAAAATCAATCTTTACCTGCTGGTATGTTTTGACAGATTTCTGTTATCATTTGCATTTGCCTCTTATAGAAGCTTTTTTTTTATAGATTTCAGTTGAAGTGTGAACCTGAAGGTTTATTGTTTTTTCTTACACTAATTTTTCCATTGAAGTTTGTGTATTGCCTTATGAGGAAATGAAATTCCAGGAGAAGGAGAAAAGGAGTCTGCAGAGTTCGTCTTTGAATAGGTAAAAGTGGTGAAAACAAAAGGTTCGTAAAACCCCAATCTTTTTATATTTTTGTTATTTTTAATACATAAGGGAAGTTACGAGACAGAACATAGGAGGAAACGGAGGCCGGGGTGTCCAAACCCACCCCAGGCTGACCGCCTGGCTACCGAGGGGTGTGCCTTCCCGAGCTCAGACTCAAATCTCGTTCGTCAAAACCTTCCTTATGCTTTGAAACTTCGTAATATATAACCCCCGGTGTAACATCCCAGGATTAGCACCTAGAAATAAAGAGTACACAGGGTTGTGCATTACATTCATGCATAAGAAAATCCGGGGATTTTTCGCGCAAAACTACAAGAGGCTATAGAGGGATCGAGGTCTCCCTTGTTCTAATGGAAACACCAGGACAGGTGCTATGGAATTCGACGACCTCTATTGTACTTTTGCATTTTAGGGGAAGACAATTCAAATCTGAACATTTACTTGATAGATTTGAATATTAAAATAATTTGAAATAGAATTAGAATTGGAAATTAAATTATAATAAAATATAAGAGGTGAATTCTTATTTATGAATAAGATTCAGTATTCACAATTATTCAAATTAAAATTTAAAACACAAAGAGATAAGTGTTTCTCTTGCCATTGGATAAATGGGGTTTAGTTCATCTTAGATGGGGTTAGGAATTTGGACATGACCTTTGTTGAATTTATAATTTTGGGGAAAATAATTTGCATTCAAGCTTCAAATATGAGATCATACAATTCAAATATAACTTGAATTTAAATTTAAATCTTAAAGTATTATAGAATATTTCATAATCATAATACAAAATCGTATAAATAAATATAATATTTATTACATAAATGGAGTAACTCGAATAATTTTTATTACAAGAAGAAATATATATTACATTGTCTTTACAAATGAATGGAATAAAAATAAATAAAACAAGTAAACTTTATTGAAGGTAATACAATAATACAATGTCTTTAAATTATTCAAACATAATAGGAATTACAATAAGATGAAAAGGAAAACCTAAACTAAATCTGGTATCTTCTTTGTTTTATTTCCTGCAAAATAAAAGGTCAACAAAACATGCTAGAAATGAGGGGTTAGTATAATAAATTGCTCTCAGATATCAAAAGTGTAGTGCACTGTTTTGTCTCCTCATTGAGCTGAGTTATTTTTTTAGAAGGGGCAAGTTTCACCAAATGAATAGTATCTGTTCTTATCCAGAATATTTGCCTCAGGCTTATGCATCATAGGCAGGGGAAAGTTTCACCAAATTAGTAAAAGTATAAAAGTCAAAACAGTAATACCAACAAAAATATCTATCTTGACTTGATCTGATCCATGAGTCACAGCAAGCAAGCTGCTCACACATCTTCATGATGTTGTGCTATCAACACAGCAACAAACCCAGGAAGTAGACAAGAAGGAGGCAACTCTTGTGCACAAAGGGGAGTGAACCAGCCGTAGCTAGCACATTATTCTCATCTTCCAAGTGACACGACATCACATATAAATCTAGCTTTGGGTCTCAGATAAATAAACCAACCACACCACTAGCCAGATTTCATCTCCACACCCCAACTCTGGTTGCTCCCTAAAAGCCATCCAAGAGCTAGGACAAGAAGAAAATCAGGACAGGATAATAAGCTAGCTCAAGAGGAGGAGGAGCAGGCCAGTAGCTAGGAAGAAGGAAGGATCCATAACATACCAAGGTGGAGCAGTTCAAGCCCAAGAGCAAGAAGATCTAGCTGATCAAGAGTAGACAAAATCCCAGCACAAATCATTTTTTGACTCTACAGTAGCAGGTATAAATCATCAGAAATATCCATTCATGTGATCAATCATAGCATCTGTTCTTATATGAAAAGATTTTTAAAAGGGGGAAAGCTCTCAGTCTTGCATAGAAATGCTATGCAAGGCTCATCATAGAGCTTTGGAGCACTCAAGAATCTGTTCTTATTTAAATCTTGTGCCTCAGCCTTTGCATCATAGGCTAGAACTGGTTACACACATAAATCATCTAGAACAAATGACCTTTGACTAGTTACATTATTCAAAGTAGTAGCAAATCATATTCATTATGGTCATGCTATTGTGCACCCATTTATAAGGTTCCACAGTAGCAATCTCATAACTAATAAGGCCACTATAATTAACTAAATCATCTTATCCTCAAAAGATAGATTTTAAGCTTATCTGCGAGCAAGTACAAATATCACATAAATCATCTTCCTAGACAAATAGTTTAGGAATCATTGATAAGGTCACCTTATTTACATAAGCTCACATGTGCCTACAGCCTCAGTCTATGCATCTTTGGCCTGGGAAATATTCCAGTCAGCTATAACACAACAGCAAGCCATGTTACCCAGCTGCTGTTGTGCACACTCCAGGTAGAGGCACCACAACAACAACCAGTGCATTAGATGTTACTAGTGCCAGACACTATACCCATTTTATTATGCAGCAGAGATCAATTAAATGAATCTAATCATCTTCCTAGCCACCAATCTAGAAATCATTTCATCTCTACAATCATTTTACCTAGCTTATGATCAGCTAAGGATAACCATCTTAGTATGTGTTTGACTCAAGATAAAACCTTAGCCTTTGCACCATTTGCTAGCCAAGTAAGTGAGCAAGATATGTTTTTGATCAATTTATGAGAGTAGGGTGCTATAGTAATATACATTTGATAGACAACAATTAAATCCATCCAGAATCTATTTGTAAATCACACCAGTACATCACAGCCAATAGAAAATCCTTAATAAAACATATACACCAACTTGGACCATAGCCCATGTATTTAGGTGATCAAGTGATCTGCAAGAAACATCCCATGTCAAGAATAAATAAACCTTCCTCCAACTGAAGCTCATTGCAGCACATAGCCACAAATTTTCTACTCTGTTAACAAGTGATCCCATACCACTGGTTTTGAACAACATTCAACAGGTGATACTAAGCAGAGAGAGATAAACAAAGGGAGGAGTAGATGTGAGACAGAGGGAGTGTACCTGGCGCCCGAGAAGCATTCACCACGGCGTGGCGGGGCAGTGCCCGCGCGGCCATAGTGATACTAACCCGAGGAAGTCTTCAAAACCATCAACATCACCACGGCCACCGTAGTTTCGACACCGGGGTTGCACCTACTGCCGTCCCACCGGCATCGGACTAGAAGAGAATGAAACCAACTTCACCACCATCATATCACCACCAACACCGCACCAAACCACCCCGAATCACCATTAGAACATCACAAAAATACAGTAAAGTAAGGCACTGGAACCCTAGACGCACACAAGATGGGTGGGGCGAGCTCGAGGGGGGCTTTAAGAACAAATCCAATTGGAGAGCTAGGTCGGCCTGAGGAAGGAGAAGCCCCGGCGACCATCAGCGGCAACCACAATGGCCTACCTCGCCGGAATTGGGCGGGCGACGGCGTCGGCGTCGCCAGCAGCTAGAAGGGGAGGTGAGTGCGTGAGGTGTACGAGGGTGTGGATGGGGGAGACAGGTCGGGGTGGGGTTTGACCCTAAGCCAGATGGGCCAGATTGGGTCCAAATGGGCCCATTGGTAAACCTGGCCAAATTCCAAAGAAAAATAAATAAGAAAATAAAATATTTATCAAATCACTAAATGACCAAACTACCCTTGAACATAAATTATACGCTAGAAAAAATATAGAAAAATCCTAAAAATATATTTAATGTATCAAAATTATCACAAAAATAATATCCACCTAAGAAAAATACAACTTTACTTATTTAAGATAATAAAATGCAAATAAAGATTAAACACTATTAAATATTAAGTAAAAATTCATAAAATAAGAAAAACTCCTAAAATTTAATAAAAATCATTTTTGTGTATAAAAATAACTTTACTATTTTATAAAAATACTATCTTAGATTTTTACAAATAGAATATAAATCAAATAATTAAAGACACTTAATTCTTTGATGACTTTTATAAAAATAAAGATAATAATTAAAAATAAATTAAATTCATTTTTAAGATCTTGAATAAATATATTACACTAGAAAAATATTAAATATACTATTAGGAAAGTCTTTAATATTTTAAATAATAAAGCCTTACCTAATACCTATTTTTTGAATTCTTTAAAACAATTCTTAAGTAAGAAATAATTACACTTCCTATAAAACCTTAAGTAATTATTGTCTTGGTACTAATTCCAAACCCATCACTGGAATTCATAATCAAACTTAAGTATAACTTTTAACTTTAAAATATTCTTTTAAAAATCTTATTAAGAATCCTTTTAAATAAACATTGGGTATCTCCCATTTATATAATATGGTGAATAATCATTATATCTTAACCACTACTAACATAACTTTAAATTCTAACAAAGTACTAAGACCATCTAATTATGATTCCATTAAATAAATACATATTCCTTTCATAATAGCCAAACAAATTTAATCCAATCATTCACTTAAATATAAAGTGAATAATTCCACACTTTAAATATACCTATCATAAATCTAAAACTTGGGAAGAATTAAAATATATTACATTTTAAGTTTACTTAACCTTTTAAAGTTAACTTTAGTCTCAAAAGCTTATAAACATCATGTCTAATAAACTACTTATGTTTTTATAGTTAACTTTGGTCTATTTCAATCAAGACATAATGCATCTCAAGTCCAGACTATTCAAGCAAACATAGACAACACCAATCACATTATTTCCATCATATTCTAAAAGCTATCAGGGTTGTTCAAACCTTAAGAAGGAAATCTTTTCTTCAAATATTATTCTTTTTGCCACTTCAAACAATAATCCCATAATAAATTCTTCAACTCTTAACAATTAAAACCAAGGACTTTTATATTAGTCACCAAATAACAATTAATCGTAATCACATTACTTTATACTTTATCTGTATATTTAAAATTGTTATCACTTAAGTTCCTTATAAATGACATTACTTATAAAGTAAAATTTGAAGATAAACCAGCTCTTAAAAGAATCACCTAGATTCACTTCACTCAAAACATTGGGGATTCACTTTGGGAGTTTTACAAAATGCATATCATTACTTATGCATAACTGCATCTTGCTTCTTTAAACATTAGTCCTTACCAGACAAATGATGCTGATTTCAGATATTGGATCTTATATTGTTCTGAAGACCGTGAATGCGTAATCTTGCAATCACAAAAGGCAAGTTCACACTTGCTCATGTCCTTTTATTATTTTCTGTAAAGTATTTTACAAATCCAGTGTTGTCATCACATGCATTTGAAAAAGGTCAGAAAACACTATTTTCATAATAATGTGATTATAGGTTATTTACCATGAGGTAATAACCTACTATAACAGTTCTAGTGGTAAAGGAACATATTACCTAGAACTTAATAACCAATGTCGCCAGTGATTCTTGCACCGTATATTACGCGTTGACCATGAGATTTGGAATGGGACGGAGAAGTCACCGTATATTAAGCTATCAGGATTTGGAATGTCGCCAGTGTACACCAAGGAGGCATGTGGGGTCACGAACGGGGCAGTGATTGGCTTGGATCATCTTTTGGGCCCCACATCATGGAATTGTGGACGGGAATAAGCTGCCCGGTTGTGCAACAAAGAGTTGATATCTCATGGGTAAAGTAACGCACCTCTGCAGAAGGTAAGAAATGTAACGTGTTACTCCCTGTTCCGGGAAGGAGATGCGAACGCGGCGGGAAAGGAACCCCATGAAGGTTCTGGTAAACCCGTGAAGGCTGACGGACATAGATTTTCGGAATAAAAGCAACCTTTGAAGAAATGTTTACAAAAACTTGCATTGCCTACGACCTACGGTCTGTGGTTGTAGCTATAGTGCATCAAACACTCATTTTCTAGTGAACTTGCTGAGTATGCTCGTACGCAACGTATCTTCTTAACCCTTGCTAGGTTCTAAAGCTAGTATAGACGATGTCTACATCAAGTTATTCTCTAGGAATCATCATTAAAAGCTAAAGTTCTTCAATGAAGTCAAGGAAGTCAACATATACATCACCTCAAGTGAAGACAAAGTTGCGGATTAGATAAGAATAGAATCTCTAGCCATATAACCTACTTCTGTAGAGTACTACAATAGCAGCAATACAAGCCAAATAGTTAGATGCTAATTTTATTAGCATAATAGTTATGAGTTGTTTATTTTTGATTCTTCTTTGTAAGAAGTTTCTTTCTCTCTCTTTCACCTAGAGTGTTCTCTGGATCTTGTATAAAGAGTTGAGTTGTAACCTATAGTCATGTCTTGGACCTGATGTGTTTCTGTTGTACTACTCTGAGGGATGTAATACTAGTGAACTGTGTTTCATTGGTGTTATGTCAACGACTATAGTGTACTACATCATGCAATGGTATGATGGGTCACCGCACCCGGATCCCCCGAGGTTCCTGCATCGTGTTCTCTTCGTGTCTTCGTTTTGATCTGTTTCTGCCAGGAAAACATCTCAAGTTTAGAGCACCATGGTCTTCGCCAACGACAAAGGCAAGAAGCCCGTGGAGGAGATTTTGGTAGGTTACGAAGGAGACATGGAGGAGGACAAGCAACCGGACACCCGCACTACCGTCGCAAGCATTGGAGTGGTGGCAAAACCTATCAAGCTTAAGAGGACAACACGGATGTCTACAGGAGGGAAATATCGACGTCATACCCTCTCTCCACGGTCACCTCCTCCAAGTACCAACAAACCCTTCCATACTCTTATACATGACCGCCAATATCAACATGAGCCCAAAGGGAACTTGCCCTCGATGTGGGATATGCCTCGTTCTAACCATGCAGGGGAGGAGCACACTAAGAAGGAAGAGTGGGGAAAGAATAGAAAGGACTGGAACTCTCGGTCCGATATGATCATGAACCGCATTGAGCAAAACTCGGAGTTGATCCATACTCTAACCTTTGAGATTGAGGAGTTGAGGAAGCTTATTGAGGAGCTTATAAGGAGAAAACCACCACCACCGAAGGAGTAATTCATCATCAGGTTTGGCATCCCCTTGGCTTGTTCCAAGATTGGGGGGAGTGCCGCGGTATCACAACCATTATCTTTCATCTTTTACCTTTTTAGTGGATTCGTATCTTTGGTAGAGAAGTTATCCTATAGTTTGGTTTGCATGTGGAAGTATCTCTCCTTTAGTTCATTATCTATGTATCCCTTGGTGTGAGTGCCTTTATTGGAATATTAATGAGAAGTTTCATCTTTTACTTTTTGCACCTCTTATTTTAGTTTGCAATCTCTATTATATGATGGATCTTGTTGATCAGTATTGGCATCACTTTGGGAGTATCAAGTGGATCTAAATTGGTTCTGGCAAGCCGAGTTCTGGTCAGTACTTTTTGAGGTTTGAAAGAAAAAGAGAAAAAGCTTACAGGTATTTTGTATCAATTATTTTCTTTCTTGTTGGATCATAAGCTTAGTATTATTTATTTAAGATATTTTGTGACTTCAAGGAAGATTGCATGTTTGGGTTTATTACTTGTATGTTTGCTTGTTTCTTTCAACTCTCTTGCTTGCTACCCAGCCTTGCTAGCCAAAAACCTGTTTTGAGAAGGCGTACTTCTCATGTTTCCAATCCCTTTGAACCAAAACCTTTGAAACTTGTGTCCACCATATCTACCTAGTAGCTTTTTGCTATTCCAAGCAAATTCTCAAGCTTCATCTATCTTTTGAATTAAAAAGTATTTTGTTATGTGAAAACTAGTTAGTAAAGCTCTCACGAACTTGATGGCACACCTTATTTTCTTGCCCCTAATAGACTTGAACCATTGTGCCATCGAAGTTGTATATGCTTGCATCTATACATTGGAATTAGCAGAACTGTGTTGTCACGGGGAACTCTTTCAACATTTCACATGTACTCTGTACATAGTTGATATCGTGATCTTTTGTCTGTGGATGTCAATGGTGTGAAATAAAGAGGGAACTTGTAAGTCCATGGAGTCTGTATTTTGTGTTAGAGAAACGCCTGGGCCGCTAGCCTAAGCCATGCCTAATCATGGTGGAAACTTGCAGCATCACCATAGTGAGCTATCTATGAAGCATCCTCAATAAAAAGCTATGCACTTGGTAAATAAAAAGATCGTTGAGATGCTCATTGTCTGCTTGCCTTGTCATTTTGGTTTATTGGAAAGCTCCTGTACCATGTGCAAGGGGTACCCCGTTGGTGGTTCTCTATGATACACAAATACTTACAATGACAAGAAATTACCTGGGCCCAAAGTTGAGTAGCATGAGGAGTGGCCCTCATATTCAAGGGACACGAGATTGCCAACTTATATTTCGTCAAGCATATACTCCATCTTTGTGCACTTTAACCTTAATCATCTCAAGATGCCTATGATAGGGGCAATGAGGGCTCAAAGCTAGTGAGTACCATAATCTTTTGGAAGCTCTTTATGACTTGTAATCCCTGCTACCCTCTATAAAGGGACCTTTCTCATATTTACCAGTTTGAGTCAGTAAACCTACTTCCTCTCTATCCTCAGCAAGAATTTGAGTTGGTGTGTTTCAAGCATTCATATGGTGATTTATTCAATCATTTTCTTTATCTTCCTTGTTTGCACAAGACTCTTATCTATTGATTATTATTTTGAAAGCCTTCACTTGTGAAAAACCTTTTTGAGCAAAGAGTGCTCCTGTTATAAAACTTCTACAAAAAGCTTGTTGTGAAACTGTTTGCCAGTTGTTCTCTAACCAGGAACAAGAGTTTGCCAATTCCAATTATGATTTATCTTTATGCATCTCTATTGTGACTGTAGTACTTGGTTGCAAGATAAGTTATATAATGGTGAGTTGCTTTCTTCTATGAGTTGTGAAATGGTAAGTGTGATGCTTCTTGTTCATATTCTTTTATCGACACTTCACTCCATAAACCTATGGACATGTTTACTGAGCTCAGTTTTTGCTTGGGGACAAGCGAAGGTATAAGCTTGGGGGAGTTGATACGCCCAATTTGCATCACCATTCTATATCATAATCTACCTCTATTCATTAATATTTGTCTTATTATGAGGTATTGCTTATGTCTTTTCCACTGTTTATGCATGTTGGATGATTCTTGGAGGATGGACTGCCGGAGTATGGATTCTGATGGAAAAGAGGGCGTTTTGATGCAATTTCGCGAAGATCGGAAAAATACCAGAAAAATATGGGAAAATATTATTTTTCCAAAAGATTGAGGAAGCGAGAAGGAGGGACGAAGAGGGGCCACAGGGGGCCTTGTTAGGTTCCCAACATTTAATAAGGTAGAGATCCCTGTGTTTATAATGCTAGTCCCTGGATCAATAGCTAGCATCCACAGTTAAGATGTAATATCAAGAAACAAAGGTCATAATACAACTTTATAACCAGGAATAAAATAATTTATTACATCTTACATAGCTCATTTGGCTATCTCATTACAATGCAGCAGAATATAACAATAGCATGGGGTCCTTCATCTTCAAAATGCCACAGGCAGACATGTTGGTTGTAGACTTGTAATCCTAATCAATAAACTTATCTAACATCAAACAAACCTGCAACATAATAAGTTACATCCACAAGGGTCAATACATTTGAATTGTATTGGCAAGTGATACTATGGTAGTATAGTGGAGTCTATCATCTATATGCATTTGGCCAAGTGGAGCTTAGGCTTGCTTTGCTCAAAATAGATTTTCCTTATCATTTGAAAAACACTAAGTTTTTGTTTGTCAAAAATCACCCAAGGCATCTCCCAATAGAAATTGGTGATCCTTTCAATCCTTGTTCAACCACAAGTTTTTAACTTAGAAATTGGGATGAGGAGATTCTTGATAGCTTCCATGTCTTGATGCTCAAATTTTCCTTTGCCAGGGACATGGCTAAGTACTTAGATGTTTCACTCTGCAGAGGTTGTGCACTTTCCCCACAAGACTTGGTTTCACCAAGACAAGATCTTTCAGAAGCCTTCCCTTAGACCAAATGGACGCGTTCCAACCTATCATCCCACTACCACCAACTGTCCAAATGGCTAAGTTCTAGCAACCTATGTGATCCAGGCAGAGCCCATATTGCCAAGTGGCTGCACTAGAAGCTTCTTAACATTTGGCATCTCAAATCTCTTTGTTCCTGGGTGGCATTCCACAAGTGTGATACACAAGGTTCACCAGTCCCCTGGCCTTGTGTAACCACTCAACACAAACCATTCCTTCTATTCCACCCAGGTGATTCATTCACTTAGTTGTTTTATTAAAACAAAACACAAGTCCTTTACTTGGAAATATTTCATAGTATGAATATATATTCTACCCTTGTTTTCTACTAGCTAAGCTAAGCATGATAGTAGTAGGAATCTTAACTTAGGAAATTTCTACTAAGGTTTCATCTACTAGGATTTCCCATGGCATAGTTTATACTTAGCAAAAATTCCATGCAAGTCCTACTTAGAAATATCACTAATGCATAGTGAAAATAATGGGACAAAAGTATGAAGCATCACTTGCCTTTTTGGTAGAGAATATAGGTTCACTCCTTGATCTTGCAATTTTCACACACCTCAATCACTACAATTCAATCAAGCAAACAATATTTCAATCTACCATTCAAGCAACATCACATAAAATGTTAGAAACAAAACAATGCATGCAAGCATGCCAAACTTTGTTTTATTTACAAAAGTGGTTTATAATAGGTTATAACCATTCTAAAACACTTACTGGTCATTTTATAAAGTGGCAAAATTATTTGCAAAAGGTTTCACTTCATAAACCATTTTTAAACCAAGTCATTATTTTATGTGGTTGAAAATGTCTTTAGCAAAGTAATAATTTTTATAGGGTTCACCAAATACATTTTAAAATCATAAAACTTGGTGTTTGGGGTCATAGAGTTTATTCCAAAACATTTTCCAAAGATTTTCTCCCAAAAGCATTTTTAATAAATAAACATTATTTTTATTTGACTAGAAATGGTTTAAATCAAATATTCATTCTTTTGCTTCACCAAATACATTTTTGAAACCACCAATTCATTCTTAGGGTCAGTAGGTTCAAAACAAACCATTTTCCAAAGATTTTATCCCCAAAATCATTTTAGAACAATTTTTATATTCTAAACATGCATACACAAGTTTCTGCAAAAACAATCAATTTAACAGAAGCATTTTACTAAACAAAGTGCATGGTCAGAAAGTACTTGTCTTGCTGATTCTATTGATATAAAATTTGCAAAATTTGGACGTGTGGTTTGAAAGTTATGAATTTTACAAAATGGAACATCAAATAGATCAATTCTGTTTTAAATCAAACCAGCAGGGACACGTGTCTTGATTCTATTCGCTGGTACCGGTTTATCTGGATCACGCTCTCTGGTGCGTTGGATCTAAGTTAGATCGAGCGGTGTAGATCAAGCGTAACAGTTCAGTTTAAGTGATCTATCGTATCCCTACGATCTTCATCTAACGGCTATCAACACAACGACTAGGAACTGGCGGTCTTTGAGCGATGGCGGCGATGCGGCTGGCTAGCGGCGGTGAAATAGGAAGCAAGGGGACAAGGGGAATGGCTCACCAGATTCGCCTTGACGCACTGATGCTCAACGTGGCCTTCGTTAGTCAAGGGGCGCACGAGTGTAGTCGGAATTCCTCGCCGGAGATGCTCCTGGCGTCAGCACGTTCGGGAGTCATCGGAGGCGAGGCTACGGGTAACCCTATGGCAAGTGGAAGGTACGGTTAGACGCGCACGATACCAGGGAACATGCGAGCATCAATGATAAGCACCGGGGCGGTCCGAGCTTACCAGAGAACCTTGCCGGAGGAAATGGCAGACGGCGGTGGAGCTTGAGGTCGTCGTTGTCGAGGTTCTGGGGAGCGCGAGGACGAGTTGATGCCACTAGGAGGTGCGCCAGGGCCTGGGGTTCACGTTTTTGTGCTCGAGGAGGCGAGCGGCGGAGGAGGCGGGCCGGAATCGCTGATGGAGCTCGCCGGAGCAGAGGGCGGTGCAGGGGGAAATTGTGCAGCCTGGGGGCGGGCTAGGGTGGGGAACTGAGGGGGGAATGGAGAGGAGGAAGAGGCGGTTAAGAAGGCATGGTCGCAGGGGGAATTCACTGGGCCATTTACGCGTATTGATTCGAGCAATCAACGGCAGAAAATGCCAGGCGAGTTCATCGCGGGGAGGAAGATGATGACGTGGTCGCTGGGCCCGTTTGACAGCAAGTGAGAGAGAGTGGGGGTGGGGTCCATCTGTCGGTGTCTCTGCGGGTGCAAGGGTGAGTGGAAAAATGTTTCGGCAGAGGGGGTGTAGGTGGGCTGCGAGTTGGGCTTAGTGGGCCTGCTGACTGGGTCGAGTCTTTTACTTTTTTTTGTTCTGATTGTTTTTCCTTTTTCCTTTTCTTTTATTCTGTTTTGATTTTGTTTAATTATTTCAAACATCCATTTGAATTCAAACCTCAACCAAAATTTGTGTAGGTTTAAATATTGTTTAGTAATATAATCTGAAGTCAATTTTGGAATAAAATTTTATTCTTTTTAGGGTCTTTTAATTATTTAATTAGTCCCTTGTTTTAAATCAAAATAAGATTTAATAATATTTTCAAACACCATTTGATTTTCTAAAACCTTCCAATTCTTTTCAGTAGGTTTTTATTTGATTATTTGGGTGTCAAATAATTCATCTTGAATTATTTGGAAAGTATTTATTACGATTCATACTCATTTGAATTGGGTATTTGTTTTAATTCCAATGGAATTTAATATAGTTTTAATTCCCTAAATTTTATTTGGAAGTTTTCTTTGATCTTATTTAGGTCAATTGATTCACTTTTATTCCACTTGGGTAAATTCCAAAATACTATTTCTCATGAATTATATAATTATTCTTATTAGAGATTTGTCTTTATTAAAATAGGGATAGAATGGTTAATGCCATTTTATTTTTATTTTGGAAATTCTTTATCCTTTTTTTTTATTTGTATTTTGGATTATATCTTATTCCAGTTGCTTATGGTCTTTGCCAAGATTTAATTTGGTCTTTAAATATTACTTATTTAATATTTCTTTCTTCATCTTATAAAATCCATATCTTTTTATTTAGAGATCCAAACTTGGTGATTCCAATTTGTAAAATCTTATTGATATTTATTTATCCTTTTAAATACATTTAGGATTATTTGCTCACCATTTGGTATGGTTTTTAGATAAGTGTTTTATTAGCTTTGGTAATTACTTTTCCTTATCTTATTAAATTCATAAGATTTTATCTATGTCTCCAAATTGAATGAAAACAATTTATATGGTTTTATGATATTTCTATTTGTCTTTCTTGATCATTTGTAAATGTTTGTTGACAAGTTTTTATATGGATCAAATCCATAGGCTTGGAGATAATTTGGAAATGTTTTTCTTCCACTAGGGTTTTAGGGTTTGGATTTATTTTCCATGTGTTTAAATTTCCAGATGCTTTTATGATGAATGCATTTCTCTTGATTTGGATTTTGTTGTATTCAAACTTTAATTAAAGTTTGTTCCAGATGGGATTTTAAGTTTCCATTTAGAAACAAAAGTTTCTTTTCACCCTGAATTTCAACATTTAATTTTTTTTTTCACATAACAAGATTTGGAAAATCTTGGGATGTGACAGGCTACCACCGTTAAAATAAATCGCGTCCCGATATTTGGGGAGGCTAGGGTTACAAGTTGGCTCAAAGCATCTAGGGTACTACCACCCTTAAAAAATTTCCAACTAAATTACATCTTGGTTTGCTTGGGATCTTGTTGAAATCTCTCTGGGCAAACATCTGCATAGTGTCCTTTGTTTCCACACTTAAAACATGTGAAAAGGCTGAGATCCTTCATAGGCTTTATCTTGTGCTTCCTCTTTTCTGGACAGTTGCTTGCATAATGTCCTTGGTTACCACAATTGTAACATGTGATAAGATTGAGTTCATCACGTATCTTCTATGGACAAGTTGACACATAATGGCCTAGCTCTTTGCAGTTGTTGCACCACACTTGGTTAATCTCCTTATACTTGTTCTTCTTGGGTTTCTCCAAAGCTAGGAGTGCTTCTAGTTCATGTTCTTCATATGTTATCTCAAAGGTAGGAATGTTTCCTGGTCTCCTTGACCTTTTCTTATTCCTTGGATAATACATATGTCTCCTCTTTGTTCCTTTAAATTAATTCATATTGCATGGAGGAGCAAGCTGAGATTTTCCTTTGTCTTCATCTTTCTTGGTAGAATTGGCTCTCTCATGGTAGTCTGCAATCAGTTTTTGCACTCCACCTTGTTTCCTTTGTTGAACTATGGAATAGATGGGGCATTGGATAGGGACATGATTATTTCCTTCACATAAGTAACAAGTAGCTTGGGTTGTGGGGCATTGATTAGCTAGATGTTTCTCTTCACAATTGGGGCATTGTTCTTCATGCTCTTTGGAAGTTGATCCTTGTCTCCACAAATATTGCAAGCTTGGGTTCCTTCTAGAATATCATCATTGTCATCCTTGTTGTCACATGCTCATTGGGAAGAGTTGTTTCCCATGTTGATTATTTGATCTGTCACCTTATGCAACAATTGGGTTTGGGTTTCCAAAAACCTTTGCATGGTTGGATCTACCTCACTGGTGTTGGCTATAAATTGAGCTGTCACTTGGTTCAACTGGGTTTGGGTTACTATGAGTTCTCTCATGTTGTCCTCTTGGTTGTTGTTGTTGTTGTCACCATCCTTGATGTTGGAGTTTCTTGGATAAGTCATCTTTTTGGGTTGGATTGGGATTAGAATAGGAAAAAGATTTCTAAGGGTAAAATTTCTAATCACACACATCACAATTCACTCAAGCAATGTGCAAGCAATCACAAACAAGCATTCCACTCAAACAACAAGTTTCAAGCATATTTTTAGGCAACCAAAAATATTTTTGTTACACCACATAAGTTGGTGTGTTTGATCTATACTTAATATGGTGGTCCATCTATATGGTTCACTTGAAATCTTTCCTTCCTTCTTAGTTGATTCTTCTTGCATGAGATCATGGTTTCTTTGGAAAAATTCTTGGTCACAAAACTTTAAAGTGATCATGGTTCCTTCTAAGTTGTATTTCCTTAGTCTTCAAGTCTTGAGAAACATTTCTTGTCTCACTTTTAGTCCTTAGTGATATCCATGGTTGAGGTCTTTGTTGGGAATGAGGTTGAAATCACTTGAAGATGTTGAAGTCATTAGAGTTGATGAATTCCTTTGCACATGGTGAAGTCTTTGGCCATGGAGAAGGCTTTATCCATAAAGTTGAAATAGAAGAGATGTAGAGTCAAAACCAAAAATGGTTGAGGAAAGAGTTTACAAGATTGTTTGTAAGTAAGTTTTGGAACAAATACAACTCCTATTTTTCTAAGGGGTTTTGTCCAATCCTAGGTTTACAAATCCTACATGCAACACAATGCTCTGATACCATCTGTTAGGTTCCCAACCTTTAATAAGGTAGAGATCCCTGTGTTTACAATGCTAGTCCCTGGATCAATATCTAGCATCCACAGTTAAGATGTAATATCAAGAAACAAAGGTCATAATACAACTTTATAACCAGGAATAAAATAATTTATTACATCTTACCTAGCTCATTTGGCTATCTCATTACAATGCAGCAGAATATAACAATAGCATGGGGTCCTTCATCTTCAAAGTGCCACAGGCAGACATGTTGGTTGTAGACTTGTAATCCTAATCAATAAACTTATCTAACATCAAACAAACCTGCAACATAATAAGTTACATCCACAAGGGTTAATACATTTGAATTGTATTGGCAAGTGATACTATGGTAGTATAGTGGAGTCTATCATCTATATGCATTTGGCCAAGTGTAGCTTAGGCTTGCTTTGCTCAAAATAGATTTTCCTTATCATTTGAAAAACACTAAGTTTTTGTTTGTCAAAAATCACCCAAGGCATCTCCCAATAAAAATTGGTGATCCTTTCAACCCTTGTTCAACCACAAGTTTTTAACTTAGAAATTGGGATGAGGAGATTCTTGATAGCTTCCATGTATTGATGCTCAAATTGTCCTTTGCCAGGGACATGGCTAAGTACTTAGATTTTTCACTCTGAAGAGGTTGTGCACTTTCCCCACAAGACTTGGTTTCACCAAGACAAGATCTTTCAAAAGCCTTCCCTTAGACCAAATGGACGCGTTCCAACCTATCATCCCACTACCACCAACTGTCCAAATGGCTAAGTTCTAGCAACCTGTGTGATCCAGGCAGAGCCCATATTGCCAAGTGGCTGCACTAGAAGCTTCTTAACATTTGGCATCTCAAATATCTTTGTTCCTGGGTGGCATTCCACAAGTGTGATACACAAGGTTCACCAGTCCCCTGGTCTTGTGTAACCACTCAACACAAACCATTCCTTCCATTCCACCCAGGTGATTCATTCACTTAGTTGTTTTATTAAAACAAAACACAGGTCCTTTACTTGGAAATATTTCATAGTATTAATATATATTCCACCCTTGTTTTCTACTAGCTAAGCTAAGCATGATAGTAGTAGGAATCTTAACTTAGGAAATTTCTACTAAGGTTTCATCTACTAGGATTTCCCATGGCATAGTTTATACTTAGCAAAAATTCCATGCAAGTCCTACTTAGAAATATCACTAATGCATAGTGAAAATAATGGGACAAAAGTATGAAGCATCACTTGCCATTTTGGTAGAGAATATAGGTTCACTCCTTGATCTTGCAATTTTGACACACCTCAATCACTACAATTCAATCAAGCAAACAATATTTCAATCTACCATTCAAGCAACATCACATAAAATGTTAGAAACAAAACAATGCATGCAAGCATGCCAAACTTTGTTTTATTTACAAAAGTGGTTTATAATAGGTTATAAACATTCTAAAACACTTATTTGTCATTTTATAAAGTGGCAAAATCATTTGCAAAAGGTTTCACTTCATAAACCATTTTTAAACCAAGTCATTATTTTATGTGGTTGAAAATGTCTTTAGCAAAGTAATAATTTTTATAGGGTTCACCAAAGACATTTTCAAATCATAAAACTTGGTGTTTGGGGTCAGAGAGTTTATTCCAAAACATTTTCCAAAGATTTTCTCCCAAAAGCATTTTTAATAAATAAACATTATTTTTATTTGACTAGAAATGGTTTAAATCAAAGATTCATTATTTTGCTTCACCAAATACATTTTTGAAACCACCAATTGATTCTTAGGGTCAGTAGGTTCAAAACAAACCATTTTCCAAAGATATTATCCCCAAAATCATTTTAGAACAATTTTTATATTCTAAACATGCATACACAAGTTTCTGCAAAAACAATCAATTTAACAGAAGCATTTTACTAAACAAAGTGCATGGTCAGAAAGTACTTGTCTTGCTTATTCTATTGATATAAAATTTGCAAAATTTGGATGTGTGGTTTGAAAGTTATGAATTTTACAAAATGGAACATCAAATAGATCAATTCTGTTTTAAATCAAACCAGCAGGGACACATGTCTTGATTCTATTCGCTGGTACCGGTTCGTCTGGATCACGCTCTCTGGTGCGTTGGATCTAAGTTAGATCGAGCGGTGTAGATCAAGCGTAACGGTTCAGTTTAAGTGATCTATCGTATCCCTACGATCTTCATCTAACGGCTATCAACACAATGACCAGGAACTGGCGGTGCTGAGCGACGGTGAGCGTCGGCGATGCTCGGCTAGCAGCGGAGCCGGCGAAATAGGAAGCAAGGGGACAAGGGGAATGGCTCACCAGATTCGCCTTGACGCACTGATGCTCAACGTGGCCTTCGTCAGTCAAGGGGCGCACGAGTGTAGTCGGAATTCCTCGCCGGAGATGCTCCTGGCGTCAGCACGTTCGGGAGTCGTCGGAGGCGAGGCTACGGGTCACCCTACGGCAAGTGGAAGGTACGGTTATACGCGCACGATACCAGGGAACATGCGAGCATCAATGATAAGCACTGGGGCGGTCCGAGCTTACCAGAGAACCTTGCCGGAGGAAATGGCAGACGGCGGTGGAGCTTGAGGTCGTCGTTGTCGAGGTTCTGGGGCGCGCGGGGACGAGTTGATGCCACTGGTAGGTGCGCCATGGCCTGGGGGTCACGTTCGTGTGCTTGAGGAGGCGAGGGGCAGAGGAGGCTGGCCGGAATCGCTGATGGAGCTCGCCGGAGCAGAGGGCGGTGCAGGGGGAAATTGTGCAGCCTGGGGGCGCGCTAGGGTGGCGAACTAAGGGGGAAATGGAGAGGAGGGAGAGGCGGTTAAGAAGGCGTGGTCGCAGGGGGAATTCACTGGGCCATTTACGCGTATTGATTCGAGCAATCAACGGCAGAAACTGCCAGGCGAGTTCATCGCGGGGAGGAAGACGATGACGTGGTCGCAGGGCCCATTTGACAGCGAGTGAGAGAGAGTGGGGGTGGGGTCCATCTGTCGGTGTCTCTGCGGGTGCAAGGGTGAGTGGAAAAATGTTTCGGCAGAGGGGGTGTAGGTGGGCTGTGAGTTGGGCTTAGTGGGCCTGCTGACTGGGTCGAGTCTTTTACTTTTTTTTGTTCTGACTGTTTTTCCTTTTTCCTTTTCTTTTATTCTGTTTTGATTTTGTTTAATTATTTCAAACATCCATTTGAATTCAAACCTCAACCAAAATTTGTGTAGGTTTAAATATTGTTTATTAATATAATCTGAAGTCAATTTTGGAATAAAATTTTATTCTTTTTAGGGTCTTTTAATTATTTAATTAGGCCCTTGTTTTAAATCAAAATAAGATTTAATAATATTTTCAAACACCATTTGATTTTCCAAAACCTTCCAATTATTTTCAGTAGGTTTTTATTTGATTATTTGGGTGTCAAATAATTCATCTTGAATTATTTGGAAAGTATTTATTATGATTCATAATCATTTGAATTGGGTATTTGTTTTAATTCCAATGGAATTTAATATAGTTTTAATTCCCTAAATTTTATTTGGAAGTTTTCTTTGATCTTATTTAGGTCAATTGATTCACTTTTATTCCACTTGGGTAAATTCCAAAATACTATTTCTCATGAATTATATAATTATTCTTATTAGAGATTTGTCTTTATTAAAATAGGGATAGAATGGTTAATGCCATTTTATTTTTATTTTGGAAATTCTTTATCCTTTTATTTTATTTGGATTTTGGATTATATCTTATTCCATTTTCTTATGGTATTTGCCAAGATTTAATTTGGTCTTTAAATATTACTTATTTAATATTTCTTTCTTCATCTTATAAAATCCTTATCTTTTTATTTAGAGATCCAAACTTGGTGATTCCAATTTGTAAAATCTTATTGATATTTATTTATCCTTTTAAATACATTTAGGATTATTTGCTCACCATTTGGTATGGTTTTTAGATACGTGTTTTATTAGCTTTGGTAATTACTTTTCCTTATCTTATTAAATTCATAAGATTTTATCTATGGCCCCAAATTGAATGAAAACAATTTATATGGTTTTATGATATTTATATTTGTCTTTCTTGATCATTTGTAAATGTTTGTTGACAAGTTTTTATATGGATCAAATCCATAGGCTTGGAGATAATTTGGAAATGTTTTTCTTCCACTAGGGTTTTAGGGTTTGGATTTATTTTCCATGTGTTTAAATTTCCAGATGCTTTTATGATGAATGCATTTATCTTGATTTGGATTTTGTCGTATTCAAACTTTAATTAAAGTTTGTTCCAGATGGGATTTTAAGTTTCCATTTAGAAACAAAAGTTTCTTTTCACCCTGAATTTCAACATTTAATTATTTTATTTATTTATTTTTCACATAACAAGATTTGGAAAATCTTGGGATGTGACAGGCCTACACCCCCCTAGGCACGGATCCACCTAACCCCACGCCTAGGGCAGGTGTGGCCCACCTTCCCATCTCCCGACTCCGCCCCTTCGTCTATATCTTCCCTACGGAACCCTAAGCCTCGAGGAGTGACCACAAATAGATTTCCACCACCTCTGGGGGGCGGAAAACACCGAGAGAGAAATATCTGTCCAGCTGTCAGATTTCTGCCGAGGAATTCCTTCCCGGAGAGGGGAGATCGTTGCCATTAACACCATCATCAAGCTAGGCTTTATCGAGATCATCATCATCATCCACACCATCATATCCACCAGCACCATCATCACCACTTCGTCCCGCTGTAACAATTGTGTTGGATATTGCTTTAGTTCTTAGGGGAAACTTTCCCAATGTTAATTACTATTGTAGTTGATGCTTGTGAGTGGAACCATTGGATTATTGTTTATGTTCAGATTGTTATCCATTATCATATCATCTTTGATCTTGATCCATATGATGTCTTGTGAGTAGTTCGTCTAGTTCTTGTGGACACAGGAGAAGTCATGTTGTTATTAGTGGATCTGTTTTGAGTTATTATTGAATGGTTTAGTATTTAAGTTGTGGTGATATTCTTCTAGTGGTTTCATGTGAACGTCGACTACATGACACTTCACCATTTATGATCCTAGGGGAATGCATTGTGTATTTGGCTACTAATTGTGGGGTTGCCGGAGTGATAGAAACCTGTACCCCCGTTAGGACACCTTTGCACAAGGGAGCGTAGGATCTCAGAGTTTAAGGTTGTGGTTAGATTTATATCTTAATTACTTTCATGTAGTTACGGATGTTTGCAGGGGGTTTAATCACAAGTATGTATTAGTCCAAGTAAGGTCGGTACATTAGCACAGGTTCACCCACACAACACATACAACACCAAAGAAGAGTACTCAATTATTTGAAGCGAAAGCACTTGACAGAATTCCCATGTGTCCTCAAGAACGTTTGGTCTTTATAAGTATTTCCACCGGCTTGTCCTTTGCTAAGAAAGGATTGGGCCACTTGCTGCGTTTTTTCTTTATTAATTGCTCTTTGTTTTGTTGCCTTATCATAAAACCACTAAAAATCCATTTGCTAAGTATTTACAGAGAGATCCTTCTCCATACAATTGTTCAGCACCTTCTTCTCCTCGTTGGGATCGACACTCCTATTTATCGAAAGTACTATGATACACCCCCTATACTTGTGGGTCATCAAACACCAATCAACTTATTTGAAACAACTCACAAAGATAATCATCAATAAAGATCAGTGAGCTTGTCTCACAAATCCACAAAGAAGAACTAAAAAGTTCTAAGCAGAAAGCATAAGAAAACTAAGTCTAAACACAGTGCTAGCAAAAGAGAACACTCACAAAACAATAAGAATGAAAACTAAAGTGTTCTAGGCAATGAAAATGAAGTGCGTCTCTCTCCAAAAGAAGTGTGATGGGATCAACCAAATCTACTCAAGCAAACTAAACAAAATAAAACCAAAAACAAAAACTAAGACGCTCTAAGGACAACACAACTGTGCATTAAACAATAAAAACGAAGTGTCTAGAAAGATCTGAGATTTTTATTGATGAAGAAGGGAATGCCTTGGGCATCCCCAAGCTTTGACACTTGTACCTCTTGAATATTTATTGGGTTGACACGGGATGGCATACCCAAGCTTGAGCTTTTGTCCATTCTTCATCTCATTACATCATTCTTTCTCTACACCTGAAAATTTTCCATCATACAAAACTTCACACAATCTTCATTAGCAAAATTAGTGTATTCAAAAGATAATAGACCTTTGGATTTAGCTTTAGAAAAGAAAAACTTTCACTAAAAACACAAGATACTGTAGCAATTCCCTCAAAAAGCTCAATTTCCCAAAAAGAACCCAAAAAGGAATCAATGAGAAGCAAATGCAAATAATGGCAGAAATCTATCAAAACAGACTAGCAGGTAAAAACCGATTTATTCTAAGACCTTATGTTGGTCAAATAAACAAGTGTTGAACTAACAAAAGTTATATAACATACTAGGGGTTTTATTAAAAAAATATCATCTCAATCCGACTTACAGATATTCCTCACGAATTTTTATGGTGGAGCACAAAAATCTGTTTTGGGACAACAACTCTCCAAATCTTACTTCCCTCTCATCAGAGGTCATTCTTGGCCCAAAAAGCAAACCAAAAGGATAAGGAGAGGTCATTACTGAAGTAATAAATTCCAAGACTCCAGAAAACTCTTGGGTTATCTCCCAGCAAGTACTTTTCTTTAGCGCCTTTTAAGTTAGGCTTGATAGTTTGAGAAATATGAATTGAAGTAAAAGAGAACATCAAGACGCAAATACAAAACACACTTAAGTCTAACCCACTTCCTACGCATAGGAATATTATAAATAAACAATTCATGAAATCACAAACCAACAAGCATAGGAAATCAAAACAAGTGCAACTTCAAGATTTTCAACATAAAGAGGGGAAACTTAATATTATTGAGATACATAAAACCATGTTTCCCTCTCTTATAATAACTTTCAGTAGCATCATGAATAAAATTAACAATATAACTATCCAATAAAACATTCTTATCAAGATACACATGCATAAAATGATTATTACTTTCCATATAAGCATAGTCATTCTTATTAATTATAGTAGGAGCAAATTCAACAAAATAGCTATAATTATTATTCTCATCACCATAATCATCAAATATAGGAGGCATATTGTAATCACAATCAATTTTCTCCTCAATAGTAGTTGGACTGAAAATATCATATTCATCATTGTAATCATCATATATTGGAGGTTTGGTATCATCATAAGCAATAGAATAGCTATCTTCCAAAGCTGGGGAACTAAAAAGATTATTTTCATAAAAACTAGCTTCCCCAAGCTTAGACGTTTCCATAGCATTAGCAACAATGGTCTCCAAAGAATTCATACTAATAACATTGCTATTAGCATGCAATTAAAGCTCCAATGGTTTTTCAATTTTCTCTTCAAACACTTGATGTCCTAACTCAAGATAAATACTGCAAAGCTCTCTATTTTTTGTTGTTTTCCATTAAGCATAACTAGTGAAAACAAGAAACAAAAAGACAAAAATGCAGAATCTAAAGGAAATAACTTTAAGCACTCACACTGGAGGATGTGAGTACCTTTTACCTTACCTCCCTGGCAACGGCGCTAGAAAATATCTTTGATGGAGCTTGACGTGGAGGAAAGGTAAAAGGCCCAAAACTTCCCCGGCAACGGTGCCAGAAAACTTGTTGGCGCTTTGTTGACGTGGGAGTTTCTTCTTCTTTGTTCCCCAGCAACAGCGCCAGAAAAGAGCTTGATGTCTACGCACTTCTATTCTTGTAGACAGTTGTTGGGCCTCCAAGTGCAGAGGTTTGTAGAACAACTACAAGTTTCAGTTAAGTGGATTACCCAAGGTTTATCGAACTCAGGGAGGAAGTGGTCAAAGGTATCCCTCTCAAACAACCCTGCAATCAATATACAAGAAGTCTCTTGTGTCCCCAACACAGCCAATACACTTTTCAGGTGTATAGGTGCACTAGTTCGGCGAAGAGATAATGAAATACAAGTGGTATGAATGATTATAAGACAACAGTGCTAGAAAAGAGCTTGACGGGGTGGAAGATACTGTAAGCAAGCAAACATGTAACAGATCTAGTTGTAAACGGTGTTTCAATGTTTAGAAACAATGCCTAGGGATCATACTTTCACTAGTAAACACTCTCAATAAATATATTCTCTTCATGATACTACCCTGAACTACTCTCCGGTTGGACACTCTAATCCATGGTAGGGCTATAACAGCACTCGTCAAAGTCCGCCTTCCCCATCTAGATAACCCCACACTGTCATCTTGAGCGCTAGATGGTTCCAACAAAAACCACAATTTCATAAAGACATCCAAATACAAATATAACTCATGATAAATATATATAATCTAGCTTAAGTGCCACACACGACGCACGCTGTCACTTTCAAACACATAGGGAAAATCAGAGATCTATTAAAGCACTTGAGTAGCGGAGTAGATCTCCTTGATTACAAAGCACGTGACCACAAGATCATGCATAGAGAGAGAGATATGAACACATAGCTACCGGTAGAGCCCTTAGCCTTGAGAAAGAACTACTCCCTCCTCATCATCATGGGAATCAGCAACGGTGATGGAGATGGTGGTGGAGATCGATGGAGATGGCTCCAGGGGCACTTCCTCGTACCGGCAGGGTGCCAGAACAGAGACTTTCTGTCCCCTGAATCTCCCCTTAGTGGCGGCGGCACTATGGAACTTTTAGTGGATTTTTGGTCTATTCTTTAGGGTTTCTGAGTCAGGGGCTTCTTATATGCGAAGGAGGCAAGGTCGGTGGAGTGCCAGGGGGCCCACACCCCCTGTGGGCGTGGCCAGGGGTGGGCCCGCTCCCACCTAGGGTGTGGCCACCCTGATGTCCTCCTCCATCCCGTCTTCGATTTTCCGTATCGCTTAGGGAAAAATATGAACTTTGGCTTTTGTCCCATCCAATTCCGGGAAAAAATTATAGATACATTTTCAACGTATCACCCACACTGTCACCTTGAGCGCTAGATGGTTCCAACAAACACCACAATTTCATAAAGACATCCAACTCCAAAATATACTCATGAATATATATGTGTAACCTAGCTTAAGTGCCACACACAGTGTGCACGCTGTCACTTTCACACACGTGGGGAAAATCATAGATCTATTAAAGCACGATGAGTATTTATGTAGACTCTAGCCTAAGTACCACCATGGTGTGCACGCTCACTTTCACACACATGAGGAGAGTAGAGATCTATTGAAGCACTTGAGTAGCAAGGTATATCTACTAGATTACAAAGCTCATGACCACAACGAGATCATGCATAGAGAGAGAGAGAGATGAACACATAGCTACCGGTAGAGCCCTTAGCCTCAAGGAAGAACTACTCCCTCATCATCATGGGAATCAGCAACATCGATGAAGATGGCGATGGAGATCGATGGAGATGGCTCTGGGGGCACTTCACCGTCCCGACATTGTGCCGTAACAGAGACTTTCTGTCCCCTGAATCTCCCCTTCGGTGGCGGCGGCGCTACAGAGGTTTTCATGGATTTCTTCTGGTTGACTTAGGGTTTTCGGGTCGGAGGCTTCTTATAGGCAAAGGAGGCAAGGTCGATGGAGGGCCAGGGGGCCCACACCCCCTATGGGCGCCACCAGGGCTGGCCCGCGCCTAGGGGGTGCGTCCACCCTGGTGTCCTCCTCCACCTCTTCTTCATGGTTCCGTGTTGCTCCGGGAAAATAATGACTTTGGCTTTTGTCCCGTCCAATTCCGAGAATATTAATTTTCTGCCTTTTCTGGAACCAAAAACAGAATAAAATAGGCAACTGACACTGTGGCATTTTGTTAATAGGTTAGTCTAGAAAAACATATAAAAACACCTCAAAGTGTAGACAAAGCATAAGAAAAATGGTACAAAACAAGCATGGAACATCAAAAATTATAGATACGTTTCCGACGTATCAGCGAGCTCTCTTTCTTGTCGATTGGCAAAGAATGCAGTCCAGATCATGGTGTTGTCGGGGAACCAATTGGGATCCCTTCATTGTTCCGTCGTGAGCTTGAGGTAATAGTGGCTCGTGATGGCCGCCCGACGGGCTAAACCACGAGGCACATGAGGGATAGGCACCCCTCCGACACTCAGCATCCAGTCGGGGGGCAGTCGGTAGCCTGACGAACATGGGTAGCTGGAGGGCACAGCGCCTCCGTCTCCTCGAGGGTGAGATAGGCCCAGTGTGGGGTGTCCATGGTGAGAGAGAGAGCAATGTGAATCTGTGGATGGCAATGGCGGCCGCCCAAGATATAGCAGGAAAGGGAGGGAAACATGTGCGAGGAGAGTTGGAAAGGGCGGGAACGAAAGAGTGCGCCTCTGCATGGCCAGACAATTGATTTGTGCACTTGCAGTCATCAGCCGTCCATGACCGCCGGCCTGGGGGGCACAAGGCTACGAAGGCCGGCATCTCCCCACTATTGGAAAAACCATCTTCGGTTCGACGTGAACAAGGTCAGCAGTCCCGGCCTGGCACAGCCCGCGACTAGTGGGAGCACTAGTCCCGAGCCGTGATGCCTCTAATGGCTAGAAACGGCCGTAGTCACTAGTCCCGGGCCGGACCAGGTCATTAGTCCCGGTCCTTAATACGGCCTGGGACTAATAACCTGGAGCAGGCCAGCTGGTCCTTTCGTGGATTATTAGTCCCGGGTCGTATCATGGCCCGGGACTAGTTGTCCACCACTATATATTCTGCTTCCTGTCCTGCTGCCCTAAAGCATATGGTGGACATTTTTCTCAAAGAAGCAAGAGAGTTCAAGCCATTTTTTTCTCAAGATTTGTCAAGATTTAGTTTGCAACACCTAAATCCAAAGCTTTAAAAGGTTAGAACTTCATTCTTTCATCTCTTATTGCTACTTTAGCTCTATAATTCTCTAGAAGTATAGAGATATGGATCAATGCATGCATGCTCTAGAAGTAGCTAGAAGGATTTTGATATATATGTGTAACAAATTTTGATTAGGCACATAGTTACTGAAAATTGAAATGTGTAATTTTAGAGTTTCAAAGCTTAGAATGGAATGAGGTTTTCACTGATAGAACAATAATAAAAAACTCTAGATTCATCATGTTGATTGTTTTCTCCAATTCACAAATTGGTGCATGTAAATTTTTCAAAATTCAAAATTAATGCTCTAGAAGCTCTCAATATAACTTGTAATAATTTTATCATGTTGTGTAATGGTTTTTGATATACTTTTACTATAATGCAGATGGCCCGAGAATGGATGTACAGATCTTGACGCTTCTGGCGAGTTCATTAATGGCGTGCATGAATTCATCTGTTCTTGATACAAACAAGTGCAATGGTTTTGTATTACATCCATGTAATGGATGTAGGAATCGAGGATTACTCGACTCAAAACCCTTCACACCACTGTTGAAGTCCGGCTTCATTCCAGTTATAATTGTTGGACCAAGCACGGAGAGAGGGGTTATAATGGAAGACAATGAACAAGAGGAGGAGGATGACAACTATCATGGTTTCCGAGATGCGGAGATACTTCCATGGGGGATCTTTGAAGGGAGGATGAAGAATAGATACATGATGAACCATTGATGATCTTGGTGGGACCATTGCCGATGCGAAGATATTGTGAAACTGAAAAGGATAGGGAGAAGTTCAATCACATGTTAGAGGATCACAAAAGTTATTGTACCCAAATTGCGAAAATGGTGCGAAAAGTCAAGACTTTGGAATTTCTGCGATGGAAGGCTAAGTGTGCTATACCTGACTCCTCATTTGAAAAGTTGCTGAAAATGATGAAGAATATGCTTCCAAAAGATAACGTATTGCCCGCTAGTACGGATGAAGCAAAGAAGGTTGTCTGCCCTCTAGGTTTAGAGGTTCAAAAGATACATGCATGCCCTAATGACTGCATCCTCTACCGCGGTGAGGAGTATGAGAATTTGGATGCATGCCCGGTATGCACTTCACTTCAGTATAAGATTAGACGAGATGACCCTGGTGACATTGAGGGCGAGCCCCCTCGGAAGAGGGTTCCTGCCAAGGTGATGTGGTATGCTCCTATAATACCACGGTTGAAACGCTTATTCAGAAACAAAGAGCACGCCAAGTTGTTGCGATGGCATAAACAGGAACGTAAGTCAGACGGGATGTTGAGACAACCTGCTGATAGAAAGTACCCGGACTTTGCAGATGACACAAGGAGTTTAAGGTTTGGTGTAAGTACAAATGGCATGAATCCCTTTGGGGAGCAGAGCTCCAATCACAGCACCTGGCCCGTGACTCTATGCATCTATAACCTTCCTCCTTGGTTGTGCATGAAGCGGAAGTTCATTATGATGCCAGTGTTGATCCAAGGTCCGAAGCAACCCGAGAACGACATTGATCTGTACCTAAGGCCATTAGTGGAAGAACTTTTACAGTTGTGGCACGAACCCGGGATACGCGTGTGGGATGAGCACAAGCAAGAAGAATTTAACCTTCGAGCATTGATTTTCGTAACAATCAATGATTGGCATGCTCTTAGTAACCTTTCAGGACAGTCAAACAAGGGATACAATGCATGCACACACTATTTAGATGAGACTGAAAATATATATTTGGAACATTGTAAGAAGAATGTATACAATGAGCATCGTCAATTTCTTTTGGCCAAGCATCCCTTAAGAAAGAAAGGCAAGCATTTCAACGGTCTGTCATGTCACCAGATGAAGCCTAAGGATCGTACTGGTGCTGATATATTTGATATGTTCAAAGATTTGGATCAAATGGTAACCTTTGTAAAGGGTCCTGGCGAAAAATCTATGTAAGATCCCACCTTTATAAAGGTAAAGATCCCTGTGATTGCAATGCTAGTCCCTGGATCAATGCTAGCATCCACAGTTTAAGATGAAGTACACAGATACAAAGGTCATTATTACATATCATTCCAGAGACAAACATAGTCTTTTACAACTCCATGGCCACAGGCCTAATACAAGAGTTCAAATATAGAATAACATAAATAAGTCTTCATCTTCATGTGCCACAGGCAAGCATGTTGAGTGTAGACTCACAACCCCTAATCATCATCAGAATATCCTGCAACATCACAAGTTACAGCCATAGTGGGTCAATACATTGTAATAGTATTGACAAGTGATACCTTAGTAGAATATTGGTATCTAGATACTACATGCATTTGGCTAAGTGTAGCTTAGGCTTGCTTTGCTCAAAATAGGTTTTACCTATTAGTTGAAAACACTAAGTTTTTCTTAGACAAAACTTTTCCAAGGAATCACCAATAGACATTGGTGAACCTTCACCCTTGTTCAACCACAAGTTTTAACTTAGAAATTGGGATGAGGAGATTCTTGATAGCTTCCATGTCTTGATGCTCAAGTTGTCCAATACTAGGGACATGGATAAGTACTTAGATTTCTTCCATCTGCAGAGGTTGTGCACTTTCCCCACAAGACTTGATTTTCACAAAGACAGGACCTTTCAGAATCCTTCCCTCAGACCAAATGGACGCGTTCCAAACCTATCATCCCACTACCACCAACTGTCCAAATGGCTCAGTTATTGCAACATATATGATCCAGGCAGATCCCATAATGCCATGTGGTTGTACTAGAAGCTTCTTAACATTTGGCATCTCAAATCCCTTTGTTCCTGGGTGGCTTTCCACAAGTGAGATACACAAGGTAGACCATAGAAATGGGCCTTGTGTAACCACTCAACACAAACCATTCTTTCCATTCCACCCAGGTGTTTCATTCAGTTAGTTGTTTTATTAAGCAAAAACACAAGTCAAAGACTTAACAATATTTCTCATAGCATGAATATATAACCACCCTTGGTTTCTACTAGCTAGGCTAAGCATGGCAATGATAAGCATATTAACTTAGAGAAATTTCTAACAATTCTACAACTACTAGGATTTCCCAAGCATAGCATATAGATACTTATCAAAATATTCATGTAAGTCCTATACAAAATATTTCTAGTGCATAGGTGAAAAATATAGGAACAAAATCATGAAGCACCACTTGCCTTGGTAGTTTGGGGAGTAGCAACAATCTTCACAACCACAATCACTATTTGCACCAAAATCTACACATAAAATAATGGCACCAATATCACATAACAAAATATACAAACAAAACTATATGAATGCATGCAAATGCCATGTGATGATTTTTCTACAGCAAACAAGACAAGTAAACAGTACTTAAACATAATCAAGTCCAAGATACTCAAAATAGGCTTTATTTGATCTTTAAAACATTTTTCAAATTATTTCTATAACCAAAATAAGCCTACACAAGTTTCTGCAAAAAAACCATTTTTACAGAGGCAAAACATTAAACACATTGCATAAACAGATAGGATTTTCTCTTCTGATTCCAATGATATAAAGTTTGCAAAATTTGAGCATGGGAATCAAAAGTTATGAATTTTACAAGTTTGAATCACAAATAGATCTAAATTCAGATTTTAAAACAAATAGCTAGCCACGTAGCAGCGTCTGATTGGCTGATACCGTTTTGCACCGGATCACACTCGCGGGCCGTTAGATCTAACTTAACACGCACGGCCCAGATCTGCTCGTACCGCTTTGCTATAGATCTATTTCTAATCACAGGATCTAGATCCTATGGCCACGGACCAAATGACCACAGATGGGCGGCGCCAGCGGCGGCGATGCGGCGGCACGGCTCTGTCAGAGATGTTGCCGGTGATTCAGATCGCGCGGGGAGGAGTGGAGGTGTTTACCGTGTTTGCGGGACTGAAGTGAAGCTCAATGTGGTCGAGGGAGGGACAGGGGCGCTCGGATTCGGCTGCTATTGCGTGTCGGAGTGAAGCCTGTCGTCGGGCAAGCTCTGCCGTCGTCGAGGGCGAGGTTATGGTGCACGCTAAGACAAACCAGAGATGCCGTTAGATGCGCACAAGCCTGGCGAACAAGTGAGTATCCAGAAGAGGGGAAGGGGTGGTCGGGAACTACCAGGAGGGGTCGTCGGAGTTGCGCTGATCTTCGGTTGCTTCCAGAGGTGGACGATGACGACGCTCTAGGACGATACAGAGTAAAAGAAAGGCATGAGAAGATGCGCAAAGACACATTGATCATGCTTGTATGAATCAGAGACAGGGGGCAGATGATGCTTACCGGAATCGCACGCCTGAGTGGCTCGATACTGCGGCGGTGCGAGTGGGATTGTGGGCAGCCTGGTGGCAGAGTGGGGGTGCTGAGTGAGGGGAAATGGTCGCAGAGGGGTGGGGGTTAAGTAGTCGGAGCAGGGGCGAGAATCACGCACTGCATCAATGGAATTTAAGTGCATTTGCGTCGGGAGGAAACGGCCGCGGCGGCGCTGGTCGCAGGCGTGATTTGGGGACGACGAGATGACATGGCTGTGGGGCCCAGTGGTCAGCGAGGGGGTAGGTTCTGCGTGGGTGGGAAAGGCAGAGAGAGGAGTGGACCGGGTGGGCTGCTTTGTCTGTTCGGCCGAAAAGCTGGCACGAGGCCCAGTTCTGTTTTCTATTATCTTTTCTTTTTCTAAATCAATTTTCAGGAATCCTTTTCAAACAAATTCAAAAGCATTTGAATTCCAAACCTTTGTGGACTTTTACAAAGTGAAACCTGTATACTTTTGCTGTCTCATTTGATTAGCTTGGTCCTTTTGAAAATTCAAAATAAACAGTGCCTTAGCACATGATTTGATAAAGATTTGAAAATGGTTTTAATACCAAATTTTGTTTTGGAAAATTTTGTCCAAGCTTGGAACTCAACCAACCAACTCATGAGCAAACAACACTTGGTTTGGAACAAATATTCTCTCACTAGAGAGTATCATTTGGATCAATGCTTGTTTACATAAAATAACAAGCATCCAAATGCTTCTGTTTTTGTAATGACTTTGAAAATGAACCCTAAATGATCATGAATGCATGGGTGATATGCAAAGCTTTGAAAACATGATTTTAGGGATGTTACAAATCTAACCCCCTTAAGGTGATTCTCGCCCTCGAGATTCGGATTGGCTAGCAAATAGGTGAGGGTGATCTTTCCGAAGATCATCTTCTCTTTCCCATGTTGCTTCTTCTTCAGAATGATGGTTCCATTGAACTTTGCAGAACTTGATATTCTTAGTCCGAGTAACTCTTTCTGCAGTCTCAAGAATCTTGATAGGTTTTTCCTCACAAGTGAGATCACTTTCCAACTGAACCTCCTCCAAAGGTATAGTATCCTTTAAAGAAGTCTCTTCCATCCCTGGATAGCATTTCTTTAGCTGACTCACATGAAACACATTGTGAACGGCAGACAATAATTTTGGTAATTCAATCTCATAAGCTACTTCTCCTTTACGACTCAGAATCTTGAATGGTCCAACATATCTTGGGGCCAATTTTCCTTTGACTCCAAATCTCTTCACTCCACGAAGTGGTGACACTCTAAGATAAGCTCTATCACCCACTTCATAGGTGACTTCTCTACGCTTAGGATCTGCGTAGCTCTTCTGTCGGGACTGTGCTATCTTCAATATGTCCTTAACTAGCTTGACTTTCTCTTCAACCTCTTTGATTAGTTCTGGTCCAAACAGATTTCTTTCTGTTGGGAATATGCCCTAGAGGCAATCATGTATGATGATATTTCCCATTGTATTCATAAAGTTATTAAGTTGTCCTTGTATAAACATCTGATGTGTATCATTGAATATATGATTCGGTTGTGGAACTATGCATTCATGTTGTTTGTACTAAATATCCTTGGTCATTGAGGTTGTGCTGGACACACAACTTAGACCAATGTGAAAGTTTGCTTGATGACTCGGTTCCACTTGTCATGGGCATGGAGATGCTATTCCAACTTACACAGATTCGGCTAAAGAGTTTAGCGAGTCGGATTGACCCATATTGAGGTACAACGAACAAGTTGTCATTTGTATATCTCAATCAATGTAATCCTTAGACCTGAGGTTGTTGCATAGTCCGAGTTGAGGATCACGAAATTAGGTTCTGTCAAACGCTGATCCATAACTGGGCAGCTATAAAGGCAGGGTTCGGGTCGACTGAGAATCAAGCTGCGTGATGTGAATAACCAAGATAGGATTTTGACCCTCCACTCGGAGAGATATTCTCTGGGCCCTCTCATGAGATATGATTCGGAAAGCATGGCCATGCACGACTCGGTTAAGTGTTAACCGAGTCGATCGACTAAGAGTTAGTCGGGTGAATCACTTATCTTGGATCGAGAAAAGAGTCGGACTATTTAAGGGATGACAAATATTCGCCTATAGTCTGACAAGATATATCGTGAGGCAAAAGGGACTTGGACGTAAGTCGCATTGGAAAGGCAAGTCGTCATGACTCTTTGGTACTTGGGAGTCGGCACGTTCTGCTAGGAGCCGCTACCGACTAATCAATTGAGAGTCGGACTCCAATCGTGTCCAAGTAGCCATGAGCATGCGGGGTCACACACTTAAGAGCGGGAGCAAGTTCGGATTGGATCTGAACCTGTAATCTGGTTGGGTTGTGTAGGGGTTCGTAGCATGGAAAACAAAATTTTCTATCGCATACAAACAAACAAGCCAAGATCTATCTACTAGATTGTAGCAACGAGTCGATGGAATAACTTACCCTCGAAGATTCCAAAGCGGTTAACGAGAGCAGATTCTCGTGGGTGATGTAGTCATACTCTTTCCGATCTCAAGATCGCGTAGACGATCCTTCCGGCGCCACGTTCCGGCAGCGCTCCCGCAGTCGGTCACACGTTCGGTACTCGACGAAGACCTTCCTCTCCCTTGTTCCAGCAGGCATCGGAGGTTGTAGCACTCTCCTCGCGATTACGGCAAAGACAACTGGCGTACCTAAGTAGAGGGGAGATCTCGCAAGGCTTCGCCTTAAGCCGGAGCGAGTATGGTGGAGTATGAGAGAGTTCCTCGGCGGTCTAGGGTTTAGACACACCAATTGGAAGGCTCTAATCCGGAGGCTAGGTCAATTAGAAGCTCTAAACCAAAACGGCTCTAAACCGGAGGCTAGGGCTAGGGTTTAGATTTAGAGAATAGGAACTTGTGTGTCTAGAGGAGGGAGCCCTGCCACAGGGCATATAGGTGGAGGGGCCGGCCGCGCCATGGGGAGGGATAGGAGTCCCTCCCCAACTCGGCTTGGAGGTGGGCCGCCAGTTGGAGGAGGGAACTCCTCCCCAACTCGGTTTCCCACACCTTCCTCTTTCCCTCTTTCCAATTTTAGCCGTTTGACTTTTCAAACTTGCTATTTGACTTTTCAATTTAGGATTCAATTTAATCCTTTATTTGGAACAGCGAGAACACTTAGTACATGATGCAATCATCCCAATATGCAATGACACATTCATGTACCCCTTCCCTTCCGGAGTGCCGGACATTCTGGAACCTTCTAGAACATTCCCGATGAAAACACCGGTATCATTCCCGAACTCCGAAACGGGACTTTCCTTATATGAATATTATTCTCCGGACCATTCCGGATCACCTCGTGATATCCCGGATCCCATCCGAGACTCCGAACAACATTCGGTCTCTTTCTCATAATACCATAACTACTCAAACAACGTCGAATCCTTAAGTGTGTCTCCCTACGGTTCGTGAATTATGCGGACATGATCGAGACACTTCTCCGATCAATAACCAATAGAGGAATCTGGAAATTCATATGGCTCCCACATATTTCTACGATTACTTTGCGATCGAATGAACCACTTACATACGATACCAATTTCCCTTTGTCTCACGATAGTTTACTTATCCGAGGTTATGATCGTCGGTATCTCTGCATACCTAGTTCAACCTCGTTACTGATAAGTACTCTTTTCTCGTTCCCGTGATACGTGATCCCTTGTGAGCCAGTCACATGCTTGCAAGCTAATTGGATGACATTTCACCGAGAGGGCCCAGAGTATATCTATCCGTCATATGGATGGACAAATCCCACTCTTGATCCATGTGTTTCAACCAATACTTTCTGAACACTCAATGCCACCTTTATAGCCACCCTGTTACGGTGTGGTGTTTGATGATATCAAAGCATCCATCCGAAAAAGGTGATATGCATGATCTCATGGTCGAAGGAATTAGGTTACTATGTATCAGAAAGCTTATAGCAATTGAACTATTGAAATGACTTGATCTTTATGCTACGCTTATCTATAGGAGTATGTCCATCACATCATTCTCCTAATGATATGATCCTGTTGTTAATAACATCTCTATGTTCATGATCAGGAAACCATGATCATATATTAACCAACAAGCTAGTTTAACAAGAGGCTTTACTAGGGACTCTTATTTTAGTTTACAAATCACACAAGTATTAATGTTTCCGGTTAATACAATTATAGCATGGTATGTAAACATTTATCATAAGTGTGAAGATATGATAATAACCACTTTATTATTGCCTCTTGGGCATATCCCAACAGTCTCCCACTTGCACTAGAGTCAATAATCTAGTTTCAAACCTTTGTGTATTCAACACCTATGGCTTTCCGGTGTTGTATGTACACGATTGCTAGTGGTCAGCTGATCTCCGGATCTGACACTTCCAGGTCCGTGTGTAATTGCATGTCTTTGCGTCTCTACGCATCACTCATTCTCTAATGAGATGGCTTTGTATAAATTTGGTCTTTCGGTGTGACCTTTAGCTCTTTGCGGTTAAAACATGTTGATAATATTGTCGCACAATATATCTTCATAGTATTATCCCACTGTGAACTACACCTAGTTTGATAACAAACTACTTGACAAAATTGCCCTCTTTTGCTGCTAAAATAGCAGTCATATACTTAGCCTTTTGTTGTAGTATCTGTCACAATGTCTTAACTTTGGAACTCATCCAAATCCATTATGGAACTCACTTTCCATTATATTGTGCCACCCTTAGTTTAGATTGAGATAAACTTAATTTGTACTTTGTGATAAAGATAGTATCAATGTAGTACTTTTACAATGAACTAACCATCTATTTGTCACTTCTACAAATATTATACTCTTAGTTCTTCTAAAAGATCATAAGAATATCCTTACTATTGTCCAATGATCATCTTACGAATCATTCTGGTATATGCTCACAACATTTAGAGCATAGGACATATCTGGATTTGTACATATCACAGTATGATTGATATAAATACTCTTTGTGATTTCATACATCAAGTATCAATCTATACTTGATTATTTGTTTCACTTTACCAAATGTCAATACACTTGAATATATCATCAACATTGAACTCATTCAATCCTTTGTGTGCGACAAGAACCTCTCTTGTAGTTTCTATATTGAACTCATTCAATATCTTGTCTATGTATACTGCACAACCATATTAGCGTCTATTGATGCCAAATATTTGGGTTTTGCCTAAGTCTTTCATCGGGATGAAATTCTTAATATGTGTTAATAAAAGATACATTATTTCCAATCAACAATATGTCTTCCACATAATGTATTAGAAACATGTCTTAGCGCTCCCACTTAATTTCTTGCAAATGCAAGCATCTTCATCGTCTCTAATGAACTTTTAAACTCCTTTAACAGTTTCATCACAGTGAAGATTCCAACTCCGCGATGCTCACTTTAACCATTGAATTTTGCATATGCTTTTAGCATCCTTTGAATTAACAAAACCCTATGGACCGTGTTATTCACATGTCCTAGGTAACGATTCTATTAGAAGAACTTGTTTTGTTTATTCAACTACCATATAACAAATTATATGTAGTGCTTGCTACATTAATCCGTCTAGACTACATATCACTATGAAAGATCAAATCTTGTCATAGTCAACCTTTGAACATTTTGTGAACTCTTTCCCAACATGTCGACTATTTCATAGATGTAAAACATCCATGTCTATTTCTTTATAGATCCAGACACAACTGTAAGGTCTTACACCTTTCTCGAGGGTCCTTCAAGTTCAAAACTTGATTTCTCGTGTATGGAACTATCAAGGATTTTATGGCTTCAAGCCATTTGACGGAGTCAGGGCTCATCATCGCTTCTTTGCACGTAGTCGGATCATTATTGTCAAATAATGATTTAACTCTCAAATCTTCGTATTTGATTGTTCATCCGACCTACTTGTTTCAATAGGAACTTAGATCTCCGTGACCACAACCTTTGAAGTACGCGAGCTATGAGCATTGTTTGCTAACTCCGGAACACTTTTCGGCGCTACGCAACTTTGCACATATAGCTAAGGTTCTTTTAACCTTATCAAAGTTCTATTGTCCTCCCACTTAACTTTTCACGAAAAATTCCTTCTCAAAGAAACTTGACGTTCTAAGCAACAAACACTTTTGTCTCCGCTGTTTATGGAGGAATACTTAACAGTTATACAAAGACAGGTTCATCCGACTTTGGTTGCACATATCTTTCTTATGCATAGCATACCAATGTTTTAAGAAAGGACTACTTGGGTTTTATCCCAAACCATAACTTTATATGGTGTCATTTCAACGGATTATGATGGATCTCTTTTCAGTGGAAAAACGGTAATCTCTAAAGCTTTTAATCTTTAAAATACAATGGCATTTTATGAATTACACCTTCGATCTTACCATGTCAAACAAGGTTTAATTACATATCTCGAACGCTCCATACTCTTATGGTGTTTCGGGAAAATGCAAATCCACGGAACGATTCCTTAAATCTTAGGTATTATGCTAAACTTGTAACTCAAATATCTTCCTTTATGATCTTATCATAAACTATTTATATTCTTGTTACAATGATTTTGCACTTCATCTTGAAAATCTTTGAAATTTTCAAATATTTCACACTTCATCCTTATTAAGTAAATATTCATATATTCACTCAAATTTTCGGAGAAAGCATATGAAGTTGAAATCCATCGCTCTTGACTACACATAATGGATTTCGTACAACAATATGTACAAGTTCCAATAAGCTAGTCATTCGTTCCCTTTTGGCCTATGAACGAAGTTTTAATTATCTCTAGGAAAGTTTCACAAGCGTCATTTGATCAAAAATCAAAAGACTCCAAAATTCCATCCACATGGAGTTTTTTCATGTTTTCTTTCCAATATAATTTAAACGGCGATGTCACTTTCGAAGTGATCTTTCAATCAATTTGTCTTCCGACATTTTTAGCACTAGTTTTATGGATGTGATTTCTCCAACAAGATTTGTGAATCATCCATCTTTTATGGATTACGGCAATTATTTGAACAACCCTTTTGTTCTCATAATACCTGATAAAACAAATCTTGAAGACAAGCTTCGAGCAACACAATAACCCTTTATTTGTTCTCGATGAACATCATCACATATTCTTTTGCTAGTTACTTAGGCCATTGTAGTTCATGAATTGTGTTGTTTCGTATGACGATTCACACCAACAAATTCAGTATCAAATACTTAAGAACCACATTGTTTAATAAGCAAAGAATATAGCCATAACATGTATATCATCTATATACTTAAACTGAACAATTCTAGTCTGTTCTTTTCTGCCATATATTTATGAGATTCTCTTTCAAGATTTTCCTTTTACGTATGAAAGAATCTATCAACATCAATAGTGGAGTCATACATATGACACATAGTCCAAAGCGTGTATAGTTAAATACCAATGTCTTTGGACTTGCACTTTGAAGTAGATCACCATTATGAAATGTTTGGTGTTCTTTCAAATTCCTTTCTTTAGTAATATCTTGGTGTAGTAAACATTTCACCTACATCAAATATTCACCCTCATCATGGATTTATCCATGATCAAGCTACTTTAGCTTGCAACGGTGAATCGCAAGTATAATGTTGCTCTCCAAAACCTTTTGGAGGATTAGGACAACTAGTGTCTCCAACCTTTTGCAAATTCTCATCAAATATGAGAACATGACTTTTGCCATATTATACTCTATCATGTTGCAACCAAAACTTTGTTTCAGATATCACAATATCTTCCACACATCATGGTTTCTGAAACAACTCTTTCAGATCCTAGATAACCTTGATATTAAGACAATCCTTTGAATATCAAGAATCATGGAGACAAACATGATACTTATATACTAACATTGGAATTGTTACTCTTGATTTTAATACCAACTATTAAACTTCATGGAGTAATCAAAACTTACTGAAAGTTTGCAATGAGACTTTTAAACTTTAGATTAACACTTCAAAACAATACGATACCAGTTCGTAAAGTAACTAACCAGAATTCTATAGTTCTATCATCTCAATTAAAACTAAGCGCAAGGTGGTAAACGGATGCCAATGACTACAACAACTATGCAAATTCACTTTGAGTTAATTTATGATAAATAGTGTTCAACTTTTAATCATATTGCTGTTAAACTCCCACTCAAAACAATATCCCTCACATTGTTTTAGTGATCACACGAACCAAATCCACCATATCAAAACCGATCATCACGAGAGTTGATATAGCTTCAATGGCGAACAATCAACATGTTCATCATATCTACTATATGACTCATGCTTTACCTTTCGGTGATCCGTGTTCCTGAGACCATGTCTGTACATGCTAGGCTCGTCAAGATCAAACCTTAGCTTCCGCATGAGCAAATCTGGCTTGCCCACGTTGTATACACTTGCGGAATCTAACACACCCGATCATCACGTGGTGCTTCGAAACAACAAGCTTTAGCAACGGTGCTAACTAAGGGTGAACACTTTATGACTTGAAATTCATGTGCATGAGGGATCATCTTATAATGCTACCGTCGTCTACTAAGCAATACAAGATGCATAAAGGATTAACATCACATGCAATTCATAATATGTGATATGATATGGCCTTTCTTCTTTGTGCTTCCGATCTCCATCTTCAAGCACGAACATGATCTCCATCATTACCGGCATTGCATCAAGGTCAATGACACTGCTCCATGGTTGTCGTCCACCGGCTTCAACTATTACAACTACTTTGAATAGACACGCGGGTCTTAACAGAAATTAAAGACAACCATATGGCTCCTGCCGGTTGCCTACTTACAATAAGGAACATTGCATACATCATATATAATCACAATCATGGCCATATCACATCACAGCACACCCCTGCAAAACAAAGTTAGACGCCTCTAATTTTCTTTGCATGTTTTACGTGGTTTGGGGCTGTTAATAAGTGTCGTTCTAACTTACGAACATGAACCACAACATTGATACTAGTATTGTTAATCACCCGTTGTAAATTGGATCTTAACTATGCTAGGAGAAACAGGCACCCGCAAAGCCACTTATGCAATACAAGTTGCATGTCGAGCGAGGAGCAAGTCTCATGAACGATGTCATGTAAGGTTAGCCCGGGCCGCTTCATCCCAACATACCGCAAGATGCAAAGTACACAAGAAGCAATCGACAATAAAAGCATCAATGCCCACAATGACCATTGTCTTCTACTCGTGCAACAGATCTACATATAAACCTGGCTCTGATACCACTGTAGGGGTTCGTAGCATGGAAAACAAAATTTTCTATCGCATACAAACAAACAAGCCAAGATCTATCTACTAGATTGTAGCAACGAGTCGATGGAATAACTTACCCTCGAAGATTCCAAAGCGGTTAACGAGCAGATTCGTGGGTGATGTAGTCGTACTCTTTCCGATCTCAAGATCGCGAGACGATCCTTCCGCCACGTTTGCGGCGCTCCCTTGATCGGTCACATCGATACTCGACGAAGACCTTCCTCTCCCTTGTTCTAGTAGGCAGCGGAGGTTGTAGCACTCTCCTCGCGATTCCGGCAGCACAACGGCGTGGTACCGGAAGTAGAGGGGAGATCTCGCAGGGCTTCGCCTTAAGCCGGAGCGAGTATGGTGGAGTATGAGAGAGTTCCTCGGCGGTCTAGGGTTTAGACACACCAATTGGAAGGCTCTAATCCGGAGGCTAGGGCAATTAGAAGCTCTAAACCAAAACGGCTCTAAACCGGAGGCTAGGGCTAGGGTTTAGATTTAGAGAATAGGAACTTGTGTGTCTAGAGGAGGGAGCCCTGCCCCTCCTTATATAGGTGGAGGGGCCGGCCGCGCCATGGGGAGGAGAGGTCCCTCCCAACTCGGCTTGGAGGTGGGCCGCGGTTGGAGGAGGAACTCCTCCCAACTCGGTCTCCACACCTTCCTCTTTCCTCTTTCCAATTTTAGCCGTTTGACTTTTCAAACTTGCTATTTGACTTTTCAATTTAGGATTCAATTTAATCCTTTATTTGGAACAATGAGAACACTTAGTACATGATGCAATCATCCCAATATGCAATGACACATTCATGTACCCCTTCCTTCCGAGTGCCGACATTCGGAACCTTCTAGAACATTCCCGATGAAAACACGGTATCATTCCCGAACTCAAACGGGACTTTCCTTATATGAATCTTATTCTCCGGACCATTACGGATCACCTCGTGATATCCTCGGATCCCATCCGAGACTCGAACAACATTCGGTCTCTTTCTCATAATACCATAACTACTCAAACAACGTCGAATCCTTAAGTGTGTCTCCTCACGGTTCGTGAATTATGCGGACATGATCGAGACACTTCTCCGATCAATAACCAATAGAGGAATCTGGAAATTCATATGGCTCCCACATATTTCTACGATTACTTTGCGATCGAATGAACCACTTACATACGATACCAATTTCCCTTTGTCTCACGATAGTTTACTTATCCGAGGTTATGATCGTCGGTATCTCTGCATACCTAGTTCAACCTCGTTACTGATAAGTACTCTTTTCTCGTTCCCGTGATACGTGATCCCTTGTGAGCCAGTCACATGCTTGCAAGCTAATTGGATGACATTTCACCGAGAGGGCCCAGAGTATATCTATCCGTCATATGGATGGACAAATCCCACTCTTGATCCATGTGTTTCAACCAATACTTTCTGAACACTCAATGCCACCTTTATAGCACCCTGTTACGGTGTGGTGTTTGATGACATCAAAGCATCCATCCGGAAAAGGTGATATGCATGATCTCATGGTCGAAGGAATTAGGTTACTATGTATCAGAAAGCTTATAGCAATTGAACTATTGAAATGACTTGATCTTTATGCTACGCTTATCTATAGGAGTATGTCCATCACATCATTCTCCTAATGATATGATCCTGTTGTTAATAACATCTCTATGTTCATGATCAGGAAACCATGATCATATATTAACCAACAAGCTAGTTTAACAAGAGGCTTTACTAGGGACTCTTATTTTAGTTTACAAATCACACAAGTATTAATGTTTCCGGTTAATACAATTATAGCATGGTATGTAAACATTTATCATAAGTGTGAAGATATGATAATAACCACTTTATTATTGCCTCTTGGGCATATCTCCAACAGGTTGGACCTAAACCGGATTAGGACTGAGTTAGTGAGTTGGACTCACGGTGACTAGTGTTATATGGGCTTTAGTGAATGGGTCGCGCGAGCAGAGCCCACGTTCACTCCCTATATATAGTGGAGCACCGTAACCCAGAAAGGTTAATTGTTGTTCGGTTAGGTCATTCCATGTGTTGGAAACCCTAGCTCCACAGCAGTCCTGCCACCGAAACGAACCTAGCAGCTCGCCGCCGGTGCTCCTCCTTGTACGTGTGGATACCAGCAGAGGTGATGTGCGATCAGCACCAAGACGATCGGATCGTGAGGACTGCACTGCATCAACTGACGCGCTTCATCAGTAATCCGCAACCGCGCGTCTAGTGGTAAACCTCGTGGCCTTCTACCTCAGCTAGATCTTGGGATCACCATGTTAGAGGAATTTGTTTGTTTTATCTCCGCGTGGCCCAACAGTGGTATCAGAGCGATAGATCCTGGTTTTAGGCTCGAGACCTCGCATATGTGATATGCGGTTGGCTGTAGATGAGATCTGTGTGCTGTTTGGTGGTCGATCTATGAGATAGATCGGTTTTGTACGAGGTTGATTGGATCAACTGTACTCGGGGAATGGTAGATCTGATTTCCATGATCATATTGATGAGGTCGTGGAACGACATATCCCTACCGGTCGGCTTCCGCCATCGGGGTAGACTGTGACACGTAAATCCAGAAGCGGGACCGCCAGCTTCGCCCTGTCGTAGCACCTTAGATGTCGTTGCGAGTTTCACAGTGCCGGTAGATATTGTATCTATGCATAACTTGTTTTTGCAGGAAGTTGTGAATGGTATGGTTCATCTGCATGTGATGTATGTGTGTAATCCATACGTGATCTGCGAATCACGGTTTATGTCAGCCGGCTGGAGCCTAGGTGCTGTCATTTTATTGTATAACGACTTGCATGTCGGATTCTCTATGTAATTTACTTTACTAAGCTAGTGTAGCTATTTGGAGAACCCGGAAGGCATGCAAGGCGTTATACATGTCGGTGACATGGAATAAGACGGCAAGTGACAAGAGTTGGCATGAGTCGGATTACAGGCTTTGTGGAGATGGAGATCGCCATGAAGAGAGCCATACCATTTCACATTATAATTGCTTTATTTTCTGTTATTGTTATGTCTCTATTTTACCTCTATTAGATAGTCGGTAAAATTTAATCCCTCAAAGAAGGTCTAGTCGGTTTTCCCGTCAGTGTTTGCACCATCACAAGTCGGACATTTTTGGTAGTGGGATCATAAAATTGAGGTGCTACCAATTCTTTCCGACTAGGTGGGTTCGAGTCGGACTCTTACTGCGGAAACACTCGGTAAGCTAGATGGGTCTATCAAAACGGTTGTGGGGCTCGGAGAAAGGTCGGATGGGAGCCGGGGCATGTGATGCCACCCGTCCAACAGGAGTCGTATGAGATACAATTGACAAGGAGTTGTCTACCTAGATCACTTGGCGGCTAGCGGTGATGCTAAAGCTCACTAGCCGACTTGCTTATTTAGGATCCTAAATCACTAAGCAACCATCGGAGGGGTGTTGGTTCTAGTGGGAGCATAAAATATTAAAATGTTTAATATGCTTGCTCTTTTATGAATACATGTCTTAAGTGTTTTGCATATTTTCTGTTGTAGATCATGGCACCAAGTAGATCACTCTCGGATATCCGGTTTTGCATTGAGAACCATTCTTGAGAAAGATAAACTGAACGACACTAATTTTACCAACCGGTATCGAAATCGAGAATTGTTCTCAAACAAAAAGAAGGACCATGTCCTAGACAACCCACTTCGGATGAGCGAATGAGAATGCGATCGTCGAGCCACCAATGCCTACCGTCGGGCTAAGGATGAGTCCACGGATATTAGCTGTCTTATGCTTGCTCACATGGAACCGGACTTGCAAAAGCAGTTCGAGCATGTTGAGGCCTACGATATGATCGAAAGCCTCAAAAGTATGTTCCAGGCTCAGGCGAAGACTGAGAGGTATCAAGTCTCTCAGGCTTTGCTGAGTTGCAATCTTAAGGATGGTGATCCACTGAATCCGCATGTGATCAAAATGGTTGGTTACGTGCAGTCTCTGGAGAGGCTTGGCTACCCCATTAGCGAAGAGTTCGCTATGGATATAATTCTGAACTCTCTTCCTAGTGCATATGGGTAGTTCATTTCGAACTACCACATGCATGGTATGGATAATAATCTCACTGAATTACATGGTATGCTCAAGCAGGCAGAGGTGGATCTCAAGAAGGGCGCCAGGCAAGTGTTGATGGTGCAAAATAAGGCTAAGTTCAAGAAGAGTTCTTGGACTAAGAAGAAGGCTAAGTCAGGAGGAAAGCAGGCTCAGGACCCGGTCCCAAGCACTTCCTCGGGGACTAAGCCATCTCCTTCAGCCGGATCCACTTGCTTCTACTTCAAGGCGGATGGCCACTGGAAGAGGAACTACAGCAAGTACTTGGTCGACAAAGCCAAGAGTGGAGGTATGACTTCTGACTCAGGTACACTTGTTTGCAATGTTATAGACATATATCTTGCTGATGCACCTAATAGTTCTTGGGTATATGATACCGGATCAGTTATCCACATCTGCAACTCGTTGCAGGGACTGGTAAGAACTAGGAGTGTAGCAAGAGGCGAGGTTGATATTCGAGTCAGCAACAAAGCAAGAGTTGCTGCGTTGGAAGTCGTCGCGATGCAACTTCATTTACCTTCCGGATTCATTATGGAACTTAATAATTGTTATTATGTTCCAATGCTCAGTCGAAACATTATTTCTGCTTCATGTTTGATGAGGCAAGGCTATGAGTCGAATATCAAGAATAATGGTTGTTCTTTGTATTTGAATGATATGTTTCACGGCTTTGCACCCGTCCAGGATGGGTTATTTATTTTGAATCTTGATGGTGAGTCGGTTTATAACATAAATGTTAAAAGGTTGAAACCAAATGATCTGAATATGACTTACTTTTGGCACTGTCGGCTTGGTCATATAAGTTGGAAACACATGAAGAAGCTTCATGATGATGGACTCCAAACTTCGTTTGACTTGGAGTCGTTCGAGACATGCGAAGCTTGCCTACTCGGCAAAATGACCAAGACACCTTTTGCAAAGAGTTGCGAAAGGGCTTCCGACTTGTTGGGACTAGTACATAGTCATGTATGTGGACCAATGAGCATGACAGCCAGGGGTGGTTATGAGTACTTCATTACCTTCACTGATGATTTGAGTAGGTATGGATATATCTACTTTATGAAACATAAGTCGGAAGCCTTTGAAAAGTTCAAAGAATTCCAGAATGAAGCACATAATCAACTCGGCAAGAAAATAAAGTTTCTTCGGTCGGACCGAGGAGGCGAGTACATGAGCCAGGAGTTTGATGACCATCTGAAAAGTTGTGGAATAGTTCCTCAACTTACTCCGCCAGGAACGCCGCAAAGGAACGGTGTTTCGGAAAGGCGGAATCGGACCTTGTTGGACATGGTACGATCAATGATGAGTCGGACAGATCTACCTTTATCATTTTGGGGTTATTGTCTAGAAATAGCGGTGTTCACACTAAACAGAGTACCATCAAAATCGGTAGAGAAGACACCGCATGAGATGTGGACATGCAAAAAGCCAAGTTTGTCTTTTCTTAAGATTTGGGGTTGTGAAGCATTTATCAAGCGACTTCAGTCGGACAAGCTTACAGCCAAGTTAGATAAGTGTATTTTCGTGGGGTATCCGAGGGAAACCTTGGGTTACTACTTCTACAACCGAGAAGAGGGCAAAGTGTTTGTCGCTCGGAACGGTGTCTTCCTTGAGAAAGAATTTCTTAGTCGGGGAGTAAGTGGGAGCACGGTGCAGCTCGAAGAAATTCGAGAGGAACCGGCTAGTAGCGAGTCGGCGAAAACCTTGGAGGTTGAGCCGGTCGTGGCAGCTGAGCCGGCAGCAGCACCTATACCACAAAGATCGGCAAGATTACGAAGTGTTCGTGATGTGTTACTGTTAGACAGTGATGAGCCGGCAAATTATTCGGAAGCGATGGTGGGATATGATTCTGATTCATGGCTTGGAGCCATGAGATCCGAGTTAAAGTCCATGGATGAAAATCAAGTTTGGAACTTGGTTGATCTGCCGGACGGTGCAAGACCCGTCGAGTGCAAATGGGTCTTTAAGAAGAAAACTAATATGGATGGAAATGTTTCAATCTATAAAGCACGCCTTGTCGCGAAGGGGTTCCGACAAGTTCAAGGAGTTGATTACGACGAGACTTTCTCACCCGTAGCGATGCTTAAATCAGTTCGGATCATGTTAGCTATAGCAGCCTATTTCGACTATGAGATATGGCAGATGGATGTCAAAACGGCTTTCCTTAACGGAAATTTAACCGAGGACGTGTATATGATACAGCCCGAGGGTTTTGTCGATCCGGCTAATGCTGACAAAGTATGCAAACTTCAAAAATCCATTTATGGGTTGAAGCAAGCATCTCGGAGTTGGAATATTCGCTTTGATGAGGTAGTCAAATCGTTTGGCTTCATCAAGAGTGATCATGATTCTTGTTTGTACAAGAAGTTTAGTGGGAACAAAGTAAATTTTCTAATCTTATATGTGGATGACATATTACTGATTGGAAATGATGTCCAGATGTTGCAAGAAACCAAGGGATCATTGGAAAGGAGTTTCTCAATGAAAGACTTGGGTGATGCAACATACATCCTCGGAATCCGGATCTATAGAGATAGATCAAGGAGGCTCATTGGATTGAGTCAGAGTACTTATTTGGACAAAGTGTTGAAGAAGTTCAACATGGAATCGTCTAAGAAGGGGTTCTTACCGATGTCCCATGGTGTAAAACTTAGCAAGACTCAGTGTCCTTCGACAACTGAAGAGCGAAGTCGGATGAGTGAGATTCCATATGCTTCTGTAGTCGGATCCATCTTGTATGCCATGATTTGTACTAGGCCGGATGTTTCATATGCTCTAAGTGTTGTGAGCAGATACCAGGCTGATCCTGGAGAAATCCACTGGACAACGGCTAAAAATATCCTAAAGTACTTGAGAAGGACTAAGGATATGTTCTTGGTTTAAGGTGGTGAACATGAACTCAGTGTAAAGGGTTACACGGATGCGAGTTATCTTACCGACTCTGATGATTCTCGTTCGCAATCCGAATACGTGTTTATTATGAACGGAGGTGCTATGAGCTGGAAGAGTTCCAAGCAAGAGACTGTGTCTGCATCTACAACAGAGGCTGAGTATATTGCCGCCTCGGAGGCAGCAAAGGAAGCTGTTTGGATGAGGAATTTCCTCATGGATCTTGGTGTGGTTCAGGGCTCGTCCAATCCGTTGGACGTGTATTGTGACAAAAATGGTGCTATTGCACAAGCCAAGGAACCTAGACAACACCAGAAGAACAAGCACATACTCATGCGGTACCACCTGATTCGCCAGTTCGTGGATCAGGGTGATAGCAAGTTATGCAAGCTACACACGGATGCAAATATTGCGGATCCGTTGACAAAGCCATTACCACAGCCAAAGCATGAGGCGCACCTGAGAGCCATGGGCATTAGATGCTTAGACATATGATGTCGGAAGATTTACTCTAGTGCAAGTGGGAGACTGTTGGGAATATGCCCTAGAGGCAGTCATGTATGATGATATTTCCCATTGTATTCATAAAGTTATTAAGTTGTCCTTGTATAAACATCTGATGTGTATCATTGAGTATGTGATTCGGTTGTGGAACTATGCATTCATGTTGTTTGTACTAAATATCCTTGGTCATTGAGGTTGTGTTGGACACACAACTTAGACCAATGTGAAAGTTGGCTTGATGACTCGGTTCCACTTGTCATGGGCATGGAGATGCTATTCCAACTTACACAGATTCGGCTAAAGAGTTTAGCGTGTCGGATTGACCCATATTGAGGTACAACTAACTAGCTGTCATTTATATATCTCAATCAATGTAATCCTTAGACCTGAGGTTGTTGCACAGTCCGAGTTGAGGATCACCGACTTAGGTTTTGTCAAACGCTGATCCGTAACTGGGCAGCTATAAAGGCAGGGTTCGGGTCGACTGAGAATCAAGCTGCGTGATGTGAATAACCAAGATAGGATTTTGACCCTCCACTCGGAGAGATATTCTCTGGGCCCTCTCGTGAGATATGATTCGGAAAGCGTGGCCATGCACGACTCGGTTAAGTGTTAACCGAGGCGATCGACTAAGAGTTAGTCAGGTGAATCACTTATCTCGGATCAAGAAGAGAGTCGGACTATTTGAGGGATGACATATATTCGCCTATAGTCTGACAAGGTATATCGTGAGGCAAAAGGGACTCGGACGTAAGTCGCATTGGAAAGGCAAGTCGTCATGACTCTTTGGTACTTGGGAGTCGGCACGTTCTGCTAGGAGCCGATACCGACTGATCGATTGTGAGTCGGACTCCAATCGTGTCCAAGTAGCCATGATCCTGCGGGGTCACACACTTAAGAGCGGGAGCAAGTTCAGATTAGATCTAAACATGTAATCTGGTTGGGTTGGACCTTAACCTGATTAGGACTGAGTTAGTGAGTTGGACTCACAGTGACTAGTGTTTATATGGGCTTTAGTGAATGGGTCGCACGAGCAGAGCCCACGTTCACTCCCTATATATAGTGGAGCACCTTAACCCAAAAAGGTTAATCGTTGTTCGGTTAGGTCATTCCATGTGTTGGAAACCCTAGCTCCACAGCAGTCCAGCCGTCGTTACAAACCTAGCAGTTCGCCGCCAGCGCTCCTCCTTGTACGTGTGGATACCAGCAGAGGTGCTGTGCGATCAGCACCAGGACGATCGGATCGTGAGGACTGCACTGCATCAACTGACGCGCTTCATTATTAATCCGCAACTGCGCATCTAGTGGTAAACCTCGTGGCCCTCTACCTCAGCTAGATCTTGGGATCACCACGTTAGAGGGAAAAAATTGTTTTATCTCTGCGTGGCACAACATAAATATGGCAGAAAAAAAGTTCCAAAACCTAAAGTCTCATGACTGCCACGTGATTATGATGCAAATGCTTCCGATTGCATTGAGGGGGCTTCTACCAGATAATGTTCGAGTACCCATTGTGAAGTTATGTGCATTTCTCAATGCCATCTCTCAGAAGATAATCAATCCTAAAGATCTACCACGGTTACAGAATGATGTGGTCCAATGTCTTGTCAGTTTTGAGTTGGTGTACCCACCATCCTTCTTCAATATTATGACGCACCTGCTGGTTCACCTAGTCGAAGAAATTTCCATTCTCGGTCCTGTATTTCTACACAATATGTTTCCCTTTGAGAGGTTCATGGGAATCTTAAAGAAATATGTTTGTAACCATGCTAGGCCAGAAGGAAGCATCTCCAAGGGCTATGGAACAGAGGAGGTCATTGAATTTTGTGTTGACTTCATTCCTGACCTTAGGCCGATTGGTCTTCCTCAATCGCGATATGAGGGGAGACTGAGTGGAAAGGGTACTCTAGGAAGGAAATCAATAATATGTAGGGACGGACATTCTTACACCGAAGCACATTACACCGTTCTACAGAATTATATCTTGGCAGCCCCATATATCGAGGAACACAAGAAAATCTTACGCTCCAACAACCCTATAAAGCATGACTCTTGGATTAGAGATGAACACATGAAGAGTTTTGGCGGTTGGTTGCAACATCTCATAAAAAACAACACTCTTGGAGATCATCTATACTTGTTGTCTAGGTCACCATCTTCGACTATATCGACTTTCCAAGGGTACGAGATAAATGGGTATACATTTTACATGATAGCCCAAGATAAAAAGAGCACCAACCAAAACAGTGGTGTCCGCTTTGATGCAACAGACAACAATGGGTCAAAGACCACATATTATGGTTACATAGAGGAGATATGGGAACTTGACTATGGACCTACTTTTAAGGTCCCCTTGTTTTGGTGCAAATAGGTCAAGATGACAGGAGGAGGGGTTGAGGTAGACAAGAAATACGAAATGACATCGTTGGATCTCAACAATCTTGGGTACTTAGACGAACCATTCGTCCTAGCCAATGATGTGGCTCAGGTTTTCTATGTGAAGGACATGTCTACCAAACCTAGAAAAAGAAAAAATAAGAAAAAGAATACATCTGACGATGAGCCAAAGCGCCACATAGTTCTTTTAGGAAAAAGAAACATCGTGGGAGTGGAGGACAAGACAGACATGTTAGAAGATTGTGATAAGTTTCATGAAATTACGCCCTTCGCGGTGAAGGATGACCGAAGCATCATGTTAATGAATGAAGATGCCCCATGGATACGACGGGATCAGAAAGGAACACAAGCAAAGAAATGATATGTAATAATTGTAACATTTTATGAGTGAAGATGCTCCATGTGTCCATTTTTATAGTGTTGTCTGCAAACAATCTTGAGTGTGTTAGTCCCGTTTTGTGGCTGGACCGGGACTAAAGGAGGGCCTTTAGTCCCGATTCATACTTACCATTAAGATCTGATATCCAAACGCGTGAGGTCACATATTAGGGAGTGCATCTATGACCATTTTCTTGGAGATGCCGAAGGACTGGACTCCAGCGGCATCTCCCTGAAACTGGCCATAGTGGTGTCCCTGCTCTCTAAAACCATCTTGCAGCTTGTAACTTCTCTAACTAGATCAATACGCCTGGGAGCTAACTAATTTCACATATTAGGGAGTGCATCTATGACCAGTTTCTTGGAGATGCCAGAGGACTGGGCTCTGGCGGCATCTCCCTGAAACTGGCCGTAGTGGTGTCCCTTATCTCGAAAACCATCTTGGAGATGCCTCAAACTGGCTGGAGGACTAGACTCACAAGGATTCCTATTTATTTTACAAGCAGCTCGGCATAATGTCGACACTCACGACATAATGTCAACACTCACGACATAATGTCAACACTCACCCCTATTATTAGTGTTGACTCATGTTTGTCCCGGTTGGTGTCTCCAACCGGGACCAAAGGTTCATCTTTAGTCCCGGTTGGCGACACCATCCGGGACAAGGTACAAGCCGCACGACATAATGTCGACACTCACCCCTATTATTAGTGTTGCCTGCCCAGTTTGCTGCAATACCTTCAGTCGCGGTTGGTTTCTCCAACCGGGACTAAATATGAACCCTCTCTTTATAGGCATTTCCCTCTATTTATAGGTTGCTCGATCCAGCCTGCTCTATTTATAGGCATTTTCCTCCAAATACAACATCTTCATATTTAGGTAACACTCAAGACATTTATTAATATTAAAAACCGAGACAAACCGGGACTAGCTAACACTCACGACTAAAGCCGCCCCCTTTAGTCATAATGATGCCTAGTCCTATAGTACGCAGATTCAGGGTCTTCTTCGTCATCGTCATCATCATCGTCATCGTCACCTGCCACTCCGGTGATCCTCAACCCAGCCATGGCATATACCAGGGGCCATTCCGGCCTCGGATTCACGGTGGGCGGGGGAGGGGTCTCCTGGAAGACGATGTCGCTACCACCAGGCGGGTGTGGGGCCTTTTTGTGGCTATGTGGCGGGTGGACTCGTGGGTACCGCAGGCGAGGATGGTCTCCCCCTGCGATGTAGCGCATCACTCCGATGATAGTACGGTTCGCCCACCACAGATGACGGCCGGCTTCGTTGTGGTTCACCGGGGGCGGGCCATCACCCTCGTACCTGGCGAGCTCCGGTGTTTTAGTTGTCGGGATCCCACTGGGGATCCATCCGCTGCTCCGGTGTGAGATCGTGGTAGAAGTGGTTCGTGATGGCCGCCTAGCGTGCGGAACCTTGAGGGACGGGAGGGATAGGAACCCCTCTAGCGCCAAAGATCCATGGCGGGCGGTAGCCCCGGGACAAGGGTAGTTGAGGCGATAGCGCCTCGGTCTCGAGGTCGAATGGCCCGAGGGCGTTGTCCATTGTTCTAAGAGAGGAAGGTGTGGATGTGTGGATAGCATGGCGCGATCGCCCTAGATATAGAGGGAAAGGGCGGGAAAACTGAAGGGGTTTCGCAGCATAGTAAAGCAAAAAAATTCTACGGATGCGAACAAGAAAGCCAAGATCTAATCTAGGAGATGTAATCAACGAGAGAGAGAGATGAGATCTTCATACCCTTGAAGAAATCGCACAGCGGAAACATTCAACAGAACGTGGTTGATGTAGCCGTACTCGCTGTCTCCTCCTCGCGATCCGATCCGATCCTACGCCGCAAGTGGCGGCCCCTCCGAGAGATGCACACGTACGGTGTCGCGACGTCTCCTCCTTCCTTGGTCCATCAAGTATGGTGGAGAGATAGATTGGATCAGTAGCACGACAGCGTGGTGCTTATGGTGGAGAGTTTCTGCAGCAGGGCTTCGCCTACGCGCAGTCGGGAGAGAGAGAGAGAGAGAGAGAGAGAGAGAGAGAGAGAGAGAGAGAGAGAGAGAGAGAGAGAGAGGTGGAGGGGCAGCAGTTGGCGGCTAGGGTTGGAGTGGAGGAGGGGGGAGGCTGCGCCCCTTCCCTCCTTATATAGGGGGCTGGCCGGCCCCCCTTGACCCCTTCTCCAAGCCCTAGGGCGGCGGCCCAAGGGGTGGAGTGGGGGGCAAGTCATCCCCCCCTCTTCTAGAAGGTTCCCTTAGGGTTTCCCCTAGGGCTGGCCGGATGGGCCTTAGGGGCCTTGTGCCCCTGGCCCAAAGTGGCCAGGGCACTTCCCCTTAGGCCCACGCAGGCCTCCGACAAGTGGGCCCATGTTGGTCCCACTCCGGAACCTTCTAGAACCTTCTGGGACAATACCGATAAACTCCGAAACGATTCCGAAATCCAAAAACTGCTTTCCTTTATATTAATCTTATTATCCAGACCATTCCGGAACCTCTCGTGATGTCCGGGATCTCATCCGAGACTCCGAACAAAAACTCATAAACCAATTATCCATTCTATCCTAGCATCAATGCACGTTAAGTGTGTGACCCTACGAGTTCAAGAATATGCAGACATGATCTTCTATCAATAATCAAAATCGGGATCTGGAAACCCATATTGACTCCCACATATTCATCGATGATCATATCGGATGAACCATGATGCCAGGATTCAATTAATCCCATATATGCATTCCCTTCGTCACGCGATATTTTACTTGCCCGAGATTCGATCGTTGGTATCGGCCTACCTAGTTCAATCTCGTTCACAGCAAGTACTTTACTCGTTCCGTAATCCGATATCACTTTGTAATTAACTCCTTAACCATGTTCTTGAAAGTGGTGTTGATATCGATTACCGAGTGGGTCCGAAGTATATCTCTCCAACTCGGGAGGGACAAATTCCATCTCGATACATACAACCCAACAAGTACTTTCCGATCACCTAAGAGACACCTTTATGATCACCCTCACATAGGATGACGTTTGATGACCTCAAAGATTTCTTCCGATACCAGGGAGTTGTATTATCTCATGGTCTAAGGAATACAATACTTCACATAGGAAAAAGCTTCACAAAGATGAACACGATGACACGATCTAATTGCTCTGCTTAATTTGGGTCTGTCCATCATATCATTCTCCTAATGACATGATCTCATTATTAATCGATAACTCATGTCTATGGTTAGGAAACCTGAACCATCATTAATCAATAAGCAAGTCCATAGAGGCATACTAGGGACACGGTGTTGTTCATAAACCACACAAGTATCAAAGTTTCCGCTTAATACAATTCTAGCATGGAATATAAACTTTATCATGAATAAGAATTATAATAATAACATCCTTATTATTGCCTCTAGGGAATAATTCCAATAGTATCCCACTTGCACTAGAGTCAATAATCTAGTTTACATCTGGCAACAATCTAACACTCATGGCATTAAGGTGCTGATCATGTTTTGCTCGTGGAAGAGGTTTAGTCAACGGATCTGCGACATTCAGATCTGTATGTACTTTGATAATCTTCAGATCTCCATCTGCTATATAATCTCAAATTATATGAAAACAGCGGTTGATGTTGTAACATCCCTAAAATCATGATTTCAAAGATTGCATATCATTCATGCATGCATATAGAATTGAGATCAATTTCAAACTCATTTCAGAAAACAGAAGCACATAGTGCTAGCATTTTATGTGAGCAAACTTAAATCAAATGGCCATCCCCATTTGAGAGTTTGAATGTTTTAAACCTAGATTGTTTATCTCCCTTGTTGATTGGTTTGAGTGTGGAGTTAGAACAAAATTTTACAAAATAGAAATGGTTTCAAAAACCATTTTCAAACATTTGCAAACCAAGTGCAATGTCCCTGTTATTTTGTTTTTCCAAAATTGACCAAGCCTCTTCAAAGTAACCATATGGTTTTATACCTAGATTTGAGTATGTTGCACACTGCAAAAATCCCAAATAGATTTGAATTAAAATGGATTTTGAATTCATTTGAAAACCATTCCTGAAAATCAAATTAGAAAAAGAAAAGAGAAAAGAATTGGAAAAGGGCCGGCGCCAGGAATTTGGCCCAGCAATAGACGCGGCCCAGCTAGCCCACCCGGGCCACCTCTCTCTCTCTCTCGCACGCGCATAAGCACCCACGCAGTCACTGACGCCTGGACCCCACTCCCACTCTGCTTATTTCGCTGACAAGCGGGCCCCGTCCACGTCACCGTCGTCATCCCCAAATCCCGCGCAGGAACACGTCGCCGCCCGTTTCTTCCCCGCCTCTGCCGCGATTTTAATCCTCTTAATAGGCGATGAATGCGTGCGTAATCTCCGCCCCTGCTCTGGCTATAAGAACCCCTCTCCGCCGCGGTCATTTCCCCCCACTCTCCTCGCTCACTCTGCCACCAGGCTGCGCGCATTTGACCTCGAAACCCCGCAGCACCGACGACCTCCGGCGAATAATTCCGGTGAGCTTCGACCGCCCCCCTTTCTCTGGTTCAAACTATCGTGCCCAGCGTGATCTCGTGCATCTCCTGATACCTTTCGTTTGCGTTATCGTGACCCAGGAAGCCGTCCCTGTTCGTGCTCAAGAATCGACCGAGCCGCCAACTCCGACCAATTACGGTGGCGAGCGCCTGCCCCTCTTGCATACTAGGTTGTTCGCCTTCGTCTTGTGCGTCTTATAATCCCTCTGGTTCGTGCTAGGGCGACGCGAAACCTCGGCAACAACTCCAACCGCAACCACCCGACGCCGTGCAAGACTCCGACGAGCTCCAGCAGCCCCTGCCGTGCGCCCCTTGCCCAGCCACCTCCACGTTGAGCTTCGCCTTGACCTCGCGGTTCTGGTAAGCACACCCTTCCCTTCCCGAGCGACCTAGAACGCCAGCGCCGCCGCTGACAGAGCTCTCCGCCGCTCGCCGTCGCCGCGCGCCGCCAGAACGTGGTCGCTTGATCGAGAGCCGTTGGATCTAGATCCAACGCGTGCGATAGAACCACTTAGTGAAACGTTATGTTATGATCTGAACCGTGCATAGCCACTTAGATCCTACGGCTCGCGTGCGTGATCTAACGCGAATCGGTACGCACCAATAAGAATAGGACGCGTGGCTAGGGTTTGGTTTTAAAACAGAATTTGAAACAGATTTAGATTCAAATTTGATTAGGCCATAACTTTTGATTCCCACGTTAGATTTTTGCAAATTTTATACCATTGGAATCAGGGAGACAAGCCCTTTCTGTTTATGCAATGTGTTTAAAGTTTAGGTTCTGTTAAAATGGTTTCTTTGGCAGAAACTTGTTTAGGACTATTTTGGATATAGAAATTGTTTAGGAAATCTTTTTAGTGTCAAATAAACTTGGTTTGGCAAAGATTTGAATTGTTTAGAATTCAGTACTATGCACTTGCTTAGTTGAGTTTCAAAAATCATCACTTAGCATATTGCATGCATGCATTTTTTTTTGTATATGACTTGTATGTGATTGTGGATATATTTTATGTGTAGATTTTGGTGCTAGTGATTGTGATTGTGAAGAGTGCTACTCTCACCATTACCAAGGCAAGTGGTACTTCATGAATATTTCCATCCCTATATTTTGTACAAGCATTAGAAATATTTTGCTAAGTCTTGCATGTTACTATTTTTCCAAATGCTATGATGGGAAATCCTAAGTAGTTGTAGAATTGCTAGGAAATTTTCTAAGTCAAGTACTATCTATTCCATGCTTAGCCTAGCTAGTAGCAAACAAGGGTTGGTAATTATACATGCTATGATGAAAAATATTTCTAAGTCTATGGACTTATGCTTTCCTAATAAAACAACTAAGTCAATGAATCACCTGGGTGGAATGGGACTTGATTGGTGGTTTTTGGTTGAGTGGTTACACAAGGCCCATGGCTATGGTTTACCTTGTGTATCTCACTTGTGGAAAGCCACCTAGGAACAAAGGGACTTTAGAGGCCAAGTGTTGAGAAGCTTATAGTGCAGCCACTTGGCAATATGGGCTCTGCCTGGATCACATAAGTTGCTAGAACTTATCCATTTGGACAGTTGGTGGTAGTGGGAATGATAGGTTGGAGCGCGTCCATTTGGTCTAAGGAAAGGCTTCTGAAAGGTCCTGTCTTGGGAAACCAAGTCTGGTGGGGAAAGTGCACAACCTCTGCAGATGGAAAAATCTAAGTACTTAGCCAAGTCCATGGCAATGGACAACTTGAGCATCAAGACATGGAAGCTATCAAGAATCTCATCACTCCAACTTCTAAATAAAACTTGTGGGTGAACAAGGGTGAAGGACCTCAATGTCTATTGATGGTTACTTGGGAAAAGTTTTGACAAAGAAAAACTTAGTGATTTCAACTAATAGGAAAAACCTATTTTGAGCAAAGCAAGCCAAGCTACACTTAGCCAAATTGCATATAGTAATATAGTCCACTTAAAATTTACTAAGGTATCACTTTCTAATACTATTCCAAAGTATTGACCCACTGTGGCTGTAACTTGTGATGTTGCAGGTTACTCTGATGAGGATTAGGTGTCATGAGTCTACACTCAACATGTTTTCCTGTGGCACATGAAGATGAAGACTTATATTTATTTACTTATTCCAAACTCTTGTATTAGGCCTGTGGCCTTGAGTTGTAAAGACTATGTTTTATCTCTGGAATGGATGTAATAAATGACCTTTGTATCTGTGTACTTCATCTTAAATTGTGGATGCTAGCAGTGATCCAGGGACTAGCATTGCAATCACAGGGATCCTTTTCCTTTACAAAGGAGGGATCTTATAGATGTGCTTGGTCTTTGGATGATATCTTGGTTCCTTAGCCAGTGCTATGGCGCCAGTGTTGTCGCACAATATCTCCAGTGGGTCCAAGGCACTTGGAACCACACCAAGCTCGGTGACGAAGTTCCTGATCCAAACTCCTTCACTTGATGCTTCTGAAGCAGCCATGTATTCCACTAATGTTGTAGATCCTGCGATAACGCTTTGATTGTAGCTTCTCCAGCTCACAGCTCCACCATTCAAAATATAAACGTATCCTGTCTGAGATTTAGAATCATCCAGATCGGTGTCGAAACTAGCGTCGACGTAACCTTTTACGACGAGCTGCTCATCACCTCCATAGACCAAGAACATTTCTTTAGTCCTATTTAAATACTTTAGGATGTTCTTTATGGATGTCCAGTGTTCCACTCCTGGATCACTTTGGTATCTGCTCGTCAAACTAAGAGCATTAGACACATCCGGTCTAGTACATAGCATGGCATACATGATAGAACCTATGGCCGAGGAATATGGTACTTTGCTCATAGTATCTCTATCATTTACCGTAGTTGCACACTGAGCCTTGCTCAATATCTTACCTGACAACATGGGCAATGAACCTTTCTTTGCTTTATCCATTCTGAACCATTTCAGAACATTGTCTAGATATGTAATTTGGCTTAAAGCTATTAGGCGTCTTTGTCTATCTCTATAGATTTTGATGCCTAATATATAAGCAGCTTCTCCTAGGTCTTTCATTGAAAAACATTTATTCAAATAACTCTTCACATCATTAAGCATACCAATGTCATTTCCAATAATCAATATGTCATCCACATATAGTACTAAAAATGTCACCGAGCTCCCACTCACTTTCTTGTAGATACAAGCTTCGTAGAAATTTGGAACAAATCCAAAAATCTTGATCACTTGATCAAAACGAAGGTTCCAACTCCGAGATGTTTGCTTCAGTCATAAATGGAACGCTGAAGTTTGCACACCTTATTAGCATCCTTAGGATTGACAAAACCTTCGGGCTGCATCATATACAACTCTTCATCAATGTTGACATTGAGGAACGCAGTCTTGACATCCATCTGCCATATTTCATAATCATGAAATGCAGCAATTGCTAATAAAATCTGAATGGACTTAAACATCACTACGGGAGAGAAAGTCTCATCATAGTCAACACCTTGAACTTGACGAAACCCTTTTGCGACAAGCCGAGCTTTATAGACAGTAACATTACCATCTGCGTCAGTTTTCTTCTTGAAAAACCATTTGTACTCAACGGCCTTACGATCGCTAGGAGGGTCCACCAAAGTCCATACTTGGTTTTCTCTCATGGATCCCAATTCGGATTTCATGGCCTCTAGCCATTTCTCAGAGTCTAGGCTCATCATTGCTTCATAGTTCGCGGGTTCACTGTTGTCTAACAACAAGACGGTTAAGACAGGGTTGTCGTACCATTAAGGAGTGGCACGTGACCTTGTCGACCTGCGAAGTTCAATAGTAGCATCGTTCGAAGTTTCATGATCCTCGTCATTAGCTTCCTCTCTTGTTGGTGCAGACAACACTGGAACAATTTCAGGTGTTGCGCTACTCTCCAACTCGAGATAAGGTTCTAACCTCGTCTAGCTCTACATTCCTCCCACTCACTTCTTTCGAGAGAAACTCCTTCTCAAGAAAGGATCCGTTCTTTGCAACAAACACTTTGTCTTCGGATCTGTGGTAGAAGGTATACCCAATTGTTTCCTTAGGGTATCTTAAGAAGACGCATTTCTTCGCTTTGGGTTTGAGCTTGTCCGGCATCAACTTCTTGACGTAAGCTTCGCATCCCCAAACTTTAAGAAACGAAAACTTAGGTTTAGCACCAAAACATAGTTCATACGGTGTCGTCTCAACGGATTTAGACGGTGCCCTATTTAAAGTGAATGCAGCGGTTTCTAATGCATAACCCCAAAATGATAACGGCAAATCTATAAGAGAGATCATTGATCGCACCATATCTAATAGAGTTCGATTCCGGCGTTCAGACACAACATTGCGCTGTGTTGTTCCGGGTGGCGTGAGTTGCGAAACGATTCCGCTTGCTTTAAGATGCGTGAGAAAATCATAACTCAAATATTCACATCCACGATCGGATCGGAGAAATTTAATTTTCCTGTTACGATGGTTTTCCACTTCGTTCTGAAATTCTTTGAACTTTTCAAACGTTTCAGATTTATGTTTCATTAAATAGATATACCCATATCTACTTAAGTCATCAGTAATAGTGAGAAAATAGCGATATCCACCGCGCGTCGAAACACTCATTGGTCCGCATACATCGGTATGTATGATTTCCAATAAGTCCGTTGCTCGCTCCATTATTCCGGAGAACGGGGTTTTGATCATCTTGCCCATGAGGCACGACTCGCATGTGTCAAATGATTAAAAATAAAGAGACTCCAAAAGTCCATCAGAATGGAGTTTCTTCATGCGTTTTACACCAATATGACCTAGACGGCAGTGCTACAAATAAGTTGGATTATCACTATCTACTTTGCATCTCTTAGCCTCAATGTTATGGATGTGCATTTCATTGCTTTCGAGATTCAGAAGAAATAAACCATTCACAATAGGTGCATGACCATAAAAGATGTTATTCATATAAATAGAACAACCATTATTCTTTGATTTAAATGAATAACCGTCTTGCAATAAACACAATCCAGATATAATGTTCATGCTCAACGCAGGCACATAATAACATTTATTAAGGTTTAAAACTAATCCCGAAGGTAGAACTAAGGAGAGCGTGCCGACGGCCATCACATCAACTTTTGATCCATTGCCAACGCGCATTGTCACCTCATCCCTTGCTAGTCATCGTCTATTCCGTAGCTCCTGTTTCGAGTTACAAATATTGGCAACTGAACCAGTATCATATACCCAGGCACTACAACGACCGCTAGTAAGGTAAACATCAATAACATGTATATCAAATATACCTTTAATGGTGCTAGCCTTCTTGTCCGCCAAGTACTTCAAACAATTGCGCTTCCAGTGACCCTTGTCCTTGCAATATAAGCACTCAGTGTCCGGCTTAGGTCCAGACTTGAGCTTCTTCTCAGCAGGAGCAACGCGCTTGACGTTGCCTTTCTTGAAGGATTTCTTTGCACCCTTAGCTTTCTTAAAGCTAGGGGTCTTGTTGACCATCAACACATGATTATCTTTCTTGATATCCACCTCTACAGCTTTCATCTTAGCGAAGAGCTTAGTGATCGTATCAGTGAAACCAATTTGATTGTGAGTAACTACAAAACCTTTGTAGCTAGGAGGGAGTGATGGCAGAACTCTGTCAATCTTGAGATCTTCTAGAATCTTGCACTCCAGTTTCTCAAGACGTTGAGTGTAGCCCGACATCTTAATGGCATGCTCACTAACGGAACTCCTTTCCTCCATCTTGCAGTTAAAGAACTTCTCAAAAATCTCATATCTCTCAGAATAGGCCTGAGTCTGAAACATGGTTTTCAGTTCCTCAAGTATCTCAAAGGGCCCGTCGAACTCCTCAAAACGATTTTGAAGTTCCGATTCCATAGCAAACAACATGGTACTCTTAATCGCTCCATAATCATCTTTGCGTGACTAATAAACAACTTTTTCATCAGCCGGCGCATCAGTAGCAGGGGCGTCACCTAGCGCTTTCTCAAGTACATAGGCCTTTTGTCCGCCAGAGAGAATGATTCTCATATTGCGTAACCAGTTGGTGAAGTTAGACCCATTGTTCTTAAGCTTTTCTTTCTCAGCAAAAACATTGAAGTTGAAGTTGGACTTAGCCATTTGATCTACAAACTTTGCAAATACAATTGAGACTATGTTCATGATAACTAGATCAACTTAGTCAAATTACTAGATGAACTCCCACTAAATTCAACATCCCTCAAGTTGTTTAGTGAACACGATCCAAATTCACCACACCTAATCCGATCTTCACGAGAAGAGATGTGGTTTCAATGGTGGACAACAACGTGTCGATCATATCATTCATATGACTCATGTTTAACCTCTCGGTTTGTGTGTTCCGAGGCCATGTCTGTACATGCTAGGCTCGTCAAGTCAAACCCAAGTATTTCCGCGTGTGCAAAACTGGCTTGCACCCGTTGTATGTGAACGCAGAGTTTATAGCACCCGATCATCACGAGGTGCTTGAAAACGACGAACTTTCGCAACGGTGCATTCTTGGGGAGAACACAATTTGTATCTTGATCTTTAAATGAGGAATCATCTTATAATTATACAGTCGCGATCTAAGCATAATAAGATACATAAAAGGATAAACATCACATGCATATAATTTTATGTGACATGGTATGGCCAATCTCCGCGCAATGATCTCCATCTTGTGCGCGCCAGCATGATCTCCATCACTCCACCATGATTGCCTCCACCACGAATAGCAACTACAACTATTGCTAACTACTTAGCAATAAAGTAAAGCTATTACATGGCGTATAAGAAGTTGACACGCAGGTCATACACAATTATAAAGACAACCATATGGCTCATGCCGGTTGTGTAACTCATCAACATACAAGTCGTGAAATAATACAAAACATGATCATTGCATACATCTCAATTCATATACATCATGTCTTGGACCATACCATATCACAAAACACTTCCTGCAAAAACAAGTTAGAAGCCTCTACTTTGTTGTTGCATGTTTTACGTGGCTTATGGGAGTAACAAGCTAAGAACGATTCTTACCTACGGAAAGCCACAACGGTGATATTATGGTTGCCAACATCCATTGCAAATCCCATGACTACTATAGTGAGAGAAACTGGCATCCACCAGCCGCATGTGTGGAACAAGCCACACGTCAAGTGAGGAGCCGGTCTCGCGAACGAGGTCGCGTAAAGTTGGCCTAGACCGCTTCGATCTCACTATGCCACGCCATAAGAAATTCACAAATAGAGGTTTGCAACAGAAAACATCAACGCCCGCAACAAGCATGTTGCGTTCTACTCGTGAAACACATCTACGCATAGATCTAGCTCTGATACCACTGAAGGGGTTTCGCAGCATAGTAAATCAAAAAAAATCTACGGATGCGAACAAGAAAGCCAAGATCTAATCTAGGAGATGCAATCAACGAGATAGATAGATGAGATCTTCATACCCTTGAAGAAATCGCACATCGGAAACATTCAACAGAACGTGGTTGATGTAGTCGTACTCGCCGTCTCCTCGCGATCTGATTCGATCCTACGCCGCAAGTGGCGGCGCCTCCGAGAGATGCACACGTACGGTGCCGCGACGTATCCTCCTTCCTTGGTCCAGCAATTATGGTGGAGAGATAGATTGGATCTATAGCACGACGGCGTGGTGCTTATGGTGGAGAGTTTATGCAGCAGGGCTTCGCCTACGCGCAGTCGGGAGAGAGAGAGAGAGAGAGAGAGAGAGAGAGAGAGAGAGAGAGAGAGAGAGAGAGAGAGGTGGAAGGGCAGCAGTTGGCGGCTAGGGTTGGAGTGGAGGAGGGGGGAGGCTGCGCCCCTGCCCTCCTTATATAGGTGACTGGCCGGCCCCCCTTGACCCCTCCTCCAAGCCCTAGGGCGGCGGCCCAAGGGGTGGAGTGGGGGGCAAGTAATCCCCCCCTCTTCTAGAAGGTTTCCCTAGGGTTTCCCCTAGGGCTGGCCGGCTAGGCCTTAGGGGCCTTGTTCCCCTGGCCCAAAGTGGACAGGGCACTTCCCCTTAGGCCCACGCAGGCCTCCTACAAGTGGGCCCATGTTGGTCCCACTCCGGAACCTTCTAGAACCTTCTGGTACAATACCGATAAACTCCAAAACGATTCCGAAATCCAAAAACTGCTTTCCTTTATATGAATATTATTCTCCGGACCATTTCGGAACCTCTCGTGATGTGCTGGATCTCATCCGAGACTCCGAACAAAAAATAATAAAGCAATAATCCATTCTATCCTAGCATCGATGCACGTTAAGTGTGTGACCCTACGGGTTCGAGAATATGCAGACATGATCTTCTATCAATAATCAACAGCGGGATCTGAAAACCCATATTGACTCCCACATATTCATCGATGATCATATCGGATGAACCACGATGCTAGGATTCAATTAATCCCATATATTCATTCCCTTCGTCACGCGATATTTTACTTGCCCGAGATTCGATCGTTGGTATCGGCATACCTAGTTCAATCTCGTTCACAGCAAGTACTTTACTCGTTCCGTAATCCGATATCACTTTTTGATTAACTCCTTAACCACGTGCTTGCAAGAGGTGTTGATATCGATTACCGAGTGGGCCCTAAGTATATCTCTCCGACTCTGGAGGGACAAATTCCATCTCGATACATACAACCCAACAAGTACTTTCCGATCACCTGAGAGACACCTTTATGATCACCCTCACATAGGATGACGTTTGATGACCTCAAAGCTTTATTCTGATACTAGGGAGTTGTATTATCTCATGGTCTAAGGAATACAATACTTGACATAGGAAAAAGCTTCGCAAAGATGAACACGATGACACAATCTAATTGCTCTGCTTAATTTGGGTCTGTCCATCATATCATTCTCCTAATGACATGATCTCATTATTAATCGACAACTCATGTATATGGTTAGGAAACCTTAACCATCATTAATCAATGAGCTAGTCCATAGAGGCATACTAGGGACACGGTGTTGTTCATAAACCACACAAGTATCAAAGTTTTCGCTTAATACAATTGTAGCATGGAATATAAACTTTATCATGAACAAGAATTATAATAATAACATCTTTATTATTTCCTCTAGGGCATAATTCTAACAAAAACTTGGCTTGAAGCTTTGGGAAATGGCGGGAAATATCTTTAGTCCCGGTTAGTGACTACAATCGGGACTAAAAGCTCTCGTAGAAAGGAAAGGGCGGGAAAACTTGGCGGGAAGCGGTGGGAAATGGCGGGAAATATCTTTAGTCCCGGTTTGTGACTACAACCAGGACTAAATAGATATTATATTAAGATTCTTTATATTTTTCTGATAATAATAGACATATTATTAGTTTTGTTTGGACTTTTATAATAAAAGATATGATTTTCCAAAGTTTTATATTTGATTTGAATTAAAAAAGAAATTTACAAATGAAATAATTTATAAATGATGCAAATAGATAAATGGATATTATATTAAGATTCTTTATATTTTTCTGATAATAATAGACATATTATTTGTATTTTTACAATAAAAGATATGATTTTCCAAAGTTTTATATTTAATTTGAAATAAAAAAGAAATTTACGAATGAAATAATTTATAAATGATGCAAACAGATAAATTGATATTATATTAAGATTCTTTATATTTTCTGATAATAATAGACTTATTATTTGTTTCATTTGGATTTTTACAATAAAAGATATGATTTTCCAAAGTTTTATATTTGATTTGAATTAAAAAAGAAATTTACAAATGAAATAATTTAGAAATGATGCAAACAGATAAATGGATATTATATTAAGATTCTTTATATTTTTCTGATAATAATATACATATTATTTGTTTTATTTGGATTTTTACAATAAAAGATATGATTTTCCAAAATTTTATATTTGATTTGAATTAAAAAAGAAATTTACAAATGAAATAATTTATAAATGATGCAAACAGATAAATGGATATTATATTAAGATTCTTTATATTTTTCTGATAATAATAGACATATTATTTGTTTTATTTGGATTATTACAATAAAAGATATGATTTTCCAAATTTTTATATTTGATTTGAATTAAAAAAAGAAAATTTACAAAAAAAAATTAGTCATGTGGTGGTGGACCCGGGACTAAAGGGTGCCTACGCTTAAAACGGTTGAAAAACCCTTTAGTCCCGGGTCGTGGCTAAACCCGCGACTAAAGGGGGGTCTTTAGTCGCGGGTTAAGCCACAGCCCGGGACTAAAGACCCTTTAGTCCCGGGTCGTGGCTAAACCCGCGACTAAAGGGTGTGTTCCTATATATTCTGCGCGTGGAGGTGCTTCCCAGCACTTGGCATTCCTCGACGAAGATGAAGACGAAGCAGACGTAGAGACGAAACGCATGGGAGGTGCTGTCCGGCCGCCGATTCCACCGCGTCGTCGCCCTCGTCTTCGGCCATGCGTGCTCCGCCATGCCGCGCTCCGCTTCAGATATCGTCTTTGCCACGCAATGCCACGCTGCCGCTTGCGCCTGTTCGTTCGCCGCCTCGCGTGCGAGCGCCGCCACGCCGTGTCATCAATCACGCGTCTTGTCACGGCCGTCGGTGGCCTTCGATCGAGGCCGGGGGTGGTTTTTTTATTTTAGTTAGGATTAGGATTATTGTTTTAGTTATTAGGATTAGTATTAGGATTATTGTTTTAGTTATTATTGTTTTAATTAAAATATTAGAATTAGGATTAGGATTATGGTTTTAGTTATTTTTTTGTTTTATTTATTAGGATTATATTGTTTTAGTTATTTTTTGTTATTAGGATTATAATTATTGTTTTAGTTATTAGGATTAGTATTAGGATTATATTGTTTTAGTTATTAGGATTAGAATTATTGTTTTAGTTATTAGGATTAGTATTAGGATTATTGTTTTAGTTAAAATATTAGAATTAGGATTAGGATTATTGTTTTAGTTATTTTTTTGTTTTATTTATTAGGATTATATTGTTTTAGTTATTTTTTGTTTTATTTATTAGGATTATATTGTTTTAGTTACTTCTTGTATTACCACAAATAATATTAGGATTATTGTTTTATTAGGTTTTTTTAGTTATTATGATTATTGTTTTAGCACAAATAATATTAGGATTATTATAATTAGGATTATATTGTTTTAGTTATTAGGATTATTGTTTTTTCTAACCTATTTAACTCTCTTTTTGTTATAGATAATTAAGTCATGGATCCATCTGAAGATCCTGGTCGCATCGGTGAAGGTTTTCTTCAGGGCATAATAAGAGGTGAAATTTCTCTTAATATTACTATCGGCAAAGATATTTTGCTCGAGGAAGAGATATCCTCATATCTGAATCCATCCGGTGATGGAGTAGAGGAAAACCGAATGTACCAAGGGGAAGACCAGATGGACGAAGGGCAAACAAATAACAACAATAATGATGGCCCCTCGACAGGATCCGGCGAGGTACATATATATATATATATAAAGTCTCGTGTTACCTCTATTCATTAACTGATCTAGATTTATATTAATCACTCTCTCTTCTTCTTTTAGCCCACCGGATCAAAGCAATCGACAGGTCGAACGAAACGAGGACCGAACAAAAAGTTGGATGGTAATCAGAGGTTCACCATCGAAGAAATAGATGATGATGGTGAACCTATTGCTCCAGAGAAGCACCGGAGGATGTTTATAAATCAATGTGGGGTGCTTGTTAGTGACAACCTGCAGATCACCATCCAAGAATGTTCAGTCAAAGAAATCCGGTGAAGAATCTAGCTATGTCACCGATGATGCCATAGATGACCTTTGACAGAAGCTCATAGCGCATTTCATACTACCTCCAGAGTATGAAGAATTTGAGGTAGATGGTATTACCCCAAGGCTGGGTGGGCTTGAAAATAGAGAAAAAATAAAGGAGTGGGCTCTGAGCAAGATGGCTGAACTGTACCGAAACCACACGAGAAGTTTATACGCGAAATATGTCGCGAAAAAGAAAACTCCATACTTCAAAGGAGTAAACGAGAAGTTGAGAGAACAGTGGCCCGATTTTGTAAAGTACAAGAAATCTGATAAAGCAAAGGCAAAGTCGGCAAAGAACGCGTTAAATGCTTCCAACAAGAAATACCATCATAAAATGGGGACAGGTGGCTACAAGAGTGTCGTCCCTAAGTGGGAAACTATGGAGAAGAACATGAAGGCTAGAGGCGTCACTCCGGGTACAGATGGACGCCCGAGAGGTCAAAGCACTGGTGGTACGGGCACGGGGGATCCTTGGACCCAAAAACAAGGAAGACATTATTTCATGATAAAATTCTAAAACCCTCCAAAGACCTTATTCAAGCAATGAACGATGCTCAATTGCGATTGTTCCGTCCCGAGAGAGAGAACGACGAGCTGACACGCGCCCTAGGGAATCCTGAAAAGGGAGGACGAACACGAGGCAAAGGTTTCGGTGTCTCGTGGAAGAAAGGGTTTCCTTAGTACGATGCCATTTACAGAAGCCGTCAGAGAAAGAAGGACTAGGAGGCAGATTGGATCTCCAGGGTAGAGCAGGACCTAGCTGATCTGAAGAACCTCATGCATAAATTAGCCAAAGGTCGTCGTCAACTCACCCGCGGAATGATGATCCTGCATTGGATCTTAGCCATCGAAGAAGCAGCGTGGCTTCTACGGAGGTCCGGGCTGATGATCAAGCACTACTGGATGATGCACCGGCTCCTCACTACCCCGTGGATGATGTCAGAGAGATGGCACAATGTGAGCTACATCAGCCAATGAACAACCTGTCCTTCAAGGTGGCGATCGGCACTGCTTTACCTTGTCTACCTGGAGCACTCCACCATTCACTTCCGATTCCACCAGGCTATGCTTGTGTCACGGTGGATGACATAATGGAGGATTTTGCGGACCTAGAGATTGAAATCAGGCCTTACGAAACTAGGAGATGTCAAGCGCAACATCATTCTATGGAATAAGAAGTACATCAAGTTTCCAGTCTCGGCGCCAAGGCCACCTACTCTGAGGAATCCAAGTCCACCCCGCATCGAATATCGTCAACCTCCAAGTCCACCCCAACCCTATTATCGCCAACATCCAAGTCCACCCCACCCCACTAATGATCGCCACAGCAGGAGTACATCAACTCGATCTCCGCCTCCGCGCAATACTCGATCTCCGCCTCCGCGCAATACTCGATCTCCGCCTCCGCCTCCGTGCAATACTACTACCTCGTCGAAGAAACGGAAGTTCGATGGTCCCACGCGCCCCACATCAAAGAAAGGTCAAACGACGAAGATAGTCGACATCCCGCCGGCTCTTCCAAAGAGACCTTATGACAAGACCGATGAGGAAACTAACGCGGATGTGTCTGCCCAAGTTAAGGCGCATTTTGCACCCAAAAAGCCTGAGCCAAAGCCGGTATATAATGAAAAAAACAAAAAGTGGGCTAAGTCCTTTCTTGAGCAACCATCCCAGATATCGATGAATCTGGAATCAGACTATGATCTAGAGATTATTAAGCAAGCACAGAAGAAAAAAATCACAAGTGCAAAAAGCGGGAAGCAAGTTGCCCAGCTCAGAGCACAGAAGAATCAACCGGTCGCCCCGCTCAAAGTTAGTTTAGACCTCTACAAGGCCTTCAGAGCTGAAATGGATATGGACATGCAAATAATGGACCCCAGAGCCCGTAATAATGCTGCACTTATGGGAATCACTGTATCGCAGACCAAAGCACTTGCTACCGAAGCAAATATGTCTCTTGGTCAATATTTGAAGGGTTTCGCGGCATAGTAAATCAAAATTTTCTAAGGATGCGAACAGAGGGAAAGCCAAGATCTAATCTAGGAGATGCAAACAACGAGAGAGATTGGATTAGATCTTCATACCCTTGAAGATTACAAGAGTGAACGCGTTTTAACGTGGGTGATGTAGTCGTACTCGCTTCTCCTCCTCGCGATCCGATCCGATCTAACACCACAAGTGGCGGTGCCTCCGTGAGATGCACACGTGCAGCACCTCGACGTCTCTTCCTTCCTCGGTCCAGCAAGTATGGTGGAGAGACGGATTGGATCTACAACACGACGGCGTGGTGTATATGGTGGAGAGTTTACAGCAGGCTTCCACACGCAATGGGAGGGAGAGAGGAAGGCAGCAGGGCGGCTAGGGGTTGAGGGAAGGTGTGGGGGTGCGCCTAGCCCTATTTATATAGAGGGTGGGCACAGCTAGCCCTCCCCAAGCCCAAACCGCGGCCCCAAAGGAGGAGGAGTGGGGGCAAGGAAACCCCCTTCTAGAAGCTCTATCTAGGGTTTAAACCCTCTTTGGCCGGGGCCCTATGGGCCTTGTGCCCTGGCCCAATGCGGCCAGGGCACTCCCTCATAGGCCCATGCCCCCTCCCGGAAGGTGGGGCCACGTTGGTCCCCTTCCGGAAGGTTCTATAAGCTTCCGGTACAATACCGATTAACCCGGAACAATTCTGAACTCCAAAAACTGCACTGCCTTATATGAATCTTATTCTCCGGACCACTTCGGAACCTCTCGTGATGTCCCGGATCCCATCCGAGACTCCGAACAAAAACTCATAAACCAATTATCCAACCTCTCCTAGCGTCGAGACATGTTAAGTGTGTGACCCTGCGGGTTCGAGAATATGCAGACATGATCTTCTATCAATAATCAACAGCGGGGTCCCACACATTAATCTATGATCATATCGGATGAACCACGATGCCGGTATTCAATAAATCCCATATATATATTCCCTTCGTCTCGCGATATTTTACTTGCCCGAGATTTGATCGTCGGTACCGTCATACCTAGTTCAATCTCGTTCACAGCAAGTACTTTACTCGTCTTGTAATCCGATATCACTTTGTGATTAACTCCTTAACCACATGCTTGCAAGCGGTGTTGATATCGATTATCGAGTGGGCCCAAAGTATATCTCTCCGACTTGGGAGGGACAAATCCCATCTCGATACATACAACCCAACAGATACTTTCCGATCACCTGAGAGACACCTTTATGATCACCCTCTCATAGGATGACGTTTGATGACCTCAAAGCTTTCTTCCTATACCAGGGATTTGTATTATATCATGGTCTAAGGAATACAATATTTGACATAAGAAAAGTGTCGCAAAGACGAACACGATGACATGATATAATTGGTTCGCTTAGTTTGGGTCTGTCCATCATATCATTCTCCCAATGATATGATCTCATTATTAATTGACAACTCATGTCCATGGTTAGGAAACCTTAACCATCATTAATCAATGAGCTAGTCCATAGAGGCGTACAAGGGACACGGTGTTGTTCACAAACCACACATGTATTAAAGTTTCCGCTTAATACAATTCTAGCATGGAATATGAACATTATCATGAACAAGAATTATAATAATAACATCTTTATTATTGCCTCTAGGGCATAATTCCAACAGTCTCCCACTTGCACTAGAGTCAATAATCTAGTTTACATTTGGCAACAATCTCACACCCATGGCACTGAGGTGCTGATCATGTTTTACACGTGGAAGAGGTTTAGTCAATGGATCTGCGACATTCAGATATGTATGTACTTTGCTCATCTTCAGATCTCCATCTGCTATATAATCTCGGATTATATGAAACTTGCGGTTGATATGCTTGGTCTTTGGATGATATCTTGGTTCCTTAGCGAGTGCTATGGCGCCAGTGTTGTCACACAATATCTCCAGTGGGTCCAATGCACTTGGAACCACGCCAAGCTCAATGATGAAGTTTCTGATCCAAACTCCTTCACTTGACGCTTCTGCAGCAGCCATGTATTCCGCTTCTACTGTAGATCCCGCGATCACGCTTTGCTTGCAGCTTCTCCAGCTCATAGCTCCTCCATTCAAAATATACACGTATCATGTCTGAGATTTAGAATCATCCTTGTCGGTGTCGAAACTAGAATCGACGTAACCTTTTACGACGAGCTGTTCATCACCCCCATAGACTAAGAACATTTCTTTAGTCCTATTTAGGTACTTTAGGATGTTCTTCACGGCTGTCCAGTGTTCCACTCCTGGATCACTTTGATACCTGCTCGTCAAACTAAGAGCATTGGACACATCCGGTCTAGTACACAACATGGCATACATGATAGAACCTATGGCCGAGGCATAAGGCACTTTTCTCATAGCTTCCCTATCATTTACCGTAGCTGGACACTGAACCTTGCTCAATATCTTACCTGAAAACATAGGCACTGAACATTTCTTTGCCTTATCCATTCTGAACCTTTTCAGAACTTTGTCTAGGTATGTACTCTGGCTTAAAGCTATCAGGCGTCTTTGTCTATCTCTATAGATTTTGATGCCCAATATATAAGCAGCTTGACCTAGGTCTTTCATTGAAAATCACTTGTTCAAATAACTCTTCACATTGTTAAGCATGTTGATGTCATTTCCAATAATCAATATGTCATCCACATATAGTACCAGAAACGTCACCGAGCTCCCACTCACTTTCTTGTAGATGCAAGCTTCGTAGCAATTTGAAACAAATCCAAAGCTCTTGATCACTTGATCAAAACAAAGGTTCCAACTCCGAGATGCTTGCTTCAGTCCATAAATGGAACGCTGAAGTTTGCATACTTTATTAGCATCCTTAGGATCGACAAAACCTTCGGGTTGCATCATATACAACTCTTCATCAATGTTGCCATTGAGGAAAGCAGTCTTGACATCCATCTGCCATATTTCATAATCATGAAACGCAGCAATTTCTAATAGAATCGAATGGACTTAAACATCGCTACGGGAGAGAAAGTCTCATCGTAGTCAACACCTTGAACTTGTCGAAAACCTTTCGCAACAAGCCGTGCTTTATAGACGGTAACATTACCATCCACGTCCGTTTTCTTCTTGAAGATCCATTTGCACTCAACGGCCTTTCGGTCACTAGGAGGGTCCACCAAAGTCCATACTTGGTTTTCGCTCATGGATCCCAATTAGGATTTCATGGCTTCTAGCCATTTCTCAGAGTCTGGGCTCATCATCGCTTCCTCATAGTTCGTAGGTTCACTGTCTTCTACCAACAAGACAGTCAAGACAGGGTTGCCGTACCACTCAGGAGGGGCACGCGACCTTGTCGACTGCTGACGCTCAAGAGCGTGATCGTCTGAAGCTTCATGATCCTTGTCATTAGCTTCCTCTATTGTTGGTGCAAAGTGCATCGGAACAATTTCGTGTTGCGCTACTCTCCAACTCAAGAGAAGGTTCAATAACCTCGTAGCTCTACTTTCCTCCCACTCACTTCCGAGAGAAACTCCTTCTCAAGAAAGGAACCGTTCTTTGCGACAAACACTTTGCCTTCGGTTCTGTGATAGAAGGTATACCCAATAGTTTCCTTAGGGTATCCTATGAAGACGCATTTCTCCGCTTTGGGTTCGAGCTTGTCCGGCATCAACTTCTTGACGTAAGCTTCGCATCCCCAAACTTTAAGAAACGACAACTTAGGTTTAGCACCAAACCACAGTTCATACGGTGTCGTCTCAACGGATTTAGATGGTGCCCTATTTAAAGTGAATGCAGCGGTTTCTAATGCATAACCACAAAATGATAACGGCAAATCAGTAAGAGACATCATTGATCGGACCATATCTAATAAGGTTCGATTCTGGCGTTCAGACACACCATTGCGCTGCGGTGTTCCGGGTGGCGTGAGTTGCGAAACAATTCCGCTTGCTTTAAGATGCGTGAGAAAATCATATCTCAAATATTCGCCCCCACGATCGGATCGTAGAAACTTAATCTTTCTGTTACGATGGTTCTCCACTTCATTATGAAATTCCTTGAACTTTTCAAATGTTTCAGATTTATGTTTCATTAAATAGATATACCCATATCTACTTAATTCATCGGTAAAAGTGAGAAAATAGCGATATCCACCGCGCGTCGAAACACTCATCGGTCCGCATACATCGGTATGTATGATTTCCAACAAGTCTGTTGCCCGCTCCATCATATCGGAGTACGGGGTTTTGATCATCTTGACCATGAGGCATGGTTCGCATGTGTCAAATGATTCAAAATCAAGAGACTCCAAAAGTCCATCAGAATGGAGTTCCCTCATGCGCTTTACACCAATATGACCTAGACGACAGTGCCACAAATAAGTAGTATTATCACTATCTACTTTGCATCTCTTAGCCTCAATGTTATGGATGTGTGTTTCATCCTTTTCGAGATTTAGAAGAAATAAACCATTCACAATAGGTGCATGACCATAAAAGATGTTACTCGTATAAATAGAACAACCATTATTCTCCGATTTAAATGAATAACTGTCTTGCAATAAACAAGATCCAGAAATAATGTTCATGCTCAACGCAGGCACATAATAACACTTATTAAGGTTTAAAACTAATCCCGAAGGTAAAACTAAGGAGAGCGTGCCGACGGCCATCACATCAACTCTTGATCCGTTGCCAACGCGCATCGTCACCTCATCCCTCGCAAGACGTCGTCTATTCCGTAGCTCCTATTTCGAGTTACAAATATTAGCAAGTGAACCGGTATCAAATACCCAGGCACTACAACGAGGGCTAGTAAGGAAAACATCAATAACATGTATATCGGATATACCTTTGATGGTGCCAACCTTCTTGTCCGCTAAGTACTTCGGACAGTTGCGCTTCCAGTGACCCTTGTCCTTGCAATAGAAGCACTCAGTTTCCGGCTTAGGACCAGACTTGAGCTTCTTCTCAGCAGGGGCAACACGCTTGCCGCCGACTTTCTTGAAGGGCTTCTTTGCACCCTTACCTTTCTTGAAGGTGGGGGGCTTGTTGACCATCAACACATGATTATTCTTTTTGATGTCCACCTTCGCTACTTTCATCTTAGCGAAGAGCTCAGTGATCATATCAGTGGAACCAATCTGATCGTGAGCAACTACAAAACTTTTGTAGCTAGGAGGGAGTGACTGTGGAACTCTGTCAATCTTGAGCTCCTCTCGAATCGTGCATTCCAGTTGCTCAAGGCGTTGAGTGTAGCCCGACATCTTAATGGCGTGCTCACTAACGAAACTCCCTTCCTCCATTTTGTAGTTAAAGAATTTCTTAGGGATCTCATATCTCTCAGAACGGGCTTGAGTCTGAAACATGTTTTTCAGCTCCTCGAGAATCTCAAAGGGCCCAGCGAACTCCTCAAAACGATTTTGAAGATCCGATTCCATAGCATACAACATGGCGATCTTAATAAATCATAATCATCCTTGCGCGACTCATAAACAACTTTTTCATCAGCCGGCGCATCTATAACAGGGGCGTCACCTAGCGCTTTCTCAAGGACATAGTCCTTTTGTCCGCCAGCGAGAATGATTCTTAGAATGCGGAACCATTTGGTGAAGTTAGACCCATTGTTTCTAAGCTTTTCTATCTCAGCAAAAACGTTGAAGTTGAAGTTAGACTTGGCCATGTGATCTACGGTATTTGCAAGTACAATTTAGACTATGTTCATGATAACTAGTTCAACTTAATCAAATTACTAGATGAACTCCCACTAAATTCAACATCCCTCAAGTTGTTTAGTGAACATGATCCAAATTCACCATACCTAATCCGATCATCACGAGAAGAGATGTGGCTTCAATGGTGGACAACGAAGTGTCGATCATATCATTCATATGACTCATGCTTAACCTTTTGGTTCATGTGTTCCGAGGCCATGTCTGTACATGCTAGGCTCGTCAAGTTAGACCCAAGTATTTCCGCGTGTGCAAAACTGGCTTGCACCCGTTGTATGTGAGCGTAGAGTCTATAGCACCCGATCATCACGTGATGCTTGGACACGACGAACTTTCGCAACGGTTCATACTTGGGGAGAACACAGTTTTTATATTGATCTTTAATTGAGGAATCATCTTATAATGCTACCGCCGCGATCTAAGCATAATAAGATACATAAAAGGATAAACATCACATGCATATAAATTTATGTGACATGGTATAGCCAATCTTCGCGCAATGATCTCCATCTTGTGCGTGCCGGCATGATCTCCATCAATCCACCATGATTGCCTCCACCATGAATAGCAACAACAACTATTGCTAACTACTTAGCGATAAAGTGAAACTATTACATGGCGTATAAGAAGTTGACACACAGGTCATACACAATTATAAAGACAACCATATGGCTCCTGCCGGTTGTGTACTCATCGACATGCAAGTCGTGAAACATTACAAAACATGATCATCGCATACATTATACACATCACATCTTGGGCCATACCATATCACAGAAAACACTCCCTGCAAAAACAAGTTAGACGCCTCTACTTTGTTATTGCATGTTTTACGTGGCTTATGGGAGTAGATGCTAAGAACAATTCTTACCTACGGAAAGCCACAACGGTGATATTATGGTTGCCAAACTCCGGTGTTAATCCCATGACAACTATAGTGAGAGAAACTGACATCCACCAGCCGCATGTGTGGAACAAGCCACACGTCAAGTGCGGAGCCGGTCTCGCGAACGACGTCGCGTAAGGTTGGCCTGGACCGCTTCAATCTCACTATCCCGCGTCATAAGAAGAACACAAACAAGAGGCTTGCAATAGAAAACATCAATGCCCGCAACAACCATATTGCGTTCTACTCATGAAACACATCTACGCATAGATCTAGCTCTGATACCACTGAAGGGTTTCGCGGCATAGTAAATCAAAATTTTCTACGGATGCGAACAGAGGGAAAGCCAAGATCTAATCTAGGAGATGCAAACAACGAGAGAGATTGGATTAGATCTTCATACCCTTGAAGATTCGCCTGTTGAACGTTAAATCGGAACGTGGGTGATGTAGTCGATCGCTTCTCCTCCTCGCGATCCGATCCGATCTAGCACCACAAGTGGCGGTGCCTCCGTGAGATGCACACGCAGCAGACTCGGCGCCTCCTCCTTCCTTGGTCCAGCAAGTATGGTGGAGAGACGGATTGGATCTACAACACGACGGGCGTGGTGTATATGGAGAGTTTCAGCAGGCTTCGCCACACGCAATGGGAGGGAGAGAGAAGGGCGGCAGGCGGCTAGGGTTGGAGGGAAGGTGTGGGGGTGCGCCTCAGCCCTCTTTATATAGAGGGGTGGGCGCAGCCCTCCCAAGCCCAAACCAAGGCCCCAAAGGAGGAGTGGGGCAAGAAACCCCCTTCTAGAAGCTCTATCTAGGGTTTAAACCCTCTTTGGCCGGCTGGGCCCTATGGGGCCTTGTGCCCCTGGCCCAATGTGGCCAGGGCACTCCCTCATAGGCCCATGCCCCCTCCCGGAAGGTGGGGCCATGTTGGTCCCCTTCCGGAAGGTTCTAGAAGCTTTTGGTACAATACCGATTAACCCGGAACAATTCCGAACTCCAAAAACTGCACTGCCTTATATGAATCTTATTCTCCGGACCACTCCGGAACCTCTCGTGGTGTCCCGGATCTCATCCGAGACTCCGAACAAAAACTCATAAACCAATTATCCAACCTATCCTAGCGTCGAGACACGTTAAGTGTGTGACCCTGCGGGTTCGAGAATATGCAGACATGATCTTCTATCAATAATCAACAGCGGGGTCTGGAAACCCATATTGACTCCCACACATTCATCGATGATCATATCGGATGAACCACGATGCCAGGATTCAATCAATCCCATATATATATTCCTTCACTACTAGGAAGCAGTTAGTGGCGCACCGAATGCCATCCGTGGCGCACTAGCAAGGCGCCACGGGCCTTGCGACGGCTATCTCGTAGTGGCGCATCGCCTAGTGTGCCATGAAGTTTAGATACGTGGCGCACATGCCACGTAAGTTTGGGCAGGTGCGCCACGCGTATGAAACGATAACCGTGGCGCACTAGGTGCTGTGCGCCACGGATATAAATTTCAAAATTCAAAAAAAAAGCAGCAGATCTGGATCTCGTCGTCAGTGCCATCCCGCGTCGGTGCAGGTCACCGTCGTCACCTTGTTGTCATCGTCGGAACTGCAAGGAGGAGGAGGAGAAGAATAGGAGGAAGAGGAGGAGAAGAGGAGGAGAAGAAGAAGAGGAGGCAAAGGAGGAAGAGGAGGCAAAGGAGGAAGAGTAGGAGAAGAAGAGGAGGAAGAGGAGGAGAAGAAGAAGAGGAGGAAGAGGAGGAGAAGAAGAGGAGGCAGAGGAGGCAGAGGAGGAAGATGAGGAAAAGAAGAGGAGGAGGAGAAGAAGAGAGGGAGGTAGGAAGAGATGGAGGAAGAGAGGGAGGAAGGGAGGTCGACGTCGCCCGTTGTCACTGCGAGGAGGAGGAGGAGAAGGAGGTCGACGTCGCGCCGTCACTGCAAGGAGAGGAGAAGGGAGAAGGAAGAAGGAAGAAGGAAGAAGGAGAAGGGAAAGGGAGAGGAAGAGGGAAGGGGAAAGGAAAAGGAGGAGGGCGGGGGATTCAAATTTGAATCCCGCCCAAGCTTATTCGTGGCGCACTAGGTGTAGTGCGCCATGTATAAGTCGCCTGCTTTTTTTTCTCGAGAAAACGGTTTTTGACCGTAACTTTTACTCTTTTCGAATTTTGAAAAACTAAAATCGCTAAACGACCATAGGTCGTTGCGAGCAGATGAAATCTCGTTCTCGTCATTTTGGTATATTATACGATTTTTTCGATATCGTATGCAAAAGTTCTGACCTTTTACCGTGGCATGACTTTTTTTGCAAATAAAGTCGAAACTCATTTTGTTAATTTTACTAGAAGCTATACCACATTACCTACCTAAATATGAAAGGATTTAATTTTTGAAGTGTTTATCATTTTCGTTTATTTTTGCAAACCCTAAAAAGGCGATCCACGTGGGGTGGAGTTGGTGCATGCCACTTAGGCGTAGGGGCACTAGGGCGAGTGCTATACATCCGTGGCGCACTATGCCATGTGCGCGCCAGATGTTTGTGGCCGTTCAGAGGGGCGCGCTTAGGCGAAGCACTTCCCATGTGCACCACAGATGACACTAACAACCGTGGGCGCACATGACTATAGCGCTTCTGAGATGTTTGGCGGCGTCCAACAGGCCTGGACGAGACATCTCGTGGCGCACTATAGTCATGTGCGCCACGGTTGTTCTAGTTACTAGTAGGGCACTGCCCACAGGTGAGCCACGCCTGTTTTAGCCGTGGGGCACTTCAACCATGTGAGCCACGGATGTGCTGATTACCTATAGTTGTTTTCCTAGTAGTGCGTCTCGCGATATTTTACTTGCCCGAAATTTGATCGTCGGTACCGTCATACCTAGTTCAATATCGTTCACAGCAAGTACTTTACTCGTTCCGTAATCCGATATCACCTTGTGATTAACTCCTTAACCACATGCTTGCAAGCGGTGTTGATATCGATTACCGAGTGGGCCCGAAGTATATCTCTCCGACTTGGGAGGGACAAATCCCATCTCGATACATACAACCCAACAGATACTTTCCGATCACCTGAGAGACACCTTTATGATCACCCTCTCATAGGATGACGTTTGATGACCTCAAAGCTTTCTTCCGATACCAGGGAGTTGTATTATCTCATGGTCTAAGGAATACAATATTTGACATAAGAAAAGCTTCGCAAAGACGAACACGATGACACGATCTAATTGGTTCGCTTAGTTTGGGTCTGTCCATCATATCATTCTCCCAATGATATGATCTCATTATTAATTGACAACTCATGTCCATGGTTAGGAAACCTTAACCATCATTAATCAATGAGCTAGTCCATAGAGGCGTACTAGGGACACGGTGTTGTTCACAAACCACACATGTATTAAAGTTTCCGCTTAATACAATTCTAGCATGGAATATAAACATTATCATGAACAAGAATTATAATAATAACATCTTTATTATTGCCTCTAAGGCATAATTACAACAATATTTAGGCTATGAAGATACGCCAGTGGGTCAAATAGTACGGCAGTATGTCCAAGGGGAGCCTCTAGTCAGTAATGAGGAGCTCGCGCGTCTATCCACACATATGCGAAATCTGCACGAATGGTACATGTCGCAAGCAGAAAAAAAGCATCAGAAAGATTGGTTTCCGGTGGACATTAGAAAGGAGCATCACTTCAAACCATACTCGATACAGGTTCAAATGACCGAACTGTTTCAATTATACAACCAGCGCGCCCTCGACAAATCTATCATTGGTTGCTACTGTCTGTAAGTGATTTATTTCTATAATTAAGTTTGTAGCTCAGCTCGTTCATTGTATTTAATATATTATACTAACTATATATTCTTTTGTATGATGATATTATATTCTGCAGAATGAAGATGCTTGAATGCAAAAGAGCTAGAAGATACGACGTTGGGTTCATTGACCCATATATCATTAATGAATATACGTTAAAGAATCACCCCAAGAACGTGGAGGAAGACTCGTGCAGGTTCTTAACCAAGAATAATTTTGTTAAGTAAATACTATTTCCTTACAACTTCAAGTGATTGTTTATATCTTGTACATATTTTATTTTTGCTTACTAGATGAGCTATGCATGTATGCTTATGTAAAAATCCGCAGATTTCACTGGATCTTGCTAAACATTCAAGTTGACAACTCCCTAATTGAAGTCCATGACTCATTAAGTTGGGACCAAGAGCAGCGGAGCGATATAAAAGCAATGCTCCATAATTAATTTCAATCATTATCGCATTATATCGTCCTCTTTCATTCATTTCCTGATATCAAGTAACTAATAACTCCTTTGTTCATTTTCTTTGCCGAGCAGGTGTTGGATACGGTTCAGACAGAAAATACCAGGTCCATTCAAAGAGGAGTTAACTTATAAAATTGTGAAGAGTTTACAACAGCCACCGGGAACTCATTTATGTGGATACTATGTCTGCGAGTACATCCGCGAGTTGACCAGTGAGTAGAAAGTTGACTTACATTATATTTATGATTTGCGGGAGAAACTAGAGCCGGACCAGCGCATAAGAGCAATTCAAGAGTAGCTGGCGGGATTTATGATGAAGGAAGTCCTTGATGTGCATGGAGAGCATTATGCGGATGACGTGGAACTCGATTTGCCTTAGTCATCTCCATGTAGCTGATATGATATATATTCATCAATGACCATGTAATTTCAAAACATTTCTTCCTTTTTATATGATTGATTATATGTATGCTTGCAAGAGATCGATAATTATATAAATGCATCGACGTGTAGTGTGTATGTAGTAGCGTATAATATGTATACTGAAATATATGTTTGAATTATAGTGAAACACAAAATGAAAAAGGAACGAAATGGCAAAAAAAGGAAGTACACAATCTCTGTCGCGGCAGAGAAACACACAATTCTCTGTCGTGGCAGGAAACCTTATAGTCCTGGGTGATATTATGGCCCGGGACTAGAGGGTTTCCGCCCCCCGCGGCGCTGAAACAGCCACGTGGCTGTTATCAGTCACGGGTCGTAGCGAGCCGGGACTAGAGGGGGGCCTCTAGTCCCGTTTTCGCAGTCCCGGGCCCAAAACCGGGACTAAAGCCAGTTGCGGCCCGGGACTGCAGGCCCTTTTTCCACCAGTGCCCGCCAGGTAATTCCTTGGAATTCCACGAGACCTTGAGGAAGATCCTGGAGAAGAAGGAAGAGGCCATCACCGAGAGGGAAGAGAGGCAGCGTAAAGAGAAAGAGGCCACCACCAAGACCTTTGTCGAGCTCCAGACGAGGTCTATCAAGGTGGAGGAGGCCAACGCTAAGGGTAGGATAATAGAGATCGAGGCCAAGGCAAAAGCAAAGGAGGCCGAAGCGAGGCCAAGGAGGCCGATGCCAGGTCTAGGGTGGTGGAGGCAAAGATCAAGGTTAAGGAGGCCGAAGCCAATATCATGGCCGAGGAAAATGACATCATGCTCACCGACCTGGATACCATCGCTGACCCCGATCTCAGGGCTTGGGTCGTGAGGAGGCAATGGACCATCTGGGCTCGCGATGTTTGAATGGCAATGGCGATGGTGAATGCAAATTTTTGGGTAGAGATGCCATTTTTTGTACATTGTGTATGATATAGCCCCCTTTTCATATATCAAATCCAATGGTCACTTGTTGGCGATGCCCAAAGGGCAATAACACATGTCTGCCATATTATTTGATAGTCAATTTGTGTATTATTTGCTTGTCAATTTGAGTGTTTTGGCTAGTTGACAAAGCCTTGGCTAGCGATGGCGCCAAAAAAGCCAAGGCGGACAGATGGATCACATCGCTGGCCAGACAGGCCAGACCACGGCCTAAAAACGACCGCGTCCTAATCCAAACGGACAGAAAGACTGTTTGGTTCGGCCCGGTGGAGATGTCCTTAGAGCAAGCACGATGTTGGTCAAAATGAGTGTCTAAGAATACTTAGACGTAGGTCTAAACGTTGTACTAGGGATAGCTAAGAAAAGTTTTACTAGACTTGAGTTCAATACTAGACACCACGTCTGGTGTAGGTTTGACCCCTACTTCCCTAGCAATTGGTAAGAAATCGTAGCCTCCCGATGAGTTCTTGGTAATAATAAATATTATTTTTTGGCCAGTGGAGCCCACCATGGTGTCTAGTACACTGAGACACTTTTGCTTTCCGACACAAGTCTAGTATTTTTGTTAGGACATGTACAATGCTAGAAAAGACATGTATTTTCTTTGCTCTCCACATCGTTTAGATAAGATACAATATATTACTTGTACAATGCATTATTTTTTATTGCTATCTCTAATAACTAATAAGAATTAACTATTTTTAGTAGAAATTGGTTAGCTAAGGAAAGACATATGGCACAATGCAGAAAATAGTCTTTTCTTACTTTTAAGAGATCGTAGGAAACATGTCCGTGCGTTGCAGCGGGACAGAAAAACATTTGTGCTGATGTGTCTTTAGTGTATCCATTGTGCGAGCGCCACTACCTCCTCTCACCGCCACCACCGTGAAGGCTTTCGCCTCCTTAGGGTAGGGTTCAGAGGATGTAGGGATAATCAAGTATATGTTGGCAGGAGTTATAGATTGCGGATTGATCTAATCGACCCGAATTGTCAAGATAATTCTATTTTCGAGTTTAGATTTTTTTTAATGGTGAAAAAGATAGTAGAAATTTTCTTGTTTGTTGGCATATGATGTATGGTATCATTACCATAGTGCATGTTGTTGCCCAAGGAATAACTCCCATATGTCATAGTAGGATCTAGCGGCATATCTATCAAGATATCTTCTCATCTACTAATTGTACCAAAAAACAAAAAATTGTCTATGTTCCAACCAACCGAGTTTTTTCCACAATTGTTTTTACTAAATTGAAATTGCACTTTTTTGTAATCTGGAATTGCACTTTTTAGAAAATTGAACGAGATATCTAAAATATATTTATCGACCAATAAAAAGAAAACATACGATGAAGTAAATCATGTGGAGAAGTAGAACATGTGATGTCATGCCCTTGCTTGCATCAACCTCCTTAAATTACAGACATCGGTGTCTCTATAAACTTGTATGCATTACAAAGACGCATGCACTACAAATAAGAAATCACTTCTCAATGAAAAATGCATGCAGTACAAAGACTCATGCACTACAAACATCGTATGCGCTTCATAGTGTAATAAACAGGCAATAATTGACAGAATACTCCATAAAATTATGAACAATAAAGAATATTTAGTAGTAGAAGGTAACAAATCACAGAGCACCTGTAATCTAGCAACTTCACAACAGACATAATGCCAGGGGCATGCTCATTATAATTGAGGCAGTGCAGCTTCCTGTCATATCCATGCGACCGGATTTAGTCTAGCAAATTAGCAATAGCACAACAATTAGTTGCTCCATCGTATCATTACTACAATAGAGTCGGTACTATCTGTCGGCAATAGAAACAGTTAACAAGAGGAGGGGAGAGTTCAGCCGACCTTTACCTCGTCGAGCTTGCAGGAACAAGCGGGCGGTGACCTTGTTGATTGTCGTTCGGAACGGAGACCAAGTATCGACGGGGCGACCTAGGCCCTGACACATCGACACGGTGTGCCCAGTTGCCTGCCTCACGGTCGAGAACAGGGGCGCCACTCCAGGTTGTGTGGCTCGACCATCCGCCCTGATGACCATCGTAGTGGCCCCATGCGCCGAGGAGCCCAGGCTGCGGATGGCCGGGGATCATCAGCACACGCCCTAAGACCATCAATGGCCACGTGCACGGAGGCGTGAAGTATGCGGATGGCCGGGGATCGTCAACATATGGAGATAGGCCGGCTGTTGCCGCAATATTTATGTTGTTGGCATGTGCAGCTCTCCGTGGGCTAGTTGGTGTTCTTCTCCGCGTATTCGGCCAGGCCACGGGCAGTCCAAACATGCGAGCCGGCCAATCCTGACGACGTTCATGACTCGCGTGGTAAAAGCAAAAATGGAACCAGCTATGGCTTTCTAGATGTGTTGCACTGTTTTTCCGATCCTTGGTTTGTCCATGGGACATCCATCACCGATCACTGATGCGAGGTGGAGTTTGATGACGCTACATGATGAGGCTGACGCTGAGTCCTCGAGGATGACGGGATTCTTGTAGATCGGATCCTCAACGAAAAAACCCTTAGAAAAGTTGATCGATTCATGACTTACCGGCAAAATCAGGCTACACGTACGAGGGCAACCCGGAGGTCGAACCTTTTTTTACAACAATAATATACCACGGTAGATCTTTTCTCAAAGAAGAAAACATTTCGTGGGCAATGTTTTTACCAAGCCATACTTACCGGTAGCATTGGTGGGTAATTTATTTTCTGGTCAAAGGGTAAAACCGTCTAAAAAAAGTGTAGGTACTATAAAAAACGCTCCTTCATTTATTATTATATATATAGATATATATAAATTATATATATATATATATTAGTTAGATACTTTAGCTAAAGAAAGAGAACCTTCTATTTCTTGTTTCTCTCTCTTCCAACTAAGCAAAAATCAAACACGACAAACATTAAAAAAAATTGACATCACCGCATTGTACATGCCCTACACCCTTACATTGTACATGCTTTTACATTTCAAACAAACATCAATGTATATTTACGATATCTGCGAATGCAAAGGAAGGCGCGGCATGACATGATGATGCCACGATGGGACGAACAACGGAAGAAAATTAAGTGAAATGTCACACCGATGCTTTTACCATGAAGGGCCGGTAGTAACTTTTCCGAGCCATGCATGCGTCTTGGAGGTCACACCGACCGGACACAAGACGGTGTGTGTGTGAATATGGAGCATGAGATCCGTCGTCGCCAGCATCGTCACACAAACGAGTAGACAGAGATACATGTGGTGGATCATGTGGCGTGACCTGTGCCCCATGCTTCCATCACGTTTCCTGCACTTGCCCGTGGCCGTGACTCACTGACTGTTCCTTTCCAGCTTGATGCTTATTCTATGACTAGTACAAATGCCCGCGCGATGCATCAGAAATTAAAAAAAAAACTTTTTAAAGAAAACTCGGCTAATATAAATTTTAGCCCAAAGAACAACTTTTTAAAGAAAACTCGGCTAATATAAATTTTAGCCCAAAGTTGATCGACATGCATAACTCTAGCATCACTTTTCCCTTTCCTCTTAATATTTAGTTTTATTATATTTTCGTTTGATCTACTCTCAAATAAGCCAAATAATTGGGCATGTGCTGCTAGAAACTAAAAAATTTGGAACGCACATCACATATAGTATTAGCAAGTAGCATGGTTTGCTAGCTAGTCCACTCCCACCAAAATTCACACTCGCATACATGAATGATAATACAAGACGGTATGTGCAGTCCTGAGTGAAGATGAAGTATCATCTTGACATCAATTACTGCTCAGCAGGAAAAAAATTATCTTGCACACGGTAGAAATGCTACATCATACATATTACTGAATATAGATCCATCCTTAGACGGAAACCAGTGCTACAACCTACAGGCTAAGAATTTAACTCATATATGCATGAGTTTCTTAAATGTGCGGTTACTGACATAGCACACATACAACAACCTCACCTACCTAGTATTGTAATGTGTTTTTCTTGGTTAGTAGCGGTAACACCTAATTTTATCCCCAATCAGTTGATCGACTTGATTCCTACTGTGTGACCAATGACGATGGATGAAACAATTACTGGTGAGAGTGTAGTTTTCTCTTGATCTTGAGTACACGGGCGCATGCCGTCGCGGATGTGAAGATGGATTTATGCAAGATTTGCAGTTGGTCCGAAGAATACTATTCGTGGACAATGACCAGAAGCTACACCACGGTGTGTATGAATAGTAAAGAAATCAATTACAGTGAGAAAACCAAAATTACTTATTTATAAATAAATTTTCGAGGATCTCTTTATTTATAAAAAGCGGTAGTACTGTAAGGTTGCATCTGAGGCCGTTTCCTTCAGCGGAGAAAGCTAGTCTGTTTCAACGCGGCGAAGGGCACGACCGCTCGACACCTCCGTTGTCTTAGGTAGTCATGTGCAGTTGAGGGTCACGGCATCTGGCCCTTGCCACATCTAATCAGATCGCGCAGCGAGGGCTCTGCTGTTGGCCTTGGACGTTGTCACTCTGCCGTCACTTAGCTCCTGACAGCAGCGGTGGTCGTCCAAACGAGCAGCAGCTCCGGTGAACTCATGCATAGTCATGCGGCTCCTTCCGGATATTCCTAGGCAAGAGGAAAAATCAAGAGAGGGGGAGGGCCTGGTCGGGGGAGTTAATTGGTGCATCCGGTCAACGTGCATGGTGTTGTTTGTGTTCAGACGTCTCTCTCCTCTTTTACCAAATCGTGTGTTTGTAGGGAAAAGAAAACATTTTTTTGTGGAATCATTTTTTGTGTTGGTGGTGGCAACTTATCTATTTTGATTTTGGTGGAAGGGTAAATTTGTCTAAAAAAGTGTTTGACCGGAAGAAACACTTCGTGCTTTACTATTATTATTACTAGGAAACATACCCGTACGTTGCATCGGAAAATAAACAAAATTACGTTTTTGATGAAACCTTTTGTATGACTTAAATTTTGCCTCAAAATCGATCAACCCATGTTATTGTAGCTTGAGTTCGCCTTTCATTTTTCTTCTCCAACAGGGGCACGAGTGTCGGCAAAGTCCAACACAAGTGTCAAATTCTTTGTGTGTCAAATTGAAGGGATCTCTATTTTTGTTGCCTCTTTTACACCGATGGACTATCTAATTCTCACTCTCAAAATTCTATCAATATGTATATATTGATTTTTGTTACTAACAAATCAATACAAACACTTCATACAGCGGATTAAAAATACTCAGTTTTAACAATTTGGAATATATTCATATTTGAGCCAATCTTAGTTTTATTTGATCTAATAAGTTTTGTGTTATATAAATATGTGATGTACTAATTTTTTATTTTCCATGTCTTAATGAACTGGTTGTGCGACTCGGTTCAAAAACACTCAACCGTTTCTAGCTGTATAATTTGTTTTTGGGACAACCGTAAATTGACCCCTTGAAATATGAATTAGAAGCAACATAGTGTAGCCAGTTTTTTTACTCATTTACATGTGTGAACGGAGCCCACAGGCCTTCTTTTCTTTCTAATAAATTCTGAACCTCGGTCCCTTTCTCAAGACAAAAAAAAAACAAATTTGCTAAATCCTAATGCAGGAGCAGCACAACATCCGAGTCAAATTTATGATCCCCGTTGGGTCACGGGACCAATGCCACCTACCCCCATATCTCTCTACACACATCAACCGAGCCCTGTGTTTTTCTCCCCATCGTCGTCGCTGTCTCCTCTCCCATGGCTTCTTCAATTCCACCTCCCTTCGGCCGCTCTGCCTCGTGGGTGCTCGCCACCAGTTCCCCCCATCGCCTTCGACCATGACGGTCTGATTCTCCTCGTTCCGTTCGGGACCTTCCCTACCGACCTTCGTCTTCCTCCGGCCGAAAGCCCGGGTTGCCCTCTCTCCCCCCGCTGGGTACATGTGGAATTTAATTCCTTTCTATCACTTGATTTCCGGTCCGCTTGCTGATTGGAGGCACCTTAAGAACGTATATGAACCGGTTCGATCCACTGTAAAGGAGCGAGGTGGGATTATTATTCGCGTCCTCCCATCGCCTAAGGACGTATTTGCCGGAGGGAGCGGCCACCCGCGCCTGGGGAGAATTGATAATAACCCCCCCTGTTCACGCGCTGGGGCAACATAGACCCCTTTCTTTGCCTTCCTCTCTTCTAACCCCCTCAGTTTGACAGTTCTATAGCTGATACCCCCTTTAGCATGCTTAATAACTTTGTCAACACATAACAAACAATTAGATACCAGAAAAGACAGAACTACCCTTGAACATGTTGTCCAAATGGTGCATGTGGGTATGTGTTTTGTTTCAAATAAAAAAACTGCTATAACTTCCCCGTAATACTGAACATTCTCAAACTCTCAATTGACAGCAAATATATTGTTTCACAAAGATACAAACTGACAGCAAATTTGATTGCAATGACAACAACAATAGAGTTTCAAAGATCACAAGCAGATATCATAGGGAATAAGTTCAACAAGGTTCTAAAGTAGATCCATGAGAGCAAAATAACAGTGAGTCTACACCTCACATACACATCAAATGAAAGTGAGCTCCCCACCTCACATAGGCAACAAATAAAGGAGTTCACGACAACCACAAACAAGTTCAGAATTCACTTAATTTCCTCTTCTTTGGAGTCATTTTCTTCTTTCCTTTTGCTGGAGACTTTGGCGGTGTAGCAGCAGCTTGGCTCCTTGTGAAAGGCCCAGGACTACTAGCAGCTTGGCTCCTTGTGAAAGGCCCAGGACTACTAACAGCTTGGCTCCTTGTGAAAGGCCCGGGGCTACTAGTTGTGGCAGCATTCGTGCTCTTAGTTGGTGTAGATGGAAGTATATTGCTAACTGAAACATCAAACCATGGCGATGGATGCTTTTTTCCGTTGCTTTTCCTACAACAAGTAACAAGTATTAGATGTAGCAGAATTATTTTCATGTAAAAAGAACCATAGAAAACAACAAGTACTACTTTGTACCTTTTCTTTGTTCCATTTTTAGGACAACCTGCTTCTCTATGTCCCAGCTCCCCGCATCTTTTGCATTTGTTCAAGGACCCCTTCCTTGATCCACCTTCCCACCAACTCTTCATTCTTTGTTTCCTTGTTCTTCCAGCGCCCTTTTCTGGCCTGTTTGAAGTGGCGGACGCAGCACAAAGCCTGTATCCACTTGTGGCCACTGACTCTTGTCCGTAAGGGGCTCAATTACACCTTCATATGCTGATCTGAATCTGCTTACTGAGTAGTACTCATGTACATAATCCTCCATGCTTACAAAGTTGCGAGCTTGCAGAACATTTATGAAAGCTAGTGCATGATCACAAGGCTTGCCTGTGTGCTGCCATTGTAGACATGTACACTTCTTTGTGAGTGTTTTGACCACATGCCTTTCATCATCTTTGTTTTTATTGATCACTTCCCCACTCCAATCAGCTGAAGCTTTGGCCACGAGGTGTCCAAGTCCTCTAGTCTTTGCATTCAATTGGTGTATAACAATCGGTAGTATTATCCCTATGAATCTGTCTCCAAGCATTCTCCTCTTCATAAAAACCTCCATAATCTTCTCTCTAATCTTGTCAGCTAGCTGAGTAATCGGCAAGTCCTTGATGTCTCGCACCCAACTATTAAAGCACTCAGCAAGATTGTTATTTATGTAGTCACACTTGATTTCAGTATTGAACATGCACCTCATCCATAGCAAACTATGATACTGATTAAGGTAAGGAAACACTTTATCAGATGCAGCAAACACCTTCGCCATGTGATGTTCATATTCTTCCATCCTATATGCCCTAGCAGCAGGCCACAATCGTCCAAACACGTCACCATGAAAATATTTCTTAAAATTATTCCACATATGCCTAAAGCACTCACGCTGCTCAGCTTGTGGGAAGACATTTTTAACAGCATTTTCAAGACCTTTGCAAGCATCAGTACAAACTGCTAATACATGAGGGTCTCCTATTGCCTTCTTCACTTGATTCATGAACCAAGTCCAATTATCACCATTTTCAGACTCAATAAAGCCATACGCCACCGGAAACATCCAGTTATGACCATCTAAGGCAGTGACTACAGCTAACTGACCATTCCATTTACCATTTAAGTGAGTTGAATCTATGCTAATATACGGCCTACAACCATTCAGAAATCCATCTATGCAAGGCTTGAGAGCAATAAATAGCTTGCTGAAATGTACCTCACCTTCCGTTGTAGTTGTATCAATCTCAACAATACTACCTGGAGACCTCAATTCTATCTCAGCCTTGTAGTTGTAGAGCATCCTGAAACTTTCTTCCCAACTCCCATATAAGTTGGTTGCTGCCTTTTGTTTGCCTTTCCACACCGTGCGATAGTCAAGTGTGACATGATGCTCATCTTGCAATTCTTGAAGTATCTTCCTAGCACCAATTGTTGGATCTTTCTTTAACATAGCTATTGCCTTATCAGCCACCCAAGATTGAGAAGTCATACTGGTCACTTTTCCACTTGTTGAGCTGCAAATATGCTCTGTTTGATGCTTCACAACCTATAGCAATAAATGTTTAGATTTAATGGTTAGTACTATGACCAACAAATGGAGCAAAAATGATTATACAAAGCACAAATAATTACCATGACACACTTCGCGTCTCTCTGCCAACTAGCTGTTAGCGACCACTTGCAAGGCCCGCCTTTTATGGATTGACCTTTGCAAAAGGCCCGAAACCTCTCTGGTTCATTTTTCTTAGTGCCAAATTCAAACTCTCCATTGATGGCAAATTGTCTTATAGCCTTTCTAAATGCAACCATATCAGGATAAGGAGTCCCAATATCCATGTTTGGCTGTCGTTCATCCCACACAATCAGTGGCTCCTCTGGAGCCTTATCATCAACAGGAATAGCTGCCTCCTTCACATCATGGACGTCATAATCAGGAATAGGAGCAGGGATCGGACCAGGCTTCGTTTCCCTCATATCCGCCTCTGTTTTTACACCCAACAGAGCAAACATGGCTGTCTCATCCACCGGCTTTTCATCCGGGATCCCATCGCCATCTTCTTTAGGTTCTACCACGAGAGTAGACCAATCAATAATGTTTCTACCATTTTCTACTTCATTCGATGAGACCATCCCCGGAGTCAGGTTCGCATCGATCCTATTCAACATAGGTAGAAAAATCAGAAAAATAATGGTGATGTTATAAAGTAATTGGACAGTTATAGAAGTGTGTATCAAACCAGTTTATATTCGACTTATAAACAATTTACCATTATTTTGTAAAACTTCAGAAACCACGTATGAACTACAGTGCAACTTACGTCCTAAATAAGAAACTGAATTGAACATGCATGGGTTGCTGCATGTTGAGTGGTGGTTCAAAGATTCCTCCTAAGCAAACCACGGGTGGTGCATCATAACAACATCCATTCAGATAGCAATCAAGAAAATGATCTGAGATGTACTTGCATAAACTGGCAACCCATACGCGAAATCAGGCATAAATCGAATAAAACAGGGGGATAAGATGTTACCTATTAAGATTCATCACACCCCTTCGTCAATCTGACCCCTCCCACTCAAATCTCCATACCAATCTGTACCTAGGGTTTGTAGGATTCAGACCATGAGGAATCAAGAAAAATCAAAGAAAGCGGAAGGGGAGAAGCCGGCCTTACCTTAGGGCAGCAGTGGAGGCGGCAGGGGGAGGAGGAGGACGGGCGGGCTTGTTCCGGTGGAGGCAAGGAAGAAGAACAGGCGAGACGAGGGTCGAGCGAGAAGAACTGGGTCGCGCTGGGTCGTACTGTTATCCCAGTACGCTCGTGCGTGTTAAAGAAAATAGGCAAGGGCAGTCTTGGTATTTCTGAAAATAATTAATCTAATGAGCTGGATCAATAGGTAAATAAGGGGATAACAGTAAAAAAGGGGTTAGAAGAGAGAAAGGCAAAGAAAGGGGTCTATGTTGCCCCAGCGCGTGAACAGGGGGGGTTATTATCAATTCTCCCCTGCGCCTGCGGTGTGGCCCGGTTCGTTTGCTGGAGGGAGCGCCCACCTACTCGAGCGGTGTGGCCTAGTTAACGGATGAAAAGCCAGGTTTTCAGGACAAAGACCGGGTTCGGCCACAAAAAGAAATATAGTAGTACTATTTTGATGTAATGTAATATTGCGGTCGTTTGTTGGGTGGCTTTGGTGGGTAATTATGTGGATTGGTGGGAGGACAAAACGGTCTAAAAAAGAGTTGGACCGGAAGAAACACTTCGTCCTTTATTATTATTAGGTATAGGTATAGATAGTTGAATACCCGTGCGTTGTCACGACCTATTTTTTATTATTATAATATTATATGTGTAATTTTGCAAAACAAATATCACATTATCAACATAAAATACATTTAAATATCTGGGTCACTTTTTAAAAAAATAATAATATCCATATTGCCTATATAAAATTTAAATATGGCCATATGGAACACCCATAGATGATCCTCTCATGACCTCTTTCGATTCATTCGGAGTATTTTCATAAGATAAAAAATAGGATCATGTTAAAAAACTAAACATAGATAAATAAATCAATTGTCGAATATTGGCAGTAGAAATGAGAAGGGAAAGTAATACTCCCTTTGTATGAAAAAAATTGTCATGAATTTGTCTAGATAGACATGTATCTACACTCATTTTAGTACTCGCATCGGTACAAATTAATATTCTCAGATTTCTCTGATTTGTATGTATCTAGCACTAATACATATCTAGATACAATTAAATTTAAATAAATATAAGAACATTAATTTAGATTGGAGAAGTATATAAATACACCCATGTTTAGAAAAATCTGGGACAGTTATTTTCGAACGGAGGTAGTAACTTGCCACATATAGTACTTTTACAATATTTTTAGGAAAAATGTCTGATATCATATTTTTGTTGTAACTAAAATATAGACACGATTGAAGAGGACGAGTATAGTACCGTTTACCTTTTTATGTTGCACGTCACATCAAAGAGAGAGCGGATAGTAGCTTGGAGATAGAACTGAGATGCACATACCGCTCCTGCTCAGTTATCCACATATCGTCCTCCATATTCTGTATTGTGGCACGCCAAAGTTAAGAAAGAATGCCACAACCAAAAAAATCCTCGCCGCTCCAGATCTTGCTGAGCTAGTATGTGGGATTAGGAAGATTGGGGTATGCGCCGCTGTCGTAGCCGAGGTCGGTGCTCATCTGCTCACGGAGGCTGAGCCCACACAATTCCACAGATACGCGAGGATCGCCACGGGTAGGCCAGCAACCCAGTAGTAGTTTGGCTGCCAGGCATCGTCGTCTCTCCGGCCACCACACCATGGTCAGACCAAGCACAAAAAAGTCTGGGGAACAAAGAGACGGGCCGTCCTTTTCTCTGGTTGTGAGTCAACAAAATCCACTCTCCCGACCCCGCCAATTCGATGGAATGTAGCCAGATTCGTCTTTCAAGAACATGATTCGATTAGAGAGAAGGAGCTAGATAGAGGGGAACGGGGCCGGTGCCATCCGATGGCGGCCATGGACCCGGGTCGCTGCCATCCCTTTGCCAGTTTGCATGGTTGGATTGGAGGAGAGGAGCTTCCTGCCCCGCACATAGCCTCCTCGCTCACTGCTCTCGTCCCCAATCTCGAGCCCGGCACACTCTCCCCCTCTGATGGCGCCCCACTCCAGCCCGAGCCACCATCCGACCTGTCCTGCTGCGTCGCAATTCCCCGCCGCCAGGAGCTCATCCCCAACGCCCAAGCTCGCGCGCCATCCAGGCAGCCTCCCCGTGAGGCCCTGTTTTGGCCGCCACCGCACGAGGCGCTGGGTGTCCATCTGCGTCACAATTCCTCTCCGCTAGGATCTCGCGCGCCGTCGGGAAGCCGCCCCGTGAGGCCCTATTTTTTCTGCCGCCGTCGCCACGTCCAGCCGCCGCCACGCGAGGCGCTGGGTTTGGGTTCGTCGGGACTCGGGAGAGAAGGAACAGATTTTTCAGCTTAACTAAGCGGTGGCAGTTCCTGTAATATGTCCAAACTTGCAGGGGCAAAATCGTCCAGGAAAAATTCGGACGAAAATCTGATACGAAAACCACCTCAAGGAAAATTATATAGTAGAGATTATTATCATTATATACATATTATCTATCTATCAATCTATCTACTAATTTTTCTTAAGATAGGTTGGTTCAATACGTTTCTGTCAGTCCAAAATACGCTTTCAACTGGTGTTGATGTTCCCGTCGTTCCCATCTCCGTGTCAGGTACGATTTGCAAGGGATCTTTTGCGTGCCTTACACGGACTCCACTTTGCCCTTTAATTAAGCAATACTAGAAGGGACTCGAGTCCTAGCTTCAGTTGCATCACCGCAGGGCACGCATCTGTCTCACCGTCTGGCACGTACGTCTTCGATCGGCTGAGCCAAGAACGAGTCACCCTTGGCCTAGCTAGGCCCGTTGTGCTTCATCTTCAGCACGTCCAAGTGCCGAGCACGCCGTGGCAACGACAACATGCTGTCCGGGGGCGGCGAGGTGGTTGCAGAGAGCATCCTTGACCTGCCCGTATAGGTGATTCCAGTAATTAAAGGTTGAGCTGCTCGACACTGCTGGTAGAATCGGGCCAGTCAGTTCGTTCATGCCGGCACCGATGGTGCCATCGTGGACTGGTCAGATCGATCTATTTTATTTGGGTGGAGCATCTCAACGGGCCGGAGTGTCTTTTGCTTGCTAGATTGATTGTGGGATTCGGCAGTAATCTTGTTGCCAAGGGCGCGTAGGTAGGCAGCTGAACTTGAAGTGGCCCACGTTGGCTGGAAGAGGCCTCCGACGAACTAAGCACCACCATAGAGCGAGTCAGCGATAGCGGCCACCCAATCCAACTAAACAAAGGACATGCAAAAGACTACATAAGTAAACAATACAAAGTATGAAATGTTTTGGTTTTAGAGAGTGAGACATAGAAACATTAGAGAGTTATAGAAAACAATAAGAAGTGGGATACGATAGTAATAGTTTGTCACTTGCATTGGAATAACGAAACAAACTTGACATCTTCTTTATAGAGATCTCATAGTAATAGATTTATGTAGAGTAAAATTTTATCCTCATGTTTAACTTGATACAAGGGGCTGCAGAGAGGACGAGATGTCGGAGAGGGACAATCGCCATAGGGGCAAGTTTCTAAAGAGATAGTTGGGTCTTCCGAACATCATCTATAGTTGGGACACACTCATCTAGCGTGCATAAGGTTGCCATGGTCGTGTACTTAGAGATCTTCCTCGTCAATGGATGAGGTGCACGAGATCCCCCTCGACCATGGATGATGCACATGAGATCGTCGTCGACCACATCATTGATGTTTTCCTACTTGTTGCACATGAGTTCGTAATCGAGGATAATGTTACTCCCGTAGCAACGCACGGACATTATGCTAGTGTGTGTGTATATATATATATATATATATATATATATATATATATATATAGAGAGAGAGTCGCGCTATTTGACTCTCTGGGTACAGAATAATATTCTGCGCCCCGCCCTCTACACCGCATGCTGCACCAGGCCCGTCGGTCTCCACGCTCGACCGATGTAAAAATATGTTCGCAAAGTTATGTCCTTCTGTGTACAACCGCGCGCAACACAAATAGGAGACGTGATATAGGTGCATGCGACGTAAGAAAATTATGACCAATATAAGAGTAGTATTTTGGAATGTTACGTCTAAGTGGAAGACGCGTTACATAAGAAATGTAGGCCAGCGTGTAAGAGGACGTCCATGAATAACCAAACGTATAAAAATATTATATTATTCACCGAAAAGCAAATCTATTCAAGTATTTTGGCAATCATGTTCCATCTTAAAATAGATGTCTTAGATTTATCAAAATTTAGATGAATCTAGACACTATTTAGTATATAAATTTATCTAAATTTTAAAGACATCTATTTTGAGACGGAGGGTTGAACAAGGAACATGATAATGCAGTAAGAACTGACTAGACAAAGCTTTCAGGGTTGAAATTCATGAAGGCGAAGTTTGTACATTCTCAATGACCAAAAGAGATATTAAGCTACTTTACAATCAGAATTTGACGTAATCAGATCATCCTTGCATACAAATTACAACCTGATATCCTTGTATACAAATTACAACCTGGAATCTTTGTATACTAAATCAACTAATGCAAACGATACATGATTTACACTTCTGGATATTATCGTGTCCTTGTAAGAAGCATCTGAGATCCTTCTTCTAGCCGTATCCTGTTGCCACACACATAAACATTAGATCGCATTCATAATATGACATTAATTGGCAGATAAAAATTGAATTATAAAGTGTAAAGCAGATGACTTGCACTCATTATTTTCAAGTGGCAACCAGGAGGATAGAACAGTCTTCTCCAGGGCATCTACAAAAGCGTCACAATATTATTCTACACTCCAACAAACTTCAATCAACTTCTTAGTTGCGTCATAATCAACAAAGACATCAACAAAAGCCATTATACTGACAAGAGTTAACTAGCTACTGGCAGCACTTATCTTGATGGCTGAAATATAGTGTACTACTTGTATTTCTCAAACTCTAGGACCGCACGATGCAGATCAATACTAGACCACGAAACCCTAAACTGAAAACTTCCACGCAACATGGATTAAAAAAATTTCACTGCATTCAGGCTTCAGGTCACCTCAGGCGACCTGCAGTATGACACAAACACTGGCATTTTCTCGTATGTGCAACATTGCCTCTAGATAATTGTTCTTTGTCTGCAAGTCCCTTGCATACATCTTCAATCCCTCGGTTTCTTGTAAGATTCCTATAAAATCACTACTCATGAGGCACAAAAAAGGATTCTTAAAAATTAAGCATCAGAGACAAGCCAGAATTCTTTTCAGAAATAACTAGATTCAAAACCGATATCTTCCTTTATCCCAGATTTCTCCCAAAGCATATCACTGCCATACCATCAATTCCTACTCAGGCATTAAAACAAACACCCCGACAATAAAAAAAATACATAGCATATTCCCATTTGCCTCACTAGAATTACATGAATACTCACCAAAAATAGCACATTCATATCTCGTTTATGCTACTGAAAACTAACAAGCAATGACCTGAATGACCAAACAAAATCCATGTTACACATCACTCCTAGTTTGAGGGTGGATTAATACTCAGCAGACACACTTCTTTATTCCTACATATACTTATTTTCAAATACCAACTATAACTCAAATCACATTAGTGGTGTTTCCAGAACCTTTTAAAACCAGCTAAAAAGCACATATGAGAATGGCGAGGTATATGAGCTGTAGTGAGAATAATATAAATAAAATAAGTAAGCCTGATTGTTTCCGGTGGGATTAGGAGAACATATAAGACTAAATCGGGATTCTAGAATCTGATTCATTAGTGTAGTGGACATACTTAACTTATAGTCACCATGAGACTTCAGCTTCTTAGTTATACGCTGATCGCAATGACTTCTACCAAAGCAATTACAAAGCTACTGGAAAGATTTATCTTGACGGCTGAAATATGATATAGGACTAAAGCAAACAACTCTCGGTCTGCAGCGATGCAAATCATTTCTAGACCACGAAACCCCAAATTAGAAACGGCAACAAATCCTGAACTTATGGCCATGTAAAGGGTGGGTTAAACCAAGATTATCCTTGATTAAAAGGCGGGTTAAACAAAAAGTTTTACATAGCTTGTAATATAAATTATGTCAATGTAAGAATTCTCGGTGCCGACATAAAATAACATATGTCCATGTATTTTTTTGGTGGCAACAACGCATAACTACCAATGCAAGAATAAGAACTAGCGTCATGGTTTGATGCATGACTAAATGGCCCCATTTACACTATATAATTCATGGACTCAGTTGCCCACAAAACAAATATATTAAAAAATTAGAATGTCATCTATGCTCAATGGCCAGCAACTGGAATATCCTCTGTAGGGATTTTCCTAGATTTAAAATACATTTAGCAAACTGAATCTATATTCAAGCATAAGGCCAAATCTGCTAAGGCTGGTACACATGATCAAACTTCGAAGCAATGAAACTACCAGGTCAGACCAACTTCCATGCATTTTCCATTCACACTACCATCAGTTTTCATGCACCAAATTAGTTAACTAAAACTCTGAGGTCGGGGACCAAGGGTGCTGCCGGAGAGCGAGGTAGGGGGTGGCAGCGATGATGTTGCACACGAGGCCACCTACAGCACCACATATCATCTAGGCTACCTTCCACGAAGCTAAGATCACCACGCCGCGAAGCTAAGCAAATCAAATCCATCCACAATCACATGATGAAAGTATCCTACAATGCCATTACCTTGATGCACCCGGCAGGAGCTAGTAGATCGCTCCGTTGCCTCTTCTTAATCGTTTCAACATGCCTCTACTCCACCTCTGTGACAACAACGGAACCAATGTGAATCTTCCAATAACACATCATACCTGCAGTGCAAAATATCATCAAACTTCAGGCTAATAAAACTGCATCTAGATCTGACAGCAGAAAAACGGACAAGACTGAACGAGCACACCACGAAAGAAATACAAATCGATTCATAGGATCAGGAGAGATGAAGGTAAGAGCAGGGGCGAGTGCGCTCACATCAACACTCGCACTCCTGGTAGAACTTGGATTCTTCAATCCCCCTATGGCGGTCGTCGCGCGGCTCGATGGTGGAGTTTAACGGGCTGCTTCGTTTGCTGGCAGTATTGCGACCGGGCGGCGGAGGGGTACTTGCCACGGAGCACAAGACGATCGACAGAAGAGATCCGGAGACAGAGCAGGAGGCGGCCGATGCCGATTTGGCCAGTAGCCTCCACCCGCCATTGCCGCCAATCCAGCCGGCCGACCACGGCGCCGCCGATTCCACCCGCCCTCGAGGACGGAACCGAGGGCACCCAGAGCGCTCAAAGCACACCCGCCGCTCGCGACCGGACGCCGACCGCTCACGGGCTCGCCGCTCCGGGCGCTCAATTCGTAACCGTTTCGCTGCCATGTGACGGGTTAGTGGTCAGCTCCCAGATCCCATGAGGCCAGGACTGAATGGTAAAAAAGGAAACCGTCCACGTATAAAATAAAATTATTAAATTAAAAGTTACGACACCGGCAAACCGATCCGGCGAGGTTTGGTGGAACAAAACGCCTGTCTGGCTCGGTAGACTGATCCGGGTGTAGAATAAGTAATTCTGCATCCAGGAAGTCTAATAGAGTTTATTATATATATATTTATATATAGGTATAGATGAGGTGGGACGCTGCTCCCTGGCTTTTCTGCATTTTTATTCTATATACTCCTATATAAATAGGCTGTTGAGATGCCCATTGCACGTAGCAGCCATCCAGGTCGGCATGGACGAGTTGGATCGGAAGATCACTTTTTTTCTAATGATCGGAAGATCACATACAGAAGTTGACTGAGATCAGAGATGAATATAGCGGTAGTACTGGATCTAGTTAATTAAAGCAAAAATGCTAGACTTACAGGATTTTTTCTACGAGAACTTTTTATAAGATGATGAGGTGGAACGATCTGGCTGGTCTAAAATTCTTGCCTCCCCGTGATTTTAGAAACTCAAAGCCATCCATGATCCCCACGTCTGCCGTAACCTATATCCCATAAAAATATGCCTGTAAGTATAGCATTGTTGTAATTAAAGTATGGGATTTCTAGTTTTAGACCGGTAGGCAGATGCCATTTCCTGGCGGACATACCGACAACTAGTGCATGTATTGTTACAATTCAAAACGGTTGACATCAACGTTTAATATAGAAGACTGGATATTTAAAAAGCTTTGTAGCTCGAACCGTTTATCCGATTGAAAATCCGTTTTTACCATTGAGCTAGTCGCAACGAGATCTTCGAAACTAGATACCATGTTGATATGTCTCAGAGGGAAAAAAATTGGACCAAAAGATTATCCACCCCTAACACGTGAGTTATCCATGTCATAATATATAAGTTATCCAACCTGTAACACATAAGTTATCCAGTATATAAACAGACTGGGTAGAGACATTTTCACATGTCTCACGAGTGATGGGTGGGTGTGGGCATAAGACCTCATTTATTATATCATATGCAAGAGAAGTTTAGTTTTAGGTCCTTTAAGAAAATTATGGTTGATGTTTGATGCGGTAGCTTTTCGAGGTTGAGTAGCTCCTACGCTGCGAGTGCGGAGACGGGCAACGAAACCGAACAATTAGAATAACTTTTATATTCTCCTGGGTATATTTTTATAGTGGTGGATAACTTATATGTTATTTGGTGGATAACTTACGTGATATGATCTGGATAACTTATGTGTTAGGGGTGAGTAACATTTAGGTTCGAAAAAATTTTTATCAAAACATATTAATATGGGATCTAGTTTCGAAGCTCTCGTCGAGACTAGCCCAACAGTGAAAACAGATCCTAAATCCGATTAATGGTTTGAGCTACAAAATCTTTTGATTTTTTTAAATCTCACATTTAATTATGCTGACACGAGCGATTTTATTGTATTTGCACGCCACGGACAAATCCTAGAACGGTTGCCGAATAGCAAAGTCCTTAAATTATAAGTATAGGAGGTTCTCATATCAGCGAGATTCAATTTAGGATAGTCAGTTCCTAAGTGAAATTTGTTAGTACATTGAAAGCATTTGGTTTTCCTTTCTTTTGTTTTTTGATGAGGGGATGTGAGGTTTCGCTTTTTCCAGGGCCGGGAGGTTTTTGCTCCGAGAAGAACAAAAACATCACCTGCCGCCCGCCGCCCGCCGCCCCGAGCACCTCTGACTGTCTGGCCTCAACCTCGCCCGGCCGCTGCCCCTGCGTCGTTGGCACCTTTGCGCATCGCTCAAGCCCCTCAGCGCGAGCCTCATCTCCATCGACGACCGGCAGTTACGGACGCCCCTCTGCGAAATCCTGTGTCCGCCATCCTCGCCCAGCCGCATGTGGGCGGAGCAGAATCGAGCGCCCATCCTCCCGCTCCAGGGACTGGAGCAGAATCACGCTGGATCTCCCTTTCGCCGGCTACGGCCACTCGCGCGGACCGTCTCCCAGCTGCCTCGCCGGAGCAGAATCGACAGAGCTGGCTTGCGCGGCTGCTGTTACTTGCCGGCGCACAACTAGATCGCCATCCCTTCGCTGCTCCGCTCCAGCTGCGGCGGCTCCAGCTACTGTTGCTCCCGTGTAGTCGTTGGTGGAGAAAGGCTGCAGAGGATTATGCCTGCTTCACTGGAACTGAACATGAAACGCACAGGAAAATTTGGACACCAAGACCATTAACTTCACTTTACTACTCTAAACACGGTGCAGTCCTGTATCTATTCATTTCTGGAGATTATATGGCATTTGAAGATACAATATCTCTGTCAAGAATACATGAATATAAACTTAACCATCGAGTTAACTGTCAAGAATACATGAATATAAGCTTAAGAACTCTATTAATCTCTATCAGGTAGTACAAATGACCGGTGAAAATGACAGTACTCAATATCAACCAATTGTCACCAGAACATGCACTAGAATCTACAGAGCTATCTACACTGCACATTCCAGGAGCAAAAGATAACGCTGTCTTTGGATGTCATAATTGGGACCTGGAATTGGTCTTTTGGAAATGGCTGAACCGAATTCACTTGTTTGGATGGTCTACGAATTGGACCGTGGAAAGCTAGACCCAATTCCAAGCCGGCCCACGCCCCGTGTTAGTTGTGCACGCTCGTTTCCGAGCGGAGGAGCTCGGAAAGGCTCGGAAACGCAGCCCCACGCATACCGCTTCGTCCTCCTTCGTCCCTCTTTTCATCCCCCACGCGACAAGAGGAGCGCAGCGCGCCACAGGAAGGCGGCGGCAGCGGCTCTAGCAAGTCTCCCCTACAGCTCCTCTTCCCCGACCTCCTCCTTCATCCCTCTTTTCTCCCCCACTCTCTCGCAGCTAGCTGGCGGCGTTCATGGCGTCCCCCCCCCCCCTCCACCTGCCCCGCTCCAAACCCTAGATCGAGCTACGTGGCGGGGAAGCAGCGGGAGACGAACGGTGGCGGTAGGCGAACGGAGGCCGGAGGCAAACGGAGGCCACGCCCCTGGCCTGTCCCCAAGCCGGCCTCTCCTTGCTCTCTTCTAGTTCGTGTACTGGGAGTGTCCTACATGTAGTAGTTGTGTTTTTTTTGAAATTGCAAAACCTGAGAAGAATTATTCGGTGGTGAGTGGTTAAGCGACTTGTGTTATGTGTGCTAGTATATGTAAGAGACAAAATTTTTCCACTTGTGCTATTTGTTAGACAATATTATTATCCATGTTCTGATATTTTAATCTTATTATGTATGAAAAATAATAATATAAACATCAAATATACACAACTATTTCTATACATGTAGACAAGTTCATATTGTCAAAACTTAACAAAACATTCAATTCCATGGCTTGCACATCCAAACAGGATTTAGAATCGGGTGCTAGCCTATGATTCCAAGTGAAAAATCCATATGCACCCAAACAACAGAAATGGAATTGTAGTTTAAAAAAGTTTGCGACATCTAGATTTAAAAAAGTTTGCGACATCTAGATGTGACCATACTGCATGTTCTATTAACTTATAGGGATTTCTATTTTCGTGCCCTTGGTTCGTTAGTTGTACTCACTTTTCCCCAGCCGCTTAACTTTTCCTCACTTTTCTCATCGTCATGTTAAAAAACCCTCGCGGGCGCTCGGATGGAGGGATGCCGTCAGGTCAGAGGCTTGACCATTACATGCTGATTGTTGGGACCGCATTGAGGCGGATCGGACGTTGAGTGCTACGTTACGATGCTTCGACCATTACATGCCTGACCGGTGGGGACGCGTTGGGACGGGTCCTGAATACATGGTGAAGGATGGGGCCCCGTTGGGACGGGTCTTGCATACATGGTAAAGAGTGGGGCCGCATGGAGACACGTCGGACCGGCCATTCTCGCTCACCCAAAGCATTCGCTTCCCCCCGAGCCTGGAACAGCTCCCACACTGCCCCTATGCTGCCCCGCCGTCGTGCCCTCCTACCTTATGTCGTCCTCGGCCCCAGAGCCGCCCCTCCCCCTAGCCGTGGAGCCTACTCCACCTCTGGCTCTACTCTCGCCCCTGCTAGATCTACCCCTTTCGCGTAACAATATGCAACGCCGACTGGTGCACCGTCCATCCCCGTCGAGCACGAAGAAGATTGGGTGGAATCGCAGGGATTAACGCATGAATTCCATATAGGTAAGCATCGTTTCCCTATTGTGGGTTGATTATTGGCAGTATTTGAACGAATCACTGGTGCTCAATTAACTGCCTTGCTTTTTGAATAGGATTGATCCAGTGCTGGTGTAATTCATGGTTGTGAACAATATCTCTCTGGATTTTACTTCCCAGCAGTGGTTTCAACCTTCATAACTCTTAGAGATAGATAAAATCTCCCTAAAATCTATTGTAAATTCTCCTGAAGCAGTGTCGATTCAGTTGGTTTGCAAGAGTGTTTATAAGTATGAAACTCTCGTGCGGTCTGAAACTATAATTGACACAACTCTCGCATGGCTAGCGATTCACTTTCAAATTAAAAAAAATTATACAACTCTTAATGTACAAGAGTGTTTATAATTGACACAACTCTTGAACACTTTCAAATTAAAAAAATTATACAACTCTTAATGTAAAAGAGTGCTTATAATTGACACAACTCTTAAACACTTTCAAATTTAAAAAAATTACACAACTCTTAATGTAAAAGAGTGTTTATAATTGACACAACTCTTGAACACTTTCAAATTAAAAAAAATCATACAACTCTTAATGTAAAAGAGTGTTTATAATTGACGCAACTCTTGAACACTTTCAAATTAAAACAAATCATACAACTATTAATGTAAAAGAGTGTTTATAATTGACACAACTCTTGAACACTTTCAAATTGAAAAAATCATACAACTCTTAATATAAAAGAGTGTTTATAATTGACACTACTCTTGAACACTTTCAAATTGAAAAAATTATACAACTCTTAATGTAAAAGAGTGTTTATAATTCACACTACTCTTGAACACTTTCAAATTAAAAATATATACAACTCTTAATGTAAAATAATTGGCACTTCTCTTGAACACTTTCAAATTGAAAAATTATACAACTCTTAATGAAAAAGACTGTTTATTATTGACACTACTCTTGAACACTTTCAAAATAAAAAATTATACAACTCTTAATGTAAAGGAAAAGGGTGTTTACCATTTTTATAGTGTGAAAAGTGATTGATACGCCCAATTTGCATCACCATTATATATCACAATTTACCTCTATTCATTGCTATTTGTCTTATTATGAGGTATTACTTATGGCTTTTCATCTGTTTATGCATGTTGGATGATTCCTAAAGGATAGACTGCCGGAGTCTGGATTCTGATGGAAAAGAAGGTGTTTCGTTGCAATTTCGCGAAGATCAGAAAAATACACGAAAAATATGGAAACATATTATTTTATCGGAGAAAGACTGGAGCCAGAAGGAGGAGCAAAGGGGGGCTGCAGGGGGGCCAAACCCCCTAGGCGCGGGCCCACCTAAGGTCGCGCCTGGTATGGGTCTGGCCCACCTGCCCAGCTCCCGACTCTCCCCCTTCGCCTATAACTTCCCTTCGAAACCTTAATACACGGGCGACCACGAAGATTTCCGCCTCAGCGGAAACACCGAGAGAAAGATCTCTACAGATGATTACGGGGAATTCCTTCCCGGAGAGGGGAAACCGTCGCCATCAACACCATCAACAAACTAGGATTCATCGGGATCAACATCATCATCACCACTCTGTCCTGCTGTAACAATTGTGTTGGATATTTCTTAGTTCATTAGGGGAAACTTTCCCGGTGTTAATTACTATTGTAGTTGATGCTTGTGAGTGGAACCATTGGATTATTGTTTTTGTTCAGATTGTTATCCATTACCATATCATCTTTGATCTTGATCCATATGATGTCTTATGAGTAGTTTGTTGTGTTCTTGAGTACATGGGAGAAGTCATGTTGTTAGTAGTGAATCTGTGATGAGTTATTATTCAATGGTTTAGTATTTAAGTTGTGGTGCTATTCTTCTAGTGGTGTCATGTGAACGTCGACTACATGACACTTCCCCATTTATGGGCCTAGGGGAATGCATTGTGTATTTGGCTACTAATCGTGGGGTTGCCGGAGTGAAAGAAACCTGAACCCTCGTTAGGATACCTTTGCACAAGGGAGTGTAGGATCTTAGAGTTTAAGGTTGGGGTTAGATTTATATCTTAATTACTTTCCTATAGTTACGAATGTTTGCAGGGGGTTTAATCACAAGTATGTATTAGTCCTAGGAAGGGCAGTATGTTAGCGCAGGTTCACCCACACAACACTTACGAACACTAAAGAAGAGTACTCAGCTATTTGAAGCGAAAGCACTTGACAGAATTCACATGTGTCCTCGAGAATGTTTGGTCCTTATAAGTATTTCCACCAGCTTGTCCTTTGCTAAGAAAGGATTGGGCCACTTGCTATGTTTGTTTACTGTCTTTGTTACTTGCTCTTTGTTTTGTTGCCTTATCAGAAAACCACTAAAAATCCGTTTGCTAAGTATTCATAGGGATTTCCTTCTCCATACCACTGTTCAGCACCTTCTTCTCCTCGTTGGGATCGACACTCCTATTTATAGAAAGTACTACGATACACCCCCTATACTTGTGGGCCATCAAGACTATTTTCTAGCATCGTTGCCGGGGAGTGAAGCGCTATTGAAGAGTGGGACTGGTAAGGGAAACCTTCACTGTGAGTATTGCTTTTGTTACTGCTTGTTACTTTGTTTCCAATATGAATAACCCACTTGGTTTTCTGTTTGGGAAAACTACTACCACAGAAAGGGTAGTAGATAAACCACCATCTGTTGAGATAGACCCTTTTAAGATACCTACGAGTATTATTAATCGTGTCATGGATAATTATTATTTTGGGGATGGAACTGTCCATCCTGGTGATCACTTGCTTTATATCCATGAATTATGCGGGTTGTTTAAGTGTTCAGGTATCACAACTGAACAGTTAAAGAAGAAGTTACTCTCCATATCCTTGAAAGGGAGAGCTGAGGCATGGTATAAGCTGCTAAAGAATGGACAATCCATGGAATGGGAGGAGATGGCATCTCTCTTTTACTCTAAATTTTATCATCCCAGTGAAATCCAAAAGGATAGAAGTCTTATATATAACTTTTGGCCTCTTGACAGAGAGAGTACAACTCAAGCTTGGGGGAGACTGAAGTTATTAATGCTTAAATGTCCTATTCATGAACTCCCTAACAATATTATTCTCAATAACTTTTATGCTACGCTTTCTCTTCAGGATAAAGGGTTATTAGATGCTTCTTGCACTGGATCATTCACAAGTATGAAAGAAGAAGCTAAATGGGATCTCTTGGACCGAATTCAAGATAACACTGAAGCTTGGGAGAATGACAAAGGAAGAAAGTCAGGTATAAACTATGATTATGAGTGCATTAAATCTTTTATGGGTACTGATAGCGTCCGTGATATTAGCAATAAGTTTGGTCTTGATCCTCAAGTTCTTGCAGAATGTTTTAATGATTTTGCCTCTTATATTGAGATACCCAAGAAAGAGTGGGACAAGTACCATGCTCCTTATAAAGACATTGTTACCCATGTTCCTGCCAGTATAAAGGTTTGTATTATTGATCCTATTGTTGGGGATATGCTATATGGGTATTCTCATAGCATGTCTCTTACCCGGATAACCCAGGTGGCCCACAGTTGGTAGCATGGCCCATGGCCTGCTGGGCGGCCCAGTTATATGGATCCAGAAGGGAGGCCCATGCCGGATAAAGGAAGTCTACGGTGGATTCACCAGTGTACCCGGAGCCTTGGAGTACAAGACACGCTAGACTAGTAATAGACAGTGTAGGACTCTGTAACCTGTCCAGCTAGGACTTTTCCCTGTAACCCTAGGACATGGCGACTATATAAGTTGGGCCTATGGGAGCCTTTAGGGTACGATCTCAGAGAACCTCACACAGCGAACCTATCTCTGTAACTCGACGTATTTACCTTATAGTGATTTATAGCAGGAGTAGGATTCCGCCACCGTTGTGGGATCTGAACCTGGGTAAGCTGTGTTACCTCGTACCCGTCAACCGTCCGCCTTCCCCCACGTCTCTAAACATGCACTGTGAGGACCACTCCATGGCGTACTCGTCGGCAATACCACGACAGTTGGCGCCCACCGTGGGGCAAGAGGCGCTTCAGGCTCTTTAGCGGGCGAGGACCAAGATCTTTGCGGGAATCGGCAAAATCGTAGCCATCGGTCGCATTCTCTTCTCCAGCAACGTTCCAATCATTCCTATCGGCTCTTCGCGGGAATCGGCGAAACCGTAGCCATTGGCGAAACCATAGTCTATCTCCTCTGGATCCCGGCGAAGACGAACCCTACGCGGTGTTAGATCGTTCCTATCGGAGACATCCACCTCTTCATTGGCGAAACCAACTCGGGCACTAGTTCCCTCGGAGTCGGAGGAGCATCAATACCCGCACGGACCGCCTACGGGCAGGATACGTTCGCGGAAGGATCGATGTCGGATCTCTCTTCGGAGTTTGCTTGCAAAGATCGGAAAAATTCAAGGCCCACCCAAACCGCCCCTGTGCAGGATATAAAGTTGGAAGATCACTGCAAGTCCACCGGCTTCGTCCGTGCATCTGGACATCAGAGATCCAAGTTCGTCGGCGTGGTTACCATCTTCGATCTGGCGCGTTGCATTCAGAGAGAAGGCGAAAACCCCCGCGATTACCTTGCCAGGTGCCTCCGTACACGAGCCGATCTGGCCCACTACCCCAATGATGATGCCATGTATCACTTTGTGGAAGGACTGGACCACGACACGCTTCTCCGGCATTCTCTAAGACGGTATCAGGTTCAGGACGCCTTACCTTCGAAGGCATGGTGAACACCATCAACAACTACGCAAAGGCCGAAGCGGCAGATCAGACAGCGCTTGCGCTCATTGACGGAGCCCCACTGATTCAGCCACCGCCACCACCACCTCCGGACGCCATCGCGGCAGTCGCGCCACCACCTCCAGTCATTGTCGCCGCTGTTGCACCTCCACTCCCCGTCATTGAGGAAGTCCTGGCACCCTCCGACTCTGTGATTGACGCGCTATACGCCGACTTCAGTGCAGATTCAGAGGAGATAGACTTTAGTCCAGAGGAACTAGACTCCGCCATGCAGGAGATGGAGGAGGAGTACATGCGCGATGAGCAAGCCAACAACACCGTCACGTCTCGAGAGGTGTTCGTCACCATTGGGATGACGATGGATGAACATCAACCCGAACAAGCTCCGCCTACAGCGTTGGACAAGGGGAAGGGACCACCTGTTGCTCCCGACGATGATCGTGCAAAGGTCATGCCCCCTCCGCCTAACCCAGTACAACAGCCACAGGAACTAGGCACCGGCCCGAGCAACAACAACACCGCAAACTTGCTGCTTCCGGCATCTATGTCTGCTGCTGCCCAAGTTACTCCAGCTGATAGAGTGATGTACGGCAATCTCCTCGTCGAGCCACTGACCGTAGCTCATATCCGGAACGTGACCTAGCTTGACGAGAAGCTCTAGCATCTGCTGGAGGAAGCGCAGGCCATCACGGAGCAAGGCGCTAAGCTAGATCGAGATCTGGTCAACACGTAGAAGTACATAGAGAAAGCTAGAGCAATGGAGGCCGAGTACAAGACTCTACTGCAGCAGCAGAAGACCAAGAAAGCTCTAGCTCGCGTCATCAACGATCCTGGTGTACGACGAAACTTAGGATGGGCTCCCCCGAAGCCGGCACAGGCCAAGCCATACATTGACAGTGAAGGCAGGTGATGCCCAGTCCTCTCCTCAACCTCGCTGTTGCCAAGACCCTTCTGGAGCAGGATAGATCGCCCGAGGTGGTGGACCAGGTCTATGACATAGTGTCCAAGGCGGTAAAGCAGCAGGAAAAGTCCACCTCTCAGAGGCTTGAGTCTAACCCAGTGTTTTGCCAGTCTAGCCAGCACAAGCCACCAAGGAACAGATCTCCTCTTGATATCGGGTCCCAGACAGGTTCATCAGAACGAAGACGGAGGGATGCACGCAACAGGAAGGATGCTATCCCTATATCCTCCGACCACGGAGAAAAGGCCCAACCTCATCGCCCATCGCCACCGCCCCGCTCCTCCCGACATCGCGAAGATTGTTGGAGATATGCCCAAGAGGCAATAATAAAGTGGTTTATCATATCTTCACACTTATGATAAATGTTTACATACCATGCTATAATTGTATTAAACGGAAACATTAATACTTGTGTGATTTGTAAACTAAAATAAGAGTCCCTAGTAAAGCCTCTTGTTAAACTAGCTTGTTGGTTAATATATGATCATGGTTTCCTGATCATGAACATAGAGATGTTATTAACAACAGGATCATATCGTTAGGAGAATGATATGGTGGACATACTCCTATAGATAAGCGTAGCATAAAGATCAAGTCATTTTAATAGTTCAATTGCTATATGCTTTCTGATACATAGTAACCTAATTCCTTCGACCATGAGATCATGCATATTACCTTTACCGGATGGATGCTTTGATGACATCAAACACCACACCGTGAATCGGGTGGCTATAAAGGTGGCATTGAGTGTTCGGAAAGTATTGGTTGAAACACATGGATCAAGAGGGATTTGTCCATCCATATGACGGATAGATATACTCTGGGCCCTCTCGGTGGAATGTCCTCCAATTAGCTTGCAAGCATGTGACTGGCTCACAAGGGATCACATATCACGGGAACGAGAAAAGAGTACTTATCGGTAACGAGGTTGAACTAGGTATGCAGAGATACCGACGATCATAACCTCGGATAAGTAAACTATCGTGAGACAAAGGGAAATTGGTATCGTATGTAAGTGGTTCATTCGATCGCAAAGTAATCGTAGAAATATGTGGGAGCCATATGAATTTCCAGATTCCTCTATTGGTTATTGTTCGGAGAAGTGTCTCGATCATGTTCGCATAATTCACGAACCGTAGGGAGACACACTTAAGGATTCGACGTTGTTTGAGTAGTTATGATATTATGAGAAAGAGACTGAATGTTGTTCGGAGTCTCGGATGGGATCCGGGATATCACGAGGTGATCCGGAATGGTCCGGAGAATAAGATTCATATAAGGAAAGTCCGTTTGGAGTTCGGGAATGATTCGTGTTTTCATCGGGAATGTTCTAGAAGGTTCGGATTGTCCCAAGACTGGGGGGTACATGAATGTGTCATTACATATTGAATGATTGCATCATGTACTAAGTGTTCTTGCTGTTCCAAAACTGAAAAGTCAAACTGCCAGTTTGAAAGTCAAACGGCTAAAACAGGAAACTGTGGGAAACAGGAAACTGTGGGAAACAAGCAAGAGGTGGTTGGAACCGACTTGGGGGAGGAGTCCCTCCAAGCCAGCGCGCCAACCAAGGCCGACTTGGGGAGGGACTCCCCTCCCCTTGGCCGCCCCTCCCACCTATAAAAGGAGGGGCAGGGCCTCCTCCTCTAGACACACAAGTTCCTATCCTCTAATATCCAGTTTAGAGCCGTTTTGGTTTAGAGCTTCTAATTGCTCTAGACGTTTTGGTGTGTCTAATCCCTAGACCACTAATAGCTCTCTCTCATACTCCACCATACTCGCTCCGGCTTAAGGCGAAGCCCTGCGGGATCTCCCCTCTACTTCCGGTACCACTGTTGTCTTTGCCGAATCGCGAGAGTGCTACAACCTCCGCCTCTTTGGAACAAGGGAGAGGAAGGTCTTCGTCGAGTACCGAACGTGTGACCGATCGGCGGAAGCGCCGTAACGCAGCCGTAAGGATCGCTCACGCGATCTTGAGATCGGAAAGAGTACGACTACATCACCCACGAGAATCTGCTCGTTAAACACTTTGGAATCTTCGCGGGTAAGTTATTCCATCGACACGTTGCTATAATCTAGTAGATAGATCTTGGCTTGTTTGTTTGTATGCGATAGAAAATTTTGTTTTCCATGCTACGAAACCCTACAGTGGTATCAGAGCCGTGTCTATATGTAGATCTGTTGCACGAGTAGAACACAATGGTCATTATGGGCGTTGGTGCTTTTATTGTCGATTGCTTCTTATGTACTTTGCATCTTGCGGTATGTTGGGATGAAGCGGCCCAGACTAACCTTACATGACATCGTTCATGAGACTTGCTCCACGCTTGACATGCAACTTGTATTGCATAAGTGGCTTTATGGTGCTGTTTCTCCTAGCATAGTTAAGATCCAATTTACAACGGGTGATCAACAATGCTAGTATCAATGTTGTGGTTCTTGTTCGTAAGTTAGAACGACACTTATTGAAAGCCCCAAACCACGTAAAATATGCAAAGAAAGTAGAGGCGTCTAACTTTGTTTTGCAAGGGTGTCTGATGATGTGATATGTCCATGATTGTGATTATATATGATGTATGCAATGTTCCTTATTGTAAGTCGCAACGCAGGAGCCATATGGTTGTCTTTAATTTCATTAAGACCCGTGTGTCTATTCAAAGTAGTTGTAATAGTTGAAGCCGGTGGACGACAACCATGGAGCAGCGTCATTGACCTTGATGCAATGCCGGTAATGATGGAGATCATGTTCGTGCTAGAAGATGGAGATCGGAAGCACAAAGAAGAAAGGCCATATCATATCACATATTATGAATTGCATGTGATGTTAATCCTTTATGCATCTTGTATTGCTTAGTAGACGCGGTAGCATTATAAGATGATCCTCATGCACATGAATTTCAAGTCATAAAGTGTTGCCCGCCTTAGTTAGCACGTTGCTAAAGCTTGTTGTTTCAAGCACCACGTGATGATCGGGTGTGTTAGATTCTACAAGTGTATACAACGTGAGCAAGCCAGATTTGCTCATGGAAACTAAGGTTTGATCTTGACGAGCCTAGCATGTATGCACATGGCCTCAGGAACACGGATTACCGAAAGGTAGAGCATGAGTCATATAGTAGATATGATGAACATGTTGATTGTTCGCCATTGAAGCTATATCAACTCTCGTGATGATCGGTTTTGATGTGGTGGATTTGGTTCGTGTAATCACTAAAACAATGTGAGGGATATTGTTTTGAGTGGGAGTTCACCTAGATTAATTTAATTATTAATTAGAACTCAATTTATCATAAACTAAAATCAAAGTGAATTTGCATAGTTGTTGTAGTCATTGGCATCCGTTTACCACCTTGCGCTTAGTTATAATTGAGATAATAGAACTATAGAATTCTGGTTAGTTACTTTTTAACTGGTATCGTATTGTTTTGAAGTGTGAATCTAAAGTTTAAAAGTCCTATTGCAAACTTTCAGTAAGTTCCAGTTACTCCATGAAGTTTAATAATTAGTATTAAATCAAGAGTAACAATTCCAAGTGTTAGTGTATAAGTATCATGTTTGTTTCCATGATTCTTGATATTCAAAGGATTGTCTTAATATCAAGGTTATCTAGGATCCGAAAGAGTTGTTTTAAACCATGATATGTGTAAGATATTGTGATATCTGAAACGAAGTTTTGGTTGCAACATGATAGAGTATAATATGGCTAAAGTCATGTTCTCATATTTGATGAGAATTTGCAAAAGGTTGGAGACACTAGTTGTCCTAATCGTCCAAAAGGATTTGGAGAGCAACATTATACTCATGATTCACCGTTATAAGCTAAAAGTAGCTTGATCATGGATAATTCCATGATCAGGGTGAATATTTGATGTAGGTAAAATGTTTACTACACCAAGATATTACTAAAGAAAGGAATTTGAAAGAACACCAGAAACTTAATAATGGTGATCTACTTCAAAGTGCAAGTCCAAAGACATTGGTATTTAACTATACACGCTTTGGACTATGTGTCATATGTATGACTCCACTATTGATGTTGATAGATTCTTTCAAATAGAAAAGGAAATACTAAAAGAGAATCTCATAAATACATGGCAGAAAAGAAAAGACTAGAATTGTTCAGCTTGAGTATATAGATGATATACGTGTTATGGCTATATTCTTTGCTTATTAAACAATGTGGTTCCTAAGTATTTGATACTGAATTTGTTGGTATGAATCGTCATACGAAACAACACAATTCATGAACTACAATGGCCTAAGTAACTAGCAAAAGAATATGTGATGATGTTCATTGAGAACAAATAAAGGGTTATTGTGTTGATCGTTAAAACATCAAAGCTTGCCTTCAAGATTTATTTTATCAGGTATTATGAGAACAAAAGGGTTGTTCAAATAATTTCCGTAATCCATAAAAGATGGATTCACAAATCTTGTTGGAGAAATCACATCCATAAAAACTAGTGCTAAAAATGTCGAAATACAAATTGATTGAAAGATCACTTAGGAAGTGACATCGCCGTTTAAATTATATTGGAAAGAAAACATGAAGAAACTCCATGTGGATGGAATTTTGGAGTCTTTTGATTTTTGATCACATGACGCTTGTGAAACTTTCCTAGAGATAATTGAAACTTCGTTCATAGGCCAAAAAGGGAACGAATGACTAGATTATTGGAACTTGTACATATTGTTGTACGAAATCCATTATGTGTAGTCAAAAGCGATGGATTTCAACTTCATATGCTTTCTCCGAAAATTTGAGTGAATATATGAATATTTACTTAATAAGGATGAAGTATGAAACATTTGAAAAGTTCAAAGACTTTCAAGATGAAGTGCAAAACCATTGTAACAAGAATATAAACAGTTTATGATAAAGATCATAAAGGAAAATATTTAAGTTACAGAGTTTAGCATAATACCTAAGATTTAAGGAATCGTTCCGTAGATTTGCATATCCTGAAACACCATAAGAGTATGGAGCATTCGAGATGTGTAATTAAACCTTGTTTGACATGGTAAGATCAAAGGTATAATTCATAAAACTGCCATTATATTTTAAATATTAAAAGCTTTAGAGATTACCGTTTTTCCACTGAAAAGAGCTCCATCATAATCCATTCAAATGACACCATATGTTATGGTTTGGGATAAAACCCAAGTTGTCCTTTCTTAAAACATTGGTATGCTTTGCATAAGAAAGATGTTTGCAACCAAAGTCGGATGAACCTGTCTTTGTATAACTGTTGAGTATTCCTCCATAACACCAGAGACAAAAGTGTTTGTCGCTTAGAACGTCAAGTTTCTTTGGGAAGGAATTTTTCGTGAAAAGTTAAGTGGGAGGACAATAGAACTTTGATAAGGTTAAAAGAACCTTAGCTATATGTGCAAATTCTTGCGTGTAGAAAAGTGTTCCGAGGCGAACAATGCTCATGGCTCACGTGCCTCAAAGGTTGTGGTCACAGAGATCTAAGTTCCTATTGAAACAAGTAGATCGTAAACAATCAAATACCAAGATTTGAGGGTTGAATCATTATTTGAGAATAATGAACGACTACATGCAAAGAAGCGATGATGGGCCCTGACTCGTCAAATGGCTTGAAGCCATAAAATCCGTGATAGTTCCATACACGAGAAATCAAGTTTTGAACTTGAAGGACCCTCGAGAAAGGTGTAAGACCTTACAGTTGTGTTTGGATCTATAAATAAATAGACATGGATGTTGCACATCTATGAAATAGTCGACATGTTGGGAAAGAGTTCACAACAATGTTCAAAGGTTGTATATGACAAGATTTGATCTTTCATAGTGATATTTAGTCTAGACGGATTAATGTAGCAACCACTACATATAATTTGTTATATGGTAGTTGAATAAACAAAACAAGATCTTCTAATAGAATCGTTACCTAGGACATGTGCATAACACGGTCCATAGGGTTTTGTTAATTCAAAGGATGCTAAAAGAATATGCAAACTTCAATGGTTAAAGTGAGCATCGCGGAGTTGGAATCTTCACTGTGATGAAACTGTTAAAGGAGTTTAAAAGTTCATCACAGACGATGAAGATGCTTGCATTTGCAAGAAATTAAGTGGGAGCGCTAAGACATGTTTCTAATACATTATGTGGAAGACATATTGTTGATTGGAAATAATGTATCTTTTATTAAACACATATTAAGAATTTCATCCCGATGAAAGACTTAGGCAAAACCCAAATATTTGGCATCAATAGACGCTAATATGGTTGTGCCAGAAGTACATAGACAAGATATTGAATGAGTTCGATATAGAAACTACAAGAGAGGTTCTTGTCGCACAGAAAGGATTGAATGAGTTCAATGTTGATGATATATTCAAGTGTATTGACATTTGGTAAAGTGAAACAAATAATCAAGTATAGATTGATACTTGATGTATGAAATCACAGAGAGTATTTATATCAATCATACTGTGATATGTACAAATCCAGATATGTCCTATGCTCTAAATGTTGTGAGCATATACCAGAATGATTCATAAGATGATCATTGGACAATAGTAAGGATATTCTTATGATCTTTTGGAAGAACTAAGAGTATAATATTTGTAGAAGTGACAAATAGATGGTTAGTTCATTGTAAAAGTACTACATTGATACTAGCTTTGTCACAAAGTACAAATTAAGTTTATCTCAATCTAAACTAAGGGTGGCACAATATAATGGAAAGTGAGTTCCATAATGGATTTGGATGAGTTCCAAAGTTAAGACATTGTGACAGATACTACAACAAAAGGCTAAGTATATGACTGCTATTTTAGCAGCAAAAGAGAGCATTTGTGTCAAGTAGTTTGTTATCAAACTAGGTGTAGTTCACAGCGGGATAATACTATGAAGATATATTGTACGACAATATTATCAACATGTTTTAACCCCGAAGAACTAAAGGTCACACCAAAGGACCAAATTTGTACGAATCCATCTCATTAGAGAATGAGTGATGCGTAGAGACGCAAAGACATGCAATTACACACGGACCTGGAAGTGTCAGATCCGGAGATCAGTTGACCACTAGCAATAGTGTACATACAACACCAGAAAGCCATAGGTGTTGAATACACAAAGGTTTGAAACTAGATTATTGACTCTAGTGCAAGTGGGAGACTGTTGGAGATATGCCCAAGATGCAATAGTAAAGTGGTTATTATCATATCTTCACACTTATGACAAATGTTTACATACCATGCTATAATTGTATTAAACGGAAACATTAATACTTGTGTGATTTGTAAACTAAAATAAGAGTCCCTAGTAAAGCCTCTTGTTAAACTAGCTTGTTGGTTAATATATGATCATGGTTTCCTGATCATGAACATAGAGATGTTATTAACAACAGGATCATATCGTTAGGAGAATGATATGGTGGACATACTCCTATAGATAAGCGTAGCATAAAGATCAAGTCATTTTAATAGTTTAATTGCTATATGCTTTCTGATACATAGTAACCTAATTCCTTCGACCATGAGATCATGCATATCACCTTTACCGGATGGATGCTTTGATGACATCAAACACCACACCGTAACTGGGTGGCTATAAAGGTGGCATTGAGTGTTCGGAAAGTATTGGTTGAAACACATGGATCAAGAGTGGGATTTGTCCATCCATATGACGGATAGATATACTCTGGGCCCTCTCGGTGGAATGTCATCCAATTAGCTTGCAAGCATGTGACTGGCTCACAAGGGATCACATATCACGGACTGAGAAAAGAGTACTTATCGGTAACGAGGTTGAACTAGGTATGCAGAGATACCACGATCATAACCTCGGATAAGTAAACTATCGTGAGACAAAGGGAAATTGGTATCGTATGTAAGTGGTTCATTCGATCGCAAAGTAATCGTAGAAATATGTGGGAGCCATATGCATTTCCGATTCCTCTATTGGTTATTGTTGAGAAGTGTCTCGATCATGTCCGCATAATTCACGAACCGTAGGGAGACACACTTAAGGATTCGACGTTGTTTGAGTAGTTATGGTATTATGAGAAAGAGACCGAATGTTGTTTGGAGTCTCGGATGGGATCCGGGATATCACGAGGTGATCCGGAATGGTCCGGAGAATAAGATTCATATAAGGAAAGTCCCGTTTCGGAGTTCGGGAATGATTCCGGTGTTTTCATCGGGAATGTTCTAGAAGGTTCCGGATTGTCCAAGACTGGGGAGGGTACATGAATGTGTCATTACATATTGAATGATTGCATCATGTACTAAGTGTTCTTGCTGTTCCAAAACTAAAAAGTCAAACTGCCAGTTTGAAAGTCAAACGGCTAAAACAGGAAACTGTGGAATACAGGAAACTGTGGGAAACAGGAAACTGTGGGAAACAAGCAGGAGGTGGTTGGAACCGAATTGGGGGAGGAGTCCCTCCAAGACGGCGCGCCAACAAAGGCCGACTTGGGAGGACTCCTCCCTTGGCCGCCCCTCCCACCTATAAAAGGAGGGGCAGGGCCTCCTCCTCTAGACACACAAGTTACTATCCTCTAATCTCCGGTTTAGAGCCGTTTTGGTTTAGAGCTTCTAATTGCTATAGCCTGCGGTTTAGAGCCTTCTAATTGGTGTATCTAATCCCTAGACCACTAATAGCTCTCTCTCATACTGCACCATAATCGCTCCGGCTTAAGGCGAAGCCCTGCGGGATCTCCCTCTACTTCCGGTACCACGCCGTTGTGCTGCCGGAATCGCGAGGAGAGTGCTACAACCTCCGCTGCCTGCTGGAACAAGGGAGAGGAAGGTCTTCGTCGAGTACCGAACGTGTGACCGACTGCGGAAGCGCTGCCGTAACGCAGCGCCGGAAGGATCGTCTACACGATCTTGAGATCGGAAAGAGTACGACTACATCACCCACGAGAATCTGCTCTCGTTAACCGCTTTGGAATCTTCGAGGGTAAGTTATTCCATCGACTCGTTGCTACAATCTAGTAGATAGATCTTGTCTTGTTTGTTTGTATGCGATAGAATTTTTTTGTTTTCCATGCTACGAACCCCTACAAAGATCCCAAGGCTCGCCATCGTACGGATATGCCCCCGCCAAGGCAGAGCGGCATCGTCATCCGCGACAACACGGAGCAGACCCGTCATGACGGAGAGTGCAACCAGGGACACAAGAGCAGGTCACGCCATGACCCTCTGTGCCCGGCAAGCAATCATGACACGCGTGAGGCATCACATGAGGGTAATAGCAAGAAGGCTAACCCACCGCCACCTCCGCCTCCGTCGCCACCCAGCAGTCACCATGGTGGAGGGGGCCCGCGTCGTTCACGTATCCCATCCCCTATTGACAAGAAGAAAAGAAACCCGGAGCCATACGATGCATGTTCGTGGATCGATAAGATCCACGAGGCCCGGGAAGGACCATACCTGGGACCATGTTGCTTTGGACCTGCGATACGGTCCGCAACTTACCCCAAAGGTTTCCGGATTGACAAGACCATCAAGCCCTATGACGGCACCGCTAAACTAGCTACATGGTTGCAGGATTACGGCAACGCGGTAGAGATTGCCAGGGGTAACCCCAACGTTGCCATCAAGTACCTCCCGCTGATGTTGGCGGGCACAGCCCGTCAATGGATTGATGACTTGCCGGAGAAATCCATATGCAATTGGTTGGACATGCAAGAGGCGTTCACCAAGAACTTCGAGGGTACATACAAACATCCCTGCACTGTTGGCGATCTACAGCGGCGCGTGCAAGAGAAAGACGAGACATCTCATGCCTACCTCTCCCGCTGGCTGGATATGAAGAATTCCTGCGCAGGAGTGCACGCTCAGACCGCCATGGCCGCCTTCATCGATGGGTTGGAAAGGGGCACGTTGCTCCGACATAAGCTGAAGCGCTTGCAGGACAATCACCAGCTTGACTTGAACCAGATGATTCAGTTAGCCAGTAAGTTCGCAGCTGCCGACGATGATGCTCGCGGCTCTTTGCCAGCAATGTCCATTCCAACTCAAGCTCGGAGGAACAACAGCACAAAGCGGAAAACCGCTCCAGAAGAAAAGCAAACTCCCGACAGGGTCGCCATGACCTTCGTAGGACGAGGTGATGGCAGACAACGTGGTCGAGGATGGGGAGCTGGTCGTGGGCAGCAGCGAGGAAGTGAAACTACCTCGGTAGCGCTTCGCGTTCCCCAAACCTACAAAGAGTACCACGATATGCCGTGCCTCATACACCTCGATGTCAACGGCAAGGCCTTCCATACCAATCGACACTGCAAGTTCGTCAACGACCTTAAGGAGGACACGGTGTCCGGCTACAAGCAAAGTCGGAAGAACAGACCGCGAGGCAAGGGCAAGGGGAAGAAGAAGGAGGAGGAGTCCAAGAATCAAGTGACATGGACGAGGATGTTTACCCCAAGAACGCTGCCAAGAGCGACGACAAAGGCAAGAACCCCTTCGAGAAGAAGGTGGCAGTTTACCACACTTTCCTTGGCACCCCCACCATCCGACAACAGAAGACCTCTATGAGGATACTGATGGCTACTCTACCACCAGTTCCCCAGTACTTGCGCTGGTCGGAGATTCCAATTACTTGGGACAGGAAGGATCACCCAGACCTTATCCCTACGGAGAACCAATATGCCATGGTCATCAACCCCTTGATTAACGACATTGAGTTCACCAAATGTATGGTGGATAGTGGAAGCAGCATCAACATCATGTACCTGGATACACTGCAGAAGATGAACTTGATGGAGGCAAACCTAAGGCGGACCAACACCATCTTCCACGGCGTAGTTCCTGGTCGGGAGGCCCGGTCCCTTGGGTGCATCACACTGCAGGTTGCCTTTGGCGATGTTAATAATTACCGCCAAGAGCGCATGACCTTTGAGGTGGTCCCCTTCAAGAGTGTGTACCACGTCATATTCGACCGCGGCATATTCCACACCTTCATGGCCAAGCCATGATTCGTCTACAACAAACTCAAGATACCCGGACCAAACGGTGTCATCACCATATCCGGAAGCTTTACCCAAAGCAAGGGAGTGCGAGATTAATGAAGCAGCCTACACAAAAGTTGTCCTCTACAGCAAAGAATTCAAAGAGATCCAGAGCAAGGTCGATGAATCAGAGATGCCCGCGTCGAAGAAACAAATCTCTGACTCAGCTCCAGCATTCAAAGCCTCCATCGAGACCAAGCCGGTAGAACTTGTGGTAGGCGATGCCTCCAAGACCACCACCATTGGGACGAACCTGGACCCCAAATAGTAAAGTGCGCTCGTCGAGTTCCTCCGTGAGAACAGGTACATCTCTGCCTGGCAACCTGCCGACATGAAAGGTGTACCTAGGGAACTTGCCGAGCACAGCTTAAACATTGATCCAAAATGCAAACCCGTGAAGCAAGCTCTATGACGCTTTGGAGATGAGAAGAGATGCGCCATAGGCAAAGAGATAGCTAGGTTACTTAAGGCTAGTTTTATCCGAGAAGTCCTCCACACCCAATGGGTGGCCAATCCTGTACTTGTCCCCAAAAAGGGAACCAAAGAATTAAGAATGTGCGTTGATTACACCGGCTTGAACAAAACATGCCCCAAAGATCTGTTTGCTTTTCCTCGCATTGACCAAGTCATTGACTCGATGGCTGGCTCGAAACTTTTGTGTTTTCTCGATGCATACTCAGGATACCACCAGATCAAGATGAGTAAGTCGGACCAATTGGCCACTTCGTTCACTACTCCATATGGCATGTTTTGCTATGTCACGATGCCCTTTGGGCTGAAAAACGCAGGTGCTATGTACCAGCGGACAATGCAACGTTGCCTGCACGACCAAATTGGTCGGAACGTTCACGCCTATGTGGACGATATAGCGGTGATGTCTAAAAATTCAAATGACTTAATCTCCAACTTAAAAGAAACCTTTGATAATCTCTAGAAATACAACATGATGCTTAACCCTAAGAAGTGCGTCTTCGGGGTTCTAGCCGGCAAATTGTTGGGCTTCATAGTTTCCCAGCATGGAATCGAGGTCAACCCGGAGAAAATCAAGGCCATCTTAAACATAAACCGTCCGACATGCCTAAAGTACATTCAACGACTAACAGGTTGTGTTGCAGCAGTTAGTCGGTTCGTCAGCCGACTTGGAGAGAAGGCTCTACCGCTATACAAGTTCTTTGAAGAAGGCGCATAAATTTACATGGGCCAGATGCAGCATTGAAGAAGCTCAAGGAGATTCTTTCCTCAGCGCCCATCCTTGCAGCACCCGAGCCTAGAGAGCCCATGTTAATTTACATGGTGGAAACCAACCGGGTAATCAACATCATCATCATGGTAGAGCGGAAGGAACCAGGCTATGAGCACGGAGTTCAACGACCAGTTTACTATGTAAGCGAGGTCTTGACGGAGTCCAAGCAGCGTTACCCGCACTACCAGAAGATAGCTTATGGAGTATTCCTTGCTTCTCGGAAGCCGAGGCATTACTTTCAGGAGCACCCTATCACAGTGGTGAGCAAGACTCCACTGTCCGACATTATCAACAACAGCAACGCTACAGGAAGGGTCGCCAAGTGGGGAATTGAACTTTCCGCCTTCGAGATCACCTACAAGATACGCGACGCTATCAAGTCACATGACTTGGTGGATTTTATCGCAGATTGGACGGAGATGCCAGATGCTACTCCGTTGTCGGAACCAGAGTACTGGGTGATGCACTTTGACGGATCAAAGCTACTCAACGGCACGGGGGCTGGTGTATTGCTACAGTCACCAACTAGGGACAAGCTACACTATGTTCTGTAGATCCACTTCGAGGCTACGAACAACATGGGGGAGTATGAAGCACTCATTCACTGATTACGCGTAGCCAAGGATATTGGCATCAAGCGCATAGTTTGCTGTGGAGATTCTGACTTGGTTGCCCGGTGGTGGCACCGGAATGCGGAACCCTATGATGGCGGCATATCGAGACGAAGTGGACGAGATAGCCAAGAGCTTCTTGGGCTACGAGGTCAAGTATGTACCTAGGGAGCAAAACGAGGTGGCTGATCTGTTGTCTAAGCTTGGATCGGGACGCAAACAAATTCCGCCAGGAGTTTTCCTAGAGCATCTATGGACACCATCCGTGAAGGGGGCAGACATCGACAACACGGATAGAGTTGATTCTTTCATCCACATGGTGGCAAAGGTCCCTCCGGCTTGGACAAAACCGTTCATGGAATATCTCGAACACGGAACTTTGCCCGACAACGAAGTCGAAAGACGACAAATAGTATGTTGAGCGAAGGGCTATACCATAATCAATGGACAGCTCTACAAAAGGAGCACTACTGGTGTATACCTTAAGTGTGTTTCCTAGCTAGAAGGTATTGAAATCCTACGCGAAATCCATCTCGGAGATTACGGGCATCACGCCGCTCCTCGATCATTGGTCGCGAAAGCCTTCCGGCAAGGATTCTACTGGCTGACCGCGAAGGTGGACGCCGACAAGCTGGTTGAGACGTGCATGGGATGTCAGTATTATGCCTAACAACCACATGTTCCTGCTGAAGAATTGCGAACAATACCAATAACTTGGCCGTTTGCAGTCTGGGGGCTAGACATGGTGGGACCGTTGCAGACGGCACCATGTGGGTTTACGCATCTGCTAGTAGTAGTTGATAAATTCACTAAATGGATAGAAGCTAAACCCATTAGAAAGCTTGATGGGGAAACTTCCCTTAGGTTTGTCCAGGATCTGGTGGTGAGATTTGGTCTCCCACATAGCATCATCACCGACAACGGTAGAAATTTGTCACTCGGAGAATTCGAGGCATATTGTTGGGAGAAAGGCATCCGACTTGACCTTGCATCTGTGGCGCATCCACAATCGAATGGTCAGGTTGAGCGAGCCAATGGATTAGTTCTGCAGGGATTAAAGCCACGTCTTGAGGCACCGCTACATAGAGCAGCTGGAGCCTGGGCGGAAGAATTGCCATCTGTGTTGTGGAGTTTACGAACTACACCCAACAGATCCACCGGCTACACCCCTTACTTCATGGTATATGGAGCAGAAGCCATCCTACCTTCCGACATACTTCACGATGCACCAAGGGTTGCCGCCTATGACGAAGATGACGCTAAAGAATCCAGACGCCTAGATGTGGACCTTCTCGAGGAGGAACGCGTTTTGGCATGCCAAAGATCCTCCATCTACCAGCAGAAGCTACGCAACTACCATAGTCGCCGCATTCGGCATCGCTCGTTTAAAGAGGGGGATTTAGTGCTCCAACTTAAGCAGAAGAAGTCACACAAATTATCCCCACCATGGGAAGGACCGTTCATCATAAGCAAGACGCTACTCAATGGGTCTTACTACCTCGTTGACAATCATGAACTGAAGGATAGACCCAACGAGGATCATAAGCGTAAGCGATGTGACTCGGATGATGACTACCCGGAGCTTGATCGTCCATGGAACATAGCACAACTACCTCCTTTTTACACTTAGCATTTTTTATCTAATTGTGTACCTCTTATATGCTCAATGAAATAAAGCTCTTTGGTTCACTCATATTCCTGAGTATTTTACCTCCTTTAGTGTTCATTTTTGGATCATATAAAACCTTTATGCACAAGCTTTGCAATTGCACTTGTGAAAATTCCGCCTACGGGCATTAGTTTAAGTTTTTTGGTCTACAAGTTCTTTGTCGTTTTTATGTGGATTCTGGAGTAGTGAATTTTGGCACTTATTGTCGGCGATTTTTTGCTTAGGTTATTGACGGTGCCATTGGGCATCATCGCCTGAGCGCATGGTTCCGACAACGAGTCTTCCGACTCACGAAAAGTCAAGCATAAAAACCAAAGTAATGGATAAGCCAGGACTTGCTTAAAAAATATATACATGCTGGAAATAGTTCTTAAGTAGCAGTACATACACCATTGTTTTACGCCTTAAGTTAACACATAGTTTTTCCGCATAACATGTTACAGAGGAAACAAATATTACAAATTGTTTTTCATTCCTCTGGCGCAGGCGACTTGGAAGCAACATCATCGGCAGCAGGAGAGTCACCCTCGAAGTCGGCAGTGTGGAGGGACTCAGAGGAGCTTTGGTTGCCTCCATCGATGGTATTCATTGGCACGAAGACATTAACGTCGACCAACTTGGCAACTCTGGTGTCATAACCCGCGAGTGACGACAAGATAGATTCATGGTTTATCTTGTGGCCTTCGTCATCTACGTCGGGGATGCCAGAGGTTACCGTCTCGATGTCGGCATTCTCGTAGTGTGACTTGACCATGGACAGCGCCATCCTTGCACCGGCCCATTCACATGAATCTTTCCATCTTGTGATACGCTCGGGGGCTCGGCGCAGGATCTCCGAGAACTTCACCACGGAGTCCGATGCCTTGATATTGATCTGGAGGGGCTTGGCAATCTCTTTGCTCTGCGCGAAGGCGGTGTTGATGAAGTTGCTGTCAAGAACCATGCATTCCTTTGCCGGAGGAGGCGACCGGGTTAAACCCATAGGAGCTGTGAATTCCCGACAAGGGAGCCATGAGTTCAAAAATTCAGAAATATCTAGACTAAGGAAATCCAAGACGGAGAATCACTTACTGAAGATGCTAGCCTCAGCTTGCCAGAGGGTATCCGCCAAGGAGTCCCGTTCTTGTTGGAGGAGCTTGTACGCTTCATGATGGTGTTGATTCTGCTCATCGACAGCTTTCTTCTGATCTTTTAAGATCACGATCTCCTCCTTCAAGCGGTTCATATCCTCGGTGGCGGAATCCTGCAGGGCTTTCATTGATTCTTCATGCATCTTCAGCATGTCCTTCCTCTCCTGCTTGTGGATCTTGTTCTCGCTATCCAGCTCCTGAATATGCTTGGATTGCTCGACAATGTCCTTATCCTTGGCAATGGTTTCTACAAGTAGGAGAAAGCAAAGTACATAGTGAGTACTCGCAGAATACACAAGATCAAGTCGGAATACGAAAAAGAAAGGAAAATCAGACACTTGCTCTTGATGATCTGTTCCTTCAAGAAGGCAGTTTTACCCTTTTCAGCTTCTAAGTCCGCGCGCATCTTCTGGTACTTGTCGTTGGCCATGCCCCTCCGAGCATTCTCATTCTGTGGAAAAATGAAAGTTAAACGTTGTTTAGTCTACTTGGAGCATCTAGCCGGAAAAATTCCACCTAGACGCTCGGGGGCTACAGCGAGAGTTTTTAACTTAGTATAATGCTTAGTCTTTCTTTAAGCATCTAGTCGGAACTAATTCATTTTTAGATTAGAATCTTGGGGGCTACAGTATAAAGTTTTTTACTCGAATTTATGCTTAGATTCTCTTTAAGCATCTAGTCGGAACTATTTCAGTTACAACTAGAAGCTTGGGGGCTACAGTATTGAAATTTATAAACACTGCGTATACTACTATTAAAGCATCTAGTCAGAATAATTCATTACACCTATATGCTTGGGGGCTACAGTGAGAAGTTTTCTAGATTAGTCACTCTTAGAGCATCTAGACGCAAAGACCTATGGTTTTCCGTCCAAATCTTCGGGGGCTATAGTGGGATATTCATATGAAATGCAAAAAGGCAAATATAACTTACAAGTGCAATGATCTTGAGGTTGGTAGCACTCTCAGCCAGCATCTTGCCGAAGGATACACTGTTTCCTTGCAAGATATCTGCTTGTCGGAGAAGCTCCTCTAGACCGCATGTTGGAGATGTCGGCGTCGCACCAGGAACCAGAGAAGTGCTACCCGGCGTAAGTACCGTATATACTATCTTCGGATACTCTATGGTTTTCTTGGGTGCGGGGGCGCCGCCTTCGGCAGAAGTACCACCTTCCACCATCGCCTTACCGCTACCGATGGTATCCTTAGCCGGAGCTTCAGCCATTTGGTGTGCGGCACTCTCCTGCGTCGCCTGCTCGCCGACAACAGCAAGCTCGGTAGAGGCACCTGAGTCCACTTCCATGGCGGAAGCGCCAGCTGCTTCCTTGGATTGAGAGCTTGTCAGGACGGATGAAGGCTTGGCGATGGTAGTGACAGGGGCGATGGCGGGAGATGCGTTGCGATGCAGCATATCCTTGGTGGTTCTAGAAGCCCCCCGAAGTTTTCGAGGTCTTCTTCAAGCTGGTCGTGGCTTTCTTCCTGAAACGTGCATGCATAAATATGGGAATAAGACAGACAAATGGACAATGTCAGAGAGAAAGAAGCTTACACAAGAGGGGGTGCTTTGGCAAAGGGCATCCCAGTAACCTTTCTTTTCTCCGCCTGTAGGGTGGCGGTACTCTTTTTGGAGGTTCCACCCTCCGTCTTCTTCTTCTTGCCTCCGCCGGCAGCGTCAGAGGTGGAGCTCTTCCGCTTTCGGGCCAACGGAGCATCGTCGTCAGACACGACGGTGACTTCCTTCATCTTTGGATCATAGATTTGAGGAGCCATGCTGTCCTCATCTATGTCGCTAAGCTGTTAAGGTCAAGAACCACCGTGTTAGATGAGATGGTAATGGCTAGACTGAAGAACTGGAGTATATGTCATACACAGAAAATAAACAATTACCTTTGGGAACTTGCTCTCTACGAACATGTCGTAGGTGATGGCGAAGCCACTCTTCTTGTCCTTCACCTTGACGATGTCCTTGAGGCGAAGCTTGCCGGAGTCGCTCGAAAATTTGTCCACAGAGATGCGGAGGCTATCCCTTCTATCGTTGGTATACTCGTGCATCAGCTTCGAGCGGTGTTGCAAAGGCTGGATCCGCCTGATGAACCAGCACATGGCTAGGTCCAATCCGGTCAAACCCGTCTCTACGAAACAACCCTATCCGCCTTATAGTGCGGGAAGCATCGATGTCGGAGGGAAGGGAGGTCTGGGATCTCCATGTTGAAGTTTCGGCGGCTGCTCCATCAACGAAGTCTGGGTACGTTACTTCTTGTCCGGCCAGAGGAATATCTGGGGCGTAGAAGTAAGTACGCTGCCAGTTCTTGCAGGACTCGTGGCCGACGATGTCGGGGAAGCGCCGGCCAGGCCGGATCTTGAAGCTAATGGTGCCACAATTTCTAAGTTCATCCTTGCTGGCCCCAGCTTCGCGTTTTACGGTGAAGAAATATATGAAGAGATCTATCCTAGGCTTAATCCCTAAGTAACCCTCGCAAAGCGCCGCATAATTGCTAAGCGCTAGGATACTATTGGGAGAGAGGTTTTGGGGCTGAACTCGGTAATGGTTCAGGACAACAAGGAAGAAATTGGAGATGGGCAGGGAGACGTCGTGTACCATCTGTGCTTTGAGGTACACCTATTCTCCTTCTTGGGGAGAAGGTGTGACCTCGCCGGCCGGCGCCGCCTCCCAGGCGAGCCCCTCCGTCGCAGGGAGGTAGCCCTCGACGATCAGCTCTTTGATATCGCGGTTCGTGATGTCCGAACCACGCCAGTCACCTTTGTGGGAATCATATTCCTCCTCTAGCAGATTCAGCGCCGCTGGATTATGGTCGCCGCCGGTGGCCTCGACCACCGCAGACCTGGGGATAACCAGGCCCTCTGGGGGCACGACGACGGAGCTCTCCGGCTTCGCCGCGGCTTCGCCCGACACCGCCATCGAAGGGGAGGAGCTGCTGCTAGCCATTGGATGCATTCGGAGGTGACTGGTGAGATTGGGAGTTAGGGTTTTTTGTGTGAGGCGCGGAGAGCTCGAGGAGACGCTTGCCCGAGGAAGAAGAAGATGCAGAGGAGAATGAGGTGAAAAAGTAAATTTTCCACTGCAGTTACTATTTATGGTCTCCAGCATCAAGATTCGTGCAGCTTGATCGAATGGTTGCCGCGTAGACGACGTGTGCGGAGGCGTGCGCTGAAATTTCGCCACGTACCAACCGTCGCCGCCAACGGTTCGTATCGCTCGCACGGGAAAAGTGGACATGATTGCATTCTCTGCATGTGTGAGTTACAAGGCGTTGCTGACCTATGTCTACGTCGCCCTAGCTGACATAGGCAGATGAACCATCACATCAGAAGATTTCGGCATGTACGGATCCAGTCCGGCTACGGAAGAGTACGATGGAAGATTCAGCAATTTTCCGACTTACAAGTTGAAGACAGAGAAAACCTTGCAGGGTTCTTTGGGAGGACTACAAGATGTTGCTTGATGATTTGTCGGCATCCATCTAGACGGATCATTCAACGTGAAGAGGCAAGACATCGCAAGATCTCGGAGTTCTCCGGGGGCTACTATTGGGGATATGCTATATGGCACTACTAGGAAAACGGCCTTTAGTGGCGCACCTGAAAACATCATCTGTGGCGCACTAGCAGTGCGCCACGTGCCTTGCGCTACGGCTATCTCTCAGCCGTGGCGCACTGCCTAGTGCGCCACGGTTGTGTAGAGACAGCGAGCGCACTGCCAGTGCGCCAGATGTTTGGGCAGGTGCGCACCCTAGATCTTCATGGCGCACTACCTAGTGCGCCACTAAGCTTCTATAGTGCGCTTTAGGTGTAGTGCGCCACAGAAGGTAGATCATGTGCGCCACAGATGTGTTTTTTGTTTTTTTTTTAATTTCCGAGCCAGATTATATACAATACAGATTATATACAATATTACAACAGATATACACACACAGATACAAGATATACAATTATATATATAAATACGCAATATGAAAAACAAGATTGAAACAAATACATATAGATAAGTCTCATACATGAATACATAGTATAAGTTACATTGTTTCGATCAAGTTACAAAGTAGTAGTTGGTGACATGCGAATACATGTGCCGATCGAACAAGTTAGAGCTCGGAAGCTCGCCTAGACATCTAAACTAGCTAGACACAAACGCGGGATAAACAACCAAAGAAGATAAGCATGATCACCGTCGTGACGAAGGTGTAGGTCTTCATCCGGTTCCTTGTCCTAACTCCCGCTAGATAGGGCGTGTATCTAGCTTCCGCCTCCGCCATAGTGTTGTACCCTTTGTAGCTATTGCCGCTGAAATGGTGCACCTGTCTCCGGCAGTCTTCCCAATCATCGTAGGCTCCGGGAACCCGTCCCTTGTACAATACATACCACGTCATCTATAAGTTGACAATAATAATTAACCGGTGATTGAAAAAAACATATATAATTAAAGTCGCATATGAAGATACACTTATAGAAAGTACTCCTAAATCAAAAAGACCAAACTCAAAAAGCATGCCTCATATATAACTAGGTTGTTCGACACAGGAATATGCTACGATGGAACTATTCGCCAAGTAGGATGCACAACACCTGGACCTGTGCATAGCACAAGGCGAACAATCCCATCGCAGCACATTCACATATAGTGTGCCACGACATTTCAATCATCGACATTATTCTCGAAAAAGACCAAATTAACTCAAAAAGCATGCCTCATATATATATACATAGGTCGTTGGACACAGGAATATGCTACGATGGAACCGTACGCCAAGTAGGATGCACAACACCTGGACTTGTGCATAGCACAAGGCGTACAATCCCATTGTAGCACATTCACATATAGTGTGCCACGACATTTCAATCATCGGCATTATTCTCGAAAAAGACCAAAGTAGCTCGAAAATAATGCCTCATATATAACTAGCTAGGTCATTGGACACAGGAATATGCTATGACGGAACGGTTAGCCAAGTAGGATGCACAATTCCTGGACTTGTGCATATCACAAGGCTAACTATCTCGTCATAGCACATTCACATATATATTGTGCCACGACATTTCAATCATCGGCATATTCTCGAAAAAAAGACAAAAATAACTCGAAAAGAATGCCTCATATATATACATAGGTCGTTGGACACAGGAATATGCTATGATGGAACTATGAGCCAAGTAGGATGCATAAGACCTGGACTTGTGCATATCACAAGGCTCACAATCCCATCATAGCACATTCACATATATAGTGTGCCACGACATTTCAATCATCGGCATTATTGTCGAAAAAGACAAAAATAACTCGAAAAGAATGCCTCATATATATACATAGGTCGTTGAACACAGGAATATGCTACGATGGAACGGTGAGCCAAGTAGGATGCACAAGACCTGGACTTGTGCATATCACAAGGCTCACAATCCCATCGTAGCACATTCACATATATAGTGTGCCACGACATTTCAATCATCGGCATTATTCTCGAAAAAAGAGTAAGGAAAAAAAGAAGGACCAAAGTGAGCAAAGGACCAAAGAGCAAGCAAAAAAACCAAGCATTGATTGATATATAATAATAATAAGCAAAATAAGTAAGAAATGATTCATAAACCTAATAAGATAAGTACACTTGTCCACACACACAAAGGTCATCTATAGTTTGTAACTACAACTAGGCCAATATCAAGACTTCTGGCTCGGCTTAGGGAACAGGAGGACGCCTTGTCTCGTCATGAACTTCCTATAGTCACCCTGCATCTCTAGGCGATCTTCTATGTCACGGTTATTCGGGATATTTCCTCCGTAGAAGATCCCCCCCCGAAGTCATGACATCACGAAAGATGATTGCCCCAAACTGCTGGATGCGATACATCTCTTGTCTAATATCTGAATCATTGATCTTGGCCTTTGCTTCGGCCCACTGTTTGAGATGATCTGGAAGCGTAGAATTCTGCTGGTCAAGTAGGAACACCCTCATGAGATGGAGTGCATAGTAGGGTTCCTTCTTACTATTTTCCGGCTGCTTCACGCAGGGGAACTCCGTTACGTGGTTGAAGACGTGCCTGCCGAACTTGACCTTCGTACGCACGAAGGTGGTGCCTTCCGTCGAGGCAAAGCCAGTGAGAGAATCATCCAGAACTTCCTTGATCTTGTCATAGTTTTTCTTCTTTTCTAGATCCCCGAGTCGAAATACGTGGCGTGGGAATGCTTCGACGATAAGGAGATGAGCGTGCCGTGTTCATCTCTGCGCAAAAAATTCAAATGGAATGTGTTGGAAAAAGAATGATGATGATCTAATAAAGCCAATCGACGGTGGCGAGCGAATAACAACTTACTCGGGAAAGTAAGGCACGAGAATGTATTGCTTTGTCTTGTTCGCCACGAGGATTCTTTTTAGGTACGAGGCCACGATACGTCGTTCGGCGGGGGAACCCAAGCAGCCGTCACTCATGTAGTAGGGGTCCACTATAGCGATGCCCGGTGTGTTCTCTCTAATGATAGGCATGGCCAGGCTGAGAGAAAACAGACGGACCATGGTATAGTGCAACGGGTATTGGTGGAACATATTGAAGATGTCGTCGAACCGCAGGAACAACAGATCCGCAGGGGCATTGTCGATGAAGCCCAATCCTGGTGGCACCTTAACCACGAATACCGGGTGCGAGAGATCTTTCTCCGATAGAAGGCGTCTCTCTATCGTCAGCACGTCGTCATGCACACTCTGCAGTTCCGAACTGGCGAGCTTCCGCAAATTCTTAGGTAGCATGGGCTCACCCGCCACATGAATCCTCCACATAATACCCTCGGGTCTTGGTGTCCCGTCCCGAAACCTGATCAGATTCGCAGTTGTTGACGCCACCGGCTGACTCGAGCTGCTAGATTTTCTTTTCCTGCCCTTTTTTCCTTTTGGAGGTTATATTGTGCACACTCCTGTTATAAGCAGCAGATTATCCCACTTGAGGTTATATTGTGCACACTCTTGTATGGAGGCACCACAAAAGAAATCAAAGCAAGAGAAGCCACTAAAACAGTGTATCAAGCAGCATATCACCATCACTGTGACCTACTACTGTGAGTTTATTTACTTATAAGTGAGTGGTTATGATTTAGAATTATGGGAATAATATTACTACTAGCTAATCCTGAAGTACTACTAGCTAATCCTGACAGATTTTGTCTTCAGCACGTTTAAATTCAGATGACGGAGCATGCTCTGCTACTTTCAGGTGCGTTTCTAGAGATGCTTGACTGATCGCTTAGGGACATGGTGGCGCCGCTGCTTTACATCACGGCATACCAAAAAATTAAACAGAGGAACAAAATCCGCTACCTAAATTTTGACTAAAATACTTGTATCACATAAACCAAAGCAGAGGGCCGTAGGAACAATTGAACATGGCAGGCAAGCAGGAGTAATCGCATTAAAAAAACACAGTTTCTTCAGATCGAAATACACTGCAGTCCCACGAGAAAGCATTTCTTACAAGAACAAACTCGAACATCGAACTATGGCGTGTACATGCATCTTGAACCAAGCACTGAAGTAGGAAGACAGAGGAGACGGTACCACAAGACATCAGCCTAGGAACAAGTGACAGTGATGTTCAGATCGAAATAACAATTGTTCTTCCAACAACAGACACATTCCATACAAGATTCAGTCATGAGTCATGACTCGCTCGACCATCTAACTACCACCATACAGAGGGAGAGAGAGGGACAGAGGGAGAGAGAGGGATAGAGAGGGAGAGAGAGAGGGAGAGACAGGGAAGGGGCGACGCTCACCTCTGACGGGCGGACGACGGGTGGACGACGGGCGGCCTCCACCTCCTCGAGCGGCGCGAGATCCTCCTCCTCCACAAGCGGCGCGGGCCTCCTCCTCCACGGATCGGCAGCGGCGCGGGCCTCCTCCTCCCCGAGAGCGCAGCGCGGCGGTGGCGGATCGAGAAAGCAGCGGCGGTGGCGGATCGAGAGAAAGCAGCGGCGGTGGCGGTGTCTGTGAGATGGGGATGAGAGAGGCGGACGTGGCACGCGCGGTTGACTAGTCCAACCCACATAGGCGTAGCGCACCCTGGCCAAGTGCGCTACGGATAACCATAGCGCACTTGGCCAGGGTGCGCTACGCCTATGTGGGTTGGACTATCAGATAAGAGGGCGGCCACCCCATTAGTTAACACTAGTACTGTCTTATCCCACTGGTTCTTCCCCTTAGCTCTATTCTAAACTATGAGCACCCAGGTTCGAATCCTGGTGCCTCACTTTTTTATTTTTATTTTAAAAATACTTTTAAATGTTTCAAAAAATGCCCAAAAGTGGTGATTTATGCCATACAAGTTTTGTTTTGTTTTTAAAATACTTTTAAATATTCCAAAAATGCCCAAAAGTGATAATATATGTCATAAAAGTGTTACAAATATGATTCAAAGTATAACTAAATTTCATAATAATTTGTCCATGAATATTACAATCTTTTTTTCAACCACGTTTTTACAATATTTTTTGAGCTAGCGTTTTACAATCTTTTTCCCTTCTTTGCCGCGATTGAATAATTTAGCCCGACTTTAATGTTTCTTCTTCGAACGGGCTACCTTTTTGGGTAGGGTTGTCCTTTTTATTCTTGTGATGTATGTTCTCGCATCGTAGTCGTCGTCATCTTCAATCTTTGGATCGCCAGATCTTGGTGAAGTCTTGCTCGTTGGCGACTCCATCCATTCCGATGATGTTTCTTTTTCCTCTCCCCACGACAACACGGCTAGGCTTTGTCGGGTTGGTAATGAAAAAACATTGGTCCACTTTGGTAGACAGTACCCACGGTTCATTTTTCGCGGACACGTTTGCACCGGCGGCCTTGGATTTGGCTGCTTCGGGTATAACCATGGTTGTGAAATACCGGTCTTCTCTTTCGACGCTCTTTGCCCATCTGACATGGAACATCGGCACCTTTTCTCCACAGTATTCAAGCTCCCAGATCTCCTCGATTCTTCTGTAGAATCTTTCCTTCACGTTGTCATCGGTGTAGAATTCCGACGTTACGCCTGAGTTCTGATAATCACACTTGTTGCCCTTTTCCTCCGTGTAGAATGTGTAGCCGTTGATATCATACGCCTGATAGGTCACCAGGTTTTGCATCGGTCCCCGCGACAAGGTAAATATGATCTTTTCCGTGTCAGAAGAATGCGATCGCGGGGGATTATCAAGGAGCGTCTGCCTAAACCAATGTGTGAAATCTGAGTTGTGCTCTTTGATTATTTCTCCCTGCGTCCTCTGTATGCCCCGGTCACTATACTTCTCGATTAACCTTTTGTGCTTCTGTACCCAAGGATCGACCAGTTCTAAATGCTGTAGCTCGACGAGGTTTGCTCGATCAAAGTCCGCGCGTCGAAAATCGAAGTCTGCATGCAGTATGCGACGACCCTCTCGGTGACCAGATCCGTCGAGCTTGCCAAGGTGCCTGTTGACGGGAAGACCGACAGGGTTCTCGATGTCTAGATAATTCGTGCAGAAAGAGATGCACTCTTTGGCCAGAAAGCCCTTGGCTATGCTTCCATCTGTACGGGACCTGTTGCGAACATATCCTTTGATGTGTCCGTTCATCCTTTCGAACGCCATCATGCTGCAGAGGAACATCGGCCCAAGTTGTACGATGTCCTCCACGACATGGACCAGCATATGCACCATAATGTCGAAGAATGCAGGTGGGAAGTAGACCTCAAGCTCACATAGTATCACCACGATCTCCTCCTGTAGCCTCCCGAGCCGATTCACGCCAATCGACTTCCTAGAGATGACGTCGAAAAACTTGCATAGGCCAAATAACGTTTCATGGACGTGCTCGTCCATTATCCCTCTTAGTGCGACCGGAAGTACCTGCGTCATTAGCACGGCACAGTCGTGAGACTTCATGCCATCGAACCTCGCTTCGTCTAGGTATCTGCTTATCTTGCCCGCGTAGCCGTAAGGAAATTTGACTCCTAGAAGGCACTTGAAAAACTGTTTGATCTCATCCTGGCTTAGAGTGAAGCAAGAAGGAGGGCAGTAATATTCGTTCTTCTTGAACTTTTTACCGTTCCGACGACCTTGTGTCGTCTCCGACTCATGATCATCTTCATCTTCCTGATCATCAGGAGTAGTGCGTCCTCCGTGAAGGTCCTTCCGTATACCCAAGCGTATCAGGTCGTGCCTTGCTTTCGGACCATCTTTCGTCCTATCTGGCATGTTGATTATGGTGGCGACCAGACTCTCGCACATGTTTTTTGTGATATGCATGATGTCGAGGCTATGAGGCGTGCAGAGAAACTTCCAGTATGGCAACTCCCAGAAAACAGACCTTGTTTTCCGTACCTTCATCAGTGGCTTGTCTTGTTGCTGCCTCTTTCACTTGTTTCCAGGCTTAGGACAATCTTTCCAGTTTTTCACCTACTCTTCCACTTCTTCGCTCTGGGATTCCTCGGGTCTCTAATTTGCCATCGAACAGGTCTCCATGTTTTCACCATGGATCATTCTTGCCGAGCCACCTCCGGTGCGCCATGAACACGGTTTTCGATGACCCTGGATCTTTCTCTAGTTGGAGATAGCTTGTGTTATCCATGCACCTAACGCATGCGCATAATCCTTGGATAACCTGCCCCGAGATATACCCGCAACCTGGATAGTCTTGCACCGTAGTGAGCAACGCGGCTCTCATAGTGAAATAATCTTGTGCGACGGCGTCGTAAGTATTGGCTCCAGATTCCCATAACGTGGCTAGCTCCTCTTTCAACAGCCCGAGATAAAGATTGATGTCGGTACCAGGTTGTTTCGGCCCTTGAATTAGCATACTCATTTGTATGTACTTCTTCTTCATGCACAACCATGGAGGGAGGTTGTACATCCATACAAACACGGGCCAAGTGCTGTGCGTGCTGCTCTGGCTACCGAACGGATTGAGTCCATCGGTGCTCGCACCAAGCCTGATGTTCCTCGAATCTCCACCAAATTCTGGGAATTCGAGGTCCAATGCTTTCCACTGGCTAGCATCTGAAGGGTGCGTCAGCAGCTCATCCTTTTCGGGGTCATCATCATCATCTCCTGGCTTCTTCCTTTCCGCATGCCATCGCATGAGCTTCGCTTCCTTAGGGTCCGCGAAATAGCGCTGCAGACGAGGAGTGATAGGAAAGTACCATACCACTTTTCGAGGTGCTTTCTTCCCTTTCTTGTATCGACTCACACCGCACACCGGACATGTGGTTTTCTCCGCGTCCTCGCCCCGATAAATGATGCAATCGTTGATGCATACGTGATATCTAACGTGCGGTAGATCGAGAGGACAGACGATTTTCTTGGCGTCCTCGATACTAGTTGGACATGTGTTCCCCTCCGGGAGACGATCGTGCCAGAATGCCATCATATCGTCGAAGCTTGCGTCGCTCAATTTGTGTTTTGCCTTCATCTCCATAGCCTTGAGCGTTACATTCAACCGGGTATCATCAGGCCTGCATCCTTCATACAATGGAGTAGCCGCGTCTTTCTCAAGTCGCAATCTTGGCTTTCTCTCTAGCGGCAGCACTGGCGTTACTGCCCGCTGAGAAGCAGCTCTTGCACATAAGGGTCCCGCACCCAGCCTGACGTTGTTCCATCATCGTCTGCTCCTCCGGCATCTAGATCATCATCATCCCGGTCTACTTCCGCACCTTCACCATATCCAGGAGACTCTTCATCATCTCGCCCATTCTTGTCGTGAGGATGATCATCGTCATGTTGACCACCTTCACCGTCTCCATCGTCTACGTCATCGATTATCCAACGAGTGTATCCATCCATGAAACAATGGCGGAGCAGGTGCGCTTGCAGATTCCCGGAATCTGGGTCGATCACCTAGTTGAGTTTGCATATTCTGCACGGACATCTCATATCTGTCTTGTTATTTCCTATCATGTCGGCCGTCGCACATTTCAAAAATCTATCCACAATGCCTTCGCTCATTATGAGGACCATTTTTGCCTGCACGGTGTACACGGTACAATTTGAAGTCTATTAGAACCACATAATGAATGCATGCATGCAATGGTCGATAGAAAATTTCGGCATGACCTATCCTAAAATTAGGACCTTTGCGAAATGCCAAAGTCTTGCCAAAATGGAAATGAATCAACATTTTGGCAAAACAAATGGCAACTTGTTCACATACAAACACAAGAGAGAGAGAGACCGATCCATACACACATGAACATATCATTTTCCTCTCCATACACACATGCATGAGCATCATCGATACTCTCCATATACACACACATATGACCATCGATCCTCTCCATACACACATCATGAGCATCGATCATCTACATACATATGAGCACATCATCCATATACACATGAACACATCCTTACATGGACAACTTACCGAGATGAGAGACCGATCACGAGAAAGATGTAAAGGAGGTGCGCGCAAGACCGGAGAAGGAGATGAGAGACCGGAGACCTTCCTCTATTACTTATGTAACATCCAAGGCAAGTTCTACATGCTAAAAATGGTGAATGGGTGGAGAAATTGAGGTGGGAAGGAGAAGTCCCGACTTGATCTAAGGAGGAAGAAGAAGGGGAAAGTGAAGTGTGGGGTGGTGGATGTGGTCACACATGTGCACATAAAGTGCTGTAAAAAAATCGACACATTCGTGGCGCACACGGCCCTAGTGCGCCACAGGGAGGAGAAACATCCGTGGCGCACATGCCCAAGTGCGCCACAGGGAGTAGTAACATCCGTGGCGCACATGCCGTAGTGCGCCACGGATGTGTCTGGCTGTTTCACAGCAGAGGGGGGGGGGGGGCGTAGCGCAACCCCACCACGTGCGCCACAGTTGGCACTAACATCCGTAGCGCACCTGACCTATGTGCGCTACAGATGTTTGGCGTGCGGCCAACAGGGCCCTGGCCCACACATATCTGTGGCGCACTATGGTCATGTGCGCCATGGTTGTTCTACTTACTAGTAGGGCACTGCCCACAGGTGAGCCACGCCTGTTTTAGCCGTGGGGCACTTCAACCATGTGAGCCACAGATGTGCTGATTACCTATAGCCGTTTTCCTAGTAGTGTGGGTATCCTCATAGCATGTCTCTTATCCGGATAACCTAGGTGACCCACAGTTGGTAGCATGGCCCATGGCCTGCTGGGCGGCCCAGTTAGATGGATCCAAAAGGGAGGCCCATGCCGGATAAAGGAAGGCTACGGTGCAGTCACCAGCGTACCCGGAGCCTTGGAGTACAAGACACGCTAGACTAGTAATAGACGGTGTAGGACTCTGTAACCCTAGGACCTAGCGACTATATAAGTCGGGCCTATGGGAGCCTTTAGGGCATGATCTCAGATAACCTCACACAGCGAACCTATCTCTGTAACTCGGCGTATTGCCCTTATAGTGATTTATAGCAGGAGTAGGATTCCGCCACCGTTGTGGGATCTGAACCTAGGTAAGCTGTGTTACCTCGTACCCGTCAACCGTCCGCCTTCCCCCACGTCTCTAAACATGCACTGTGAGGACCCCTCCATGTCGTACTCGTCGGTAATACCACGACACCTATTTTGCCTGAACCTTATGTTGAGAAGATCCCTTTTCCCTCCAAGGTAAGGGAACACTCTATTTTGGCTAATGTGGTTAGCAAAAGCGCAAATAAAACTGTAGGTTCCAATGAGCTTATTGATGTCGAGCCTATGGTAGCTATTGTGAAAGATCTTGTCACTAGAAATATAGAGGATGAGTATATTGTCTTTTGTGAAGATGCTACTATTGTTGTTTCTCATCCTAAGAAAGTTAGAAAATATAGTGTTCCCATGCTCTCTGTTAAAATTGGTGATCATTGCTATTATGGTTTATGTGATATTGGTGCTAGTTCTAGTGCTATCCCTTATGAGCTTTATGGGGAAATTATGCATGAGATTGGTCCTTGTGAGCTTGAGGACATTGATGTGGTTATTCACCTTGCCAATAGAGAGCAAGTTTTCCCCATTGGTATTGTAAGAGATGTGGAGGTTCTTTGTGGTAAGATTAAATATCCTGCTGATTTTCTAGTACTTGGTAAAGAAGCTAGTAAAACCTATCCTATTATCTTTGATAGACCCTTTTTGAATACTTGTGGGGCTATCATAGACTGTAGGAAGGAATTTTTTTTGACTAAGTTTGCTGGAGAATCTTATGAGTTTAATTTTTCCAAATTTGCCAAAACCCCTTATGAAAATGAATTACCTGATGGGGACTTCAGGGTTGAACAACTTTCTGCTATTTCTCTTGCTCCTAACAATGCCTTGCAGCAATTTATGGAAGATCATGAAAGTGATGCCTTCATGAAGGAAAGAAATGAGATTGACGAGGCTTTCCTTCGTCAACCTGAGTTACTTAAGCATAATCTACCTATGGAAGACTTGGGTACCACTTTACCACCTAAAGGAGATCCTGTTTTCGAATTAAAACCCTTACCTGATGATCTTAAGTATGCTTATCTTGATGATAAGAAAATATATCCTGTTATTATCAGTTCTAAACTTTTAGGAAAGGAAGAAGAAAGGTTATTGGAGATATTGAAGAAACACCGAGGAGCTATGGGCTATACTCTTGATGATTTAAAGGGGATTTCTCCTACTATATGTCAGCATGCTATCAATATAGAGCCTGATGCAAAACCAGTTGTTGAGCACCAACGTCGTCTAAATCCTAAAATGAAGGATGTGGTAAGAAATGAGGTATTAAAACTCCTTGATGCTGGTATTATTTATCCTATTGCTGATAGTACTTGGGTTAGCCCTGTTCATTGTGTTCCCAAGAAAGGGGAATAACTGTTGTGCCTAATGAGGATAATGAGCTTATACCCCAAAGAGTAGTGGTTGGGTATAGAATGTGCATTGATTTTAGAAAGATTAATAAAGTTACTAAGAAAGATCATTATCCTTTGCCTTTATTGATCAAATGCTTGAGAGGCTGTCCAAAAAGACTCACTTTTGTTTTCTTGATGGGTATTCAGGGTTTTCTCAAATCGCTGTGAAAACACAAGACCAGGAGAAAACCACTTTGACTTGTCCTTATGGTACTTATGCTTATAGGCGTATGCCTTTAGGTTTATGTAATGCTCCTGCTACCTTTCAGAGATGTATGTCTTCTATCTTTCATGGTTTGTGTGAAGAAATTGTGGAGGTTTTCATGGACGATTTTTCCGTCTATGGAACTTCTTTTAATAATTGTCTGCACAACCTTGATAAAGTTTTGCAGAGATGTGAAGAAACAAACCTTGTTCTTAAATGGGAGAAATGTCACTTTATGGTTAATGAAGGAATTGTTCTTGGACATAAGATCTATGAAAGAGGTATTAAAGTTGACAGATCCAAAATTCAAGCAATTGAGAAGATGCCTTGTCCTAGGGATATCAAAGGTATTCGTAGTATCCTTGGTCATGCTGGTTTCTATAGGAGATTTATTAAGGATTTCTCCAAAATTTCAAAGCCCCTTACTAATCTTCTTCAAAAAGATGTACCTTTTGTTTTTGATGATGATTGTAAGGAAGCTTTTGAAACTTTGAAGAAATCTTTAACAACTGCTCCTATAGTCCAACCACCTGATTGGAGTTTACCTTTTGAAATCATGTGTGATGCTAGTGATTTTGCTGTGGGTGCTGTCCTTGGACAACGTGTTGATAAGAAGTTGAATGTTATTCATTATGCTAGCAAGACTCTAGATGCTGCTCAAAAGAATTATGCTACTACTGAAAAAGAGTTCTTAGCTGTAATCTTTGCTTGTGATAAGTTTAGACCTTATATTGTTGATTCTAAGGTTACTATTCATACCGACCATGCAGCTATTAAGTACCTTATGACAAAGAAGGACGCTAATCCTAGGCTTATAAGGTGGGTGTTGCTTTTGCAAGAGTTTGATCTGCATATTGTGGATAGGAAAGGTGTTGATAATCCTGTTGCCGATAATTTATCTCGTTTGGAAAACATTTCTTTTGACCCTTTACCTATTAATGATAATTTTCCAAATGAGCAGTTAGCTGCAATAAGGGTAAGTCCACATGAGAATCCTTGGTATGCTGATTATGCTAACTTTATTGTTTCCAAGTATTTGCCTCCAACCTTTACAGCCCACCAAAGAAGGAAATTCTTCTATGATCCAAGGCATTACTTTTGGGATGATCCACACCTATATAAGTAAGGAGTAGATGGCATTATGAGAAGATGTGTTCCAGAATTTGAACAACAAGAGATATTGAGAAAATGTCATGGCAGTGCTTATGGAGGACATCATGCTGGGGATAGGACTGCATAGAAGTTTTTGCAATCTGGATTTTATTGGCCTACTCTTTTTAAAGATGCAAGGAAATTTATCTTATCCTGTAATGAATGCCAAAAAGTAGGTAACATCTCTAGACGCAACGAAATGCCACGAATTATTCTCTTGTTGTTGAACCTTTTGATTGTTGGGGATTCGACTTTATGGGCCCTTTTCCTCCTTCAAAAGGGTATACTCATATTCTTTTTGCTGTTGACTATGTTACAAAGTGGGTAGAAGCCATACCTACAAGCAGTGCTGATGGTAAGACCTCTTTGAAAATGCTCAAAGATGTCATTTTTCCTAGGTTCGGTGTACCTAGATATCTCATGACTGATGGAGGCTACCATTTTATTCATGGGGGTTTTAGAAAAACTCTCGCTAAGTATGATGTAAACCACAGAATAGCTTCAACTTATCACCCCCAAACTATTGGGCAAGTAGAACATTCCAATAGTGAAATTAAATCTCTCTTGCAGAAGACTATAAATAGGTCTAGGAAAAATTGGGCTAAAAAGTTGAATGACGCTTTGTGGGCTTATAGAACTTCTTATAAAAATCCTATGGGGATGTCTCCTTACAAAATGGTCTATGGGAAAGCTTGTCACTTGCCTCTAGAATTAGACACAAATCTTATTGGGCAGTGAAAGAGTTGAATAGATATTTTAGACTTGCTGGTGAGAAAAGACTGCTCGAATTAAGTAATCTAGATGAGTGGAGAGGGGAAGCTTACGAGAATGCTAGGCTCTTTAAGGAAAAAGTAAAAAGATGGCATGATAGGAGGATTCTCAAAAGGGAGTTCCATGTTGGTGAGAAAGTTCTTTTGTATAGGTCTCGCCTCAGATTTTTTGCAGGGAAACTACTCTCCAAATGGGAAGGACCTTTTGTTATCAAGGAAGTGTACCGTTCAGGTGCCATCAAAATCTCTTCTCTGAAGGATGACACAATATAGGTGGTTAATGGTCAAAGACAAAAACATTATATTTCTGGAGATTCTTACAATGAAGAAGTGGATGTCATTCAAATGGTGACTCTAGAAGAATTTATCAAGAACCAAACACCAGAAACTGCAGAGTTCGTCTTTGAATAGGTAAAAGTGGTAAAAACAGAAGGTTCGTGAAACCCCAATCTTTTTATATTTTTGATGTTTTAATATATAAGGGAAGTTACAAGACGAAACTGAAGAGGAAACGGAGCCCAGGGTGGACAAACCCACCCGAGGCGCGAGCCTATCCTGGCCGCGCCTGAGGGGGGTGTTCCACCCTCGAACTCTATCTCCGCTTCGTTTTCGTGTCAAAACCTTCCTTATGCCTTGAAACTTCATAATATATAATTCCCCGGATCCCCCGAGGTTCGTGCATCGTGTTCTTGTTGTGTTTTCGTTTCGACCTGTTTCTGTTAGGAAATCTTCTCAAGTTTAGAGCGCCATGGCCTCCGCCGACGACAAAGGAAAGAAGCCCGAAGAAGAAGAACCTCAAGTTCCAAAGGAGGAAGAGATTCCAGTAGGTTATGAAGGAGACATGGAGGGAGACAAGCAACCGGACACTCGCGCTACCGTCGCAAGCATTGGTTTGGTAGCACAACCTACCCAGCTTGGGAGGACAGCACGGATGTCTACAGGAGGGAAACCTCCACGTCTTTTCAACAATCCACAGTCATCTCCTCCATGTAACAAGAGACCCTTCCATACACTTATACATGAATATCAATATCAACATGTGCCCAAAGGTAATTTGCCTGCGGTTTGGGATATGCGTCATTCTAACAATGCGGAGAAGGAATCATGCTAGGGAAGAAGAGTGGGGAAAGGACAACAAGAACTGGGATTCTCAGACTTACATGATCATGGACCGTATAGAGAAAAACTTGGAGCTGATCTGTACTCTCACTTTTGAGTTCGAGGAGTTGAGGAAACTTATTGAAGATCTTACCAAGAGAACACCACCACCACAAAAGGAGTAATTCGTCATCAGGTTTGGCATCCCCTTTGGCTTGTTCCAAGCTTGGGGGAGTGTTGTGGTATCACCACCACTATCTTTCATATTTTACCTTTTAGTGGATTCATATCTGTGGTAGAGAAGTTATCTTATAGTTTGGTTTTCATGTGGAAGTATCTCTCCTTTAGTTGATTATCTATGTATCCCTTGGTGTGAGTGCCTTTATTGAATATTAATGAGAAGTCTCATCTTTTACGTTTTGCACTTCTTATTTTAGTTTGCAATCTCTATTCTATGATGGATCTTGTTGATCAGTATTGGCACCACTTTGGGAGCATCAAGTGGATCTAATTTGGTTTTGGCAAACCGAGTTCTGGTCAGTAGCAACAAATTTTGAGGTTTGAAAGAAAAGAGAAAGAAAGGGCTTACAAGTATTTGGTATCATTTGTTTTCTTTCTTGTTGGCACATAAGCTTAGTATTCTTTATTTAAGATCTTTTGTGTCTTTAAGGAAGATTTCATGTTTGGATTTATTACTTGTATGTTTGCTTGTTTCTTTAGACTCACTTGCTTGCTACCCAGCCTTGCTAGCTAAAAACCTATTTTGATAAGGCATAGTTCTCATGCTCCCAAACTCCTTTGAACCAAAATTTTGCCACTTGTGTCCACTATATCTACCTGGTAGATTTTGCTATTCCAAGCAAATTCTCAAGCTTCATCTACCTTCCAAATTAAAAGGTATTTTGTTATGAGAAAACTAGTTAGTAAAGCTCTCACGAACTTGATGACACACTTTATTTCTTGCCCCTAATAAACCTGAACCATTGTGGACATCAAAGTTGTATATGCGTGCATCTATACATTGGGATTAGCAGCCCGTGCTGTCACGGGTAACGTTTTCAACATAGCACTTGTACTCCGTACATTGTTGATATCATGCTCTTTTGTCTATGGATGTTACCGGTGTGAAATGAAGTGGGAACTTGTAAGTCCATGGAATTTGTATTCTGTGTTATAGAAACGCCTGGGCCGCTAGCCTAAGCCATGCCTAATCATGGTGGAAACTTGCAGCATCACCATAGTGAGCTATCTATGAAGAATCCTCAATAAAAAGCTATACACATAGTAAATAAAAAGATTGCTGAGATGCTCATTGTCTGCTTGCCTTGTCATTTTGGTTATGGGAAAGCTCCTGTACCATGTGCAAGGGGTACCCCGTTGGCGGTTCTCAATGATATGCAAATACTTACAGTGACAAGAACTTGCTTGGGCCCTAAGTTGAGTATCCATGAGGAGTGGCCCTCATATTCAAGGGACATGAGATTGCCAACTTATATTTCGTCAAGCATATACTCCATCTTTGTTCACTTTAACCTTAACCATCTAAAGATGCTTATTATAGGGGCAATGAGGGCTCAAAGCTAGTAAGTACTATAATATTTTGGGGGCTCTTTATGACTTGTAATCCCTGCTACCCTCTAAGAAGGGACCTTTCTCCTAGTTACCAAGTTGAGTCAGTAAACCTATTTCCTCTCTATCTCAAGCATGCATTTGAGTTGTTATGTTTCAAGCATTCATATGGTGATTTATTCAATCATGTTCTTTATCTTCCTTGTTTGCACAAAACTCTTATCTATTGAGTATTACTTTGAAAGCCTTCACTTGTGAAAAACCTTTTTGAGCAAAGAGTGCTCCTGTTTTGAAACTTCTACAAAAAGCTCGTTGTGAAACTATTTGCCAGGCATTCTCTAACCAAGAACAAGTTTGCCAATTCCAATTATGATTTATCTTTATGCATCTCTATTGTGACTACTGTGCTTGGTTGCAAGCTAAGTTATATAATGGTGAGTTGCTTTCTTCTATGGGTTGTGCAATGGTAAGTGTGATGCTTCTTGTTCGTATTCTTTTATCGACACTTCACTCCATAAACCTGTGGACATGTTTACTGAGCTCGGTATTTGCTTGGGGACAAGCGAAGTCTAAGCTTGGGGGAGTTGATACACCCAATTTGCATCACCATTCTATATCATAATTTACCTCTATTCATTGATATTTGTCTTATTATGAGGTATTACTTATGGCTTTTCATCTATTTATGCATGTTGGATGATTCCTAGAGGATGGACTGCCGGAGTATGGATTCTGATGGAAAAGAAGGTATTTCGGTGCAATTTTGCGAAGATCAGAAAAATACAAGAAAAATATGGAAACATATTATTTTACCGGAGGAAGACTAGAGCCAGAAGGAGGAGCGAAGGGAGGTTATAGGGGGCCCAAACCCCCCTAGGCGCGGGCCCACCTAAGGCCGCGCCTAGGGTGGGTCTGGCCCACCTGCCCGGCTCCCGACTCTCCCCCTTCGCCTATAACTTACCTTCGGAACCCTGATATGCGGGAGCGACCACAGATAAATTTCCGCCGCCTTTGGGGGCGGAAAACACCGAGAGAGAAAGATCTCTCCGGCAGACAGATTTCTTCCGGGGGAATTCCTTCCCGGAGAGGGGAGACTGTCGCCATTAACACCATCATCAAGCTAGGCTTCATCAGGATCAGCATCATCATCATCCACACCATCATCTCTACCAACACCATCATCACCACTCCGTCCCACTGTAACAATTGTGTTGGATATTGCTTAGTTCATTAGGGGATACTTTCCCGGTGTTAATTACTATTGTAGTTGATGCTTGTGAGTGGAACCATTGGATTATTTTTTATGTTCAAATTTCTATCCATTACCATATCATCTTTGATCTTGATACATATGATGTCTTGTGAGTAGTTCGTTGTGTTCTTGAGGACATGGGAGAAGTCATGTTGTTAGTAGTGGATCGGTGATGAGTTATTATTCAATGGTTTAGTATTTAAGATGTGGTGCTATTCTTCTAGTGGTGTCATGTGAATGTCGGCTACAAGACACTTCACCATTTATGGGCCTAGGGGAATGCATTGTGTATTTGGCTACTAATCGTGGGGTTGCCGGAGTGACAGAAACCTGAACCCCCGTTAGGACACCTTTGCACAAGGGAGTGTAGGATCTCAGAGTTTAAGGTTGTGGTTAGATTTATATCTTAATTACTTTCCTGTAGTTACGGATGTTTGCAGGGGGTTTAATCACAAGTATGTAATAGTCCTAGGAAGGGCAGTATGTTAGCGCAGGTTCACCCACACAACACTTACGAACACTAAAGAAGAGTACTCAGCTATTTGAAGCGAAAGCACTTGACAGAATTCCCATGTGTCCTCGAGAACGTTTGGTCCTTATAAGTATTTCCACCAGCTTGTCCTTTGCTAAGAAAGGATTGGGACACTTGCTTCATTTGTTTACTGTCTTTGTTACTTGCTCTTTGTTTTGTTGCCTTATCAGAAAACCACTAAAAATCCGTTTGCTAAGTATTCACAGGGATTTCCTTCTCCATACCACTGTTCAGCACCTTCTGCTCCTCGTTGGGATCGACACTCCTATTTATCGAAAGTACTACGATACACCCCCTATACTTGTGGGTCATCAGTGATCCCTAAACTTGCATATACGAAAATTATAAACCTTTGAACACCGTGAAATCGCACTTAATACGTGATAATGATGTGCTAAGAAAATCTCGAGAGATTATCATTTTCATAGAATGTAGGGATGTAATGCATAAACTTGCATATGGAAAAAATTATACACCTTTGAAATCTTTGAAATCGCATTTAGGACATGGTGTGAAATATAATGCAAAAATTATACACCTTTGAACACTTTCCCTTCAAATTATATTCAAAATTATTTGTTTATGGTGTTAATGCATCGGTGGCAACTCGTTATTTTTCATGGAAAGAGGGTGCCCCAGATAGATACATGGGTTATCCTGTCCGCTAGATCACGGAGGATCAATCAGAGGATCAACGGTTGGTGGGTACGATCTACGTGACAACTGTCTCAACCAATCAGAGCATAGCAGCCAAGATGAGCACATGTGTGAGAGTTTTTCACTAAGAGGGAGGGAAAACTGAGTAGAACTTAAAAACCAAGGGCAAGACTGAGTAGAACTTTAAAACCAAGGGAAAAACTGACAAGGGGTTCTAATAGAAAACAAAAAGAGATTTAAAAAATGGAAAATGCTTATTTTATACAATAAAATACATATTGGCATACATCAAACTATTTGCAATTCAAATATACATAAGTTTGACAATTATTGCCTCATTTAGACAAATTATGTTTCGGGGAGAGGCTTGAATAGAAAGCCATGAACCTTCATAGATAGTAGGTGTGATTTGAGAAGTGGTGATTTAGGTTAAAACTTCATTTATATACATTTCTTATGGTGGCAGGTCACATAATAAGACTCCCTGGATAGATGCCACTATGTTTTGATCTTTTTGAATTTGTTGTGCATAAAATGACTCAATTAGCTTGATAAAACCCATTATTTGACTCTATGTTGACCAGCCACCGGAGGGTAAAAGTGAGTATATTGCACACGGCAGTGTTAGTACTGGAGGGCAAACTGAGTACAACCAAACTGCCAGTGCTACACTCGAGGGTATAAATGAGCACAACTAAGTGGACGAGGTTAGACACAAGGGGGAAAACGTGACGCACGGTACGCGTGTCGCGGTGCACGGGGTGGTAGCGGACGTGTGTGGCCGTGCACGGTGCAGTAGCGCACGTGGTTACACGGTGCACATTGGTGCAACAAAACGTCTCCTCCCTTCACCTTTATAGAGGCCTCCACACTCTCACTCATCACTCACTCGCTCACTCACTCAAGAAACCATCTCCACTGTCCCATCACCTTCTACAAACCCCCAAGAAAACCCCAACCATGCTGGCGATGGAGAAGAATGGCGCGGTGTCCACCGTCGCCTCCAAGGTGCCCGATGAGGAGGCCCCATCCGCATACAGGCCCTCGTCGAGGCATTGAAGGCAGCCACCATCCCCGTCCAGACCCCCGTCCCTGTTTCCGTTGTAGCCGCCGGCAAGGAGGCCCCTGTCCCCGTACAGGCCCCAGCCATTTTCCTGCAGATCCCGCACGGCTGGGTACCCTATGGGGAAGACGATTACATCAGGCCAGAGAACCCCTTTGGCACCAGCTTAGCCTACCCATGGTCGGAGGTAACTAGGGTTTTCTCCCCTTCCTTTGTTCTTCCCCCATTCCCATCGTTGGATGCTAGATCATGTGTTATTAGGGCTCAGAATCTTCGTATTTTCAATCGGTGGATGCTAGGTATTTTTACAATAGCTAATCCCCTTGTGTTAGATCTCATATTTTGATGAATGACCCTAGTTGGGATCAGTACTAGCACCGATCTATAGTTGGGATCAGTACTAGCACCGATCTGTAGTTGGGATCAATATTCGATTTGGTTTGAGATTTGGGGATTGGGGAATAATCAGGGGATCTCAATCGATTAATTTATGCAAGTAATCAATCCCAACAATCAAGGTATCTCAATCATGTTCTTATTGCACGCTACTATTTTTTGTAATAGTTGGATAGCAGTGACGTTTGCAGCGACGAAGAGTCCATGGACACCAAGACTTGTCAGGTGCTGAGGAACCTGAAGTCCGGCCAGTTCAACGGCTTCTTCGCTAGCAACGTCTACAGGTTTCCCTTCTGCACCACGAGCCTCGCCACCGACTTCAACTCCCTCGTGATTGATACGTCCATTTTGCATCACCATTCTATATCATAATTTTCCACTATTCATTGATATATTTCATATTAAGAGGTGATACTTATGTATTTTCATCTGTTTTTGCATGTTGGATGATTCTTGGAGGATCAACTGTCGGAGTCAGGATTCTGATGGAAAAAGAGGTGTTTTGATGCAATTACGCGAAGATCAGAAAAATACCAGAAAAACTACGGAAAATCATATTTTCGCAGAAGACAAAGAATGCCAGAAGGGGAGGCGGAGATGGGCCACAGGGGGGCCACACCCCCAGGCACGGGCCAGCCCTAGGCATGCCTATAGGGGTGTGGCCCACCTCCGGCTCCGCCCTCTCGCCTATATCTTCTCCTCGAAACCCTAAAACATAGGGAGCGACCAAAGAAAGATTCCGCCACCTCTGCGGGGCAGAAAACATCGAGAGAGAAAGAGCTCTCTGGCAGACAGATTTATACCGGGGAAATTCCTTCCGAGAGAGGTGAGATCGTCGTCATCAACACCATCGTCAAGCTAGACTTCATCAGGATCATCATCATCATCATCCACACCATCATCTCCACCAGCACCATCATCACCACTCCATCCCCCTGTAACAATTGTGTTGAATACTTGCATAGTTCGTAGGAGAAACTTTCCCGGTGTTGATTACTATTGTGGTTGATGCTTGTGAGTGGAACCATTGGATTATTGTTTATGTTTAGATTTTTATCCATTACCATATCATCTCTGATCTTGATCCATATGATGTCTCGTGAGTAGTTCGTTTAGTTCTTGAGGACATGGGAGAAGTCATGTTGTTAGTAGTGGATTTGTGTTGAGATATTATTCAATGGTTTAGTATTTAAGTTCTGGTGCTATTCTTCTAGTGGTGTCATGTGAACATCGACTACATGATACTTCACCATTTATGGGCCTAGGGGAATGCATTGTGTATTTGGCTACTAATTGTGGGGTTGCCGGAATGACAGAAACCTGAACCCCCGTTAGGACACCATTGCAGAAGTGTGTGTAGGATCTCAGAGTTTAAGGTTGTGGTTAGGTTTTTACCTTAATTACTTTCTTGTAGTTGTGGATGCTTGCAGGGTGTTTAATCACAAGTATGTATTAGTCCAAGTAAGGTCGGTACATTAGCACAGGTTCACCCACACAACACTTACAACACCAATGAAGGGTACTCAGCTATTTGAAGCGAAAGCACTTGACAGAATTCCCATGTGTCCTCGAGAACGTTTGGTCCTTATAAGTATTTCCACCGGCTTGTCCTTTGCTAAGAAAGGATTGGGCCACTTGTTGCAATTGTTCGTTTCTTTATTACTTGCACTTTATTACCTTGCTTTATCAAAAAACCACTAAAAATCCGTTTGCTAAGTGTTTACAGAGATTTCCTGCTCCATACCACTAGTCAACACCTTCTGCTCCTCGTTGGGATCGACACTCCTATTTATCGAAAGTACTACGATACACCCCCTATACTTGTGGGTCATCACTGATGCATGCCGAGGACGTGAAGACCTATGGCCCGTCAAAGAACGCCAACACTTTTAGAGACCAACACGAGGCGCTCGGTTTTCACCTCCGCAACCTCCAGAAGGTGGCCATCGAGGAGGGTCGCATGCCCCCGATCAAGCCCAAGGCACCTAAGGTCAAGGGACTAGGCAGCAGTAAGTGGACGAAGCGCCACAGGGAGGAGGCGGAGGCCCTCCTAGCGGAGGCCATGAGGGGCCACTGATCTTGTGTTGATGATGTTGCTGCTGCTGTAAAGCAGCTTCTTTTGTTTTGTTGTCTGTGTTGAACTTGTAAGCTGCTGCTGTTGAGCAACCTAATTGTCAAACCTGGTTTAAGTATCATACTATATAATCCTTTATTAGCTGCTTTATCTACATCTGCTCTATTCATCTACATATTTATGGTGCTGGTTAGATTTGCAGCCAGATTGGAAAAATACGAGGGCCAAAAGGAACCATGAATAAAGAGAGAAGCTGCTCTAGATTTACTACCTTTTGGGGCAAAAATAACAACTGTTAGCGACATAAAGGGGAAAAGACGCTCTTAAAAATGTCGATCATAAAAATAACAAAAAATAAATCTTCCAATCTAGGCGACATGGCGCATATAACTACCATACACGCCCCACATGGTCCCACACCACATCCCCCAAAACGCGTTCCCAACAAGCCGGCCCCACACCATGGGGGGTCCTACTATAGGACCCGACTAAACATGGCCCCAAATGTCATCACGTAACGGGGGTGGGTCCTATTTGTCAGCATATAAACGACGAGGGTCCACTACGGGACCCACCTGAATATGGCCCCACTTGTTAGCACGTAACGGCATGGGTCCACTAACGGAACCCGACGGAGAGCGAGTTTCAGACCGATGTGAGATTTCTATAATAGGATCTAGACAAAAGTGAGGAAAAAGCGGCTGGGGAAAGTGGGTACAACTAACAAACCAGGGGTACGAAAATAAAAACCCCTAACTTATAACGTTTCATAGTTGTAACCAGTATGAAAATTCTTCTCTGCTACCTGATGTAATCCTGAGATTCTTGAGAGTGAGTAAAATGACAGTGTGCAAGTTTACAAACTGTATTCTAAACAAACTTGTAGACAATTCAGTTTATAAGAGCATCTATAGCAGACACCGTAAAAGGGCGAACCGGAAAACGTGTTCGTAGGTCGCGTTTAGCGGGTTTTTCAGGCCGCGAGCAATGGGGCGAAACAGACCCCTCAAAACCGAAACAGAAAAGGGAATATTCCCTTTTTTACAGTTTCGTGTATACGGGGTCTGTTCCTCCACAACATGGGTCGAACCCATAAATTGAACTATTTTCCGTCAATTTCACCATATATCTCGCATTTTCAAACAGAAATATGATACCAACATAAAGTAAAAGCAGAAATTACTAATTATACAATAATTGTCCAAACAAATTGAATAAACAATAATCCAATTACAACAAATGACCAAATCAAATGAATAGTTTTATCGCAAAAAATGAATAGTTCCGAATGCAAATAATGTTTCACACACATGAATGATAAAATGTGGCAGCCTAGTTCCTCCCAAATAGCTGCTAGTGGTGCTCAATGAGGCCATGTTGCAGCTGGTCATGGGTGGTCATGTTCTCAATGTCTCGATAGGTTTAAAGGAAGTCTTGGATGGCATTTGAGTTTCTAGATGTCCTCACACGACTGCCAACATTGTCATAGAAGATGTCCAAGTCTAGACACCTCTCATTCTCAACAATCATGTTGTGAAGAATGACACAACATGTCATTATGTCATTGAGAGTTTTCTTGTCCCAAAAATTAGTTGGACCTCGCACAACTGCAAATCGAGCTTGCAAAACACCAAAGGCTCTCTCAATGTACTTTCGGGCACTCTCTCGACCCTTTGCAAATTCAATGTCTTTCCTAGTTTGAGGATTCGAGATGGTCTTGACAAATTGTAGCACCCCGGTAAAAACCACTACCAGAAAGTCGTCTGTTATTCCTGCTTTGTGCATCATCGTGACATAATCATGCATCGATTTGCCAAAACTATTTTCCAAAAACCGTATTTTATTTTCTATAAATATCCCTCTTTATTCAAATACAAAACCTAGGGCCTTCCTGAATATTTTGTTTGTCTAAAAATAATTTAGATAAGTATTTTATAATAGCAACAAGTTTTTATATTATTTTTGGTAGGCAACCAGCCAAGCCCAAAAGCCCGGCCGGCCACCTCCAAACCCTAAAACTAGTCCAACCTAGCCTAACCCTAATCCCCACCCCTTCCTACCTAACCCACACCCAACATCCTCCACCCCGTCGCCGGCCACATACCACCACAACCCACAACACACACCAACCGCGTGCAGCACATGCCGCGCCTGCAGCTTGGCCCCGCCACCCCGCACGCGATACCCATCGTAACACACGCGAATGCAGCCTCCACTCGCATGGGATCTCCGCTACCAATGCTCTCCGTCCCCACCTCCTAGTCCCACATGCACCTGCCCGAGTCAAACCTCCCACACACCTCGACCCCTCTCTCCCTTGACCGTGTTTCTCACACGCTCCCCCGGATCCCGCGGCACTCACGCGAACCAGGCCCTACCCTGCGATCTCTCCTTGTGACCCCGCCTCCCTCTCGTCACGCACCCAACGACCGCCCGCACTGCCTCTGCAGGGCACCGCTATCCTAAGCTGCGCCGTCCGGCTGTCCTCGAGCTCGACCGCCGGCCGCTGCACCTAGTCGCCGACGTGTGCTCACCCGCAGGTAGCTCCACGATGTCCCTATAACCATGTTGCTTTGTTGTCGTTCAGATGTAGGTGTTGTGGCAATTTCCATTTAAATCCTGAGCCTGTGGTTGTTAACCAAGGTCTTCCATCGAGATCTTCCAAAGAGCACCAACGCCATTTGAGATGTTGTCTTCCTGTTGTTCCGTGCTAAGCTATCAACTTCGCCTTCCGCACTCTGTGGGTTTGTTGCTCGCGCTCTGGTGAACCTCCGTCCGAGGCAGGAACATGCCAAGAATCTCGCCAAGTCTTTCCGAAGAGGTGCACGCAAAGTTCCACACAAGACCAGCAGTGCCGAGTTCTGAGAACTCCGACCCGAAGCCTCACGTTCTCCGTCATGACACGCCATGTTCTCCTTCATGGACTTGAAGACCCCAAAGCCGGAATCCGAAGCCCCTGATATCTGAGTCCGAAGACTGATCCCAGCGTGCCCGAACCCTGCCGACCCCTCGGAACCAAGTTCGCCGAAACCTAATGTGTGACCCCCTATCCGAGCCCCCTATTTTATAAATTTCCATATTATACTTGTTGCATATAATTAATCATGCCTGCATACATATTGTGGTGGTTTGGGGGCATTATGCATATTCACATCATATTAAATATGAAGACCATATGCGGGCTTTTCTAGTCTTATATTGGCTCCATTTAAATTTGTGTAGCGAACCGGTGCTATATTTTGCCTTGTTAAGACAACATTTAAATTGCGGGGTATCTAAACAACATGAACCTATTAAATAATTGTTGGGACCTCGCTTCCGCTTAATATTGCCCAATTATATCACACATTTGCCATGTCATACATCATACATGCATCATGACCGATCTTCTGCACTAGTATTAAATAGTGCATTCGGTGTTTGTTTTAGTGCTTTGCTTCTTCACGGATTAGGCCGATGAGTTGATGCGAGTGCCGACCCGATCTCAGATGAACCTTCGGCAGTGTTTCACATGCGAGCATTCTTTCTCTTTGTACCTATTTTATATTTTTAGTCTTTATTTCCTCCTATTAATCTATTGCTATCTGTGTTGCGATGCTATAGATTTTGTACCCCTTTATATTTCCCAGCAGCCTCTATATTGCCATAGACACCTCCTATTACCTGTTGTTTGGTAGATAGTCAGCCTTGCGAGTTGTAGTCGCTTGCTCAGGTGCTTCTTCGTGTTGTCGATGTTCCACCGTTGTTGGGTGGTTGGCACATGCTTAATGGTGAAGATGATCATGGATTTAATTACTGTTTAATAACTAAAATTGAAAGTAGGTAAATAATACGGAGGCACTGGTGGGTAATAGACAATATTTGGTTTTTAACCATTCACTCGTGTTCCATAGGACCCCGAGTTCTTGACACCTGTTTCGAGATCGAGTGTGCTAACCACAGGTGGGGTGTGTGGGCACCCCATCGATTTAGTACCTGATTTAAAAGTACTGTACTAGGGTGTAGTTTGGGGCTTTATTACTATTCTGTACTTATGCCATGATTTACTTTTTTATTTATGATTGTGCGTGGAATGCCTGTACTATTTAGGAACAAATGTGGAATGTTTTCACGTTATCGACAAGCCCAGTCATACTTTTGGGTTCCCGATCGTTTATAGCCATTGTCACAAACCCTGGGTCCGTCTCGAAGACCGGCCGACTTCGTTACAGGTAGCTTAGTGGGGTGGCCCCCATGTGGTTGCTTTGGGTCTGGGAAACGTCGTGTCTAAAACCCCGTCGACATACCGTTGGGTGTATGTTTTATGATCTTGTACCTACCTGATCTGACAACAAGGGCGTAGGTGTGTGTGAAAACTTTGGTGCACCCCTGCAGGGTTTAATCTTTTCAAAAAGCCATGTCCGCAGTTATGGACGACTTGGAGCACAGTTCTCGATCATAGACAACTATAACTAAAGTTTACTGTTATAATATGATTTGTATCCGATATGACTAGTGACTTGGATAACCACCATGGAAAGAATGAATAAAACTGTCAATCGTGTGAGTTTCCTCGGCTTGACTTCCTCGTTTGTTCTCGAGGGGGAAATAACAAGATGGTTATGTTTGGTGGTAGTTTCAGGTTGGATCCAAATAGGTCTTTCTTATCTTTCTCTCTGATAGCCGCTAGTTGTATCCAGTCTCTATAGGTTTTTTAGTGCATGTTGTGCTGCCGCTTCAGTCCACCATACCTATGTAGGCGAGGACCGCCGAATTCTAAGACTCGTCATGTACTGGCCTCAGTACTGACCGCTCTTTTTTTCCTTTGCCCTTTGTCGGCACCCCTTTTGTTTTAGCAGGTTTTGAGATCGACGTCGTTAGAAGGGTTACCCTTCCGGCTTGGCATGGCAGGATTATGGACGCCATCGGTTATTCTTCAGGGCTCTTAGCTCAATTGCATCTTATCTGTACTCAGATATGTATCGTTTTGAAGGTGATTTGGATCTCTGTACTGTCGGGGGGATAACCCCCGGTAGGGTCACGAGAGGTGAAACATAGCGCAGCTTGGTTAGCTCCGAGTAAAGAAAGAACCAGGCCGGGAAAGAACGGCCGAGTAAGATAAGCATGAGCGGACGACATATAAACTATGTCGGCCCACATAAGACAAAGTTATAATTATTGCAGGAACCGACGAGCCGAGTCTACCGAGGAAGGGCCGAGTCACGTAGGACGCGTGGCACCTTTTTGAGTAAGGATCAGGAGGGACCATGGTAAAGCATGGTCAAAAGAGAAGAGCAACGTCGGGTGACACAAAAGGAGCCGGGTGACGCCCAAATCTTACGCTGACCTACAAAGTTACAGCGTGACGCCAAAAGCAACAGGAAGCAGCGTACCAGAAGACCGTTAGCTGTCAAGCTTTATGGACTGGGCCATTAGGCTTAGGGCAAGCCCATGACCTGGCCCACATTTTAGGGACCAAGATCCAAACAGTAAACCCTAGAACCCAAAGGGGTATAAGCTAGCTAGCACTGCCTATATAAGGGAGGGTATAGCTGTTGTAGAAGGAGGTTGGACCAAGTAGGGAACTAGTGCACTAAACCCTAGTTGATACAGCTCAAGGAGCACTTGTAATCTTGGGATGTCAATGAAAACACTAAGTCTGGAGAGTTCTTCTGGTTCTTCGTGCATGGCTCGACCGTGTACTCCCTCCCCGGTGACCACAAGCACCCATTCGGGCCCCAACTTAAGCCTGCCCATGGCATCTGTCGTGCCACCACCACGAAAGTTGGCGCCCACCGTGGAGCTGAAGCAGGTGCTTGATGGAGTCTTCATCCGGACGGGCAACATCATTGCCAAGACCAGCGAGCGCGTCTACTCCGGCCTCATCCAGAGGTTTGGAGCGCTCAACTTCGTCAGCGACAATGCGGGCTGCTTCGGGACCAAGTCGTTCCCTAGGGGCGGTCTCTTCATCAAGTTCGGCAAGCACTAGGTCTACGTCATGGTGCGCGTGGAGCGCGCATATCCTGAGCGCGTTGTTCTGGCGCCGGATCCGCCAGCGATTCCTATCGCTAGGAAGCTTCACCAACTCATCTCCATGGAGGTAATGATGACAGCGCCAAACCCCGCGGCTCCGCCAATAGTCCCAGTAGTGAATGAGAATGTTGAGGGAGGAAATCATGGCGAAACGCCAAGGGATGCAAGGATAGCAAAGGCACCACTGGAAAAACCAGAAAACATAGCTAGGAGTAAAAGGGATAAGGAGCTGCAGGAAGCGATAGACAAGTTGGCAGAGCCAGTAGCACAGGCAACTGAACCGGCACATGTGCAAGCCGAGTTGGAGGAGGCCAGGATAAAATTTCTGGAGAAAGCCAAGGAATTGGCGCAGTTACATCAAGATGTGGATATCACCATCAGAGATATCAACTCGGTAAATCGAGTCAAGGGCGCAAAGACCCGGCTTGATGCAATGAGATTGAGAGGAAGAATCCTCAATGAAGAGCTGGCAGATGCAACGTCAAAAATAACGCCAGAGAACAGCAATGAAACAACCATGAGGCCAACATATAACACAGCAGCAGCTAATCTGCGAGCAGCAGAGGCAGCAATGGCAGAGTTACCCCATTTGGAGGGAGAAGCAAAGAAAAGACAACAAGAACGAGTCAATGAACTAGTAAGAGCAGCTAGCATGCTGAATGAAGCGTATTACAAAGCCAATCCGGGTATAGTAGGAAGGTCACAAATGGTTCACTCAGCGACTCCTGTCCCGACGAGATCAGCTGGGCACACGGCATCCTCACCCGGAGCGGCGCCAAGGCCGAGAAAAGAAAAGAGTGTGGATTCTGGAAGAAACAAGCAGATGATCGCCTATGATCCGGCAGTGGTTCAAGGAAACCCGACACATGCATAGGGGGCGAGAAGGAATAATGCTCAAGGAAATGAAAACCAGGAGAATGCAGGCCGAGAAAGGCAAGCAGGACAAAGAAATGACAACGGAGGGAAAAAATTTGTGCCTCAAGCTAGGCGTAGAACGCACTCGGCAGGAGAAGGAAATCCAGCACCGAATAATGCACCATCTCAACCCGAAAGAAAACAACAAAGCACGGGAAAGGAAGCTCAACAGCCTGCTGACCCGAACGCAAATAAGTATAATGATGGTTACTCGACTGTGGTGAATGATATATATGAATTGTCGGATCACTCATATCAAGCAATGGGAGCAAGACTCGGAGGCAGGAACCTTCAGCCGGATGATGCAAGGCTGAAGCTTGACCGAATAAAATGGCGGAGATAATTGAATCGCAAGGTCCGCAGGGTCCACCATGATTTGGCCCAAGGATCATGAAGGAGCCACTAGTACCAAATTTCCAGCTAGCTAGAGGGACAAAAACGTATGATGGAAGTACTAAGCTATAGGGCTAGCTCATAGATTATGGGACTGCTGTGAAGATCGCGCAGGGAAATTTGAGATGGGCAGTGTGTTATGTACCGCATATGCTGGAAGGACCAGCTCTGGTATGGTTGAACAATTTGCCACCTGGAAGCATTAATAGCTGGATCGATTTTCACGACGCTTTTGTGAGCAATTTCACAAGCACTTACAAGAGGCCGAATCGCCCACAACAACTGGCGATGTGCAAGCAAAGACCAAATGAGACAAATAGGGAGTTCCTCACAAGGTGGTGTACGATGCGCAACTCTTGTGAAGGGGTCATCGAGTCACCGGCAATCACTTGGTTTGCACAAGGATGCAGACATGGAAGTGTCCTATGGCAAAGGTTACAGAGAGATATGCCGGCAAGTCTGGCAGAAACGATAAGAATTGCTGATTCGTATGCGTTAGGAGATCCGACTCAGCCGCTGCTAATGTCGGCAGACGGGATGACTGAGACTCGGGTCTATGACGCTGCCAGGTCGCAAAGGCGCCAGGAAAGGTCCGAATACAGAAGAAAAAGAAGAGATGAAAGGCCTGTAGCACCCCGGGCAAATCCACTACTAGAAAATCGCGTGTTAAATAATACTTTGTGCATTGTCATGTCATCATGCATGATTTATCTATTTTCTAAAAGCCTATTTTTGTTTTCTAAAATTACCCTTCTTTTTATTTCGAAACAAAGCCTCATAATTATCTGCTAAACTATTTGACTAAAAAGTATTTGCTAAAAAGATTTAAAACAAAACAAAAGAAATAAATATTTTACAAAATAGTAAACCTAAATCTAGAACTAAACCGGCCAGGCCCAAAAGGCCCAAATTTGAAACCTAACCTTCTACCCAAAACCAAACCCTAACCTACCCTCCCACTTCCCGATGCCGCCGCCACCCATCACCGCCACCACGACACGACACGCTCTGCAGCATGCACATGGCCGACACGCACTCCACACACGCCCGCATGGCCTGGCCCTACCACTCCCCATGATCCCCGCTCCCTCCCTCGCTCGACACGCCTCACCCTTCAAACCGCGTGAGCCCGGTCCCACCCACGAATCCCGCATCGTTCTCCCATCGCCACCAACCCCGTCGACCCCGTCTGCTTCCCATCGACTTGTGATCCCGCCGCCAGGGCCGAGCCCTACCTACTCGATCCCCTCGGTCGCCGAGGGCTGCGCCTCGCGGCCTCTTCTCTGCTCTGCCGCGGGCCCAGCCCGCCTCTCCACCGGCGCCCCTACAAGAACGGCGACCCCGCCGCCCACGAAGCTCCTCCGGCCGCAGGCCGCCCTCATCTCCCTGCATCGGCCGCCTCCCGAGCGTCCCATGCCCTCGGTCGCCGTCTCCGCCCTCCTCCGGCCATGAGCCAGGCCGCCGCCCTTCCTCGAACGCCTCTTCGGCAAGCTCTGGAAGCGCCCCCCCTCCGTTTCTAGCCTGCTGAGCCCCGTGGCGCGTCCATATTCCGAGCCGCTGCAGGACCGACCGCCTCGCCAGGCACCTCCCGTCGCCTCTCCCGGACCTGCGGCGCCCGCTACCGGGGCGCCACTCCTCTTCGCACGCCGTCGCCCGCAACGTGCTTGCCCGTGGCCCTTCCTTTCCACGACTCGACCTCGCCGTGAGAGCTCGCCTTCATACGCTTCAAGGCCGCATCACCGCCTTCTGTCGTCCTCGGCTGCGAGGCCCCTCCGTCCGCGTCCTGCCTCGTCCTGAAGCCGAGCGCCAGATCTTGGCCGCAGGTTCTCTCGCAAGCATCTAGGGCACGTGTTTGTGTCTCCTGTGCACGTGTGCTCTGCTTTTTCAGTGTGGTGTTGATTCGGCCGTGATGTTACCACATAGGCGACCTCTGATCCATTTTGTATTGATGTATCCGATCAACTAATTTCTCCATGCGGGTCAATATTACACTTCCATGGCGCATTCACGTCGACAGAACAACGACATGGACAAGTAACCGCCAAGATCGACATCGATCAGGCAGATCCGTTGAACCCCCGGCGCCATCCGAGTTCTCCATCGACCACAAATTCGGAGTCCGAAGCTCCCCTTCATGGAAACCGAAGCCTGATCCCGACGTCCGAAGACCACCCGTCGAACCCTTGGAACCCCAAGATCGCCATTCGATGTGTGACCCTCTTTTCCGAGACCCCTATTTTTATGAATGATATAAACTGATGCATATTAAATTGTTCATGCATGCATACTTGCTTGTGGTTTGGGGGCAATATGCCGATTCACCTCATAATTAAATATGGGGTCCATATGCGGGCAAATCTAGTCTTATATTGGCCCCATTTAAATTTGTGCATCGAACTGGTGATACAATTTTGCCTTGTTAAGACAACATTTAAATTGCGGGGTATCTAAACAACTTGAACCTATTAAATAATTGTCGGGACCCTGGTTCCTCTTAATATGGCCTAATTGCATCGCATCTTTGCCATGCCATACATCATACATGCATCATGCCCGATTTTCTACCGTAGTATTAAATAGTCTATCCGGTGTTTCTTCTAGTGTTTTGCTTCTTCACTGACTAGGCCGATGAGTTGATGCGAGTGTCGACCCGATCTTCGGATGAACCTTCGGCAATGTTTTTCAGGCGAGCACCTCCCCCTTTCTACCTATCTTACTTTTATAGTCTTTATTTCCTCCTGTTGATCTATTGCTATCTGTGTTGCGATGCTCTAGTTTTCGTACCCGGAACATCCCTTGCAGCCTTATATTGCCTTGGACACATCCTATTACCTGTTGTTTGGTAGATAGCTGGACTTGCGCGTCGTAGTCGCTTGCTCAAGTGCTGTTGCGTGTCGTCAAGTACCACAGTTGTTGGAGTATTGCCGCATGTTTAATGGTGGAGATGATCATGGCTTTAATTATCGTTTAATAACTAAAATTGAAGTAGGTAAATGCAGAGGCACAGGTGGGCAATAGATGTTATTTGGTTGTTAACCGTCCACTTGTGTCCGTGGGACCCGAGTTCTTGACACTGTTAGAGATCGAGCGCGCTAACCACAGGTGGGGTGTATGGGCACCCCCATCGATTTAGTGCCTGATTCCAAGTACTATACTGGGGGCCACAATTAGTTTGGGGCTTTATTACTATCCTGTACTTATGCCATGCTTTACTGCTTAATTTAAATTGTGCGAGGTACTGCACCTGTACTGTTTAGGATCGTGACATGTTTTCGCTGTATCGACAAGCCCAGTCATCTTTTCGGGTTCCCAGTCGTTTCTGACCGTCTACACAAACCGAGTCCGTCTCGGAGACCGGCCGACGTTCAGGTAGCTTAGTGGGGTGGCCCCGTGCTTGCTTTGGGTGCGGGAAGCGTCGTGTCCGAAACGTCGACATACCGTTGGATGTATGTTTTGTGATCTTGTACCTACGATCCGACAACAAGGGTGTAGGTGCGTGTGGAAACTTTGGTGCACCCTGCGGTTAAATCTTTTAGAAGCCGTGTCATGCGGTTATGGACGACTTGGAGCACAGGTCTCGATCATAGACAACTATAACTAAAGTTCTTGTTATAATTTGACTTGTATCCGATATGACTAGTAATCAGCTTCACTACAACGGAATGGCTAAATAAAAGTACCAACAACTGCTAGGTTTGGGGATATCTCATGCTAATCGTGTCGACTAGTAAGTGTTGCTTCTAGCGGAATGGTTAACTAAAAGTGCCCACGCTTATTATATCGATTGCTATCTATAAGCGACTAGTAATTCTGCAACTATAAGCGAATGAATAAAACTGCCAAGCTGTGAGTTCCTCGGTTGACTTCCTCGTTTGGTCTCGAGGAAATACCGGGATGGGTATGTTTGGTGGTAGCATCAGTTGGTTCGAATAGGTCTTTCTTATCCCTCTCTAATAGCCGACGGTTGTATCGAGTCTCTATAGGTTGTTTAGTGCATGCCTTGCCGCTTGATCCACCATACCTATGTAGGCGAGGACGCTGAATTCTAGCCTCAGTGTCTTGGCCTCGATCTTGGCTCCTATTTTTCCTTTGCCCTTTGTCGGCACCCCTTTTGTTTAAGCAGGTTTTGAGATCGACGTCGTTAGCAGGGTTACCCTTCCGGCTTGGCCTGGGCAGGGTTATGGACGCCATTGGTTATTCCTCAGGGCTCTTAGCTCAATTTGCATCTTGTCCGTACTCGGACGTTGTATTGTTTTCAAGGTGATTTGGATCTTTGTATTGTATATTTGTATTCTTGACTCATGGATTCGTGTTGTATATATATATGTTTTGTGGGTTCCATCAAGGACTATTGTGTAATAATATTACTTCGTTTTCCACCCGCACGCGAGTGCTTGGTGGGCACCTTTGAATCATTTCTATGCGGGTTTGGCGGGAAGCGCTAAAACTTGCATAGGGCCTATTCTGAGGGTGTTACAAGGCTAGACTACAGATATGGTTCGACTCAGGTTGCGGCCGTGAGTCAGGATCATCCAGATGCTAGAAGTAGTCAACATCAAAGGACAAGTGGACAACAACAATGGGTGCCAAAGAATGATGGCAAAAGGCCATACGATCAGAGGAAGAAATATCAGGACCGACAGAAATATACCTATGAGATGATGCTGGACCAGCCGTGTAAGTTTCACACGCCTAGTCCGAGTAAACCGGCTAATCACACAACAAGACAATGTACTTGGTTTCAGAAAGGAGATAGAGCGGATTTGCCGAATAAGAAGCTTCCACCACCTCCCCCTCCACCACTTACAGGAGGAAATGCTCAGAGAGTGGGAACAGATAACAGATACGATAACATGAAGCCGAGGTATCAGAATCAAAAAATAAGAGAAACTGTGCACCAGGTGCACAATCCAAGAGGTGACGACGCTCATCGGTCAAGGAACTAGAAATGAGTATAGAGAACATCACCAGAGCTATGTTGTCTTTTTCACAGAGCCGAATGACAAAAAGAGCCAGCAGCGATGGGTGATGGAGGTGAATGCCACAACGCCGGCAATTCCCAAGTACATGCATTGGTCTGAGCAAGAAATCACTTGGAGTATAAAAGATCACCCCAAGATCATGCCAACCCCAGGAGGATATGCTCTAGTTTTGGATCCAACGTTCATGGGCCCAGATATCAATGTCAAGTTTTCAAAAGTGCTGATTGATGATGGCAGTAGCATCAACATCATGTACAAGGATACAATGCTCAAGTTAGGCATTACCATGAACATGCTGGAGCCGACTAAGACCACTTTCCACGGTATTGTGCTGGGATTGTCCTGTGAGCCAATTTGCAAGAGCTGGGTCGACGTCTTATTAATGACAGAGAAGCATCATGAGGCCATAGAGTTTGAGGTAGTGGATTTGGTCAGCTCATATCACGCCTTACTCGTCAGGCCGACTATGGCAAGATTCATGGCTACTACCCACATTGCTTACTTAAAAATGAAGCTGCCAGGCCCATGTGGCGTAATAACAGTTGAAGGAGATTACAAAAGATCTATTGATTGTGCCTCAGCTGGATCTTCACTGTCCGAGTCACTCGTCATAGCACAAGCAAAGAATCAAATGTTGGAAGTGGCATCATTGGCCAAAGCAGCGCAAATGTCCATGTCGGCACTCACCAACCCGCATGGCAATGTGTCATTTCAAGCTACCAAAGAAACCAAGAAGGTACAGGTGGATGAGACTTTCCCAGAGCGCACAGTTACCATTGGGGCTGGCCTCACAAACAAATAGGAAAGCGAGCTCACCAGCTTCCTCCGTGAGAATCGGGATATGTTTGCATGGTCCACTCAAGATCTGCAAGGAGTTCCGAGGGAGCTGGCTGAGCACTCTCTTCATGTAAGACCAGATGACAAGCCGGTGAAGCAACCCCTCCGCCGCTTCGCCAAAGATAGGAGGAAAGTAATAACAACCGAGATTGCCAGACTTTTAGCTGCTGGATTCATCATGGAAGTACTGCACCCGGATTGGCTATCAAATCCAGTCTTGGTCGAGAAGAAGAAAGATTACCCGAACGTGGCAGTGGTATGGCGCATGTGTATTGATTACACGAACCTCAATAAGGCGTGTCCAAAAGATCCATTTTCCCTGCCACGGATCGACCAAGTCATAGATTCTACTGCTGGGTGTGAGTTGTTGTCGTTTGTGGATGCGTATTCAGGATTCCATCAGATACCACTGAATCCAGATGATCAAATAAAGACAGCTTTTATCACCCCGTACGGGGCTTATTGCTATCGTACCATGCCATTTGGGTTGAGAAATACAGGTGCAACATATCAAAGATGCATGCAAAAATGCTTACAAGATCAATTGGACAAAAACATTCAAGTATACGTCGACGACGTGGTATTAAGAACCAAACAAAGTCATACTCTAATTGAGGACTTGCGTCAAACATTCGCAAACTTAAGAAGATTCCAGATGAAGCTTAACCCGGAAAAATGCACATTTGGCGTCCCGGCTGGCAAGTTACTCGGATTCCTTGTATCCAGCCGAGGAATTGAGGCTAACCCAACAAAAATCAGGTCCATCGAAAGAATGGAATTACCAAAAACCCTCAACGATGTCCAGAAGTTTACTGGATGCCTGGCCTCGTTGAGCAGGTTTGTTAGTCGGCTAGGGGAAAAAGCCCTACCATTATATCAACTGATGAAGAAATCAGATAAATTCACGTGGACACAACAAGCTGATAGCGCTTTCCATGAATTAAAGAAAATATTGGCAACAACACCAATATTAGCATCACCACTATCCAAAGAGCCAATGTTTCTCTATGTCGCCGCAACCAACAGAGTTGTAAGTGCAGTAATAGCGGTTGAACATGAAGAAGGGGGCAAATCAGTCCAAAGACCAGTTTATTACTTGACCGAAGTGCTCTCTGTCTCGAAACAGAATTAACCGCATTATCAGAAGATGACATATGGGGTATATATGGCAGCAAATAAGCTGAAACATTACATTCAAGAACACCCAATCTGGGTAATATGCGAGGAACCTATCTCGGATATATTGGGCAGCAAAGATGCCAGCGGCCGAGTCGTGATGGGGATGTGCCTACCGGGGTATACCATGAGACGTTCCGACCCAAGAACTGGCGAGTGGGCTGCGGGACGGCTGGATCAAGGCCAGCGTGGATCAAGCGATGAAGGCGAAGGCCAGGCGAGTAGATAGGCCAGTCGGATTAGGTTAAGCAGTCGAAGCCTTAATCGATTCGGTTGAGATATGTAAACCCTAGGGAGGTGAGCCTATATGAACCTCCTGCAGGCGTGTAGAGATCGTTCCATCGTACACCCAAGCGACTTCGCCTCCTAGCCGAGCTCGCCCATTGTACCACCTCCATAATACAATCTAGCGAGTAGGTCTTTACCCTCGGGGCGAACACAGGTAAAACCCTGTGTCTCCGCCCTCATCTTGCACCGCAGATGGCTGGCCGCCCTTGCTCCTCGTTCTACTACTCGCTGCCGATTGCAGCATCTGCCGTGACCATTCACACGACAGTGGCGCCCACCGTGGGGCCTGGCCGGTCTGGCCGGTGTTCTGCGGCGAGATCCAATCTGCCCATCAACGAGACGGTCGCCACCGGCCGCATGATAGCGATCGGCGAGATGCTCCAAATCTTGTCGAGAAGCTACGTCCCGGCGGCGCGACCCGTCACGCACAACGTGATCCTGCCGGTCGGCACGATCAGCCTTTTCGTCGGCCTCACCGACGTCATCATCTCGGAGGACTCGGCTCGCATCCGCGAGTCGCCGCCACGGGATCGGCTCTCCGAGATCCAGATCCGCACGATCCATCGCCTCGCCTCCGAGTATAACTCGGTCCACAACGACGTGGCCGAAAACTCAGCGGCCGCAGAAGACGCGGCCCTCAACGACGACGCCGACTCAGCAACCCCGGCGTCACTCGCCGGATCCATCACCGCGGCTTCACCCGCGTGCTCCATCACCCAGGTCTCCAACGTGGGAGACTTCGAGGACCCCTCCATCCTTGGGATCTTTGACTTTGACTCCGGGTCAGAAAACCCCGCCGACCTCCGCGACGGAACCGGTCGCCACGCCGCGACCTACATGGCGACCGGCACCGAGCCGCCGGAGGACCCCTTCTCCACCCCAATCCCTCCTAACGCCACGGCAACGGAGGTCGAGGAACTCCGCTGGCTGGCGTTGGCGGTCAAGGAGCAAGCCGAGCGAAAAAATTCGCCTCGGCAGGTGGCGGCAGAGCTATCGCTACCAGCAGCGGATCGGTCGCGCTGAACCCCACCGTTCAAGCGCGCTGAACCGGCAGCAACGACCCGGCCAGCGTGGCGGCGCGATCTGCGAGCAGCGCCACCGGAGGCGCTCGGCGCGCCCGAGGTCGGCGATGGCGCCCACCTCCACCCAACCGCACACCTCCGAGGACCAGCCGCGGATAGTAGTCTCCTCACGGGGGCGCAAGCGGCCTCCACTATTCTCCACCCGATGGACAACCTCGTGGCGGGCGAGCGGCGGCCGACAACATCACGGCCACCGGCGGCGGTGCCCTACAGATCGATGCGTCGAGGCCACTGCTTGCAAAGGCCGTCGAGCAGCAAACGCGGGCGCCGACTCGCGGTCGAGTATACTCGCGTTCTTGAAGCAGGCGACCTCAGCGGCCGCCCAATGGCGGCAAACACCCTCAGCGCCCACGAGCCACTACAGCTCCAACACCGACCCGAGCGCACTCTCCCAACAACCCGGGCCAGCGACCAACCGTGCGCCAGCGGTCAACCCATCGGCCGCACCCACATCATAAACAACCAAAGCTGGCGCGCCGCGCCCGGCGACGACTGCGACACACCTAACCAATCGCGCGACGGCGAGCCCATGGGTCGCTCGGTCGACTCGGCCCCAAGTGCGGACCAATGATCCGGCGAAGTACCGCCAAACTTCAAAGGCGCGAAGGAGATAGAAAAATACGACCCTCGTGCGACCCGCCGTCTGGCTCGATACATACCTCATGGCGATGGGGATCGCGAGCCACACCGACCTGCTAGCCGTTACCTCCCACGATGATGGAGGGGCGTGCGGGCGGTGGATCAACACCCTCCCGAGGATAGTATCGACTCACGGGAGGAGATCTGCGACGCCGTCAGGGCACTTGGTGATCCTACACCGCGCCACCACCATCGAGGACTGGAGATCGTCCAGCGACCCAGCGAGTCGACCATAGCCCGGGTCCAACGGTGGCAAGAACTGCGGTACAACGCGATCGGCATCCACCGGACATCGCGATCCATTGCTTCAAGACCTCGTGCGCTCTGAGCCTCGGTCGCCAAACTCAGCGACACTCACGCACTCGACAACATACGGACCTCCTCGAGATCGCCAAGCGGTATGCGGAGGAAGATCAAACCAGGAAACCAACGGCGAGTCGGGAGGTCAACGCCGCAGCAACACTCGCCTCACCGGCAAGCGCCCGCGATGAAAGCGAGTCGACTTCGTCGCCAACACCGGCACGCTGAACGCGAGCCAAGAGCTTCGCATGACGGAGGACAACGCCGCGACGGCGGCAACTATAAGGCCAAGCCAAGGTTCGACCCCGCGTCCCTCCTTAACCAACCTTGTGCGTTTCATAGCAGGGAAGGGAAGCCCGCAACGCACACAACCGCCGACTGCCACACCCTCAGGGAGATCGAGAAGGCACGGCGAGCACGGGAGGACCCCGACAATGACCCCCCAAACGGAGGAAAATTCGGCAAAGTGGCCGGCTCGCTCCATACCTTCACAGGCTTCAACACGAAGCGCGAGAAGAAGGTCATCGCCCGCGCCGTCGCCGTCAACGCGGTGGCTCAGGTGGACGTTCCCCAGTTCCTCAACTGGTCGGAGCAGCCCATGTAGCACCCGGGTAAACCACTACCAGAAAATCGCTTGCTAATTACTACTTTGTGCATCATCATGACATCATGCATCATTTCTCTAAAATTATTTTCTAAAATCCTATATTTCTTTTCTAAATATCCTTGCCTTTTATTTCATACCAAACCCCGATTGTCCGGATATTTTGTTTTGACGAAATAATTTACAAAAGTCCTTTGAAATAAATAAATATAATAAAACCCTAAATATTTTTAGTGGGAAGGCAGCCACCGGCCAGGCCCAAAAGGCCCAACCGGCAGCCACCTACCACCCCACAAACCCTAACCCTAAACCAACCAAATCCCCACCTAATCCCTACTCCCTCTCTCACCCTGCCGCCGCCGCACACACAAACGCACACCACGCACGCGGTCAACACCATCCCCACCCTCTGGCCCCACCCCCACTCACCTCTCGCCAGCCCCACCCCGTACCCGACGCGGTACGTCCCCCATCCATGTACGCTCCTCTCCCACTCCCCCTGATTCCCCACCCCCGTACACGGGCTCCTCCCAGGCGCCGACGCCGCCACCTCCGCTCGCCGCGAGCCTCGCCTCTGCTCAGATCCTCCTCGCCTCATTCCTCCCGCCACGTGCTCCTCTCCTCTCGGGGCCGTTCCTGCTCCTCGCGCTCGCCCACCACCGGCCTCTTCCCCGTGTCATCGCGTCGGCCGCCGTCGCCTCCATCCCCGAGATCGCCTTCCCCGTGGCGCTCTCTCCCTAGCCGCCGTCGACCCTCACCTCCTTCCTCCAGCGACCGGCCGCACGACGCCCTCGCTCCAACACCCTCTGCGGGTGTCGCTCGGTTCCATCCCCCAACAGCCGCCATGTTCGCTCCTGCTCCCTGTCGACCCCATCGCCACGGCTCTCGCCTTCCCGTGCAGGCACCCCTCCATGGCCTCCCTCCTCCCATGCGTTGTGCGACTGCAGGCCACCGCCGGCCGCCTGGGTCTACCCTCCGCTTCGGCCTTGAGCACCGCCGTCGGGCCTTCTCTGCCCATGCTCGCCGCCAGCCTCCACTCATCTCTTCCCCGGGTTGTACCTGTACGACTCCCCGCCCTTGTCGCGTACATTTCCAAGGAACCTCCTTTTCTGCAGAGGCCGCGTTGTTTGTCTCATGGATATACCGACAGTAGCTTCTGTTTGCAGATCTCGTGTTGAGTTAAGTGGAGGTGCTCCTGTAATCGACGCCACCACAGTGCACTGTGGAATGCAAGACTGACGCCAAAGCATCTTCGATGCCAAGGACGACTATCCACGGGTAACGCTTATAAGGCGTCGAGATCCCCTCATCGACAAGACCGACTCGATGACAATGATTTCAGAGAATGTACATGATGCCGCTGGAAACTCTCGGCACCGGTCCAAGATCGTTGTTGTCGACCGAAGACCGTTCCTCGGACCCGAAGACCTTTCCGAAGACCGAACCAAGCCCCTTCGGTGAACCTCCAAGATCGTCGAGATCCCCATGTGTGACCCTGATCCCGACCCACTATTTTATAATATATGATACCTACTTGTTGCATTTAATTGAACATGCTTGCACTCATATCATGTGGTTTGGGGGCCTTATGTCGATTCGCCTCATAATTAAATATGTGGACCATATGCGGGTTTTTCTAGTCTTATTTTGGCCCCATTTAAATTTGTGTAGCGAACCGATACTATGTTTTGCCATTTTAAGACAACATTTAAATTGCGGGGTACCTAAACAACATGAACTTAATAATTAATTGTCGGGACCCCGGTTCCACTTAATATTGCCTAATTGCATCGCATCCTTGCCATGTCATACATCATATGTGCATCATCCTCGATTTTTCTGCCATAGTATTAAATAGTGCATCCGGTGTTTCCTCTAGTGTTTTGCTTCTTCACGGAATAGGCCGATGAGTTGATGCGAGTGTCGACCCGATCTTCGGATGAACCTTCGGCAATGTTTTTTAGGCGAGCATTCTCCCCCTTTCTACCTATTTTATATTTATAGTCTTTATTTCCTCCTGTTGATCTATTGCTATCTATGTTGTGATGCTCTAGTTTTCGTACCTGTGATATCCCTTGCAGCCTTATATTGCCTTGGACACATCCTATTACCTATTGTTTGGTAGATAGTTGGACTTGCGTGTCGTAGTCGCTTGCTCAAGTGCTGTTGTGTGTCGTCAAGTACCACAGTTGTTGGAAGACTGCCATATCCTTTATGTTGGAGATGTTCATGAATTTAATTACTATTTAATAACTAAAATTGAAGTAAGTAAATAATGCAGAGGCACATGTGGGCAATAGATGTTATTTGGTTTTTAACCGTCTACTTGTGTCCCATAGGACCCCGAGTACTTGATACCTGTTCTTTGAATATTCGCACTATCCGCATGTGGGACCATGAATCCCCCTAGCCAGAGCTTGAGTCATATTTATTTCTTGGCGCCACAAAGTTGTTTGGGGCTTTATTACTATCACACTTATGCCATGCCTTGCTTTATTTACGATTCTTGGTGGGCCTGCACTGTTAGGAACAAAATGTGGAATGTTTGCAGTATCGACAAGCCAGTCACACTTTCGAGTTCCGTCGTTTACACCATTGGCACAAACCTCTGGTCCGTCTCGAGCGCCAAATTCGTCATGCTAGCTTGGTGGGGTGGCCCCTGAAATTTATATGAATCTTGCAATTGCTCTGTCGTGATGCCTCGTTGGGTTTTATTGGTTTTCTCAAGGTTGATCGTATGTGTTGCTATTTGTGCCCCCCTGCAGGGTAAAACTTTCTGAAAGCCGTGTCCACGGTTATGGACGACTTGGAGCACAGTATCTCGATCATAGACAACTATAACTAAAGTAGTGCTATAAATTTGACTTTATAATGACTAGTAATCAGCTTCACTATAATGGAATGGCTAAATAAAAGTGCCAACAATTGCTTGTTTGGGTTGTCACCTATTACCATTGTATCTGACTAGTAAGTATTGCAACTACAACGGAATGGCTAAAGAAAATTACCAACAACTGCTGGGTTTTGGGATGCCTCGTGCTATAGGTATCTGACTAGTAAGTACTACAACTACAACGGAATGGTTAACTAAAAGTGCCCACTGCTTATTATATCAGGATGACTATCTAGAGCTGACTAGTAATTGCTACAATGATAACTGAATAATTAAAACTGCCAACTTTGTGAGTTCCTCCTCGTATGGTCTCGAGGGGGAAATACCAGGATGGGTATGCTTGATGATAGTTTTAGGTTGGATCCGAATAGGTATTTCTTATCCCTATCTGATAGCCGCCAGTTGTATTGAGTCTCTATAGGTTGTTTAGTGCATCTTTGCTGCCGCTTGATCCACCATACCTATGTAGGCGAGGACCGCCGAATTCTAGTCTCGCCGTGTACTGGCCTCAGTACTGACCGCTCTCTTTTTCCTTCGCCCTTTGTCGGCACCCCTTTTGTTAAGCAGGTTTTGAGATCGACGTCGTTAGCAGGGTTGCCCTTCCGGCTTGGCATGGGCAGGGTTATGGACGCCATTGGTTATTCTTCAGGGATCTTAGCCTAATTTGCATCTTGTCCGTACTCGGACGTTGTATCATTTTCAAGGTGATTTGGATCTTTGTACTGTATATTGTATTCTTGACTCGATGAGTCGCTGTTGTATATATCTGTTTTGTGGGTTCCATCGTGGACTAAAGTGTAATGGTATTACTTCGTTTTCCACCCGCACAAAAGTGCCTGGTGGGCACCTTTGAATTGTTTCTATGCGGGTTTGGCGGGGATCGCTGAGACTTGCATAGGGACGATTCTGAGGGTGTTACAGAGTGGTATCAGGGCTCAGCAGTTATGATACCCCACTGGTCCAGCCTGTAGGATAACCTAGCTAACGGCCGCTATAGAGTGTCAAAACTATTTAAAAAAAATCGGTTGGATAGATCTGATTAGGTCTGCTTTTACTCATTACCCCTCTGCTATTCTTCTCTTACCTCTGCGTGTTTTGAATCTGCTCTCTTATCTTTTCTTCGAGTCCAGGGATTCTCGTGGTTGGGTTTTCGTCGTACCTTCAGGGTTTCGCTTCTATCCTTTTCTAACGGTGCTTCAACATCCGACCTTCATGCCATATGAGGAATCTTTCATCTGTTGTACCTTTCAGTGGATCGAAAATTCACTAAAAAATTTCTTCCTATCCTCTGGTGTTTCCGATACGACGAAGTCAAGCACATCAGACCTGATGAGAATCTCCATCCCTCCTTAATTTCTGAACCTTGCTTGTTGAGATCTTCAGTCTGAATTCCGGGAGTTGGTTGCATAATTCTCCTATTCATGTGCAGAGTAATGCTTTGGGTGCGCGATGGACTGATCACCATCCGACTACTCTTATCATTCGCTCTAGTACATTGGATCGGTGGATCGATGCAACTATACTCATTCCTTGGAAGTTAGCGGTGGCTTATCTTCTGAGACCTCTACCTTCGTCCTTTGTTTTCCGGCGTGTTCTCGCAACGGACGTGAGCTATGGCCCTTTGTTGGTGGTGTCTCTAATTTCAAGATGAAGAAATAATCCTTGTTAGTGGTGTCGTGAGGATCTACATGAAGTGAGAAGATTCAGACTGTCGGCCTTCTTCCCTGTACCATGAGGCGGATCTCGAGGGCGAGATCCATTGTTAGTGTCGTCGAATTGTAGCACCCGGGTAAAACCACTACCAGAAAATCGCTTGCTAATTACTACTTTGTGCATCATCATGACATCATGCATCGTTTGTCTAAAATTATTTTCTAAAATCCTATATTTCTTTTCTAAATATCCTTGCCTTTTATTTCATACCAAACCCCGATTGTCCGGATATTTTGTTTTGACGAAATAATTTACAAAAGTCCTTTGAAATAAATAAATATAATAAAACCCTAAATATTTTTAGTGGGAAGGCAGCCACCGGCCAGGCCCAAAAGGCCCAACTGGCAGCCACCTACCACCCCACAAACCCTAACCCTAGACCAACCAAATCCCCACCTAATCCCTACTCCCTCTCTCACCCTGCCGCCGCAGCACACACAAACGCACACCACGCCTTGCAGTCAACACCATCCCACCCTCCCCTACCCGCTCTCCTCTCGCCAGCCCCACCCCGTACCCGACGCGGTACGTCCCCCGTCCATGTACGCTCCTCTCCCCTCCGATTCCCCACCCCGTGCAGGCGGGCTCCTCCCATCTTGGCGCGCCACCTCCGCTCGCCGCGAGCCTCGCCTCTGCTCATTTCCTCCCCGCCTCCTTCCTCCCGCCGCGTGCTCCTCTCCTCTCGGGGCCGTTCCTGCTCCTCGAGCTCGCCCGCCACCGGCCTCTTCCCCGTGTCGTCGCGTCGGCCGCCGTCGCCTCCATCCCCGAGATCGCCTTCCCCGTGGCGCTCTCTCCCTGGCCGCCGTCGACCCTCACCTCCTTCCTCCAGCGACCGGCCGCACGACGCCCTCGCTCCAACACCCTCTGCGGGCGTCGCTCGGTTCCATCCCCCAACAGCCGCCATGCCCGCTCCTGCTCCCTGTCGACCCCATCGCCACGGCTCTCGCCTTCCCGTGCAGGCACCCCTCCATGGCCTCCCCCCTCCCATGCGTTGTGCGACTGCAGGCCACCGCCGGCCGCCTGGGTCTACCCTCCGCTTCGGCCTTGAGCACCGCCGTCGGGCCTTCTCTGCCCATGCTCGCCGCCAGCCTCCACTCATCTCTGCCCCAGGTTGTACCTGTACAAATCCCCGCCCTTGTCGCGTATGTTTCCAAGGAACCTCCTTTTCTGCAGAGGCCGCGTTGTTTGTCTCATGGATATACCGACAATAGCTTCTATTTGCAGATCTCGTGTTGAGTTAAGTGGAGGTGCTCCTTTAATCGCGACGCCACCCTGGTGCACTGTGGAATGCAAGACTGACGCCAAAACATCTTCGATGCCAAGGACGACTATCCACGGGTAACGCTTATAAGGCGTCGAGATCCCCTCATCGACAAGACCGACTCGATGACAATGATTTCAGAGAATGTACATGATGCCGCTGGAAACTCTCGGCACCGGTCCAAGATCGTTGTTGTCGACCGAAGACCGTTCCTCGGACCCGAAGACCTTTCCGAAGACCAAACCAAGCCCCTTCGGTGAACCTCCAAGATCGTCGAGATCCCCATGTGTGACCCCGATCCCGAACAACTATTTTATAATATATGATACCTACTTGTTGCATTTAACTTAACATGCTTGCACTCATATCATGTGGTTTGGGGGCCTTATGTCGATTTGCCTCATAATTAAATATGTGGACCATATGCGGGTTTTTCTAGTCTTATTTTGGCCCCATTTAAATTTGTGTAGCGAACCGATACTATGTTTTGCCTTGTTAAGACAACATTTAAATTGCGGGGTACCTAAACAACATGAACTTAATAATTAATTGCCGTTACCCCGGTTCCGCTTAATATTGCCTAATTGCATCGCATCCTTGCCATGTCATACATCATATGTGCATCATGCTCGATTTTTCTGCCATAGTATTAAATAGTGCATCCGGTGTTTCCTCTAGTGTTTTGCTTCTTCACGGAATAGGCCGATGAGTTGATGCGAGTGTCGACCCGATCTTCGGATGAACCTTTGGCAATGTTTTTTAGGCGAGCATTCTCCCCCTTTCTACCTATTTTACATTTCTAGTCTTTATTTCCTCCTGTTGATCTATTGCTATCTGTGTTGCGATGCTCTAGTTTTCGTACCCGTGATATCCCTTGCAGCCTTATATTGCCTTGGACACATCCTATTACCTATTTTTTGGTAGATAGTTGGACTTGCGTGTCGTAGTTGCTTGCTCAAGTGTTGTTGTGTGCCGTCAAGTACTACAGTTGTTGGAAGACTGCCATATGCTTTATGTTGGAGATGTTCATGAATTTAATTACTGTTTAATAACTAAAATTGAAGTAAGTAAATAATGCAGAGGCACAGGTGGGCAATAGATGTTATTTGGTTTTTAACCGTCCACTTGTGTCCCGTAGGACCCCGAGTACTTGATACCTGTTTTTTGAATATTCGCACTATCCGCATGTGGGACCATGAATCCCCCTAGCCAGATCTTGAGTCATATTTATTTCTTGGGGCCACAAAGTAGTTTGGGGCTTTATTACTATCCTGTACTTATGCCATGCCTTACTGCTTTATTTACGATTGCGCGTGGAGCGCTTGTACTGTTTAGTACCAAAATGTGGAATGTTTTCGCGGTATCGACAAGCTCATTCACACTTTCGGGTTCCCGGTCGTTTACAGCCATTGGCACAAACCTCTGGGTCCGTCTCGGAACCGGCGAACTTCGTCGCGGGTAGCTTGGTGTGGTGGCCCCCTGAAATTTATATGAATCTTGCAATTGCTCTGTCGTGATGCCTCATTGGGTTTTTATTGGTTTTTCTCGAGGTTGATCGTGCGTGTGTTGCTATTTGTGCTCCCCTGCAGGGTAAAACTTTCTGAAAGCCGTGTCCGCGGTTATGGACGACTTGGAGCACAGTATCTTGATCATAGACAACTATAACTAAAGTAGTGCTATAAATTTGACTTTATAATGACTAGTAATCAGCTTCACTATAATGGAATGGCTAAATAAAAGTGCCAACAATTGCTTGTTTGGGTTGTCACCTATTACCATTGTATCTGACTAGTAAGTATTGCAACTACAACGGAATGGCTAAATAAAATTACCAACAACTGCTGGGTTTTGGGATGCCTCGTGCTATAGGTATCTGACTAGTAAGTACTACAACTATAACGGAATGGTTAACTAAAAGTGCCCACTGCTTATTATATCAGGATGACTATCTAGACCTGACTAGTAATTGCTGCAACGATAAGTGAATAATTAAAACTGCCAACTTTGTGAGTTCCTCGGTTGACTTCCTCGTATGGTCTCGAGGGGGAAATACCAGGATGGGTATGCTTGATGATAGTTTCAGGTTGGATCCAAATAGGTATTTCTTATCCCTATCTGATAACCGCCAGTTGTATTTAGTCTCTATAGGTTGTTTAGTGCATGCTGCGATGCCGCTTCAGTCCACCATACCTATGTAGGCGAGGACCGCCGAATTCTAGTCTCGCCGATGTCTTGGCCTCGATCTTGACCGCTCTTTTTCCTTCGCCCTTTGTCGGCACCCCTTTTGTTAAGCAGGTTTTGAGATCGACGTCGTTAGCAGGGTTGCCCTTCCGGCTTGGCCTGGGCAGGGTTATGGACGCCATTGGTTATTCTTCAGGGATCTTAGCCTAATTTGCATCTTGTCCGTACTTGGACGTTGTATCATTTTCAAGGTGATTTGGATCTTTGTACTGTATATTGTATTCTTGACTCGATGAGTCGCTGTTGTATATATCTGTTTTGTGGGTTCCATCGTGGACTAATGTGTAATGGTATTACTTCGTTTTCCACCCGCACGAAAGTGCCTGGTGGGCACCTTTGAATCGTTTCTATGCGGGTTTGGCGGGGATCGTTGAGACTTGCATAGGGCCGATTCTGAGGGTGTTACAGCCCATCACCTGGAGCCGCCAAGACCACTCGCCACGCATCGAGTACCCAGGCCGAGTCGCCCTGGTGGTCAAGCCTAAGGTCGGCGACTACTGGCTCCCCAAGACATTGATGGATGGCGGCAGCTCCATCAACATCCTGTACCTGGACACCTTCAGGAGGCTGCGGCTCCCGCAGTCGATGATCGAGACGACCCACACCACGTTCCATGGCATCGTCCCCGGTCGGAAGGCGTACCCGATCGGCAAGGTCACGCTGCCAGTCACCTTCGGCACACCAGCAAACTTCCGCACCGAGCGGATCGTCTTCGAGCTGGTGCCTCGACAGCCTACCAATGCGTCTGGGCGCGCGTTCGCCAAGTTCATGGCAGCGCCCCACTCTGCATAATGCGATGAAGCTCACGGGCCGTGCGGCGTCATCACCATCAACGGCGACCCGACATGGCCGCGAGTGCAAGGCCAAAGGCCGAACTTCGGCGCCGTCATCGCGGCAGAGACCAACCACGCCGATGAGCTCGCCAGAAATGCGGCGGGGTCAACAACGGCGACCCACCATACTCAAGAAGCCTCTCGAGGGCGCAAACACCTCAACCTTCGAGGCAGCGCACACCGCACCGTCGAGCTGATCGAGCGACTCGGCGGGGCGGTGATGATCGGGACGGGCATGAGCCCAGCCTAGGAAGGCGCGCTCATCGAGTTCCTCCGTGAGAACAGGGAAATCTTCGCATGGAAGCCCTCTGACATGCCTGGTGTCCCTAGGGAGCTCGCTGAGCACAAGCTAAACGCCGACCCCAAAGTGCGACTCGTCAAACAGTCGCTGCGACCCTTCAATGAAGAGCGTCGCCGAGCAATCGCCGAGGAGGTGCAACGTCTACTCGCTGCAGGCTTCATCCTTCCAATCAAATACTCCAAGTGGCTGGCAAACACAGTCCTGGTCGAGAAGAAGAACGGGACCTAGAGGATGTGTATCGACTACACAAACTTGAACAGCGCCTGCCCAAAGGAGCAGTTCGTCCTCCCGCGGATCGACCAAATAATCGATTCCACCGCGGGCTCAGAGTCGCTTTGTTTCCTCGACGCCTACTCTGGGTACAACCAGATCAAAATGGCCGTCGAGGACGAGGAGAAGACGGCGTTCATCACGCCATTCGGAGCCTTCTGCTACACCGCCATGACCTTCGGCCTCAAGAACGCCGGGGCGACCTACCAGCGGTGCATGCAAGAGTGCCTCGCGAGCCAAATTGGCCGCAACATCCACGTCTACATCGACGGCGTGGTCGTAAGAATCCGCCGCCAGGGTGACCTACTCGCCGACTGGCGGAAACATTCGCCAACTTGCGAAAATACAAGATAAAGCTTAACCCAGTAAATGCACCTTGATGGTGTAGCGAAGAGCGACTGGTGGGCGAGTAGCGGCTCTCGATCGCTTCATCCCCGCTGGGCAAAAGCGATGCCCCTATACCGCTGATGCGCAAGAACCCCACCTTCCGATGGGACAAGGAGGCGGATGGCGGCCCGCGACCTCAAGAAGGTGCTACCGCGCCGCCGACAAAGAACCCATGCTGGTTTACGTCGCGGCTTCGGCGTGTCGTCGGTAGCCGTCATGGTCGTCGAGCGACCGGAGGAAGGAAAGGAGCGCCCAGTACAGCGACCGGTGTACTACATCAGCGAGGTCCTCACCGAGTCGCGCCAGCGATACCCGCAGTACCAAAAGCTGGTATACGCGGTCTTCAGAGCTTAGCGGCGCCTGCCGCACTACTTCCAGGAGCACCCGATCATAGTCGTCTCCTCAGCACCACTGCAGGACATCATCCGCAATCGCGAGGCGACCGGGCGGGTTGCCAAGTGGGCCGTCGAGATCGGCGTCCACAACATTAAATACGAGCCACGAAAAGCGATCAAGTCGCAGGCCCTAGCGGACTTCATTGCCGACTGGGAAGAGGCCCAGCAGCCAGAGAAGCTGCCATACCTCCATTACTGGAGCCTGCACTTCGACGGCTCCAAGAACGCGGACGGCGCAGGCGCAGGGATCGTGCTAACTTCGCCGAAGGGCGACAAGCTCCACTATGTCCTCTGCCTCGACTTCACACCCTGCACCAACAACATGGCCGAGTACGAGGCCTTACTCCACGGCATGCGAGCTGCCAAGGAGATGAATGTTAACCTCCTACGCTGCTACGGAGACTCCGACCTCGTCGCTGGGCAAGTCGCTGGCACCTGCGACTCCGTCTCCCCCACCATGGCGGCGTACCGCCAAGAAGTGGACAAGCTGGGCGGACACTTCACAGGCTACTCCGTCGAGTGGATCGACAGGCGGAATAACGAGGAGGCCGACGCACTCTCTTGCATCAGGTCGAATCGACTCGCACCACCCGCCGGCGTCTTCCTCGACACAATCACCAAGCCATCAGTCTCTCCCCCGAGGGAGATTGACATCGGAGTCCCGTTACAACCGGAGGCAGCCCTGGTCGCACTCGTCACCGAGCCAGATGACTAGACCAAGCCCTACATCGCCTACCTGGAGGCCGGCACCTTCTTGCGGGCGAGGCAGACGCCGGATGATCGCACGCCGATGCAAGTCCTACACCATCATCGACGGCGAGCTCCACAAGCGCAGCGTCACCGGCGTGTTCCAACGCTGCGTCCAACCCGCCGAAGGACGCAAGATCCTCCACGACATCCACTCCGGTGACTGCGACCACCACGCCGGCGCCCGCTCTCTGGTCGCCAAGGCTATGTGGCATGGCTTTTACTGGCCCACCGCACACGCCGATGCCGTCGACATTGTCCAGCGGTGCGCCGAGTGCCATAAGTACGCCATCCAGACGCACATGCCGAGATCAGCACTCAAGACCATCCCCATCACCTGGCCATTCTCCGTATGGGGCAAGGACATGGTAGGCCCCTTCAAGAAGGCTCCTTCTGGCTACACCCACCTCCTGGTCGCGGTCGACAAGTTCACAAAGTGGGTGGAGGCCAAGCCAGTCCGGAAATGCGATGGGAAGACTGCCACTAAATTCCTACGCGGGCTCATATATCGCTACGGGTTCCCAAACAGCATCATCACGGACAATGGCACCAACTTCGCCAAAGGAGCCATGGCTGAATTCTGCGAGGAACACCACATCCGGCTCGACCTCGCATCGGTCGCCCACCCGGAATCCAACGGCCAGGCGGAACGGGCCAATCAAAGCATCCTCCACGGCCTGAAGCCAAGACTCCAAGTACCACTCGAGCGCACCGCCGGGTGCTGGGTCGAGGAGCTACCCTCCGTCATCTGGGGCATCCGCACCTCGGTCAACAGGTCGACAGGATTCACCCCCTTCTTCATGGTGTACGGCGCCGAGGCAGTCATGCCCACCGACCTTGAGCACGCGACTCGCCGGTGCGTCCACTACACGGAAGCTGCGAACGAACTCGCACGACAGGATGGAGTCGATCAACTTGACGAGGCACGCGACCTAGCTCGCTCGCGCACCGCCATCTACCAACAAGGACTCCGCCGCTACACAGCCGGCGGGTGAAAATTCGCACCTTCCAAGAAGGCGACCTGGTGCTGCGTCTCATCCAGGACAAGAAGGGCATGCACAAGCTTTCCCCTCCATGGGAGGGACCATTCGCCATCGGGCGTGTACTCGGCAACGACGCTTACTACCTCATCGACGTCCGCGGGGATGGCAAACTCGACGTCAAGTGACCATGGAATGTAAACCTCCTACGGAAGTAGTGCGATGCAAAAGCACTGAGTCACCTCAGGTTTTGCGTCGTCCACGAAAAACGCCTACCCGGAGCCCCATTGGAGTCGCCTAGCCCGACTGGCTCTACGAGCCAAGACAACTGCCTTCGCTTCTCACAGCGACCATGATCCTCCGCATCCTCGACATAGCGACTCGAACGGCCACGTACCACGCTCGGGGACTGACGACCAGTTCAGCGCGAGCGGCTCGGGAAAACGCCAAGTATGAGAGCATGCCCAGGACTCGCCATGCGACTGACCCAACGGGCCAGGCAGGAGTGATGCGCTCAAACCAACGCGCCAAGTCCTCACCCACCCTCGAGTCGCGCCTAGAACAACCAAGTACCACGCTCGGGGACTCGGCCACCCGACCTCGTTCGCGCAAGGGAAAACGGTGAAGTACAGAGCGCTCAAGGGAGTCGCCTAGCGACTGGCTCTTCGAGTCCGGGCGAGTCGACCACAATAACAAAACACTCACAAACCACAAACACATCATACACGAGGTAAACCCCACAAAAGGGCGGACGCGCTCGGGGACTCGTTCAAACCTCAATCGGAAAACACATGACAAATCACACAACAAACATGATATCACATTACTAGCATGTTGCAATTGTCTTAGAATACAAAATATGCCCAAACGGCAGATCTGCTACTAATGCTCCAGGGCAACCTACTCTACTCCGTAGGCTTCGAGGACGACTCGCTAGCACCCTTGCGATTGCGGACGAACGGCGTGTACGGGTTTGACGGGTACGTCGTCAGCTCACCCGCCATCGCCGCGCGGAAGGGCTGCTCGACCTTGAAGTCCCGATGCTGCGGCTCGGGGTCGTTGGGCGCGACGACCGTTTCCTGGTAAGGAAGGAGGTCGCCCATCGCCCAGACGCGCTCGGAGTACACCGCGGCGCGACCCGTCAACTTGAGCACCTCGGAGATCTCCACCTCGCCAGTGGACGACGGGTAGCCACTCGTCACATCGTCCAGATCGAAATCTTCTGGAAAATGAGCAAGCCCAAGGCTAAGCGCCGTCGCCGCTCCACGCCGAAACGCCGATCGCGTCATGAACTCAACGACCGACGGCGCCTTCTCCAAGTACCTCCACACCTCGACGAGGTCGCTGGGAATTACTTCCGTGGGCGATATCTCCTGAAGGTAGGCTCGGATGCATGTCGCCGACAACGTCGCCGAGTCAACGAGCGTGGCTACACATTGTCGCGCGTCGAACGAGCTCGCCTCTTCCGCACTATCAATGATGCGACCTGCAGATAGAAGATAACAATGAGTACATCGGATGTTACGAAAAGACACATGCAATAGGCAAGGACAGACAAACTCACCAATCAAGGGGTGGGAGAGGTCCGTGATGAAGCTCTGAAGAGAAGTAAAGTCGTCCTGAAGCCCAGCAACAAGGGCGTCAGAAACTTTACGTTCTTCCGCAGCGGCCGTAACGGCGGCCTTGGCTCGACCATCTGCCGAACTCGCTTCCTCTTTCGCCTCCCTCAGCTCGCGCTCGAGCTCGGCGATCCGCTTCTCAGCAGAGCTCAACGCCGATTGAGCTATTGCCAACTCACCCGCGGGGACAAGTCCCTGACGAGCCTCTTCTGCCTTCGCGGCAACTGCCTGAAGCCCCTTATTCGCCTCTTGGACGGCGGCTAGTTCCTTCTCCGCGCGGTGTTTCGCTGCCAATCGGTCAGCTGACTCACGTTGCAGACCCTGCACACAATTCAAACAGTTAACCAAAAATAAATCCTAAGTGCCCACCCGCTGAAATTCAGCGAGTGCACACTCGGGGACTGGCAATCAAGAAATCCTAAGTGCCCACCAGCTGAAATTCAGCGAGTGCGCACTCGGGGACTGGCAATCAAGAAATCCTAAGTGCCCACCCGCTGAAATTCAGCGAGTGCGCACTCGGGGACTGGCAATCAAGAAATCCTAAGTGCCCACCCGCTGAAATTCAGCGCTTTTCGAGGACCGGCAATCAATAAATCCTAAGTGCCCACCGCTGAAATTCAGCGAAAAGCGCACTTTTCGGATGCGAAAAATAACAACAAGATACTAAAAGAATCAGACCGCTGCAACTCACCGGCCTGATCCTCGGGGACTGGACATACCTGGATGGTTGCGCCAAGCATGCCGTGAAGTTGTATCGCGTCCACGGACGCGAGGAGAGCCGGTGTATGCCCACGACGCTGCTCGACCTCCGCGTCGGCGATCCCAGGTGCATGGCTCGAAGGCGAGGTCCCACTCGTCGCAGCCGCCTTGGTCATAAAACGCGGGAACGTGGCGATGGAGGCACCGGCACCAAAGGAGACTGGCTCGGTCACCCCCGGCGAGGGAGCACCCTCCTTCGTGGGTACGGCCGCCCCCATTATGGGTTCATTTGGCGCGACCGCCATGTCCTCGGAGATCGTAACGACATCGTCGCCCTTGGCCTTCTTGGCCCCATCCGCAGGAACGACGACTTCGTCTGCGTTCCTCTTGCGGGAAGGGTCCTCCTCGCTGACGACGGGTGGCACCTTAGACACGGTCGGGTGGCCTATCTTCTTTGCTCCGGTCCTGTAAATCGATCGTGTGAACAAAATAATTCAAGCTGCTATGAAAGACAAAGGTAGGTGAGCGAACTCACTTGGCGACTGGAATGAAGCGTAGCCCCGTGCGGATGCCGGCCGACTTCTCCAGTTCGGGGCCCAGTCTGCGGCTGAGGCCCATCTCCAGGACGTCGCGTTCCCAAGACACGGACGGCTTCTTCGTGGTCGAGGCTGCGATGGGAGCCTCTGGGACATCTTCGGCAGGGGCTTCCCTGCGAGGTGAAGCCGCCGCGGCCGGAGCGGCCCCTAGCCCAGAAATTGGGGCGAATGGTGGAGGCATCGAGGCCAGTGGCACTTCGACAGCGGGCGTGTCCAGCGCGGCTGCCGTCGGCGGTGCCTCGCCCTTGGCCGGGCTGGGGGCGTCGGAGCTGCTCACCGAGTGCGGTGGCGAGGCCGGCCTCATCGGCCTCGTCTTCTTCTTCTGAGGAGCCTTTGCCTCCTTCTCCTTCTTAGTATTCTTCTTCGACGGAGTGGACTGGCGGCGCGAGGTGGTCTCCGGAAGTTCATCATCGTCGTCGTGACGCTCGAGGCTTTTACTCGCCTCAAGCTCACGCTGACGCTGCCCGTGGGTCTTGCCGACCAGCGGGGCGACCTCCTCCTCGGACTCGTCGTCGCCGTTGCTCTCGTCGCTCCCGGAGTCGCCCTTGGCGGGAGGTGATCCGCCCATCTCCTGGACGGACGAGCTCGAATTCTCGTCGTCTAAAGGGGGGAGCCATCCTTCCACCACTTGGAATAGCTGCGATGAACACAAAATGAAGTCAGAACGACCGCGAATGCAAAAACTACGACTGCGAATGATGTGAGGTGACTTACCGTTGGGGCTGGATGCTTCGCGGTGTAGGGGGCGACCCCTTTTGCCCGTGTACACCGCCTGGGTGATCTTCTTCAGTGCTGGGGTGTAGTCCTCGAGCTTCCACTCGGCGAGGCAGGACTTCGTCGAGTCCTCCCGGCCGGTGTACTGGTACATGTAGTGCTCGCGCCGAGCCAGAGGGACGAGCCGCCGCCCGAGCCAGCAGTTGTACAAGTTGATCGTCTGGAGGCCCTTCTTCTTCAGACCGCGGATGGTTTGGAGCATTTCGTCCACGACCATCCGCTGGTCGCTGGGGAGCTTGCCGACTTGAAGACGGCGCGGTTCGGACCGGTTGGCGGAGTACCGTGGGATCGCCGTCTCGCCCTCCGGGGTCGCCTCGGCAACATAGAACCAAGATTTCTTCCAGTCGCTCGCCGCCTTGGCGGGCAGCATCAAGTCGAAGAACGAAGCCTTCGACTTCAGCTGGAAAGTTAGGCCGCCCGCGGCAAGCATTGGGCCGCCCGCTTCCTCGCGGCTGATCCGTCCGTGGAACAGATCTTGCCATAGAGGGAAGTAGGGCCGGCAGCCCAAGTAGCATTCGCAGAACGCCACGAAGATGGCGAGCTGCTCGATGCTGTGTGGACCCAGGTCCGATGGTTGGATCCCGTAGTAGGCGCAGAAGCGCCGAAAGAACAGGGACGTGGGGAATCCTAGCCCCCGTTCTAGATGGCTGGTGAAGCAGATGAATTCCCCCTCGCGTGGGCTCGGGGTCACCTCTCCGGCCGCAGGGATGCGCCAGCAGCCGACACGCAGGATCCCGGCCTCCTCAAAGGAAGCCAGTTGCACCCTCGTACACTTAGATCTACCCCAAGGTTCGGTGGAGAGGGCCATGGCGGAAGGATTTGTGGGGGGTCGGAGGATTTCGGGTCGGCTGGATCACGATGCGAAGGGAGGCGAAAGTGCGCGCAATCGGAGGAAATGGCGAGAAGGTGGTTCTACACGATCGCCATTCCCTTATATAGCGGTTGTTACCCGCCAAATCAGGGAGCCGCATTACGCGGTGATTACGCCAAAAGTTACCGTTGGATTACCCCAACGGCTAGTTTGACCATGTTTAACGGTCCAACTTGACCCAACTCGACCCAATCACTATCACAAGAGCCACGACTCGACTCGCCAAAGCTGCGATCAGGATGACTAGTTTTTTCCTTTATACAGGAGCCCGCCGACAATTTGATTGGATGTCTACTCTGAAGCCGTATACTCCGACTGCCAGCAGCCACCTACGCCTAATCGACGACGGCCTCGGGACTCGATGGGATGTTACCGGGGTATACCCAGCAGACGCTTCCGACCGCCCAAGAACTGGCGAGTGGGCTCAGACGATGATCGGATCAAGGCCAGTGTGGATCCAAGCGATTGAAGCGAAGGCCCAAAGTAGTAGATAGGCCCGGATTAGGTTAAACGATCAAGCCTTAATCGATTCGGTTGAGATATGTAAACCCTAGGGGAGGTGAGCCTATATAAACCTCCCTGCGGGGCGTGTAGAGATACGTTCCATCGTACACCCAAGCGACTCGCCGCCTAGCCGCCGAGCTCGCCCATTAACCACCTCCATAATACAATCTAGCAGGAGTAGGTCTTTACCCTCCGGGGGGCCGAACCTAGGTAAAACCCTGTGTCTCCGCCCTCATCTCGCATCGCAGATGGCTGGCCGCCCTTGCCCCTCGTTCTACTACTCGCTGCCGATTGCAGCATCTGCCGTGACCATTCCCACGACAAGTCACGAAATGGGCCATAGAACTGGCACCGTATACTCCACAATATGATAGAAGAGATGCAATAAAGTCTCAGGCTGTTGCAGATTTCTTTGTAGAATGGATGGAAATGCAGTACGAACCACCACTGCCAGATCCGAACTACTGGAAAATGCATTTTGATGGGTCCAAGACGAAAATGGGTCTGGGCGCCAGGATAGTGCTCACATCTCCAAAGAGGGATCAACTGAGGTACGTGTTACAGATTCATTTTGCTGCTTCCAACAACGTTGGCGAGTATGAACCACTTGTCCATGGCATCAAAGTATCCAAGTAAATTGGTATCAAAAGGATCATGTGTTTTGGTGATTCGGATTTGGTGATTTAGCAAGTGTCTAGACATTGGGATGCGCTAGACGCAAACATGGCATTATATCGTTTCCATGTGCAACAAATTTCGGGATACTTTGACGGATGTGAATTCCATCATGTTCCTAGAGCAGAAAATGAGGCAGCAGATGTACTATCCAAATTAGGGTCATCTCGACAAGCAATACCACCAGGGGTAGCGCTGGAGCACCTCAGGAAACCATCGATCAAGCCGTCACCAGAGTCCGACTCAATCAGGGTCACCCCAACGAGTCAGGAGTCAAATGTGGTACCAAGGGATATCGACTCAGGGGTAGCTTCGAGTCACTCGGGGACTGATCTGCTCAATTTAGGGGCTGCCGAATCATACTCGGGGAATCCTCAGGTCATGTCGGTAGAGCCAATGGGCATTGATGCTGAATCAGACCCGAAACCACTGGTACCAGTATGGCACAGCCAATATTTGATCATTTAAAAGATGGGACATTGCCGAGTGATGAAACATTGGCAAGGCAAACAATACGAAGAGCAAAAGCATACACCATAATCAACAAGGAATTGTACAAGAGAAGTGTGATGAGTGTACTGTTGCGTTGTATCAGTCCAGAGAAAGGACAAGAGATCTTATTGGATATTCATCAAGGAGAATGTGGGCACCATGCGTCATCAAGAGCGTTGGTGGCCAAGGCATTCTGACACGGATTCTATTGGCCAAGCGCATTGGCACAAGCGCAAGAGTTAGTCGGAAAATGCAGTGGTTGACAGCATTATGCATCCAAGTCACATCTACCAGCGTCTGAATTAAATACTATACCAATCACTTGGCCTTTTGCAGTTTGGTGCCTAGATATGGTAGGACCATTCAAACCAGCAAGGGGAGGCATGACTCATATTTTGGTTATGATTGATAAATTCACCTAGTGGATAGAAGTGAAACCAATCAAAAAGTTGGACGGTAAAACAGCTGTCACATTCTTAAGGGATATAATCCTCAGGTATGGTTACCCACATAGTGCAATCACTGATAATGGCACGAACTTTGCTGAAGGGGCTTTTGCTCGTTTCTGTGGGAAACACCGAATAAGACTCGATGTAGCATCAGTTGCCCATCCAGAATCAAATGGGCAAGTTGAACGGGCTAACGGCTTAGTTCTGTCAGCGATAAAACCCCGCTTAATGGAACAACTCTAGAGGTCACCAGGTTGTTGGATAGAGGAACTAGCCTCAGTGCTATGGAGCCTAAGAACGATTCCGAATCGATCAACGGGTTATACGCCATTTTTCCTCGTATATGGGGCAGAAGCAGTTTTGCCTGCCGACATAGAATATGATGAAGGGAATATGCCCGAGAGGCAATAATAAAGTGGTTATTATCGTATTCCTTGTTTATGATAAATGTTTATTTTACATGCTATAATTGTATTAATACAGAAACGCTAATACATGTGTGTTTAATAAACAAAAAGGAAGTTCCTAGTTATGCCTCTCTTATAAACTAGCTCGTTGATTAACAAGATGATCAAAGGTTTCCTGATCATGGACATTGGATGTTGTTAATAACGAGGTCACAACATTAGTGTAATGATGTGATGAACATTCATCCAAAGTATAGCATTACGATCAAAGTCATTGAGTTTATATTGCTATAACAACTTACGAAGTGATCCTAATCCTTATACCATGAGATCATGTCAATCACTAACACCGGAAGAGTTTCTCGATGGCATCAAACGTCACACCGTAACTGGGTGATTATAAAGATGGCTTCAGAACTACTAAAGTGTTATGTTGAGACCCATGGATCGAGAGTGGAATTTTTTCATCCTGATGACGGATAGATATGCTCTGGGCCCTCTCGGTGATATCACATTGATTAGCTTGCAAGCAAGTAATTTGATCACTAGAATGTTATATCACGGGAACGAGAAAAGAGTGCATGTCGGTAACGAGATAAAACTAGGTATGGAGATACCGATGATCGAATCTCGGACATGTAATATATCGTGAAACAAAGGGATTAATATACTAGCGTAAAAGGTTCACACGATCACATAAGTCATCGTTGAATGTGTGGGAGTCAGTATGGATCTCCAGGTCCCGCTACTGATTATTGATCGGAGAAGGGTCTCGATCATGTCCGCATTATTCGCGAACCATAGGGTGACACACTTAAGGGATACCGACACCATTCGAAGCAAATGATATGTCAGAAAAAGAAAAGGAAAGCGCAGGAATTTATTTCACTAGACACCGGAACTGTTTCGGTTGAAATTGCTGAAACTGGTTCTGCATATGAAATGGAATACTAGCAAGGGGTTTTATGTGAATGTTTGTTAATTAAAGTAATTAACAAAATTCTGAATAAATAAATAAAAGAGTTTTATTTAATTGAGATCTTGCATTAATTTTGGTGGAAAATTAATGCATGTGAGTGGAATTGTGAGTGGAGAGGTTTTTATGTGAGTGGAGCTTCCACAACATGAATGAGGGAGAGGTGGGCGCACCCTCCATGGCCGGCGTCCATGCCCCCTTGGGCTGCCCCCTCCCCTATAAAAGGAACCCCTCCTCTCACTTGTCTCACACACCTCCTCGCGAAGGATGTCTCTCCCCCCTTTAGAATTTCCCCATGGTCTCGGATCAGCGAGATACATGTTCCTGGTGGATTTTTCTGGAAGGATTTGTTGCTTCCACTGCTTCGCTGGAGCGAGGGCGCGGAGGTTGTCGGGGTACCCGTATGTGTGTGCGATCACGGATGCACCACTGCTTTGAGGTGCTAGACTTGATCGTGCTGGACCGGCTGGACCAGATGGACTTCATCACGATCTTGAGATCGGGAAGCGTTCGTCTACATCATCCACGAGTACAACCTCGTTAACGCTATTCGGTCTTCGAGGGTATGTATTCTATGGATATATATCCACCCGTTGCTTGTATCTAGTAGATAGACCTTGGTACTTAGTTGTTCCCATCGTAGGAAATTTTTTGTTTTCTATGCTGCGAACCCTACAGTGGTATCAGAGCCGGATCTATGCGTAGATACTTTGCACGGGTAGTACACATATGAGTATGTGGGCGATGATGATCATTTTATTGCTTCTTAGTTGTACTTTGGATATTGGTGGCATAGTGGGATGAAGCGGCCCGGACAAACTTTACATGTCCTCGCACATGAGACATGTTCCACGCTTGACATGCAACTAGTTTTGCATAAGTGGCTAGCGGTGTCCTGCCTCTCCTACTATAGTCAATATCTAATTTGCAACGAGTTGTCAACAATTTGGTTATCCTCGTTGTGGTTCATGTTCGTAGGTAAGAACGGTTCTATCTTCGAAAGCCCTAAGCCACGTAAAAATTGCAATGGATAAATTAGAGGCGTCTAGTTTAGATTGTTGCTGGAGTAGTGTTATGGGGTGATGTTGTAAGTAGAAGTATGCGATGATACTCTTACAACACACATAGCTTGTAAGTTCCATAGACCTTGGACTTACACATAAAGGTATGATAGAGATCATACCATAGTGCACATGATGGAGATCATATGCGGGAACCATATCATTTCACTTATAAACATGTGATGTTTTGATTGCATCTTATATTGCTTGTTTGGCGTTTTATTAGCATAATAAGATGATCCCTCATTTAGATATCAAGACAAGAATGTGTTCTTCCTTAAGTATGCACCGACAATGTTTCGTCACTTCAAGACATCACGTGATGATCGGGTGTACTTGAATCCATGAGCATATCTCGGGTGTAAGACAGTTACACACGTGAATACTAAGGTTCTTACTTGGCGAGCCTAGCATGTACAGACATGGCCTTGGAACACGGACCGAAAGGTTAAGCATGAGTCATATGTTTTGATATGATGACCATATGGATGCTCGCCTTTGAAGCTATGCTGACTCACGTGATGATCGGACTTGGTGTAGTGGATTTCGTTCATGTAATCACCAAAAAAAGGCACGAGGGATGTCGTTTTTGAGTGGGAGTTCATTTCTAATTTGGATTAGTAGAACTCAATTTATCATAAATTAAATCAAAGTGAATTTGCATAATTTGTTGTAGTCATTGGCATTCGTTCACCACGTTGTGCTTAGTTGTAATTGAGATAATAGAACTATAGAATTATGGATATTTACTTTATGAACTGGTATCGTATTGTGTTGAGTGTCAATCTAAAGTTTAAAGTCCTATTGCAAACTTTCAGCAAACTCTGTTTACTCTGTGAAATTTGATAATTAGTATTAAATCGAGAGTAACAATTTCAGTGTTAGTATCTTAAGTATCATGTTTGCCTCCATGATTCTTGATTGTTTTAATATCAAGTTTATCTAGGAGCTGAAAGAATTATTTCCGAAACCATCATGTGTTGCAGATATAACGATATCTGAAACAATGTTTTGGTTGCAATATGATAGAGTATAATATATGTTCTCATATTGGATGAGAATTTACGAAGGTTGGAGATGCTAGACATCCTAATCATCCAAAAGGGTTTTGGAAAGTAATGTTATACTCACGATTCGCCTTTATAAGCTACAGTAGCTTGACCGTGAAAGTCGTCATGATAAGTATGAACAGAAGATGTATGTAAAGTGTTTACTACACTATAAGATTACTAAAGAATGGATTTTGAAAGAATACCGATCATTTTGATGATGGTGATCTACTTGAAAGTGCAAGTCCAAAGGTATTATTATTTGAATATACACGCTTTGGAGTATGTGTCATGTATATGGCGCCACTTTTTATGTTGATATATTCTTTTAAAAAGGAAAAGGAAATGCTGAAAGAGAATCTATAAAATATATTTGGCAGAAAAGAAAAGATTGGAAATATCCAATTTAGGTATATGGATGATATACATGTTATGGTTGTATTCTTTGCTTGTTAAACAATGTGGTTCTTGGGTATTGGATACCGAATTGGTTGGTATGAAATTTCATACGGAACGACGCAATTCATGAACCACAATGGCCTAAATAACTAGCAAGAGAATATGTGATGATGTTCATCGAAAACAAACAAACCGTTGTTTGTATTTCTCGTTGACATCAAAGCTTGACTTCAAGATTTGTTTTAATAATTGTTATTTAAATCAGGTATTATGAGAACAAAGGTTGTTCAAATAATTACCGTATTCCATATAAGATGGATGATTTACAAATCTAGTTGAAGAAATCACATCCATAAAGCCTAATGCTAAAATGTCGCAAGACAAATGATTGGAAGATCACTTACGAAGTGACATCGCCGTTTAAATCATATTGGAAAGAAAACATGAAGAAACTCCATTTTCATGGATTTTTGGAGTCTTTTATTTAATCAAGTGACGCTTGTGAGACTTTCCTCGGGATAATTAAAACTTCGTTCAAAGGCCAAAGAAGAACGAACGACTAAATTATTGGAATTTATACATATCGATGTATGTAGTCCATTAAGTATAGTCATAAGCGATGGATTTCAACTTCATATGCTTTCTCCGGAAATTTGAGTGAATGTTCACTTAATTGAAAGAAGTATCAAATATTTGAAAATGTTTCAAAGACTTTCAAGATGAAGTGAAAAATCATTGTAAACAAGAAAATAAATAGTTTATGATTTTATCATAAGGGATTTATTTGAGTTACAAGTGTAACAAGAAAATAAATGAATTATGATTTTATCATAAAGGGATTTATTTGAGTTGCAAGTTTACCAAAACACCTAGATTTACATCTCCCGAAACACCATAGGAGTATGGAGTGTTTGAGATTTGTAATGAAACCTTGTTAGACATGGTTGGATCAAAGGTGTTATTTATAAAACTGCTATTATATTTTAAAAGATTAAAGCTTTAGAGACTACCGCTTTTACACTGAAAAGAGCGCCATCTTGATCCGTTGAAATGACACCATGGAAGTTATGGTTTAGGGTAAAACCCAAGTTATCATTTCTTAAATTTTGGTATGCTAAACATAAGTAAGATGTTTACAACCGAAGTTGGATGAGCATGTCTTTGTAGGTTATTTCGAATAAAAACTGGTTATTCCTTCATAAAACCAAGGAAAAAAGGGTTTGTCGCTTGAAACGTGAAGTTTCTTGGAGAAGAAATTTTTCGTAAAAGTTAAGTGGGAGGACAATAGAACTTTGATAAGGTTAACGAACCTTAGCTATATGTTCTGAGTTGCGCATCACCGGAAATCGTTTCGAAGGCTGCCATAATGCTCATAGCTTATGTGCCTCAAAGGTTGTGGTCACGGAGATCTAAGTTCCTATTGAACCAAGTAGGTCGGTTAAACAATCAAATGCTAAGATTTGAGAGTAAATCATTATTGTTTGACAATGATAAACCGAATACATACAAAGAAGCAATGATGGGCCCTGACTCCATCAAATGGCTTGAAGCCATAAAATCCGTGATAAGTCCATACATGATAAATCAAGTTTTGAACTTGGAAGACCCTCCGGAAAGGTGTAAAAACCTATCAGTCGTATTTGGATCTATAAAGAAACATACATGGATGTTTCACATCTATGAAATAGTCGACATGTGGTAAAGTATTTTACGACAATGTTCAAGGAGTTGACTATGACAAGATTTGATCTTTCATAGCGATATTTAGTCTGGATGGATTAAAGTAACAACCACTACATATAATTTGGTATATGGTAGATGAATAAACAAAACAAAGTTCTTCTAATAGAATGGTTACCTAGGACGTGTACATGACACGATCCAAATGGTTTTGTTAATTCAAAAGATGCTAAAAAGGGCATGCAAACTTCAATGGCTGAAGTAAGCATCGCGGAGTTGGAATCTTCACCGTGATGAAAAGGAGTTTTCATCAGGAGACGATGAAGATGCTTGCATTTGCAAGAAATTAAGTGGGAGCGCTGAGACATATTTCTAATACATTATGTGGAGGACATCTTGTTGATTAGAAATGCTGTATATTTTATTGAAAATGGTTAAGAATTTCATTTCGATGAAAGGCTTAGGCAAAACCCGAATATATAGCATGAATGTCTATAGTGGATAGACTGTGATGCTAATATGGTTATGCCAAACGTACATATATGAGATATTGAAGGAGTTCAATATAGAAACAACAAGAAACGGTTCTTGTCGCATGGAAAGGAATTGAATCAAGATTCAAGTGTATCGACACTTGATAAGTGAAATAAGATTCAAGTGCTTTGACACTTGATGAGTGAAATCACGATAATGTTTTGATCAATCATATCATGATATGTACACATCCAGATATGTCATATGCTCTAAGTGTTATGAGCATATACCAGAATGAATCATAAAATAATCATTGGACTATAGTAAGGATATTCTTATGATCTTTTGGAAGAACTAAGAATATATTTGTGTAGAGGTGACAAACAATTACAAATAGTTCATTGTAAAGCGTTACATTGATACTAGTTTTGTCACAAGATACAAATTAAGTTTATCTCAATTTAAACTATGAGTGGCACAATGAAATGGGAAGGAGTTTTCATGATGGATTTGGATGTATTCCAAAGTTAAGACATTGTGACGAATACTACAACAAAAGGCTAAGTATATGACTGCTATAGTAGCAGCAAAGGAGGGAATTTGTGTCAAGTAGTTTGCTATCAAACTAAGGTGTGGTTCACAATGGGCTAACACTAAAGATATATTGTATGACAATAGTATCGACATGTTTTAACCCCAAGGAACTAAAGGTCTCACCAAAAGACCAAATTTATACAATGCCATCTCATTGGAGAATGAGTGATGCGTGAAGACGCAAAGACATGCAAATACACACGGACCTGAAAGTGTCAGATCCGTAGATTATGTTAACCACTTGCAGTTGCGTATATGGGACACCAGAAAGCCATAGGTGTTCAAAACGCAAAGTTTCCAAACTAGATTATTGTCTCTAGTGCAAGTGGGAGACTGAAGGGAATATGTCCGAGAGGCAATAATAAAGTGGTTATTATCGTATTCCTTGTTTATGATAAATTTTTATTTTACATGCTATAATTGTATTAATACGGAAACGTTAATACATGTGTGTTTAATAAACAAAAAGGAAGTTCCTAGTTATGCCTCTCTTATAAACTAGCTCGTTGATTAACAAGATGATCAAAGGTTTCCTGATCATGGACATTGGATGTTGTTAATAAAGAGGTCACAACATTAGTGTAATGATGTGATGAACATTCATCCAAAGTATAGCATTACGATCAAAGTCATTTAGTTTATATTGCTATAACAACTTACGAAGTGATCCTAATCCTTAGACCATGAGATCATGTCAATCACTAACACCGGAAGAGTTTCTCGATGACATCAAATGTCACACCGTAATTGGGTGATTATAAAGATGGCTTCAGAACTACTAAAGTGTTATGTTGAGACCCATGGATCGAGAGTGGAATTTGTTCATCCCGATGACTGATAGATATGCTTTGGGCCCTCTCGGTGATATCACATTGATTAGCTTGCAAGCAAGTGATTTGATCACTAGAATGTTATATCACGGGAACGAGAAAAGAGTGCATGTCGGTAACGAGATCAAAATAGGTATGGAGATAATGATGATCGAATCTCGGACATGTAATATATCGTGAAACAAAGGGATTAAGATACTAGCGTAAAAGGTTCACACGATCACAGAAGTCATCGTTGAATGTGTGGGAGTCAGTATGGATCTCCAGGTCCCGCTAGTGATTATTGATCGGAGAAGGGTCTCGATCATGTCCGCATTATTCGCGAGCCGTAGGGTGACACACTTAAGGGATACCGACACCATTCGGAGCAAATGATATGTCAGAAAAAGAAAAGGAAAGCGTAGGAATTTATTTCACTAGACACCGGAACTGTTTCGGTTGAAAATGCTGAAGCTGGTTCTGCATGTGAAATGGAATACTAGCAATGGGTTTTATGTGAATGTTTGTTAATTAAAGTAATTAACAAAATTCTGAATAAATAAATAAAAGAGTTTTATTTAATTGAGAGCTTGCATTAATTTTGGTGGAAAATTAATGCATGTGAGTGGAATTGTGAGTGGAGAGGTTTTTATGTGAGCGGAGCTTCCACCACATGAATGAGGGAGAGTTGGGGGCACCCTCCATGGCCGGCGGCCATGCCCCCTTGGGCTGCCCCCTCCCCTATAAAAGGACCCCCTCCTCTCACTTGTCTCACACACCTCCTCACGAAGGATCTCTCTCCCCCCTTTAGAATTTCCCCATGGTCTCGGATCAGCGAGATACATGTCCCGGTGGATTTTTCTGGAAGGATTTGTTGCTTCCATCGCTCACCGGAGAGCGAGGCGAGGTTGTCGGGGTACCCATACGTGTGTGCGATCATGGATGCACCACTGCTTTGAGGTGCTGGACTTGATCGTGCTGGACCGGATGGACCAGATGGACTTCATCACGATCTTGAGATCGGCAAGCGTTCATCTACATCATCCACGAGTACAACCTCGTTAACGCTATTCGGTCTTCGAGGGTATGTATTCTATGGATGTATATCCACCCGTTGCTTGTATCTAGTAGATAGATCTTGGTACTTAGTTGTTCCCATCGTAGGAAATTTTTTGTTTTCTATGCTGTGAACCCTACATATGACTCGCCAAGAATAAGGCAATACTCGGAAGTCGAGGTAAAAGAGGCTCGAGAAGATGGAGTGGACTTACTCTAAGAAGCAAGGGAACTGGCATTATCCAGATCTGCTATATATCAATAGAATCTCCAACGCTACCATAGCCGGAAAGTGCAACCTCGTGTTTTTCGAGAAGGGGATATGGTGCTAAGGCTGGTGCAGCGCATAGCTGGAATGCATAAATTATCACCCCCATGGGAAGGACAATTCATTGTAAGCAAAGCATTGCACAATGATTCCTATTATCTCATAGACGCTCGTTAAGCGCAAAAGAACAAGGCGGACTAGTCAGGCGATGAGACCAAAAGGCCATGGAATGTGGCGCTACTTCGTCCCTTCTATACTTAGGAGAAGCAATGCATGTATCACTCGAACTCTCATATGTCGGACGTGTGTGCCGGCTATGTGCTGATAATAAAATGGTATGATTCGAAAAACTGACTCGGGGACTACCACTTAAGTTTTCCCTCTCAATTATTTTATGTCGGCTAGCGTGACACCCAAAATTTATCTCGGAACAAGTAGTGTTTACTCGGAAGAAATCAACTCTTCGACTATGCTGTTGTCCGAAAACACGGCTTCATGGATAGCAAGAGAAAAGGATGTATGACGGGTAAACACGAACGTCGGATAAATACAAAGGAGAAACGCGAGCCGGCCTTAGATTTTTGCCTAACTCTCTGCAGGTCACGTTATACTACGTGTCGAGTAATCTCGGCCAAGTGATCCAAGTTTCATACCCGCTAACTATATCCTTAGTACTTTGAGACTCTAATGTCGAACACCGAAAAAGGTAGACAGGGGCCAAATTCAAGGAAAGGTGACATGGCAAAATGAAACTCGGGGACTTTCCCTTGAATGATTCACACTTAGAACATAACGCAAATATATAAAGCCTATCAAAAGGCGCACAATCAAACTTAAAGTGCAATGTATGTTACATCTATACCCGACATACCAGGGATTTAATCAAAGTTCGAGTATTTGTTACCCTAAGAAGTAGAAGGACTCAGAGGGGCACTCTCGGAGCTGGGAGCATTGCTTGGAGAATTGGCCGAGTGAGGGGCATCTGTGGCCGGGTCATCCGGACCATCTAACTCGGTTACTTCTTTGTCGCCACCCTCTTCATCAGCAACTTCGATGAGCGGGTCGCCAAGGTCGAGGAAGCTGGGCCCATCACACCAAGCGTGCACCATGGTGTACTCGATCATGGCGTAAGCTCGCTCCTGGCGCTTCTTGATCAGCTCCGGATCATTCAGCCATTTGTCATCCCCCCTTATGCGAGCAAGAACATCAAGGTTGATGTCCTCGTACCATGAAAGCACGAAGGAGAGAGCCTTGTCCACTGCAGCTCGGCCGGCCGACTCACGTCATTGATCCAGCCGGTCTTCAGTAAGGAGCAATCTCTCAGCAAGTGGTTCGATGAGTTCAGGTGGGACTTCATCCGGCCAGAGCATGCGAAACGCATGGATAGCTGACTTGAGCAAGTCCACACCGCAAGACTTGAGGGTCCTGACCCGTTCGGACACCGCTTCGAGAAGCTCCTCCATGGACACCTCGCCGTCGGCAGGAGCACCAGCTTCGGCCCTCACTTTCTTCATGGCTCGGATGGCAAACATATTGGCCTCAGGAAAATTCTCTGCAAGCAAAAAGAGAAGGTTAGCAAAATAACAAAGTAGACAGAAGAAGTCCAGAGTGATCCATACAATGCAGAAAGAGTAAGAACTCACTACCGAGAAAGAAGTTGATGGCGGCAAGCTTGATGTGCCAAGTTTTGGCCTTGGCTTGGAGGACGTCGAAGTTCAGATTTGCCGACTCGACCGATGACTCGGCCTCGTCGAGCAGCCTCTTGGTATTCTCGGCGCTGGCGGCCTGCTTCTCATTCTTCTCGGCAAGCTCCTCCTTCAACCCTTTCACCTCGGCCAAGTGCTTCTGCTCCGTCTCGGCCATCAGCTTCTTCAGCCGAGCCACCTCATCTCGCTCCTTCTGGAGGTCGGTTTGGTGCTTCTCTGCTTATTCGGAATAAATTACTTGTTAGCACCAACGAAAACCTTCAGCTATCGAATTAGTGAGGCAAGAAACTTACTCTCGGCCTCGCTGATCTGCGAGTGAAGAGCATTGATGGTGGACTAAGCAGAGGCTGTGGAAAAAGAGTGAGAAAAAGTTGAGAAAATGAACCAAAGAAAATTACACTTAATAGAGAAAGGATGAGTAAGAATATTACCTTGGCCTTGGGTATCAGTCTGCAGCTTTTCATACGCAAGTTCGAGCTTGCGATGTGCCAGAACGAGAGCTTGGTGCACCTTGGTGCGCTCGTTATGCGTGAGCTGAACAAAGAAGACAGATAGTAAGGAAAGGTCAAGTCAAGCAGCCAGCCGGATAAAAAAGCTTAAGAGCTTACAGCCGAGTAAGTTCCTTACTCGACAGTAACCTCGAGGGCTAGGGATCGAAGATCTAACATATGAATTTGGCGTAAGGAAATTAAAAGCTTAAGAGCTTACAGCCGAGTAAGTTCCTTACTCGACAGTAACCTCGAGGGCTAGGGATCGAAGCTCTAACATATGAATTTGGCATAAGGAAATAAAAAGTTTAAGAGCTTACAGCCGAGTAAGCTCCTTACTCAACAGTAACCTCGAGGGCTAGGGATCGAAGCTCTAACATATGAGTTTGGCATAAGGAAATGAAAGGGCTTAAGAGCTTACAGCCGAGTAAGTTCCTTACTCGGCAGTAACCTCGGGGACTAGGTGATATGTATAAAGGAAATACTCAACAATACAAAAGAGTAAGAAGATACTTTACCTCGTTCACTTTGTCGGCGCGGGCCATTAGAGTAATGTCCTGCTGGGTCATGTCAGAGACGGCCTTAGGGCCTAGCTTCAGCTTATTGCCGGCACGGGTGCTAACCTCCTGATCGACAGCTGCATTCCATGCCACAGCATAAGGTTCAGCCGAACCAAGGCTTTTTCCAATGAGTGTCCGAGTGATAACTTGACCCGTTTTCAGGGTGGTTCCCACATTGGCATGGGTCGTAGCAGCGGAAGTATGGAGGGTAACAGCCTTAGAGCCATCACCTGACCCGGCAGCCGTGGATTCGCCCCCCTTACCCATTGAAGCGACCATTGTCGCTAACGTCGGAGACCGAATCTGAGGAGCAGAGCCCGGAGCGCAGACCAGCGTCGTCTGCTTGGAGGAGGTAGATTTGCCAGATGAAGGGCGAGCAGAGCTAGAAGCCTTGGGCTGGGTCTGGCTCTTTGACGGAAATGGAGAGCGAGCAGGAGGATTTGGAGAAGAAAGTGGAGCCGGTTGACTGGCCTCAGCAGTTTTGCTGGATCCAAGATCAGGAAGTTGTTCATTCACACCATCCTGAGGGCCGATGCTAGAGGAACTAGTGGCGGAAGGTTTCTCAGCGCCAGAATCACTTGCACCAAGATCAGAAAATTGTTCTTGGCCAGCGCTAGGGGCGCCAGCCAAATGCCCACCGGGTCTAACTGACACTGAGAGGCGTGAGCCTCAATAGTGGGAGCCACGACTCGGACGGGACTTGGCGACGCCGAGCCACCTGGAGGAGGCGCATGAATTAGCGGCGAGTCAATGCTAGAAGCAACATGGTTCACCGACAAGGGTGCGACGCTGAAAACAACGAGACATGTATAAGAGAACACCAACGACAAAAAAGAAAGAACGAAGAAAGCAGAGTATAAAAACTTACCCGGTGACGGCCGGGTCACGGGTGACTCGGCGTGTGATCCGGTGCCCAGTGGCTTGGAGGGTCTCATCCAGAGTGGCAGCAGCAGAGGCAGTAGGAGCTGCCGGAGTGGGCTTGCTCTTCTTGGCCGGCTAAGTGCTGGAGGAGGCTCTGTGTCGCTTCGTCTTGGCGACGGGGATCTTGCCGACTCCGCCCACGGCGAGAGGAGGAGTGTCATGTACCTGGCCAGCTACATAAGTAAATAACGGGCTTACTCAGATAAGTTGGGAGACTAAGGTCACAAGGCATATACCTCCAAAAGCGTACAATCATCATCCGCATCATCGTCAGACCAATCTTGTAAGGGATTGCGAGATCGACTCTTACCCGAAGCTGAAGCAGTCGTAGCGTGCGGAATGGGCATGAAGCACTCCAGGTCATACTCGACTTCATCCGAGTCGGAGCGATCCCTGTTATAACCAGGGGGAGGGACAGTACTGCCATCAACCTGGTGAAGGAGATTCTGTAGGGTTCGCAGCATAGAAAACAAAAATTTTCCTACGATGGGAACAACTATGTACCAAGATCTATCTACTAGATACAAACAACGGGCGGATGTATATCCGTAGAGAACATACCCTTGAAGACCGACAAAGCTTAACGAGTCCAAAATCGTGGTTGATGTAGACGATCTCTTGCCGATCTCAAGATCGAGAGGAAGTCCTAGCGCCGCAAAACAGCAGTGCATCCGTGCTCGCACACACGTTCGAGGCACCGAGCAACCTCCGCCTCCTCGCTCCAGCGATGCAGCGGAAGCACAACTCTTTCTTGCCGAAAAGCCACCGGGAACATGTATCTCGCTAGTCCGAGACCATGGGGGATAAATTCTAGAGGGGGAGAGAGATCCTTCACGAGGAGGTGTGAGTGAGAGAGAGGGAGGGGGGCTCCTTTTATAGGGAGAGGGGGGGCACCCAAGGGGCCATGCGCCCAGCCATGGGGCTGCCCCCACCTCTTCCACATTCATGTGGGTGGACACTCCACTCACAAAATGGCCCTTCAAAATTCTCCACTCAAAAACCCACTCAAATTCCCATTAAATTTCCACCAAATTTAATGCAAACTCTCATTAAATAAAACTCTTTTATTTTATTCAGAATTTTGTCAATTACTTTAATGACAAACATTCACAAATAACCCCTTGCTAGAATTCTATTTCACATGCAGAACCAGTTTCAGCAATTTCAACCGAAACAGTTTCGGTGTCTAGTGAAATAAATTCCTGCGCTTTCCTTTTCTTTTCGGCATGAAACTTTTGCTCCAATTGGATGTCGGTGTCTCTTAAGTGTGTCACCCTACGGTTCGCGAATAATGCGGACATGATCGAGACCCCTCTCGGATCAATAATCAGAAGCGGATCCGAGACCCATACCGACTCCCACACATTCAACGATGACTTTCTTGTGATCGGAACCTTTACGCTAGTATCTTAATCCTTTTGTTTCGCGATATATTACATGTCCGAGATTCGATCATCGGTATCTCCATACCTAGTTTGATCTCGTTACCGACATGCACTCTTTTCTCGTTCCCGTGATATAACATTCTAGTGATCAAATCACTTGCTTGCAAGCTAACCAATGTGATATCACCGAGAGGGCCCAGAGTATATCTATCCGTCATCGGGATGAACAAATTCCACTCTCGATCCATGGGCCTCAACATAACACTTTATTAGTTCTGAATCCATCTTTATAATCACCCTATTACGGTGTGACGTTTGATGTTATCAAGAAACTCTTCCGGTGTTAGTGATTGACATGATCTCATGGTCTAAGGATTAGGATCACTTCGTAAGATGTTATAGCAATATAAACTCAATGACTTTGATCATAATGCTATACTTCGGATGAATGTTCATCACACCATTACACTAATGTTGTGACCTCGTTATTAACAACATCCAATGTCCATGATCAGGAAACCTATGATCATCTTGTTAATCAACGAGCTAGTTTATAAGAGAGGCATAACTAGGAACTTTCTATTTGTTTATTAAACACACATGTATTAATGTTTCCGTATTAATACAATTATAGCATGAAAAATAAACATTTATCATAAATAAGGAATACGATAATAACCACTTTATTATTGCCTCTCGGGCATATTCCTTGATCTCCCACTTGCACTAGAGACAATAATCTAGTTTGAGAACTTTGCGTATTGAACACCTATGGCTTTACGGTGTTCCATATCATAATTGCAAGTGGTTAACATAATCTCTGGATCCGCTTTCAGTCCGTGTGTATTGCATGTCTTTGCGTCTTCACGCATCACTCATTCTCCAATGAGATGGCATTGTATTAATTTGGTCTTTTGGTGAGACCTTTAGTTCCTTGGGGTTAAAACACGTCGATACTATTGTCATACAATATATCTTTAGTGTTAGCCCGCTATGAACCACACCTTAGTTTGATAACAAACTACTTGACACAAATTCCTCCTTCTTTGCTACTATAGCAGTCATATACTTAGCCTTTTGTTGTAGTATTCGTCACAATGTCTTAACTTTGGAACTCTTCCAAATCCATCATGGAATCTCCTTTCCATTACATTGTGCCACCCATAGTTTAAATTGAGATAAACTTAATTTGTATCTTGTGACAAAACTAGTATCAATGTAACGCTTTACAATGAACTATTTGTAATTGTTTGTCACCTCTACACAAATATATTCTTAGTTCTTCCAAAAGATCATAAGAATATCCTCACTATCGTCCAATGATCATTTTATGATTCATTCTGGTATATGCTCATAACACTTAGAGCATAGGACATATCTGGATGTGTACATATCATGGTATGATTGATCAAAACATTCTCGTGATTGCACTCATCAAGTGTCAAAGCACTTGAATCTTGTTTCACTTATCAAGTGTCGATACACTTGAATCTTGATTCAATTCCTTTCCATGTGACAAGAACTGTTTCTTGTCGCTATATTGAACTCCTTCAATATCTCATATATGTACGTTTGGCATAACCATATTGGCGTCACGATCATCCACTATAGACATTCACGCTAAATATTCGGTTTTGCCTAAGTCTTTCATCAAAATGAAATTCTTAACCTTTGTCAATAAAAGATACATCATTTCTAATCAACAAGATGTCCTTCACATAATGTATTAGAAATATGTCTCAGCGCTCCCACTTAATTTCTTGCAAATGCACGCATCTTCATCGTCTCGATGAAAAACTCCTTTTCATCATGGTGAAGATTCCAACTCCGATGCTTACTTCAACCATTGAAGTTTGCATGCCCTTTAGCATCCTTTGAATTTAACAAAACCCTTTGGACCGTGTCATGTACACGTCCTAGGTAACCATTCTATTAGAAGAACTTTGTTTTGTTTATTCATCTACCATATACCAAATTATATGTAGTGGTTGCTACTTTAATCCGTCCAGACTAAATATCACTATGAAAGATCAAATCTTGTCATAGTCAACTCCTTGAACATTGTCATAAAATACTTTAGACATGTCGACTATTTCATAGATGTGAAACATCCATGTCTGTTTCTTTATAGATCCAAATACGACCGATAGGTTTTTACACCTTTAGGAGGGTCTTCCAAGTTCAAAACTTGATTTCTGATATATGGAACTATCACGGATTTTATGGCTTCAAGCCATTTGAGTCGGGGCCCATCATCGCTTCTTTGTATGTATTCGGTTCATCATTGTCAAACAATAATGATTTACTCTCAAATCTTAGCATTTGATTGTTTAACCGACCTTCTTGGTTCAATAGGAACTTTAGACCTCCGTGACCACAACCTTTGAGGCACATAAGCTATGAGCATTATGGCAGCCTCCGGAACATTTTCATTGCGCACTCGGCACATTTAGCTAAGGTTCGTTAACCTTATCAAAGTTCTATTGTCCTCCCACTTAACATTTATGAAAATTCCTTCTTCAAGAAACTTTACATTTCAAGCGACAAACCCTTTTGTCCTCGGTGTTATGGAGGAATAACCAATTGTTATTGAAATAACCTACAAAGACATGCTCATCCGACTTTGGTTGTAAACATCTTACTTATGTTTAGTATACCAAAATTTAAGAAATGACAACTTGGGTTTTACCCCAAACCATAACTCCATGGTGTCATTTCAACGGATCAAGATGGAGCTCTTTTCATGTAAAAGCGGTAGTCTCTAAAGCTTTAATCTTTTAAAACATAATGGCAGTTTATAAATAACACCTTTGATCCAACCATGTCAAACAAGGTTTCATTACAAATCTCAAACACTCCATACTCCTATGGTGTTTTGGGAGATGTAAATCTAGGTGTTTTGCTAAACTTGCAACTCAAATAAATCCCTTTATGATAAAATCATAATTCATTTATTTTCTTGTTACACTTGTAACTCAAATAAATCCCTTTATGATCAAATCATAATTCATTTATTTTTCTTGTTACAATGATTTTCCACTTCATCTTGAAAGTCTTTGAAAACGTTTTTCAAATATTTCATACTTCTTTCTCATTAAGTGAATATTCACTCAAATTTCTAGAGAAAGCATATGAAGTTGAAACCCATCGCTTACGACTGCACATAATGGACTACATACATCGATATGTATAAATTCCAATAATTTAGTCGTTCGTTCTTCTTTGGCCTTTGAACGAAGTTTTAATTATCACGTGGAAAGTCTCACAAGCGTCACTTGATCAAATCAAAGACTCCAAAAATCCATGAAAATGGAGTTTCTTCATGTTTTATTTCCAATATAATTTAAACAGCGATGTCACTTCATAAGTGATCTTTCAATCATTTGTCTTGCGACATTTTAGCATTAGGTTTTATGGATGTGATTTCTCCAACTAGATTTGTAAATCATCCATCTTATATGGAATACGGTAATTATTTGAACAACCTTTGTTCTCATAATACCTGATTTAAATAACAATTATTAAAACAAATCTTGAAGTCAAGCTTTGATGTCAACGAGAAATACAAACAACGGTTTGTTTGTTTTCGATGAACATCATCACATATTCTCTTGCTAGTTACTTAGGCCATTGTGGTTCATGAATTGCGTCGTTCCGTATGAAATTTCATACCAACCAATTCGGTATCCAATACCCAAGAACCACATTGTTTAACAAGCAAAGAATACAACCATAACATGTATATCATCTATATACCTAAATTGGATATTTCCAATCTTTTCTTTTCTGCCAAATATATTTTATAGATTCTCTTTCAGCATTTCCTTTTCCTTTTTAAAAGAATTTATCAACATCAAAAGTGGCGCCATATACATGACACATAGTCCAAAGCGTGTATATTCAAATAATAATACCTTTGGACTTGCACTTTGAAGTAGATCACCATCATCAAATGATCGGCATTCTTTCAAAATCCATTCTTTAGTAATCTTTTAGTGTAGTAAACATTTTACATACATATTCTATTCACCCTTATCATGACGACTTTCATGATCAAGCTACTTTAGCTTATAAAGGCGAATCGTGAGTATAACATTACTTTCCAAAACCCTTTTGGATGATTAGGATGTCTGGCATCTCCAACCTTCGTAAATTCTCATCCAATATGAGAACATATATTATATTCTATCATATTGCAACCAAAACATTGTTTTAGATATCGTTATATCTGCCACACATGATGGTTTCTGAAACAATTCTTTCAGCTCCTAGATAAACTTGATATTAAAACAATCAAGAATCGTGGAGGCAAACATGATACTTAAGATACTAACACTGGAATTGTTACTCTCGATTTAATACCAATTATTAAATTTCACGGAGTAAATAGAATTTTGCTGAAAGTTTGCAATAGGACTTTAAACTTTAGATTGACACTCAACACAATACGATACCAGTTCGTAAAGTATATATCCAGAATTCTATAGTTCTATTATCTCAATTACAACTATGCATAAGGTGGTGAACGAATGCCAATGACTACAACAAATTATGCAAATTCAGTTTGATTTAATTTATGATAAATTGAGTTCTACTAATCCAAATTAGAAATGAACTCCCACTCAAAAACGACATCCCTCGTGCCTTTTTGGTGATTACATGAACCAAATCCACTACACCAAGTCCGATCATCACGTGAGTCGGCGTAGCTTCAAAGGCGAGCATCCATATGGTCATCATATCAAAACATATGACTCATGCTTAACCTTTCGGTCCGTGTTCCGAGGCCATGTCTGTACATGCTAGGCTCGCCAAGTAAGAACCTTAGTATTCGCGTGTGTAACTGTCTTACACCCGAGATATGCTCGTGGATTCAAGTACACCCGATCATCACGTGATGCCTTGAAGCGAAACATTGTCGGTGCATACTTAAGGAAGAACACAATTTTATCTTGATATCTAAATGAGGGATCATCTTATTATGCTAATAAACGCCAAACAAGCAATATAAGATGCTATCAAACATCACATGTTTATTAGTGGAATGATATGGTTCGCATATGATCTCTATCATGTGCACCGTGGTATGATCACTATCATACCTTTATGTAAGTCCAAGGTCTATGGAGATTACACGTTATGTGTGTTGTAAGAGTATCATCTTATACTTCTACTTACAACATCACCATATCATAACACTAGCCCGACAATCTAAACTAGACGCCTCTAATTTATCCATTGCAAATTTTACGTGGCTTAGGGCTTTCAAGATAGAACCGTTCGACCTACGAACATGAACCACGAGGATAACCAAATTGTTGACAACTCGTTGCAAATTAGATATTGACTATAGTAGGAGACAGACACCGCTAGCCACTTATGCAAAACTAGTTGCATGTCAAGCGTGGAACAGTCTCATGTGCGAGGACATGTAAAGTTTGTCCGGCCGCTTCATCCCACTATGCCACCAATATCCAAAGTACAACTAAGAAGCAATAAAATGATCATCATCGCCCATACTCATATGTGTACTACCTGCAAAGTATCTACGCATAGATCCGGCTCGATACCCTTTGTAGGGTTCGCATAGAAAACAAAAAATTTCCTACGATGGGAACAACTATGTACCAAGATCTATCTACTAGATACAAACAACGGGCGGATGTATATCCGTAGAGAACATACCCTTGAAGACCGACAAAGCTTAACGAGTCCAAACTCGTGGTTGATGTAGACGATCTCTTGCCGATCTCAAGATCGAGAGGAAGTCCTAGCGCCGCAAAACAGCAGCGCATCCGTGCTCGCACACACGTTCGAGGCACCGATCAACCTCCGCCTCCTCGCTCCAGCGATGCAGCGGAAGCACAACTCTTTCTTGCCGAATAGCCACCGGGAACATGTATCTCGCTAGTCCGAGACCATGGGGGATAAATTCTAGAGGGGGAGAGAGATCCTTCACGAGGAGGTGTGAGTGAGAGAGAGGGAGGGGATCCTTTTATAAGGAGAGGGGGGCACCCAAGGGGCCATGTGCCCAGCCATGGGGCTGCCCCCACCTCTTCCACATTCATGTGGGTGGACACTCCACTCACAAAATGGCCCTTCAAATTTCTCCACTCAAAACCCACTCAAATTCCCATTAAATTTCCACCAAATTTAATGCAAACTCTCATTAAATAAAACTCTTTTATTTTATTCAGAATTTTGTCAATTACTTTAATGACAAACATTCACAAATAACCCTTGCTAGAATTCTATTTCACATGCGAGAACCGGTTTCAGCAATTTCAACAAAGCAGTTTGTGTCTAGTGAAATAAATTCCTGCGCTTTCTTTTCTTTTCGGCATGAAACTTTTGCTCCAATTGGATGTCGGTGTCTCTTAAGTGTGTCACCCTACGGTTCGTGAATAATGCGGACATGATCGAGACCCTCTCGGATCAATAATCGAAACGGATCCGGAGACCCATCGACTCCCACACATTCAACGATGACTTTCTTGTGATCGTCGGAACCTTTTACGCTAGTATCTTAATCCTTTTGTTTCGCGATATATTACATGTCCGAGATTCGATCATCGGTATCTCCATACCTCGTTTGATCTCGTTCGACATGCACTCTTTTCGTTCGTGATATAATATTCTAGTGATCAAATCACTTGCTTGCAAGCTAACCAATGTGATATCACCGAGAGGGCCCAGAGTATATCTATCCGTCATCGGGATGAACAAATTCCACTCTCGATCCATGGGCCTCAACATAACACTTTAGTAGTTCTGAATCCATCTTTATAATCACCCTATTACGGTGTGACGTTTGATGTTATCAAGAAACTCTTCCGGTGTTAGTGATTGACATGATCTCATGGTCTAAGGATTAGGATCACTTCGTAAGATGTTATAGCAATATAAACTCAATGACTTTGATCGTAATGCTATACTTCGGATGAATGTTCATCACACCATTACACTAATGTTGTGACCTCGTTATTAACAACATCCAATGTCCATGATCAGGAAACCTATGATCATCTTGTTAATCAACGAGCTAGTTTATAAGAGAGGCATAACTAGGAACTTTCTATTTGTTTATTAAACACACATGTATTAATGTTTCCGTATTAATACAATTATAGCATGCAAAATAAACATTTATCATAAATAAGGAATACGATAATAACCACTTTATTATTGCCTCTCGGGCATATTCCCTTCAGATTCTGCGAAAGACAAATAGAATGAGTAACCAAAAAAACTAAACTGAAAGTGGCAAAAGAGCTAAAGCCTACTCGGCAAGGAAAACGACTCGGAAAACTTACCCAGGGGGCAGGCCTGACCCGGCTAAACGGAGGGCAACTCCAAGCCCAATCATCCGCCAAGTTCAATTTAAAGATTGAGCTTACTCGGCGGGCAATGGAGTCATGGATGATCTCCTTAGTGGAGTGCTGAGTGGGATCGTGGGAGCCACTCATGAAGCACATCTTGTGGCTCCTCGCTTGGATGGGGCTTACCCGGCGTGATATGAAGGCGCACATGAGATCAGTGTCAGCAAGATGAAAGTTTTCATCCGGCGACAGCAACCTTTCCAGGATCGCGTTAGCCTCGTTCACCACAGCGTCTTGGTCGCACGGGTCAAGCTGCTAGAGCTTCTTGTTGGGGACCTCATTCGAGAAAGGGGGAGCCAGATGTTATCGGTGGACCCGCTATTTTTGACATAGAAAAAGGTTCTATGCCACTTCTTGCAAGAATCAAGCCCAGCAACCCGAGGAAAGATGGAGTCTCTCCTAGGCGTGATGCTAGCAGCACCGCACCGAGTCGGCTTCTTCTCGGCGCGGGGAGCGCCAGGCTGGGGAACAATCTGAACCCTAAATCTAAAATATTTGGCCCACAGAAGAACTGTAGGCCAAATTCTGAGGTAAGCCTCGCAAGCAGAGATAAAACAGGAAAGAGAGACAATCGCATTGGCAGGAAGATGATGGGTTTGCAGATGGAAGGTGGAGAGAAACGAGGAGAAGAAGGTGCTCACTGGAAGAGCGAAACCACGCTCAAAGTGAGAAAGGAAAACCACCCACTCGTTAGCTTTGGGTTTGGGAGAAATCTCACCGGTGGGGAGACGGCAATCCACTTGCAGCGGAATGCGCCTGGTGGAGCGGAGCCACTCTACCTCCTCGGTGGAGACCTCCGAGCCTTCCCAACCGCCGCGCTCGCCGGCGGGAATCTCCTGCTCCTCAGCACCATCAGCGTCGTTGCGAGCATCCATGAGTTCCGCAGATTCAATCTCCTCCGCAGTTGGAAGATGCTTGGAACAGCGCGAACCCGTGGTGGAATGGAGAGAAAAGAGGGGCGATTGCGAGACAAGAACAGGAGGAAGAGGAAACCGCAAAGGGGGCGATTCGATTTTGTAGGCGCAAGGAAGTAGAAAAGTCAAGGGAAAACTGAACGGGCATGGGGGAAGTGGAAACCCCCAACCCCTACTTAAGGACAGTAAAAACCCTTGTAGTGGGATCCATCTGTGCCGTGCGGCCAGCGTGTGGCCGTGTACCAGGATGAGTAAGCCAATCAGCAAGCGCCATGTATCCAGAGATACACGAAAAAACTCGTGCCACGTCATGGAAAGAAGGAGAAGAGGCGCAGGCCGATGGGACTGCCACAGTGACGGGGAATAACTGTGCAGCCGTCACTATGCCGCCAGAGTTTGGAACAAAAATTGAGGCAAGTAATCATGATTACCAGCTGTCAGTGACTGAAGCGCGCCGAAAATGACTCGGAATTGGCCAAAATGACTCGGCTCAAGGCAAAAATGAGCCAAGAAGTCAAAGAGTCGATCCGGGAACTGTCAGACCCGGCAAGGTGCAAAATTGCGACAGATAGAGACAAAAACTAAGTTCCAATCACACAAAAGGAACCTGGAGACGCCTAACAGCTTGAACTGCTAGACCTCACTAGCTTCGGGGACTAATGTCGGGGGGATAACCCCCGGTAGGGTCACGAGAGGTGAAACATAGCGCAGCTTGGTTAGCTCCGAGTAAAGAAAGAACCAGGCCGGGAAAGAACGGCCGGGTAAGATAAGCATGAGCGGCCGACATATAAACTATGTCGGCCCGCATAAGACAAAGTTGTAATTATTGCAGGAACCGACGAGCCGAGTCTACCGAGGAAGGGCCGAGTCAGGTAGGACGCGTGGCACCTTTCTGAGTAAGGATTAGGAGGGACCATGGTAAAGCATGGTCAAAAGAGAAGAGCGACGTCGGGTGACACAAAAGGAGCCGGGTGACGCCCAAAGCTTAGGCTGACCTACAAAGTTACAGCGTGACGCCAAAAGCAACAGGAAGCAGCGTACCAGAAGACCATTAGCTATCAAGCTTTATGGACTGTTCCATTGGGCTTAGGGCAAGCCCATGACCCGGCCCACATTGTAGGGACCAAGATCCAAACAGTAAACCCTATAACCCAAAGGGGTATAAGCTAGCTAGCACTGACTATATAAGGGAGGGCATAGCTGTTGTAGAAGGAGGTTGGACCAAGTAGGGAACTAGTGCACTAAACCCTAGTTCATACATCTCAAGGAGCACTTATAATCTTGGGATATCAATCAAAACACTGTCTGGAGAGTTCTTCTGGTTCTTCGTGCATGGCTCGACCGTGTACTCCCTCCCCGGTGACCACAAGCACCCATTCGGCCCCCAACTTAAGCCTACCCATGGCATCTGCCGTGCCACCACCACGACATGTACCGTATATTTGTATTCTTGACTCTTGGAGTTGTTGTTGTATATATATGTTTTGTGGGTTCCATCATGGACTATTGTGTAATGATATTACTTCGTTTTCCACCCGCACGAAAGTGTCTGGTGGGCACCTTTGAATCGTTTCTATGCGGGTTTGGTGGGAATCGCTAAAACTTGTATAGGTCCGATCCGAGGGTGTTACACAAATGTAGCCCAACGAGGATAAATACCATCAGCTAGATAATACCCCTTGTCATAATTAAAACCATTGACAGTGTAGTTGCAAGCGGGTGCTTCACCACTAGCTAGCTTTGCAAATAGAGGAGATCTATGGAGCACATTGATATCATTGAGGGTGCTAGGCAAACCAAAGAAACAATTCCAAATACACAAGTCCTCGGATGCAACGGCTTCTAGCACAATTGTTGCATCTCGTTTTTTGCCACAATATTGCCCGTGCCATGCCTTCGGGCAGTTTTTCCAAGTCCAATGCATACAATCTATGCTTCCTAGCATGCCCGGCCATCCTCTTCTCTCATTCATCGCCATCAACCTAATTGTGTCCTTCTCGTTCGGTGCTCGCAGATACTGAAGGGTTTCGCGGCATAGTAAATCAAAATTTTCTACGGATGCGAACAGAGGAAAGCCAAGATCTAATCTAGGAGATGCAATCAACGAGAGAGATTGGATTAGATCTTCATACCCTTGAAGATTCGCACAGCTGGAAGCGTTAAATCGAGCGTGGGTGATGTAGTCGTACTCGCTTCTCCTCCTCGTGATCCGATCCGATACGATCTAGCACCACAAGTGGCGGTGCCTCCGTGAGATGCACACGTGCAGCACCCCGACGTCTCCTCCTTCCTCGGACCAGCAAGTATGGTGGAGAGATAGATTGGATCTACAACACGACGGCGTGGTGTATATGGTGGAGAATTTCTGCTACAGGGCTTCGCCTACAAACAGTCGGGAGGGAGAGAGGAAGGGTAGCAGGGCAACCAGGGTTTGGAGGCAAGGTGTGTGTGGGGAGGGGGCGCACCACCCCTCTATATATAGAGGGGGGGAGGCCAGCCCTTGCCCCTCCTCCAAGCCTATCTCTAGTTTAAACAATTTAAACTCTCCCTTATCTAGAAATCCTATCTCTAGTTTAAACGATTTAAACTCTCCCTTATCTAGAAATCCTATCTCTAGTTTAAACGAGTTTAAACTTATCCAGGATCGGCTGGGCCCTATGGGGCCTTGTGCCCCTGGCCCAATGCGGCCAGGACACTCCCTCATAGGCCCATGCCCCCTCCCGGAAGGTGGGGCCACGTTGGCCCCCTTCCGGAAGGTTCTAGAAGCTTCCGGTACAATACCGATTAACCCGGAACAATTCCGAACTCCAAAAACTGCACTGCCTTATATGAATCTTATTCTCCGGACCACTCCGGAACCTCTCGTGATGTCCCGGATCCCATCCGAGACTCCGAACAAAAACTCATAAACCAATTATCCAATCTATCCTAGCGTCGAGATACGTTAAGTGTGTGACCCTGCGGGTTCGAGAATATGCAGACATGATCTTCTATCAATAATCAACAAGTGCAGGCACCCATATTGACTCCCACACATTCATCGATGATCATATCGGATGAACCACGATGCCAGGATTCAATCAATCCCATATATATATTCCCTTCGTCTCGCGATATTTTACTTGCCCGAGATTTGATCGTCGGTACCGTCATACCTAGTTCAATCTCGTTCACAGCAAGTACTTTACTCGTTCCGTAATCCGATATCACTTTGTGATTAACTCCTTAACCACATGCTTGCAAGCGGTGTTGATATCGACACGAGTGGGCCCAGTATATCTCTCCGACTTGGGAGGGACAAATTCCATCTCGATACATACAACCCAACAGATACTTTCCGATCACCGAGAGACACCTTTATGATCACCCTCTCATAGGATGACGTTTGATGACCTCAAAGCTTTCTTCGGTGCAGGAGTTGAATTATCTCATGGTCTAAGGAATACAATATTTGACATAGGAAAAGCTTCGCAAAGATGAACACGATGATACGATCTAATTGCTTCGCTTAGTTTGGTACATCCATCATATCATTCTCCCAATGATATGATCTCATTATCAACTGACAACTCATGTCTATGGTTAGGAAACCTTAACCATCATTGATCAATGAGCTAGTCCTTAGAGGCGTACCAGGGACACGGTGTTGTTCACAAACCACACAAGTATTAATGTTTCCGCTTAATACAATTCTAGCATGGAATATAAACTTTATCATGAACAAGAATTATAATAATAACATCTTTATTATTGCCTCTAGGGCATAATTACAACAGTCTCCCACTTGCACTAGAGTCAATAATCTAGTTTACATCTGGCAACAATCTCACACCCATGGCACTGAGGTGTTGATCATGTTTTACACGTGGAAGAGGTTTAGTCAATAGATCTGCGACATTCAGATCCGTATGTACTTTGCTAATCTTCAGATCTCCATCTGCTATATAATCTCGGATTATATGAAACTTGCGGTTGATATGCTTGGTCTTTGGATGATATCTTGGTTCCTTAGCGAGTGCTATGGCGCCAGTGTTGTCACACAATATCTCCAGTGGGTCCAATGCACTTGGAACCACGCCAAGCTCAGTGATGAAGTTTCTGATCCAAACTCCTTCACTTGATGCTTCTGCAGTATCCATGTATTCCGCTTCCACTATAGATCCCGCGATCACGCTTTGCTTGCAGCTTCTCCAGCTCACAGCTCCTCCATTCAAAATATAAACGTATCCTGTCTGAGATTTGGAATCATCCTTGTCGGTGTCGAAACTAGCATCGACGTAACCTTTTACGACAAGTTGTTCATCACCCCCATAGACTAAGAACATTTCTTTAGTTCTATTTAGGTACTTTAGGATGTTCTTCACGGCTGTCCAGTGTTCCAATCGGATCACTTTGATATCTCGTCACAAACTAAGAGCATTGGACACATCCGGTCTAGTACACAGATGGCATACATGATGGAACCTATGGCCGAGGCATAAGGCACTTTGCTCATAGCTTCCTATCATTTACCGTAGTGGACACCGAGCCTTGCTCAATATCTTACCCGACAACATAGGCAATGAACCTTTCTTGCCTTATCCATTCGAACCTTTTCAAGTTTGTCTAGGTATGTACCGCTTAAAGCTATCAGGCCTTTTGTCTATCTCTATAGATCTTGATGCCCAATATATAAGCAGCTTCACCTAGGTCTTTCATTGAAAACACTTGTTCAAATAACTCTTCACATCGTTAAGCATGTTGATGTCATTTCCGATAATCAATATGTCATCCACATACTGACTGTAAACGCCACCGAGCTCCCACTCACTTTCTTGTAGATGCAAGCTTCAGAGCAATTTGGAACAAATCCAAAGCTCTTGATCACTTGATCAAAACGAAGGTTCCAACTCCGAGATGCTTGCTTGATCCATAAATGGAACGCTGAAGTTTGCATACTTTACTAGCATCCTTAGGATCGACAAAACCTTCGGGTTGCATCATATACAACTCTTCATCAATGTTCCCATTGAGGAAAGCGATCTTGACATCCATCCGCCATATTTCATAATCATGAAACGCAGCAATTGCTAATAAAATCCGAATGGACTTAAACATCGCCACGGAGAGAAAGTCTCATCGTAGTCAACACCTTGAACTTGTCGAAAACCTTTTGCGACAAGTGCTTTATAGATGGTAACATTACCATCCGCGTCCGCTTTCTTCTTGAATATCCATTTGCACTCAACGGCCTTTGGCCGCTAGGAGGATCCACCAAAGTCCATACTTGGTTTTCTCTCATGGATCCCAATGGATTTCATGGCTTCCACCATTTCTCGTAGTCCGGGCTCATCATCGCCTCATAGTTCAGAGGTTCACCGTCTTCTACCAACAAGACAACAAGACAGGTTACCGTACCACTCAGAGGGGCACGCGACCTTGTCGACTGCGACGCTCAAGAGCGAGATCGTCCAAGCTTCATGATCCTTGTCATTAGCTTCCTCTATTGTTGGTGCAGCGGCAATCGAACAATTTCAGTGCTGCGCTACTCCAATTCAAGAGAATGTTCAATAACCTCGCCTAGCTCTACTTTCCTCCCACTCACTTCTTTCGAGATAAACTCCTTCTCAAGAAAGGAACCGTTTTTCGCGATAAACACTTTGCCTTCTTCGTGATAGAAGGTATACCCAATAGTTTCCTTAGGGTATCCTATGAGGACGCATTTCTCCGCTTTGGGTTCGAGCTTGTCCGCATCAACTTCTTGACGAAGCTTCAGATCCCCAAACTTTAAGAAACGACAACTTAGGTTTAGCACCAAACCATAGTTCATACGGTGTCGTCTCAACGGATTTAGATGGAGCCCTATTTAAAGTGAATGCAGCGGTTTCTAATGCATAACCCCAAAATGATAACGGCAAATCAAGAAGAGACATCATTGATCGGACCATATCTAATAGGGTTCGATTCGGCGCTCACACACACCATTGTTGTGGTGTTCCGTGGCGTGAGTTGTGAAACGATTCCACTTGCTTTAAGATGCGTGAGAAAATCATAACTCAAATATTCACCTCCACGATCGGATCGTAGAAACTTAATCTTTCATTACGATGGTTCTCCACTTCATTCTGAAATTCCTTGAACTTTTCAAATGTTTCAGATTTATGTTTCATTAAATAGATATACCCATATCTACTTAAGTCATCGGTAAAAGTGAGAAAATAGCGATATCCACTGCGCGTCGAAACACTCATCGGTCCGCATACATCGGTATGTATGATTTCCAACAAGTCCGTTGCTCGCTCCATCATACCGGAGAACGGGGTTTTGATCATCTTGCCCATGAGGCATGGTTCGCATGTGTCAAATGATTCAAAATCAAGAGACTCCAAAAGTCCATCAGAATGGAATTTCTTCATGCGCTTTACACCAATATGACCTAGACGAGAGTGCCACAAATAAGTAGTATTATCACTATCTACTTTGCATCTCTTAGCCTCAATGTTATGGATGTGTGTTTCATCCCTTTCGAGATTTAGAAGAAATAAACCATTCACAAGAGGTGCATGACCATAAAAGATGTTACTCATATAAATAGAACAACCATTATTCTCCAAAATGAATAACCGTCTTGCAATAAACACGATCCAGAAATAATGTTCATGCTCAACGCAGGCACAAAATAACACTTATTAAGGTTTAAAACTAATCCCGAAGGTAAAACTAAGGAGAGCGTGCCGACGGCCATCACATCAACTCTTGATCCGTTGCCAACACGCATCGTCACCTCATCCCTCGCAAGCCGCCGTCTATTCCGTAGCTCCTATTTCGAGTTACAAATATTAGCAACTGAACCGGTATCAAATACCCAGGCACTACAACGAGGGCTAGTAAGGAAAACATCAATAACATGTATATCAAATATACCTTTGATGGTGCCAGCCTTCTTGTCCGCTAAGTACTTCGGACAGTTGCGCTTCCAGTGACCCTTGTCCTTGCAATAGAAGCACTCAGTGTCGGGCTTAGGACCAGACTTGAGCTTCTTCTCAGCAGGGGCATTGCGCTTGCCGCCGCCCTTCTTGAAGGGTTTCTTTGCTCCCTTACCTTTCTTAAAGGAGGGCTTGTTGACCATCAACACATGATTATCCTTCTTGATGTCCACTTCCGCAGCCTTCAGCTTTGCGAAGAGCTCGGTGATCGTATCAGTGGAACCAATCTGATTATGAGTCACTACAAAACTTTTGTAGCTGGGAGGGAGTGATTGCAGAACCCTGTCAATCTTGAGCTCCTCTGGAATCGTGCATTCCAGTTGCTCAAGGCGTTGAGTGTAGCCCGTCATCTTTATGGCGTGCTCACTAACGGAACTCCCTTCCTCCATCTTGCAGTTAAAGAACTTCTCGGAGATCTCATATCTCTCAGAACGGGCCTGAGTCTGAAACATGGTTTTCAACTCTTCGAGAATCTCAAAGGTCCCGGGATACTCTTCAAAACGATTTTGAATTTCCGGTTCCATAGCAAACAACATGGTGCTCTTAATCACACCAAAATCTTCTTTACGCGACTGATAGACAGCTTTCTCATCAGCCGGCGCAGTTGCAGCAGGGGGTCACCTAACGCTTTTCCAAGGACATAGTCCTTTTGTCCGCCAGACAGAATGATTCTTAGATTGCGGAACCAATTGGTGAAGTTAGACCCATTATTTCTAAGCTTTTCCTTCTCAGCAAAAACGTTGAAGTTGAAGTTGGACTTGGCCATGTGATCTACAGTATTTGCAAGTACAATTTAGACTATGTTCATGATAAATAGTTCAACTTAATCAAATTACTAGATGAACTCCCACTAAATTCAACATCCCTCAAGTTGTTTAGTGAACACGATCCAAATTCACCACACCTAATCCCATCATCACGAGAAGAGATGTGGTTTCAATGGTGGACAACAAAGTGTCGATCATATCATTCATATGACTCATGCTTAACCTTTCGGTTCTTGTGTTCCGAGGCCATGTCTGTACATGCTAGGCTCGTCAATCTACACCCAAGTATTTCCGCGTGTGCAAAACTGGCTTGCACCCGTTGTATGTGAGCGTAGAGTCTATAGCACCCGATCATCACGTGATGCTTGGACACGACGAACTTTCGCAACGGTGCATACTTGGGGAGAACACAGTTTTTATCTTGATCTTTAAGTGAGGAATCATCTTATAATGCTACCGTCGCGATCTAAGCATAATAAGATACATAAAAGGGATAAACATCACATGCATATAACTTTATCACTACTAGAGAAAAGCCTATCCGAGGCGCACCAAAAAGCCTATCCGAGGCGCATATCACATGTGCCTCTAGCTTCAAGCCTCGGGTATTTCTTATGCGAGGCGCATATGATATGCGCCTCCTATACTTCACATATGCGAGATATGCGCCTCGCATATGTGAAGTATAGGAGGCGCATATGATATGCGCCTCGCATATGTTTCAGAATGTGCCTCGGGTATTTATAGTATATGCGCCTCGCATATGTTTCAGAATGCGCCTCAGATATTTATAGTATATGCGCCTCCTATAGTATCCTATATACGCCTCCGGTAATATTTTCGAAATTCAAGTTTTACAGACCACTATACATAACAGTATACAGATATTCCAATATACAATATAGTCCGTACAAAGATAAACAACATAGAATTTTCCAGAAACTTGCAATTGGCCAAAGCATAATAGAACCAACATGAATACAAGTACATTACACGTCAATCATGACATACAAGTTCATACATCAACTAGAATCAACAAGTGCCAAGTTTTCACACAACACCAAGTGTTTGTGCCACAAGTTCACACCTCTGAGTACAAGTTCACAATCACATTACAACTCCGATTTACAGAGCTCTAGCTAGATGAAGTAGAACACATAACCTACCATAAAGAGCAACAAGGTGGTGATCACGAGCAAGCTCTTCCACTTCTTCCTCTCGTGCCTCCTCCACTTATCGCCAAAGATACAAGAAATCTGGACAACATATAGCACATATATGATTCATGTGCTCACCGAGGGTGCCGATCAAGTACCTATAGTGTAGGCTTGAAATCAGGATGAGATTCTGTATCGTTAATACCGAGTTTACATGGAGACCGAATGTATATACCTTTGAAATTCATACATGTAAAAACATCTCTGCTTACACAACATAACAAACAATAACAAAGATGACATCCACTATTACAACTATGAGAAAAAACGAGTGCGACCATTGCCGGTTAAGTAGCACAGTTACCAAGCCGGAGCATGATTCAGGTGACACAAGATTACCAAGTTTCTAGGATTTTGAAAAACTGGGATCCAAGGCACAATATGCTAAGTTGCCTACTACGACAACAATTACAACGAACAATGCAACCGGATGTCTTGGCAAAGGCGCCATCCGCCAAGTATTTTGTGAAGTGCTCTTGTAGCTAGTTCAGGGGACTGGTTATATATACGGAACTGGAGGACTGATAGCCGTCAATTTCATAAGTGGCAGGCCATGCAGGAACGAGAACTGAAAGATTGCGAATCAATAGCCCGGAACATCTCATATTCTCTCGCAACATCAAGGAAAGGGGATCGACAAGGCACAATTGCGTATGAAATCTGCGCCTATATTCAGATTGATGACAAAGAAGCACAATTGCAGGTAAGGCGAGCAAAAGGCAGCGATATAGAACAACTTACTAGTAGTTTCTTCAAAGCGGACATCATTTAGTTTTTGCTACTTGTGGAGATAACCTATATATGATGGAAGCCATGGAACGATGTCCTAATAAATGCCAAATAAGACAAAATTGGTGCTTTACTTCTATGGGATGGGAAGAATGCAGAATCGCATCAGCATAGCATCAATGAAAATGATATACTAGTAGTAGTACTGATAATAATGACCGTACCATCGCCTAATTCGCCGGAGATTGGTCAACCATTCACCCTTGTCATTTCCCTGTACTCAAAGCAAACCAAACAGCCATGAGTATACAGAGCACGGCAGAAACATACTCGGGAACTCAGAAGTGCAGCCAAAGAATTGTTAGATTTGTATATAATCTGACCTCGCAGAACCACTTGTAAAACCTCGCCGCGTTGTCAGTTGGCTCGCCATCCCCATAACTGCAACAACAGCAGGGCATGTTAGCAATTACTAACCCTTTTGAGATAGATAATAGCAGGGAACTACCCCGGTTTTGTTTTCTGGTTTGATGACTAATGATTTAGTGGAACAGCTAGTGGAATAGGCAGGGCTGGAGCAGTAAATATTGAGACGGGGATTATTGGTGATCTCTTACGTGGCGAGGAAGAAGAGCGCGATGTTCTCCCTCTTGAGCTTCTGCTCGTACTCCTCGTCCTCCACGGCGTAATCGTCCTGAACCCCGACAGTGTGAATCGTATCAGTGGTCACAAGGGGAGAGGGGGAGGTAGTTGTAAGCAGCGGCATAGCATAGCATAGCAGTGGGGAATCTGGGGGGTGGAATCGTACCAGATCGAGCACCTTGAAGACGGCCTTGTCGTACCTCGCCTTGGCCTCCTCCGCGAGCGCCTGCGAGGGCAGCGCAGAGCAGAGCACGTGTGAGCTTAGGAGGCAAGGAGGCTTAACATGGCGGCGAGGGTGAGGAGGGGTACCTTGGCGAAAGGCTCTGTCTGCGTCAAGAAGAGGGTGACCTGGCGCACCATCGTCCGGGTCGGGCTCCTCCCTTCTTGGCGGCGACGGGCGGCGCTTGACGGCCTGGGCGAGGCGAGGAGCGGCGACGATGAGGGCGACGCCGCACGAGCACGGCGAGGGAGGTGGCGAGCAGCGAGGAGGCGGTGGTGGTCGCCCCTCGCTCTCGGCGGGCGCTGCCAGCCAGCGCCGCCAGGAGGTCCAGCGCGGACGCGGTGGAGTCCATGGCGGCGGTGGAGGAGGCGGCGGTGTGCTGTAGGGAAGGGAAGGGGTGTTTGTGGTTTGATGGGATCGGCCGGATCAGCATAGCATCAATGCATATTCTCCGGAGACGGGACGAGGAGGTCGGAGACGGCGGCGGATTCGCCGGCGAATGAGGCGAGGAGGGCGTCCAGGTCGAGGTCGGCGTCCATGGGGGTGGAGGGGAGATGTGATGGTGAGATCTTTTTGTCGAGGGGAGGTCGGCGTCCATGGGGTGGAGGGGAGGTCGGCGTCCAGGTCGAGGTCGTAACCAGCAGGGGTGCTTCCACGCAGACGCAACGCAGCTTCCAGGGGAAGGGGAGGCTACTAACAAGAAATCTACTGCCAGGTTATGCGAGGCGCATATTGCACAATATGCGCCTCCTATAATTCAAACTATAGGAGGCGCATATAGCAATATGCGCCTCGCATATTCGGCCACCTACCTCCGCCCGGGCCTGCAGGAGTTACTTGAGGCGCATATGGTCATATGCGCCTCGCATATTATCAAATATAGGAGGCGCATATAACCATATGCGCCTCGCATATTCGTGCACCTACCAACATGCGGGCCCACACAGATTATGCGAGGCGCATTCTTCCCATATGCGCCTCGGCTATCTAATATATAGGAGGCGCATATGACTAGAATGCGCCTCGCATAATATGGGGCTGCTAGATTTTGTCCGTACAGGGATTATAGGAGGCGCATTCTTATCATATGCGCCTCGCCTATTTTTATACTAGAGGCGCATATCGCAAAATGCGCCTCGCCTATTTTTATAGGAGGCGCATATGTCTAAATGTGCCTCGCATAAGCATGTCTCCTATAGCCTTTTATCTAGTAGTGTATGTGACATGGTATAGCCAATCTTCGCGCAATGATCTCCATCTTGTGCGTTCCGTCATGATCTCCATCACTCCACCATGATTGCCTCCACCACGAATAGCAACTACAACTATTGCTAACTACTTAGCGATAAAGTAAAGCTATTACATGGCGCATAAGAAGTTGACTCGCAGGTCATACACAATTATAAAGACAACCATATGGCTCCTGCCGGTTGTGTACTCATCGACATGCAAGTCGTGAAACATTACAAAACATGATCATCGCATACAATATACACATCACATCTTGGGCCATACCATATCACAGAAAACACTCCCTGCAAGAACAAGTTAGACGCCTCTACTTTGTTGTTGCATGTTTTATGTGGCTTATGGGAGTAGATGCTAAGAACGATTCTTACCTACGGAAAGCCACAACGGTGATATTATGGTTGCCAAACTCCGGTGTTAATCCCATGACAACTATAGTGAGAGAAACTGACATCCACCAGCCGCATGTGTGGTACAAGCCACACGTCAAGTGCGGAGCCGGTCTCGCGAACGACGTCGCAGAAGTTATCTGGACCGCTTCAATCTCACTATCCCGCCATAAGAAGAACACAAACAAGAGGCTTGCAAGAAAAACATCAACGCCCGCAACAACCATGTTGCGTTCTACTCGTGAAACACATCTACGCATAGATCTAGCTCGATACCATCAAGGGTTTCAAGGCATAGTAAATCAAAATTTTCTACGATGCGACAGGAAAGCCAAGATCTAATCTAGGAGATGCAATCAACGAGATTGGATTAGATCTTCCACTTGAAGATTCGCAGCGGGACGTTCGTCCGGAACGTGGGTGATGTAGTATCGCTTCTCCTCCTCGTGATCCGATCCGACACGATCTAGCACCACAAGTGGCGGTGCCTCCGTGAGATGCACACGCAGCACCCGACGCTCCTCCTTCCTCGGACCAGCAAGTATGGTGGAGAGATAGATTGGATCTACAACACGACGGCGTGGTGTATATGGTGGAGAATTTCGCTCAGGCTTCGCCTACAAACAATGGGAGGGAGAGAGAAGGGTAGCAGGGGCAACCAGGTTTGGAGGCAAGGTGTGTGTGGGAGGGGCGCACCACCCTCTATATAGAGGGGAGGCCAGCCCTGCCCCTCCTCCAAGCCTATCTCTAGTTTAAACAATTTAAACTCTCCTTATCTAGAAATCCTATCTCTAGTTTAAACGATTTAAACTCTCCTTATCTAGAAATCCTATCTCTAGTTTAAACGAGTTTAAACTTATCCAGATCGGCTGGGCCCTATGGGGCCTTGTGCCCTGGCCCAATGCGCCAGGACACTCCCTCATAGGCCCATGCCCCCTCCTGGAAGGTGGGGCCACGTTGGCCCCTTCCGGAAGGTTCTAGAAGCTTCAGGTACAATACCGATTAACCCGGAACAATTCCTAACTCCAAAATCATCGCTTATATGAATCTTATTCTGACCACTCTGTAACCTCTCGTGATGTCCCGGATCCCATCCGAGACCAACAAAAATTCATAAACCAATTATCCAATCTATCCTAGCGTTGAGATACGTTATGTGTGACCCTGCGTTCGAGAATATGCATGATCTTCTATCAATAATCAACAGTGGGTCAGGCACCCATATTGACTCCCACACATTCATCGATGATCATATCGGATGAACCACGATGCCGTGGATTCAATCAATCCCATATATATTCCTTGCCTCGCGATATTTTACTTGCGAGATTCGATCGTGCACTGCAGTCATACCTAGTTCAATCTCGCTCACAGAAGTATTTTACTCGTTCGTAATCCGATATCACTTTGTGATTAACTCCTTAACCACATGCTTGCAAGCGGTGTTGATATCGACATCGAGTGGGCCCGAAGTATATCTCTCCGACTTGGGAGGGACAAATTCCATCTCGATACATACAACCCAACAGATACTTTCCGATCACCTGAGAGACACCTTTATGATCACCCTCTCATAGGATGACGTTTGATGACCTCAAAGATTTCTTCCGGTACTAGGGAGTTGCATTATCTCATGGTCTAAGGAATACAATATTTGACATAGGAAAAGCTTCGCAAAGATGAACACGATGATACGATCTAATTGCTTCGCTTAGTTTGGGTCTGTCCATCATATCATTCTCCCAATGATATGATCTCATTATCAATTGACAACTCATGTCTATGGTTAGGAAACCTTAACCATCATTGATCAATGAGCTAGTCCTTAGAGGCGCAGGGGACACGGTGTTGTTCACAAACCACACAAGTATTAATGTTTCCGCTTAATACAATTCTAGCATGGAATATAAACTTTATCATGAACAAGAATTATAATAATAACATCTTTATTATTGCCTCTAGGGCATAATTCCAACAGATACACCGGGCTAAAAATGTGAATAATCGCCTTGGCAAATCTACGAACACTCTCCATACTCGTATCTTCGCCGATGTGAAGATACTCGTCGGCATAATCGGTCGGGATCCCATATGCGAGCACTCTCATGGCCGTGGAGATTTTTTGGTACGGGCTGAATCCAAGCAGCCTCGCGGCATTTCTTCGACACTTGAAGTATCGCCTCTTGGCCTCACAAGCTTTCACTATCTTCACGAACAGCGAGCGGCGCATTCCATAGCGTCTACGAAAGAGGTGAGGCGGGTATGTGGGTATCTCGGTGAAATAATCTCGCATGAGCATGTCGTTGCCCAACTTGCGGTTGCCAGGGATGCAAAGGCGGCCGACCGTGGAGCCTCGCCGCCTCTTCCTTCTATCGTCGTCCTCCTACTTGAGGGCGAGAACGGCCACCATCATGTGCTGACGGTGGTTCCCGAGCATCGTCTCCACATCTGAGTAGTTGGAGGAGGACAAGTCGTCCAACAAAAATTGCTTGCAAGGGTCTAAGTCCATCTACAAATCACCGACGATATTTAGAGCTTGCGGAGATATCTACGAGCTCCAACTCGAGCGGTGGCGGATTTTACCTTTGACGGGCGGCGGGGGTCGCGACCGGATCTGTCTCGGGAGGAGTTTTCTGACCCACAGCGGCTGGGGAACGGGTGGCTCGGCAGCCTCGAAAGAGTCTGCGAGAATCGCGGGAGGGTCCTAAATCTACTGACGGGCGGTTGTGCGCGGGCGTATGAGGAATGAGATAAAAATTTCCTCCAGCCAACGGAAACGGAGAATATGGTTCTGTAGGGGTTCGTAGCATGGAAAACAAAAATTTTCTATCGCATACAAACAAACAAGCCAAGATCTATCTACTAGATTGTAGCAACGAGTCAATGGAATAACTTACCCTCGAAGATTCCAAAGTGTTTAACGAGAGCGGATTCTCGTGGGTGATGTAGTGGTACTCTTTCCGATCTCAAGATCGTGTGGACGATCCTTCCGGCGCTGCGTTCCGACAGCGCTTCCGTAGTCGGTCACACGTTCGGTACTCGACGAAGACCTTCCTCTCCCTTGTTCCAGTAGGCAGCGGAGGTTGTAGCACTCTCCTCGCGATTCCGCAAAGACAACGGCGGTACCGAAGTAGAGGGAAATCTCGCAGGCTTCGCCTTGCCGAGCGAGTATGGTGGATTATGAGAGAGGCTATTAGTGGTCTAGAGATTAGACACACCAATTAGAAGGCTCTAAACCGCAGGCTAAAGCAATTAGAAGCTCTAAACCAAACGGCTCTAAACCGAGATTAGAGGTAGAAACTTGTGTGTCTCAAGGAGGAGGCCCCGCCTCCTTTTATAGGTGGAGGGCTAGGCACCAGGAGGGAGGAGTCCCTCCCAACTCGGCCTAGGGCTGGCGCCGCTTGGAGGAGAGGAACTCCTCCAAGTTGGTTTCAAACTCCTGCTTGTTTCCCACAGTTTCCTGCTTCCCACAGTTTCTGTTTTCCACAGCTTCTGTTTTAGCTGCTTTGACTTTCAAAGGCAGTTTGACTTTCAAGTTTTGGAACAGCAAGAACACTTAGTACATGATGCAATCATTCAATGACACATTCATGTACCCTCCCGAGTCTTGGGACAATCCGGACCTTCTAGAACATTCCGATGAAAACACCTAATCATTCCCAAACTCAAACGGACTTTCCTTATATGAATCTTATTCTCGACCATTCCGGATCACCTCGTGATATCCCGGATCCCATCCGAGACTCGAACAACATTCGGTCTCTTTCTCATAATACCATAACTACTCAAACAACGTCGAATCCTTAAGTGTGTCTCCCTACGGTTCGTGAATTATGCGGACATGATCGAGACACTTCTCCGAACAATAACCAATAGAGGAATCTGGAAATTCATATGGCTCCCATATTTCTACGATTACTTTTAACGAATGAACCACTTACATACGATACCAATTTCCCGTTGTCTCACGATAGTTTACTTATCCGAGGTTATGATCGCTTGTATCTCTGCATACCTAGTTCAACCTCGTTACCGATAAGTACTCTTTTCTCGCCGTGATATGTGATCCCTTGTGACCCAGTCACATGCTTGCAAGCTAATTGGATGACATTTCACCGAGAGGGCCAGAGTATATCTATCCGTCATATGGATGGACAAATCCCACTCTTGATCCATGTGTTTCAACCAATACTTTCCAACACTCAATGCCACCTTTATAGCCACCCGCCACGGTGTGGTGTTTGATGTCATCAAAGCATCCATCCGTAAAGGTGATATGCATGATCTCATGGTCAAGGAATTAGGTTACTATGTATCATAAAGCATATAGCAATTGAACTATTGAAATGACTTGATCTTTATGCTACGCTTATCAATAGGAGTATGTCCACCATATCATTCTCCTAACGATATGATCTTGTTGTTGATAACATCTCAATGTTCATGATAGGGAAACCACAATCATTTAATCAACCAACAAGCTAGTGAAGTATAGAGGCTATACTAGGGACTTCAAATTAAGTTTACAAATCACACAAGTATCAATGTTTCCTTGTTAATACTATTATAGCATGAATGTAAACATTTATCATAAACACAAAGATATAATAATAACTACATTTATTATTGCCTCTAGGGCATATCTCCAACAGTCTCCCACTTGCACTAGAGTCATCTAATCTAGATTACATGGTAATATACCGAACACCCATGGCAGTTTGGTGTTGGTCATGTTTTGCCCTCGGGAGAGGTTTAGTCAACGGATCCGCCACATTCAGATATGTGTGTACTTTGCAAATCTTTATATCCCCATCCTGGATATGTTCTCAAATAGCATGAAAACGCAGCTTGATATGCTTCAGCTTCTTGTGTGACCTTGGTTCTTGCGCATTGGCTATGGCGCCCATGTTATCACAGTAGATAGACATTGGGTCCAGCGCACTAGGAACCACACCCAGCTCTGTAATGAACTCTTTCATCCATATCGCTTCTTGTGAAGCCTCCGAAGCAGCCATGTATTCCGATTCAGTTGAAGATCTCGCCACAACGCTTTGCTTTGCACTCCTCCAGCTAATTGCTGCACCATTCAAAATAAATACGTATCCAGATTGTGATTTAGAATCATCCGGATCGGTGTTCCAACTAGCATCGGTGTAACCATTAACAACGAGTTGTTCATCACCTCCATAAGAAAGAACCATATCCTTAGTTCTTCTCAAGTACTTAAGGATGTTTTTGATCGTCCAATGATCCACTCTGGATCACTTTGATATCTGCTAGTTAAACTAACAAAGATATGCAATGTCGGGTCTAGTACATAGCATGGCATACATTAGAGATCCTATGGCTGAGGCATAGGAGTCTTACTCATCCTTTCTCTATCTTCCGCCGATGTCGGACTTTGAGTTTTACTCAAGGTCGATTAGCAACATGGGCAAGAACCCTTTCTTGCTTTCTTCCATTCCAAACCTCTTTAGAACTTTGTCCAAATATGTACTGTGACAATGATATTTGGCTTCGATCTATCTCTATAAATCTTTATGCCTAATATGTAAGCTTCGCCAAGATCCTTCATTGAAAAACTATTATTCAAATATTCCTTGACACTATTAAGAAGGTCTACATCATTCCCAATCAACAATATGTCATCCACATATAGTATTAAGAATGCTACAGAGCTCCCACTCACTTTCTTGTAAATACAAGCTTCTCCATAAGTTTGTATAAAACCAAAACTTTTGATTACCTTATCAAAACGTTGATTCCAACTTCGGATGCTTGCTTCAATCCATAGATGGACCTTTGAAGTTTGCATACCTTGTTAGCATCTTTAGGATCGACAAAACCTTTGGGTTGCATCATATACAACTCTTCATCAATATCTCCATTGAGGAATGCTGTTTTGACATCCATCTGCCATATCTCATAATCATAATATGCAGCATTGCTAACATAATCCTCACAGACTTTAGCTTTGCATCGTGAGAAAGTCTCATCGTAGTCAACTCCTTGAATTTGTCGAAACCCTTTGCGACAAGTCGAGCTTTATAGACGAGAATTACCATCAAGATCTGCTTTCTTCTTGAAAATCCATTTGTTCTCGATGCCTTCCGCCATTCGGAAGTCCACCAAAGTCCATACTTGGTTTTCGTACATGGATCCAATCTCGGATTTCATGGCATCTTGCCATTTATTGGAATCTGCTCATCATCGCTTCCTCATATGTCTCGGGGTCATCGGTGTTGTCCACCAACATGACACTCATAACGGAATCATACCAACTGGAGTGGTACGAGTTCTCGTTGACCTCCGAGGCTCTGTAGCAACTTCAACCAAGTTTCATGATCATCATCATTAGCTTCCTCTCTAATTGGTGCAGCACCACAGAACTTCTTCCTTGCGCACTACTCGCAATTTCGAGAGAAGGTTCGACAACCTCGTCGAGTTCTACTTTCCTTCCAAATCACTTCTTTCAAGAGAAATTCCTTCTCTAGAAAGGATCCATTCTGGCAACGAAGATTTTGCCTTCGGATCTATGATAGAAGGTATACCCAATAGTTTCCTTCGTATCCTATGAAGACGATTTTTCCGCTTTGGGTTCAAGCTTGTCCTCAGAACTTCTTTACATAGGCTTCATCCCCAAACTTTAAGGAACGACAATTTAGGTTTCTTCCCAAACCATAATTCATATGGTGTCATTTCAACGGATTTAGACGGTGCCATATTTAAAGTGAATGCGGTGCTTTCTAATGCATAACCCCAAAATGATAGCGTAAACTGTAAGTGACATCATAGAACGAACCATATCTAAGAGAGTTCGATTACGACGTTCGGACACACCATTACGCTGTGGTGTTCCCGACGGTGTCAATTGTGAAAGTATTCCGCACTTCTTTAAATGCTCGCCAAACTCGTAACTTAGATATTCACCTCCACGATCAGAACGTAGAAATTTAATCTTCTTGTTACGTTGATTCTCTACCTAACTTTGAAACTCCTTAAACTTCTCGAAAGTTTCGGACTTATGTTTCATGAAATAGAAATACCCATATCTACTCAAGTCATCTGTGAAGGTAAGAACATAACGATAACCACCGCGCGATGCTACACTCATTGGACCACACACATCGGTATGTATGATTTCCAATAAGTCCGTAGCTCGCTCCATCATACCAGAAAATGGAGTCTTAGTCATTTTTCCCATCAGACATGCTTCGCATCTTTCAAGTGATTCAAAATCAAGTGATTCAAGAAGTCCATCGGAATGGAGTTTCTTCATACGCTTCACTCCAATGTGACCAAGACGACAAAGGCCACATATAGGTCAAATTATCGCTTGATTTCAAACGTTTAGCCTCAATGTTGTTGATATGTGTATTTCCACCATCGAGATTCAATAAGAATAGACCATCTATCAAAGGTGCATGCATAAAACATATTACTCATATAAATCGAACAACCATTATTCTCCGACTTAAACAAGTAACCGCCTCGCAATAAACAAGATCCCGATATAATGTTCATGCTCAACGCAGCACTAAATAACAATTATTTAAGTATAAAACTAATCCCGATGGTAGATGAAGGGGTAGCGTGCCGACCGATCACATCAACCTTTGATCCGTTTCCCACGCCGCGTCACCTCGTTCTTCGCTAGCTTCCGCTTATTCTGCAAAGACTGTTTGAGTTACAAATATGAGCAACCGAACCGATTATCAAATACCTGTGCACTACTACGAGTACTAGTGAGATACACATCAATAACATGTATATCAGATATACCTTTCTTCTTGATGTTGCCGTTCTTCAGATCCGCCAAGTACTTTGGGCAATTCCGCTTCCAGTGACCTTCTCCCTTGCAGTAAAAGCACTCAGTTTCAGGCTTGGGTCCAGCCTTGGTTTTCTTCGCCGGCGTGGTAACCTTTTTACCACCCTTCTTGAAGTGTCCATTTTGCTTAAACTTGCCCTTCTTGAGTTTGGTGGTCTTATTGACCATCAACACTTGGTGCTCTTTCTTGATCTCCACTTCTGCAGACTTTAACATAGCAAACAGTTCTGGCAACTCTTTGTTCATGTTCTGCATGTTGTAGTTCATCACAAAGTTCCTGTAACTTGGTGGCGGTGGAGGACGCGGTAAATCCCCAAAGCATTAGGAATCACTATACCCAAGCTTTGAAGTTTGTTTGCGTGCCCAGACATCTTAAGCACATGCTCACTGATGGAGCTGCCCTCTTCCATCTTGCAGTTAAAGAACTTTTCAGAAGCCTCATAGCTTTCAATTGCCGCATGAGTCTCAAAAATTAATTTGAGATCCTCGACAATATCATATGGGTCTGACTCTTCAAACCTTTTACAAGCTCCGATTCTAAACCATACAAGATAGCACCTTTGAACTAGAGTACCTTGATTCTTCCGCGAGGTAAACATTCTTTACTTCATCGGAAGAATCACGCTGGGTCACCCAGTGCATCCAAAGACATAGGTCAAATTACCAGCTGTGAGGACAATCCTCAAATTGCGGAACCAATCCGTGAAGTTGCTTCCATTGTTTTTCAACTTTTCTTTCTCTAGGAACGCATTAAAATTGATGGTAGGGGCTGCCATTGATCTACAACATATTTGCAATAGTTTAGACTAAGTTTATGACAAATTGAGTTCAAATTAATTAATGAAATTAAACTAGGTGAACTCCCACTCAAAACAACATCCCTCACATTGTTTTAGTGATCACACGAACCAAATCCACTACATCAACACCGATCATCACGAGAGTTGATATAGTTTCAATGGCGAACAATCGTCATGTTCATCATATCTACTATATGATTCATGCTTTACTTTTCGGTGATCCGTGTTCGAGACCATGTCATACATGCTAGGCTCGTCAAGATCAAACCTTAGTTTCGCATGAGCAAATCGCTTGCTCACGTTGTATACACTTGCGAATCTAACACCCGATCATCACGTGGTGCTTCAAACAACAAGCTTTAGCAACGGTGCTAACTAAGGGTGAACACTTTATGATTTGAAATTCATGTGCATGAGGGATCATCTTATAATGCTACTGTCGTCTACTAAGCAATACAAGATGCATAAAGGATTAACATCACATGCAATTCATAATATGTGATATGATATGGCCTTTCTTCTTTGTGCTTCCGATCTCCATCTTCAAGCACGAACATGATCTCCATCATCACCGGCATTGCATCAAGGTCAATGACGCTTCACCATGGTTGTCGTCCACCGGCTTCAACTATTACAACTACTTTGAATAGACACGCGGGTCTTAACATAAATTAAATACAACCATATGGCTCCTGCCGGTTGCCAACTTACAATAAGGAACATTGCATACATCAAATATAATCACAATCATGGCCATATCACATCACTGCACACCCCTGCAAAACAAAGTTAGACGCCTCTACTTTCTTTGCATATTTTACGTGGTTTGGGGCTTTCAATAAGTGTCGTTCTAACTTACGAACAAGAACCACAACATTGATACTAGCATTGTTGATCACCCATTGTAAATTGGATCTTAACTATGCTAGGAGAAACAGGCACCCGCAAAGCCACTTATGCAATACAAGTTGCATGTTAAGCGTGGAGCAAGTCTCATGAACGATGTCATGTAAGGTTAGCCCGGGCCGCTTCATCCCAACATACCGCAAGATGCAAAGTACACAAAAAACAATCGACAATAAGCATCAACGCCCACAATGACCATTGTGTTCTACTCGTGCAACAGATCTACATATAGACACGACTCTGATACCACTATAGGGGTTCGTAGCATGGAAAACAAAAATTTTCTATCGCATACAAACAAACAAGCCAAGATCTATCTACTAGATTGTAGCAACGAGTCGATGGAATAACTTACCCTCGAAGATTCCAAAGTGTTTAACGAGAGCGGATTCTCGTGGGTGATGTAGTCGTACTCTTTCCGATCTCAAGATCGTGTGGACGATCCTTAGGCTGCGTTCGGCGCTTGTAGTCGGTCACACGCGTTACATTTTCGACGAAGACCTTCCTCTCCCTTTTTCCAAGAGGGCGGAGGTTGTAGCACTCTCCTCGATTCCGCAAAGACAACGGCGTGGTACCTAAGTAGAGGGTAAATCATGAGGGCTTCGCTTAAGCCGGAGGAGTATGGTGGATTATGATAGAGGTCTATTAGTGGTCTAGAGATTAGACACACCAATTAGAAGGCTCTAAACCGAGGCTAAAGCAATTAGAAGCTCTAAACCAAACGGCTCTAAACCGGAGATTAGAGGTAGAAACTTGTGTGTCTCAAGGAGGAGGCCCTGCCCCTCCTTTTATAGGCGGAGGGGCTAGGCGCGCCAGGGAGGGAGGGGAGTCCCTCCCCAACTCGGCCTAGGGCTAGGCGCCGGCTTGGAGAGGAACTCCTCCTCCAAGTTGGTTTCAAACTCCTCTTGCTTGTTTCCCATTTCCTGTTTCCCACAGTTTCTGTTTTCCACAGTTTCTGTTTTAGCTGTTTGACTTTCAAACGGCAGTTTGACTTTCAAGTTTTGGAACAGCAAGAACACTTAGTACATGATGCAATCATTCAATGACACATTCATGTACCCTCCCCCTCCGAGTCTTGGGACAATCCGGACCCTTCTAGAACATTCCGATGAAAACACCGGAATCATTCCCGAACTCCGAAACGAGACTTTCCTTATATGAATCTTATTCTCCGGACCATTCCGGATCACCTCGTGATATCCCGGATCCCATCCGAGACTCCGAACAACATTCGGTCTCTTTCTCATAATACCATAACTACTCAAACAACTTGAATCCTTAAGTGTGTCTCCCTACGGTTCGTGAATTATGCGGACATGATCGAGACACTTCTCCGAACAATAACCAATAGAGGAATCTGGAAATTCATATGGATCCCACATATTTCTACGATTACTTTGCGATCGAATGAACCACTTACATACGATACCAATTTCCCTTTGTCTCACGATAGTTTACTTATCCGAGGTTATGATCGTCGGTATCTCTGCATACCTAGTTCAACCTCGTTACTGATAAGTACTCTTTTCTCGTTCCCGTGATATGTGATCCCTTGTGACCCAGTCACATGATTGCAAGCTAATTGGATGACATTCCACCGAGAGGGCCCAGAGTATATCTATCCGCCATATGGATGGACAAATCTCACTCTTGATCCATGTGTTTCAACCAATACTTTCCGAACACTCAATGTCACCTTTATAGCCACCCAGTTACGATGTGGTGTTTGATGTCATCAAAGCATCCATCCGGTAAAGGTGATATGCATGATCTCATGGTCGAAGGAATTAGGTTACTATGTATCAGAAAGCATATAGCAATTGAACTATTGAAATGACTTGATCTTTATGCTACGCTTATCAATAGGAGTATGTCCACCATATCATTCTCCTAACGATATGATCTTGTTGTTGATAACATCTCAATGTTCATGATAGGGAAACCACAATCATTTAATCAACCAACAAGCTAGTGAAGTATAGAGACTATACTAGGGACTTCAAATTAAGTTTACAAATCACACAAGTATCAATGTTTCCTTGTTAATACTATTATAGCATGAATGTAAACATTTATCATAAACACAAAGATATAATAATAACTACATTTATTATTGCCTCTAGGGCATATCTCCAACAGGTTCGCGTCCAGTCGGGCTCAAAACCTGGGTTTTTCTGGTTCCGCGGGGGTGTTTTCTCGGGGGCCCTAAAAAATTTTTCGGTTCGGTCCATTTTGAGGCGTCTGTTCTGTCCACTTTTATCACGCGAAACCGAAATTTGATGATTATTTTTATGGTTCCGCCCTTTTACGATGTCTGCTAGAGATGCTCTAAGGATGTGCAGTTTACTCCTAACATGCATAATTAAGTCTTGATTGTGACAGTCTAATAGAGCATGAACTGTCTTTGTAGTGTTATTCAGTTCATCTTAGTGTAATTTGAATTTCACTATTTTATGTGTTTGTTGTGGACACTTCATATCACTGATATGCAATGATTATCATATGTGAATTATTGAGACGCATAATCTCTCTAGCAACATAATAATGAATAAATATTGTTGGATATTCTTCCATTGCTCTTGCCGCTGAATCTTTCACGCATTTTAGAAGGGACAACGGCATTACTACCTCTAGCAACATAATAATCAATGAATATTGTTGGATATTCTTCCATTGCTCTTGCAGCCAAGACATCAAATTGATCGGTTAAGAAGTATAATATGCTCCACATTTGACTATGGAGTAGCAGAACTTTGCTCAAGTGACAATAGCGGCTAAGCCTCTTAACCCAAGTGAGGAGGAGGAGGAGGAGGGACTTACCGAGGAACTCAAAGTGAAGTGGATACCGACATCTATCTCCGGTAGAATCCATCCATGGCGGCGACGGCGCCGGAGTCGGGGACCTTGGAGGCTCTCGGTGACCGGGGACAACCAGGAGCGAAACTTTGGTCCGGTTGATGCCGTGGACGAGTAGAGACGCCCACGATGTTGTCCTCGAGCCACAGACGCGGAGGAAGGGCATAGGGACGATGGGAAAACGACGCTGTTGCGGATCCGCCGCCATCGTCCCCAGCTCCAATTAAAGAATTGATTTTTAGGCGGTTGATATGTGGGGAAGGAGAAGAGGGTTCCGGGCGCCGGGAGATGGGGGAAGAATCGATCTTTAGGCGCATAGAGACGGGCGTCGGGCTGCCGACAGTGGCAGTGGTCGGCATCGTTGCTGGTGGGGCGAGGCCGAACCGCGTGCACCGCTTGGGAATGGGCGGATGTGGAGAGGAAGAAGATGGAGTGGCGATTGACACGAAAATATTTTGAGGGGGCTTTTTGCACAAGTGTAGTCGCGAACGTTGATTGGGGCCAGAGTATATAATGTCGGGCTAGGCCCATCAGGTCGCGAGAATATAAAGGACTGCACGTGTACCTTCTACAGAGAGCGCAAGAAACCACCCCACCCTTTGTTCGTTTGCGTAAGCGGAAGGCAGGCGAGCGAGGAACCCTAGGAATCAGACCCAGATCCCGCAAGGTACGCACCAAAATCTGCCGCATAGGTAGGGGAGGTTGAGCGGCCGGCGGTGGTGATTCGTGCCGGACTTGTCCTAATCCCTAGTTATTTGCAGGCACCAACGATGGCGGCGCTTCTTCGGCACGGGGCAGCGAGGAGGCTCGGCGGCTCCATGGTCCGGCGAGCGGAGGCGGTGATTGCGGTGGTTGAGGACGGACGATGCCGGCTGGGGCCAAGGCTCATGCACACAGAGGAGGTATCTTAACCAAAGCTCACATCTCTTACCTCGCATTATTTCCTGCTAGTTGTTTTGCTGTGCAAGTACCTCACGCGATCATGGATCTAACCAGGGATAATTGTTCTTAACAGCTAACATATGCGACTTCTTAATTTGGTCTATCTTCTATCAAAAGCCAGGAAAATATTACCTGCACAAAGTAGCATTTTTGGAAGAAGCAGTCTTATTTCCTGGTTGATCATCTTGTAGTTCTGACTAAACTCATCCCTTTAGTAAATTGCAACACATAAGATGTTTAATTTGTTGTTGCTGTTTTGGTGTCTTGAACAATATCTTCTTCCGCCTGCTGCAATTCATAACATTAGTCAATGATTTGTATAATATGCACCCCGAGGAGCTATCTTAACCAGAATTGACATATTTTACCTCGCATGATTGCTGGCTAGTTGTTTTGCTGCGCAAATACCTCACGCGATCATGGATCTAGCGAGCGACCATCGAATTATTCACAATTAACATGTGTGACCTTTTAATTTGGTCTCTCTTCCATTAGAAACAAGAATTAGATTAACCTACCCCATGGTTTTTAAGGCGTCACATAGGTGTTGCATAGGCGACGCTTCATCGTCGGAGCGCCCAGAGGTGGGAAGGCATCATGCCTGCTTCAGATTTTTTTATAGAAGCGCCCAGATTCCCGCTTTGAGGCGTCTAGGTCGGCGCATACACGGGTAAGTTGTCGCTTTGATCGACTTTGGACGCCATGGTCAGCTCGAGCGGGAACTGTGAGCTCGCGAGCGGGAAAACATAAATTGGGCGGGATTGGGGGCCGATTGAGAGGGGGGAAAGAGGGGAACAAACCCTTGACCTAATGGAGTCGATTGAGAGAGAAAGAGAGAGGAGCTCTCTCCTCTCTGGCGACTAGCTCCTCCTTCTCCGGCCAATTCCCCTCTCCTCCACCGGCCTACTCCTCTCCGGCCAAGCTTCAGGGCCTCTCCTCCACCTGGCACAACCATTCCCCACCAGGGGCACTGCTTCCCCTCCCTCCTCCTGGTCTCTTTTCTCTCCCGCCTCAGCTGCTACTGTTTTCGGTGGAGAGCTTTGCTCTGTTCTGTAACTGCTGCTTGCTTCCCCTCCCTCCTTTTGTAGGCGCTTCAGTAACCTTAAAGCACCTAGGCGGTGAGGAGGCCCTCCTCCCCCAGCGCCTTAAAGCTCCCGGAAGCCTTAAAAATCATGACCTACCCAACTACCCAAGGTAGCATTTTAGAGGATACAGCCTTATTTGCTGGTTGATCATCTTGTAGTTCTTGCTTGTACTCATCCTTTAGCAAATTGCAACATATAAGATGTTTAATTTGTTGTTCTGCTGTTTTGGTGTCTTGAACAATCTCCTCTTCTGCCTGGTACAATTCGTAACACTTGTATGATTGATTTCCTAAGCTACAGCCTTCTGAAATATTCCTAGCTATGCAACCGAGGGAAGCTGTTTCAAGCAGTCCAGTCAAGAGCCAAGAGGGCCCCTAGTTGGCAACCAAACATTTACACGATTCTGTTAGTAGTTGCTTCGCATCATGCATTTCGCATCCAAACCTCAGTTGACAGTATTCTTCTTATCAGACTTGACTAATGCTACAAGTTAGTGGTCATTATCTATGTGTATCCAGCCAGATTATATGAAAGTTGTGCGCGAGATTCAGCAGAAGAAAGAGGAGCTCTATGATGTGTTAACTAAGGTTGAGATGTGTCCTGAGACTAGGAACTGGCACACCATGTGGCTTCACCAGCATCTTTCTGTAGAAATCACCCCAAGACCGCATGACCCTGTCTGGTACGGTATCAAACAAACGCAGTTGTCCATTTCTTCTTTTTCTTTACAGTATTATTCCAGTTGTCTATTTCTTCTTTCTTTCTTGTCTGACAGGAGTTGATATAATCTTATTTGACCTACCTACAGGTGCCACGTGCAGTCCGCACGGAGGGTTAGCAGTGTGATCAAGAAAGCAGGCCTCGTTTATTTAACATACTTGGCTGCTTCATGTTTTGAGTATTGCAAAGGTTATCTCAAAGACAAGAAGGTGGCTCCGGCCATGATGATGAAAGAAGAGCATGAAGCAAGATCCCGCCGGGTGGGGATCTAGTCTTGACGCAAGAAGCAAGACCGAAGACAGCATCTTGTTTGATGGGGAAGTAGGCCTTTTCTTAGAGGGATGTCAACTTATATATTATTATTATTATCACCGTTCTGAGAATGTTTTATGATGTGCTAGCTTGAACTTGGGTACAAGTCTAGAACCGGTGGACTGCTATATTTGTGATGTTGTGTGACATTGTAATGGTATGGCATTCTAATCTAATTGATGAGTTGAGTGGGTTGTTTTGGTCGTGTAGTTTGGCAACGCCCCCAAGCTGTGCTCTTGGAGAGTTGCCTTTCCAAAACTAGTTTCAGGCGCTAAATAATGCTAATGTGATTCGGGCGCTAAATATTGTACACCAAAACTAGTTTTGCTAGTTAATGTTCAGAGTTCTGTACACGATGTGAGGCTTGTTGTAGGTTCTGCCCTGCAAATATTCCTGGTTGCGGTGCAATCAGTCTCATATATAGGGAGGTCTTAAAATTTTCAAATGACCAGAAATATGCCTGGTACAATCAGTCTCATAGGGAGGTCTTAAAATTTTCAACTGACCGAAAATATGCATGGCTACACTTCCTCCTTTTAGAAATAACTAGCAAAAGTGCCCGTACGTTGTAATGGAAATGGTGCACCACCGGTGTTTTTTCTCTACTCATTGCCTCGCATGCCAGCGCTAGTAGAGCCATGTGCCTCCATTGCTCCGCATTAAAATTTTAATTAAGTTTACAAAGGTGTAGCTTATGTTATGTGTTGCATGTAAGTAATTAAATTAGACATGGATTAAATAAGGAAATTCTGAGTTATCTGCATAAATTAATTGAGAATGGCACAAGAAAGTGTGAAGACCCCAAAAATTGATGAGAAATTGGAATAAGCCAAATGTTTTACTGCACACCAAAATTAGTTGTATATTTTAAGTCATCTATGTTCATCCCTTTAACTTTGTAAATCATTCATGTGCATATATGTACCTATACAGATTATTATTAATAACATACCGACGCATGCGATGATGCTAGCAAGTAAAAGTAAACACCATGATATGTTGTAAAAATAATATGTGTGGCCTCCAAAAATAATTTTTTTTAAATAATACAAATTAATTATTTAATTTGAGTTCTATTATGCGTTTTTTCGAAATTCCAGATCTAGTGCTTTGTCGGCCAGGGGCAAGCCGACTGGGCCAATCGGCCAGCCGATCGCATGTGGCACCATGCAATCATTCCCCCACACATGCAGTCGGCCAGGAGCAAGCCGATTGGCCTAGTCGGTCTGGTCCAGGCCGATTAGTGCAATCGGCCAGACCTAGACCGATTGCCTAATCGTCCTGCCCCTAACAAAATCCTGCATGATCAATGCATCCCTAATCTTCTGCCGCTGTTTTTCTCGCCAATCCTTCGCGCCGATTTTTTCCGCCATCGCGCCGATTTTTCCTTGATACTTCCTCCTTTGTTCCCGCCACTACTTCCGCCCTTTTTCCGCCCTTTTTCCGCCACTACTTCCCGCCTTTTTTCCCGCCTATTCGCTTCGGTGCCTCTATAAATTCGGGCAACGAGATGTATCCTTTACCAGTTCTTCTCTTCCTCCTCTTACTCTCTCATTTCCCTCCACTCCTCTCCACTATGACCGACGCGTCTCCCTGGCCTGTAGATATGTCCACTGGGCTTTTCTTCATAGCCAGAACTGTTGAGATAGGCGATAAACCAGCCGACTGGGATACGTTGGTATCGAACCATGATGCTCTTATTACACTTGGTAAGTCACTTTATCTAAGAGGGTGGAAACTGAAGATCCCAAATCAGGTACGAGCAGAGCTTCTCAGGATTAAGGCAAGGTGGGACAAGCTCACCTTCAAGAGTGAAGTTCGCATGATGGAGGTGGCTAATGCACCTTGGTCCTGGATAGAAGATAGCGAAGATGAGGATGATATCTTCATGCCGCCACCCGTTGGAAGCAAGGCAAGAGCTGAGTGGGACAAGAGGCAGGAGAAGAAGAAAGAGCAGGCCAAGAAGAGTCAAGCTGACATGACGGTTTGGCAGGCACGTAGGGCCTGCATAGAAGAGAGCGAAGATGATGATGATATCTTCATGCCGCCACCCGTTGGAAGCAAGCGAGAGCTGAGTGGGACAAGAGGCGGAGAAGAAGAAAGAGCAGGCCAAGAAGAGCAAGTGCGAGGATCGCCCAAGGAAAGGCGAGGCATCATCGAAGGAAAGGGAAAGGCATCATGCTAGGGATTGATAGGACTCTTATTTATGTACCGCAAGTTATGTTGAACTGTGTTGCAAGTTATGTTGAACTGTGTTGCAATAAAATCGTGAAATGATAGAATGATGTCTCATATATAGGTAGATATATGTCTCATACGTAAGTAGATGTCTCATGCATAGATAGACATGTCTCATACATAGATAAATATATGTCTCATACATAGATAAATATATGTCTCGTGACGTCGCTGCCATGACCTTCGGGTGGTGGGTTAGGAGGCGTCGTCCAACCGAACACGTGGGCGGCGAACCTGTCGGGAGGAATCACCACCCGTGCTCATCGTCGAGTCTCTGTGTGGTCAGTGCAGTCTGAAAATTTTCAGCCAACTGCTCTGCGTCATGAAATCTGAGTGCTATGATCAACGTCCCGTCGGTCCAGCGGATCTGGACATGCATTTGATAGCGTGCATAGACCCCTGCATTCCGAATGCTCCTGCACATAAAAACAAAGTATGTAAGAACTTGACATGAACTGAGCCTCGACGCTTATCTTGTAAGACACATACCCTGTGGCTGTGGCTGTGGGCGAAACCCGTAGTTTGGCATGGGAGGGTGACCCCAAGGCTCCTGCTGCTAGTGCTGCCACGACGAACCTCCATCGTGCAAAGGTGGCTGCTGCTGCTGCCAACAGTCGAAAGAAGACTGTTGATGTCACGTCGAACCTCTAGCCTGGTCTGGGGGAGGAGGTCTTGTGGCATCCCGCAAAACCACTACTAGAAAATCGCGTTGAATTTGTGCATTGCATCGTCATCATCATATGTTGTTTGTCAAAAACTATTTTCGCAAGCCCGTTTTGTTTTCCAAACGCCCCATCTTAATTCAAATGCAAAGCCCGGTTCTCCGGATTAATTATTTTGGCCGCTATCGGTTTGCACACGGCCCGTTTAAATCAAATAAAAAGATTTAATTATTTTAGCGGGGGCAGTCGAACGGGCCGTTTCGACCCGAACGACCACCCCCAGAAAATACAAACGGTCCACCTACACCCGCCCTTCTAAATCCTACAGCTACCAGATAATCTAACCACCCCTCCCCTCCACATCACCCCCCAATAGTAATCTGCCACCTCACCCTCTTCCCTCCCCCTAGCCAACCAGAAGCTGCCACCTAGACTAAACCACCTCCACCCCCTCTCTCTCCTCTCAACCCAGCCCCACACACGCATGCACTCACACCCACCCTGCCACACACGACACACAAACCCACACACCGCACTGCATGCAGCCCCACACCCTGGCCACTGTCCTTGGCCCCACCCCCGACGCGACGCCTCTTCTCTCCTTCCCCAACAAGACGCCCTCTCCCTTCGCGACCAACCTCCACCGCTTGCACCCTCCGCGTCATTGCTGCCAGCCCTGCTGCTCGAGCCCCCTCCCTCCTCCGTGTCGCGGCAGCCCGCAGTGCTCCCCCTCGTCCCCGTCTCCTCCGCGCGTCCGCCTCGCCAAGCCCACCTCGCCCGCCTCCGCCATGCCACGCGAGCCCACCCGTCTCCGGCCCGCCTCAACGCGCTTCTGCCGCCGGACGCCTCGCCACCTTGCCCCGACGCCTGGCCGTCTCGGCCCCGCGTCCGCCAACCGCCATGCCTCTGCGCCTCCCGCCTCCCCGCGCGTCTTGCCGCCGCTGGAGCTCCCACCTCCCTCCTCGCTCGCCCTCGCCCTTCCTCTCTTCCGCGGCCCGCCGCTGCTCGCCGTCACCAACCGCCTCCACCAACCACCTCGGCCCGCCCCTCGCCGACCCTCGCCGGCCGCGCTCGCCACCTCCCGTCCGAGCTCGCCATGCCCGCCACAGACCTCGCCAGCGCCGTCCCTCGCCTCGCGCCCCGCCCTGGCTCACCGCCTCGGACCGCTGGCCTCGCCCACGTCCGCTCGAGCTCCCGCCGTCCGCAGCCCTCGCGTCGCCTGTCTCCATGATTCGGTTGGCTGTTGAGCTTCTGTTGGGCAGCGCCCAAGCCCGCTGTCGTCGACGCCTCGCTGTCCGGTGCGCGAGCCTGTCGACGCCAAGACCCGTTCCGCGTATGCGTGCTCGCTGGTGCTCTATCGGAAGCCAAGACCAACTCGAAACCCCGAGGGGCCGTGTTGCAACCGTTGTGGTCCTTTCAAGTTCGCCATCCGATGGACAAGATCGACATGTGTTGACAAGCGAAGGCTATCGGTGACCGATTCCATTCAAGGATGCCATCGACATCGAAACCGCGATACCCCCAAGATCTACCACAGGGACGCCCCCGACGAGTTGCACAAGAACCTTGAACTCGACACCCTCGACACGCCAAGATCTACCCTCGGACGCCAAGACCAACGGGAGGACAAAGATCGCCACGAGCGACAAGCACTTCACCCGAAACCAAGACCGACGAATTGGGGACCCGACAAGACCTTCGCGATGATAAGAACGGCGGACAGAGAATCTGATACCGACGCCGGACCAAGCCCTGCTTCCCGGATGCAACAAGAACTACCCCGATATCCGAGAACGATTCCGGAGTCCGAGAACGAACCCTTCGAACCCTAAACCCCGAGACCGACCCCGAGCCCCGGAAACCAAGATCTGCCGAACCCTAATGTGTGAACCTCTTTCCGAAACCCTAATTTCATAATATAATACAATTGTTGCACATCAAATCATTCATCTCGCATGCATATCATGTGGTTTGGGGGCCTTATGCCGATTCACCTAATAATTAAATATGGGGCCCATATGCGGACAAATCTAGCCTTATATTGGCCTCATTTAAATTTGTGCATCGAACCGTTGTCATCTTTTGCCTTGTTAAAACAACAGTTAAATTGCGGGGGTTCTAAATAACTTGAACCATCTAATTAATTGCCGGGACCCCGGTTCCGCTTAATATGACCTAATCGCATCGCACTTTTGCCATGTCACACATCATACATGCATCATGCCGATCTTTTGCCGTGGTATTAAAATATTGCACCCGGTGTTTCTTCTAGTGTTTTGCTTCTTCGCGGATAAGGTCGTTGAGTTGATGTGAGCTTCGCCCCGATCTTCGGTTGAACCTTCGACAATGTTTTCAGGCGAGCATCTCCCCCTTTCTACCTATCTTACTTTTATAGTATTTATTCCCTCCTGTTGATCTATTGCTATCTGTGTTGCGATGCTTTAGCTTCCATACCTGTGATATCCCCTGCAGCCTTATATTGCCATGGCCACCTCCTATTACCTGTTGTTTGGTAGATAGCTGGACTTGCGCGTCTTAGTCGCTTGCTCAAGTGTTGTTGCGTGTCGTCCAGTGCCACAGTTGTTGATGTATTGCCGCATGTTGTTGTTGGAGACGATCATAGCTTTACTTACCGTTCACTTTCATTCCTGTTTAACAACTAAAATTGAAGTAAGCAGAGGCATCGGTGGGTGATAGAAAATAATTGGTTTCCGAACGCCCACTTGTGTCCCGTAGGACCCCGAGTACTTGATACCTGTTCCTTGATTTATCGCGCTATCCACATCCGGGAGGTATATGGGACCCCCCTGAGCCAGAGCTTGATTCAGTCTTATTTCTTGGGGCCACAAACTAGTTTGAGGTTTTATTTACGATCCTGTACCTATGCCATGCTACTTATGTATTTAAATTGTGCGACAGATAGCACCTGCACTGTTTAGGATCAGGACACGATTCCGCGGTGTGGACAAGCCTAGTTTTGGGTTCCCAGTCGTTCACAGCCGTATACCCAAACCTTGAGTCCGTCTCGGAGCTTACTTACTTCGTTGCGGGTGTACTCCAAGGGGTGGCCCCCTGAAATATTTCTGAATCATGTGATTGTTCAGTCGTGAAAGCCTCGTTGGGTTTTGTTTTGGTTTTTCCGAGGTTGATCGAGCGTGTGTTGCTATTGGTGCACCCCGGCCGGGTAAAACTTTCTGAAAGCCGTGTCCGCGGATATGGACGACTTGGAGCACAAGATTCTCGACCATAGACAAGCATAACTAAAGTTTCTTGCTATAAATTTGACTTTATAATGACTAGTAATCAGCTTCACTATAATGGAATGGCTAATTAATCGCCCACAATTGCTTGTTTGGCTTGTCGCTTGCGACCACTGTACCTGACTAGTAAGTATTGCAACTACAACGGAATGGCTGATTAAAAGTATCAACAACTGCCGGGTTTATGGGTTATCTCATGCTAATTGTATCTGACTAGTAAGTTTTGCCACTATAACGGAATGGTTAACTAAAAGTGCCCACTGCTTACTTTATCAGGATGAATATCTATATCTGACTAGTAACTACTGCAACGATAACTGAATAAGTAAAACTGCCAACTGTGTGAGTTCCTCGGTTGACTTCCTCGTTTGGTCTCGAGGGGGAAACACCAGGATGGATTTGTTTGATGGTAGTATCAGGTTATCTCCGAATAGGTCTTTCTTACCCCTCTCTGATTGCCGCCAGTTGTATCGAGTCTCTATAGGTTGTTTAGTGCATGCTGCCGCCGCTTGATCCACCATACCTATGTAGGCGAGGACCGCCAATTCTAGCCTCGTGTGTCTTGGCCTCGATCGACGCTCTCTTTTTCCTTTGCCCTCTGCGGCACCCTTTTGTTTAAGCAGGTTTTGAGATCGACGTCGTTAGCGAGGTTACCCTTCCGGCTTGGCCAGGCAGTTATGGACGCCATTGGTTATTCTTCGTGGCTCTTAGCCCCATTTGCATCTTGTCCGTAGTCGACGCTGTATCGTTCTGGTGATTTGGATCTTTGTATCATATTCGTATGCTTGACTCTTTGAGTCATCAGCGTATATATCTCTGCTCATGGGTCCCATCGAGGACTGTGTAATGTTATTACTTCGTTTTCCACCCGCACGAAAGTGCCTGGTGGGCACCTTTGAATCGTTTCTATGCGGGTTTGGCGGGTTTCGCTAAAACTTGCATAGGTCCGAATCTGAGGGTGTTACAGAGTGGTATCAGAGCTCAGCAGTTGCGATACCCCACAAGTCCAGCCTGTAGGATAACCTAGCTAACGGCCGAAGTAGAGTGTCAAAACTATTTTCGGAAAATCGGTTGGATAGTTCTGATTAGGTCTGATTTTATTCCTTACCCTCTGCTATTCTTCTCTTACCTCTACGTGTTTTGAATCCGCTCTCTTCTCTCTCTTCGAGTCCAGGAATTCTCGTGGTTGGGATTCCGTCGCACCTTTAGGGTTTCGCTTCCTCCTTTGTTAACGGTGTTCTACCATCCGGTGTTCATGCTGCTTGAGGAATCCGTCTGCTGTGGTGCCATTCTTGGTTCCTTGTTTGTGCTTTCCGGTGTTATCCGACGCGACGACATCATCTACGCCAGATCCGATGCAGAGTCTGCATCCCTCCTTTGTTTCCGAACCTCGCTTGTCGAGATCTTCAGTCTAATTCCGAGAATGGTTGCACTCCCTTCTACTGATTGTGCGGAGTAATAGTTTGGGTGCGTGATGGATTGGCCCCCATGCCGACTACCCCTTCTATTCGCTTTTGTACATTGAAGTGGATGAGAGTGCATCGGTTCCCTTTTTCCATCGAAGATAGAGGTGGCTCGATTTGTTGATACCTCTACCTTCGACCCTTTTGTTCCCGGAGTGTTCTCCCGACGATCACGGACAACGACCTCTTGTTGGTGGTGTCGCGAGGATCTACACGAAGCGCGAAGGATCAGATCGCCGACCTTCCTTCCGGTACCATGAGGCGGATCTCGAGGGCGAGATCCTTTGTTAGTGGTGTCGAATTGTGGCATCCCGCAAAACCACTACTAGAAAATCGCGTTGAATTTGTGCATTGCATCGTCATCATCATATGTTGTTTGTCAAAAACTATTTTCGCAAGCCCGTTTTGTTTTCCAAACGCCCCATCTTAATTCAAATGCAAAGCCCGGTTCTCCGGATTAATTATTTTGGCCGCTATCGGTTTGCACACGGCCCGTTTAAATCAAATAAAAAGATTTAATTATTTTAGCGGGGGCAGTCGAACGGGCCGTTTCGACCCGAACGACCACCCCCAGAAAATACAAACGGTCCACCTACACCCGCCCTTCTAAATCCTACAGCTACCAGATAATCTAACCACCCCTCCCCTCCACATCACCCCCCCCCAATAGTAAGCTGCCACCTCACCCTCTTCCCTCCCCCTAGCCAACCAGAAGCTGCCACCTAGACTAAACCACCTCCACCCCCTCTCTCTCCTCTCAACCCAGCCCCACACACGCATGCACTCACACCCACCCTGCCCACACACGACACACAAACCCACACACCGCACGCGCCTGCAGGCCCCACACCCTGGCCGCCGCCTTGCTGTCCCACCCCACCGACGCGACCCTCCTCTCTCCTTCCCCAGCAAGACGCCTCTCCCTTCGCGACCAACCTCCACCGCCGGGCTGCACCCTCCGTCTGCACTGCCCTGGCCATTGCCATGAGCCCCTCCTCCGTCCTGGCAGCCAGCAGTGCTCCCCTCGTCCCGTCTCCTCCGCCCCGCCTCGCCAAGCCCACTCGCCCGCCTCACGCGCCCAGCCACTGCCTGCCGTCTCGGCCGCCGCCTCAACGCTTGCCTCGCCACCTTGCCTGGCTCGCCAGCCCGTCCTCGGCCCGTCCGCCAACCGCCGTGCCTCTGCCTCCTCGCCTCCCACTGCGTCTTGCCGCCGCCGGAGCTCCCACCTCCCTCCTCCGCTCGCCCTCGCCCTTCCTCTCTTTCCCGGCCGCCCGTCGTCACCAACCGCCTCCACCAACCACCTCGGCCCCGCCCCTCCTCCTCGCCGGCGATGGCGTCCCTCCGCCCTCGCCACCTCCCGTCGAGCTCGCCATGCCCGCCACGGCACCTCGGCGCCGCCCGTCCCTCGCCTCGCCGCCTGCGGCTCTGCACCGCCTCCGGACCGCGCGGCCTCGCCCCGACCACGTCCCCGCTCGAGCTCCGTGCCCGCCGCAAAGGCGTCGCCTGTGTCTCCATGATCCGGTTGGCTGTTGAGCTTCTGTTGGGCAGCGCCCAAGCCCGCTGTCGTCGACGCCTCGCTGTCCGGTGCGCGAGCCTGTCGACGCCAAGACCCGTTCCGCGTATGCGTGCTCGCTGGTGCTCTATCGGAAGCCAAGACCAACTCGAAACCCCGAGGGGCCGTGTTGCAACCGTTGTGGTCCTTTCAAGTTCGCCATCCGATGGACAAGATCGACATGTGTTGACAAGCGAAGGCTATCGGTGACCGATTCCATTCAAGGACGCCATCGACATCGAAACCGCGATACCCCCAAGATCTACCACAGGGACGCCCCCGACGAGTTGCACAAGAACCTTGAACTCGACACCCTCGACACGCCAAGATCTACCCTCGGACGCCAAGACCCGAACCGGGAGGACGCAAAGATCGCCACGAGAACGACAAGCACTTCACCCCGAAACCAAGACCGACCCGACTTGGGGACCCGACAAGACCTTCGCGATGACAAGAACGGCAGCGACCAGGAGAATCCGATGCGCCCCTGACGCCGGACCAAGCCCTGCTTCCCGGATGCAACAAGAACTACCCCGATATCCGAGAACGATTCCGGAGTCCGAGAACGAACCCTTCGAACCCTGAACCCCGAGACCGACCCCGAGCCCCGGAAACCAAGATCTGCCGAACCCTAATGTGTGAACCTCTTTCCGAAACCCTAATTTCATAATATAATACAATTGTTGCACATCAAATCATTCATCTCGCATGCATATCATGTGGTTTGGGGGCCTTATGCCGATTCACCTAATAATTAAATATGGGGCCCATATGCGGACAAATCTAGCCTTATATTGGCCTCATTTAAATTTGTGCATCGAACCGTTGTCATATTTTGCCTTGTTAAAACAACAGTTAAATTGCGGGAGTTATAAATAACTTGAACCATCTAATTAATTGCCGGGACCCCGGTTCCTCTTAATATGACCTAATCGCATCGCACTTTTGCCATGTCACACATCATACATGCATCATGCCGATCTTTTGCCGTGGTATTAAAATATTGCACCCGGTGTTTCTTCTAGTGTTTTGCTTCTTCGCGGATAAGGTCGTTGAGTTGATGTGAGCTTCGCCCCGATCTTCGGTTGAACCTTCGACAATGTTTTCAGGCGAGCATCTCCCCCTTTCTACCTATCTTACTTTTATAGTATTTATTCCCTCCTGTTGATCTATTGCTATCTGTGTTGCGATGCTTTAGCTTCCGTACCTGTGATATCCCCTGCAGCCTTATATTGCCATGGCCACCTCCTATTACCTGTTGTTTGGTAGATAGCTGGACTTGCGCATCGTAGTCGCTTGCTCAAGTGTTGTTACGTGTCGTCCAGTGCCACAGTTGTTGATGTATTGCCGCATGTTGTTGTTGGAGACGATCATAGCTTTACTTACCGTTCACTTTCATTCATGTTTAACAACTAAAATTGAAGTAAGCAGAGGCATCGGTGGGTGATAGAAAATAATTGGTTTCCGAATGCCCACTTGTGTCCCGTAGGACCCCGAGTACTTGATACCTGTTCCTTGATTTATCGCGCTATCCACATCCGGGAGGTATATGGGACCCCCCTGAGCCAGAGCTTGATTCAGTCTTATTTCTTGGGGCCACAAACTAGTTTGAGGTTTTATTTACGATCCTGTACCTATGACATGCTACTTATGTATTTAAATTGTGCGACAGATAGCACCTGCACTGTTTAGGATCGGGACACGATTCCGCGGTGTCGACAAGCCCAGTTTTGGGTTCCCAGTCGTTCACAGCCGTATACCCAAACCTTGAGTCCGTCTCGGAGCTTGCTTACTTCGTTGCGGGTGTACTCCAAGGGGTGGCCCCCTGAAATATTTCTGAATCCTGTGATTGTTCAGTCGTGAAAGCCTCGTTGGGTTTTGTTTTGGTTTTTCGGAGGTTGATCGAGCGTGTGTTGCTATTGGTGCACCCCGGCCGGGTAAAACTTTCTGAAAGCCGTGTCCGCGGATATGGACGACTTGGAGCACAGTATCTCGACCATAGACAAGCATAACTAAAGTTTACTGCTATAAATTTGACTTTATAATGACTAGTAATCAGCTTCACTATAATGGAATGGCTAATTAATACTGCCCACAATTGCTTGTTTGGCTTGTCGCTTGCGACCTTACTGACTAGTAAGTATTGCAACTACAACGGAATGGCTGATTAAAAGTATCAACAACTGCCGGGTTTATGGGTTATCTCATGCTAATTGTATCTGACTAGTAAGTGTTGCCACTATAACGGAATGGTTAACTAAAAGTGTCCACTGCTTACTTTATCAGGATGAATATCTATATCTGACTAGTAACTACTGCAACGATAACTGAATAAGTAAAACTGCCAACTGTGTGAGTTCCTCGGTTGACTTCCTCGTTTGGTCTCGAGGGGGAAACACCAGGATGGATTTGTTTGATGGTAGTATCAGGTTATCTCCGAATAGGTCTTTCTTACCCCTCTCTGATTGCCGCCAGTTGTATCGAGTCTCTATAGGTTGTTTAGTGCATGATGCCGCTTCCGCTTCAGTCCACCATACCTATGTAGGCGAGGACCGCCGAATTCTAGCCTCGCTGTCTTGGCCTCGATCGACGCTCCTCTCTTTTCCTTTGCCCTCTGTCGGCACCCCTTTTGTTTAAGCGGTTTTGAGATCGACGTCGTTAGCGGTTACCCTTCCGCCTTGGGCAGGGGTTATGGACGCCATTGGTTATTCTTCGTGGCTCTTAGCCCCATTTGCATCTTGTCCGTAGTCGGACTGTATCGTTCTGGTGATTTGGATCTTTGTATCGATATTCTGTATGCTTGACTCTTTGAGTCACTTTGATATATCTCTACGTGGGTCCCATCGAGGACTGTTGTGTAATGTTATTACTTCGTTTTCCACCCGCACGAAAGTTCCTGGTGGGCACCTTTGAATCGTTTCTATGCGGGTTTGGCGGGTTTCGCTAAAACTTGCATAGGTCCGAATCTGAGGGTGTTACAGGTCTCGGAGCCGTCTGTGGTGTAAGTCGTGGACGGGGAGCCTGTCATAGGGGCGAGGGTGGCTGCTGGTGGTGGTGCGTCGAGTGCCGCGGAGGACGCAGTGGTGCCGGGTGGTGAGCAATTTCCGAAGGGCGGGTGCACGTGATAACCCCGTAGATACGCCGTATCTTCTCCTCCAGGCGACTCAGCCAGGTCTCCTAGTCCTGCCGGTGAATAACTAGGGGTCCGAACGAAAGAGAGCGTCTGTACTCAGCACTCTCCGTCTTAAGATCGACTAACAGCTGTGCCTGCAAGAGACACCACAAGGTTCGCCATATATAGATGGAAAACTATGTAATAAATAGGTACATTAGATGAAGAACATACCGCGTGTTGTCTGCTGCCCACAGTCGACTGGCTCGGATAACTATCCCAAGTAGCCGCGCCCGGCATCTCCTCTGGGTGAGATTGCTGCGTGATGCGTAGTCGTGTGGCGCTCATGTAGCTATCCAAGTACCTGTTGAACTCTTCCATGTCAAACGCGTCGTTCGAGTCCCAGACTCGGGCTGTAGCGGTGTCCCACTCTTGAACGTACACCCCAACCCTATGTAGCCAACCCGTGGCGGTCTTGCTACTTCCCTTCCTCGACAACCTAACATTTAACATGGTTAGTGTCATGTCAATAAATCATGTTAATATGGAAGTAATGTGTAAATGAAACATACGTGTGTATGACTGAAGGAATGGCGCTCTCCGTAGGACGAGGATCAGCCAACTGGCGAAGACCAAACTGCCTCATTACTCTATGTAGGCTCATCTCCTCTGCCTGCATGTCGAAGATGATCTTCGATTTTGTGAGCCAATACGGCTCGTCCCTGGCGCATAGTAAAGACATTTGTGCGGCGTCCCCATCCCTCTGGAATCTAGCAGTGACAGCTTCATTACCGTAGGGCTCCCACATCACCGAACTCGCTAGCAGTACGTCAAACTGCTCGGACAGTGCGGGGTAGCAACCCCTCACCTGATTATGAGAAAAGCGTCTCTGCGAATAATAATTTGTTAGCTCCATGCATAGGTTATGTCACTAAATAATGAATGTAACAAGTAACTTTGCACATACCTGGCGATGTGTCCAAACTGAACCGAAAGTAGCCAAGTCAATGTGGTCTGGATCTGGATCCAACAGTCCAGTCAGAGGGTCGCCCAAAGTAGCTGTAGGGTAAGGCGTCTCAACCATAACGTCCGGCCGGCCGATAGGAAACCGCTCCCAGGACCAAAGCTGCAAGATGGTGGGCATCCAAGCAGGCTGACTTGGCGCCCTCGTTGCAACCTTTGCACATACCTCGGTATGTGGCCTAAGACCGCAGAACCCCAACTCCTCTGTATAATCATGTCAGCGCTAGTTGCATTGGCGATCTCCAATGCGATAGGGATGTAGCGAGCGGTGATAGTGGTGACATGGTTCTCGGTGAACATCACCTTACCGAGAAGCCAAAGTATGTATGCCTCCAAGGGCAGTGATTTGTGCCTCTGTCCGAGTCTCTGGATAGCCTAGCTGTTGGATCTGCATTAATGAAATATGGTTCGATAAGTAACCAGTAGCCAGTAATGTGTAGCAAACAGATGAAAAAGAAGTTAGCAAACACACCTGACATCCTAGTAACCAGTCGAACTTGGGCCTGTGTTCTTCATACTCCAATGGTCTAGTAATACCCTGGAATCGATGTGCCATATCCTGTTGCCAACCCTCCGGTGCCTGTAGCGGTCCAATGGGCTGTCCAGCCAAAGGAAGTCCCAACAGGCATGACACGTCCTGGAGAGTAGGAGCCATCTCTCCCCAGCGAAAGTGAAAAGTGTGGGTCTCGGGCCTCCAACGGTTGACCAAGCATGTGAGCAACGAGTGGTCATATAGTAGGCGTGTAGAGTCTGCAGTGCCCTCAACGAGGGATTAGAGTTTACCCTTGAAGCGAGAGAATCTACCACCAACACAGCTCGAACACTGCTCCACCACCACAGCCTCAGCTCCTCCACCACAGCTCCACCACCATTGCCATTGCTTCACCACAGCTCCACCATCGTTCCTCCAACAAACCAACACCAAATCAAGCCATGAGCTAACCCATTCGTAGATCGGGCTTCCACTCCCTGTTATCGCCACATTTTGACCAAAGGAGGAGATGGGCCGTAATCAAGATGGGCTTGGAAGATACATATATGCAACGTATTGCTGGATCGGCCTTGTGCGTGGATTTGGGCTAAATTGCCCGTGTATCTGTATATTGTAGTAGGTTCCGTTTCGGTTTAAGTAAGAGATAGAGTTGTAGGGTTATTCCAAAGATAGCAAGTCTCCGGACTATAAATATGTACCTAAGGTTATTGAGAAAGGAGGACAATCACGTTCACAACAAACACAATCTCGGCGCATCGCCACCCCTTGTTTCTAGGGTTTCTTTCGGGTAAGTGTCATGCTGCCTAGATCGCATCTTGCGATCTAGGCAGTATTTGCTTATGCGTTATTTGGTGTTACTCGTACTGAAGCCTTGTTGATGGCGAGTAATACTACTATCATAGATTTGTTTAGGTTAGCATCGGTACTTTTTGCCATGATCGTTTAGTTATGCTACCTCTAGTTATCTCGCTGCCTTTACACCTTTTCCCAGGTGTAAGGGTAGCATCTTGCTTGATCTTTATTCAGTCGATTTGATCTGTTATAGTTTTGCCTTGTTTTCCAAGGTTTAGTTTGATATCCACGTAGTCAGGCCTTGCAAACGGGTTGAACGATCCAGTAGTACGTGAGGATATGGTTTGCTAGTTCGAGAGGAGTTGTTCCGGGAACTGACTTTACGTCGGTTGTTAGGACTTCTCTAGGGTTAGTTTTCTATCATCTTTTGTATTTACCAGGCTCAATTACGTGTAGGATGTTCCAATTACGTGGTGAAAACGTTAAACTGTCGTAGATCGATTTAACTTGTATTGATGAAGCAAAACCCCATGTTATCGTAGATCTAATGAACCATGGGATAATCGGCTCAGAGCCGATTCATTGTGGAAACACGGGAGCCGGCTCACGCTCAATTTTACGATACTTGTTTACCATGCGAAACTGATCGAAGCAATCCATCACCTTCGACCAGGTATAGGTCGTGGCATCTCGAATCAGCCAGGGCGTGCGGAGTTTTGCGGGCCGTTGCAGGGACCAGGCCTGGCAGTTCAGGAGCCTCCGGCTCTTCGTGTTGCTCGTCGCTGCTCGCCGGTGGGTTTTGACAGGCAACACATTCTGGCACGCCCGGTGGGACCTTCAACAGCATCTGCATCAACATCCGACACTGCGATGGGGGACAGACCGGTCACGTACGACGATCTGCCTGAGGAGCACAAGGCGAAGTATGATGACATCAAAGCTCTTTTCGAAGCCGATCTCATCGTCTCTTTTGAGAGGACTCGTAAGCATGGCATCAGGTGGAAAGGGTTCTCACCCGAGGGTGCTCTTGATGAGGTGGATCATGCATTTCCTTGAGGAGCGCACGAGCTCTGACAGAAGTCAACTACATGGTGGCTCATTCTCTTCACCGCCATTCGAGAGCCTAGTAAACTTTGAAGCGCGCGGTTCGCGTAGTCCAGAGATCATGAAACATCGACTCTCGCCGGGGCCTACTCTAGGACTCACCAGAGAAAGACTGCTCAGACCAGGCCAGTGCCATTCACGCTTGCAGCTCCGGAGCCACCAGGGGCACCGGCGTACGTCGTCTACAAGGTTGGAGGTGACCTAGGCGATTACCAGTTCCTGTTTGAACCACCTAAAGAAATCCCACATGGATATGTGTGCACCTACGTGCCGGACTGCAATAACCTGACGCCAGACGAACGATTGCAACCGCAGGATTTCAGGGCGGAGTTTCGAGCGGGGGCGGGGCGGTATTTCGAGCAGGATGTGCAGGATGGACGATAAACAGGCATGGCTAGCCAAATGCCACCGAACGAGTCATGAGAATTTAGCCCCGTGATCTCAAGCGGTGGAACAAATCCGTACCATCTTGAGAGACCAGTTCGGCTTCATGCGAAGAAGGACAATCGGCTATTCCAAGCCGTACTTAACGAAGTTTGATCTGATTCCGCTGCCGCCAAGTATCGGCTCCCCGAGTTCTCAAGGTTTAGCGGATCGGAAGGGTCGAGCTCGATCGAGCACGTGAGCCGATACCGCACGATTAGGCATGATTTCAGCATCGGATCGATTCGCGTAAGGTTCTTTGCGCAATCTCGACAGACCAGCTTTTGGGTGGTACACCTCGCGCCACTGATTCGATCCAGACACGAAGCAAGCGGAAGAGCGGTTCCACGTTGGTATCATTGAAGCTAGGCTGGCATTGCGGACTGCGCAAAGTGCGGCATGAGGCGGTAGCCGAGTACATCCAGCGTTTCAGATCAAGAACCGATGTTATTCGCTCGTTTAAGCGAGAAAGAAGCGTCGAGCTGGTAGTGTTGGGTCTCTCACCTATCAAGGATCCGCTTTCAAGTAGAGTACAATTCATTGGCGCACATGCCGAAACGACAATGTACGAACAGCGCCACCGAGTTGTACCAAGACAAGTTCAAACGTCCGATAGGCCTGGTCGAGATGAAGAAGAGGATCTGTACAAGACCGGGAGGTGGCCGTGGCTGAATGGGCTCGGGGCACATCCTGTATCCTGCAAATGGGTAAAGCGGCAAGGGCACGCAAAGGGTTCGACTTGATGTGAGCAAAGCTGAGCAGATATTCGATTCTTTGAAAGAAAAGCGGTGAAGTTACGAAGGCCATAAAATCCCTACTCAAGAGATGAGCGGAGACCATACTGCAAGTGGCATCACTCGTTCACCCACACCACCAATGATTGCAAAGAGCTACGTCGCCAGATCCAAACGGCCATAGAACAGGGCCGTCTGATCCTTGGGCAATTCGCCATGAAAGTAGACACCAACCCGTTTCCCGGCGTCAACATGGTAGAGCACAGCCACTCCACGAGGCGTCAGTTGGATTTCTCGTTCGATGTTAATATGGCAGGACCTGTGTACCACTATGGCACATACAAGGAGGAAGGCGGTCGCTCTCGGGGCAAAGAAAGAGAGGAGGCTGGTCCACGCGACCGGCCCCGTTATGATGACAGGAGATATTTAACCGAGGAGCAAGTGAGAAGCGTGCGATATCAGAAGCCACATTCCACGCATCTCCTTAACAAGTATGAGCGTCAGTACGACCGACGTCGCCGGCGCGATAGAGATGATGAAAGATATGAGCACCTCGCTAGGGGAACGTCAAAGGAGAAGGAAGGCGTGGATAAACATTGGGATTGCCCTTTCTTCAAGTATTGCTGGGATGCGGGAATGAGCCGATTGCCTACAATCGACAACTGCCCGGAATGTGGACAGCAGAAGGATGACACAGGTCCAGTTTCAGTGTTCAAGCGTCTAGGGCCTCTCCTTCCTCGAGCACAAGATCTCGAGGAGCCAATGGGTGAAAAAGAAGAAGACAGATATCACCGGCCAAGGTGGTGCCCCGATGGACTCAGACACACCCAAAAGCGTAGAGTTCAGCGACTGCGTAACTTGGAGGAAGCCGGCAGATTCTCCGCTTTAAGGAAAGCCGGCCCGATCTGGCCGTGAAAATCCGCAAACCTTGAAGCGGAGGATCGTCCGAAAAGGAAAGAGTGGCGCCCAAGGTAAAGCCGATGCGAAGACATCGGCTTTCAAACATGGTGTTCATACTTCCGTGAGTTTTGCGCTCCAAGAACCAAGAGCTACCGGTGTACGGTTTGATCATGCCCACCGCCGTTATCTTTGAAAAGCCACGTGAGAAGGGCTACAAACATCTGAAAGCCACACTGTAACTACCTCGGTGAACTACGCTCCTAGATACAAGCCTGGATGAGTGATAGTGGTTGAAATAGTGCGGTGGGGCCCCAAAGCCACTCCTTGGTAGTCCTTTGACGTCCCAACCACTACCCTCTCAACGGGACCTGACGGGCGTGAGTCGGCATGCGAAGGATCAACTACGTACACAAGTGGGTATGTACGCAAGCCACCATACAAGAGTACATCGAGCCACACCATCTAGAAAGAAAGGAAATATACCAACGCCATACGGCAAGATTCAAATGACCTAGATAAATCTATATTTTAGGATAACTCCTCATACAACACACATCGAGTATCATGCGAGCGGCAAACAAGATCCGAGTGCGGATAAGAAGCAAATCGGCATAAGATGCCATAGAAATAAGCACATCCCAACTACAGGTCTCACGGATCCCGTTCCGGAATCTCTACACCGAGCGATCGTTGCCCACATCTTGGCTTCTTCCACCCGATGTCATCACGAGAAGGTACATTCATCTGAATCAAGAATTTATTGTGTGAGACCCTAAGGGTACTCGGCAAGTCTTAATGCCTCTAAAGGGGACACAACACAGGGTGACGAATTGCAGCGAAAGATAAACCCTAGCAATTCTCAGATAACGCTAACCATCCGCCTAACCAATGATGAGCGGATGTCCGTGAATTAAGAACAGTGATTATAATGGTAATCTCATCCGATCCATCCTCCTCCTCACCTTCGACAAGGAAGCGGACAACCCCATCCGTTGGCACTTTTATTAACCATTCCATGAGTGTTGCTCTATTTACTAGTCATGTTACTTAGTCGATTAAAGCGGTACTTTAGTTATGCTTGTCTATGATCAAGAAATGCTCCAAGTCGTCCATATCCATGACACGGCTTTGAAAGTTTTACCGGGGTGCACCAATAGCAACACACGCTCGATCAACCTCGGAAAAACCAAATCAAAACCCAACGAGGCTTTCACTGAACAATCACGATTGAAATATTTCAGGCCACCCTTAAGTAGATCCATAGCGGAGATAGCTGACTCCGAGACGGACTCAAGGTTTGGGTGGACGGCGGTAAACGACTGGGAACCCGAAAGTGTGGCTGGGCTTGTCGATACCGCGTAAACGTGTCCCGATCCTAAACAGTACAGTGTGCACCTCGCACAAACGTAAATAAAGCGGTAAACATGGCATAAGTACAGGATAGTAAAAACACCTCAAACTAGTTTGTGGCCCCAAGAAATAAGACGGAATCAAGCTCTGGCTCAGGGGGGTCCCATATACCTCCCGGATGTGGATAGCGCGATAAATCAAGGAACAGGAATCAAGTACTCGGGGTCTTACGGGACACAAGTGAGCAGGAAAAACCAAATAGCAGATGTTGCTCACCGGTGCCACTTTCTTTAGTTATCCCAGAACTACTCAGGTTAAGTTGTTTAGGTACCTCATTATCCAACAGACACTCACATACCCTACACATGCTGTTCTACGACTCGCATGGCTCAAACAACTCCTATGGTAATGTCTCATGGGATGGGGGAACAAGCTTGGTGGGGTTTAAAAGTAAAGGCTATGCATACTTGGGATTCAATTTAATGCAATCGCGACTCGATGATGCAAGAATAAGATAGAGGCAATAGGTATTGTATGTATGCAAGCATGTGGAAGTGCTTGCCTGGTATCTCTGTTGAAGCAAGGGACGGATCTGGGTAGTGCTCCTGGTTCTCTTGATACAACCTTTCGGTGTCTATCCGAGAAAAACCAAACAAACAAGGCCAACATGAATATAGAGCACAAGCATTGGAATTAAATGCGTCAAGCAAACAATCATGCCATGATGAATGATGCACAAGTTGCATGGCAATAAGTAGCATGGCATGGGTGAGGTGTGGAGGACAAGAAATAACATTTGAATTGGGTTTTAGTCACATTTTGTTGCCATAATAGTTGCTGTTCATTATATTTTTATATGATGCATGCTGCAATTGAAGTCATGGATATCATAAACAGAAAGGTCTCGTCGAGCTGATCATTTTAGACATATCATTTGCTTAATTTGGAATTATAAAACAAAAGTTATTAAATTATTAAATTCTAGTGGCAAATTGGGTAATTTAAATAAGCTTGGAATTTTACTTGTGCAAAAGAAAAAATGGATGGCATATTTGGAATCCTCTCATTTTTCTGATTCAAAAACATATATAATTTGCTTTATTTGGATTTACAATTTAAAAGTTATTTAAAACAGATTTGAATTTGAGTTTAAATAATTTAATTTAGTTTGAATTTAAAACAGACCCCAGCTGGATTTCCTGCACCCAGCTCGACTCAGCCCATGAGACAGTGGGCCAGGGCTGACAGAGGCCTGGAAGGGAAGGACCATGGTGGATTTGAAAACCGAGAGCCTTTTTATAAAAATCGCCAAGACACAGACATGTGGGTTTCTGAACGGGTTGCTAAAAGGTCTGCCAGGGGTTTTGTGCAAAACATCCAGACTGCTTCTTCTCTGCTGGCGAAAAAAGCAGCCTGTGCGACGGAGGATCGAACCATGGCCGGGCGCCACATGACGCGGAGCCGCTGCGGTGGCTGCGGTTTGATGTTAGGGAGTGGCTCGCGTGCTAGAAAGGGCTAAACGGCGCACGGTGCTGGCGGCAGACGCAGAGGATGCACGCGCTCGCGACGCACGCAGAGCGCTCGACGCAAGGTCCGGCGAGGCTAGGGCGAGATCGGCGAGAGGGGGTTGTCTGGGAGGTGAGGCTGCTCACCGAGAGTTGCCTGACGTGGTCGGATCGGCCTGGGGCGCAGGGAGACGGCGATGACGCAGACGGACGGACGGCTAGGGTTTCGTGTCGACCTCGCGGAGCACAGCGGTGTACAGGCCTCCTCCTCCTCGACGGCGGCTACGGGCGGCCTCCTAGGCGTCTCCTCGTTCTTCCTCGACACCTAGAGCTCCTCGCCACCGGCTGCAGGCAAGGAAACGGAGGGGACCGACGGTGGCCGGCGTCGGTACTGCGGTGGAGAAGGGCAGAGGAAAGCGAAGCAGGGCAGAGGGATGGGATCTGGTGAGGCCAGAGAGGGGGAAGGGGAGGATAAGAACGAGGGCGTGGAGGGGCTAGCGTGGGGGAGGGGTAGATGGCCAGGTGGGCGTCGGCCACCTTTCCTCTCACGTGCTCAGCTCGGTCCAGGCCAGGGCAAGGCAGGCACTAGCTGTGGGGGGGCTGGCAGGTGGCCCTGGGGCGCACGTGGCCCAGGCTTGAAGGGGGACCCTAGGGCAGGGAGAGGGGGGAGGTTGGCGATCTGGGGCAGGACATGGTGACCATGCTAGGTAGAAGGGGAGGGGTAGCTAGGGTTCTTGCTAAGGGGATGTAGATTAGGGGGAAGGGTGGCTTAGGTTTAGTTTAGCTAGGTAGAGTTTAGGGTTTTGGTTTAGAGAGGGAGAGGATGGAGGAAGGTGGCACTAGATTGATCATGCATGCTCCAAACTAGGCTTAGCAAGAACAAGCAAGAAAAAGAGGGGGAGGGAGAGAAAGATGGCCAAGTGAAGATGGTGCTCTTTGATCCATGCATGCTCCATCAAAGATCAAGCAAGATCAAAGAAAAAAGGGTAAGGAAAAAGATGGGGTTTGTGTTGTGCATGCCACATAAGCACATTTGTGTGCATGGGGCATGGGGTTTAGCTTAGAGGAGAAGATAGGTAGATGATATGATGAAGAACACTACAAGCCAACAAAAGATTTAAACAAAGGAAGATGATCCAACTAGAATTCAAGTAAACCCAAATACTAGGAAAAGATGGCACTTGCATGGCCCATGCAAAATAAATAATGCCAAACTAATCCTTGTGAAAACAAAAACATTAACCAGGCATTATTCATATGCATTCCCAAAAGGTGGCAAGGCCAAGCAAAGACTAAGGGTGGAATCCAAACAACCAATCATGAGCTGGAGATAAAACAACAAAATGCCAAGCTCAGATTAGTTGGATGGTGGAATTACAAGGTGGTGAAAGAAAAGGTGGTGGAGTCAATAAGAGAGATGCCCTCAACTCAACTTGGGCATTTAACAATATATTAAGAACCAAAATACAATATCAAGAGGCAACTACAATTAATCATGCACATGAGATAAGAACCAAACAGGAAAGGGTTTTACATGATGCTCAAATGCAAGGTGACATGATGACATGAGCATGATATGATGATGATGCAACAATTATATGTTGGAAGTGGCCCATTTTATTATTATAGCATGTAGCATTACAGGGTTAGACAACTGGGATGCTACAACTCTCCCCCACTAAACAGGAATCTCGCCCCGAGATTCTAGGAAGAAGAAGAAGACACAAAGAGAGAAGGATGGTTGGCACGGAGTTCATCTTCACGCTCCCATGTGGCTTCATCAACAGAATGGTGTGACCACTGCACCTTGCAAAACTTGATGGACTTGTTGCGCGTCCTTCGTTCTGCGGTCTCAAGGATTTTGGTGGGGTGTTCTTGATAAGACAGATCTTCTTGGAGGTCGATTAGCTCATGATCCACGGTCTTGCCGGGATCTTTGAAGCACTTCTTGAGCTGAGAGATGTGGAAAACATCATGGACTTTGAGTTTTTCCGGAAGCTCCAGTGCATAAGCAACTTCTCCTCTTCTACCACGTATCTTGAAAGGACCGATGTATCTAGGAGCCAACTTTCCTTTGATACCGAAGCGGTGTGTTCCTCTCATGGGAGTGACACGAAGGTAGACGAGATCACCAGGGGCATATACCATATCTGTGTGCTTCCTGTCATAGTTGCTCTTCTGACGACTCTGGGCAATCTTCAGGTTCTCCAGAATGATATGCACCTTCTCCTCTGCTTGGGTTACAATGTCAGGGCCAAACCAGATTCTTTCTCCTGCACCTGACCAACCAATGGGAGTTCTGCACTTGCGACCATAGAGAGCCTCGAATGGTGCCATCTTCAGACTCTTCTGGAAGCTATTGTTGTAGGATAATTCAGCATATGGAAGGCATTCCTCCCACTTCATGCCAAAAGAGATGACGCAAGCTCTAAGCATGTCCTCCAGAATCTGATTGATTCTTTCCACTTGTCCTTGAGACTGAGGGTGGTAAGCAGTGCTGAAGTTCAACTTTGTTCCCAAAGCTTTTTGGAAACTCTCCCAGAACTTTGAGGTGAATATGCTCCCACGGTCTGAACTGATTTCAAGTGGAACCCCATACAAAGAGACAATCTTGTTGATATAGAGCTCAGCCAACTGAATTCCAGAAATTGTTTCTTTGACTGGGAAGAAATGAGCCACTTTAGAAAGCCTGTCGATGACAACAAAAATTGCATTATTGCCCTTCTGCGACCTTGGGAAGCCAGTGATGAAGTCCATCTCTACTTTCTCCCATTTCCATTCTGGAGGTTGCAATGGCTGTAGAAGACCAAATGGTTTCTGATGGACAGCCTTGACTCTGCGGCAGACATCACATTCTGAGACATACTTGGCACAATACCGTTTCAACCCAGGCCACCAGTATTGTGTTTTCAAGTCCATGTACATCTTTGTGCTGCCAGGATGTATAGAAAGAACCGAATCATGTGCCTCCTTGAGAACTTGGTCTCTCAGACCCGGGTAGTTTGGAACAAACATCCGGTGTTCAAAGAAGAGCGTGCCTTGATCATCAACGTGGAAGGACTCATACTTCGGAAGGTCAATCTTGGAGATGAGCTTTTTGGTGTGCGGATCACCAAGCTGACGAGAGAGAACCTGTTCTTCCAAGAGAGGAGTAGCCAGAAGGTTCAGGAGATGCCCTTGTTCCACAATTTCCAGGTTCAGCTGACGGAATTCCTCGCACAAGAGAGGTTGCTGCTCTTCCACCATGAGGTTGTTGACATAAGCTTTTCTGCTAAGCGCATCTGCCATGACATTTGCTTTACCTGGGGTGTAGTTGATGGTCACATCAAAGTCATTGATTGCCTCAATCCATCTCCTCTGCCGAAGGTTGAGATCCGGTTGAGTGAAGATATACTTCAAACTCTTGTGGTCCGAGAAGATCTCACAACGGTTACCAAGCAAGTAGTGCCTCCATAGCTTCAAAGCAAAGACCACTGCTGCTAGCTCAAGGTCATGTGTGGGATAGTTGATCTCATGCGTCTTCAACTGACGAGAGGCATAAGCAACCACCTGTCTCTCTTGCATAAGGACCGCACCCAATCCTTGCAAAGAGGCGTCGCAGAATATCTGGAAAGGCTTAGATGTATCCGGAGGAACCAAGACTGGCGTGGAAGTGAGCTTCTCTTTTAGTGTCTCAAAACTTTCTTGACAAGCAGGAGTCCACAGGTACTTCTTGCCTTTCTTGAGGAGATCGGTAAGAGGCTTTGCTATCTTCGAGAAGTTCTGCACAAAGCGACGGCAATAGCTAGCCAAGCCGAGAAAACTCCGCACTTCCTTGACATTAGCAGGAGGAAGCCATTCAACTATTGTCTTCACGGTTTCCGGGTTGACTGCAATGCCCTTGGCAGAGATAACATGACCCAAGTATGTTACTTCAGGCAGCCAAAACTCACACTTAGAGAATTTCGCATACAAGCGGTTCTCACGAAGCTTGTTCAAGACACACCGCAGGTGCTCTTCATGCTCCTCCTTAGACTTGGAATAGACCAGAATATCATCCAGATATACCACCACAAACTTGTCCAGGTACTCCATGAAAATGGAGTTCATCAGCCTCGAGAAGGTAGCAGGTGCGTTGGTGAGGCCGAAAGACATGACCGTGTACTCATACAGGCCATAGCGGGTGGTGAAAGCTGTCTTGGGCACATCCTCTTTGCGAATTTTGATTTGGTGATAACCACTTCTCAAGTCCAGCTTAGAGAACACCACAGCTCCTGCCAGCTGATCAAAAAGATCATTTATCCGAGGGAGAGGATATTTGTTCTTGATGGTTTTAGCATTTAGAGCCCGGTAGTCCACACATAGCCTATCGGTTCTGTCACGCTTCTTCACAAAGATTGTTGGGCTACCCCAAGAAGAAGTGCTGTGTTGAATGAAACCCAATTTCTCTTGTTCATCAAGTTGTCGTTTGAGTTCAGCCAACTCAGAAGGACCCATTTTATATGGCCTCTTTGAGATAGGAGCCGTTCCAGGTTCAAGCTCAATCACGAATTCAACCTCGCGATCCGGAGGCATACCTGGCAACTCTTCAGGAAAGACATCCGGGAACTCACAGACCACTGGTACCCTCTGAATAGCTTCCATAGCATCATCATTCAGAGCATCCAAGGAATAGAGCTGGACAGCAGGAGTCAGACTTGGAGAAAAGACTATATGGCCTTCAGGGATCTTCAGAGACACTGAGCGTTCAGCACAATCAATCACAGCTGCATTTGCTGTCAACCAATCCATGCCCAAGATGACATCAATGTCAGAGTTGCCCAGAACAATCAAAGAGGCCAAGAATGAAGAGCCACCAATCTCAACTTGATTTTCATGACTGATATGCTCAGCCCTCATGTTTGAACCAGGTGATTGTACCACCAACCGCTTAGATAGAGGAACCAAGACTAACTCATTCTTATCTGCAAACTTGTGTGACACAAAAGAATGCGATGCACCAGAATCAAAGAGGACTCGTGCAGGGACTGAGTTAACTGAAAGCATACCCAATACAACTCCAGGTGTGAGCTCAGCTTGAGAGGCGTTGACGCAGTTGGCGCGAACAACCGTAGACCCGGGCTTAGTGTTGATGTTGAGAGCCCGAGGCGGTGGTGCACGAACCGAAGGAGAGCTTGTTGCAGATCTTGGCGGGGGTTGAGGGAGAGCTTTGTTCTTCATTGGGCAGTTCCAGCTGGGATGTCCATGATCTCCACATGTGTAACAAGCCCCGTGAGGACGTGGAGCAGAGTAGCCAGGGACTCCGCCAGGCGCTCCAGGGTAGTGGTTGTTGTAGCCCCTGGAAGCCGCAGTGGTGAAGTTTGGTGGCCTTGACGTGAAACTCGCAGGTCTTGGTGGAGCCGGAGCGGTGGGGTGTTAGGAACCCGGACACGCCGCTTAGAAGGAGCTGCCATAATCGCAGAGCTTGATGCATCCTCGTTATGTTTCTTGGACTCCTCGAACATTTGCACGCTTGCCTCCTCTTGCGGTGTTGTGTCTTTGTAGTTCCAGGAAGGTTGCCGGTCTTGCATGCGTGATTGCATACTTGATCGACGCATTGAGCCCTTGCCTGAATCTTTTCTGCTTTTTCTTGTCATCAGATACCTCATCACCACCATAGCGAGACAGGTTCATGAAGTTCCTGATGTAGGTGTTGACGTTATCATTTCCCTGCTTCAGGTTAAGGAAGGCCTCCTTCATCCTTTCCATCACAATCTCTGAGATAAACTATTCTTTGAAAGCTGCAGTGAACCTCTCCCAAGTTGGTGAAGGGTTCGCAGCATAGAAAACAAAAATTTTCCTACGATGTGAACTATATACCAAGATCTATTTATACTAGATACAAACAACGGGCGGATGTACATCCGTAGAGAACATACCCTTGAAGACCGACAAAGTTTAACGAGTCCAAACTCGTGGTTGATGTAGACGATCTCTTGCCGATCTCAAGATCGAGAGGAAGTCCTAGCGCCAGCAAAAGCAATGCATCCGCGTGCTCGCACACACGCTCGAGGCACCGAGCAACCTCCGCCTCCTCGCTCCAGGTGATGCAGGAAGCACAACTCTTTCTTGCCGAAAAGCCACCGGGAACATGTATCTCGCTAGTCGAGACCATGGGGATAAATTCTAGAGGGGAGAGATCCTTCACGAGGAGGTGTGTTGTGAGAGGAGGAGAGGGGCCTTTATAGGGGAGAGGGGGCACCCAAGGGGCCATGCGCCCAGCCATGGGGCTGCCCCACCTCTTCCACATTCATGTGGGTGGAGCTCCCACTCAAAATGAAAAGCCTCCACTCCCATTAAAAGCCTCCACTCATAAATCCACTCACATGCATTAAATTTCCACCAAATTTAATGCAAGCTCTCGTTAAATAAAACTCTTTTATTTATTTATTCAGAATTTTGTTAATTACTTTAATTAACAAACATTCACATAAAACCCCCGCTAGTATTCCATTTCACATGCAGAACCGGTTTGACAATTTCAAAAAGCAGTTTGATTGTCTAGTGAAATAAATTCCTGCGCTTTCCTTTTCTTTTCGGCATGAAACTTTTGCTCCAAATGGATGTCGGTGTCTCTTAAGTGTGTCACCCTACGGTTCGCGAATAATGCGGACATGATCGAGACCCCTCTCAGATCAATAATCAGAAGCGGGATCTGGAGACCCATACTGACTCCCACACATTCAACGATGACTTTCTTGTGATCGTCGGAACCTTTTACGCTAGTATCTTAATCCTTTTGTTTCACGATATATTACATGTCCGAGATTCGATCATCGGTATCTCCATACCTAGTTTGATCTCGATCGACATGCACTCTTTTCTCGTTCGTGATATAACATTCTAGTGATCAAATCACTTGCTTGCAAGCTAACCAATGTGATATCACCGAGAGGGCCCAGAGTATATCTATCCGTCATCGGGATGAACAAATTCCACTCTCGATCCATGGGCCTCAACATAACACTTTATTAGTTCTGAACCCATCTTTATAATCACCACATTACGGTGTGACGTTTGATGTTATCAAGAAACTCTTCCGGTGTTAGTGATTGACATGATCTCATGGTCTAAGGATTAGGATCACTTAAAAGTTGTTATAGCAATATAAACTCAATGACTTTGATCGTAATGCTATACTTGGATGAATGTTCATCACACCATTACACTAATGTTGTGACCCGTTATTAACAACATCCAATGTCCATGATCGTGAAACCTTGATCATCTTGTTAATCAACGAGCTAGTTTATAAGAGAGGCATAACTAGGAACTTTCTGTTTGTTTATTAAACACACATGTATTAACGTTTCCGTATTAATACAATTATAGCATGCAAAATAAACATTTACCATAAACAAGGAATACGATAATAACCATTTTATTATTACTTGCACTAGAGACAATAATCTAGTTTGAGAACTTTGTGTATTGAACACCTATGGCTTTCTGGTGTTCCATATACGCAATTGCAAGTGGTTAACATAATCTACGGATCTGACGCTTTCAGGTCCGTGTGTATTTGCATGTCTTTGCGTCTTCACGCATCACTCATTCTCCAATGAGATGGCATTGTATAAATTTGGTCTTTCGGTGAGACCTTTAGTTCCTTGGGGTTAAAAACACGTCGATACTATTGTCATACAATATATCTTTAGTGTTAGACCGTTGCGAACCACACCTTAGTTTGATAACAAACTACTTGACACAAATTCCCTCCTTTGCTGCTACTATAGCAGTCATATACTTGGCCTTTTTGTTGTAGTATTCGTCACAATGTCTTAACTTTGGAACTCTTCCAAATCCATCATGGAATCTCTTTTCCATTACATTGTGCCACCCATAGTTTAAATTGAGATAAACTTAATTTGTATCTTGTGACAAAACTAGTATCAATGTAACGCTTTACAATGAACTATTTGTAATTGTTTGTCACCTCTACACAAATATATTCTTAGTTCTTCCAAAAGATCATAAGAATATCCTTACTATAGTCCAATGATCATTTTATGATTCATTCTGGTATATGCTCATAACACTTAGAGCATAGGACATATCTGGATGTGTACATATCATGGTATGATTGATCAAAACATTCTTGTGATTGCACTCATCAAGTGTCAAAGCACTTGAATCTTGTTTCACTTATCAAGTGTCGATACACTTGAATCTTGATTCAATTCCTTTCCATGCGACAAGAACTGTTTCTTGTTGATTCCATATTGAACTCCTTCAATATCTCATATATGTACGTTTGGCATAACCATATTGGCATGCTACCATCCACTATAGACATTCACGCTAAATATTCGGTTTTGCCTAAGTCTTTCATCGAAATGAAATTCTTAACCTTTGTCAATAAAAGATACATCATTTCTAATCAACAAGATGTCCTTCACATAATGTATTAGAAATATGTCTCAGCGCTCCCACTTAATTTCTTGCAAATGCAAGCATCTTCATCGTCTCCTGATGAAAAACTCCTTTTCATCATGGTGAAGATTCCAACTCCGCGATGCTTACTTCAACCATTGAAGTTTGCATGCCCTTTTAGCATCCTTTGAATTTAACAAAACCCTTTGGACCGTGTCATGTACACGTCCTAGGTAACCATTCTATTAGAAGAACTTTGTTTTGTTTATTCATCTACCATATAACAAATTATATGTAGTGGTTGCTACTTTAATCCGTCCAGACTAAATATCGCTATGAAAGATCAAATCTTGTCATAGTCAACTCTTTGAACATTGTCGTAAAATACTTTACGACATGTCGACTATTTCATAGATGTGAAACATCCATGTCTGTTTCTTTATAGATCCAAATACGACTGATAGGTTTTTACACCTTTCCGGAGGGTCTTCCAAGTTCAAAAACTTGATTTCTCGTATATGGAACTATCACGGATTTTATGGCTTCAAGCCATTTGACGGAGTCAGGGCCCATCATCGCTTCTTTGCATATAGTCGGTTAATCATTGTCAAACAATGATGATTTACTCTCAAATCTTAGTATTTGATTGTTTATCCGACCGACTTGGTTCAATAAGAACTTAGATCTCCGTGACCACAACCTTTGAGGTACATAAGCTATGAGCATTATGGCAGCCTTCGGAACGATTTCCGGCGCTGCGCAACTCAGCTCATATAGCTAAGGTTCGTTAACCTTATCAAAGTTCTATTGTCCTCCCACTTAACATTTATGAAAAATTCCTTCTTCAAGAAACTTTACATTTCAAGCGACAAACCCTTTTGTCCTCGGTGTTATGGAGGAATAACCAATTGTTATTCGAAATAACCTACAAAGACATGCTCATCCGACTTTGGTTGTAAACATCTTACTTATGTTTAGTATACCAAAATTTAAGAAAGGACAACTTGGTTTTACCCCAAACCATAACTCATATGGTGTCATTTCAACGGATCAAGATGGAGCTCTTTTCAAAGGTAAAAGCGGTAGTCTCTAAAGCTTTAATCTTTTAAAACATAATGGCAGTTTTATAAATAACACCTTTGATCCAACCATGTCAAACAAGGTTTCATTACAAATCTCAAACACTCCATACTCCTATGGTGTTTTGGGAGATGTAAATCTAGGTGTTTTGCTAAACTTGCAACTCAAATAAATCCCTCTATGATAAAATCATAATTCATTTATTTTCTTGTTACACTTGTAACTCAAATAAATCCCTTTATGATCAAATCATAATTCATTTATTTTTCTTGTTACAATGATTTTTCACTTCATCTTGAAAGTCTTTGAAACATTTTCAAATATTTCATACTTCTTTCTCATTAAGTGAACATTCACTCAAAATTCCGGAGAAAGCATATGAAGTTGAAACCCATCGCCATTTGCACATAATGGACTACATACATCGATATGTATAAATTCCAATATTTTAGTCGTTCGTTCTTCTTTGGCCTTTGAACGAAGTTTTAATTATCCCGAGGAAAGTCTCACAAGCGTCACTTGATCAAATCAAAGACTCTAAAAATCCATGAAAATGGAGATTCTTCATGTTTTCTTTCCAATATAATTTAAACGATGTCACTTCATAAGTGATCTTTCAATCATTTGTCTTGCAACATTTTAGCATTAGGATTTATGGATGTGATTTCTTCAACTAGATTTGTAAATCATCCATCTTTTATGGAATACGGTAATTATTTGAACAACCTTTGTTCTTATAATACCTGATTCAAATAACAATTATTAAAACAAATCTTGAAGTCAAGCTTTGATGTCAACGAAATACAAACAACGGTTTGTTTGTTTTTGATGAACATCATCACATTTTCTCTTGCTAGTTACTTAGGCCATTGTGGTTCATGAATTGCGTCATTCCGTATGAAATTTCATACCAACCAATTCGGTATCCAATACCCAAGAACCACATTGTTTAACAAGCAAAGAATACAACCATAACATGTATATCATATATATACCTAAATTGGATATTTCCAATCTTTTCTTTTCTGCCAAATATATTTTATAGATTCTCTTTCAGCATTTCCTTTTCCTTTTAAAAGAATTTATCAACATCAAAAGTGGCGCCATATACATGACACCTAGTCCAAAGCGTGTATATTCAAATAATAATACCTTTGGACTTGCACTTTGAAGTAGATCACCATCATCAAATGATCGGTATTCTTTCAAAATCCATTCTTTAGTAATCTTTTAGTGTAGTAAACATTTTACATACATATTCTATTCACCCTTATCATGACGACTTTCATGATCAAGCTACTTTAGCTTATAAAGGCGAATCGTGAGTATAACATTACTTTCCAAAACCCTTTTGGATGATTAGGATGTCTAGCATCTCCAACCTTCGCAAATTCTCATCCAATATGAGAACATATATTATACTCTATCATATTTCAACAAAACATTGTTTCAGATATCGTTATATCTCGCCACACATGATGGTCTCAAACAATTCTTTCACTCCTAGATAAACTTGATGTTTAAATCAAGAATCATGGAGGCAAACATGATACTTAAGATACTAACACTGGAATTGTTACTCTCGATTTAATACCAATTATTAAATTTCACGGAGTAAATAGAATTTTGCTGAAAGTTTGCAATAGGACTTTAAACTTTAGATTGACTCAACACAATACGATACCAGTTCGTAAAGTATATATCCAGAATTCTATAGTTCTATTATCTCAATTACAACTATGCATAAGGTGGTGAACGAATGCCAATGACTACAACAAATTATGCAAATTCACTTTGATTTAATTTATGATAAATTGAGTTCTACTAATCCAAATTAGAAATTAAATCCCACTCAAAAACGACATCCCTCGTGCCTTTTTGGTGATTACATGAACCAAATCCACTACACCAAGTCCGATCATCACGTGAGTCGGCATAGCTTCAAAGGCGAGCATCAAATGGGCATCATATCAACTATATGACTCATGCTTAACCTTTCGGTCTGTGTTCCGAGGCCATGTCTGTACATGCTAGGCTCGCCAAGTAAGAACCTTAGTATTTTGCGTGTGTAACTGTTTTACACCCGAAGTATGGTCGAGGATCCAAGAACACCCGATCATCACGTGATGTCTTGGAGCGACGAAAACATAATCGGTGCATACTAAAGGAAGAACACATTCTTATCTTGATATTTAAATGAGGGAACATCTTATTATGCTTAACAAAGCGCTAAACAAGCAATATAAGATGTAATCAAACATCATATGTTTATTAGTGAAATTATATGGTTCCCGCAGATGATCTCTATCATGTGCATCGTGGTATGATCACTATCATACCTTTATGTGTAAGTCCAAGGTCTATGGAGATTACACGTTATGTGTGTTGTAAGAGTATCATCTTATACTTCTACTTACAACATCACCATATCATAACACTAGCCCAAAGAACAATCTAAACTAGACGCCTCTAATTTATCCATTGCAAATTTTACGTGGCTTAGGGCTTTCAAGATAGAACCGTTCTTACCTACGAACATGAACCACAACGAGGATAACCAAATTGTTGACAACTCGTTGCAAATTAGATATTGACTATAGTAGGAGAGACAGACACGCTAGCCACTTATGCAAAACTAGTTGCATGTCAAGCGTGGAAGGTCTCATGTGCGAGGACATGTAAAGTTTGTCCGGGCCGCTTCATCCCACTATGCCACCAATATCCAAAGTACAACTAAGAAGCAATAAAATGATCATCATCGCCCACATACTCATATGTGTACTACCCGTGCAAAGTATCTACGCATAGATCCGGCTCTGATACCACTGAAGGGTTCGCAGCATAGAAAACAAAAATTTTCCTACGATGTGAACTATATACCAAGATCTATTTATACTAGATACAAACAACGGGCGGATGTACATCCGTAGAGAACATACCCTTGAAGACCGACAAAGTTTAACGAGTCCAAACTCGTGGTTGATGTAGACGATCTCTTGCCGATCTCAAGATCGAGAGGAAGTCCTAGCGCCAAAAGCAAGCATCCGTGCTCGCACACACGCTCGAGGCACCGAGCAACCTCCGCCTCCTCGCCCAGCGATGCATGAAGCACAACTCTTTCTTGCCGAAAAGCCACTGGAACATGTATCTCGCTAGTCCGAGACCATGGGGATAAATTCTAGAGGGAGAGAGATCCTTCACGAGGAGGTGTGTTGTGAGAGGAGGAGAGGGGCCTTTTATAGGGAGAGGGGGCACCCAGGGGCCATGCGCCCAGCCATGGGGCTGCCCCACCTCTTCCACATTCATGTGGGTGGAGCTCCACTCAAAATGAAAAGCCTCCACTCCCATTAAAAGCCTCCACTCATAAATCCACTCACATGCATTAAATTTCCACCAAATTTAATGCAAGCTCTCATTTAAATAAAACTATTTTATTTATTTATTCAGAATTTTGTTAATTACTTTAATTAACAAACATTCACATAAAACCCCTTCTAGTATTCCATTTCACATGCGTAACCGTTCAGCAATTTCAACCAAACAGCTTTTGGTGTCTAGTGAAATAAATTCTGCGCTTTCCTTTTCTTTTCGCATGAAACTTTTGCTCCAAATGGATGTCGGTGTCTCTTAAGTGTGTCACCCTACGGTTCGCGAATAATGCGGACATGATCGAGACCCTCTCGGATCAATAATCGAAGCGGATCCGAGACCCATCGACTCCACACATTCAACGATGACTTTCTTGTGATCGTCGGAACCTTTACGCTAGTATCTTAATCCTTTTGTTTCACGATATATTACATGTCCGAGATTCGATCATCGGTATCTCCATACCTAGTTTGATCTCGATCGACATGCACTCTTTTCTCGTTCCGTGATATAACATTCTAGTGATCAAATCACTTGCTTGCAAGCTAACCAATGTGATATCACCGAGGGCCCAGAGTATATCTATCCGTCATCGGGATGAACAAATTCCACTCTCGATCCATGGGCCTCAACATAACACTTTATTAGTTCTGAACCCATCTTTCTCATCACCATTACGGTGTGACGTTTGATGTTATCAAGAAACTCTTCGGTGTTAGTGATTGACATGATCTCATGGTCTAAGGATTAGGATCACTTTGTAAGTTGTTATAGCAATATAAACTCAATGACTTTGATCGTAATGCTATACTTCGGATGAATGTTCATCACACCATTACACTAATGTTGTGACCCCGTTATTAACAACATCCAATGTCCATGATCAGGAAACCTTGATCATCTTGTTAATCAACGAGCTAGTTTATAAGACAGGCATAACTAGGAACTTTCTTTTTGTTTATTAAACACACATGTATTAACGTTTCCGTATTAATACAATTATAGCATGCAAAATAAACATTTATCATAAATAAGGAATATGATAATAACCACTTTATTATTGCCTCTCGGGCATATTCCCTTCAGTTGGCTGGAACCCAGTGCAGCTTTCCTTCAAGTAGTTTTCCCACCAAAGAGCCGCATCTCCCTTGAGAAGGTGAGTAGCACACTTTACCCACTCCTGTTCTGGAACATCAGCAGTCTCGAGCAACCTTGAGATCTCGCGCAGCCAATCATCCGCGTCAAGAGGTCGGTCAGACACATCAAACTGACGAGGGTTGAACTTGAGGAAGCTCTTGATGTCACCACGCTTGGGAGGTGGAGGAAGTGGAGCAAACTCATTCCTTCTGACGCTCTCCTCAAAGCGCTGCTGGTTCTCTTGCATTGCCGCCAAAGCATTAGCTATGCTTGACAATATTGAGCCCATTAGGAGGAATGTCCTCTTTAGTCCGGCGTGGGGGAGCCATCCTGTCATTGATATAAAACTCAAGTCAGTACTATAATGGAGAATGACAATAATCCAAAATAGTACCAAGATGGAATTAACCAAGATTAAAGGATACAATTTACTGAGATGATATTAAAATATCAACAAAGTTCATAGCACCTAAAAGATATTAAGCATATCGCACACGACTGAAAAGGAGTCTGGTACACAATATATCAAAGAAAAATTTTCCACAAATTTCGGCATTATAATACCAATAGATGCGCAAAATTACTTAACGAATCAAGATTAGTGACTCTACCGATTCAATATACAAAAGCGAATGATAAAAGTAGTGGTATGGTCGCGACTCCATCCCGCACTCAAATCATTACTCCGCACATGAACAAGTGGAACACATATCCTAACCCCTTCTTCTCACGACGAAAACCTAAAGATTGGTAACTACGGAAACGAACACCCCAAACAAGATAGCGTCGGATACAAAGAGGATGATAGACTGCGTCGGTTTGCAAAAGCCTGTCGGTATGGAATGTACCAACAGTTGATAACCAAAGGCAGATAAGATAACAACTTGGATGCAACAGGTAGACAAGGGATTACACACACACACACACACACACACAACCTATGGTACTATGGAAACCCAGAACACGTGAATCCTAGTTTGAACTTTGAGAAGAGGATTGAAAACGTTGCACTTCCTTACCAGAAAAGGGTGGATGGGAGGGTAAGAAGAAAAATGGAAGCAGTCCTACTCTCGCGTTTTGTTTTTCCCTAATATACATAACTACCAAAATATTTGCTAGATCGACAACGACTGCTTTGAAACCACGAAGGTCGGGATGGCTCGATACCAATTGTAACTACCTCGGTGAACTACGCTCCTAGATACAAGCCCGGATGAGTGATAGTGGTTGAAATAGTACGGTGGGGCCCCAAAGCCACTCACCGGTAGTCCTTTCAGACGTCCCAACCACTACCCTCTCAACGGGACCTCAGACGGCGTGGTCAAGCGAAGGATCAACTACGTACACAAGTGGGTATGTACGCAAGCCACCATACAAGAGTACATCGAGCCACACCATCTAGAAAGAAAGGAAATATACCAACGCCATACGGCAAGATTCAAATGACCTAGATAAATCTATATTTTAGGATAACTCCTCATACAACACACATCGAGTATCATGCGAAGCGGCAAACAAGATCCAGTACGGATAAGAAGCAAATCGGCATAAGATGCCATAGAAATAAGCACATCCCAACTACAGGTCTCACGGATCCCGTTCGGAATCTCTACACCGAACGATCGTTGCCCACATCTTCGACTTCTTCCACCCAAGATCCGTCACGAGAAGGTACTGCTCATCTGAATCAAGAATTTATCGTGTGAGACCCTAAGGGTACTCGAAGTCTTAATGCCTCTAAAGGGACACAACTGGGTGACGAATTGCAGCGAAAGATAAACCCTAGCAATTCTGGATAACGCTAACCATCCGCCTAACCAATGATAGGCGGATGTCCGTGAATTAAGAACAGATTATAATGGTAATCTCATCCGATCCATCCTCCTCCCCGCTACCAACAAGGAAGCGGAACAACCCCCCATCCGTTGGCACTTTTATTAACCATTCCATGAGTGTTGCTCTATTTACTAGTCATGTTACTTAGTCAGATTAAAGCGGTACTTTAGTTATGCTTGTCTATGATCAAGAAACTGTGCTCCAAGTCGTCCATATCCGGACACGGCTTTGAAAAGTTTTACCGGCCGGGTGCACCAATAGCAACACACGCCGATCAACCTCGGAAAACCAAATCAAAACCCAACGAGGCTTTCACATCGAACAATCACAGATTCAGAATATTTGAGGCCACCCTTAAGTAGATCCCGCAACGGAGATAGATGACTCCGAGACGGACTCAAGGTTTGGGTGGACGGCGGTAAACGACTGGGAACCCGAAAGTGTGGCTGGGCTTGTCGATACCGCGTAAACGTGTCCCGATCCTAAACAAGATGCAGGTGTGCACCTCGCAAACGTAAATAAAGCGGTAAACATGGCATAAGCAGGATAGTAAAACACCTCAAACTAGTTTGTGGCCCCAAGAAATAAGACGGAATCAAGCTCGCTCGGGGGTCCCATATACCTCCGGATGTGGATAGCGCGATAAATCAAGGAACAGGAATCAAGTACTCGGGGTCTTACGGGACACAAGTGAGCAGGAAAAACCAAATAGCATATGTTGCTCACCGGTGCCACTTTCTTTAGTTATCCCAGAACTACTCAGGTTAAGTTGTTTAGGTACCTCATTATCCAACAAACACTCACATACCCTACACATCGTTCTCGACTCGCATGGCTCAAACAACTCCTATGGTAATGTCTCATGGGATGGGGGAACAAGCTTGGTGGGGTTTAAAAGTAAAGGCTATGCATACTTGGGATTCAATTTAATGCAATCGCGACTCGATGATGCAAGAATAAGATAGAGGCAATAGGTACTGTATGTATGCAAGCATGTGGAAGTGCTTGCCTGGTATCTCTGTTGAAGCAAGGGACGGATCTGGGTAGTGCTCCTGGTTCTCTTGATACAACCCCGCCAAGGTTCATCAGAAAAACCAAACAAACAAGGCCAACATGAATATAGAGCACAAGCATTGGAATTAAATGCGTCAAGCAAACAATCATGCCATGATGAATGATGCACAAGTTGCATGGCAATAAGTAGCATGGCATGGGTGAGGTGTGGAGGACAAGAAATAACATTTGAATTGGGTTTTAGTCACATTTTGTTGCCATAATAGTTGCTGTTCATTATATTTTTATATGATGCATGCTGCAATTGAAGTCATGGATATCATAAACAGAAAGGTCTCGTCGAGCTGATCATTTTAGACATATCATTTGCTTAATTTGGAATTATAAAACAAAAGTTATTAAATTATTAAATTCTAGTGGCAAATTGGGTAATTTAAATAAGCTTGGAATTTTACTTGTGCAAAAGACAAAATGGATGGCATATTTGGAATCCTCTCATTTTTCTGATTCAAAAACATATATAATTTGCTTTATTTGGATTTACAATTTAAAAGTTATTTAAAACAGATTTGAATTTGAGTTTAAATAATTTAATTTAGTTTGAATTTAAAACAGACCCTAGCTGGATTTCCTGCACCCAGCCAGCTCACCATGCAGACAGTGGGCAGGGCGTGAGGCCCACGCGCCGAGGCTGAAGGAAGGACCATGGTGGATTTCGGGAAAACCGGAGAGCCTTTTTATAAAAATCGCCAAGACACAGACATGTGGGGTTTACGCGTACCGCGGGTTGCTAAAAAGGTCTGCCAGGGGGTTTTGTGCAAAACAGTCCATCGCATTACTTCTTCTCTGGCGAAAAACAATGAGCTTGTGACGGAGGGATCGAACCGCGGCCGGGCGCCACATGTGACGCAGCCGCCGTGGGCTGCGGTTTGATGTTAGGGAGTGGCTCGCGTGCTAGAAAGGGCTAAGCACGGCGCTGCTGGCGAGCAGAGGATGCACGCTGGCGCATGACGCGCAGAGCGCTCGACGCAAGGTCCGGCGAGGCTAGGGCGAGATCGGCGAGAGGGGGTTGTCTGGGAGGTGAGGCTGCTCACTGAGAGTTGCCTGACATGGTCGGATCGGCCTGGGGCGCAGGGAGACGGCGATGACGCAGACGGACGGCCGGCTAGGGTTTCGTGTCGACCTCGCGGAGCACAGCGGTGTACAGGCCTCCTCCTCCTCGACGGCGGCTACGGGCGGCCTCCTAGGCGTCTCCTCGTTCTTCCTCGACACCTAGAGCTCCTCGCCACCGGCTGCAGGCAAGGAAACGGAGGGGACCGACGGTGGCCGGCGTCGGTACTGCGGTGGAGAAGGGCAGAGGAAAGCGAAGCAGGGCAGAGGGATGGGATCTGGTGAGGCCAGAGAGGGGGAAGGGGAGGATAAGAACGAGGGCGTGGAGGGGCTAGCGTGGGGGAGGGGTAGATGGCCAGGTGGGCGTCGGCCACCTTTCCTCTCACGTGCTCAGCTCGGTCCAGTCGAGGCAAGGCAGCACTACGTGGGGCCGGGCAGTGGCCTGGGGCACGTGGCCTGTGCTTGAAGGGGACCCTAGGCAGGAGAGGGAGGTTGGGGAGCTGGGGCAGGACATGGTGACCATGCTAGGTAGAAGGGGAGGGGTAGCTAGGGTTCTTGCTAAGGGGATGTAGATTAGGGGGAAGGGTGGCTTAGGTTTAGTTTAGCTAGGTAGAGTTTAGGGTTTTGGTTTAGAGAGGGAGAGGATGGAGGAAGGTGGCACTAGATTGATCATGCATGCTCCAAACTAGGCTTAGCAATAACAAGCAAGAAAAAGAGGGGGAGGGAGAGAAAGATGGCCAAGTGAAGATGGTGCTCTTTGATCCATGCATGCTCCATCAAAGATCAAGCAAGATCAAAGAAAAAAGGGTAAGGAAAAAGATGGGGTTTGTGTTGTGCATGCCACATAAGCACATTTGTGTGCATGGGGCATGGGGTTTAGCTTAGAGGAGAAGATAGGTAGATGATATGATGAAGAACACTAAAAGCCAACAAAAGATTTAAACAAAGGAAGATGATCCAACTAGAATTCAAGTAAACCCAAATACTAGGAAAAGATGGCACTTGCATGGCCCATGCAAAATAAATAATGCCAAACTAATCCTTGTGAAAACAAAAACATTAACCAGGCATTATTCATATGCATTCGCAAAAGGTGGCAAGGCCAAGCAAAGACTAAGGGTGGAATCCAAACAACCAATCATGAGCTGGAGATAAAACAACAAAATGCCAAGCTCAGATTAGTTGGATGGTGGAATTACAAGGTGGTGAAAGAAAAGGTGGTGGAGTCAATAAGAGAGATGCCCTCAACTCAACTTGGGCATTTAACAATATATTAAGAACCAAAATACAATATCAAGAGGCAACTACAATTAATCATGCACATGAGATAAGAACCAAACAGGAAAGGGTTTTACATGATGCTCAAATGCAAGGTGACATGATGACATGAGCATGATATGATGATGATGCAACAATTATATGTTGGAAGTGGCCCATTTTATTATTATAGCATGTAGCATTACAGGGTTAGACAACTGGGATGCTACAACCTGCGAGGTTACATCAATGGGCAGCCTGTCAGCAAGATGTTGGTTGACACCGGAGCGGCAGTCAATATAATGCCATACTCCATGCTACGGCGTTTGGGACGCTCCACTGCAGATCTGATCAAAACCAACGTCACGTTAAGCGACTTCAACGGCCAAACGCCGACGCAAGGCGTCTTGAACGTGGATCCGACTGGGCAGAAAAACCATCCCTACGTCATTCTTTGTCGTGGATGCAAAAGCACCTACTGTCTGTCTTTGGGAAGAGATTGATTCACGCTAATCGCTGCATTCCATCCACGATGCACCGCCCTAATACGATGGTATGGAGATGAAGTGGAGGTCATTCATGCGATGATTCGATCGAGATCTCCATAGGCATGAACATCCGGGAAGCGAAGACCAAGAGCCGATATCGGAATCGGTCTAGGGCGGTGAGCGCATTGAAGCTACAAAAAGCGGGGTGAGGCTGGTCTTATCCAGCCCGACAGAGTAGCAAAGTCCACGATAAATGCGTGTACGGCGATCCTGCGATCGCCACAAAAACAAAAAGCAGTAATCTTACGACAAGCAGGTCATGCAGTCGTAGTAGGGAGATTCCCTGCCATTGTAGAGCACAAATAAGGTGTAAACCGTCCTTGACTAAGGCAATCAAAAAGGGGGCCGATTCAGGCAATCGGCCCAAATCATTTTTGTTATCCTCACCAAGCTTGCCCGTGTTTAGCATCGATTTAGCGGTGACGGAAAGCTAGGGTATGGGTTTACCTCACCGATGAGCTAGAGGAGATTGACATCGGTCCCGGGATAAGCCACGACCAACATTTATCGCAAGTTAGATCCGAATCTACGGGTCCGATGATAGCTTTGTTGAAAGAATATCCGCATCGCTTTGCGGGACTATCTGAGAGATGCACGGTTAGACAGAGCATCATTGAGCATCGACTCCGCTTAAAAAGGATTTCGCCATTCCAGCAATGAGCACGCATGATGAAGGCGAAATTTTGGAAGAAGTCAAGAAAGAGATCGAGAAAATGTTGTGACTAGGTTAATCGGCCATGCGGTATCTTGAGTGGATTTCTAGTATCGCACAGAGAAAAAGGATGGCCGCTGGCGTGTTGCCATAGATTTTTGGGATCTCAATAGAGCTACCCCAAAGGATGAATATCCGATGCCGGTAGTAGAGACATTAATCAACGCAGCGGCTGGTCATAAGATCTTGAGCTTCATGGATGGCAATGCCGGTTACAACCAAATTTTTATGGCTCCAGAAGATATACACAAGACTGCATTCAGAGTCCCAGGTTCGGTGGGGTTGTTTGAATATGTAATCATGACGTTTGATCAAGAAGAATGCCGTACGCCAAAGAGCCATGAATTACATTTTCCATGATCCGATCGGCAAGTGGTGGAAATTTACATCGATGACGTGGTGGTCAAGTGCGCTTGTACAAGGACACTTGGACGATCTGCAAGCGTCCTAGACCGAACAAGAAAATTCGACTACGGATGAATCAAAGAAGTGTGCCTTCGGAGGTGACGGCGGTCGGTTCTTGGGTTTCTTGGTCCATGAACGCGAATTGAGATCGGCTGAAAAGTCGAGGCGTCACGAACAATGAAGCCACCTACCACGAAGAAAGAACTGCGTCTCATCGGCAAGATCAACTTCCGGAAGATTCATCTCCAATCTGTCGGGAAGAATAGAGTCGTTCATGGGACTGGTGAAAATTAAATCGACGAGGAGTTCCATTGGGGATGAACAACGAGCCTTGACGAGATCAAAAATATCTAACGAAGCCAAGATCGGTTCCGCCCACCGGATAGGCCGTTCTACATCTACTTGTCAGTAGCTGACACGTCCATCACCTCGGTGGTGGTGCAAGTTTATGATGGTCTGGAGCGAGTTGTGTTTTACATCAGCAGAAGGATCCGGATGCGAGACAAGGTATCCCGAGATCGATAAGTTGTGCCTCGCCGCTTTTTTCACCTGCACCAAGCTGCGCCACATCTTGCTCTCAGCGGAGATTATCATCATATGCAAGTCAGATGTCATAAAGCACATGTTGTCGGCTCCTATGTTGAAAGGCCGACTCGGCAAATGGATGTTTGCATTGTCGGAATTTGACATCCGGTATCAACCAAAAGCGGTTAAAGTCGCATTAGCCGACCTTATTCTTGAAAGGATCAACACTAATATAGCGGTATTGTCTATGCGAGCGTGGGCTATGTTTTTCGATGGATCGGTTTGTGATGATGGTTGCGGCATCGGCATTCTACTCGTGTCGCCCCGGGGGGCAACATATTCCTTCTCCATCAGGCTAGCTATCCCTCGCACCAACAACGTCGCCGAGTATGAGGCGATCCGCAAAGGAATGGAGTTGCTCATCGAAGCTGGAGCAGAGGCAGTGGAAATTTTTGGAGACTCCAAATTGGTGATTTCCCAACTCACGGAGGAATACAAGTGCGATAGCGAGTCGCTCTTCCCATTATGGTTGCACTGCCGTGAGCTCATGGCACAGTTCCGGTACATAAACTTTAACTGGATCCCGCGATCGCAGAATACCGAGGCGAATGATCTTGCACAAATGGCTTCAGGCTACAAGGACGTAGCAGAGGGAACTGATGTTCAAGTACAGTTCCTGGAGGCCGACGACTGGAGAGCCGATATTTTCAATTACTTGAAAGATTCGGCTCGGGGGGCACCTAAACGGATAAGGTACCAGGCCATGAAGTATGTGCTTATTGGCGATGACATGTTTTACAGGACTCTGGAAGGGTTACTGCTCAAATGTCTGGGACCAACCGAGGCCAATCGGCTCCTACACGAGGTACACGAAGGCGCCTGTGGAACTCACCAATCGGCTCACAAGATGAAATGGTTGATCAGGCGATCAGGGTTTTATTGGCCCACCATGCTTGAGGACTGTTTCAAGTACTACAAAGGGTGTCAAGCATGTCAGAAATTTGGAAAAATTCAGATGGTACCACGTCGGCAATGAACCCCATCATCAAGCCTTGGCCATTCCGAGGTTGGGGCATGGATATGATCGGCAAGATCAATCCTCCATCAAGCAAAGGCCACATGTGGATTTTGGCCATTACGGATTATTTCACTAAATGGGTGGAAGCCGTCCCTATGAAGTCAGTGAACTCAAAGGATGTTATCAATTTTGTGAAAGAACACGTCATTCATAGATTCGGATTCCCAAACTATCACGACCGATGGAGGTTCGGTCTTCATTTCTCATGAGTTTAGAAAATTCTGCGAGGACACGGAATTAGTGATCCGATCATCTCCATACTATGCTCAAGCAAATGGGCAAGTGAAGGCCCAACGAGCCTTATCAAGCTGATCAAGAGGAAAGTCGAAGAGCACCCTAGGCGTTAACGAGGTTTTGTCGAGCTTTATGGGCTTATCGCATGTCATGTCATGGAGCGATAAAACCTCGCCATACCATCTAGTCTATGGACAAGAAGCCGTATTGCCACAGGAGATTACGGCTGGATCGAGACGTGTCACTTTTCGTAACGATCTAACAACTGAAGAATATGCGACCACGATGAGTGGCGGTGTTGAGGATTTAAGCGAGCTTAGGCGTGGTCGCTGAGAAAATCAAAGAGAACAAGGCCAAGGTAGCTCGTGCATATAATAAGAAGGTGAGACCAAAGGGTTCCACGTTGGCGATCTGGTATGGGAAGTCATTGCCATTGGGGACTAAGGATGCAGCATATGGTAAATGGTCTCCAAATTGGCACGGGCCATACAAGGTCGATCAAGTTTTAAGGGGGAACGCGTACATGCTTGAGGAGCTGAACGGCGCGAAATTCCCAGTGGCTGTCAACGGCCAGCATCTCAAGAAATATTTTCCAAGCATGTGGGACGACGGACATTGAAATGTGGGGGCCGATACATGAAATCAGCCAAATAAAAAAAAATATAGCCGATGCACAGTCATCGACTCTAGAGGTTCAAACTGTTACAAGCAGGTGCCAGTTTACGTAAATGAGCTACTGAAGGAATGCCTCGAAGGCATGGAGGGCGTCAGCACGGACACGGTCCACCTCGGCGATCTCGGCTTCGTCATCTTCGTCCTTGCCCGTCACTAGCTGCTTGTTCAGGGCACGTATTTCCGCCAGATCAGTCTTCAGTTGAGCTTTGAGGCCTTCCTTGCCTTGGGAGCGGGCGATGAATGCTTCCTTGTCACGAATGAGCTGTTTAGTCGCCCGGACCTTCTCTTCAAGATCTTCCAATTCCTTTTTCAAGGATGCAAGCTCGGCGGTGCTGACAGAGGTGTCAGTTTTGGCATCCAGAGACGCCTTTTTCTCGTTAAGTAGCGACATTTATGCGCAATATTGGCCTTCGGAGTTGGGCGGGCAGATTAATCCTCTCACGAGCCAACTTCACCCTTGACCCGTAGAAAGACAGAGTTACAACTGGCCAAAGCTTCACCTGCAATGCTACTGGGAGTTGGTCCTTGATTTCGGCAAGAACGCTCTTCACCTCTTCAGAACCCTCGATCAACTCTTCGATCGGGGAGGGCAGCAAGGCTCTGAGGCGCTGAAATTGAGGTAGAACAGCCCTGGCTCATGGTTCATCGTGGGCAACAGAAGGGGTTGGTTCGATGGATTCAGGGTCGAACGTCAGCAGGCCTGAGATATCACAACCCTGGCAGGCCGAAATGGCGTCAGTATGCGTCCAACATGGAAGGATGAGCCGAACGAAGCAAACGTACCTCTCCTGCGATCAAGGGGATAGCAGATGACGAGACGATCGACTTGTGTGTCGTTGCTGGGGGCTTGGCCAAAGTGGTAACCGTTTCATCGATGCCTCCAGGGATTACTAGATCCAGCCTTGCGAGAGGCATCGGCACTACCCCGGCTTTCCCACTAGAAGCGTCAGTCGCCTGCATGGAAGGTGCTTAGCCGATGTAAATGGTGATGAATCGGCAGATAGGAAAAGCAACTGGTAAGAGCATAGAGGGTGATGACTTTAGAAACCTCCTGGCTCGACGAAGAAGTTTGCAGTCCCTTGCGAGCCCTCTTGGGGCTCACAGCTGGCCCCGCCTCGACCGATGCTCGGGGGGCAGTAGGTTCAGGAACCGGCCTTTTCCTGGGAGTAGATGGTGGCAAATCTGGGCTCGGTGATGGTCCTTCAGTCCGATGGGACCGATTCTCCTCGATCGGATTGTGTGTCCTCGGGGTGTCTTGACGGAAGCCTTTGTGAGAAAGGAGAGCTAGTAAGCACGAGCCTGTTGCAAGGATGAAAGAGATCAACCAAGACATGGATCGATACACGCGAGCTTTACGGAGAAGGGCTCGGCGCCTCAAAGTCTTCTGGCAGCTACCTTCCTCACCACCGTTCTTGTTTTAGTTGGAACTCGAGAGGCGGTGACCTAGAAGTTGCTTGGCTCTTGGAAGCCGATTGTGGTGATATCGGTGGTTACGCATCATGACCTTTTTCAAAGGTGGCGAGTTTTTGCGTAAAAGGACCAGGAGCTGGTGGGAAGAATTGAAGGGGAGCCATCACTCGCGTAGGTTCAGGACCATCTTGTTGCCGCAAAGAGAGAGTGGGTTATTATAAGAATCATTTGTGAGTGCATCAAGAAAATTTACAAGTAGTGGTACATTTCTACGGGATATCATAGTCGACATCGAGCTATTCCAAAGAACGGTCCCGAGCTCTCCGAAGGCATGAGTCTTCCACATCGACCACCAGTTCTCAAAACCATCGGTTGATGAAGCGAAGGTGAGGTTGTTAGGAATTGGGATGGTCAGAGCATCGAAGAAGGAATAACACCTTTGACTGGTGAGAGGATCGGGCAGGTCAGCTCTGCTCTCTGTAAGATGGTGGAGAAAGAAATGGGGAGGTACTTGTCCAAGGCCAAATTGCCGAGCCACTACGACCGGCTGGTAGAATTCATATCCAGGCTTGATTATTCTGTTGGATGTGCTCATGCCAACTGGAAGGAAACAGGGACGGATCACAGTGGAAAATAGCTGCCGAGTGCTGGTGTCATCGGCAAAGTTGTCTAGCCTGAAGGAGATTGGATTTTCAAAATGTTCCGATTCTTCCATGTAAGGAAAGAAGATAGGATTGTCCAGGCCTTGAAAGAAAATGCTGAACCACTTGGATGCTTCTGAGGATCGGTTTACTACCGGCGCTATACAAAGCTTGGCCGTGGTGCATCGGATCGGCTTCCCTTTGGCATCTGGAAAGGTGCAACTCGCCAAAAGGGGGAAGTTTGGGACATGGTTTTGAAAATACAGCTGAGCCCATAGCTGAATGAACCACCAAGGACCTCCTGTTTTTTGCTATGCTTGGAGAACAGTTTGACAGACATCAACTGGAGATATCGATAGACCTCTCCCAGGAACAGTTTGCCGATACCAAGTTGAGTGCCTTTGGCAAGTTCGTAGGCCAGGGAGAGATAATTCTTGGTTGGAGCAAGGTAAGGGCCACAGAATATGAAATGTTCTAGCCAGAGGTTGAGGAAAGCCGTGTGTTCTTTCTCTGTGACAGGGCCTTTAGTTTTCATGTGGCTCTGAATATAGGCACCCCAGTTCGTGCAGTCTGTTTTGGAAGAAAGCTTGTAGGGGACCTTTGTCAGATTAAAAGCAGAGGGGATGGGTGATGTAACGTCCAGACCAGTAATCATCACCACGTCTAACAGAGTTGGTGTCATGGGGCCATGACCGAACATGAAGCGATTTGAGCGTCGGACGAAGTAGCCGATGGTTTTTAGAAGATTTTCATGTTTCTCAAGGGGAGACAATGACAAATACAAGGCATCGGCTATTCCCGTGGTTTCCCATTGAGATTGGTAAGTTTTGGCTACCCTGATGTACCAAGAAACCCAATGTTCAGGGGGATTAGGCCAGGCTCGCAAGCAGTCGGCCCAAGAATTCAAATCTAGGCTGTGGCTTACGAAGGGATTCGCTTTTGCCTCGCAAGAGATCGGGCAAGGACTAGATTACACGGGGCCAAGACAGAGAGAATCTGGGAGAGAAGGATGCGGCAGCAGAATGTCTGAAACCTAAAAATTTAATGGTGGAATAAAGCATTAATTCAGGTGTTTGCCATTAATTCTAGCACCGTGTTCAGACTGCGAGGAGTAGGCGTACCTTCAGACCAGAGACCGCTGGGTTGGTGTTGGACGATTCCGCCATCTAGTTTGCCGGCGGAGATGGATCTATGCAATCGGGGATCGAGGGTTCTTATCGCTGTGAGCTCGATCTATCCGGTGAGGCAATTGGAGATCTGGGTTGGCCTTTTTCTGAAGAGGGGCGCAGGCTACCGTTTGAAACTGGAAAGTGGCCGCTCAGATTTGTCTAAGTATGCGACCAAATTTGACCTTGTCAACGTTTGTGGGGAAAGCCGATGTGTTACCATCGGCTCTTTGGGCTTTGACTTGGTTGACTGTATGAGCGTAGTATGGTGAAAAGCCGATACATTACTATCGGCTCCTGGAATATTGGTCTATTTTGACTATCGGCAAAATCGAAATTGGAAGAGCAATCTTTGTTGATTCAAAAGACGGTTATTTACAATGGAGCCGATTGCTTACAAAAGGAAATCTACTACTAGTACTACTACTACTACTAGTTCCTAATCTAGAGGCCGGTGTCGCCATTGTCTTCGCCGTCGTGCTTTGTCATCATCGGCCGCCGGCGTAGTCTTCTTCTTGAAGTGGTCGGGGCCTCCTAAATCCTCGTCGTCGTCTTGGTGTCCTCGCTGACCGGCGGAAGCGCTTCACCGGCGGGTATTCGTCGAAGGAGGTGTCCTCCTCTGCTTCCTCCTCCTCGTCGGAGGACTCGACGCCGTCCCAGGACCAGGCGTCGTCGGAGCTCTCCACCTCCAGTTCCCCGTCGACAAGGAACTGGAGGCCCTCCTCGCCGTCGGTCAGGGACTCGTCGTCCTCCGACCAGGCGAAGTCGATCCTCTCGTCCCACCATTGTGGGGCGAGAGCCTCGTACGCCGCCATTGGCGGGTGCTCCGGCGTCGGCTCTCGGTTGCTCATCGTGTTGGAAGATTGGGAGGAAAGGGCGGATGATTTGGAGGAGGAAGAGGAGGCCATGGCGGAGGAAGAGGGTTTTTTCGGCGGAGGAAGAGGGTTTTTTGGCTAATGGAGGAAGATGGGGGCTAAAACCGCTCGGATGAATTTAAATAAGGGAATAGTGGGAGGTGGTTCAATGCCATAGCGGTTTCCCGAATGTGGTGCCAAAATTGTCAAATCGCAATCATGGAGGAGTTGAGAAGAGGCATCATGATGAGGGGTGGCGTGAAGATTACGCTGCAACGCGTAACGATAAAAAAAGAATGAAGAAAAGAGAAAACATCAACAACGTGGTTTTGGAATTATTATTGCCAAAACCAGGGGGGCATGTGTTATCGCCACATTTTGACCAAAGGAGGAGATCCGTAATCAAGATGGGCTTGGAAGATACATATATGCAACGTATTCTTTGGATCGGCCTTGGCGTGGATTTGGGCTAAATTGCCCGATGTATCTGTATATTGTAGTAGGTTAGTTTCGGTTTAAGTAAGAGATAGAGTTGTAGGGTTATTCCAAAGATAGCAAGTCTCAGGACTATAAATATGTACCTAAGGTTATTGAGAAAGGAGGACAATCACGTTCACAACAAACACAATCTCAAGATCGCCACCCCTTGTTTCTAGGGTTTCTTTCGGGTAAGTGTCATGCTGCCTAGGTCGCATCTTGCGATCTAGGCAGTATTTGCTTATGCGTTTTTTGGTGTTACTCGTACTGAAGCCTTGTTGATGGCGAGTAATACTACTATCATAGATTTGTTTAGGTTAGCATCGGTACTTTTTGCCATGATCGTTTAGTTATGCTACCTCTAGTTATCTCACGCTTTACACCTTTTCCGGTGTAAGGGTAGCATCTTATGATCTTTATTGATCGATTTGATCCGTTATAGTTTTGCCTTGTTTTCCAAGGTTTAGTTTGATATCCACGTAGTCGGGCCTTGCAAGCGGGTTGAGCGATCCGGAAATACGTGAGGATATGGTTTGCTAGTTCGAGAGGAGTTGTTAGGGAACCGACTTTACGTCGGTTGTTAGGCCTTCTCTAGGGTTAGTTTTCTATCATCTTTTGTATTTACCGGGCTCAATTACGTGTAGGATGTTCCAATTACGTGGTGAAGCGTTAACCGTCAGAGATCGATTTAACTTGTATTGATGAAGCAAAACCTCATGTTATCGTAGATCTAATGCAGAACCATAGGATAATCGGCTCCAGGAGCCGATTCACAGGGAAACCTGGGAGCCGGTCAAGCAATCCATCACCTTCCTGACCAGGTATAGGTCAGGTGGCACGCCCTCGAATCAGCCAGGACGTGTGCCGGAGTTTTGCGGGCCGTTGCCCGAGGGACCAGGGCCCACCAGCAGTTCTGGGAGCCTCCCGGCTCTTCGTGTTGCTCGTCGCTGCTCGCCGGTGGGTTTTGACAGGCAACACTCCCTCTCTAATGGCTTTGGATTGAAGTTTTTGTGGTCAAATCGAGCAAAATCTGAGAAAAACTGTGGCTGAAAACGAAGAACACGAGGGGAGAGAGAGAGACAGGCGAGCAGGTCGCGTGGAGAAGAAGACCGCGCTTTGCCATGGCGGCGCCTTTATCGCCCCGGATCGGCGTGGGCCTGGCCGATTGATTAGGCGGTCGACTGCGCTGGCCGATGGACTGTCGATTAATGGGTCCCATGGCCCCACTTCTTGTCGGTAGCTCTTGGACGATTACTGCTTGATCGGCGGGCACAACCGATTGGTCCAGTCGGCTTGCCCCTGGCCGACAAAGCGCTAGATCTGGAATTTCGAAAAAACACATAATAGAACTCAAATTAAATAATTAATTCGTATTATTTAAAAAAATTCGCCAAAAATAACACCATACGAAAACAAATGCGTCAGGGCATGAGCAATGGAGGCTTGGGCAGTTGGGCCACCATCTTGCATGGCTACTGCACTGAGTGGTCTAAATATGTCAAATAATAATAATCATGTGGTCGGAAACCACCCAACTTTATTGTGTTCAGTTTTTCTTTATCTCATGTCTTCTCCCCAAAGTCGTCTTCCCCAATTGCCCCAAATTTCTTTCTAATCTCACAAAGTCATCATCTCCATGGAGGAAAGAAGGACAAATTTCTCCCTAAATTCCTATAAAGATCTATTTCCCTCCTCAATCCTTCACATGATGCCCATCCCTGCTCCTCTCGTCCCCATCATCTCCATGGAGGCAAATAAAGCTCATGGTCTCGTCGGGCGTTGGTTCGGCTCTTCGGCTTGCTCTCCCGTAGGCCACGCGCGCCCCCGCACGTCCCTGAGGGGCTGTGCCCGGGCAGGACACAAAGCCAGGCTCGCTCATCTCTCTGCTTTTCTCCATGGGTGGCGACCTTGCACATGGCTCCTTACCTCCTCTAATGCCAGCGGCTTGCAGGGTGCCAGCCTGCCAAGAAAGACCCTGGCAGCGCGCAGCCACGCAGGCCGTCGTCGCTCCCCAGCTCGCCCCCTCTCCTCGTTGGCGCAATCTCGCCCACGACCCCGTCTCTGCTCGGCCCGCACCGTCCGGCATCCAGACTACAAATCCATCCCTCTCTTGTTTAGCTAGTATAGCCAGACCCGCAGCCCGCAATCCTTCCTCTCTTGTTTAGCCAGCAATCCTTCCTCTTTAGGCAAGGATATTTTCATCTTCATCAATTTTCAATGGTCCGTGTGCTTGTGTTTCCATTTGACTTGCTTATATCCTGGCTTTTTATGAAGGTATATATATACTGGTGGGGCAGTGGTCAAAGAAGCAGGGTGGGACTAAACACTCGTAACCAGATCTTTGACCCAGGTTTGGCTGCGATTGAGATGGCGAGTCCTGTATAGTACTTTCTAGGCCCAACTCTGGCCTGCTACGCTTGGAAGGAGGAATCTGGACTTAGTTTTTTTTTACTGTTTTTCTCTTACAGGTGGCAGTGGGTATTTTCTAGATTGGTGGGAGGGCAAATCTGTCTACAAAAAGTGTTGGACCGGAACAAACACTTCGTCTTTTATTATTATATATATCCTAGTTGAATGCCCGTGCGTTGCCACGGTTAATGGAATTTAACATGTCACGCGCATAATTTTTTTATTATGAAAAAAGTTAAATTTTGAGGAAAACTTTCATAAAACATTGTTTTTGAATGCATAAAACTTAATTATGTGCAATTCATGAGAGCTTTGGTTTCGGCAGGTAGGAACACTGCTAAAAGAAAAACAATTATCGGTATTTTTTATATTTGTTCTGAAAATTTTAAAATACTGCTAAATGTTCGTGCTTCGGTACGTAACGACTAATAACAATATCCTAAAGCAACCGTCGATGGGGAAGATAGGGAAGCATGGACGGCCATGCTCGTCGGCAGTCCACGGCGAGCGTGTTGTATACATGAAAGCCAGGTTAGCGGCGAAGTTGGTGATCTTTGTGTACCTTTTTTATCATCTAGCACCACACTTAAGCACTTGTTACTCCCGATCTAAAAACCCATCAATTGAACCATAAATCTCCAAGTTTGACTAAAAAAGATAAACCTCGATCGAAGTTTTCCATGATTTGCATGCTAGATTCGATTGTGCTGATTTTGCGGATTAACGTGTATGTGAGGAGCCTGCAGTTTACCATCGTTAAGTTCATGGCTGAATCGTGAGGATAAACAGATGTCATCTAGTCTTGGTTGTTTGCTGTTTGTTCGATTCGGTTGGACGATGGATGCGAGGCTCAAGGAACAGCAAGCAAGGGACCTGATCTCAGTCCATCTAGTACATATCTCACAGAAAATAGGACAGTTTATGTGGATCTGATAGAGAAAGCAATCATACCTAGAGGCAGAGAAGAGATAATTTGTACGACATATACTCATTTTCCAACAAGGGATCTTGCAGACCTACAAAGTAATGGAGAAATATAGCGAAAGAAAACATCATCTAAAATCAATTTTCAGCTTTCTTTTCACATGCCATCATTTCGATTGTTGCTTATAGTTTTGATTTACCTATCAGAGAAACTAAATGATAAGAACATAGTTAAAAAGATAAAGCAAAATAATGCTTTAAAACCAAGGCATATGCTCTCATAGATGAATGAACAACACTAAAAAGGTTAAATTCTTGTAGTCAAATCATCAAACACGTAGAGTTCAATTTTTTCTTGTAGAGCTCATTACTTATAAGAAGTAAACTTCGGTACTTCCACAGTGTTTCTCTGCATCAAATCAGAAGCACAGCAGAAGAAAATCAATTAGCTAAAGAAACAGAAGCACCAGTTTTTCTATCTAAGACAGGGAGTGTGTCTCCCTAGATGAGTAGGGTAGGAAAAAAGATAATTTCGACCATTTATCTAGCTGATTATTGTATTAGCTTAAATCAGAGGTAAGCTGCTGAAACTGACTCCGTTGATGAAAGGATTCCAGCGAGAGATGTGAATTGAATAAAGTTAAAACAGACGTAGAGCAGAACTTTGCAACCAATCTCTCTGGCTCTCTGTGAATGTTTGGCTGGTAACAACAAAGCAGAACCACGACAAGCAGCAGAATCAATAATTAGCGGCAAGAAGCGATATCCTGGCGCGTGTCGGCATCCCTTCTTTCCCCCACGCGACCCACCTCCAATCCCCATATTCTTGTCCCTGCTTCACCTCTCAAGTATCCGGCTACTAATCCCTGGTGCCTCCCCTCCCCTCCGTCGAGCTCCACGTGAGCGGAGGAACGCGACCCGCTCGAGCTCCGAGCGGAGGTGCGACTGGTCAAACTCGGCCCAAGACGTCGGGTCGCTAACAGTCCTGAGAGCCTGGCCTGCTTATGGACGCGCTCTTCTGCGCTTCTGCACCGGCTTCGAGGACCCCGCCTATTGTGGGAGCCGGAGGAGGGCGTCCTCGACATGAACTAAAGCTTCCGGGAGAAGCGTTGGCGGACCTTGGTGGCACAAGGATCTCGCCATCCAGTCGCAGTCGCCCTCAAGGCGAGGCGCAGCCCTCAGGCACGAGCCTCCTATCCCGGCCGGCGGCAGCGGCTCTCCAAGGGAATTGAATCGCACGGGTCAATATGAAACAACAAGGATGGGGCTGCAGGTAACGAATCCGGGGCGATGTAGCAGTGGCTCTGGTTGAGGATGAGGCTAGCTGAATGCCCGTGCGTTGCCACGGTTTTTAGTATTTTTTTATTATTATTTCATTTGTCTAGGTATAAATATAAAATATCAAGAATATTTTAAATTTTTTTCGTTAACAAGCCCAATATTAGTTTTTCATAATAATTAATATAACAACAATCAATGTTCACTAAATAAACTGGAAATATAATTCCTTGTACTAATTCACATCGGACACGAGTACAATTTAAAAGTTGTACTCCAATTATTTTAGAACAAATAATTATAAATGTGCATGCTTACGTAATTAAAAGCCGTACTTCAATTAAAATTAATTAAATGTGCATTTATAATTAAAAATTGTATTCCAATTAAAACTATTTTTGTGTATTCATCATAAATCTGGTATGTTGGAACAAATAATTAAAAACTGTACTCCAATTAAAAATAATTTAGAACAAATGTGCACGGTTTAGGCTCATGGTCATTAATATGGAAGAGTCGAAGAACAAATGCCTAGTAACTAAATTGCTTTACAAATTTTTTCTATGCTCTGCCAAAAACTAAATTATAAAAACATAACAGTATTACCAACTACAAAGATTCAAAAATAAATTCCATGCTAGATAAACAGATGCTCCTTTGTAACCTGTAATATCCTCAAAGCACTCAAAGGAGAAGGTACTATGTGCTCTATACACATGCACGGAAATCTGCCAGTCACCGTACGAAAAGATTATCATCCTTATGTGACGGAGGCTGTTGGCGTCACTCTGTATGATCTATCTTAATTACGCCTTGGCAATCATCTTCATCACGGGAACTTGTTGCAAATACAGGATCGACAACATGACATACTACGCAGTGTCCGTCGGTTCGAGCCTCCACTCCACACCATCTTGGCTACAAATTGAGCTCCACGAAGGTACGTACATCCGTCCGGCACGCGCCGAGTAACACCTTCCGTCCAACCTCGTCGTGATCCGGTGAGCAAGTCCATGGCCTTGTTGGCCTTGTCGAGTAACCGGGAGTGACACAGAGACGAGCTCCACTAACGAGGGAGCAGAGGGGCAATGGCACTAACGTGGCGTCTGAGCCTGACTTCCAGGGGCTGATGGCGGAGGTCGGGAAAGATGCGCTGAGCCTACAGCAGAGCCGGAGCTAGGAGCCATGGCCAATGTGGCCGCTACCCGGTCCAGAGCGAGGGCGGGCGCAAGCTTGAGCCAGCCGGCCTCGATTGGACGGGTTATCCCTGTGATGGGCGAGAACAGCCACCGCAAGCTGGTCGGCGAGGACGCGAGCGCGGGAGGAGCCAGGAGGAGCCGAAGAGGCCGCCGCCACGGAGCGTCCATCTCTACCGGAGCAGCCGCCCAAACCTTGCAACTAACGGAGAGCACGGCCACCGCGACTTCGGCAACGGCGGCGCAGGGCGTCGAGATGGACGGATGGAGGGCGCGTGGTCTCCGAGATGGCAGGGGTGGACGGAGAAGGGACTGATCATGGCGGCGGCGCGGGCGTGCGGTCCATGGCGGCTATGTTCACACCTCAGCTATCCTAACCGTCCCGCAAATTATGATCGTTTAGAAGTGTGCTTGTGATTCTGGACACCGGACTTGATACGTATTAACGCCGGTCATGTTTTCCACGTGTGAGCCTAACTCTTCGCAAGGCGACGGACCAAAACCTGGTGTGACGAAAACCACCGTTACAAAAATACACTGTAGTCTATATAATCTGTTCAGAGGTGGTTTTCGTCCCTTTTTTCGTCCGTCAAAATTTTGGACGGTTTTGCCCCTCGACCAGTTAAACAATTACCCACGCCGCCATGTCCCTTTCTGTCCCGATCTCCTCTTTCCCGAGCACCATCCTCCGGAACAGAACAGAGATATGGACGCCGCATCCACCCCTCCGATCTCCGGTCACAGGAACCGCCGGACTCCCTCGACCGGTGGAATGGAATGGTCGTTGCACTGAACCCCCGCCTGCACCTTCTCCTCTGCCCCACTGTCCGATGTGAGGTTTTGAGATTAGGAATAGCAGATTATCTAGATTTACGGATGAATTGGAAGACCAATTTGGAAGTTTGGACAAGGAATCTAGATTCGAGGATATGTGAGCAAGATGTGGAGCTATACTGAAAAGGAACGAAGCGCGCTACTGCTGCTGGTCGTGGCCGCGGCCATGCCGTGTATGTGAGCCGGCTCGGCCGTTGTGCAACTGCTTTAGTCGTTTCCAATTTGCTAGCTCGCCGATATGATTTGATGCTAGGATGTACTACCTCCGTTACATAGTACTCCCTTCGGGATCCATATTAATTAATTTGGATTTGTCAAAATTTGGATAAACCTATTAAATAGTGTCTAAATTTTATCTAAATTTAGACAAATTTAAGTCAATTAATATGGGTCGAAGGGAGTATTTAGTTTGGCATAAACCGTTCTGTATATGGAATGGATTTATAATATTTCCTCCATTTAAAAATACTGATTTGATTTTGCTAAATTTAAATGTATTTAGATATATTTTAATGGATCAATATGTTTGAATTTACATAGACCCAAGTCAGTTATTTTTGGAATGAGGAAGTACTTAGGGCATCTTCACCGAGCCGACCCGGTTCGAGCGTGTCTGAACTCGTCCGCGCGGACGCCTGGGATGTGCGTGGCGCCCAGCGGGCTAACCCAGCCGGACAAACGTTTCCAGCTCGACCCATCCATGCATCTAATCTAGGCAACGGTTGCGTCGGCGCGGACATCGCGGGTGTCCTTTTCGTTGGCCACCCGGGACCCATATATAAGTGAGACATTAGTGCTTAAGATAGTTATTCATTAGACATTAGTGACCAGATGACCCACTGCTGGATGCGTTCGCGATCGCGCGCATGGTCGCGAGCCATCGCCTTGCCCGCCGCCTTCCTGCGGTCCTCCATCGTCCGGTTCGCTAGGGCCTTGTCCATATTGGCGGCCCAGTGCTCTCTCGCCTCCTGGTCGGCGAGCTCCTTCGCCTCAACCACGAGCAACTCCGTCGGAGAAGGAGCCAAAGCCGGGATCGAAGCACCATTGGGGCCAAAGCCCAGCTCCTGCGCTATCTGCACGGGGACAACGATCGGCGCCTCCAGCTGGTCTACCTCACCCCCACCTCATCGTCGTCCTCCGGCACCTTCGTTTCGTTGTCGTCGACGAGACCCCACGCGACCGCCGCCTTAGCGGCCAGAGCCAAGCGCTCCTCCTCCGCCGCCGAGTCGGCAACGTGCTCGCGCGGCGCCTCCTTTTTCGCATCACTGCGTGCTTTGGCGGTTTGGCGGAGCTTGCTGACGGCGACCTTGGCGGCCTCCTTAGCCACCTCCTCCAGCGTGATCATGGCCGCTTCTTGGCGGATCTCGCGGAGAGCCGCTGATACAACCTCCAAGGCTATCGCCTCCTTGGCGGCGACGTGGTGTATGTTGTTCACCGCCCATTGGGCGGCCATCGTAGCCGCCGCCTCCACCACCCGTTGCAGTGCCAACTCGGCGATATGACCTTCCTTCTGGAAGGCCAGCACCTGCGTATCGCTCATGCGCCAGGCCAGCATCGTGGCCTCAAGGTGGACCTCGTCGATCTCCATGTCCGGGTAGCAGGTGCGGCACACCTCCCGGATCTTTGTTCAGTTGGCGATCTTGCGACGAGGCATGGCTGCTGGTGGCTGACTCTTTTTTGGCTGCTGGTTTGCTCTTACTTTGGGGCTTGTTGTCTCCACCGCGCAGGCGGCTGTCTTTTATTGACCGCGGCGGAGGCAGGAAACAGCCTGGGATGCATGAGGAGTTTTCTCGCCGTGGGAAGAGACATGGGCGAGAAACGATGGCGGGAAACGCCGGCCGCGCGGGAAGCCGTCGACGCTGATAGCCGACGTCGTGTCGCCATTAACGTCCCATCACGGGGGTGTCAACCGGTGACAGAAGGGAGACAGACAAATGGGTCAGGCCGCTGGGCGCGGTCAGCCGGACATGCCGGACCACGACCCCAATTCGATCGCGGCCCAGGGCGGCAGGATGGGTCGGCCCGGTGGATATGCCCTTAGTAATTTGCAACATTGTTTGTTGATAGCTGAGTTTTGTCAATTTGCATTGTTTAAGTTTTATTTATAGTACTTTATTTTACTGTTTCGTAGCATCGCACGCGCATTCAGCTAGGGCCACATTAAAAGCTAGGGCCACATTAATAATAATAGTAATAAGCATTGCCTGTGCGTTGCTACGAAATGAACGAAAGAAAAAATAAGCATTGACTTGCCATTTTAATTTTTACATTAAAAGCTATTTTTCTACACCCTATTTTTTGTGGATAATACTATTCTTCTTTTATTTTTGAATTAAAATCTTATGTATATGCTTACTTGTCTTGTCTAAAAATTGGAGTATTTTTTATACTATTGGGGAAAACATCCCGAAACTGCTTTAGCTACGCAATTGTTCGCTCTGGAGAAAAAGGATCCGAAGGCGAAACACATCTGCCCCCAACTACATCGACAAGCCGTTGGTCCCTGCCTTCTCCGTTGGTCGCTCCGGCGACGGCAAGGGGTGGGGACCTCGGTGCTTCAACTCCAGTTTGTAGTTAGGGTTGTCCTCGTGCTTCCTTGGGGCGCTGCCTCTATGGAGGATACGGCGTCGCGTCAGAATAATTTGCCTCTGCTATTCGTTCATCTCGGCATCACTCCTAACGGTGGTGACGGGGGCGGGTGGCCTGGTCGTCTCGTCGATCTCTAGACCTAACAAGGCTCGTGTCTGACGGTCGGCGATCGGCACTCTCGCGGGTGACGGTTTTGTTGGTTGTTCTAGTTGTGTTTGCTGTCTTGCAGTTAGGCATGTGGATTGACGACGTTCCTCTTCTTCGACTGCATCGGATGAAGTTGACGGTGTCGGGATCCGGTGACCACGAGGAATATCCCCGGTCAACATGCCACAAAGTTTTGGTCGCGTCATTTGTGAGAGTCCGATTCATTTGCTCGAAAAGCATCGTAGTATGCGAAGGTGTTCTCCTAGATCTCAGTATGGCGGTTGACCGCCGTTTTTTAGCGCTGCCATGGTAGCGGTAGAGGGCGATGGTGGATGGTGTTCGAGAAGTTTCTCCAAGAGTGGAATTGTAATTTTTCTACTTACATGATATTTTATATAAAATTACGTGACACGCAAGTTTGTTTCTTTTGGTGACCATATGTGTAATCTATGTAAACAGATTGTCTAGTGAAATATATAGTTACGTTAAAAAAAACTGGAGAATTTTTTTTTGTTGAATGTTAAAACTGAAGTATTTAAAATTGGCTTTAATAAAACAGAAGAAACTGGGGACAACAGCCCAATCTGCTGGGCCTAGCCAGACATACCACCAGCCCACCTAGCACCCGAGCTTCTCATGCACACCAGCTACACCTATCGCCACGCACCCGTCTTGGACACCCACGTGACCCAACACGACAACACACAGCCGCCGGTACACACACCATGCCTGGCCTACATGCACGCGACCTAGACCCAATGCACTCACGCGCACACCACAACTCAACACGTACCCTGCCAGTACTCAACGCAAGCACACGAACACCTGGCCACACAGAAACGGATGGAAAACGGACCGCACTACAACTTGGACCGACTACAACTTGGCACTCGTACGATGACAAGGACTCAGCGACGTACGAAAATTTCCGTATGACGAAAACCACCGCTGCTTAAATTATATATTTTATATTTATATATATATATATATATATATATATATATATATATATAATATATACTAGCACAAATGCCCGTGCGTTGCTACGGGCGAGAAAAACGCTCCCCTAAGAAAAACTTAATTTTCTCTTGTGTGATCCTGCAAAATATGTAATTGTTATTCAATCATATGAGTCTGTACACATAGCAATTGGTAAAAATGTGTTTATACAAATAATTCTATATAGTAAGTGGAATAACCACAGAAAATAATAAGAGCCAATTATGGGTTCCTGACCTACTACTTCCTTGATATCTGCCCTTCTCCTTCCAAATGAAATGAGATCACATAATCACAGCTGCTTTCCTCATCGGCAGTTGGCTTTGCTCAATGTAAGGACAGAATCTCATGTATTTCAATGTGGCGCAGATAAGATCCCTCAAGAGAATTCCAACCACAAAGGGTCTGTCTGTCTGTGATTTGCAGATGGCTAAACATCGTCGTCTAGGATTTTACTAAAATAGCAGCAGGATGTGTGTTACAGCAGCAACGGTAGTACACATGCACCAGTAACGCACACTCTATTCTTATCGCTAATGAAGATCTTCTACATACCCAATTATAAACCCAAATCTGCAATTGTAGCTATGAATCCATGTACGCACATGGGTAGAACAGGCATAGGAAATAGATAGTGAAAATGTATATATAACAGACATCGACATTTGAGAGTGAATCTGCAACCATGAAATCTTCGATCTGACCATAAAGTACCAATCGACATCCATAAATATAAAATTGGATCAAGAACATATCCTGTGTAACCAAAATTTGGAACTAACAGCCAATCCCCATCCGTGCACCCACGCTGACACCAATCCCCATCAGCGAAAATCATAAAGAAAGAAATCCATGAAAAATATCCATCCAGTCGGTTGTGTCAATTTCCACCGGCGGCTGCAAGCCAGCTCCTCTCTTCGTAGGGACAATTGAGAATCCTCTTGGCTATCAAGATCCAAGTTGGTGTTCTGACCGACATCGAGGATTAGAACAAAACAACTTCTCCATGTCTCTCAATTTCCCTCATATTGTACTCAGTCAATCAGCTAGAAACATCAATATCAGTAGCTAGCAAATCAGTTGTTGTGGCATTTTAACTGGCTTGGCCATTGAGTCTTGGCATGTACTTGTACTGAAGTTCAAAGTGAAAAATAGATCAGGCAGAGAGAGTAGAACCATCAAAGCAAGTGAGCGATGGAGAGAGAGAAATCCACCACCGCCATTCACACACGTCCTACGCTCGCCTCTCAGTCTTGTGGCCGTCCCTATGCACTGCCGCCGTTGGTGAGGAGACAGAGGAGGCCCAAGAGAAAGAAAGATATGAGGGGAAACACATCGACGCACGTGGCCGGCCCTTGTCCATGCCCGCCCCTGTACCGCCCGTGGTCCCCTTCGCTCGTCGGTATCCCGCCATCGCCGCCCATGCCCAGGCATGTGCCTCCTTTCTCTCCATCAGCGCCAGGTCCCAGCGCGGGTTCTCCAATGTCCAGTGGCCGTGGAGGCGTTCAGGACGATGCATGCATTCTTCTCTCTTTGAAGCGAAGGGTAGGAGGAGGGGTATGAAGAGGGGCGTGATGGAGCAGGTCCATGGGAGCGTCGCCATATCAGAGGCTCGTCCATGCGGATGCATCAACGACGGGGAGGCTGACGTTCGACACTTCAACGTCGCCTGGTCGGAACAGTCGGAGTCCATATGGAGCGAGGAAACGTGTCGTCGGGAAGCCTAAACCGGATCGACATTGATCAGTTTTCTTTAGATACGCGGAGTTTGTTTCCTCCACGGCTTGCTTTGCTGGACCGATGTTTTCTCCCGGGAAGCGTTGCGCGAGCGGACGACGTACGAAAATTGCATAGGAGGAAAAATACCTCTAGACAAATTATATAGTAGAGAAAATATATATACTAGTTGAATGCCCGTGCGTTGCCACGGTTAATGGAATTTAACATGTCACGCGCATAATTTTTTTATTATGAAAAAAGTTAAATTTTGAGGAAAACTTTCATAAAACATTGTTTTTGAATGCATAAAACTTAATTATGTGCAATTCATGAGAGCTTTGGTTTCGAGCTAAATACCCGTGCGTTGCTACGGTGGCCGTGGTCGAATCGTTGTTTATTACTATCTTTTAAATTAGGTTGGCAATTGTTAATATGAATATGGTATGGAAGGTAAAAAATAAAGCATGTCTACTGTCAGCCGCTGTTCGTCCATATCAGACCTTCAAGTTAACTGAATGTAAGAACTTTGTGCCTGATGGATGTACCGCAAAATGTAGATGATCTATTGAACTCCAAATTTTGACAACATCTAGGGGGTGATCGAAAAGAATTATGTGTCTTCTTTACCTGCAACAACATCGTATACCTCACAAAAAGAGGACGTGTAGTTCTTCCTTTCCCGCTGCCTTGCCACTTTGGGCTTCATACGAATGAAAATTCAGGCTCCCCTGCACTACCCGAATCGACCGAGGGGCTGAACAGATCGCGTTGTCCATGGCGTCAGGGTTTGAGGTAGCCCTGCCATCCTGCATGCAAACCAAGCTGTCTCCACTTGTCTACATCCATGGGTATTCCCGGGTTCGCAGACGACAGCTCCGGCACCTTGGCTCTGAGACCCAGGCATCCTCCCATGCCTAGCATTGTGTGAATACTTGAACAGACGGGTCAGTATGCTGCTCTCTGTGTTCGCGTCCTGTTGCGCTGCTGACAACACAACATGCTCTGCGCCGTCCATGGTCACCTGATGAAAGATTGGCGTGAGCGAGTCCTCCGTCTTGTGCCCCGTCTTGACAGGCATGGGCGCCGGCGTGTACTACAGCGGGACCTCAGATGCATTTGCAGCGAAATCGGCCCGACGGCCCAATCAGACCCAGTCCACACACGACGACACACACCCAGACCCAACACCACACCACGCAAACCACCACGCACGCACCCACCACATCGGTTGCACACGGACCACACCCCAATGGCACCGTCACACACACAGCGCACGAATTGATCCCATCGTCCTCTCGCGGCCTCGCCACCAACCCCGACACCCTCTGCCTCAAATTCCCCTTTCCCCATGTCCCTTCTCCTCCACCGCCTCCTCTGGATCCCCATGGCGGCCCGCGCCCTTCTCCCTCCGCTGTGTCGGCGCTAGAAGGCGTCCTCGTCCCTGCGCCCTCCTCGACCTTGTCTCCCCGCGATGCCCTCCTCTCGAGCTCGCCCCGACACCGCGCACCCGCCTCCTGATGCTCCTCTGCAACCCCTGCCGCCCTCGGCCCCGAGCCTGCCAACCTCCTCCGCCGCCATGGCCGAGCGGCCTCCTCTTTGACCTGCGCCGCCAGGACGTCACCCTCCTCGCCCCAACCTTCCATGTCCGTCTCAGCTCCGTTCAGCCTCATCACCGCGCAGATGCCGTGCGCCTCGAGCTCACTCGGCATGGCACGACTTATTCCTCGAGCGCACCTGTCCCGACGACCTCCTGCACGCGCCACCGCTTGCCATCGACCTCGCGGACAACCTCCAGTTGCGTGTCTCCGTTTCTACATCAGGTGGAGAGAGACAGTTGCTCTAAGAAAAAGGTCGGGAGAGACGAAGGAGCTGCGTCCGCGTCTGAGATCTGCCACGCATCGGGATGGGATTGTCGTGGCCGTTGACTCCGGGCGAGCGCTGGTTGCCGGCTTCTGCCTCCACTGCAGGCTCGTGCGCCGAGCAGGAGCCGGGCCAAGTGCAGAACAGTGGGCTCCCGCATCACGAGGATCATCGTGGAGGGCGGCAATCTCTCGATCTTGTACTTCTTCTTGAGCGTGTCGATGCATCGCTTGTCGATTCTAGCACGCGTGTCTCTGTTTTGCTCGATTTCGATTGTTGTTTCCATGATTGCTTTCGTATTTAAAGCCTCGAGAGAAGTACAGACAGACTCGAACCCGGAGGAAAGGCAAACATAGAGAAGCACGACGACGGACGAAAACCGGGGTGACGAAAACCACCTCTAGACAAATTATATAGTAGAGAAAATATATATACTAGTTGAATGCCCGTGCGTTGCCACGGTTAATGGAATTTAACATGTCACGCGCATAATTTTTTTATTATGAAAAAAGTTAAATTTTGAGGAAAACTTTCATAAAACATTGTTTTTGAATGCATAAAACTTAATTATGTGCAATTCATGAGAGCTTTGGTTTCGGCAGGTAGGAACACTGCTAAAAGAAAAACAATTATCGGTATTTTTTATATTTGTTCTGAAAATTTTAAAATACTGCTAAATGTTCGTGCTTCGGTACGTAACGACTAATAACAATATCCTAAAGCAACCGTCGATGGGGAAGATAGGGAAGCATGGACGGCCATGCTCGTCGGCAGTCCACGGCGAGCGTGTTGTATACATGAAAGCCAGGTTAGCGGCGAAGTTGGTGATCTTTGTGTACCTTTTTTATCATCTAGCACCACACTTAAGCACTTGTTACTCCCGATCTAAAAACCCATCAATTGAACCATAAATCTCCAAGTTTGACTAAAAAAGATAAACCTCGATCGAAGTTTTCCATGATTTGCATGCTAGATTCGATTGTGCTGATTTTGCGGATTAACATGTATGTGAGGAGCCTGCAGTTTACCATCGTTAAGTTCATGGTTGAATCGTGAGGATAAACAGATGTCATCTAGTCTTGGTTGTTTGCTGTTTGTTCGATTCGGTTGGACGATGGATGCGAGGCTCAAGGCACAGCAAGCAAGAGACCTGATCTCAGTCCATCTAGTACATATCTCACAGAAAATAGGACAGTTTATGTGGATCTGATAGAGAAAGCAATCATACCTAGAAGCAGAGAAGAGATAATTTGTACGACATATACTCATTTTCCAACAAGGGATCTTGCAGACCTACAAAGTAATGGAGAAATATAGCAAAAGAAAACATCATCTAAAATCAATTTTCAGCTTTCTTTTCACATGCCATCATTTCGATTGTTGCTTATAGTTTTGATTTACCTATCAGAGAAACTAAATGATAAGAACATAGTTAAAAAGATAAAGCAAAATAATGCTTTAAAACCAAGGCATATGCTCTCATAGATGAATGAACAACACTAAAAAGGTTAAATTCTTGTAGTCAAATCATCAAACACGTAGAGTTCAATTTTTTCTTGTAGAGCTCATTACTTATAAGAAGTAAACTTGGTACTTCCACAGTGTTTCTCGCATCAAATCAGAAGCACAGAAGAAAATCAATTAGCTAAAGAAATGAAGCACCAGTTTTCTATCTAAGACAGGAGTGTGTCTCCCTAGATGAGTAGGGTAGGAAAAAGATAATTTCGACCATTTATCTAGCTGATTATTGTATTAGCTTAAATCAGAGGTAAGCTGAAATCGACTCCGTTGATGAAAGGATTCCAGCGAGATGTGAATTGAATAAAGTTAAAAGCAGGGTGAGAGCAGAACTTTGCAACCAATCTCTCTGGCTCTCTGTGAATGTTTGGCTGGTAGCAGCAAAGCAGAACCACGACAAGCAGCAGAATCAATAATTAGCGGCAGCAAGAAGCAGTATCACAAGCGCGGTGTGCCGGCATCCCTTCTTTCCCCCACGCGACCCACCTCCAATCCCCATATTCTTGTCCCTGCTTCACCTCTCAAGTATCCGGCTACTAATCCCTGGTGCCTCCCCTCCCCTCCGTCGAGCTCCACGTGAGCGGAGGAACGCGACCCGCTCGAGCTCCGAGCCGCGGAGGTGTGCGACCTGGTCAAACTCGTCCAGCACGTCGGGTCGCTAACAGTCCTGAGAGCCTGGCCTGCTTATGGACGCGCTCTTCTGCGCTTCTGCACCGGCTTCGAGGACCCCGCCTATTGTGGGAGCCGGAGGAGGGCGTCCTCGACATGAACTAAAGCTTCCGGGAGAAGCGTTGGCGGACCTTGGTGGCACAAGGATCTCGCCATCCAGTCGCAGTCGCCCTCAAGGCGAGGCGCAGCCCTCAGGCACGAGCCTCCTATCCCGGCCGGCGGCAGCGGCTCTCCAAGGGAATTGAATCGCACGGGTCGATATGAAACAACAAGGATGGGGCTGCAGGTAACGAATCCGGGGCGATGTAGCAGTGGCTCTGGTTGAGGATGAGGCCAGAAAACCAGGACAGGGTTGGCGAAACGGGAAGGCGAGGGATGGAGGGAGAGAGAGGCTGTCCGCGGCAGCGAAGGAACCGCTTATTCACTTAGCGGTGGCAGGCCACGTAATAGCTCCAAAAAGTCAGGGGCAAACTCATCCTAAAAAAATGACGGACGAAAATTTGACGACGAAAACCACCGCTAGATAAATTATATAGTAGATAGATATATTGTCACATATTTGTCTAGACTAGTAGAATGCCCATGCTTTGCCACGGGTGATAATATAGCTAAACAATTTAAAAAGATGGTTAAATTACAAACGCGATGCCATTCTTGTTTCTACAACCCTGAATTATGAATTATGGCATGAGATGAAGTAGTGGAACGGACGTTTAGGGTTTAGGGTTTAGGGTTTAGGGTTTAGCGGCAATCAATAGTAGGCAAGTGAAGAAAAATATATGCATTTAACCTCTTTTTTTCTTCTGAACAGACACTTGAGACAGGCGAAGCTCCCAATATGAACCAATACATAATCTATATACTATAATAATTTATGTTGAGGTAGGTTCATCTGCAATGATTTATGTATAATTTTTTGTTTTCTAATTTTACCCACGTAACTTTGAAGAAACTACATGTGCTGCCACCGCTAAGTCAAGAAGAACAGTATGTACCTCAGCTCCTTCGTTCCCAGGCGAGACAACCCCGATCCAAAACAGTTCCCGAGCAAGGATGCTAGGGGCTGTTGCGTGTTGAACGCCCCGTTGGGAAACCCCAAGAGCAAGCTATGATGCAGCACAGCAGCAAGTTTTCTCTCAGTAAGAAACCGAGGTTATCGAACCAGTAGGAGGAAGAAAACGCCTCAAAGGTGTTGCTAGAACTTGGGTACAAGTCTAGAACCGGTGGACTGCTATACTTGTGATGTTGTGTGACATTGTAATGGTATGGCATGCATTCTAATCTAATTGATGAGTTGAGTGGGTTGTTTTGGTCGTGTAGTTTGGCAACGCCCCCAGCTGGGCTCTTGGAGAGTTGCCCACATCGGGTCTCTCCAAGGTGGGGGGAGGCACTATTGACCGCGTGTCATGTCCTAAATAGAGTTCCCACAAAGAACAAAGAAATTACTCCATTCGAAGAATGGGAAAAGAAAATATTAAAACTCTCTTACTTACGTACTTGGGATTGTTTGGCAAAGGTTAATGTACCAATCCCCAAGAAGAACAAGATTAGAAAAAAACCATTGATTGTGTTTTTCTGGGCTATGCTTTTCATAGCATTGGTTATAGATTCTTGATAGTAAAATCTGAAGTGCCTGACATTCATGTCGGTACAATCATGGAGTCGACTGATGCGACTTTCTTTGAGGATATCTTTCCAATAAAGGATAAACCTATCTCATCAAATCTGGAGATACCTAGTTCATCTAATCAGGAATTTGCTATATTCTCTGAACCTACCATTCCAATTGAACACTCTGAAAGTCCTAAGGAGGATGATAATGAAATTCCTAAAAGGAGCAAGAGACAAAGGACTGCAAAGTATTTTGGTGATGATTTCATTGTGTACCTTGTCGATGACACTCCCACTTCCATTTCAGAAGCTTATGCATCTCCTGATGCTGACTACTGGAAGGAAGCTGTTCATAGTGAGATGAATTCCATCTTAGCTAATGAAACATGGGAGATCACTGATCGTCCTTATGGGTGCAAACCTGTAGGATGTAAATGGGTGTTTAAGAAGAAACTAAGGCCTGATGGTACTATTGAGAAGTACAAGGCAAGGCTTGTGGCCAAGGGTTATACCCAAAAGGAAGGTGAAGACTTCTTTGACACTTACTCACATGTAGCAAGGTTGACCACCATTCGAGTACTACGTTCTCTGGCTGTCTCACACGGTCTTCTCGTTCATCAAATGGACGTTAAGACGGCTTTCCTAAATGGAGAGTTGGATGAGGAAATTTATATGGATCAACCAGATGGTTTTGTAGTAAATGGTCAAGAAAGAAAAGTGTGCAAGCTTCTGAAGTCTTTATATGGTCTTAAACAAGCACCTAAGCAGTGGCACGCAAAATTTGATAAAACCTTAACCGCTGCAGGCTTTGTTGTAAACGAAGCTAACAAGTGTGTATACTATCGCCATGGTGGGGGTGAGGGAGTCATCCTTTGTTTGTATGTTGATGACATACTGATTTTCGGAACCAATCTTAATGCAATTAAGGAGGTCAAAGATTTCTTATCTCGTTCCTTTGAGATGAAGGATCTGGGAGTAGCTGATGTCATCCTGAACATCAAGCTAGAGAGATGATGATGGTGGGATTACACTGCTTCAGTCCCACTATGTGGAAAAGATCTTGAGTCGTTTCGGGTATAGCGACGTCAATTTTTCTCCTACACCGTATGGTCCTAGTGTGTTGCTTCGAAAGAATTGAGGAAATGCTAGAGACCAACTAAGATACTCTCAAATCATTGGCTCGCTTATGTATTTAGCTAGTGCCACAAGACCTAACATCGCCTTTGCTGTAAGCAAACTCATTCGATTTGTTTCAAATCCAGGAGATGATCACTGGCATGCTCTTGAGAGAGTTATGCGATATCTAAAAGGCACTGCGAGTTATGGCATACACTATACCGGGTATCCGAGGGTACTAGAGGGTTATAGTGATTCAAATTGGATATCTGATGCTGACGAGATAAAGGCCACGAGTGGATATGTTTTCACACTTGGTGGTGGCGCTGTTTCTTGGAAGTCTTGCAAGGAGATCATCTTAACGAGGTCAACTATGGAAGCAGAACTCACAGCACTAGACACGGCCACTGTTGAAGCAGAGGGGCTTCGTGAACTCTTGATGGACTTACCTGTGGTTGAAAAACCTATACCCGCAATTCCAATAAACTGTGATAATCAAACTGTGATTATTAAGGTGAACAGTTCTAAGGATAATATGAAGTCCTCAAGACATGTGAAGAGGATACTAAAATATGTTAGGAAAATGAGAAAATCCGGAGTTATTGCATTGGATTATATCCAAACATCTAAGAACCTGGCAGACCCCTTCACAAAGGGTCTATCACGCAACGTGATAGAAAATGCATCGAAGGAGATGGGTATGAGACCCACAATTTGAGCTTTCCACAGTGGTAAACCACTCTATGTGATCGGAGATCCCGTGAATTAGAATTGGGAGACAAGTTGTTGGTTAGATGAGAGGAAAGTATCCCTACTTTAATAAACACCACTCAATAAAGATGCAATACTTTCCTATTCTGCACGGCAGGTTGATTTATTATCTTAATATGTTCTAAGTGGCTTATCCTAAGCAAAGATGGTGTCCTGCAGAACATCTTTTGAAGAACACACCTATATGAGCCTGACTGTTAAAACGTCGCAGTATATGAGAGTAGGGTGCTCTTTAATAAACTCATGAAAGGTCATGGAGTATGACGTATAAGCTCCACCCGCGGGGAAGTCCCACGGTAGCCTAGTATCGGTCAAGACTTTTGTGAAGCTAGGTTCGCAACAAACTTGCAGTTTAAGGCATAGTCCACTGTACAAGTTGCGGCCTAGTATAACATAAAGCTCTAGGTGGAAGTTCAACTTAACAGTCTCCACTACAGTACCGGTATATAAACAATGTTTTGGAACCAAAGTCAAACTTCATGTGCCTCTAGGATCTGGTGGAGGATTGTTGGAATTTTTGCCTAAATAGGCCCAGCCCATTTTTTATATGCCAATATATTATTATTATTATCACCGTTCTGAGAATGTTTTATGATGTGCTAGCTTGAACTTGGGTACAAGTCTAGAACCGGTGGACTGCTATATTTGTGATGTTGTGTGATATTGTAATGGTATGGCATGCATTCTAATCTAATTGATGAGTTGAGTGGGTTGTTTTGGTCGTGTAGTTTGGCAATGCCCCCAGCTGGGCTCTTGGAGAGTTGCCTTTCCTAGATGTCGTCTTAAATAATGCTGATGTGATTCAGGGGCTAAATATTGTACACCAAAACTAGTTTTACTAGTTAATGTTCAGAGGCTTGTTGTAGGTTCTCCCTGCAAATATTCCTGGCTGCGGTGCAATTTGTTGGAATTTTTGCCTAAATAGGCCCAGTCCATTTATTATATGCCAATAAATTTCTGAAATCCTAGAGGCCCATTTGGCCCATTCATGCAAGGCAAGAGCTGGGACAAATGTTTAGTCCCACATTGCTAGTTGAGTGAAAGTTGGACCAGCTTATAAGGTGAGCTTTCCTACCACTTGGTAAAAGGATAAGAAGGAGAATGAGAGAGTTCCACACGCGCGCTCCTCCTCCTCGCTCTCTTCGCCACGCCTTGCCTCGCCACGACACGACACGACACGACATGACGCGCGCATGAATGGTATATGAACAGATGTACAGAAGCTAAAACGTTTGCTTTGAATGGACTTTTAATACGAGTTAAATGAATATGAATTGAGCATGTTCGCTTCATCTTCCGTCCATTAGTTTTATCTTCTGCTCCCCTCTATGCCTATAAGAGAGAGAGGTCGCGCCTCCTCTCAGTCTGTCTGTAGTACATCCTTTGCGCCTCCAGTTTCAGAGCACTGCGCTACCTAGATCTTCCCCATCCCGTCTTGCGGCGTGCACCGCTAGCCGGGACAGTAGGCCTCCGAGACCCCGCTGCTTCGAGTCCTGTACGGGAGAAGGGCGATAAGGTTTTTGGGGAGCGCTATCAGCGCGACTATTAGCTTCGTCACGAACTCCCTCACAGATAGCGACTGCGGCGACGCCTTCCCCAACGAGAACTTCTTCCCCGACATCAGCACCCTCTTTCTCGACGACATGGCCAACGACGGTTCCAACACCTGCGGTTCTTCTTCTTCTACTTCCGTGTATATCTTCTTTCTCAATCTTATTCTGATCATATCCAAAGTTTTATGCCTTGCAGTTTGTTTGGTTATATGCCTTAATATGTATTCGCTATTTCACATGATTAGTATATTGCCTATTATTTTAATCATGTTTTATCTAGCGTTTATTATGGATAATTCGCTTGGTAAATTGCTCTATTTTTCAACACAATCAGTCTCACAGGGAGGTCTTAAAATTTTCAAATGACCGGCAATATGCATGGTGCAATCAGTCTCATAGAGAGGTCTTAAAATTTTAAAATAACCGAAAATATGCCTGGCTGCACTTCCTCCTTTTAGAAATAATAACTAAATGCCCGTGCGTTGCTACGTCCATAGAAAGTGATCCACATATTATTCTAAAAACAGTTAAATTCTGTTTTGATTGAAATCTAGTTAGATATAAACTTTTTTTAAGGGTACGCCAACGATAAATTATATCTGTGTAGAAGAAACAACAAAAGGCATTTACAAAAAAATCCTGACTTGGCTGTGATCAACCATGGCGGTTAACATTTAACTCACACTCCTATAGACACCTAAACCTAGTATTATCGCGCTACAATGACCCTCCCTCCACGGTTGGCTAGCTCCTATAGCCCTAACTCATCCTTGATTTATCATGCTCCATCCCACATTGTTGTTGAAGGTTTCCGAAGATGCGCACATTTTTTTGCTTTCAAAGCATCCATGCTACCGGTATGGATAAGGTAAGTATCTCTAGCCGGAAGCCCTCAAACACTCCCAAGTAGCTATTGGTGGTGAAGGACAAAAAAAATCATCCGGTCGTGCCTCCCAATGCCACATTTTGTCCGACACTGCCGAGTAAGTTTATTTGACACGAGAAGCCCATCCTTGCGCCACAGAAATCCTTCTAGAAACGCCGGACACAAGCAGCATGTCTTGTGGGCCACGCCCGTCAGCACTACAGCCAGTGCTCTTCAATGCAGCGCCAGTCAATGGCGGACCTTGCAGCAAATCCCTGGAGGGGCGAAGTTACAAAATAACATGTAAATTTTTTTTTAAAACCAAATCAAATGATAGCTATAAGGTAGGTTTTGTAGCATTTTTATAAACTTATATATTAAAATTGATCTTGTCCACAAAATACGGTTATAAGATCAATATTTGCATAAGGTAGTTTAAAACAGAAGAAATACCATGGATTTTCATTGGACTCATCTGACAATTAGTATCTTCGTCTCTTTGCGCATGTGAAATGCAGAAGAATATCTTCGTCTATTTGGATAAATCTATATAGTCCCTCCGATCAATTTTTTTAAATAATACAATTTTTTTAATCATTTTCAGAAATAATACATGAAATTGATCATTTTCAATTCTAGCGACGGTCTTTAATTGAAAAGACGATGGGCAGTAATCATCTTTTAAAAAGATGACGGCACTAATCATCTTTTCAAAAGACGACTAGCCCATGATCGTCTTTTGGATTAAAGACAGGTTGCATTGATCATGCATAGTCGATCATGGGCTAGTCGTCTTTTGAAAATATGATTAGTAACGTCGTATTTTTAAAAGATGATTACTGCTCGTCGTCTTTTCAATTAAAGACGCATGTCGGTCGTCTTCTCTACTACTTAAAAAATAGGAAGTGTTCCGTTTTCTGCCAGGCAGCATTTCGCTCTTCCTTCGTCGCACTTCGTCGCTTGCGCTCCGCCCGTCGTCGGGGCTCTTTGTTCTGGCCCCACCCCATCCGAACCCGTGCGCTGTGCCTACCACCCTCCTCCCTCCATCTTCCACCCTCTCCCCCGCATACGGCGCCCCTCACACCGACCGCCAGATTCGGCAGACTTGTGACCGCCTCCACCATGCGGATCCAACATTCACCGCATGCATCAGGTCGTAACCGCTGCTCCCTGCCTCAACTATCCCTGACCTCCACCTTGGACGCCCGAGGCCCTCCACAGATGGCAACCACGAGGATCAGCACGGAGGTGATCTGGGTATGGAGGCCCGGATCTGACCTCCCCTCCTCCTCCCTCTCTCTCTAATCCATTCTCTTATATCATAGGTAAATTTCATTCATGTTTTAGCAAATCTGCAGCAATCAGACCATTTAACATGTGTTATGATTTTTTTGCAGTGAAATTTAGGTTACTAGATGTAGACGAATTGAAGCATGGTTTTTGAAATTTTACCATATGTCATGTACTCTGAATTTTGTAGAAAAGGTAGTGATTTGAGCAGCGAGACCCATATTCTATGCCACTCCTGACAACCTCAATACCATGGCAGGCCTATATCACTGAGGTATTTTATATGTCTTCAATGTATCTTATTTGAGCTAAGCATCAAGCATCTTCAGAACTTCAGAGTATTTATTGCTAGGTCATTTGTTTGTATCTTATTTGAGCTAAGCATCAAGCATCTTCAGAACTTCAGAGTATTTATTGCTAGGTCATTTGTTTGTATGTGGAAACTCTCTCCAATTATTTTCATAATACCTTCCTATAAGGGATTATGTGACCATGAATGAGAAGCATACCCAGATGCCTTGTGGATATGGTCTTGTTTCTTTTCATCCGTCTATTGTCGACATGGTTTTGGAGAATAAACAAGCTATAGATGGATTAGCGGTAAGCCACTTCACCGTCTACTCCAAGGACCACTGTCGCCTACAGCGAGAACACTTCCGCATTCGCTGACCATCCCAAGACGGAGGAGCCGATTGCTCGGGGCGTGCACGCTGCACTGGGAAAGCGTCTTCACCAACCCTGTCTTCTCGCGGGAGGACGACCTTTCTCCAATAGGTTATGCGTCTCAACCGCCATACAAGTCTAGGAAAATCTAATCTCAGCCCGAGGACCAATATCGCTTGGTATAGTGAATTCCTGGAGTGATGATTTTGAGTGGTATCGAATCTGTAATCTTATCGTTGCTTGCATGCTTGCAGGAATCCATGATCTCATGATAATAGGAAGTGTTCCACAATAGCTGGTTGTTTCATAGCCAAGCATGATACAGGTACGGTATGACGATGATGTGCATTGATTTATTCGTTCTTTAGTAAGAACACTTGATTTAGTTGGACACATTGGAATTTTTATGTAAACTTGTTTTCCTGCTGTGAGGTTTATAATGTTCATTGCGCCAATTGCTTTTGGTTAGAGGTCAGAGTTGATACAGTGAATGCGATACAGTCTAACGGCTTGTCCATGACACTCTTCACCCTGAAGTTCATATGGTACTGCTCCTGCTTGCACCGCTGTATTAGAATATTTCTTTATTTATTTTATATCCAATAGATGTTTGATTATTCCTGTAGCTCTAGATGTCAGGACATCCCTAATTAAGCATTGGTCAAATTGATATATTAAACCCCAAATTGGTTTATGTGCTAAAATAAACACAATTACGTATTAATTCTCAGCTTCAGTTTTGCACTGCAGATTATTTGTTGTACAGGTCCAGTTACAGTTTCATGCCCTAGCGTAGAGGTCATGTTCTTTTTTGGCTTCTGATACAGGTGCATGATATTTTTTGGCAATTGGAATCTTAACAAAGAGAGTGGCCAAAATCAAGATCAATTATCCATCCATGTGCCCTTTCTATGAAGAGAGGTGTGTATATTGCATAGACTAATACACTAGATTGATTTCTAATAAATTTAGCCCTCTACAGATATAATTTGTTGGGATATTAATCATCTTCTAAAAATTTATTCCCAACTGACTTATTTAGATTTCAATAAAGAAGCTTGTCTTGAAGTAAGCAGCATTTTTTTGCTATAAATATTGGTAGCTTACTCCACAGAAAGTTCACACGATTATTAAGAAGATTGTGTGCTGTGCGGTCCAATAGATTTAGAGATGGCATCTCCAATAATCTGTACCTACAATGGTGATCATCACCTAATACTTATATCCTAATACCACAAAATTTTAAATGAAACGATGGGTGTGTAATGTTAATTTTAGTTTAATGTAGAAACATATTATATTATTTTTTCTCTTCCAGTTGGAAATTTTAGTAGTCCTTTTAAATAAAATTGTCTGGTTCCCTCGGTTTGACATGTTCAAATATATAAGTGACAAAACTAATGAAGTTCCTTCCGTTAGTTCAATTTTAAAATAAACTTGAGGGTTCACGGACCTAGGGTTGACGAAATGATTCAAAGAGAGACACACATGCTCTCTCCTCTTTGGCTGACCAGCGTGCGTCCTCCAGATCTGCTCTGCTCGGTGGATTCCTCCCTCCTCCGCTGGCCTCCTCTCTCCGGCCAAGCTCGAGGGCTTCTCCTCCACTGGCGCAGCCATTCCCGATGGGGCACCAAGATACCGCTCCTCTTCCTCCTCCTGGTCTCTTTCCTCTCCCTTCTCTGCTTTTTGGTGGAGAGCTTTTACATTGCTATTTTGTGGTGGCCGTGGTGCTTTCAGGCGCTTGAGTAATCACCATAAAGCGTCGCCTCGCTTCGCTCTTCAAGCGCCTAGGCATCGACCCCTCCCCCCCCCCGACGCTTTAAAACGCTCAAACGCTTTAAAACCCATGGAAAGCATTCTATGAACTGTGATTCTTCCATTTCTGCGTAGATACAAGGCCTCTACAGAACTGTTGGATCACTGAGGTTATATATTGATTTTTTATGTTTCATGTTTTCTCCTTCACACTTGCTATAGCGATAATCAACAAGGTGTGGTGTTCAGAAGCGCCCAACACTGATTTGGAGCTGTCTGCGGGTTTTCGTGCCTACGTCTACACGAGTTATATGCTATACAAGCGCAGACCCTACTTGCTACCGGATACTGCTCATTGTCTGAAGTCTAAGGTCTATCCTGAGAAGTGTCCTGCATTTTGTTGGACCTGCCTAGCAGAGGCACCATGAGACATGCATATTATTTTGGATGTTTTTAGTCTTCTCTTGGCAATTCAACACCGAGCTGTTCATACATTGGATTCACTGTATACATATAATACGTCATTTAGTGATACACCTATATATTATGAGAAGCCAACATCATATATAGATTTAAGTCTATTCTCTACAAAATCACCCATTACAGAAGTGTCCCCATTTAGAGTGACACATGCATATACTGAACCAAAATTTGCATAAAACTGTAAGTGGTGGAAAAAATACCAATTTAAGGTTCTTTAAGAAATTTCCAAAGAGCACAAGCTAGCACATGGGACAAATGCATGTTTTAAATCCCTTGCGATCAGTTTAGTTCATCTGATGCATCTGTTCTCTTTGGGCTGGTAGATTCTACTACCTCTGGCCCATATTAATTAACTTGGATTTGTCAAAATTTAGATGAACCTATATACTAAATAGTGTCTAGATTCATCTAAATCTAGACAAATTTAAGTCAATTAATATGGGTCGAAGGGAGTAGTTATATCAGGTGCAAATTTTTCAGCTTGAAGACTGGTTACATCATTACAAAGAAATTACAGCATGAATTAAGCAAGCCACACAAGTTTGTCAAGAAAATGTTCTGGGACTTGGAAGACATATCACAGACTTAATTTTTTTATACAAAATATAATTAGGATAGTTTATCCAAATAGTATAAAATTAGGGATGTTTTGCATACATTCTGGGTCTGATGGACAACACTATCCCAGCTAAATACAAATAGTACACAGTAAGTGCAAATCCACATATAGAATGTCTATGCAATCTATCACTAGCGGACATTGATAACTAGGCAAGGTCTCCAAAAAAAGAAGATCTACACACATGCCAAATCCGGGTCTGACGGTCTTTATGGGCCACTCTTTATGTCATTGCTGGCGGTGGTGAGCGGGGGTGAACTGCACCCCAGTGTGGTGGGGCGCGGCATACAACAACACATGGAGAATGGTCAACGACAAATTCGTGTCTGACGGTCTTTATGGGCTGCTCTTTATGTCATTGCCGGCGGTGGTGAGCAGGGGCGACATGCACACGGTGGGGTGCGGTATACCAGATGAAGAATGATCAACGGCATACAAGACACCTAGGAGTTGTTATCAGCTTCACTCCTATTTCCACATTGACCTTCCAGCATAGCTGAAACTCTGAAGCAATTGATGTGGTGGTATTCTTTCAGATTGCTCAGACAGTTATTTTCGGCGTTTCAGCATGAGGTCGTGGACGGACCAGAACGAGGTGTGGGAAGAGTATGCCTGCCCAGGTGGCTAGAATGGTCAGTCCAGGGTTCCTCTGATCTTCGATTGTTTTTATCTAATCTGTCATCGAGAGTGTAAATGTTTCCAGACAACAAGTAATTCTGTGTATTTTCTTATACCAATGGATTCTTGCATCTCAGGTTAATTTAGTCTTGTGATGATCAAAAAAGAAACAGACAGATGTGCAAAGTAGCAATGATCTACTGATTATACACCGATTCTTTCAGTCATGTAGTTCAAATATTTTGTCTGGTTGTCTCCATTGCAGGACCATGTGGTGTCATTCCGTGTGGTAATGCTTTGATGCATCCTTAATGAAGGTGATTTTCATTGCTAGAAATCTCCTTTCTTCAGGTAAAATTGTACTGTATTCTCTTTCGAACACCTATGGTTATTAAAGTATGGACAAAATGAAGGCTCGAGGTAAACATAACTTTACATTGAGAGCTGAAGTTCATGCAGTTTTCATCAAAACTGTTTTCTTGGATGATAGAGTAAATGCATTATATGTATGACTAATGTATGCTTTCACAGGAATGCCTTTGTTTTTACCTGAAAATGAAGCAACAACAGTAAGCGTGAAGTTCAACATGAGGTCAAGGATGGACCAGAATGAGGTGTGGGTAGAGTATGCATGCCCCGGCGGCTGGAATGGTCAGCCCCTGAAACAAAAATGAGTTGATTGACAGGGTTCCTAGCTATGATCTGGCTTATTTTTCTCTTATCTATGATTGAAAGTTTAGATGTTTTTTAGTCTGTGACAATTAACAAAGAACAGAATGATATACTGATTATACTCCAATTTCTGTTGGTCATGTAGCTCAAATATTTCTTATAGTTGCCTCCATTGCAGGACCATTTTATTCCCTTCTGTGTGGTAATGATTTGACGCATCCTGAATGAAGCCGAGTTTCATTGCTAGGATTTTTCTCTATTGTATTTTCAAATCGTAAAGTGCTATTTGTCAAGTAAATAGAATATTGGGAATCATGTTCCTCTTATTTTGGTGGCTTGAAAATCAGGTGAACGGCTATATATGCATTAACTCTATATAAGAATTCTATTTGGAGGTAAAAAGATAACTTCCTTTTTGAGGTAAAATTGTACCTCTTGTGAACACCGGTAGATATTAAATCAGGGCAACATGAAGACTTTGAGGTAAAACATATTTTTACATTGAGCGTAAAGTTCATGCATCTTTCATCAAAACTTTTTTCTTTGATGACGAAGTAAATATTTCCTATGTATAACTAATGTATGCTTTCACAGAAAGGCCTTTGGTTTGACATGGAAATGAAGCAACGATGGATCCGATCACAAAGATAATGAGCAGACAGTGAGGGATTAAGCTGACACTTGTTGCATAGCAAAAGTGAGGCAGATAGGAAACAAATGCGAGAGGACATATCGGTGAATTATATTGTACACTTCAATTTTAATACAAAGACCTCCCTATATACTACACTTCAAGTGATGTATTAATTTCTGCCAAGTACTTGTGAACTCTGTAAGCTAATAAATTTTTCTTTCATAAAACCAATCTAAACTGGTATTTGGATGTTTAAAAATAGGAGAATTAATTGTGTTATGTTATTCTTTTATGGGTTATGGGGTATGGGAACGATTATGAAATTTGTCAGAAACATTGAGGCAGACTGACATCGCTGAGTGGCACGTCCTTGGAGTTTCATGACTACCAAATACAATATTAATGATGTTGTAGTGGGGTAACTATTAAGCATAATGGTGATGCAATGGCGCCCCTGTGGGAAAAGAGAAGGGACGACATATGCGTGTTTACATATGCAAGGGATGACAAATGAATCATTTTCATGTATTTGCGATTCTATGAGGGAGGGAGGGAGGGAGGTGCTACATGTACGATTTTTACATGTAAGGCAAGGCAAGAAACACTTGAGAGCCCGTGGCAACGCACGGGCATGTTTCCTAGTTTAAATTAAAGACCGACAGCTAGAATTGAAAATGATCAATTTCGTGTATTATTTCTGGAAATCATAAAAAAATATATTATTTAAAAAAATTTAGCCTCCCATCCAATTTAATGGTCTTAAATTTATCTAGATCCGAATGTATTTAGCACTAAACATGATTAAATACATCTAAGTTTAGATAATCTAAAACTATTAATTTGAATCAGAGTGAGTATTAAATAGTACTCCCTCCGACCCATATTAGTTGACTCAAATCTCTACTATATAATTTATCTAGCGGTGGTTTTCGTCGTCAAATTTTCGTCCGTCATTTTTTTAGGACGAGTTTGCCCCTGACTTTTTGGAGCTATTACGTGGCCTGCCACCGCTAAGTGAATAAGCGGTTCCTTCGCTGCCGCGGACAGCCTCTCTCTCCCTCCGTCCCTCGCCTTCCCGTTTCGCCAACCCTGTCCTGGTTTTCTGGCCTCATCCTCAACCAGAGCCACTGCTACATCGCCACGGATTCGTTACCTGCAGCCCCATCCTTGTTGTTTCATATCGACCCGTGCGATTCAATTCCCTTGGAGCGCCTTGGCCGGGATAGGAGGCTCGTGCCTGAGGGCTGCGCCTCGCCTTGAGGGCGACTGCGACTGGATGGCGAGATCCTTGTGCCACCAAGGTCCGCCAACGCTTCTCCCGGAAGCTTTAGTTCATGTCGAGGACGCCCTCCTCCGGCTCCCACAATAGGCGGGGTCCTCGAAGCCGGTGCAGAAGCGCAGAAGAGCGCGTCCATAAGCGAGGCTCTCGGGATTAGCGACCAGCGTCTTTGGGCGAGTTTGACCAGGTCGCACACCTCCGCGGCTCGGAGCTCGAGCGGGTCGCGTTCCTCCGCTCACGTGGAGCTCGACGGAGGGGAGGGGAGGCACCAGGGATTAGTAGCCGGATACTTGAGAGGTGAAGCAGGGACAAGAATATGGGGATTGGAGGTGGGTCGCGTGGGGGAAAGAAGGGATGCCGGCACACCGCGCTTGTGATACTGCTTCTTGCTGCCGCTAATTATTGATTCTGCTGCTTGTCGTGGTTCTGCTTTGCTGCTACCAGCCAAACATTCACAGAGAGCCAGAGAGATTGGTTGCAAAGTTCTGCTCTACGTCTGTTTTAACTTTATTCAATTCACATCTCTCGCTGGAATCCTTTCATCAACGGAGTCAGTTTCAGCAGCTTACCTCTGATTTAAGCTAATACAATAATCAGCTAGATAAATGGTCGAAATTATCTTTTTTCCTACCCTACTCATCTAGGGAGACACACTCCCTGTCTTAGATAGAAAAACTGGTGCTTCTGTTTCTTTAGCTAATTGATTTTCTTCTGCTGTGCTTCTGATTTGATGCAGAGAAACACTGTGGAAGTACCGAAGTTTACTTCTTATAAGTAATGAGCTCTACAAGAAAAAATTGAACTCTACGTGTTTGATGATTTGACTACAAGAATTTAACCTTTTTAGTGTTGTTCATTCATCTATGAGAGCATATGCCTTGGTTTTAAAGCATTATTTTGCTTTATCTTTTTAACTATGTTCTTATCATTTAGTTTCTCTGATAGGTAAATCAAAACTATAAGCAACAATCGAAATGATGGCATGTGAAAAGAAAGCTGAAAATTGATTTTAGATGATGTTTTCTTTCGCTATATTTCTCCATTACTTTGTAGGTCTGCAAGATCCCTTGTTGGAAAATGAGTATATGTCGTACAAATTATCTCTTCTCTGCCTCTAGGTATGATTGCTTTCTCTATCAGATCCACATAAACTGTCCTATTTTCTGTGAGATATGTACTAGATGGACTGAGATCAGGTCCCTTGCTTGCTGTGCCTTGAGCCTCGCATCCATCGTCCAACCGAATCGAACAAACAGCAAACAACCAAGACTAGATGACATCTGTTTATCCTCACGATTCAGCCATGAACTTAACGATGGTAAACTGCAGGCTCCTCACATACACGTTAATCCGCAAAATCAGCACAATCGAATCTAGCATGCAAATCATGGAAAACTTCGATCGAGGTTTATCTTTTTTAGTCAAACTTGGAGATTTATGGTTCAATTGATGGGTTTTAGATCGGGAGTAACAAGTGCTTAAGTGTGGTGCTAGATGATAAAAAAGGTACACAAAGATCACCAACTTCGCCGCTAACCTGGCTTTCATGTATACAACACGCTCGCCGTGGACTGCCGACGAGCATGGCCGTCCATGCTTCCCTATCTTCCCCATCGACGGTTGCTTTAGGATATTGTTATTAGTCGTTACGTACCGAAGCACGAACATTTAGCAGTATTTTAAAATTTTCAGAACAAATATAAAAAATACCGATAATTGTTTTTCTTTTAGCAGTGTTCCTACCTGCCGAAACCAAAGCTCTCATGAATTGCACATAATTAAGTTTTATGCATTCAAAAACAATGTTTTATGAAAGTTTTCCTCAAAATTTAACTTTTTTCATAATAAAAAAATTATGCGCGTGACATGTTAAATTCCATTAACCGTGGCAACGCACGGGCATTCAACTAGTTTATCTAAATATGGTTATATATCTAACACTAAAATTTAACTAGATACATTGATATCTAGATAAATCTAAGCCAACTAATATTGTTCTGAGGGAATATCTAAATTTTAACTAATCTAGACATCTCACGGAGGGAGTAGCATTTTTTACCGATTCTAAGATGAAGAATCAGGACAAGAACTAGAATTGAGTGTTTGGGCCTGAAAAATTATCAGCAGGTCGCTTGCCCGGACGAACGGAGAGCTAGCTCCAGCTTGTAATTGCATGGGACGACAGATAAATAATTCAAGATGTCGGCGATGCTGTGACTGCGAGTCTACTCAACGCCCCGGGTCGCGACCAAAACGACTCGTCTTCGGCAGGCCGTCTCCGTCACCTGGCCCTAGTGCCACCAGCGGCCGATCACTTCCATGGCAACACACCGTTCTAGTCGCCGCCGCTAACGGCAGCTGTTAGAGACGAGAGATAGGAAATGAAAAGGGGCAATTGGGCCTTATAAACCGAATATATCAAGGGTACTAGACAAAAATATTTTTTGCTGGGGGGCGACCGCCCAGGTTCGCCCCTGGGAAGGTCCGCCTGTGGCGGCAGTGGTAATCTTGATACAACCCAACAATTGATATAAAAAATGGTTTTTCTTCATAAACGTGCGACACATGCCTCCTTTTTTATATATAGAAGAAAGAACAGCTAGTGATAGTTATAATTCACTACAAAACAACTTGATAATTCAAAATAATCTTTGAAATCATAATGGTAATAGTAATTCATATAATCATTTAGAGAGTAAACCGAGCAAACATGTCTCTCACTCTTGGAAAAAAAATCTATACGTCACACTCTTTCTCTCACATAATTTGTCACAATTAGAGCATGTAGCAATAGCATTTACATCAAGCAAAAGCACGCACATGTAGCAAGCATCTCTTGCTTAATCTGTCTATCGGTTTATTTATCTTTCACTTTGATTGCATCTCTCTCCCTCGACGGGGGCTGTCAGCCGATGTTTATTAAGAAGAGAAGAAAGTACAGCCGGGCTGTAGTCTGCTCCGAGATGGAGCAAGGCAAAAGTTCAGAAAAAGAACTGTAGTCCCAGACAGGCCTGGGGCAGCCTCTAATCAGCAAACCAACACAAAAAAAGGAGCAGAAACAACGCTACTACAAGGTCAGATGGCCACAACTCGGCCAGCAGACCGTCATAACGAAATTTCCTCTCTGATTCCTTTGAAGACTACCTCTTCGCTATGCTGCAAATTCTCAAACACTCTGGATGTCTTTTCTTTCCAAATCTTCCAGTGCACCAGAATTAGCACCGTGTCAAAATCTTGCCGGAGGTTCTTTGGAACTCTCTTCCAGGCCTGCAGCAACCATTCTTCTGTGCTAGGAAAGCTTGGGCTGGGGATCAGGAAGTCCACCATTGTCCAGGCTCTGATGAGCTGCCAAACCTGCATGCTGAAATTGCAGTGCGCAGTCTCGGGTGCCCGCCAAACATAGGTGACATGACGCACTGTTAGGCCAGCCTCTTCGCTGAAGATTGTCCGCAGTCGAGAAGAGACCATTCTCAGATTGCCACCAAACCAGCGTGTCCTCTTCTTCTTGATTCGGTTGAACTGAGTTTAGTAGGTCCCAGAGGCGAAGATATTGGGCAAGGGCTGCTATAGAAATCCCTCCCCTGACGTCTCTAACCCACTGGTTGCCTTGCAGGGCTTGAGCAACAGGGAGAACAAAGTCTCGAACAGAGGAGGCCATCATTGGGAAAGCATCAGATATTGAAAAACGATCTGGCAGCCATTTGCCAGTCCAAAAACAGGCACGTGCACCATTGCCTAGGCGGATGTTTGTGGCTCCTTTGAGGAGTACAGCCGCATCATCTTCATCCGTGAGAAGAACAAAGCAAGACCTGGGCGAAGCTGCCCAGCGCAGCCAAGTCCATCGGCGTCTCAACGCTCAGCTGAAGCAGCGAAGATAGTGAGTTGGCATGTAGACCCTCGACCTCCCTGTTTCTTGCTCTTCTGTCTGCAGTCTGCTTTAGTTTTGGCTAGGATCTGCGTTCGAAAGGCTTGTGGTAGATCATGTTTGCCTTAATGTGTTTTTGCTGTTTGTTTCTTCACCTCAGCTTGTTTCCTTCGTTGTCTCCTCGGCGGCGTTCGCCACGATAAAGGTGTCCTGCATTATGGAGGAAGGGATGGAAGGCTCTCGAGAGCCCCCGGACGTCTCATGCACCTCACCGGCGATTGCCACTTCGGAAATCGACGGCCACATCTCTGAGCCTAGGAATAGCCACACACCCCCCAACTTACCGCCGCTGCCGATGCTGGATCGGATCCCCTCCCCCTCGCGCCCGAGGTGCTGCCGGAGAGGCAGGGATTCCTCTGCCTGTCGCCCCCGTGGATGCTGGGACTGGACCCGGCGAACCTTCCGCCCCCGTTCCTCACGCCTGGAGATGCCTTCCTCCAATTCAGGCTGGAAAACTTCAACTCACCGGTATGCTCCCCTGTTGCTCCGGGCTCCTCGCTCTTTGCACCATCGTCGGTGCAGATTGAGGTAGGCCATGTCGACAACCTCCCTGTTTCTTGCTCTTCTGTCTACAGTCTGCTTCAGTTTTGGCTAGGATATGCGTTCGAAAGGCTTGTGGTAGATCAGGTTTGCCTTAACGTGTTCTTGCTGTCTGCTTCTTCGCCTCAGCTTGCTTCCTTTGTTGTATCCCTCGGCGGCGTTCGGCATGGCCGTCTCCTTGGTCCTTGCCCTGTTTTCTCTTCCGCCCTCCTCTATATTTTGGCTCGGAGTGGGGCCTCGCTTGACGTCGCTTCTGGGCCTCCACTTCTGCTCGACCAGCCTATGGGTTCTGGCCCCTTAGTTGTCTCTAGTGGCATGCCTGCCTGGCCTGCTGAGACTCCTGCCGACCGACGCGTGATTTCTCGACCTGGGGGAGCTCGTGAACCCCTTGGCCGTTTCCTACCGCTCATCCCTTCTGCTCCGCCTGCGCCCTGCCTTCCACGCAGACGCCACCCGCTGCTCTGTATCTCTCTACTCTCTCCTGGCATCCTCCCCTTGCCCTCTGGTCCGTTGCCCTGGCCTGTTCACAGCTCCCGTGAACTAGCTACCCCTCCCTCCCCTTCTGATGCTTCATGGCGCCCAACTCCCCCTCTTCCCTCTGCTTCCCTTCCTCTTTCATCCCCCTCCGCCCCCGCAGGTCAACTTTCCTCCTTCGGCTCCGTTGGTGCTCGCGCTGCCGCCGATGGCTCCTCCCCTCCTTCCTATTCTCAGATGGCTGCCTCACCTGCAAAGGGCACGCTCCCCAGGCCACAACGCACTCCACCACCTCTCAATCCCCTCGTCGCGCGGTGCCACCGTTGCTTGGCTTTAGACCACCTCATCGTGGCTTGCCGTGACCCCCTCTGCTGCCGGCGCTGCCGCCACTCCGATCATCTCAAACGAGACTGTAAGCTCCCTTCCCATACCTCTCCTCCCCCTGCTCCCCCTCTCCCTCATGCTTAGTTTTCTCACACCCCTTCTTCTTCTAGATTCGTTGCTCCCATGGCTTCCCTCAATGGTGCCCTTGCTCTGGCTATCGATGCTACGGCTCCGGGAGAAGAACGGGCAGCGAACCCCCTATTCTGTGACCTATGCTTTGCCCGTGACCACAACCGCCATGTTTGTCGGCTGGTCGTCCCGGTGGCCGCTGATGTGGCTAATTTTGATGAAGAAGAAGAGCCGGAAGAGCTGGTTTTCGATGAGTCCAGGGACGACGATGAGTCGCCGGTGGCTGGGGGCGGGGCGGACTTCATCCTCATCGATGATGCCCTCGACTACTTCCCCGCTCCAGACCCCCTGCCCTTGCTTCCGGATGAGGAGGACTTGGAGGAACCACACAGCCCTGACCACATTGATGTCTTCATGCCACACATCCATATGCCTCACTTTTACAATCTTGCGTATGCCTTCATCACCCCCCCTCGCCAAACCCTGACTCTTTGATCCTCCAAGCAACGGACTTGGGCTGTGGTCCTGACCGTGTTTCTCTGTTATCCTCTTCCCGTGGCTCACGTCTTGCTGTTTTCTCTGAACCCTACGATCGGGAGAATGCAGTAAACCATGGTCCCTTCCTTGGCCGCGAAATCTCTGTCCACTTTGAGCGCCATGATGAAACTGATAATCATTTCCTCTTCGAGCATGAGGCTTTAGCGGCTTTAGCTGTTGAAGATTACCCACTTGAGCATTGGAGTAGGGAACACATAATCCACTCCTCTGGCCCTTATGCTAATCCCCACACTATTGATCCGATTTGCCTAACTGGCCTAGACTACACTGCCGTGCTCATTACTGTCAAGGCAGAATCCATCCATGATATCCCTGCTGACCTCCATGTCAAAAACCACTGCAGCATTGGCACAATTGGCCGCATCTCCATCATTGAATATGAAGATCTCGCTGGCGGCTCTGACCCGCCTTCTGACCATGATTACCCTCCCATTCCTGAAGCTTATTCTGATGAGGATGAGCAGGATGTTATTGAAATTGAAGGCGGTACTGGCTATGCTGAAATTATGGCTTCTCTTGGAGCCCCACCGCCTGGTATCCCTCAGGGCGAATCGTCTAGTACTGCTCCAGCAGCCTCTCTGGTATCTCGCGCCCTTGCAAATGCTCCTCCTCTTCCTTTGGTCGCTGGCGAACCTCTCTGTTCCAAGCAAAAAAAGGTGGTCTACAAACTTCATTTTGGGTTTTATGACATCTTCGTCCTAGGCTCGCTGGGTGAACACGCCGCCTTCCGCATTCCAATGCGTCATGCCTCTCCTTCCCCTGGCTGCAAAGGAATGATGGTCATCAACTTCTCTTCGGCTTCTGTGGGTGTCATTCATTCCATTGCTGATGTGGGTCCACTGAAACGACGCTCGCTCACTATGGACATTCTTGCTCGTGGCCTCCCTCCACGGCAGGAAATCGAGGTGTCCCTGTCCTTCGTCTTTGACCTGCTGATGGGCAATGAAATGGCCTCTGCCACTGCGATGCTGGCTGCTGATCAATCTCCTGAAAACTCTGTCATACCGCTCTTTGCAATTGGAGTAGTTGAAATTGACAAAGTTGTGGTCCTTCACAATGAGGTTGTTGTTGCTCTTCCTGGGGATGCTGGGATCGGTACCCCGCTCTCCCCGGCGCTGGACGATGTGCCTGTCCGAGCCACGGCTTGGCCCAAGCCTAAGAAGACTATCGAGCCTCGCCGCAGCTCTCGCTTCTTGCTTGGAGACCCAGGTACCTATATCTCTGTTCTCGATAGAGCTTCCCTTCGCAAGAAAGTTTGATTGGAAGGGTCAAGCAAGCCAGAACTAAGCCGCCCCGGCGAACTCCCTTCTGTTGATCTCATTGTTGTTGCTCTTGCGGACGATGCTCCTCTTCCTGACCGCGATGTTTTGATGCTTGCATATTCCTGTGACATCGCTGCTGATGAGCTTGATGGACCTGCCCCTTCTGACCCGGAGCTCACAACCTCTCCATGATCGGACGACACCCTCCTGTCCAAGACCTATGGGTCGTCCTCGCTGCCTTCTCCTCTATTAGCCTGGCCCTCCACGGTCACTCCAGATGTTGTGCTATCTACTTGTGGCCTCCTGATCAGGCCATGCTGGCTCAGCGTGTCTTTCTTTTATTTGGCGTTATTTCCTTTCCTATTTGGGCTATGATTGCCCCTGTAATCGAGATTGTTCCTAAGACTTGTAGCACTGTTAATTTATGGCAACCTATTATTCCTTTCCTCATACGTATATACTATCTTGTTGTTGCATTACAGTCTAAATGTTAATCAAACTTCTCTTTGCTTCTTGGAACGTACAGGGCCTTATACGCAAGCAGAAACGTGATGATGTTCAGGCTGCTATTGACACCTTCCTTCCCTCTATTCTCTGCCTCCAAGAATCAAAACTCCAGAATATCTCCTCCTTTGCCTCCACTTTTCTCCCTCCATCCCTTCGCTCCTTCGTCTTTAAACCGTCGGATGGCGCCTCTGGTGGTATCATTACGGCTTGGGATGCTTCCTTGGTTGATCTCATCCACCACTCCATTGACGATTTCTCCATTACCACCACTTTCGCCTTCCGCCCCGACAAACTTGTTTTCTCTATTATCAATATCTATGGACCCTGTCTGCACACACAAAAAACCCTCTTCCTCTCCTCTATTGAACACATTCTTCCCCCCCTCTCTTCTACTGTAGCTATTATGGGGGATTTCAATCTCATCCGCTTACCAAAAGAAAAGTCCAATGACAACTTCAACAATACCGAAGCTTCTCTCTTGAATGGTTTCATTCATAATGCTGGCATTATGGAGATCATGTTGCTCGATCGCCAATTTACCTGGTCCAATCAGCAATCCCCTCCCATCATGGCTAAGCTTGATCGTGTTCTTGTTAACAATGCTTGGAGTCTAGCCCTCCCCGACTCTACGTTAACTTCCTCGGCTAGACCCACTTCGGATCATATTCCCCTTCGCCTTGAAGCCTCCTCTCAAGCTCCTCGCACCTCCATCTTTAGGATGGGGAACACCTGGCTTCTTCACTCTGGCTTCTAGGATATTGTCACTAACAATTGGGGTAGCGTTGGCCCTTCCCATGCCCACCTCTCCAATGTTGGTCGTCTCTGCCTCAGGCTCAAACGTATTCGCTCGGCGGCCCGTGCTTGGTCTAGGACTCATAAGCTTCCCTCTATCTACCTCTCCAATTGCCGCACGGTTATTGAGCTTATTGACCGCCCCGAGGAATGTTGCACTATCTCTACTCCTGAATCTCGGCTTAGACTTCTGGCTAAATCCCATCTGAGCCGACAAAATGTTGCTCGTGCTACCTATTGACGACAACGAGCTAAGATCTGTCATTGTGTTCTTGGAGATGAAAACTCGCGTTATTTTCATCTCTGTGCTTCTGGCAGACTTCGGAAAAAACAGATTAAGGTTCTGGGCGATGAGGATGGCAACCCCACCTTCTCTCACGATGCAAAAGCTCACACCCTCCACTCCTTTTTCAAAGATATTCTCGGGCAGCCCAAGATCTCCAAATAATTGGGAACTACCTTCCCTTGTCACGTCTACCTCCCTGGACTCCTTCGAGGCAGCCTCTCTTGTCCGGCCCTTCTCCATGAATGAGCTTCGGGCTACATTTCTCTCCATGAACAGAAACTCTAGCCCTGGCCCAGATGGTTTCGGCCCCGCCTTCTTCCAACGTCACTGGGATTTGGTCAAACACAACCTCCTTAGCTCTCTCCATGACTTCCACTCGCTTAAAACTGACCTTTGTCCCATTAATAAATCCTACATTGTTCTCCTTCCGAAAAAAGAGGGTGCCAATAAGCCTGACAACTTTCGTCCAATCTCCCTTCAAAATAGTTGTCAAAATTTTCATTCCAAATGCTTGACCCTCCGCTTGCGCGAGCTTATTCCCTTCTTGGTTCATCCTGATCAAACGGGTTTCATCTCTGGTCGTTCGATCACCAAAAACTTTATCTATGCTGCAGACATTGTCCAATCTTGTCACAAACGTTCGGCCCCTGCAACTGTGTTCAAGCTAGACTTTCGAAAAGCCTTTGATTCAATAAGTTGGGAAGCCCTCGATTGTATCCTTATGGTGAAAGGGTTCTCGGAACTTTGGCGAACGTGGATCAAGATCCTTAATGATCCCAGCCTTATAGTTGTCCTTCTCAATGGCATCCCCGGCCGCTGGATTCAATGTCACCGCGGTCTTCAGCAAGGTGACCCCCTCTCCCCATTACTTTTCAATATTGTTGTCGGTGTCCTACAACAACTTCTTCTTCATGCCTCTAGGGATGGGCTCCTTCTTCACCCTCTTGTGGATGACCTTCCCTGCCCTATTATCCAATATGCGGATGACACCATCATCATCATTAGAGTTGTCCCTGACCATGTTGCAAATCTCAAAACTCTCTTGGACATTTTCTCTGCGGCAACTGGATTAGAGATTAACTTTCACAAAAGTACCTTTGTTCCTATTAAAACCGATCCTTCTAGCGCCTCGGCTATGGCCTCCTCCTTTGGATGTGAGGTTTCCTACCAGACCTACCTTGCCCCCCCCCTTGTCCACTCACAAACTCCGCCTTTCAGATTTTTCTGCTATCATCTCTAAGAGTGACATGTGCCTCTCTGGTTGGCGGGGCCCCTCCCTCCCTATTGGTGGACGTCTTCTCCTGGTCAATTTTGTTCTCTCTGCTATTCTCTCCCACGCCATGGGTGCCAGCCTCCTTCCAGCCGGTGTCATTGACGCCATTGATAAACGTCGGCGTTCTTTTCTTTGGACGGGAGAAGAATCCTGCTCCGGGGGATAGTGCAAAGTTTCTTGGCCAACTGTCTGTTCCCCAAAAAATCTTGGTGGAATGGGCGTCCTCTCCCTCCACGCTCAAAATTATGGCCTCCTCTCCAAGTTTCTCTCCAAACTGCACTGTACAACAAATGCTCCTTGGGCCTGTTGGTTTCGCCGCAGGTATAGATGGGATAGTGGCAGGGATTTTGGAGACTCTCATTATCTTGATACCCCGGTTTGGAAAGACATCCTGGCCGGGATCCCCACCTTTCGATCTATCACAATTGTGCAGGTTGGCAATGGAGAGTCCATGACCTTCTGGCTTGACTCTTGGCTCAATTCTTCCCCTCTTAAGGACCAGTTTCCCGCCCTCTTCTCTCACACCACTAGGACAAATTCTAGCGTGGTCTCTACCTTCCAGCTTGGTCTTGGTAGCCAACTTATCCCTCGCCTTACAAGCACTGCTTCTTCTGAATTCGCTACCCTTAACGATGCTCTTGCAACTTTTGTCCTCCGGTCTGATATTCCTGATACGCGGATTTGTCGTACCACTAATAAAAGCCTTTCGAACAAAGAGTACTATGTCAATTCTTTTAAGCACCTGCAGATCGATGCTCAAGCAGACAACATCTGGAGGAGCGCATCCTCCCTTAAATGCAAGATCTTCGTTTGGCTTGCAAGCAAACACCGCCTCTACACCAACATGCGGCATTTTCGTCATCGACTGGTCGACTCAGCGACTTGCCCTTCATGTCCTCTGGATGAGGACATCGATCATCTCCTTGCTCGATGCCATCGCGACCGTGAGGTCTGGAGCTTCTTCGCCGCCAATGGCAACTCGATTTCTCCAAATAGCATCCTCGACGTGTTGTCCACTCCCTGCACGTTTGAAGAAATAACTGTGAGTACTGCTATTGCTTGGAGCATCTGGAAGAGACGCAACGATGTGGTCTTCAATGCAAGAGATGAACCGCTTCGGGTTATACTTCGTAATTGCCTTGAGGATGTGCGGCTCTGGACCAACAGACGTAATTCTACCTCCTCATCCTCTAAGCTCAATTATTGGTGTAATAGCTATGATCCACCCTGAGCTCCTTTATCCCCCTATCCCTCTTGTAAAAACTGATTGTATTGGTCTGCTTTGAGTTATAAAGGTTCAGGCTGGCGTAAGCCCGCCGTAGTCATGCTAAAAAACGGTAGTAGTGGCTGCCGCAAACGAGGATGGATCGGCAGCAGACGGTGGAGGGGAACAGAGGGTGGCGGTGATGGAATTTGGGTCACACGCGGCGAACGGGATGAGGAACAGAGGGTCCACTTAGCGGTGGCAGGTGGTGTAAAAATTACAAAAGAGCAGGGGCAAAAGCATCCATTGATAATCGGAATGAAAATAACAGATGGAAACGAACCTACCTCAAGGAAAATTAGTAGATAGATTGTCGCATATTTGTCTAGACTAGTAAAATTTCCATGCTTTACCACGGGTGATAATATAGGTAAACAATTTAAAAAGATGGTTAAATTACAAACCCGATGTCGTTGTTATTTCTACAACACTGAATTATGAATTATCGCATGATATGAAGTAGTGGAACGGAGCGGCAATCAATAGTAAGCAAGTGAAGAAAAATCGGCAATCAATAGTAGGCAAGTGAAGAAAAATATATGCATCTATCTCTTGTAGAACCTCTTTTTTCTTCTGAACAGACACTCAAGACAGGGGAAGCTCCCAATATGAACCAATACATAATCTATATACTATATACTATAATAATTTATGTTGAGGTAGGTTTGTCCGCAATGATTTCCGTATGATTTTTTGTTTTCTAATTTTACCCCTGCAACTTCGAAGAAACTACATGCGCTCCCACCTCTAAGTCAAGAAGAACAGTATGTACCTCAGCTCCTTTGTTCCCAGGCGAGACAGCCTCAATCCAAAACAGTTCCCGATCAAGGATGCTAGGGGCGTGTTTGGTTACTCATGCTCTTTAGTCGCACCTGGAGATCATGGCTCGATGGAAGCTGCGCGCGGAATGCAATCTCTCGTGTCTAAATGGCCATTCGTTTGGTTCCATGTATTTTCATTTTCCTAGGGGTTTAGAAGCCAAGCCCCAGTTGTTTGGTTCCATGCATTCTTTGTTTTCAGAAAATTGGTACTTGTTTGAGTAGTTGCATTGTCCCTGATAGCCTTACCTCCTGACTGGTCAGGTGAGCTCACCCAACATCAGCAAGGAACAAAACAAAGTTCACACTATTGCAATTTAGAGATAGCTTATATTAAGACTGAATCGACATAATCGGTCATGGCGTGTGTGATGCACCACGAGTTCATCATAAACGGAGGGACTGGATACCACCTCCCAAAATATACAGACCAAAGTTTAGGGGTCATCGCAAGCAAAGTTCATCGTCCTAGCTACTCCAAAATCCACATCACAATCATCATCATCAACACCGCTACCAACACCTCCTCAGATAACTCAGTCCGCTGCTCAGAGGTAGTGCTTATCCAGGAAGGCCGTGAACCAACTCATCCCGCGCTCAGGGTTCATGGAAATATAACAAATGATCTGATCTCATACAAGTAAAATATTGCGAGACAAAAGGAATTGGTTACTAAGAGAAAGGTTCACACGATCACTAGTTCATCGTTGAGTAAGTGGGAGTTGTTATGGATCTCCAGATCCTGCTGATGATTATTGATCAGAGAGAGTATCGATCATGTCACACTTAGTTCACGAAATGTAGGGTGACACACTTAAGGCTCGTCGACGCATTTGAGTGGATACGGAATGTAGGAGAAAATACTGGACAACGCATAAATTGTTCTGATAAAACTGCCAGAATAGTTTTGGTGTATCAAACCAACGCAAGGAGATTAAATATTAATGTGTTTATTAAATAAAGTACTCATTAAATGAAGTATTCATTAAATTGAGTTGCATTAAACCAAGTGAATTAAAGTACTTTAATGGAAAGTGATACGTCGGAAACATATCTATAATTTTTAATGCTCCATGCTTGTTTAGTATCTACTTTGCTTTGCTTTGTCTACACGTTGAGGTTGAAAGAACATGTGGGCCCTATGTGTGGTTTTGTTAATTAATGACAATCTTTATGGACTAATGTGTGTATTAAGTTATACTTGTAGGAATTGTCCATTGGCATCGCTTGGAGCATGTGTTGGCTTCAAGGTCGATGAAATGAGAAGAAGATGTGATGTGCAAGCTCAAAATGCGCCATCTATAGAAGATCTCATGGTTGATGCTTGCCATCCTCGGTGATCATGGATCGATGATGAGGAATCAAGAAAGGAGTTCCATCTTGAGAAGGGCAAGATCGTCTACATCGAGCTCAAGTGGAATGCTCAAGGCAAAGGTATAATCTTGATAGGTTTTCCCTTTTGCCGGTCTCATATTGTTAGTGGAAGACCGGGTTTAGGATAGATAACCGTACTATCAAGAGGGGCTCTCGAATGAGTAACTCGATCACATCATTCGGAGAGAGCTAAAACCTTTGCATATTTGCATCATCATATTTGGTTGTTATTTGGTCTTATCCATGTGAGGATATAGAGCTTGTGGTAATCTCCATAACAAGCTCTTGTTCATCAAAATCGGATCTTCCGTTTGTATCTTGTTGCGATTTTGATCTTGGCGGCTTTTCGGTTTCTCACCAAGTGAGGTATCTCACATTATTATACATGATACATTCTCACTTGGTGATAACCAATATTTTCACCTTTCATAGGGTAGCCCATGTCGTCCTTTTTCCAACGCAATTGGAATCGGGTCGATCGGAGTTACCAATCAAAAGTTATAGAGGTTTGAATTTTCCTAGGTACCAAAATGCGGTAGTACCGCATTTTAGTACCTAGCGCGGCAGTAGGTTTTGGCAAGTTTCCAAATGCCACTGCCCTCCTGGGTACAAAAATGCGGTAGTACCACATTTTATTACCTAGCAATGAAGGTTTTGACAAGTTTCAAAAGTTATCGCTAGGGCTAAAGCTGATAGTACCGCATTTTAGTACCTAGCGCGGCAGAAGGTTTTTGACTTAGTAGTTTGGATCTATACTCCATTTCTGGACTATGATTTTTCTTTGCATGATCTAGTAGAGGTTGTTGTCCTCTTCGAAACGAGCCCAAGATCATCGAAATCGGAGTCCGGATGCAAAAGTTATGGTTGTTTTCGTTCTGTGATGACCGGTAGTACCGGACCAGGATCCCAGGTACCTGGTCGGTAGTACCGCATTTTACCGGGAGCACAGAGAAAAATGCGTTGGAGCCCAGAAATGTCCGGTACTGGAAAAAGTCCCAGTAATCCGGATTCGCGTTTTTGGGCTGCAACAGTTGGATTTTGGAGGGACCTATATAAGGGGCCTTCTTCCCCAATGGTTCCTCAACCTTTCTTGGAAGTTTTCCCCTCCATTGTTGACCTTCTTGAGCTTGCTTTCTCTCAATCCCTCCGATGATTCTTGCATATTCTTGAGGGATTTGAAAGAGGAGATCTAGATCTACAATCCCACCAATCAATCTCTCCTCTAAGTGAGGGGAACATATTGGGATCTAGATCTTGGAGTCTTTTGTGGATTTCCTCCATTGTTCTTCCTCTCTTATTCTCCCATAAGCTTTTGTAACTTTGGTGGAATTTGGGAGAGAAGGATTTGAACACCTTTGTGGTGTTCTTGCCATTTGCATTTGGTGCATCGGTTTGTGTTCTCCTCGGAGGATTTGGTTTGAGTTACTCATTGGAGCTTGTCCCTCTTGGGTTCTTGGAACCCTAGACGGTTGTGTGGCCTTTGTGGCGTTGTGGCCTTGGTGGCGTTGTGGCCTTGGTGGCGTTTGTTGGGAGCCTCCAATTAAGTTGTGGAGAAGTGCCCCAACCTTGTGAGAGGTTCCGGTTGCCACCGACAAGTGCACCGATAGTGGAAGTGTGGATATATCCCGTTGGGGTGAGATTCAACGGAGAATAAGGGAGGCCTTTTGTGGCGTTGGTGGTTTGATACCACCCCCTATCCAAACGAGACGTACTCCATGTTGGGAGGAACTCGGTAAAATATCGTTGTCCCCGCGTGCCTCGGTTATCTCTATACCCGAGCTCTTTACTTATGCACTTTACATTGTGATAGCCTTCATGCTTGAAGTAATATATATCTTGATATCACTTTGTTTCTTGTATTGCTTAGCATAAGTTGTTGGTGCACATAGGTGAACCTTAGTTGTTCTAGGTTGTGCTTAACAAAGTAAACACTAGCTTTATTCCGCCTTTGTTGAGCCACTCTAGGAAAAGTTTTAATTGCCTATTCCCCCCCCTCTAGGCGACATCCGTATCCTTTCAATTGGTATCAGAGCCCGGTCTCTCATTTTAGGCTTCACCACCTTGAGAGTAAAGATGTCGGCTAGGGGATTAGTGCACAATGACATGTTCATATTCGATGGCACAAATTATGATATTTGGAAAACTCATATGCTTATTCATTTTCGGGACATGGACCCAAATTTGGAGCGTATTGTTGATATAGGTTTTTCTCCTCCTATGGATTTCAAAAATCTATCTTGTGAGGATGAGAAAAACTTATATCTCGATGCTCAAGCTTCTAATGTGCTTGTTAATGCTTTGATCTATGTAGTTACATCTTCAATCATTCCTTTTTGGAGCGCTCATGAGTTATGGACAAAACTTCAAGATAAATATGTTGTGTCCAACATTCTTGAGGATGATTGTGTTGCTTCCACTTCCGGTCAAGATGAGTTCTCATCCTCTACACTTCACCAACATGTGACTTTTCACAAGGTAATGATATGGTGAGTGGTGATAGAAATTGCAATTTGGATAGTGTGCTTACTATTTGTAATCCCTCATCTCTATCTAGTTGCAATGATCTATCTTTGGACTTTAACACTTCTAGCACTGCCAACTTCTTACATGATTGTGTTAATAGTCCTTGCATATCATGTAGAAATTACTTGAATAAATCTCATGATGATATGCTTGTGTTGTCTTGTTGCCATGATAAAAATGCTTCCATTTCCTCTAGTTCTTGTGTTGCTAACCATGTAGAGGAAACCGAAGATTCTATGGGCCAAGACATGGTCTTGAATGAAGCCACAAATGCAATCCCATCTTCATCTTCTTCCGGTACCCACCTATGCCTTATGGCTAGGGATTCTAAGGTAACCCCTACTTTGGAAGCCATTACCTCTTGTGATGAGGAGGATGTGGATAATGTGGAAGAAGAGCTTGATATTGATGATTTATATGAAAAGGGTGAGATTGTTTATCGTGCCCTTGTTAAAAAGGATATTGCTTGCTCTAACTTTGTTGAAGTCTTGGACTTTGCTATTAAGAGCAAAGAACATATTGATAAGTTAGAAACACAAATTAAGGTGCATGATAACAACGTTGATAAAATGTGTAGTCTTGAGCGTGAGTATGCTAATATAATTGCAAACCTAAATAAAGCTCTTGAAGAGGAACAAACCACTAAGGAATCTCTTGAGGAGACCTTTGCTTTAGAGCTATCTAGAGTAAAGGAATCTCATGATAGAGATCTTGAGGTGGCAAGTGATCTCAAAAGTAAAAATGATGAGACTCAAGTTTCTTATGCTAAACTCCTTGAGGATTTTGAGCACCTCAAAAATGGCTCTAGGGTCATAAAGGGTGAGCTCATCAAACTCACTGAGTCACATGAGAAACTTAAAGCTTCATATTCTAAAGAGCTTGCCAAGTTGCCCTCACCTCTTGCAAATAGTAATGATGCTTGTGCTACTAACTCTATTTCTTGTGAAGCATCTATTTTGAAGGAGAATGTTGAGCTAAAGGCTCAACTTGCGTTTCTAACTAGCAACTATGGGAAATTAGAAGAAAGTCATGTTAAGCTCTCGAGCTCGCATGAGGATCTTTTAGTCTCTCATGGTAGGCTAAATTTAGCTCATGAGGCCATCGTGTCAAAGGTAACATCTTGTGGGCCTCATGTGGACATTAGCACTATATCTACTCCAAATGTTATATTGCCATGTGCTAGTCCTTGTAATTCATCCTCTCACAACCATGCTGTATCTCGTGATGAATTACATTCCGTGTAACATCCCTAAAATCATGTTTTCAAAGATTGCATATCATTCATGCATGCATATAATTTAGGGATCATTTTCCAACTCATTTCATAAAACAGAAGCACTTAGTGCTATTATTTTATGTGAGCAACCATTAATCAAATACCATTCTCAATTGAGATTATTTATTTTAAACCAAGCTTCTCATGTTGTTAGGTTGAATGTTGGAGTTTGGATAAAAATCTACAAAACAAATATGGTTTTAAAACCCTCTTCAAAATTTATTCAAATCAAGTGTTATGGCACTGTTTATTTTGATTATTTCAAAGGGACCAAGCAAGTACAGAAAGACCACATGGTTTTATGCCCAAAAATATGAAGGTTACACTTTACAAAAATCCAGAAAAAGATTTGAAATCATTTGCTTTTGAATTTGATTGAATTTGATTCCTGAAATTCATAATAGAAAAAGAAAAGGAATTAAGAAAACCAATTGGGCCTGGCGCCACCAATCTATCCCAGCAACTGACGCGGCCCAGCAAGCTCACCCGGGGATTTTCCCTCCTTATCTCATGCGGCACAGACCCACCCTGCAGTCACTGATCAGTGGACCCTCTCCACGTCAGCTCCTTCTTCCCCAAATTCCGCGCGCAGACGCCATCGCCGCCCGTTTCTTCCCCCCTCATTGCCGCGATTTTAATCCACTTAATTGGCGATGAATGTGTGCGTAATCTCCGCCCCTGCTCCGGCTATAAGATCCCCTCCCCTCTCCGCTCATTTCCCCTCGCTCAGCACAGTCACCACGCCACCAGGCTGCCCGTAATCTTTCTCACACCGCCGCAGACAGAGCCAGCTCCGGCGAGGTATTCCGGTAAGTCTAGTGTTCGCGCCCACTCCTTGTTCACCCTGGAATGATCCCCTAATCCTTGCGCACCTCCTGATTCCCTTTGTACGTCTTCTTGTGATCCAGAGCATCGACTTCGACGAGCACCGTGGGCATCCGACGCCGTCTCCAAACTCCGGCGAGAGATTAAGGTAAAAACCGACCGCCCCGCGCCTTCTACTAGACCCTGTCAGGTTCGCCTGAGCATTGTGCACACACTGATACCCTCGGTTTGTACTAGGGTGGCCAGTAACGTCGCCTTTGTCGCCGTCCGAGAAAACCTGACGCTGCCTCCAACTCCGACGAGCCCAAGCAGTCTGATGACGCCTTGCTCAACCCTTAGCCCCCTCTGGAATCAGCGGTGCGTCGCCGGCAGAAGCGCCGCCGCCGCCAGCAACCATTCGCGCCGCCACTCTTTGGTCAAAGCAGCACACGCCGTTAGATCTGTATCGAAGGGTTTAGATTAGATCTGGAGCAAACCATTTTCTTTAGATCTGGCGTGTTGGATCTAACTTGATCCGACAGCGCGGAAGCGTGATCCTGAATGAAGCGGTATTGTCCAATCAGGAAGCGCCGCGTGGCTAGGATTTAAATTTAAAAATCTGGATTTAGATCTATTAGATGTTTAAACTTGTTTAATTCATAACTTTTGATTCCCACGTCCAAATTTGACAAATTTTATATCATTGGAATCAGGAGAGAAAAACCTTTCTGTTTATGCAATGGTTTGTGTTGAGTGGTTACACAAGGCCCATTTCTATGGTTTACCTTGTGTATCTCACTTGTGGAAAGCCACCCAGGAACAAAGGGATTTGATATGCCTTATGTTAAGAAGCTTCTAGTGCAGCCACTTGGCAATATGGGCTCTGCCTGGATCACATAGGTTGCAATAACTTAGCCATTTGGACAGTTGGTGGTAGTGGGATGATAGGTTGGAACGCGTCCATTTGGTCTAAGGGAAGGCTTCTGAAAGGTCCTGTCTTGGTGAAAATCAAGGCTTGTGGGGAAAGTGCACAACCTCTGCAGATGGAAGAATCTAAGTACTTAGCCATGTCCCTGGTATTGGACAACTTTAGCATCAAGACATGGAAGCTATCAAGAATCTCCTCATCCCAATTTCTAAGTAAAAACTTGTGGTTGAACAAGGGTGAAGGTTCCCCAATTTCTACTGGTGGTTCCTTGGGAAAGATTTTATCAAAGAAAAACTTAGTGTTTTCAACTAATAGGAAAAACCTATTTTGAGCAAGCAAGCCTAAGCTACACTTAGCCAAAAGCATATAGTATCTAGTTGCCAATATTATTCTAAGGTATCACTTTCCAATACTATTCCAATGTATTGACCCACTGTGGCTGTAACTTGGGATGTTGCAGGTTATTCTGATGGTGATTAGGGGTTATGAGTCTACACTCAACATGCTTGCCTGTGGCACATGAAGATGAAGACTTATTTATCTTATTACATATTTAAACTCTTGTACTAGGCCTGTGTCCATGGAGTTGTAAAAGACTATGTTTGTCTCTGGAATGACTTGTAATAATGACCTTTGTTTCTGTGTACTTCATCTTAAACTATGGATGCTAGCATTGATCCAGGGACTAGCATTGCAATCACAGGTATCTTTTTCTTTATAAAGGAGGGATCTTACATATGGTATCAGAACACTGTGTTGCCTGTAGGATTATGACCCTAGGATTGGAAACCACTAAGGAAAATTTTTAACAACTTCCACACTTGTCTTTTCTTCTCGTAAACTTTTCTAATCTTCTTTGTCATCTCTATTTGTAGATGAACTCCATCAACGAAGCCGTGAAGAAGGGACCACTCATGACTATGACTTTGGAATGTGAGACAGAATTCCCCAAGGCTCTCAAGGACCTCATGGTTGCCATGGGAATACATGGTGCAACTATGTACAAAGGTTTTCCTGTGATGGATGAAGGAGTTGAATACTGGTGGGTGCAACTTCACTTGTATAAAAACAAGGAAGACAACCACAAGGAATCAGGATTCTGCATGGTCACCAACTCAGTGATGCACACTACATTCTTTGATTCAGCAAGGTATGCAGCTTGGAAGGCCATTAAAGAACTTGGTGGTAGAATCAAGTGCAGAATGCTCAACACCCAGAATGACCTTAAGGAAGAAAAGAAATATACCCAAGAGTTAGAGGCTACCAACCAAAGTTTAAGGGAGGACATCATAGACTTAGCAATGGAGTCATGTGATCTAGATAGACAGATTGCCTCTAGGGATGCCCTGTTAGCTAACTTGGCAAGTGAGATGGGATTGTAACGTACTCCGTTAGTTGGACCACCACTTTCATTTATTTCCAAATGTTGTTTAAAATAAGTTGAACCTTGGATGCTTGTAATGGTTTTATGTATGCCATGACTTGTGTGTTTTGATTTCCAAATTTATGCATGTGATGCTTTGTCTTGTGATTCATCTCTATGTGTGTTGATTCTAACTTTTTCTATCTTATTAAATAGATGCCTAATGTTATTATCAGCTCGGTTGAAGAGTTCAAGGGAACACGTTTTGGCACTCGTCTTATTGAGCTCACTAGTTTGCTCAATCTCCCACTTCCTTCAATCGTGATGCTTCCCCTCACCAAGTTCGAGAGGAAGGACCTTTGAGGCTTCAAGGTTATTCATCCAGGACGCAAGACTGAGCCAGCCACGGAGGCCATCACCTTCAAGCTCATGCATGATGATAAGGAGAGAGGCCTAGAGGGAGTCATGCAGGATTTGCTTGGACGCTTGATAGGGAGACACTCTCGAGAGGTTAGAGGTACTCACTTCCACACCTTCGGTAGACGTGACGAGGATGGTGAGGCCATTGACTTCGAGGATACTGCTAGAGAAATAGCAGAGCCGATTCGTCTGTACCTCCAGGACTTAGAGGTTCTTCTTAGGCACCTAGACACTGATAGGACTAACGTCATGCTTAGCAATGATGGACTCCAGGTGCAGCTTCGTGAGAAGGACAAGCTCTTCGCGGAGCAAGATGAGATAGTCAAGGAAATGGAGGCCAAGTTTGAGAGTCAGGATAAAAAGTTCAAGATTCAAGAGAAGAGAGTCCAAGATAGGAACAAGAGGATTCGAGACATGACTGCAGAACTAGAGGCCAAGGACTTAGAGCTCGAGCATCAACAAGGTGTGATTGAGAGACTTCGTGCACAGAAGAGGGCTCTCAAAGCCAAAGTAGAGGCCTTGACCACCAATGTCGAGGAATACAAGACCGCGATGGAGAATGCAGGTCTTACACTTGTTTATGAGGAGGTTGATGCAGAGGAGTAGTGATGACTACTCATTTACCATTTATTTATCATGCTTTTGATTATTGAGTCGCAATGACCATCCAACATGTGGATGGCTTGCTATTGGTGTGTTTACCTTTTCAAAAACTTGTTTTCTATGTTTTTGAACTTTTACTACTATGATGCATGATTGTGGTTTGTTATGTGATGTATTGTGCATGTTAGCATCTATGGGTATCTCATTCTTATCCTTATTGAAAACCACAGATGCCTCCTCGACGTGCCAATCCCAACCCCAACAACAACAACATCACCCCTGAGATGCAGCAGATGATGACAGCTCAGACGCAGTTGATGCAAATGATGACCACGTTCATCCAGAATCAGAACAACAACAACAACAATAATAATAACAACAACAACAATTAGAACAACCCACCGGGTTTTGACATGCTTACTAGGTTCTTAAGATTGAGGCCAGCAAAGTTCTCAGGAACTACTATTCCTATGGTGGCCAATGATTGGCTACGCTCTATGAACAAGGACTTGGTAACCGTTGGCTGTACTGATGAAGAGAAGGTCAGATTTGCAGCACACTTGTTGGAAGGACCAGCAGCCACTTGGTGGGATAACATCCAGATCACCACTCCCATTGCGGATGTGACATGGGATATCTTCGAAGATGGTTTCCGTACTGCTCACATCTCATCCGGAGTGATGAGTCTGAAGAAAAAGGAATTTCATAACTTGAAGCAGCGCCACCGCAGCGTGGCCGAGTATATTGAGGAGTTCAACAATCTGGCGCGTTATGCACCGGATGAAGTTGACACTGATGCTAAAAGGAGAGAGAAGTTTCTCGAAGGACTAAACGATGAACTGAACCTACAACTATCAGTGGCCTATGTCCCCACATACCAGTCACTTTGTGACAAGGCTGCCATCTTGGAAAGCAAGATGAAGCAAGTTGAATGCAGGAAGACAAAGCACAACTCTGATAAGCACAACTCGGGATCGTCTCACAAACGTTCCCATTATGATGATAGTGGGAATTCTAGATCCCACAAGCATGGAAAGTACAACAACCACCACAACCACAACCGTCATCATGACAACAAGCATCACCGTAGTCATGACAATGACAGGTACAAAAATCACAGGAGTGGATATAAGAGCCACCACAATGGAAGTGGAAGTGGTAGTGGAAGCCAGCCTGTCAAGAAGGATCTTAGTCAGGTTGAATGTTTCAAGTGCAAGAAGATGGGGCATTATGTTGGAGATATGCCCTAGAGGCAATAATAAATATAGTTATTATTATATCTTTGTGTTTATGATAAATGTTTACATTCATGCTATAATAGTATTAACAAGGAAACATTAATACTTGTGTGATTTGTAAACTTAATTAGAAGTCCCTAGTAAAGCCTCTATATAATACTAGCTTGTTGGTTAATAGATGATTGTGGTTTCCCTATCATGAACATTGAGATGTTATTAACAACAAGATCATATCGTTAGGAGAATGATATGGTGGACATACTCCTATAGATAGCGTAGCATAAAGATCAAGTCATTTTAATAGTTCAATTGCTATATGCTTTCTGATACATAGTAACCTAATTCCTTCGACCATGAGATCATGCATATCACCTTTACCGGATGGATGCTTTGATGACATCAAACACCACACCGTGGCGGGTGGCTATAAAGGTGGCATTGAGTGTTGAGAAAGTATTGGTTGAAACACATGGATCAAGACTGGATTTGTCCATCCATATGACGGATAGATATACTCTGGGCCCTCTCGGTGAAATGTCATCCAATTGGCTTGCAAGCATGTGGTAGCTCACAAGGGATCACATATCACGGGAGCGAGAAAAGAGTACTTATCGGTAACGAGGTTGAACTAGGTATGCAGAGATCTGACGATCATAACCTAGGATAAGTAAACTATCGTGAGACAAAGGGAAATTGGTATCGTATGTAAGTGGTTCATTCGATCGCAAGTAATCATATAAATATGTGGGAGCCATATGAATTTCAGATTCCTCTATTGGTTATTGATCGGAGAAGTGTCTCGATCATGTCCGCATAATTCACGAACCGTGAGACACACTTAAGGATTGACGTTGTTTGAGTAGTTATGGAATGATGAGAAAGAGTCGAATGTTGTTCGGTCTCGAATGGGATTCGGGATATCACGAGGAGATCCGAAATGGTCCGGAGAATAAGATTCATATAAGGAAAGTCCCGTTTCGGAGTTGGAGAATGATTTCGGTGTTTTCATCGGGAATGTTCTAGAAGGTTCGGAATGTCCGACACTCCAGAGGGGAAGGGTACATGAATGTGTTATATCAAGTTGGTATGATTGCATCATGTACTAAGTGTCATCGCTGAACAAAATAGAGGATTAAATCAAATCCTTGTTTGAAAAGTCAAACGCCAAGTTTGAAAGTCAAAGCTATTTTGGGAAGTGGAAAAGGAGGAGGAAACCGAGTTGGGAGGAGTCCCTCCCCCACTTGATGCACCACCAAGCCGAGTTGGGAGGGACTCCTCCCTTGGCCGCCCTCCACCTATAAAAGGAGGCGGGGCTCCCTCCTAGACACAAGTTCCTACTCCTCTAAACCCTAGCCCCAAGCCGCCGCCTCCCAGCCGTGGCCCTAGGGCACTCGCCGCCTAGGTGAAACCCTAGCCTGGCTGGCCCCCTCCTCGGCGTGTCTAAACCCTAGATCATCGAGGACTCTCTCATACTCCACCATACTGCTCCGGCAAGGCGAAGCCTGCGAGATCTCCTCTACTTAGGTACCACGCCGTTGTGATGCTGGGAATCACGAGAGAGTGCTACAACCTTCACTTTGGAACAAGGAGAGGAAGGTCTTCATCGAGTCTTGAGCGTGTGACCGATTGAGGAACGCTGCGAACGCAGCCTGGGAAGGATCGTCTCGCGATCTTGAGATCGGAGAATGACTACATCACCCACGAATCCGCTCGTTAAACACTTTGGAATCTTCGAGGGTGAGTTATTCTATCGACTCGTTGCTACAATCTAGTAGATAGATCTTGGCTTGTTTGTTTGTATGCGGTAGAAATTTTTTGTTTTCCATGCTACGAAACCCTACAGTGGTATCAGAGTCGTGTCTATATGTAGATCTGTTGCACGAGTAGAACACAATGGTCATTGTGGCCGTTGATGCTTTTATTGTCGATTGCTTCTTGTGTACTTTGCATCTTGCGGTATGTTGGGATGAAGCGGCTCGGGCTAACCTTACATGACATCGTTCATGAGACTTGCTCCACGCTTGACATGCAACTTGTATTGCATAAGTGGCTTTGCGGGTGCCTGTTTCTCCTAGCATAGTTAAGATCCAATTTACAACGGGTGATTAACAATACTAGTATCAATGTTGTGGTTCATGTTCGTAAGTTAGAACGACACTTATTGAAAGCCCCAAACCACGTAAAATATGCAAAGAAAGTAGAGGCGTCTAACTTTGTTTTGCAGGGGTGTGCTGTGATGTGATATGGCCATGATTGTGATTATATTTGATGTATGCAATGTTCCTTATTGTAAGTTGGCAACCGCGTGAGCCATATGGTTATCTTTAATTTATGTTAAGACCCGCGTGTCTATTCAAAGTAGTTGTAATAGTTGAAGCCGGTGGACGACAACCATGGAGAAGCGTCATTGACCTTGATGCAATGCCGGTGATGATGGAGATCATGTTCGTGCTAGAAGATGGAGATTGGAAGCACAAAGAAGAAAGGCCATATCATATCACATATTATGAATTGCATGTGATGTTAATCCTTTATGCATCTTGTATTGCTTAGTAGACGACGGTAGCATTATAAGATGATCCCTCATGCACATGAATTTCAAGTCATAAAGTGTTCACCCTTAGTTAGCACCGTTGCTAAAGCTTGTTGTTTCGAAGCACCACGTGATGATCGGGTGTGTTAGATTACGCAAGTGTATACAACGTGAGCAAGCCAGATTTGCTCATGTGGAAACTAAGGTTTGATCTTGACGAGCCTAGCATGTACAAACATGGTCTCGGAACACGGATCACTGAAAGGTAAAGCATGAATCATATAGTAGATATGATGAACATGTCGATTGTTCGCCATTGAAATTATATCAACTCTCGTGATGATCGGTGTTGGTGTGGTGGATTTGGTTCGTGTGACCACTAAAACAATGTGAGGGATATTGTTTTGAGTGGGAGTTCACCTAGATTAATTTTATTATTAATTTGAACTCAATTTGTCATAAACTTAGTCTAAACTATTGAAAATATGTTGTAGATCAATGGCAGCCCCTACCATCAATTTTAATGCGTTCCTAGAGAAAGAAAAGTTGAAAAACAATGGAAGCAACTTCGCGGATTGGTTCCGCAATTTGAGGATTGTCCTCACAATGGTAATTTGACCTATGTCTTTGGATGCACATTGGGTGACCCACTGCGGTGATGCTTCCGATGAAGTAAAGAATGTTTACCTCGCTCGGAAGACTCAGGTACTCCTTCAAAGTGTGCTATCTTGTATGGTTTAGAATCGGAGCTTCAGAAAAGGTTTGAGAATTCAGACCCATATGATATTGTCGAGGATCTCAAATTGATCTTTGAGACTCATGCGGCAATTGGAATCTATGAGGCTTATGAAAAGTTCTTTAACTGCAAGATGGAAGAGGGCAGCTCCGTCAGTGAGCATGTGCTTAAGATGTCTGGGCACGCAAACAAACTTCAAAGCTTGGGTATAGTGATTCCTAATGCTTTGGGGATTTACCGCGTCCTCCAGTCACTACCACCAAGTTACAAGAACTTTGTGATGAACTACAACATGCAAAACATGAACAAGACGTTGCCAGAACTCTTTGCCATGTTGAAATCTGCAGAAGTGGAGATCAAGAAAGAGCACCAAGTGTTGTTGGTCAATAAGACCACCAAATTCAAGAAAGGCAAGTCTAGCGAAGGACACTTAAAGAAGGGTGGTAAGAAAGTTACCACGCCAACCAAGAAGACCAAGGCTGGACCTAAGCACGATCTTGAGTGCTTTCGCAAGGGAGAAGGTCCTCGAAGCGGAATTGCCCAAAGTACTTGGCGATTTGAAGAACGGCAACATCAAGAACAAAGGTATATCGATATACATGTTATTGATGTGTATCTCACTAGTACTCGTAGTAGTGCACGGTATTTAATCGGTTTCGGTTGCTCATATTTGTAACTCAAAGCAGTCTTTAGAATAAGCGGAAGCTAGCGAAGAACGGTGACGATGCACGTGGAAAGCGGATCAAAGGTTGATGTAATCGCGGTCGTCACGCTACCCCTTCATCTACCATCGGGATTAGTTTTATACTTAAATAATTGTTATTTGGTGCTTGCGTTAAGCATGAACATTATATCGGGATCTTGTTTATTGCGGGGCGGTTGCTTGTTTAAATCCGAGAATAATGGTTGTTCGATTTATATGAGTAATATGTTTTATGCACATGCACCTTTGATAGATGGTCTATTCTTGTTGAATCTCGATGGAAATACACATATTAATAACATTGAGGCTAAGCGTTTGAAATCGAGCGATAACTCGACCTATATGTAACCTGTCGTCTTGGTCACATTGGAGTGAAGCGTATGAAGAAACTCCATTCCGATGGACTTCTTGAATCACTTGATTTCGAATCACTTGAAAGATGCGAAGCATGTCTGATGGGTAAAATGACTAAGACTCCATTCTCTAGTATGATGGAGCGAGCTACGGACTTATTGGAAATCATGCATACCGATGTGTGTGGTCCAATGAGTGTAGCATCGCGCGGTGGTTATCGTTATGTTCTTACCTTCACGGATGATTTGAGTAGATATGGGTATATCTATTTCATGAAACATAAGTCCGAAACTTTCGAGAAGTTTAAGGAATTTCAAAGTGAGGTAGAGAATCAACGTAACAAGAAGATTAAATTTCTACGTTCTGATCGTGGAGGTGAATATCTAAGTTACGAGTTTGGCGAGCATTTGAAGAAATGCGGAATACTTTCACAATTGACACTGCCGGGAACACCACAGTAATGGTGTGTCTGAACGTCGTGTCGAACTCTCTTAGATATGGTTCATTCTATGATGTCACTTACAGATTTACGCTATCATTTTGGGGTTATGCATTAGAAAATGACCGCATTCACGTTAAATAGGGCACCATCTAAATCCGTTGAAACGACACCGTATGAATTATGGTTTGGGAAGAAACCTAGATTGTCGTTCCTTAAAGTTTGGGGATCTGAAGCCTATGTAAAGAAGTTACATAGGACAAGCTTGAACCCAAAGCGGAAAAATGCGTCTTCATAGGATACCCAAAGGAAACTATTGGGTATACCTTCTATCATAGATCCGAAGGCAAAATCTTCGTTGCCAAGAATGGATCCTTTCTAGAGAAGGAATTTCTCTCGAAAGAAGTGACTGGAAGGAAAGTAGAACTCGACGAGGTTGTCGAACCTTCTCTCGAAAATGCGAGTAGCGCAGCACCGGAAGTTCCTGTGATGCCTGCACCAGTTAGAGAGGAAGCTAATGATGATGATCATGAAACTTCGGTTGAAGTTGCTACAGAGCCTCGCAGGTCAACGAGAACTCGTACCACTCCAGATTGGTATGATCCCGTTATGAGTGTCATGTTGGTGGACAACACCAATGACCCTGAGACATATGAGGAAGCGATGATGAGCCCAGATTCCAATAAATGGCAAGAAGCCATGAAATCCGAGATTGGATCCATGTACGAAAACCAAGTATGGACTTTGGTGGACTTACCAGATGGACGGAAGGCTGTCGAGAACAAATGGATTTTCAAGAAGAAAGCAGATCTTGATGGTAATGTTATCGTCTATAAAGCTCGACTTGTCGCAAAGGGTTTCGACAAATTCAAGGAGTTGACTACGATGAGACTTTCTCACCGATGTGAGCTAAAGTCTGTGAGGATTATGTTAGCAATCGCTGCATATTATGATTATGAGATATGGCAGATGGATGTCAAAACAGCATTCCTCAATGGAGACATTGATGAAAAGTTGTATATGATGCAACCCAAAGGTTTTGTCGATCCTAAAGATGCTAAACAAGGTGTGCAAACTTCAACGGTCCATCTATGGATTGAAGCAAGCATCCCGAAGTTGGAATCAACGTTTTGATAAGGTGATCAAAAGTTTTGGTTTTATACAAACTTATGGAGAAGCTTGTATTTACAAGAAAGTGAGTGGGAGCTCTGTAGCATTCTTAATACTATATGTAGATGACATATTGTTGATTGGGAATGATGTAGACCTTCTTAATAGTGTCAAGGAATATTTGAATAATAGTTTTTCAATGAAGGATCTTGGCGAAGCAGCTTACATATTAGGCATAAAGATTTATAGAGATAGATCGAAACGCCAAATATCATTGTCACAAAGTACATATTTGGACAAAGTTCTAAAGAGGTTTGGAATGGAAGATAGCAAAAAAGGGTTCTTGCTCATGTTGCCCAATACGACCTTGAGTAAAACTCAAAGTCCGACATCGGCAGAAGATAGAGAAAGGATGAGTAAGACTCCCTATGCCTCAGCCATAGGATCTCTAATGTATGCCATGCTATGTACTAGACCCGACATTGCATATGCTGTTAGTTTAACTAGCAGATATCAAAGTGATCCAGGAGTGGATCATTGGACGTGATCAAAAACATCCTTAAGTACTTGAGAAGAACTAAGGATATGGTTCTTTCTTATGGAGGTGATGAATAGCTCGTTGTTAATGGTTACACCGATGCTAGTTGGAACACCGATCCGGATGATTCTAAATCACAATGGATATGTATTTATTTTGAATGGTGCAGCGATTATGGAGGAGTGCAAAGCAAAGCGTTGTGGCGAGATCTTCAACTAAATCGGAATACATGGCTGCTTCAGAGGCGTCACAAGGAGGGGTGTGGATGGAAGAGTTGATTACAGGGCTGGGTGTGGTGCCTAGTCTTTTGGACCCAATGTCTATCTACTGTGATAACATGGGCGCCATAGCCAATGCGCAAGAACCAAGGTCACACAAGAAGCTGAAGCACATCAAGCTACGTTTTCACGCTATTCGAGAACATATCCAAGATGGGGATATAAAGATTTGCAAAGTACACACAGATCTGAATGTGGCGGATCCGTTGACTAAACCTCTCCCGAGGGCAAAACATGACCAACACCAAACTGCCATGGGTGTTCGGTATATTACCATGTAATCTAGATTAGATGACTCTAGTGCAAGTGGGAGACTGTTGGAGATATGCCCTAGAGGCAATAATAAATATATTTATTATTATATCTTTGTGTTTATGATAAATGTTTACATTCATGCTATAATAGTATTAACAAGGAAACATTAATACTTGTGTGATTTGTAAACTTAATTTGAAGTCCCTAGTAAAGCCTCTATATAATACTGGCTTGTTGGGTAATAGATGATTGTGGTTTCCCTATCATGAACATTGAGATGTTATTAACAACAAGATCATATCGTTAGGAGAATGATATGGTGGACATACTCCTATAGATAAGCGTAGCATAAAGATCAAGTCATTTTAATAGTTCAATTGCTATATGCTTTCTGATACATAGTAACCTAATTCCTTCGACCATGAGATCATGCATATCACCTTTACCGGATGGATGCTTTGATGACATCAAACACCACACCGTAACTGGGTGGCTATAAAGGTGGCATTGAGTGTTCGGAAAGTATTGGTTGAAACACATGGATCAAGACTAGGATTTGTCCATCCATATGACGGATAGATATACTCTGGGCCCTCTCGGTGAAATGTCATCCAATTGGCTTGCAAGCATGTGACTGGCTCACAAGGGATCACATATCACAGGAACGAGAAAAGAGTACTTATCGTACGAGGTTGAACTAGGTATGGAGAATCCGGCGATCATAACCTCGGATAAGTAAACTATCGTGAGACAAAGGGAAATTGGTATCGTATGTAAGTGGTTCATTCGATCGCAAAGTAATCGTAGAAATATGTGGGAGCCATATGAATTTCTAGATTCCTCTATTGGTTATTGATCGGAGAAGTTTCTCGATCATGTCCGCATAATTCACGAACCGTAGGGAGACACACTTAAGGATTCGACGTTGTTTGAGTAGTTATGGAATGATGAGAAAGAGTCCGAATGTTGTTCGGAGTCTCGAATGGGATTCAGGATATCACGAGGAGATCCGGAATGGTCCGTAGAATAAGATTCATATAAGGAAAGTCCCGTTTCGGAGTTGGAGAATGATTCCGGTGTTTTCATCGGAATGTTCTAGAAGGTTCGAATGTCCAAGACTCCGGAGGAAGGTACATGAATGTGTTATATCAAGTTGGTATGATTGCATCATGTACTAAGTGTCATCGCTGAACAAAATAGAGGATTAAATCAAATCCTTGTTTGAAAAGTCAAACGCCAAGTTTGAAAGTCAAACGCTATTTTGGGAAGTGGAAAGGAGGAGAACCGAGTTGGGAGGAGTCCTCCTCCCACCGCCGCACCACCAAGCCGAGTTGGGAGGACTCCTCCCTTGGCCGCCTCCACCTATAAAAGGAGGGGGGCTCCCTCCTGACACAAGTTCCTACTCCTCTAAACCCTAGCCCCAAGCCGCCTCCCATAGCCCGGCCCCTAGGGCACTCGCCTCCGCCGCCTAGGTGAAACCCTAGCCGCCGGCATAGACCCCTCCTCGGCATGTCTAAACCCTAGATCGTCGAGAGACTCTCTCATACTCCACCATAATCGCTCGGGCTTAAGGCGAAGCCTCGAGATCTCCCTCTACTTAGGTACCACGCCGTTGTCTGCCGGAATCACGAGGAGAGTGCTACAACCTCTTCTTTCTTTGGAACAAGGGAGAGGAAGGTCTTCGTCGAAAACCGAACGTGTGACCAAGCTGCGGGAGCGCTGGGAACGCCGGAAGGATCGTCTACGCGATCTTGAGATCGGGAAGAGTACGACTACATCACCCACGAGAATCCGCTCTCGTTAAACACTTTGGAATCTTCGAGGGTGAGTTATTCTATCGACTCGTTGCTAGAATCTAGTAGATAGATCTTGGCTTGTTTGTTTGTATGCGGTAGAAATTTTTTGTTTTCCATGCTACGAAACCCTACACATTATGGAAATGAATGCCCAGAAAATAAAGTTGAAGGACCCAACAAGCCCAACCCTTTTCAGAAGGGACAAGTGAACCACATCAATGTGGAAGAAATCTATGAGGAACCTGATGTTGTTGCTGGTAAGTTCAAACTCAATTCTGTTCCAACATTTGTTCTCTTTGATACTGGTGCATCTCATTCATTCATATCAAGAGCATTTTTTGAAAGAAATGAACTACCGGTAGAAACTATTGGGTGTCCTATAAAAGTAACTTCTCCTGGCGGAGAAATGATAGTGAATTCAGGATGTCATGATCTAGTCATAGAGTTTGGGAAGTATAAGTTTTCTGTTAACCTGATAATCCTAAACTCCCAAGGATTGGATGTTATTTTGGGAATGGACTGGATGACTAAGCACAAGGGAGTGATAGATTGTGCCAACCATACTGTCTCACTCACAACTCCAGAAAACAAAAGGATCAGATTCAAGACCAACTTTGAATCGAAAAGGAGTAAGCTAAATTCTCTTAAGGGGGTTAGCATGGACAGTGTGCCAATTGTGAGTGAATATCCAGATGTGTTTCCGGAAGAATTGCCGGGAATGCCACCAGATAGAGATGTGGAGTTTCTTATTGATTTTCTACCAGGATCCGGACCAACAGCAAATAGACCATACAAGATGTCAGTTGATGAGTTGAAAGAACTCAAGAAGCAACTTGGAGAACAGTTGTAGAAAGGTTTTATCCAACCAAGTTCTTCATCTTGGGGAGCACCAATTTTGTTTGTGGAAAAGAAAGATAGAAGTCAAAGGTTATGCATAGATTACCGTTCACTCAACGAGGTGACTATCAAGAACAAATACCCTTTGCCTAGAATCAATGACTTGTTTGATCAGTTAGAAGGAGCTTGTGTGTTCTCAAAGATTGATCTCCGATCAGGTTATTTCCAGCTCAAGATAAGGGAACAAGACATACCTAAGACAACTTTCACCACAAGGTATGGATTGTATGAGTATACCGTGATGCCATTTGGTTTGACCAATGCACCAGCTTATTTCATGAACATGATGAACAAAGTGTTCATGGAGTTCCTTGACAAGTTTGTTGTCGTATTCATCGATGACATTTTGATCTACTCCAAGAGCAAAGAAGAGCATGAAGGACATTTACATTTGATACTTGAGAAGCTTAGAGAGCATAAGTTGTATGCCAAATTCAGCAAGTGTGAATTTTGGTTAAATGAAGTTGGTTTTCTTGGACACATTGTGTCAGGAGATGGTGTAGCAGTTGATCCCGCTAAAGTTTTAGCTATAACTTAATGGGAATCTCCCAAGTTAGTGAAAGAGGTTCGTAGTTTTCTTGGCTTGGCAGGATACTATAGAAGATTTATTGAGAATTTCTCCAAGGTAGCTAAGGTAATGACAGAGTTGCTAAAGAAAGACAAGAAATTTGCTTGGTATGAAGGATGTGAACTCAGTTTTCAAGAATTGAAGAAGAGACTAGTGACAGCACCAGTCTTATGTTTGCCAGATTTGGAGAAAGATTTCCAAGTATATTGTGATGCATCTCATCATGGATTGGGTGCAGTACTAATGCAAGAAGGGAAGGTTGTGGCTTATGCCTCGAGACAACTCAAAACTCATGAAGTAAACTACCCTACACATTATTTAGAGTTAGCCTCTGTTGTCCATGCACTCAAAACATGGAGACATTATCTTTTGGGTAAACGATGCGAAGTGTTCACAGATCACAAAAGTTTGAAGTATATCTTCACCCAAAAAGAAATTAACATGAGACAAAGAAGATGGCTAGAAATCATCAAGGACTATGACTTGAGTTTGCAATACCACCCCGGTAAAGCAAATGTTGTAGCGGATGCTCTAAGCCGTAAAGTTTTTGTGAATGGCCTTACTAAGGGAGAATTGCCTGATGATCTGTGTGCCCAATTCAGAGATCTCAGATTGGAGATTGTGCCTGAGGGACATCTCATGTCTTTGGATGTTCAACCCACTTTGTTGGACAAGATCAAAGAAGCCCAAAAGATAGATAAGGAAATTGAAGAGATTAAGGAAAAGATTGGTAAGGGAAAAGCCAAAGGATTACATGAAAATGAACAGGGTACTTTATGGCATGGAAAACGTATTTGTGTTCCACAAGATCCGGAGCTTCGGAAACTGATTTTACAAGAAGCCCACAACTCACCGTATTCCATTCATCTGGGTAACACCAAACTGTACATGGATATGAAAGAAATATTTTGGTGGAATAATCTTAAGAAGGACATCGGCGAACATATTGCTTTGTGTGATGTGTGCAGCAGAGTGAAAGCGGAACACCAGAAACCAGCAGGATTGTTACAACCACTACCCATTCCTGATTGGAAGTGGGACAAGATTGGTATGGATTTCATTACCGGATTGCCAAGGACCCGGTCAGGATATGATTCTATTTGGGTAGTAGTGGATCGCCTAACTAAAGTGGCTCATTTCATACCCGTGAAGACAACCTACACAAGTGCTAAGTTAGCCAAGATCTATATGAGTATAATTGTATGTCTACATGGAGTACCCAAAAGTATTGTGTCTGATAGGGGAACTCAATTCACTTCTCATTTTTGGAGGAAATTACATGAGTCATTGGGAACGAGGTTGGAATTTAGCACTGCTTTTCACCCTCAGACTAATGGACAAACAGAAAGGACCAACCAGATTCTTGAAGATATGTTGAGGGCATGTGCCCTAGACTATGGAGCCAGTTGGGATGAAAGTCTGCCTTACGCAGAATTCTCTTATAATAACAGCTATCAAGCCAGTATTGAGATGGCACCATTTGAGTTTCTCTATGGGAGAAAGTGTACCACCCCATTTCTATGGAATGGTGTGGGAGAAAGAAGTTTGTTCGGACCAGAACTAATCAAAGAGGCTGAAGAGAAGGTCAAGCTAGTTAAGGATAGGTTGAAGATAGCACAGTCCCGACAGAAGAGTTATGCAGATCTTAAGCGTAGATAAGTCACCTATGAAGTAGGTGATAGAGCTTATCTTAGAGTGTCACCACTTCGTGGAGTGAAGAGGTTTGGTGTCAAAGGTAAATTGGCCCCAAGATATGTTGGACCATTCAAGATTCTGAGTCGTAAAGGAGAAGTAGCTTATGATATTGAATTGCCAGAATCATTATCTGCCGTTCACAATGTGTTTCATGTGAGTCAGCTTAAGAAATGCCATCCAGAAATGGAAGAGACTTCTTTGAAGGATACTATACCTTTGGAAGAGGTTCAATTAGAGAGTGACCTCACTTATGAGGAGAAACCTATCAAGATTCTTGAGACTGCATAAAGAGTTACTCGGACTAAGACTATCAAATTCTGCAAAGTTCAGTGGAACCATCATTCCGAGGAAGAAGCAACATGGGAAAGAGAAGATGATCTTCGGAAAGACCACCCTCACCTATTTGCTAGCCAACCCGAATCTCGAGGGCGAGATTCACCTTAAGGGGGTTAGATTTGTAACATCCCTAAAATCATGTTTTCAAAGAATGCATATCATTCATGCATGCATATAATTTAGGGATCATTTTCCAACTCATTTCATAAAACAGAAGCACTTAGTGCTATTATTTTATGTGAGCAACCATTAATCAAATACCATTCTCAATTGAGATTATTTGTTTTAAACCAAGCTTATCATCTTGTTTGGTTGAATGTTGGAGTTTGGATAAAAATCTACAAAACAAATATGGTTTTAAAACCCTCTTCAAAATTTATTCAAATCAAGTGTTATGGCACTGTTTATTTTGATTATTTCAAAGGGACCAAGCAAGTACAGAGAGACCACATGGTTTTATGCCCAAAAATATGAAGGTTACACTTTACAAAAATCCAGAAAAAGATTTGAAATCATTTGCTTTTCAATTTGATTGAATTTGATTCCTGAAATTCATAATAGAAAAAGAAAAGGAATTAAGAAAACCAATTGGGCCTGCCGCCACCAATCTAGCCCAGTAACTGACGCAGCCCAGCAAGCCCACCCAGGGATTTTCCCTCCTTCTCTCACGCGGCACAGACCCACCCCGCAGTCACTAATCAGTGGACCCTCTTCACGTCAGCTCCTTTCCCAAATTCCGCGCGCAGACGCCGTCGCCGCCCGTTTCTTCCCCCCTCACTGCCGCGATTTTAATCCACTTAATTGGCGATGAATGCGTGCGTAATCTCCGCCCCTGCTCCGTCTATAAGATCCCCTCCCCTCTCTGCTCATTTCCCCTCGCTCAGCACAGTCACCACGCCACCAGGTTGTCCGTAATCTTGCTCACACCGCCGCAGACAGAGCCAGCTCCGGCGAGGTATTCCGGTAAGTCTAGTGTTCGCGCCCACTCCTTGTTCACCCTGGAATGATCCCATGATCCTTGCGCACCTCCTGATCCCCTTTGTACGTCTGCTTGTGATCCAGAGCGTCGACTTCGACGAGCACCGTGGGCATCCAACGCCGTCTCCAAACTCCGGCGAGAGATTGAGGTAAAAACCGACCACCCCGCGCCTTCTACTAGACCCTGTCAGGTTCGCCTAAGCGTTGTGCACACGCTGATACCCTCGGTTTGTGCTAGGGTGGCCAGTAACGTCGCCTTCGTCGCCGTCCGAGCAAACCCGACGCTGCCTCCAACTCCGACGAGCCCCAACAGCCTCTGCAGCACGCCCCTGCCCACGCCAGCAACACCTTGAGCATCTCCGTGTTCCCGCGAGTCTGGTAAGCCACTGCTCAACCCTTAGCCCCCTCTGGAATCACCGGTGCGTCGCTGGCAAAAGTGCCACCGTCGCCAACAACCATTCGCGCCGCCACTCTTTGGTCAAAGCAGCACAGCTGTTAGATCTGTATCGAAGGGTTTAGATTAGATCTGGAGCGAACCATTTTGTTTAGATCTGGTGCGTTGGATCTAACTTGATCCGACGGTGCGGAAGCGTGATCCTGAGTGAAGTGGTATTGTCCAATCGGGAAGCGCCGCGTGGCTAGGATTTAAATTTAAAAATCTGGATTTAGATCTATTAGATGTTTAAACTTGTTTAATTCATAACTTTTGATTCCCACGTCCAAATTTGACAAATTTTATATCATTGGAATCAGGAGAGAAAACCCTTTCTGTTTATGCAATGTGTTTAGTGTTTTGCCTCTGTGAAAAAGGTTGTTTTTGCAGAAACATTTGTAGGCATAAAATGTGTATATTAATCATTTGGAAAAGTTTTTGCTAATCAAATAAAGTTTATTTGTCAAGTTTTGGACTTGTTTATGAATCAGTACTGTGCACTTGTCTTGTTTGGTGTAGAAAATCATCACATGGCATCTGGCATACATTCATGTATTTCTGCTTGTATATATTGTGTATGTGATTTTGTGCCATTATTTTATGTGTAGATTTTGGCGCAAATAGTGATTGTGATTGTGAGGATTGTTGCTACTCCCCAAACTACCAAGGCAAGTGGTACTTCATGATTTTATTCCTATGTTTTTTAACTATGCATTAGAAACATTTTGCTAGTCTTGCATGAATATTTTGATCTATATGCTATGCTTGGGAAATCCTAGTAGTTGTAGAATTGCTAGAAATTTCTAAGTTAAGATTCTTGTCAATGCCATGCTTAGCCTTGCTAGTAGCAACCAAGGGTGGTTATATAATCATGCTATGAGAAAATATTTCTAAGTCTTTGGACTTGTGTTTTGTTTAATAAAACAACTAAGTGAATGAAACACCTGGGTGGAATGGAAGGAATGGTTTGTGTTGAGTGGTTACACAAGGCCCATTTCTATGGTTTACCTTGTGTATCTCACTTGTGGAAAGACACCCAGGAACAAAGGTATTTGAGATGCCTTATGTTAAGAAGCTTCTAGTGCAGCCACTTGGCAATATGGGCTCTGCCTGGATCACATAGGTTGCAATAACTTAGCCATTTGGACAGTTGGTGGTAGTGGGATGATAGGTTGGAACGCGTCCATTTGGTCTAAGGGAAGGCTTCTGAAAGGTCCTGTCTTGGTGAAAATCAAGGCTTGTGGGGAAAGTGCACAACCTCTGCAGATGGAAGAATCTAAGTACTTAGCCAAGTCCCTGGTATTGGACAACTTGAGCATCAAGACATGGAAGATATCAAGAATCTCCTCATCCCAATTTCTAAGTAAAAACTTGTGGTTGAACAAGGGTGAAGGTTCCCCAATTTCTATTGGTGGTTCCTTGAGAAAGATTTTATCAAAGAAAAACTTAGTGTTTTCAACTAATAGGAAAAACCTATTTTGAGAAAGCTAGCCTAAGCTACACTTAGCCAAAAGCATATAGTATCTAGTTGCCAATATTATTCTAAGGTATCACTTGCCAATACTATTCCAATGTATTGACCCACTGTGGCTGTAACTTGGGATGTTGCAGGTTATTCTGATGGTGATTAGGGGTTATGAGTCTACACTCAACATGCTTGCCTGTGGCACATGAAGATGAAGACTTATTTATGTTATTACATATTTAAACTCTTGTACTAGGCATGTGGTCATGGAGTTGTAAAAGACTATGTTTGTCTCTGGAATGACTTGTAATAATGACATTTGTTTCTGTGTACTTCATCTTAAACTGTGGATGCTAGCATTGATCCAGGGACTAGCATTGCAATCACAGGGATCTTTTCCTTTATAAAGGAGGGATCTTACATTCCGTGCCTTGTTGCTCTAACAATGTAGCGTCTACTTCCTCTAGTAATTTTGTTGAAACTAACCATATATAGGAAATAAAATATCTCAAGGCTCAAGTCACTTCTTTGAGAAATGACTTGAAAAAGGGTCATCAAGGGAATGCCGCACTCAACAAAATCTTGAGTGTGCAAAAATCCCCCAATGACAAAAGTGGGCTTGGATTCAACTCCAATGTCAAGAACAAGTCCAGTATCAAGTTGAAGCAAAAGGACAACAAGAAGAATGGCCAAGATAAAGTCAAGAATCCGGCCAACATTGTTTGCTTCAAGTGCAAGGAAAGGGCACCATGTTAGATCTTGCCCATTGAAGAAAAAGCCTCCTAGTGTGAGGCAACAAGGGAAGCGGCCTCAAGCTCCACCTCAAGTCATTAATGGGCCACTTCCTAAGAGGACTACTCGAGCTCTTCCTCGAGTTATAGCTTTACCTAAGAACAAAGATGGCAAGAGTAGAACTTGCTACATATGCCGTGAGAAGGGGCATATTTCTTCCTCATGCACTATCGGTATCTCCTCATCCAACCCTATCATTATTGATGATGCTTATTCTCTTTGTAAGGATGAGGTTGGCAATGTGTTTGCCAAATTTGTTGGTGCTTAATGTGGGTTCAAGAAAAGAACCATTTGGGTTGCCAAGCCTATTGTGACTAACCTCTTAGGACCCAACTTAGTTGGGGACCAATAAGCCAAAACTTGATCAATAGGTGTTGTTGGAGGGCATTGGAGTTTTGGCTACATTATGAAGAATTGAGGTATCTTCATCAATTATTATTGTCAAGCCAAGCCATTTGTATTATCTTGATTATATTATATTTACAATGTTCCTCCTTGCGGTAACATATGCTAAACTCTTTACATTGAAAGTTACTCGCCCCCTTGTGCATGTGTTGGTTTTGTATCTTCCATGCTTTTGTACATGTTGTGCTTTCCACTTAATTATCTTGAGGTATCAAGTATATTTGTATATGATTAGGTGGCACACCATGTATGTGTGTTTCGTGTATTGGAGCCTTTCTTGATCATATTTGATATCTTATTTGGCTCTTGTGAGAGATTAATGGATTTTCCCATTTTGGGGGAGTGTTATGCTTGGGCATTCCACAATCCTAAAATTGTGTGTACATTGGAAATACCACCTAGTATTTATATTGGATTATTGTCTAGTCTCTATGTGGTATAATTCTCATGAGAAATTTAATTTTATAATGTCCATTAATTATCTCTATTTGTATCATTTTGCCTCGTGTTGGTTTTATGGTAGTATCACATTATGGGGGAGTCATATGCTTAGTGCATATTACAATCCTAGAAAATGTGAATATTCGAGGTTGTGTCACTTAGAATTGATATTGATAGTTATCTAGCACTTATGTGACACATTTTCTCATACAAGTTCCAATTTGCTTGAATGTTGTTGTTGATCATATTTTAGATCTTGGATATGAGAATGTTTCTTGGTATGTGTTTCCTCATATTTAGATCTCTATATCATCATGGAAACCATTTGCTTCAAGTTACTCTAATAACTAGTGATTGTGTGACAATTGGAAGCTACCAAGAATCTTGTTCGTAGTATCATTCTTAATTCTTATATTTTGTTATACGCTTCTTGTTGTGACTATGATCTTGGATATCCATGCAAGCTACCTTGGGAAAAATATTCCCAATATTTCTTGTCCTTGGACAATGAGTACCCAATTTATGATATAATTTATTGATCATATTCACTTTGGCCCTTGCTTAATCTTGTCCTATATTTGGCCAAGTAAATGTTTTGTGTGATCCCATGTATTCCTTGCTACTTTTGGATCCTTTTATTTTTATTGGTATCCTCTTGTGCTTTAGTTAATGTAGGTAGTAGTGATGATCTCATTTGTGTGCATTTTGCATTCAAAAGTAAAATCCTACATAATGCACTATCCATGGGGGAGCTCTCCTATATTATTTAGAACATTCATATTTATGCTTATTTGTTTGATCCATATCGAGTTTTATGTGCTTGGATGCTCAATCTTTTCGTTTTGGTATTTTGTGCCATCATGAAAAGTTTGGAGAGTTTGGTTTCTTGTTGAAACCTTTCTCTTTTGGGGAGTTGGTTTTGTCTCATTCCTTGTTTCATGTTTTGACCATTTTTATAATGAGATAAATCCTTGAGCACTTGTGTTTATATATATATATCGTTTGCTCTTTGGCTTTTGCCTAGTTCATTTTTGAACTTATGATCTTTCATGTGTTGAATTGGTTCTTTGATACAATTTGGACACCGCTTGTCTTATCACACTCTTGTGTGTGCCATGTTGGTTTACTTGGTGTTTTTGTTCAAATTGTATCTCATTTTTGGTTCTTGAAAGCCTTGTGCATGCATATTTACTATATATCTATATTATGGCATGCTTGCTTTCTTTGATCCAATATGTAAGCAAAACTCCACCAAATCCCATCGGCTAAGTTGTGCATCAAATTCACTTTCATATCAATGTGCACATAATTATGTGGAGTCTCTCCTATGTAGTGTAGTTTCTCTAACTACTTTGGACCCAATAAGTTTGGGGACCATTTTTGTACTTAAATATGTTTTAGGTACATTGGAGATATATTGGATGCTTGTCTCTCAATCTTGAAGAAGTGGTGAGTTAATGAAAATTGGAGGCAAGCTATAGGATGATCAATGAATTCATATCCTCTACATTCTACCAATTATATCTCGGTAACAATTATCTCTTTCTCATGCTCATATATCTTGATTCCAACCGTTTGTCGGTTGCCTTCTAGCATGAATTCATGTATTGGTAATTGTTGTAGTTCTAGCCATGGTTTTAAAAGAACTATCTATTGTAAATGTGTAGAAGTTGAGATGAGTCATATATTTGGGACTATACAAAATCATGCATATGATCCACCAATTCCAAATATGTCAATCTAGCAATTTTATTGCCTATCATTTCCTCAACTTCTCTCATGTGCAATAGTGAGATTTTGCTAGTCTATTTTCTCTTGTGATACTTGTTGCCTCTCTCCATATATGCCAACTTTCTCCTCTACCTTGGTGATAGTTGTAATATATGTAGTGTGTTTGTGTTTGAAGTCCATTAATGTACAATAAGATATATGTGAGCCTTTGGAAATGCTTTGAAGCAAAAATCTTATTGGTATATGTTGTGACTTCATTTTTGCTTCCATGTTCTTTATTGTATATCTTCCTTGTGTGTGCTTGTTTCTTTATGGACATATGTCATTGTGATGTTATACACTTATAAACATATACACATATGAGAAGATAATTTTATTTAAGATTTTATTCCTTGGATACCACCTTTTATTCCTTTTTTATTCTTAGGTGGATTCCAAATTTATTTGCCTATGAGTGATCGTTTCTCTTGTTTGCATCTTCGGGAACTCATATTTGTTCTCTCATGCCTTGTTCCCAAATGCAATTATCATAACCGGTGCATTATCTTTGGGGAGCTCATCTAATTCATTTAATAATGCTCATTTGTCTTCTGTCTCATTTATTGTGCCTTAAATGTTTATGGAGGAGTGAGGATTCCATATTTGTTCATTTTTGTATTTAAATACACCGATTTTAAAGTATGCACAAATCTTGGGGAGCATCTCTATTTTATCTAAGCATTTATTTGATCTTTCATTTGTTGTGTTTTAAATACTTATGAGGGAGTAAGGATTCCATATTTGTGCATTATGTATTCCAATGCATTTATTTTAAATCATGCACAAATCTTGGGGAGCTTATCTATTTGTTATTTAAAACACTCTTTTGCTCATATCATAATATCTTGTTATTTCCATTTGGACTCATTTGTTGTTTTTCAATTGGTTTGTCGGACCTTGTAATTGCTTGCATCATTTGTTGATGCCCCTTCTTTTTATTTCTTTTGGCAATCTTTGGGTCCTCAATATAGTTCTACTTCCTCCCAAGTATTCATCATTGGATATGTGCGAATGCACACCTTTGGAGGATTTATCACTATATTGTCCTTCTAGAACTTGTCACCCATTTCGGCAATCGATGCCAATGGGGGAGAAGTTTTAGAGGGTTTAAAGGAAATGGTTTATGCCTTGAGTTTGTTCTTAAGCATTTGCCTTTCATGCTCTTGCATCTTTGTTGTTGCTTAGCATGTGGTATATAGAGGAAACTCCACCAATGATAATGATTGGCAATATATGCAATGAAATTCGAGTTCATCACACATGCATATATTGTGGGGGAGTTTGCTCTATATATGGTGGTAGTACCAATATCACATACTTATGTAGTATTTGATATTGGTGTTACCATTTTATTCATTAAGATTCCTTATATAAACCCTCTTAAAGATATTGTCATCAATTACCAAAATGGGGGATATTGAAAGAACATGTGGGCCCCCATGTGTGGTTTTGGTAATTAATCACAATATTTATGGACTAATGTGTGTATTAAGTTATACTTGTAGGAATTGTCCATTGGCATCTCTTGGAGCATGTGTTGGCTTCAAGGTCGATGAAATGAGAAGAAGATGTGATGTGCAAGCTCAAAATGCGCCATCTATAGAAGATCTCATGGTTGATGCTTGCCATCCTCGGTGATCATGGATCGATGATGAGGAATCAAGAAAGGTGTTCCATCTTGAGAAGGGCAAGATCGTCTACATCGAGCTCAAGTGGAATGCTCAAGGCAAAGGTATAATCTTGATAGGTTTTCCCTTTTGTCGATATCATATTGTTAGTGGAAGACCGGGTTTAGGATAGATAATCGTACTATCAAGAGGGGCTCTCGAATGAGTAACTCGATCACATCATTCAGAGAGAGCTCAAACCTTTGCATATTTGCATCATCATATTTGGTTGTTATTTGGTCTTATCCATGTGAGTATATAGAGCTTGTGGTAATCTCCATAACAAGCTCTTGTTCATCAAAATCGGATCTTTCGTTTGTATCTAGTTGCGATTTTGATCTTGGCGGCTTTTCGGTTTCTCACCAAGTGAGGTATATCACATTATTATACATGATACATTCTCACTTGGTGATAGACAATATTTTCACCTTTCATAGGGTAGCCCATGTCGTCCTTTTTCCAACGCAATTGGAATCGGGTCGATCGGAGTTACCAATCAAAAGTTATAGAGGTTTGAATTTTCCTAGGTACCAAAATGCGGTAGTACCGCATTTTAGTACCTAGCACGGCATAAGGTTTTTGACAAGTTTCCAAAAGCCACTGCCGGGCTAGGTACCAAAAAGCGGTAGTACCGCATTTTAGTACCTAGCGCGGCAGAAGGTTTTTGACTTCGTAATTTGGATATATCCTCCCTTTCTGGACTATGATGTTTCTTTGCATGATCTTGTAGATGTTGGTGTCCTCTTACAAACGATCCCAAGATCATCGAAATCGGAGTTCGGATGCAAAAGTTATGGCTGTTTTCGTTCTGTGATGACCGGTAGTACCGGACCAGGATCCGGTAGTACCGCATTTTGGTACCGGGGAGCGCAGAGAAAAATGAGTTTGGAGCCCCAGGAACCCCAGGAAATGTCCGGTAGTGCCGGGAAAGTCCGGTAGTACCGGGAAAAAGTCCGGTAGTACCGGGAATCGCGTTTTTGGGCTGCAACGGTTGGATTTTGGAGGGACCTATATAAGGGGCCTTCTTCTCCAATGGTTCCTCAACCTTTCTTGCAAGTTTTTCCCTCCATTGTTGACCTTCTTAAGCTTGCTTTCTCTCAATCTCTCCGATGATTCTTTCATATTCTTGAGGGATTTGAAAGAGGAGATCTAGATCTACAATCCCACCAATCAATCTCTCCTCTAAGTGAGGGGAACATATTGGGATCTAGATCTTGGAGTCTTTTGTGGATTTCCTCCATTGTTCTTCCTCTCTTATTCTCCCATAAGCTTTTGTAGCTTTGGTGGAATTTGGGAGAGAAGGATTTGAACACCTTTGTGGTGTTCTTGCCATTTGCATTTGGTGCATCGGTTTGTGTTCTCCTCGGAGGATTTGGTTTGAGTTACTCATTGGAGCTTGTCCCTCTTGGGTTCTTGGAACCCTAGACGGTTTTGTGGCCTTTTTGGCGTTGTGGCCTTGGTGGCGTTTGTTGGAGGAGCCTCCAATTAAGTTGTGGAGAAGTGCCCCAACCTTGTGAGAGGTTCCGGTTGCCACCGACAAGTGCATCGATAGTGGAAGTGTGGATCGATCCCGTTGGGGTGAGATTCACCGGAGAATAAGGGAGGCCTTTTGTGGCGTCGGTGGTTCGATACCACCCCCTCTCCAAACGAGATGTACTCCATGTTGGGAGGAACTCGGTAAAATATCGTTGTCCCCGCGTGCCTCGGTTATCTCTATACCCGAGCTCTTTACTTATGCACTTTACATTGTGATAGCCTTCATGCTTGAAGTAATATATATCTTTCTATCACTTTGTTGCTTGTATTGCTTAGCATAAGTTGTTGGTGCACATAGGTGAACCTTAGTTGTTCTAGGTTGTGCTTAACAAAGTAAACACTAGCTTTATTCCGCCTTTGTTGAGCCACTCTAGGAAAAGTTTTAATTGCCTATTCACCCCCCCCTCTAGGCGACATTCGTATCCTTTCAGAGGTGTTTTTATATCTTTTATGGAACTAACCTATTAACAAGTTGCCACAGTGCCATTTGCCTGCTTTCTTCTGTTTTTGGTTCTAGAAAGGCAGAAAATCAATATACTCGGAATTCGACGGGACAAAAGCCAAAGTTAATATTTTACCGTGGGGGACACGAATCTAGAAGACGAGGCGGCCAAACCCCCCTAGGCGCGGGTGGGACCTGCCCTGAGCCTGGGTAGGGTGTAGGGCCCATGGCCGCCTCCCAGCCTCGTCTCTTCGCCTATAAGAAGCCCCTGATGCAGAAACCCTAAGTACCCGATCAATATTCCACGAGACCTTCTGTAGCCACAGCCACCATCGTCCCTAGATCGGGGGGATCTGAAGTTCTTCCTGGCACCCTGCCGGAGGGGAGATCATCCCGGAGGCCTTCACTCCAGTATGATGCGTGAGTAGTTCCACCTTGTACTATGGGTCCATGTAGTAGCTAGATGGTTGTATCTCCTCCTTTGTGATTTCATGTATAGATCTTGTGAGCTTCGTTCATGATCAAGATCTAATAATGCATGTTGTGTTTGCGGGGATCCGATGGATATTGAGATTATTATTTCAGACTGATTAATGGTTTTGTCTTTATGATTCTATCATGTTTGTGTTGTTTGTGATCTTGCATGCTCTCTGTTGTTAGTAGCTATCTTGGCCAAGTAGTTGCTAGTGACTCCAAGAGGGGGTATTTATGCTCGATAGTGGGTTCACGCCTCTAGTTTCCAAGGTAAGTGACAGAAATCTCTTCGGTTGTAGATGTGTTTACCTTACACGCTTTGCTTAAAGCAGTTGTCTGTTGCTTGCAACTTAATACTGGAGGGGGTTCAGATGATAACCTGAAGGTGGACTTCTAGTCATAGATGCAGTTGGATGGCGGACTATGTATATTATTGTATTGCCCAATCGAATCTCATAGGATCTTTTGACTAGTATTGCATTGTTATGCCTTGCTCAGTTCCTGTCAATTGCCCTGTTGTAATTTGTTTACCCTTCATGCCATGTTGTTTATCTAAGGAGAGCAGCTCTAGGGAACTATGGACCCCGGTCCAATCTTTACCATTGATACATCTTCCACTATTACTTGTTTACTTGCTGCAAACCATTACCTTCCACACCATATGTTTAATCCTTTGTTACAGAAAACCGATGAGCTTGACAACCTCACTGTTCATTGGGTCAAAGTCTTGAGTTTGTGTTGTGCAGGTCTCCGCATTGCTTGCAACACCTGTGTGACGTTTCCTTCCTCCTACTGGTTCGATAACCTCAGTTTCTTACTGAGGGAAAACTTGCCGCTGTGCTTCTTCATACCTTGCTCTTGGGGTTCCCAACAGACTCGCCATTAAGGAGTCACCATCAGAAAGACATTTGGTTTCTTGGGTAGGGAGAAAGTGGATATGAATAGTTATGAGTGGAGTGTCCACCCACATCAATGAGGGAAGGGGGACACCCTCTTGGACGTTGTCCATGGGTGGGGGTTGCCTCTCCCCCTATAAAAGTAGGTGGTGACCTCCCTCTCTCACAAACACATTCCACTTTTTTCCAAATGCCCTTTGGTTGACATCTTCTTCCTCTTGCTAATTGTTCCTACGTTGCTTAGGCGAAGCCTTGCTCAAGCCCCTCTCCACCACCACAACCATGTCATAGTGCTACTGGAGATCCGGGGATCTGATGAAGGTGTGTTATCAATGCCCGTTGGTAGACCCCAAGAGCAAGGTGTGATGAGCACAGCAGCAAGTTTTCCCTCAGTAAGAAACCGAGGTTATCGAACCAGTAGGAGTAAGGAAATGACTCAAAGGTGTTGCTAGCAACTTGGAGACCTGCACAACACAAACTCAAGACTTTGCCCTAACGAACAGTGAGGTTGTCAATCTCACCGGTTTGCTGTAACAAAGGATTAACTGTATGGTGTGGAAGGTAATAGTGGTTTGCAACAAGTAACAGTGGAACAATTAAAGATGTATCAATGGTAAAGATTGGACCGGGTTCCATAGTTCACTAGAGGTGTCCTCCTTAGATAAACAAACATGGCATGCTGGGTAAACAAATTACAGCAGGGCAATTGAAAGGACTGAGCAAGGCAAAACAATGCAATACTAGACATCAAGATCCTATGAGATTCGATTGGGCAATACAACAAGATACATAGACCGCCATCCAACTGCATCTATGACTAGAAATCCACCTTCGGGTTATCATCCTAACCCCCTACAGTATTAAGTTGCAAGCAACAGATAACTTCTTTAAGCAAAGTGTGTAAGGTAAATATTCCACTTGTTCCATGAACAAGGGACCGTTGTTTTCTCCCTAGTGGCAACAGCACATCTACAACCTTAGAGATTCCTGTCACTTCTCTTAGATTAAATAGAGGCATAAACCCACTATCGAGCATAAATACCCCCTCTTAGAGTCACTAGCAACTACTTGGCCAAGATAGCTACTAACAACAGAGAGCATGCAAGATTACAAACAACACAGACATGATAGAATCAATAAGACAAATTCATTAATCAATCTGACATAGTAATCTCAATATCCATCGGATCCCCGTAAACACAACATGCATGATTACAAATAGATGAGATCTTGATCATGAACGGAGCTCACAAGATCTAGACATGAAAGCACAAAGGAGGAGATACAACCATATAGCTACTGCATGGACCCGTAGTCCAAGGTGGAACTACTCACACTTCATACCGGAGGCTGGCATGATGGAGAAGAAGGCCTCCGGGATGATCTCTCCTCCGGCAAGGTTCCGGGAAGAGCTTCAGATCCCCCCGATCTAGGGACCCATGGTGGCGGCGGCTATAGACGGTTTCGTGGAATATTGATCGGGTCCTTAGGGTTTAGGCATCGGGGGATCTTTATAGGCGAAAAGGCGAGGCAGGGGGTCACCAGGGCGGCCGCACCCCCCAGGCGCGGGTGGGCCCACCCGCGCGGCCAAGGGGTGTAGCCCCCTGGTGACTCTCCTCCGTCTCATATTCCGGCTTCATGTTCCCCATGGTAAAATATTGACTTTGGCTTTTGTCCCGTCTAATTCCGAGAATATTGATTTTCTGTCTTTCTGGAACCAAAAACAGAAAAAACAAGCAACTGGCACTGTGGCATCTTGTTAATAGGTTAGTACCAAAAATATATAAAAACACCTCAAAGTGTAGACAAAGCAAAGCAAAGTAGATATAAACAAGCATGGAACATCAAAAATTATAGATACGTTTCCGACGTATCAGGATCCGTGATGTCTGCAACTACAAGTGCACAGATCAATTATAGCTAGTTTTTAAATAATAGTATCGAACCAAAGAGAGCTATTTGGTTAAGGTCTTTATGCCCCTCGTTACTATCTACCAAAGGATACTTATAAGCTTCCTTTGATTTCAAGTAAAGGGTGTTTGAAAGGTTTTTGAGTTGAATGCAGAAAAGTAAATAAAAGCAAGTAAAAAGTGAACAACTAACACAAGCGGTTGGAAAGGTGGTTAAACTCAATAGGGCTAAAAACGTTCTCGGGGATGTAGGATACACCAATTGCATGTTGTAATTAATCATAATTAGGATAACCTATTTCTTATGTCATGACATGTGTGGAGAGAGTTCCATAATAAGATTTTTACTACAAGGCTCTATGGCATCCCGCAAAACCACTACTAGAAAATCGCGTTGTTTTTGTGCATTGCATCGTCATGACCGCATGCTCATGTCATCATGCCGCATTGCATTTGAGCGTTGTCAGCATCTTGCATCTGGTCGCATAAAACTAATTGCAGAAAAACCCAGTTTTGTTTTCTAAACGCCCCATCTTTATTCAAGCATAAAACCCGGTGCTTTCAGGATACTTTGTTTGTCTAAAAACTATTTGCCAAAAGTTCATCGCAAATCAAATAAAATGTTTAATTGTTTTTGTGGGGGCAGTCGAACGGGCCGAATCGACCCGAACGACCACCCCCATTTTTAAATCGGTCCACCTAACCCACCCTTCTAAATCCTAAAGCTACCCACCTATCTACCCACACACCCCCTCCACCTCACCCCAACCACTCCCCTCGTGACACCTCACCTCTCTCCCTCTCCCCCCAATCAGAAGCCTCCACCTCATCCTCACCTCCTCCCCACCACACAACACGCCCTGGGCCACACACAAACAAACACACGCACACACCTGGCCACACAGCCACGCACGCTACACCCTCCCCACTCCCAGCAGCCCCCTGGACACACTGCCACGCAGGCCCCCAAGCCAGCCCCACCCCTGGATCCTCTCAACCTCCTCAGCACACGCCTGGCCCCCCACCTGTCGCTGTCCCCAGCCCCACCACCCCGCTACCCCCGCGCGACCAGGCCTCCCTCACCCCACGTTCTTCCTACTCCCTCCATCCTCCTCTCTCCTGGCTAGCCGCCTCCGCGCTCCCTGCGCCGGCGTCGCTCCCTCCGCGCCAACCCGGCCTGCCCAAGCGCCCATGGCGCCCGCCTCTCGTCCGCCTCTCCCTCCCCTCTCGCCGCTTTCGCTTCCGCTCCCCACCTCCCTCCGCCAGAGCCCCAGAGCTGCTTCCCCGCCGTTCGAGGCGCGTCGCCTCCGCCAGTGCTCCAGCAGCCGTGGCGCCTCCCTCCCGTCGCCTCGCCCACCTCGCCACCAGCTCGCCGCCCTTCCTCCATGACGCCCGGCCGCCGCCCAGCCCGCGTCCCTCCCAGGCTCCTCGCTCCGTCCCGCTCGGCCCCATCGACGGAGCCGCCCCCTCCTCGTCGCCCTTCGCCCTCCCCGCAAGCCCCAACGACGGCCCTCTCCGCCCTGCTCGCCGTCGTCGTTCCGTCGCCTCTCTGGCCCGGCCGCGCCGCCACCGGGGCCCGCCTCCTCCTCCCCGCCCGCCTGCGTCGTCGACCGAGCCGCCGTCGCCATCAGCCACTACCTTGCTCCGTTTGTTCCCTGCTCGCGCCTGACCGCCATGAGACCTCCTGATGTCCCTGCCTACCTCTGTGTGAGGCCGTGAGTTGTTCGTGTCGGGTGAAGTGATGGGCTGGCTCAAGCCAGCAGAAGGTTACTCGTCCCCGAGCTTCTATCAAGATTTTTTTGGTGACCCTGCTATGTCTGCCTCGGAATCTTGTGCGGGCGAACCAACTCATGAACCCGAAGACCCCGTCCCACCAAGATCTTCGTCCTGGACACCGTGCGGCAACACCTATGTCACGGATTCCGAAGATCCACGGATGCGCCAAGATCTACAACGGAACGCCGTGACCTTCGCCACCGCATCCGAAGACCGTGGATACGACAAGATCGTCGCTCGGACGCCAAGTACTCCGACACGGACCCGAGGATCCGAGGGCCCCCTTCCTGGATCCCGAAGACCGATACCGAGGAACCGACAAGACCGACCACACCGACGCCATGATCTCCCTCACGGAATATGAAGACCGTTCCGATTCCGTGGACCCCTCGGACCCCAAGATCTTTGCCGTGAGACGACAAGACCGTCAGCACGACCCGACGACCGCGGATGCGACAGGATCATCCCCAGGACGCCAAGTTCGTCACGAGAACGCTCCCGAACGCTAACACCGACTCGGTTGCGCGGGCCCGTCAAGACCCTCGCAACGGCAAGATCGACCCTGTGGAACCGACAAGATCGGCACGACGACAAGAACAACCCCGACCCGGAATAATCCGATGCACCCCAACACCGAACCAAGTCCGGCTTCCCGGGTGCGACAAGATCGACCTCAGTTATCCGAGAACGCTTCCGCCAAGGACGAACCCGTCGAACCCTGGACCCTGAGACCGACCCCGAACCCCGGAACCACAAGATCGTCGAGACCCCCTAATGTGTGACCCCTTTTCTCGAGCCTTATTTTATAAATGAAATAAAACCTGTTGCATATTAAATGTCATACTTGCATGCATCTTGTCATGTGGTTTGGGGGCCTTATGCCGATTCACCTAATAATTAAATAGGGGTCCCATATGCGGGCAAATCTAGTCTCATATTGGCCTCATTTAAATTTGTGTAGCGAACCCGGTGCTATCTCCTGCCATGTTATGACAACATTTAAATTGCGGGGTAGCTATATAACATGAACCACCTAACTAATGTCGGGACCCCGGTTCCGCTTAATCTGGCCTAATTGCATCGCACTTCTGCCATGTCATACATCATACATGCATCATGCCGATCTTCTGCCGTTGTATTAAATAGTGCATCCGGTGTGTCTTCTAGTGTTTTGCTTCTTCGCGGATAAGGCCGTTGAGTTGATGTGAGATTCGCCCCGATCTTCGGTTGAACCTTCGACAATGTTTTCAGGCGAGCATCTCCCCCTTTCTACCTATCTTACTTTTATAGTATTTATTCCCTCCTGTTGATCTATTGCTATCTGTGTTGCGATGCTTTAGTTTCCGTACCTGTGATATACCGTGCAGCCCTATATTGCCTTGGACACATCCTATTACCTGTTGTTTGGTAGATAGTTGGACTTACGCGTCGTAGTCGCTTGCTCAAGTGCTGTTGCGGGTCGTCCGGTGCCACAGTTGTTGATGTATTGCCGCATGTTGATGTTGGAGATGATCATAGTTTTACTTATCGTTCACTTTAATTCCTGTTTAACAACTAAAATTGAAGTAAGCAGAGGCATCGGTGGGTGATAGAAAATATTTGGTTTCCGAACGCCCACTTGTGTCCCGTAGGACCCCGAGTACTTGATACCTGTTCCTTGATTTATCGCGCTATCCACATCCGGGAGGTATATGGGACCCCCCTGAGTCAGAGCTTGATTCAGTCTTATTTCTTGGGGCCACAAACTAGTTTGAGGTTTTATTTACGATCCTGTACTTATGCCATGCTACTTATGTATTTACGATTGTGCGAGGAGCACACTGTACTGTTTAGGATCGGGACACGATTCCGCGGTGTCGACAAGCCCAGTTTTGGGTTCCCGGTCGTTCACAGCCGTATACCCAAACCTTGAGTCCGTCTCGGAGCTTGCTTACTTCGTTGCGAGTGTACTCCAAGGGGTGGCCCCCTGAAATATTTCTGAATCCTGTGATTGTTCAGTCGTGAAGGCCTCGTTGGGTTTTGATTTGGTTTTTCCGAGGTTGATCGAGCGTGTGTTGCTATTGGTGCACCCCGGCCGGGTAAAACTTTCTGAAAGCCGTGTCCGCGGATATGGACGACTTGGAGCACAGTATCTCGATCATAGACAAGCATAACTAAAGTTTATTGCTGTAAATTTGACTTTATAATGACTAGTAATCAGCTTCACTATAATGGAATGGCTAAATAATACTGCCCACAATTGCTTGTTTGGTTGCCGCTTGCGACAATTGTACCTGACTAGTAAGTATTGTAACTACAACGGAATGGCTAAACAAAAGTACCAACAACTGCTGGGTTTCGGGTTATCTCATGCTAATTGTATCTGATTAGTAAGAGCTGCAACTATAACGGAATGGTTAACTAAAAGTGCCCACTGCTTATTTTATCAGGACGATTATCTAAACCTGACTAGTAATTGCTGCAACGATAATAAGTAAAGCGCCAACCGTGTGAGTTCCTCGGTTGACTTCCTCGTTTGGTCTCGAGAAACACCGTGATGGGTTTGTTTGGTGTTAGTTTCAGTTGGATCCGGATAGGTCATTCTTATCCCTCTCGATAACCGCCAGGTTGTATCGAGTCTCTATAGGTTGTTTAGTGCATCTTGCCGCTGCGCCGATCCACCACCATACCGTGTAGGCGAGGACCGCCAATTCTAGCCTCGCTGTCTTGGCCTCGATCTTCGACGCTCCTCTTTTTTCCTTTGCCCTTTGTCGGCACCCCTTTTGTTTAAGCAGGTTTTGAGATCGACGCCGTTAGCAGGGTTACCCTTTCGGCTTGGCCTGGGCAGGGTTATGGACGCCATTGTTTATTCTTCCGGGCTCTTAGCCCCATTTGCATCTTGTCCATAGCTGGACGCACTATCGTTTTCAAGGTGATTTGGATCTTTGTATATTATATCTGTATTCGTGACTCTCGGAGTCACTGTTATATATATCTGTTCTGTGGGTCCCATCGAGGACTGTTGTGTAATGTTATTACTTCGTTTTCCACCCGCACGAAAGTGCCTGGTGGGCACCTTTGAATCGCTTCTATGCGGGTTTGGCGGGTTTCGCTAAAACTTGCATAGGTCCGATTCTGAGGGTGTTACAGGCTCGTAGGAAGCCACTTTATTGAGACAAGAATAAGGTCATCTCTAAATAACCACCGCGATGTCTGATAAAAGTCATCCATACAGACCACCGCAAATAAGGGTCTCCCCGTGGATATCGTAATTAGCTTAGTGAATCTCCCTTTGTTCCCCCTTCGACCGTGTAGGTTGCTAGTCGCGCTTATAGTCACAATAGCTTCGTGCACGCTTCCAAACACGTCCAAAGGGTTTCACCCTCGTCTTTAGTCCCGAAGGCAAATGACATGTGGCCAACTACACATACGATCTAAAGGGAGAGATCAAACACACATCATAGATCAATGGATCATAGACACAAGTAATAGATCATTTTTATTTCATTTCATAATAATGCTAGGGTTTTTACTTCTCCCTGAGAACGAAGGAAACTACTCACACATGGAAGCAATCAACATCATCATCATAATCAAATGGATGAATAAAGGTACTGGAATGAATCTAGTGCAAACCACAACTGAATCTAGAATTACAACAAGATCTAATGAATGGAAGATGGGGTAGAGATGGTGATGGTGATGCGGCGGTTGATGATGAATGGGATGATGCATTGTATTCCAATGTTTCATGAAGCAGCAAGGATTTGCCCTTCTCCAAGTTCCTTCTTTAGATCCCTTTCTGGTGTGGTTTTTCATGGCTGGGGGTTTCTGTGAACGTCGGATCTCATATCCCTCTTTGCAGGGTGCAAGTATTTGACGAAGCAGTCACGATAAAGTGTCATACGGGCGAACGGTATGGTTGGGGTCCACCCGTACCGCGGGTCGTTACGTGCCCTGTAACCTTCTCAGTGCAAGCAATTCCTCTAGGTGCAAAGATAAATTAATTAAGTGACTTTTGTCACTTAAAAATTTCATATTATTGTATAATATGATAGTCTCAATTGATATGTTCATAATGGACTTAGTAAATCAGGATCGTGTTGAAACAATGACAAAAGATGCACGCAAACGTGGTAAAATACTAAAAACCTTATTCTACTTATGCAAAAACAAGAGGTAAAAATGCTCCAATTTTGGACCCATCAACTGTCCCAAGCTAGACTCTTGCTCATCCCCGATCAAGATGATGGCTTATGAACAAGATCATCATGTTTAGAGGCATGAGTAGTTACAATAAATGAGGCAAAAAAATTGAAATAGGAGTATAATATTGGATGTAGAGTTGCATCGGGAGTTTTATCACACATTTACACATCACATGACTTAGAGGCTTCCACACCTTTTATATTAATGCAATTATAATAAGTTTTTAGTGATTGAACATATTATAAAATCATAAAGTTAAAATGGTTGAGCACTTGATTTTGTTTTGATGGGTTGAGCACTTGATTTTAGTAATGAAGATTCATGATCATCCTTTTTTTTCTTCGTTCTTCTCTTTTTTTCTTTTCAAGCTTGTACTCTTTATTTTTCCTTGAAAATTTTCTTGATAGTTGAATCTTTTGTCTTTTATTATTTGTTCTCTTCCTTCTTCTCTCTTTTTTATATAGCACAACTTTGTGATCATGCTCACTACTTTTATGGCTTTTATAACCCAAACCTGTGACTATAATATGCTACCAAGATTTGACTTCTCATAATTTAATCAATACTTTTATTGGTGTGGAAGGCCCTAAAATCATAACAGTTGTACAAATATCATAACAATCAACATAGTTCAATCATATAATATAATAATCATGAATCAAAAGATAAATTCAAATATCATAGTCTCGGAACTCAATGGATATTACTCTTCTCTTGAACAAAGGGGAACTTAAAAATGATGCAGCTAATGCAAACTCTTGAATAAAAACCTAACATGCGTGCAGTAAAGTAAACATGCTAAAACTGGAAGATAGATTATAAGGTGTTATAGATCTCCCCCAAGTTTGGTATCAAGCCGGTGGGATCAAATAATCCCTTGCGATTATTCGATATCGTGGAATTATTCAAAGCGAAGGAGTGTTGTTGGAGATGGCCGCACAATTTTCTTACTTGTCTCCTCCAGGGCAGATATGTGATGAAGAATCTTTTGTAGATTTGAACACAAGCGGAACATGCCTTCAGGATCCAGCATCCATGTTTAGCACATCATTGAGTTCCTTCTTACTTTCAAGATCTAAGAGACATTGCGCAAGATCTCCCGATGGATGAGTTGTTCCTTCTGATCCCTCTCTATCTTGCGAAGTCACTGTTCAGTTTCTGGAACGTACAGAAGGATGGGCACACCTAGAAGCTTGAACTCCCAATCTTCTTGGGGCTTCATGTCATGTGCGCATTCATGGTGATATTCTCTATCATATAAGTGTGTGTCGTGGTCTCCTGATAAGTTCCTACGTCAACTCGGTTATCTTTCTTACGCTTGGATGAAGAATAGTTGGTGGATATGAACTTGAGCGACTCCATGCACCCCTTCCCATGGGGTTTATTTTCTTCTTCATCATCTTCAGGCCTCACCATAGCCAGATATTCCGGATGCTTCTATCCTCTCTTCGTTTGCTCCATGAAGATCTCAAATTCATCCTCATCCTCATCCTCATCATTAGTCATAAGCATACCTCTTGTTCTTCACGCTTAGTCCTTGAGCTTCGCGGTCATTGGCTTCAATGGAGGAAGTTTGGAAGCCCTTCCATGAAGGAGCCATGAGACCAAGAGGTTTGCCTTTTCCTGGAACTAGGTAGCGCATCGAGAAGATTGGATCTGTTGATATATGAGGGAGAAAGATCTCTAGGGAGGCTTAAGAAGGGTTAGGAACAGGGTAAAACTCATACTGGAAGAAAAAGGGTCGTCCAAGAAAAGAATCCCAACAAATAAGGAAGGAAATAGGATAAAAAGGAATAAAAAGAAGCCGTAATGATCATTGGTATGGGCGGAAGCCCGTACGGCGCGTCCGTACCAGGTGCCTTCCCAAAAACTCATCCTCCAAAGTTGGTAAGAAGTCAACCAACCAAATGGTACGGGCAGGCCCCGCCCGTACGGGCCGATCGTACTGGCAGTTACCTCCCCTCTCATTTTCTTAATAAAACAAGTGAAAACAAAGCAAACAAGAGAACATAAGGAACGTAACGACCTGCCGTACGGTTAGATGCGCCCTTTGTCGTGGTATTGCCGATAAGTACGCCATAGGGGTATCCCAATGGGAGTTTAGAGACGTGGGGTAAGGCGGAGAGCATCCGGGACGGCCTAACACAGTTTACCCAGGTTCAGATCTCACGACGGTGGCGAGATCCTATTCCTGCTATAAATCACTATAAAGTCAATATGCCGAGTTACAGGATTGTGGGGTTCGTTGTATGCGAGTAGTGTTATGCACTTGTGTCTAAGTTGACGTTGCCCTAAAGGCCATAGGTCCGGCTTATAAAGACGCCAGGACCTAGGGTTACATGGAGAGTCCGAGACGAGTACGGTTAAGGAGTCCTAGACTAATACATAAACTACTATCTTGTCCTCCAAGGCACCGGCTTCCATCCTAGGCGGTTTCACATTGCTTTCCTTTATCCCTGTTGGACATCTGTCTTGTCTATCAGCAATTGGGTCGTCCGGTTAGGCCATAGGCCTGACCACCATCTATGGGCCACCCGGGCTTGCCGGTATGATACTATGTCGTAGGTATATCTATTTGGTATATACACAACAGTAGCCCCCGGAGTTCTTCAAGATCCTCGCGTTCCTCCGTCTATCTTTGAGCGTAAGTATCACGTCGTCTTCAATTTGTAGGCGTGCTTCATGAAGAATTTTGGACAGCTCCCATATCATATTCTCATCCGACTAAGCCTAGCCAGACAGTTGCTTGTATGCTTTTGCAAACGAATTCAAGGTGGAGAACTCTCTAACGAATCATTAGTGATTCTTCCAAGCTCTAGGAACATCTTTAATATCATCATCTTGCACGACGATATGTAAGCCAGAAAAAATCACGGCTACCGGGCAACGGTTGTAAAGGCTTCCAAATTTCCGACTTAGAGCCAACAAAGTCACGGACATAGGAGCTTGCTGAATTAAGGTCTTTGAGTCTCTCAAGTCACAGACGTTTAGGCCATCGAGCCGTGTAACCCAGGAAACTTACGCGAGGGCAAAGCTGATGTCGATCCCCCGGGTTTCGCTAGCCAGATTCTTCACCGTCTTGAAAGTTTTATTGACATAACCATATGTATCCCCCGAGCATTGAGTTGGCTTCGTCGAAGGTAGCTTGATGCTCAAAAGAACATGTATAATTATATATCAAACGACTGTAGCCCCCGAGCGCCAAGTGGGAGTTTTAAAAGAAATTCGTCTTGGTGCTCTCAGAGTAGCCTTAGCGAATATGTAAATAGTATATCCCTCGAGCGTCAAGTCGGAAATTATTTCTTCTTCATGCTCTAGATAGAACTTCATAAAAATTCAGCATCAGTGTAGCCCCCGAGTGTCAAGGTGGAATTCACTTGAATTTTTCGGCTTGATGCTCAAAGAGAACTTTCACCATATATTGGAGATCAACGTACTGTAGCCCCCGAGATTTGTTCCGGCTTGGATGTAAGGCGGAACAAAGCTATTAAGTTAGAGATGTCAAGCCCCCGAGCACCGAGTCGACTTCCTCAAAGACGGCTCAAATCTTGGTCAGCAACTGTGATTGCAGCCCCCGGGTGTCAAGCCTAGTGAAAATCCGACTAAAAACACCTTAATTCAAGGACACGGCAATGTCCAAGTGTCATGTACCTAAAACATAAACATGAAAATACAAATGTATTAAATTATTCCTTTAATAGTGTCCAACAAATAAATATAAGGCGGAACAAACATGGTCTTTGAACAAATATTTTAAAGTTGAAACAATGCAACATCTGGACAACATAAAACCGTTTAGGAGGAAAAAACTTAACTAACTTGAACAATTTATATAAAATTTTGTTTAATAAAGTGCCGGATTGTCCGTTCTTATGGCTTATATGCTTAAATTTTTGTGAGACGGCAAAACTCTAAACAGAGAACATCTGCTAAGGCAATAGCTCTTAATAGCGAGACAATCCAGAACCTCAAAAACAAACGTTGATTTTAAGTGCTCAAATGTCACTACTCTGGAATCCACATATAAAACAACAGAAAACGTGTAGCTAGAAAATTTAAGCTAACGTCCGAAGGCGGGTTTTTGTAGGGTACTGGGGCCTTTAAACGGCAAGTATGTAAAAAGTTTATACTCACGACTGCAAGAAAATCGTGAAAAAGGTATGACCAAAAACGCAAGCGGTAAAAGACTCAGGATATGAGTAAACCAATCTTAATCATCATAAACAATAAAAATAATAAATAAATAGGAACTTAGCTATTTGAGCGGAGTCGGTGTTATCTGTGACAATGGCGAAACCCGTTGCGGTGAATCCAAGGTAAAGCCGGAGAATCATCACGCCACACTGATGCGGAGCCGCGTTCTTGCATTGGCCGCAATACCAATCAGAAAGAAAAGCTCCCGGCCAAAAAATTCACGTATGCAGCGTCATTGTCTTCACGTGTAGACCCTTGATTAACTCTTGCTAATTGAACACTCCGTAGAACTGGGGTCATACAAGCAAGGCGGAAAAATCAATCACGTACGATGTTGTAGCATCTCGTGAGATTCTCTTTCCTTTCTGAGACCTGGGACTTGTATCCAACTCGGCAATCTCTAAAGCCAACACGGAATTGGTACCGGCTGCCACACGAAGAGATCGGAGCTGGGATGTCGTGTCGTAGATGCAACGGAAACGGAGACTTTGCACAACGCGATAGCTTGTCAGAAATCGATGTGTCCAGCCATTGGTCCATCAAGGCTATACATGGATTGTAGATCCGATCGTCTCCGGCTTGGAACATCGAACCCTGAGCAGCATAGCCAGAATGTCGTCGCGGCTCTAAAAACTGCATGCTAACTGATTCCGCCGGCTTAGCTCCAAGTATGATGTACGACAACAGCAGCTCCGCCGGCACGCTAACTGATTCCATTAGCCTGTCGGCGAGGAAAACCAAGTATGGTCACGGTTTTTTTGTTTGATAAAGATTTCCATCATCTTTAAAGATAATGTAGATGTAGATCTCCGGGATGCTGCCGACTCGACCAAAGAAAGAGAGATGACAAAGTCGACGCGTCACTAGAGATGCGATTTGTCCTTCTTCGAAGACGCGAGGGATCCCGTCCGGATCCGTGTCGTAAGCGCCTCTAGCCCCATGGTGAGCGCCAGCTGTCGTGGTATTGCTGACACGTACGTCATAGGGGTATCGCAACGGCGAGTTTAGAGACATGGGGTAAGGCGGAGAGCATCCGGGATGGCCAGACACAGTTTACCCAGGTTAAGATCTCACGACGGTGGCGAGATCCTACTCCTGCTATAAATCACTATAATTGCAATATGCCGAGTTACAGGATTGTAGGGTTCGGTATGTGCGAGTAGTGCGATGCACTTGTGTCTAAGTTGACGTTGCCCTAAAGACTCCCATAGGTCCGGCTTATAAAGACGTCAGGACCTAGGGTTACTTGGAGAGTCCCAGACGGATACGGTTACAGAGTCCTAGACTAATACATAAACTACTGTCTTGTCCTCCAAAGCACCGGCTTCCATCCTATACCTATTTGGTATATCCACAACACCCGTATGGCCCGGTCATACCAGAACGTCTGAAAACACGCCGAAGGTACTGACAGCTTAACGAGCACCAGTACGTGCGGGTAAGGTTGTACTGTCCGTCCATACTAGTCTCACAAGACTGGCAGTAACCTTAGGAAAACACAAGAAAAACAAAAATGTGAATAGGAAAAGCAAAATAACAACCAGGACAAAAATAAATCGATTTTTCAATCATATTGTTCATTCAAAGAGAATGAGTTTACTTGAGTACCTTCCTATCCCTTTAATTCCTGAATCAACTTTTTAGTTTTCCCTTTAAACAAGGTTGGTCGCAAGAAATTGCTAAAACCATTGCAAAGAGAAATTGAAAATTTTCTTTTAGGAATTAAAGTACCAGAGGGTATGCATATGGATGACACTTCTTAAGGTGGTTTGACTTCTTCAATGTCCATAGGCTCGTCCTATGGTTCTTATTTTCTTTGAAGTATCTGCAAATCAAATTCTTACAAAAATAGAGTCCAACGGATCATCCTTGGTTTAACATCAGTTCTTTCAAGAATTTATTTTAAGCTAATACGATCCGTATTCAACCTTACTTTAGAGTTGATAATATAAGATCTAAATTTATCACAAGAGAAAACCACAACAAAACATTCTTTCTCTACCATGGGGTAATTATTTTGAGTGCCATTTCAGGTGTGGCTAGCATGATGAATGATATTAAGTTCATCACCATCATACTGGCAAAGAATTGGTCCAACGGCTTCATGGCTATCCTCATAGAACAGATCAAAGGGTTTCTTCCAATTATGTTGTTTTATGACAGGAGCTTCAAGAAGAGTTTGCTTTAATATGTTAAAATCAGTAAGACATCATTCATCAAAATTAAAAGCAACATCCTTCTGTATAAGGTTAGTTAGAGGTCTAGCAGTTTTAGAGAAATTCTTAATAAATCTTCTATAAAATCCAGCGTGGCATAAGAAACTCCTAATACCTTTTACATCACGAGGAGGAGGAAGCCTTTCTATTGCTTCAATTTTCTCTTTATCAACTTCTATACCTTTACCTGAAAATTTGTGACCAAGTATTATACCTTCTTGAACCATGAAGTGACATTTTCCTAATTCAAGACTAGGTTAGTATATTTACATCTCTGTAAGACTTTATGAAGGTTATGAAGATAATAATTAAATTAAGTTCTATAAAAAGAAAAATCGTTCATAAATACTTCTATAATACTTTCAATATAACTAGAAAATATAGCAGTCATGCATCTTTGGAAGGTGGATGGGGCATTGCAAAGACCAAAAGGCATACGAAGATATGCATATAACATGTAAGGACAAGTGAAGGTTGTCTTAAGTTGATTATCAGGATGGACATCAATTTGAGAAAATACGGAGTAACCGTCTAGATAGCAAAACTGAGAATGCATGGCAAGCCTCTCTAAATTTGATCTATAAACAGTAAAGGGTAATGGTCCTTTCTAGATTCCTTATTAAGTTTTCTATAATCAATGCACATCCTATGACCAATGACGGTTCTAGTTGGTACCAACTCATTGTGTTCGTTTTGAACAACAGTAAACCCACCTTTCTTAATAACACAATGAACATGACTTACCCATTCACTCTCCTCCACATGAAAGATGGTTCATATATCTAATAGACATATTACTTCCTTCCTCGCCTCTTCTTTCATGTGAGGTTTTAGTCGTCTTTGAAAATCTACAACCGGTTGAGCTCCTTCTTCCATAAATATTCTATGAGTGGCTATCGAGGGACTAATCCCATTCAAGTCACTTATAGAATACCCAAGAGCATTCTGATGCATCCTGAGAACCATCATCAAATTTTCCTCTTCTCTCTCTACAATGTTAGAACTTATAATAACAGGGAAATTATTGTTAGCTTCATCAAGAAACCTATATTTAATTCTTTGGGTAAGGTTTTGAGGGTAGGATGTGGAAGTGCTTTGTCCCCTTTTCTTATAGGTTCTTCATGTTGGAGATATGCCCAAGAGTCAATAATAAAAGTAGTTATTATTATATCTTTGTGTTTATGATAAATGTTTACATTCATGCTATAATTGTATTAACTGGAAACATTAATACTTGTCTGATTTGTAAACTTGTAAGAGTCCCTAGTAAAGCCTCTTTGTAATACTAGCTTGTTGGTTAATAGATGATCATGGTTTCCTGATCATGAACATCGAGATGTTATTAACAACAAGATCATATCATTAGGAGAATGGTGTGATGGACATACTCATATAGTTAAGCTTAGAATAAATATCAAGTCATTTTAATAGTTCATTTGCTATAAGCTTTCAGATACATAGTAACCTAAATCCTTCGACCACAAGATCATGTTAATCACCATCACCAAATGGATGCTTTGATTACATCAAACACCACTTTGTAACTGGGTGGTTATAAAGGTGGCATTGAGTGTTCGGGAAGTATGTGTTGAGACACATGGATCAAGTGTGGGATTTGTCCATCCATATGACATATAGATATACTCTGGGCCCTCTTGGTGGAATGTCATCCAATTATCTTGCAAGCATGTGTCTGACTCACAAGGGATCACATATCACAGGAACGAGTAAAGAGTACTTATCGGTAACGAGGTTGAACTAGGTATACAGAGATACCGACGATCAGACCTCGGATAAGTAAAGTATCATGAGAGAAAGGGAAATTGGTATCATATGTAAATAGTTCATTCGATCACAAAGTAATTGTAGAAATATGTGGGAGCCATATGAATTTATAGATTCCTTTATTGGTTATTGATCGAAGAAGAGTCTCGATCATGTCTGCATAATTCACGAATCGTAGGGAGACACACTTAAGGATTCAATATTGTTTAGTAGATATGGAATGTGAGTGAAGATACCAAATGTTGTTCGGAGTCTCGGATTGGATCCAGGACATCACGAGGAGATCCTGAATGGTCTAGAGAATAATATTCATATAAGGAAAGTCCAATTCTGGAGTTCGGGAATGGTTTTAGTGTTTTCACCGGAATGTTATAGAAGGGTCTAGAAGGTCCATCGATCTTGAGTGGGAAGGGTACATGGATGTGTCATGACAAAGTGGAATGGTTGCATCATGTACTAGGTCACTTGGCTAGGCAATGGGAAGAGAGAAATCAAATTCTAGTTTGAAAAGTCAAACGCCAATTTGAAAAGTCAAATCCCAACATTGGTTGCCTAGTGGAGGGAGGGAAGGACCTCCCTCTTCTTGTTGTCGGCCCAAGTGGAGGAGTTGGGGAAGGGGATCTCTCCCACCTATAAAAGAAGTGGTAGGGATCCCCCTACCCCTCACAACAAACCCTAGCAAGGCGCCACCACCTCTCAAGTTGCCGCCTCCTAGGGGGTCTTCTCCAAGTCGCCGACTAGGGAAAACCCTAGTCCCTAGCTTCCGGCCACACCACCCCTTTGCCCCTCTAAACCCTAGATCTCCAAGGCCTCTCTTCTACTCCACCATACCCTCTCTGGCTTAGGCTAAGCCCTGCTAGATTTCCCCTCTATACTCCGACGCCACACCATCATGCTGCCAGAATCGCGAGGAGAGATCTACAACCTCCACTCTCTGCTGGAACAAGGGAGAGGAAGGTCTTCATCGAGTAACGAACGTGTGGCCGACTGCGGGAGCGCTGCCGGAACGCGGTGCCGGAAGGATCGTCTACGCGATCTTGAGATCGGCAAGTGAACAACTACATCACCCACGATAATCTGCTCTCGTTAACCGCTTTGGAATCTTCGAGGGTGAGTAATCTATCGACTCGTTGCTACAATCTAGTAGATTGATCTTGGCTTGTATGTGTTCATGCGGTAGAATTTTTTTGTTTTCGATGCTGCGAACCCCTACACTTTATAATTTTGATTGATATCAGGGTCCACCGTAGGCGTGGAGTCGAGATAATCACCCATTTCCATCTTATATAGGTCTTGAGGCATATTATCATTAACAACTAAACTCCTTGCTAAATCATCATCAGGAGTTTCAATGACTATAGATGCAAGATTAATTATATTACCTTCTTATTGCCCATACTCATATTCGTATAAATCCTCAATAGCTGGTTTATGTTGGAATTTTGAAAAATGAAATTCCATTTTCTATTCACCGAACTTGAGAGGTACAGTTTCTTTCTTACAATCAATTTTCGCTCCTGCGGTGTTCAAGAAAGTTCTCCCAAAAATAATTGGACAATAAACATCAGTAGGCATGTCAACAAGTACAAAATCAATGGGGTACTTGTATGGTCCAGTACATATTGGGACATCTATAATTATACCCATAGGAACTCTGAGTGTTTTATCTGCAAGCATTATTGTCAAATCGGTATCCTCAAATTTGGCCGGGGCTAATTCGTTTTGGACTTTCAGATAAAATTTATAGGGGATTACATTACCTGTTGTTCCTATATCGCAGTGGCCATAATAAGAAGATCCACCAAAAGTGCAAGGGATAATAGGTTTACCAACTTCTTTAGCTTTTACCTTTTCTTCAGCATTGTGAAGCTTCAATATCTAGCTCTATTATGTTGCAATGTGCAAACATGGTTAAGATATCTTCTTTCGTTGGTTCCCCGGTATCCTCCTCACTTACCTCATTAGTTTTCTTTCTTGTGCCTCTTCTTCTAGCATTTTAAGGAATATACTTTCTTCCTTATGTTGATATTAGAGTTGTTGAGCATCATATGTTTCCCCGCATTCCTTGGAAAAGGAAGGGGTTCAACATACCGGGGGGGGGGGGTACCTTCCTCAATGTCTCTACGTGAGCTGCACTTGTTACATCAACATGTTCGACTGGCTCAGGTGTGGGAGTATATTGGAGCCAATATTTGTTGGGAGATTCAATGTGTTCTGTAAACAATTGGAGGATTTGCACAATAATATCATCATCAAGTTGAATCTCATTAGTGGTTTATTTTATCTTACCGGATTCCTTATAAGCATTAAAAATCATATTCAATTTCTACTCCTCCTTCGCCACCTAAATTAAATCCCCAAGTTTCTCTATTGCGGCAAATACGTTCTAGGAGTTCCCAAGATTTAGTTATAGTTAGCTCCATAAAAGAGCCTCCGGAATTTGTATCAAACTTATGTTTAATTTCTTGATTAAGCCCCCCATATAAAATATGTAAAACATACCATTCAGGTAGATCATGGTGGGGGCATTTATTAAGGATGGATTTATACCTTTTGAAGGCCCTTACCAAACCTTCACCTGGGCGGTTTTTGAAGTTTGTAATCGCCCTTCTTACTTCAGTAGTCTTTACCTTGGGAAATAATCGAAATACGAATTCTGCTTTAAGCTTTTCCTAGGTATCAATTTTATCTGCAGGGCAAATTCTATACCAAGCTAAAGTAGTGTTGGTTAGATATTGGTTAAACAACTTAAGTTCCAGTTCATCATCAGAATAGCCTCTCAATTTAAGTGTCCAACACAACCCGGTAAAATGCATTAAATGAGTGTAGGGGTCCTCATCTGGATCATCTCTTGCAAAAGTTTTATCTTTAATAATGGCAATAAAGCGAGGATTAACCTCGTATTCCGGTTCGGCCCCACTCGGGAATTCTTTGACAAGTCCTCTATTAAATTTTCCGAGGTGTTCAGCTGCATCAAGCTGATTCATCAGTCCGAGTGCAGCCATGGTGTTTACCTAAAACTAGTAAACAACTTTACTAAAATGAATAGTAGAATTAGCAACTAAGAACAAAGACCAAAAGCGCTTAGCTCCTCGGCAACACTACCAGAAAATAGTTTGATGTCTGCAAGTGCATAGATCGATTATAGCTAGTTTCGAAATAAGAGTATCGAACCCACATAGAGATATTTGGTTAAGGTATTTATGCCCCTCATCACTATCTATCAAAGGATACTTGTAAGTTGCCTTTGATTTCAAGTAAAGGGTGTTTGAAAGGTTTTTGGGTTGAATGCAGAAAAGTTAATAAAAGCAAGTAAAAAGTGAACAAGTAACACAAGCAGTTGGAAAGGTGGTTGAACTCAATAAGGCTAAAAATGTTATCGGGGATGTAGGATACACCACTAGCATGTTGTAATTAATCATAATTAGGATAACCAATTTCTTATGTTATGACATGTATGGAGAGAGTTTCGTAATAAGATGTTCACAACAAGGCTCGTATAGGAAGCCACTTTGTTGAGCCAAGAATGAGGTCATCTCTAAATAACCACCACGATGTCTGAGAGCAGTCACCCATACAGACCACTATAATTAAGGTTCTCTCCGTGGATATCATAATTAGCTTAGTGAATCTCTCTTTATTCCCCCTTTGACCGTGCAGGTTTCTAGCTGCCCTTTTAGTCACAATAGCTTCAGGCACGCTTCCAAACACATCCAAGCATTTCACCCTCGTCTTTAGACCCGAAGGAAAATGATATGTGGACGACTACACATACCATCTAAAGGGAGAGATCAAACACATATTAGAGATAAATGGATCATAGACACAAGTAATAGATCATCATTATTTCATTTCATAATAATGCTATGGTTTCTCCATCTCCCCAAGAACGATAGAAACTACTCACACATGGAAGCAATCAACAACATCCTCATAATCAAATGGATGGATAAAGGTACTAGAATAAATCTAGTGCAAACCACAATCAAATCTGGAATTACAACAAGATCTAATGAATGGAAGATGGGGGTAGAGATGGTGATGGTGATGCAGCAGTTGATGATGAAGGGGATGTTGCGTTGTCTTCCAATGATGCATGAAGTAGTAAGGATTTTCCCTTCTCCAAGTTCCTCCTTCAGATCCATTTCTAGTGTGGTTTTTTGTGACTAGAGGTTTCTGTGAATGTCGGAGATCAGATCCATCTTCGTGAGGTGGAAGTATTTGATGAGGCAGTCACGATGAAGTGTGTACAGGCGGACGGTACGAGCAACCTTTGCCCATACCATAGGTTGTTACATTCCCTATAACCTTCTCAGCGCAAGCAATTCCTCCATGTACGAAGATAAATCAACTAAATGACTTTTATCACTTAAAAATATGATATTACAGTATAATATGATAGTCTCAATTGATATATTTATAATAGACTTAGTAAATTTGGATTCTATTGAAACAAGGACAAAAGGTACGCGCGGACGCAATAAAATACTAAAAACCCTATTCTACTTATGCAAAAATAAGAGATAAAAATGCTCCAATTTTGGACTCATCAATCGCTACTTTTGCTGCCCAACTAGAGCAAGGGACAAAGGTCATCGTCACGTTGCATGTGTGACCGATTACGGAAGTGCTGCCATTTATAGTGTTGATTGTCTTATGGACCGTGGAGGAGGAACGTGTGCATTCTACATCAACCACATTTGTTTGTGGAGCGTTATCCCGCTTTCGGTCTTCGAGGGTGATTCCTTCTGAAACTGTTACAAGTATCACCTAGATTTAATCTTGACAGTTGCAACCGTAGGATTTTTTTTGTTTTCCATGCAACGAACCCCATCATTTTGGTATCCTCCGTCTGATCATCATCATCATCATTGTCGGGGCATCCTCCCTGAAGATCTTCCCTGATGCCTAGATGTTTCAGGTCGTTTCTTGCTTTCAGCCCATCTTTGGTGCTCTCTGGCATGTTGAGTAGAGTGCCAACCAGACTCTCACACACTTTCTTCGTGATGTGATTGACATATAGGCTATGGGGAATGTGGAGGATCTTCTAGTATGGCAGGTCCTAGAAAATAGACCTCACTTTCCATACATTTATCAGTGGGTTCAGGCTCTTTCGATTCTTTCCTAGCATAGGGCACTCTTCCCAATTATTCAATAATTCCTCTATTTCTCCGTCGCTCTTAGGACATGGGACTATTCCGTGCGCGTCTTTACCATAGAACAGATCTCCGCGTTTTCTTCATAGGCCATCCTTGTGAAGCCACCTTCGAGGCCCTAGGTACACGGTTTTCGAAGACCCGAGATATTTTTCTAGTTGGAGATGTGATGTATGATCCATGCACTTGACACATGCATTGTGTCTGTGGTTCACCTGGCATGAGATATACACGTAACCAGGATAGTCTTGTACCGTCATGAGCAATGAGGCTGTAAGAGGAAAATATTTTCCTGACACAGCGTCCCACGTATTCGTTGGCGTCCTTCCAGAACATGGCTTCTCTTTTAATAGCTTGGGATACATATGGATATTGATACCTGGTTGTTTTGGCCCCTGAATAAGAATACTCATGTGTATGTATCTTCTCTTCATGCACATCCATGAGGGAGGTTGTACGACCACAAAAACGCGGGTCAGGTGTTGTGTGTGCTGCTCTGGCTGCCAAATGGATTTAATCCATTGGTTCTCATACCTAGCCTAACATTCCTTGGATCGTACCTGAAAAATGGGAACTCTATGTCCAATGCCTTCCACTAGCAAGCCTCTGAAGGGTGTGTTAGCATCTTCTCCTTATCCGGATCATCTTTGGACTTTTTCTTTTCTGCGTGCGAGCGCATGAGCTTTGCTTCCTTAGGGTCTATGAAATACCGATGTAGATAAGGAGTGATCGTAAAGTACCATACCTCTTTTAGAGGAGCTTTTTTCCTTATCTTGTATCGTGCATGGCGCACAACAGACATGTGGTTCTCTTCGTGTACTCGTTTTGATAAATGATGTAATCATTGATGCAGGCGTGGTATTTAACATGCGGTAGATCGAGAGGGCACATGACTTTCTTTGCCTCTCCGATACTTGTTGGACAAGTGTTCCCCTTTAGAAGACGATTGTGCCATAATCTAATCACATCCTTGAAGCTTGTGTCGGTCCATTTGTGTTTCTCCTTCAACTCTAGATCCTTGAGCGTTACATTCAAGCGGGCATCCTCGAGACGACATCCTTCATACAATGGAGTAATCCCTTCTATCTCCAGTTGCGCCAGCCTGGATTTCTCTCTAGTGGCAGCTTTGGCGTTGCTCGTCTCCTTGAGGAGTAGTTCTTGAACATGAGGATCCCGCAAGGCTATTTGCAGCGTCTGCGTGTCCGTGTCTTCTCCATCATCTCTCCCTGCATCTCCTTCGTGACGATCATTTCTGACATCTACTTCATGATGATCATGTCTAGCATCTCCTTCATGATGATCATGTCCAGGAGACTCTTCATATTCTCGCCTGCCCTCCTCGTTAGCGTCCTGCCGCCCTTACTCATTTCCTGCTATTTCATTGATGACATCCGCATCATCTTTATCACTGATCCAACGAGTGAAAGCGCGCATGAAACCATGCACAAGAAGGTGGTTCTGCAATACTCGAAAATAAGAGTCCATCAAACTCCTGAGTTTGCATTTGCAACACATACATCTTATCTGGGTCCCGTTGTTCTGAATCATTTCGCCTATCAGGCCTTCCAAGTATCTAGCCACGAGGCTTTCTCTCATCTTGATGACCATGATCGCCTGCGCAGTATAGATCAAGACAATATTTTAGAACATGCACACACATGCATGCATGGTCGCCAAAAATATTGGGCATAACCTTTTCTAAAAATAGGACATAGGATAGTGCAAAAAAATTACCGAAATAGAAATGAATCAACATTTATGTGAACATGCATGCACCACACCAGAACAACACCACAAACTTCATCACATACACAAACATGCATACAACACGCAACAACATCTCGTCCATGCAACCACAAACTTCATCGCATACACAAAACATGCATACACCACGTAGTCTCTGGCGCAAACAGAGGCTTCATCGCATACACAAAGATGCATGTCCTTCCATGCATCTACTCACCTAGTAAACAATGAAGGGAGAGGAAAGCGAATTGGTGGTTTAGTAGATCTACAAGTTGGAGAGCCTTTATTTTACAAATCTACCATCCAAAATAGCTTTAGAAAGCTAGAATGAGTGAATTCATGGGAGAAATAAGGTGGGGAGGAGGAAGAAGACGACCAGATCTGGTCTTAGGCTAGAGGGAAGTGAGTGGAGATAGGTGGAAAAAGTGCACTAAATGGAAGGTGGTGGCAGATATAGATGGTGGTCAATCTATCTATAACGCATGGTGACGAGATGTGCCACGAATAACCTGATTGCCTGTCACGCATCCCTGGCCGTGTGCCACGGATACATGAGCCACCGCCATCCATATCTGCCACTTATGAATGGCACTGATATATCCGTCGCGCATGCCTTTGCGGTGCGCCACGGATAACCCAACTATTCGTGCCGCACAGTAGTTACATGCGTCACTAATATGTCAGAGCCATCCGCAAGTGGCAGATATGGATGCCCCAAGATTTTCTGTGGCGCATGTTACAAACGTGCGCCATGGATAGTTGGGTTATCCGTGGCGCATGTCCCCCGGACACCTGTGGCGCATGCATCTGTCTGTGTGCCACTGGGTACCAAACCCATGGATAACCAGTTTTCTAGTAGTATTGTTTTATTTATAAAAGTGGGGCCGAAGCCTGTTTTCAGGAGGAGTTTAGTCGTTTTCTTTTGTTTGTGTGATATACACAACCCATTTTCTTTTGGGAACATAGATTGCATGTTTATAGCTTTAATCTAGTGCACACTTGAGCACACACGAGATCATACGTTAGGTACAATAGACTTTGCTAGTCATGCATCATTTTTGAACACCAAATCACAATCTCAGAAAATCCAGTGCTGAGAGTGCAAGTTTCAGTTCATGTGGGTGTTTAAAATGACAAAAAATGACAATGGTAATACCATGATAGAAAAATAACAGTAGTAATAGAAATGACAGTTCAAGAACACAACCCTGCAGAATGCAATCACTAAATATGCAGGAATAATGTCGTATATCCAGGGATATGTAGACATGCCCTCACACCTGCAATGATACAGAAAGAGGTCACACACCCCAGAAAAAGAGATGGTCTTTATCACTCTCATAGAGGAGACATGTTTGCAGTACAAGAACTCACAAGCCCTAATAGTTTATTTACATTGACAATATATTTACAAGACCATTTGTGTCCTGGTCATCCATTATTCAGTTAGCATAAATTATTTACCGGCAAGTAGACATAAAACAAGAATAACAAGGAGCCAAATCTGTAGAAGAAACTTTCAAACCCTCTCTCATCCCTTGAAAAAAAAGAGAGGAATTAACATCAAACTAAACATATACAGAGTAGATCTTGCACTGCATGATTTTAATGGTTTTGGTAATTTTATGCATTCATTCCATCTGACATGTGTACAACTACTACCTGCCTATTCACACACATCAACGTGTTTTTCTATTTTTCTTTGTACGGCTGTTAATGATTATTAATAGATTGGTGCAATATTCGAAAAAAAAAGCATCACCTGTACGCAGGCTTTATGGGCCGTTAACCTTCCCGCACTCTGGGCATCATCTCTCTACCAAAATCGAAGTTTCATGTCTCAAAAACAAAAAATCTCATGTCTCGGCCTCTCGGGCGGGCTCCGCACACCGCACCGGCGCGTGAGCACTCCATTCAAATTGTGCATATCTTCTCCCGAAGATTCTAGTAGCACTCTCTCGATGGTTTCTCTCCAGTTGACCCCGGGTCATCTGATTGGCGTCGCGCATATGTCAGGCGTAGTTGAGGTGAGAGCGAGGCACTAAGAAACTTTTCTCCCGGAGAGCACCCGCAAGGTGTTCGTTGAAATGCCACAATGGCATGCCATCGGCACACTAGCACAAGCGGCCATTTCAATGTGCTTCGGATGTGCATCAGGCGCATGGTGATTTATTTTTCTTGATCCTTATCACAATTCCATTAATCTACTGTAATCTTACACTTTGCATTGCTTTTACTGTTCATGCGCTGCCTCCACATGATAGCTGGAATGCTGATGGCCATGAACTTTGATTCTACAGGTCATTGGACGTCTTCTAAATTCCAGATCTTAGTTTCACTATGCTATTTCTTGTGAAAATATACGAGGGAGACAGTGTGAAGTATTAACACCCACAATCGTTATCCTCTCAAAGAAGATACATACTCAGAAGATGACTACTCCCTCTGTTCCATATCATAGTACGTTTTGGCAAACTAAAGCGTACTATAACATGGAATAGAGGCAATATTTACATTGTGGAGGTACGACCATACGAGGTGTTCTGAATTGCGAAACAGGATAAACACTATCTATGATTCTGCATCCTCTGGCGAGTTGCCTTGTGAAAAACAAAACTGTACGCCTTCCTTATTTCCCATGTTTTCTGTACACGCTCTGCATTTACAAATTTATCCATGTTCTGTTCTGTTCTCGTTTGTGCCCTTCACAAAGGGATCCATGCCTGCAATTGCAACATCGTGCATTTATTATCGCTGTAAATGCTAGATGAACATGAATGGCACCTTACCATGTTTCATGGTATGCTACTGACCTTGATTAACCCGGTTTCAGTTCCACAGAAAATGATGTCATTTGCGGTGAAGATGCTCGTTATCTTGCTCCCTGCAGATAGCCTCCCAACTTTCTGCTGCTTCTCTCTCAACCATATCTGTCCAGATCCATAAGCACAAGCATGATCAGGTTGGCAAGTTCTGTTTGTAATCTAAGACATCAGAGTGAAGGAGGTGGTTCTATCACATTTTACTCATTTCTATACAGATTAGTGCAACCAGTGTAACCAACATAGCAGTAATAGTCTTCCATAAAATAGAAATAATAATAATGAATCACCTGTATGGTATTAGGGCATTTTTTGCAGATCAAGTAGATGAAGTCCTCCACCACTGCCATTGCTTCTACATTTGTCCCCTTTGGCATTGGCATTGTCATTGTAGGCTTGCATTGCTTTTTCCAGTCCTGTTTAAAAACAATACCATGTTTAGCATTTTATTTTTCATATGGTAGCTCTCAGAGGTCAAATTTTATCATTACCTTCATGGCAGATCCTTCCACTTGAGAACCAGCACAGTACATCCAATCTTTATATACTACTATGGAGCTAATGGATTGTTTACTGATTCTCCAGCTTCTTGTAGGTGTCCTTATCTCAATCTTCGATTCTACTGACACATCTAGTTCCTGATGAAATGTTTTATGTTTCAGATTCCATGTTTCTAGATGCTATTACCGTCCTTGCAATAACAAAACTAACCTGTATACTTAAGTCTCCGCAGCCGAGGTAAGCTTTGCCTTGAGAAAGAGCTAGTGATTTTACATGCTTGCTCTTGTAAAATGTTTGGGTACTTCTTGCTGAACAAGAGAACTGTTGAAGTAAAAGGAATTCAAGTTAGAAACATTTATTATTACTAGTTTACTACGCACTCCATTTTTTAGACAATTCCTGAGAGCATAGGAAACAAATGTGCACCTTTAGAACCTTTTTCTGTGTAAGCACAATAATTTTGTCACCGTAAACACCAAACTTCTGCACAGCGTCTTTTATTTGAATCACCTCAACACACTCAAGCTTACGCTGTGCCATTTTCCATACCTGTGAAATATGTGCAAATGAATATATTAGTAAAGGAATTGTGTTAACTTTTCCCTTCTTGTTGATTGCATTTCCTACCCGAATAGATTTGTCAGTTGATCCACTCAACATATTTTCTCCAGATTCTGATAGTGCAAAACAAGTGACTGCTTTCTTGTGCTCTTTAACCTCTCTGATGATTACTGCTCTCTGGCCTTTTATATCCCATGCCTGTTTAGGAACTCACGAGTATTAGGAATTTATAGTTTAGGGAATATCACAGTGTTGCTCTCGTTCTTATGGATATAATTATGGGGAAAAAATATTGAGTGTCTCGCAATTATGAATTATCTATTGTCATGTTAAATATGTGTTTTTCTTATGAGTTGGAAAGTCTACTGAGATATAGAACAGAGTATTTACCCTGATAGTGCCATTCAAATAACCAACAAAGAGCTGCCCTCTAAAGAATGTTATAGCAGTTGCTGCTCCATTGCCAGGTTGACCAATCTCTAGGATTTGTGTATGTACACATGATACACGCTGCACTGACAACTTCAGATAATTAATTTTCTTGTAAAAATAAAGCTTTGAAAGGGCGAACTGGAGGCCATTCTTATTATGGTTGCAGTATAGCTTCCAGGAAATCTAAAGCACATAATTCTTCAAATTGTAAGGGACAAAAGGACCATGCTAAAATGATAAATATAAGTAAATCTACTGAATTGTCAAGATCTTGCCCATCAGTTCCGATTCAGAAAGAGGGACAAAACCATGACTTAAATTTTAACAGTACTCACTGGTTTCCTGGGGAGGTAATAATCTGTAACTTGCAGTAACTCTTCAGCCATCCATGTGAAGGATGAAAGCCTCCTAAGAGATTCTCGCGAACCCTCTGACAAGCTCATCAACTTTTGCTTCCCTGAAGTTAGGAAAACAAATCACTTATTAGGATATACTATTGCATTCACCATTCTTCTTTTACATACTTAGGCTAGTTTTTTTTGCGCTGAACATACTTAGGTTAGTTGATCTCTACATTCCAAAAATTTAATAGCAATGTACTACTAGTTATTCAATACCAAACCATTTAAATTTAAGTTTATAAATAGGTAATGACCAAACCCTCCTTACCTTTTCCAGAGGTGTAATTATAGACACACATGCACGCTAGAATCCTTTCTTCAAGCTCACATCCTGGATGAAGGTGGCGCACTATCTCATGTAACAACACCTCACAAGCAGAATATCTTATATCATTTTCACCAAGAGAGGCCAGCTCACTTCCAAGCCATGTGGCCCATACTAGGCAGTCATGTGAGACGCCTTTAACCGTGCTTTCCAATCCTTTGACCAAAGTATTGATAACTGGTACTCCTATTCTTAGAACTGCCCGTGCAAATTTACTGCTCCATGCGCTTATTTCTGTATCCTGCATCATACTCTTATTTGTCACTTTTAAAACTAGTTTCTGTTGTGCTGGTGAAATGAATGAATATTTTTATACTTGACCTGAAGGCAGGTATCCAGCCAGTCGATGTTTCTGATCATATTTCTATGTGATATGGAGGTGAGACCTGCTTTCTTTGAGAGCCATGCAGCAGTGTAGGATTCTCCTGACCAGGAATAAGTCCCTCCAAGATTTGAAAGGAAAGATGCTGCTAGAGCCTGCACAGTAAAATTTTCATGAGATGACAATGACTCCAGTAGAACCCCCATTGCTTCGTCTTTGAAAACACTCCTTCCATCTGATTTTCCCTGTAAAAAAGGAAAAGAAACTTTCATGTCAGATAATGTGAGGTCACTGCAATGCTGTGGTTGTAAAAGCTGTCTTCTTGTTGGAATAAAGGGAAGGATCTCTTCCTCATTTCATGATAGAAGCAACAATCTAAGATGGAAAAAGGGACCCTTTAAAAAGGATGGGTGTTGTTTAATGAACACTCCATTGTGGTTCTTAAACTTTATTGTAGCTAGTGCGCAGCATATCATCTGTTGTTTTTATGGACAAAAATGATTCTTTAGAGTCGGAGTATCTGGGACAGTAGGAATACCAGCATATCCAATTGAAGGAGAAGATTAGCTGCTAAAACCCGGTGTTCAGGTTCAGTTTGATGGAGACAGGCCATCAATGTATGCATAATAGCAATACCTCCTAGATGTCGTATTTTTTGCAGCAAAGAATTTGCTGAAGACCTGAAGATTAACACAATTGAACAAGCTATTATGGCAAAGATTTAAAAAGTTGAGCGTTATCAGGGTGTGGATCATACCGAGGAATCTGAAGAATCTCATGGAAGTATTCAAGCGCCGCGCACTTGGCGCGTTGCTCTTTTCTTCTGAGAAGATGAAGGAAAGGCTCCACTGGAGTAGCCTGTGATAAGAACTTCTTACAGTTTCCACTAAGTCGCACACATCTGACGAGAATAGCTGCCAGTGCCACCCCTTCTTCCAAGTTGTTGTTCTTTGCAACATCAACAAGCTTAGAGAGAATAGGAGGAGAACTGATGGTGGCCAAGTGGACATTATTCGTTACATAGTCGAATGCTGTCACTAAGATCTCAATGAGAGCTATTGATGCTGATGTTGGCGTCAGCGGGAGCAACGTAGGCCATTTTTGGGTGGCAGAATTACAGGCCACATGCAGAAGTGAAGGTAACAGCTCCAGGTTTTTTATCTCTGAAGGTGAAGGATCCAACAAGTATATCAGAATGGCAGCTTCATGCACATCTCGCTTCAGTGCAATGGCTAAATTTGTTAAGTGGAAGTCTTTCCTCTTAATGCCTCTCATTACGTTCCTATCTTCAGAAATCATAAGCACTAGAACATATACTGATGCTCTGATTACTTTATCCTTCTTTGCCGAGGAAATGCTATCAAACAGTTGATCAAGAATGTCTTGTCCCACTGATGGTTTTTGTCTCACTTCAGAAGCATGGTTCAGCAGCTGCCATATAGTTGTGACTTCTGAGCCGGCATCTAGGCAGCTTTCTAGCCCATCTGAAACCAATAGTTTTGATACCGCCTTCTCGAATCTTTCAAGGAAATCAATTTGACTGTTGTTACCGCAGCGTGAGCTAATATCGCTCCAGTCATCACTATTTGAGAAAGCTTTGAATTTCCTACTCATGCTTCCTCGAGAGACTAGGTCGGATAGAGCACTTCTCTTGATGAATTTGGTTGAGAAGTTGCTGAAGCATCTGATATCATGCTTGGGTGTGCATTGTGGAGGCATGTCGGTGTCATCCTTGTTAAAATACTTGGACACGGAGTATGAATCTGCACTGTGCAGATCGAAGACTGACTTCGATAGATTATTCAGTGAGCTGTGCGAGCTGCTTGATTGTGAGTAGTTTGGTTGCGTCTCGCTGTCATCGACAAGGTAAAGTGGAGATTCAGGAGCGTATATCATTGCATTTTCCGGAGAAGTGCACCATGTTAGACTCTTCTTGTGGAATGATCTAACCAACATAAGAATGTGTTAGGAGGGTGGCAATGCTCAGCAGTATGAAAAATGAAGTGGAATTAATGCCGTACCTTTCATGGAGCTTAGATGACACGAAATCCGCATCAATAGGCATAATCTTTGCTGACCTCAGGTTGTCATGTGGAGCTGCCTGCTTCAGATGAATTAGATGCAATTATATTCCAAAGGGTGCTCGAGCATATCTGAATTTTTGCAATCAAGGTACAAAATCTGTTACCCTACATATTAGTATTATGATTTCCTGCTTAGTGCAGGAAAGTATCTCACTAGATTTTGCAAGATGACAGTTGTCCATTTTTCAGTAATGCAGGTGTCTTAACATTCTGGTCATTTCGGGCTTTATATTCTTTTCACCAAATAAATTATTGGACTTCCAAACTATTTTATGAATACTCAAATAAGGACTGTTAAAATCACACGTCCGTAAGCTGTTCTTTTGATAGAAATGATCTGAAACAGGAACGCCTGTTATACAAAATGAAAGCAGCGAAGTGCCCCTTCAGCATTACAATTTGCAACAGAGTGGTAGAATCGACATTTTACCTCGTCGTCGCTTCCTTCGCTGGAATCGAGATGCGAGTAGAAGGAGACCGACGAGTCGGACTGGGCCTCCTCGAGTATCTCATGGAGGCACCTGCCGTCAGAGCTCTCCTTAGTATCTTCCTGAAACTCTTGGTCCGCACAGCTGAGAAAATCCTTGAGCTCGGCGAAGCCACCGTGCCCGCAGAAGTTGGAGACGGAAGCCATGCTCCTCTCTTCATAGCCGACCGACCGGATCGCCCTCTCCTGCAGCAATGTCAGGTCCGTTCCAGCTCTCAGATAACTCCTCAACTCATCTGTAACTGCATATGCGCTGCATTATATGAAATACATGTGTGTGGAAGCATGGGGACTTGCCTCTGAGGCACTTGGCCATCTTGGGATGACGGAGCTCGCGGATGTTCCTAGCTGAAGGCACCTGTCCATGGATGTATGTGTATTCAGGACAATGAGACAACCATGTCACTACTGCTATGGAGTGTAGAGAGAATAATGGAAAGTATAATGCAAGCATGAGTTGGAGTCTACTGTTTTTGAACTATATGTAGCAGTAGTAGCAGCACTCAAGATGATCTCTCTAGATGGATGGTGTTAAGTTTTGTAGGCATGCATGCAGCTGTGGGTCAGGATGGTTTAGTGTGCATGCTTGTCTCAAGCTGCTAGTGGAGAATCTTTGGCTTTGCTTCAGAAACTCGTCAGGGATTTGGAGACGGCATGCTGGGAAAAAAGGTGTGTCAGGATGTTCCTTTTAGGATCCCTTTTGTAAAAAGGATTTAGTGCTGATCTTTTTCTTTTTGCCACATCGCAAGGGCATGCTTGAGAAAAAGTTCAGGTTTGTGCCCAAATAGCGCAATGTGCTCTGCAGAAACCATGTAGAAGAAAGGTTTGGGCAAAGGGAATGAGCAAACCAAGTCCCAACCATCTTCTGTTCAAAAAAAAAAAAAGTCCCAACCATCTGTTTTCAGAAATCACAAGTTGGTGTCCTGCATTCCAGTCTACTCTGGTTCTGGTTCAGAAAGTGCAAATCCGTGCCCGAATATCCCATGGCCAATTGGCCATTGGTCTGCACGATGTGCTATACAGAAACCAAGGAAGAAAAAGGTTGGGCAAGGTGAAGTCCAATTATGATCTCTTTCAGAAATCACAAGCCGTGTCCTGCACTTACGGTCTCAAGTGGAATCTCACCAAAGTCATACTTTTAGTTTATTTTAGAATTAGTAGTGCAAAATTTTGTAAAAAATTTACACCAGAAATCTTAAAATGAACTAAAAGTAGGATCCCACTTGGCACTGCAATTTGCCGGTGGACACGAAGAGTTTAGTATCCCTAAGAATTACTCCTTTCCAAATGATCCTCAAGCTAAGGTACTCGTAACCCAAGATTATAACTTCACCGAGTTATGCAAGAGCCATGGTGAATAAATCATGAATTCAAGAGCCATTGAAACATCAGTTCAAAATGCTGGCATAGTAAAACAAATGATTAAAGGTTCTCCTTTATATTTAAAAAAGAAACCATAAATTGAAGAGCCATGGAAAGGAAATAGCAGGAAAAGAAAAGGGAAAAAAGCGAAAAAGACATTGGACAAAACGGCAGTAGCAAAATCTTTTCCATGCAAACGGGCGTCCCTACACCACATCACAACCCTATCATCAAAAGTCACCCCTGTTCAGTGTTCGCTTTCCGGTCTCCTTGTCCGATCTACTACTGTGCGCGACTGTGCATACGTATAATTATACTGTCCACACTAGTACCGTATGAGATACCGTTATAACTGCCACGGTTAAACCTGGTACTAGTTTCCCGCGCTCGTAAAAGACCGACACGGTGACACTCACCCGCCACTGTCGGCTGCCGCGCCGGTGCCGTCGGGCACGGCGGCCACGACCCGGTAGTACATGAGCCAGTCCTTGTACCGCCTGGCCGCCCGTCGGGCCGCGTCCTCCTCGCTTTTGCCGCCGGCGCGCGCCAGCACGGCCTCGTCGAACAGCCCGTCCCAGAGCGCGCGGGGCGCGAGCTGGCCCGCGGCCACCGCGGCGGGGGAGACGAGCACGGCCTGCAGGAAGTGCGTGGCCGTCTGCCAGGCGTCCCCCTGCGCGGCCCGCACCAGGGCGAGGTAGAAGTAGGCGCACGCCGCGACGCGCCGGTTGTCGCGCCCCGCCGTCCGCCCGTCCTCCGGCAGCAGAGCGGGCGCCTGCAGCGCCTCCTCGACGTCGTGGAGCGCGGAGGCGGCGGAGGGGAACGAGTCGATGGCGCCGTGGAGCGCGGCGAGGACGGCTTCGTCGTCGTTTTCAGCCGAGGCCTGGTGCGAGGACGACCCGCCGCGTCGCGGGTCGGACGCGAGGAGCGCGAGGCAGCGGCGTCGCGTGGCTAGGAGCTGGGCCGGATCGGCGAGGAGCGCGCGGAGGTGGTTGTAGAGGAAGGAGATGAGGGAGCAGATGGAGGCGTGCGGTGGGAATGCCGCCACTGCCGTCACCGTCGCCGTCGCTGTAACCGACGGCATTGCGATGTCGGCGCTGATCTCCCCGCAACGGCTCCTGCTGCAGGAGTGGCTCTTGGAGAGATAAGTGTTTGCATGCGCGTGAGAGAGAGATGCACTTGGCGCGCAGGGACAACGCTGGTAGGTATGCCTTATGCGAGGAGGAGCTGGTCCTTCCTCCGCGTGGAGATAAGCGTGGATTACAGTGAGGGAGGGAGAGGGGAAGGGTTTTGCCAGTTAACTTTGGTGAGCCTCTCAGAAGGCTGCCTCTTCCCTAGAAATTTGGTTGAAAATTTAGAAGACTTTCAAAGTGGTTAAGGCTAAACTAACTTGTAAGTCTCACAAAATTTTGAAACCGGCTTCCCTAGGAAGCTAGGGTAGGGAGGCTTCTCGGAGAAGCCGCCAAAAGAACTGGGCCTTGGTTTTTGCGGTCAAATGAACGGGAACTTTTCTTGGATGAATCTCGGAGGAGGAGTAAATAATGGTGACTTTGGGTAGGTCGGTCGATGCTTCTAGGACCAGGGAGGTGATCTTGGGAGTACCTAGCAGCTTATTGACCGGTGTGCATGTGCAAAGGCTGCATAGAACTCCCACGGGCTAATCGTAGCCCATCGTAGGAGCAGCCGCGGGAGCTGAACCTTCTCCTGCAAAGTTCTTTTTGTTGTTGTTGCGATTCTTCGCCTACAAAGTTCTTACTCCGAAAAAGAAGTACTTAATTGATGTAATATTTCTGTTCTATGGCAACAAATGATGATTCACACAGAAAAGAAAAAATGTGGGACTCTAAAGTAAACATTTGTTACTTTCTTAATAAATAAACACCCCCGAGCACATTGTGAGCGTAAATAATTGTGAACATATGCATATAAAATGACAGCAATGGAATCACAATCTTCTCTTTTATTTCTAAAGTCTCTATTCCTCTGTAATCAAAGCCCAAAGTTATATGATCCAAAGAGCAACTCTTTTCAAAATCTCAAAACAAAAGGTGCTGAGTTGGAATCCCATTCTAAAGATTTTTGTGGTTCCGGGGAATCGTGCTATAGGAGAACTATAGGAACAGGGAGCTCTCCCCTTTTTTTTTTGCCCGACTCTTTGAACTTAAACTTCAGAATGCTAGTTTTAAGAATGTGTTATTGCCTTTCTCCGACCCTTACTGTCCAACCGGAGAGCGAACGGCTAATGTGTTCCACTTACTGAACAAGGTCTATCGTCGGTCCATGACCCCTAGATGCCGAAGGCGTCCTTGGGGTGATCTACATTTTCCCTTCTAGTAAAAACCCTCTTAAGAGTACCATGAGGAAAATAACACTTTGTGTGCTATCATTCCGGTTGTATTTTACAACATTACTCTTGGTTAGGATGACACTTCTACCAAGGTACCATGTAAAAACTCTAACACTTTTGCTTCGGTGTCCCCCTCCTCCCAAACTCACGAAATTGAAAACGCAAGGACGACCATGATTGGATACCCATTCGGTTTGGAGGGCGTGAAGGGTTACACGTGAGATCTACCGTATCTTCAGTCAGAATTTATTGTACCCTTGCGACCAATGGACCACGGCCAACCGCTTTCGAAAGGCCTTTCAAGCCGCAAGACGAGACCTAACTAAATCCCACATGAAGGTCACATTAGGTCAAGGTGTTTCCAAGAGATTGTTGATTTTATTGCTTTTGGGAAGAACAATATAACACTCTCTTTGTTCTCTAATGTAAAAAAAATTGGTGAAGAGAGGGAGTACATAGTTGGGCGCCTTGGATAGTAGTGGTATTTTCCAGCCAGCTATCCTACTAAAACCATATCTCCAAACCGTCCTTGATAAAGAAAGGTCTAAACATTACAGTAAAAATATAAAGATCTGACCGTTGAAGTAAAAAAAAAAATACTCCTAGTTTTTGGTCAATTTTTTTTATAAAGTTTTAAGTTTAACTGAAATTAAAACATAAGTTATTCGAGATGGAGGGCGTACTGGTTAAATTAATCTCTGTAATAGCGATGAGATAACCAGGCCCGTGAAACCGCATTATTTCGTTTTTTTTGTGAAAAAAAACATATTCTTTCGGCATGTGGATTCTCTAGAAGTGACAAATCTCTGTACTATTAAAACTACTTATTTGCAGGAGCGACCAAAAGGGGAATCGTGTACGTATTACTTCATTGTTTAAGGAGTTGCAGCCATTCGCGGATTACCATGAAGAGCACAATGAAACAATCAGAGATCCGATGAAGTTTATTTCGCAAAGAAAAAAGAGAGAGATCCGATGAAGTTTGTTCATGTTTTTCCTCTCTTTGCTATTCAATCCTATTTCAGAACTATGATAAATTATACCCCCTCTCGCAAAAATTACTGCTCAAGTATATTTAATGCATTTTTTAGAACGACTGTTTTCCTTCAATAAATACCGAGTACAAGTAGTTGCCTTAGACACGATTCAATCTGAGGGTGGATCATGGACTACCACTCGCAACGATCCGCATATATATTAGAAAAAAAGGCTTTTAGTCTCGGTTTGACGACGGGTTCTTGTCTCGGTTATCCAACCAAAACTACGAAATCGGGATTAAATTCCTCGTCTCGGTTGGCTACAAACCGAGACTAAAGGACTTCACGTGACTGCAGTCGAGCGCTGGGGCTAGAGGCTCTTTAATTTCGGATGATAACACTAACTGGGACTAAAGATTTTGTGTTTTTCATTCAATTTTTTATTTTGTGTTTTATTTTTCATTTTGTGTTTTCCATTCAATTATTTTTCATTTTGTGTTTTATGTTCATTTTGTGTTTTCCTTTTTAGAGGGGGCTGGTTCGAACGAGGAGCACGGGACGGACTAGGATTGGGCAGCGCCGCTACGGTAGGGTCACCGGAAGCTTGCCGGTGATAGGTGACTATGGCGGCGGACGCGGGTGCTTGATGCGGAGGGGGTTCCAGCACGCGAGAGAGGAAAAGGAAGGGTCCATAAGGACCAGAGGCTCACCGCGGTATTGGAGGAGGTGATGGCGAGGCCTGAGGTGGGCTGAAATGGCGGGAAGTGGCAGTGGACGGCATCGGGAACAACGACCTGATTCGGTCGTTTGCAACCTCCAGGTCTTGTGGCGCACTTACCTGAGCTTGGGGCGGCTCGGAGCGAGCGAGGGTCGGAGTCAAACGAGGCTAGGGAGGGAGAGAGAGACAGAGAGAGAGGTCCTGGGCAACCTTTAGTCTCGAATCCAGCCATCAAACGTTCCTTTAGTCCTAGTTCGTGATACAGTCCGGGACTACAGATATTTTCGGGCCAGCTACAAAATTTGCGCGCGAGGCCTGCAATTAGTTTTTTTGAAAATCTAGAAAATAAGTAAATATTATAAAATCAATATCTATTATTCTATAATTCAAAAACTATGTTTTATATATCATTTTTTTAAGAAAAATAAGATCTATAATTTAAATCTCCTACCATACTCTGTTATACAACTTAAATGAAATACTTTATTTTTTAACAAATATTCTATTAAGTATAAATCATGGAAATGTAGGGGTTCGTAGCATGGAAAACAAAAATTTTCTATCGCATACAAACAAACAAGCCAAGATCTATCTACTAGATTGTAGCAACGAGTCGATGGAATAACTTACCCCCGAAGATTTCAAAGTGTTTAACGAGAGCGGATTCTCGTGGGTGATGTAGTCGTACTCTTTCCGATCTCAAGATCGTGTAGACGATCCTTCCGGCCAAGCGCTTCCATGATCGGTCACACGCTCGATATTGACGAAGACCTTCCTCTCCCTTGTTCCATCAGCAATGGAGGTTGTAGCACTCTCCTCGCGATTCCAAAGACAACGCCGTGGTACCTAAGTAGAGGGAAATCATGCAGGGCTTCTCCTTAAGCCGAAGCGAGTATGGTGGAGTATGAGAGAGAGCTATTAGTGGTCTAGGGATTAGACACACCAATTAGAAGGCTCTAAACCGCAGGCTAGAGCAATTAGAAGCTCTAAACCAAAATGGCTCTAAACCGGAGATTAGAGGATAGGAACTTGTGTGTCTAGAGGAGGCCCCCCTCCTTTTATAGGTGGAGGGGCTGGCGCGCCAGGGAGGGAGTCCCTCCCCAACTCGGCCTAGGCTGGCCGCCGGCTTGGAGGAGAGGGACTCCTCCTCCAAGTTGGTTTCAACCTCCTCTTGCTTGTTTCCCACAGTTTCCGGTTTCCCACAGTTTCATGTTTTCCATTTCTGTTTAGCCGTTTGACTTTCAAACTGGCAGTTTGACTTTTCAGTTTGGAACAGCAAGAACACTTAGTACATGATGCAATCATTCAATGACACATTCATGTACCCTCCCCCCGGAGTGCCGGACAATCCGGAACCTTCTAGAACATTCCCGATGAAAACACCGGAATCATTCCCGAACTCAAACGGACTTTCCTTATATGAATCTTATTCTCCGGACCATTCCGGATCACCTTGTGATATCCGGATCCCATCCGAGACTCGAACAACATTCGGTCTCTTTCTCATAATACCATAAATACTCAAAACAACGTCGAATCCTTAAGTGTGTCTCCCTACGGTTCGTGAATTATGCGGACATGATCGAGACACTTCTCCGAACAATAACCAATAGAGGAATCTGGAAATTCATATGGCTCCCACATATTTCTACGATTACTTTGCGATCGAATGAACCACTTACATACGATACCAATTTCCCTTTGTCTCACGATAGTTTACTTATCCGAGGTTATGATCGTCGGTATCTCTGCATACCTAGCTCAACCTCGTTACCGATAAGTACTCTTTTCTCGTTCCCGTGATATGTGATCCCTTGTGACCCAGTCACATGCTTGCAAGCTAATTGGATGACATTCCACCGAGAGGGCCCAGAGTATTATCTATCCGTCATATGGATGGACAAATCCCACTCTTGATCCATGTGTTTCAACCAATACTTTTCGAACACTCAATGCCACCTTTATAGCCACCCAGTTACGGTGTGGTGTTTGATGTCATCAAAGCATCCATCCGGTAAAGGTGATATGCATGATCTCATGGTCGAAGGAATTAGGTTACTATGTATCAGAAAGCATATAGCAATTGAACTATTGAAATGACTTGATCTTTATGCTATGCTTATCTATAGGAGTATGTCCACCATATCATTCTCCTAACGATATGATCCTGTTGTTTAATAACATCTCTATGTTCATGATCAGGAAACCATGATCATATATTAACCAACAAGCTAGTTTAACAAGAGGCTTTACTAGGGACTCTTATTTTAGTTTACAAATCACACAAATATTAATGTTTCCGGTTAATACAATTATAGCATGGTATGTAAACATTTATCATAAGTGTGAAGATATGATAATAACCACTTTATTATTGCCTCTTGGGCATATCTCCAACAGTCTCCCACTTGCACTAGAGTCAATAATCTAGTTTCAAACCTTTGTGTATATAACACCTATGGCTTTCCGGTGTTGTATGTACACGATTGCTAGTGGTCAATCGATCTCGGATCTGACACTTCCAGGTCCGTGTGTAATTGCATGTCTTTGCGTCTCTACGCATCACTCATTCTCTAATGAGATGGCTTTGTATAAATTTGGTCTTTCGGTGTGACCTTTAGTTCTTTGGGGTTAAAACATGTTGATAATATTGTTGCACAATATATCTTCATAGTATTATCCCTCTGTGAACTACACCTAGTTTGATAACAAACTACTTGACACAAATGCCCTCTTTTGCTGCTATAATAGCAGTCATATACTTAGCCTTTTGTTGTAGTATCTGTCACAATGTCTTAACTCTGGAACTCATCCAAATCCATTATGGAACTCACTTTCCATTATATTGTGCCACCTTAGTTTAGATTGAGATAAACTTAATTTGTACTTTGTGACAAAGCTAGTATCAATGCAGTACTTCTACAATGAACTAACCATCTATTTGTCAATTCTACAAATAATATACTCTTAGTTCTTCCAAAAGATCATAAGAATATCCTTACTATTGTCCAATGATCATCTTACGAATCATTCTGGTATATGCTCACAACATTTAGAGCATAGGACATATCTGGATTTGTACATATCGCAGTATGATTGATAAAAATACTCTTTGTGATTTCATACATCAAGTATCAATCTATACTTGATTATTTGTTTCACTTTACCAAATGTCAATACACTTGAATATATCATCAACATTGAACTCATTCAATCCTCTCTGTGCAACAAGAACCTCTCTTGTAGTTTCTATATTGAACTCATTCAATATCTCGTCTATGTACTTCTGGCACAACCATATCAGCGTCTATTGATGCCAAATATTTGGGTTTTGCCTAAGTCTTTCATCGGGATGAAATTCTTAATATGTGTTAATAAAAGATACATTATTTCCAATCAACAATATGTCTTCCACATAATGTATTAGAAACATGTCTTAGCGCTCCCACTTAATTTCTTGCAAATGCAAGCATCTTCATTGTCTCTAATGAACTTTTAAACTCCTTTAACAGTTTCATCATAGTGAAGATTCCAACTCCGCGATGCTCACTTCAACCATTGAAGTTTGCATATGCTTTTAGCATCCTTTGAATTAACAAAACCCTATGGACCGTGTTATGCACATGTCCTAGGTAACGATTCTATTAGAAGAACTTGTTTTGTTTATTCAACTACCATATAACAAATTATATGTAGTGGTTGCTACATTAATCCGTCTAGACTAAATATCACTATGAAAGATCAAATCTTGTCATAGTCAACCTTTGAACATTTTGTGAACTCTTTCCCAACATGTCGACTATTTCATAGATGTAAAACATCCATGTCTATTTTTTTATAGATCCAAACACAACTGTAAGGTCTTACACCTTTCTCGAGGGTCCTTCAAGTTCAAAACTTTATTTCTCGTGTATGGAACTATCACGGATTTTATGGCTTCAAGCCATTTGACGGAGTCAGGGCCCATCATCGCTTCTTTGCATGTAGTCGGTTCATTATTCTCAAATAATGATTCAACCCTCAAATCTTGGTATTTGATTGTTTACCCGATCTACTTGTTTCAATAGGAACTTAGATCTCCGTGACCACAACCTATGAGGCACGTGAGACATGAGCATTGTTGCTGCCTCCGGAACACTTTTCGGCGCTGCGCAACTCTGCACATGTAGCTAAGGTTCTTTTAACCTTATCAAAGTTCTATTGTCCTCCCACTTTACTTTTCACGAAAAATTCCTTCCAAAAGAAATTTGACGTTCTAAGCGACAAACACTTTTGTCTCTGGTGTTATGGAGGAATACTTAGCTTATTGAAATAACATACAAAGACAGGTTCATCCGACTTTGGTTGCAAACATCTTTCTTATGCAAAGCATACCAATGTTTAAGAAAGGACAACTTGGGTTTTATCCCAAACCATAACTTTATATGGTGTCATTTTAACGGATTATGATGGAGCTCTTTTCAGTGGAAAAACGGTAATCTCTAAAGTTTTTAATCTTTAAAATATAATGGCAGTTTTATGAATTATACCTTTGATCTTACCATGTCAAACAAGGTTTAATTACATATCTCGAACGCTCCATACTCTCATGGTGTTTCGGGAAATGCAAATCCACGGAACGATTCCTTAAATCTTAGGTATTATGCTAAAATTGTAACTCAAATATCTTCCTTTATGATCCTATCATAAACTATTTATATTCTTGTTACAATGATTTTTCACTTCATCTTGAAAATCTTTGAACTTTTCAAATATTTCACACTTCATCCTTATTAAGTAAATATTCATATATTCACTCAAATTTTCGGAGAAAGCATATGAAGTTGAAATCCATCGCTCTTGACTACACATAATGGATTTCGTACAACAATATGTACAAGTTCCAATAAGCTAGTCATTTGTTCCCTTTTGGCCTATGAACGAAGTTTTAATTATCTCTAGGAAAGTTTCACAAGCGTCATTTGATCAAAATCAAAAGGACTCTAAAATTCCATCCACATGGAGTTTCTTCATGTTTTCTTTCCAATATAATTTAAACGACGATGTCACTTCCTAAGTGATCTTTTAATCAATTTGTCTTTCGACATTTTTAGCACTAGTTTTATGGATGTGATTTCTCCCACGAGATTTGTGAATCATCCATCTTTTATGGATTACGGAAATTATTTGAATAACCCTTTTGTTCTCATAATACCTGATAAAACAAATCCTGAAGGCAAGCTTTGATATTTAACGAGCAACACAATAACCCTTTATTTGTTCTCGATAAACATCATCACATATTCTTTTGCCAGTTACTTAGGCCATTGTAGTTCATGAATTGTGTTGTTTCGTATGACGATTCATACCAACAAATTCAGTATCAAATACTTAGAAACCACATTGTTTAATAAGCAAAGAATATAGCCATAACCCGTATATCATCTATATACTCAAGCTGAACAATTCTAGTCTTTTCTTTTCTGCCATATACTAATGAGATTTTCTTTCAATATTTCCTTTTCTGTTTGAAAGAATCTATCAACATCAATAGTGGAGTCATACACATGACATATAGTCCAAAGCGTGTATAGTTAAATACCAATGTCTTTGGACTTGCACTTTGAAGTAGATCACCATCATCAAATGTTTGGTGTTCTTTCAAATCTCTTTCTTTAGTAATCTCTTGGTGTAGTAAATATTTTACCACATCAAATATTCACCCTTATCATGGAATTATCCATGATCAAGCTACTATTAGCTTGTAACGGTGAATCGTGAGTATAATGTTGCTCTCCCAAAAACTTTTGGAGATTTAGGACAACTAGTGTCTCCAACCTTTTGCAAATTCTCATCAAATATGAGAACATGACTTTAGCCATATTATACTCTATCATGTTGCAACCAAAACTTCGTTTCAGATATCACAATATCTTCCACAAATCATGGTTTCTGAAACAACTCTTTCAGATCCTTAGATAACCTTGATATTAGGAGAATCCTTTGAATATCAAGAATCATGGAGACAAACATGATACTTATATACTAACACTTGGAATTGTTACTCTTGATTTAATACTAATTATTAAACTTCATGGAGTAACCAGAACTTACTGAAAGTTTGCAATAGGACTTTTAAACTTTAGATTAACACTTCAAAACAATACGATACCAGTTCGTAAAGTAACTAACCAGAATTCTATAGTTCTATCATCTCAATTATAACTAAGCGCAAGGTGGTAAACGGATGCCAATGACTACAACAACTATGCAAATTCACTTTGATTTAGTTTATGATAAATTGAGTTCTAATTAATAATTAAATTAATCTAGGTGAACTCCCACTCAAAACAATATCCCTCACATTGTTTTAGTGATCACCGAACCAAATCCACCACATCAAAACCGATCATCACGAGAGTTGATATAGCTTCAATGGCGAACAATCAACATGTTCATCATATCTACTATATGACTCATGCTCTACCTTTCGGTAATCCGTGTTCGAGGCCATGTCTTTACATGCTAGGCTCGTCAAGATCAAACCTTAGTTTCGCATGAGCAAATCTGGCTTGCTCACGTTGTATACACTTGTAGAATCTAACACCCGATCATCACGTGGTGCTTGAAACAACAAGCTTTAGCGGTGCTAACTAAGGGTGAACACTTTGTGACTTGAAATTCATGTGCATGAGGGATCATCTTATAATGCTACCGTCGTCTACTAAGCAATACAAGATGCATAAAGGATTAACATCACATGCAATTCATAATATGTGATATGATATGGCCTTTCTTCTTTGTGCTTCCGATCTCCATCTTCAAGCACGAACATGATCTCCATCATTACCGGCATTGCATCAAGGTCAATGACGCTGCTCCATGGTTGTCGTCCACCGGCTTCAACTATTACAACTACTTTGAATAGACACGCGGGTCTTAACATAAATTAAAGACAACCATATGGCTCCTGCCGGTTGCCAACTTACAATAAGGAACATTGCATACATCATATATAATCACAATCATGGCCATATCACATCACAACACACCCCTGCAAAACAAAGTTAGACGCCTCTAATTTTCTTTGCATGTTTTACGTGGTTTGGGGATTTCAATAAGTGTCGTTCTAACTTACGAACAAGAACCACAACATTGATACTAGTATTGTCAATCACCCGTTGTAAATTGAATCTTAACTATGCTAGGAGAAACAGGCACATAAAGCCACTTATGCAATACAAGTTGCATGTCAAGCGTGGAGCAAGTCTCATGAACGATGTCATGTAAGGTTAGCCCGGCTGCTTCATCCCAACATACCGCAAGATGCAAAGTACACAAGCAATCGACAATAAAAGCATCAACGCCCACAATGACCATTGTGTTCTACTCGTGCAATGATCTACATATAGACACGGCTCGATACCCTTGTAGGGGTTCGTAGCATGGAAAACAAAAATTTCTATCGCATACAAACAAACAAGCCAAGATCTATCTACTAGATTGTAGCAACGAGTCGATGGAATAACTTACCCTCGAAGATTCCAAAGTGTTTAACGAGCGGATTCTCGTGGGTGATGTAGTCGTACTCTTTCCGATCTCAAGATCGTGTACGATCCTTCCGGCTGCGTTCCAAGCGCTTCATGATCGGTCACTGCGTTCGGTGAAGACCTTCCTCTCCCTTGTTCCAGCGTGCAATGAGGTTGTAGCACTCTCCTCGCGATTCCAAAGACTGTGGTACCTAAGTAGAGGGAAAAATCGCAGGCTTCGCCGGAGCGAGTATGGTGGAGTATGAGAGAGAGCTATTAGTGGTCTAGGGATTAGACACACCAATTAGAAGGCTCTAACCGCAGGCTAGAGCAATTAGAAGCTCTAAACCAAAACGGCTCTAAACCGGAGATTAGAGGATAGGAACTTGTGTGTCTAGAGGAGGCCCCGCCTCCTTTTATAGGTGGAGGGGCTGGCGCGCCAGGGGAGGGAGGGGAGTCCCTCCCCAACTCGGCCTAGGCTGGCCGCCGGCTTGGAGGAGAGGGACTCCTCCTCCAAGTTGGTTTCAACCTCCTCTTGCTTGTTTCCCACAGTTTCCTGTTTCCCACAGTTTCATGTTTTCCACAGTTTCCTGTTTTAGCCGTTTGACTTTCAAACTGGCAGTTTGACTTTTCAGTTTTGGAACAGCAAGAACACTTAGTACATGATGCAATCATTCAATGAAACATTCATGTACCCTCCCCCCCCCCCCCGGAGTGCCGGACAATCCGGAACCTTCTAGAACATTCCCGATGAAAACACCGGAATCATTCCCGAACTCCGAAACGGGACTTTCCTTATATGAATCTTATTCTCCGGACCATTCCGGATCACCTCGTGATATCCCGGATCCCATCCGAGACTCCGAACAACATTCGGTCTCTTTCTCATAATACCATAACTACTCAAAACAACGTCGAATCCTTAAGTGTGTCTCCCTACGGTTCGTGAATTATGCGGACATGATCGATACACTTCTCCGAACAATAACCAATAGAGGAATCTGGAAATTCATATGGCTCCCACATATTTCTACGATTACTTTGCGATCGAATGAACCACTTACATACGATACCAATTTCCCTTTGTCTCACGATAGTTTACTTATCCGAGGTTATGATCGTCGGTATCTCTGCATACCTAGTTCAACCTCGTTACTGATAAGTACTCTTTTCGTTCGTGATATGTGATCCCTTGTGACCCAGTCACATGCTTGCAAGCTAATTGGATGACATTCCACCGAGAGGGCCTGAGTATATCTATCCGTCATATGGATGGACAATTCCACTCTTGATCCATGTGTTTCAACCAATATTTTCCGAACACTCAATGCCACCTTTATAGCCACCCGATTCGGTGTGGTGTTTGATGTCATCAAAGCATCCATCCGGTAAAGGTGATATGCATGATCTCATGGTCGAAGGAATTAGGTTACTATGTATCAGAAAGCATATAGCAATTGAACTATTGAAATGACTTGATCTTTATGCTATGCTTATCTATAGGATTATGTGCACCATATCATTCTCCTAACGATATGATCCTGTTGTTTAATAACATCTCTATGTTCATGATCAGGAAACCATGATCATATATTAACCAACAAGCTAGTTTAACAAGAGGCTTTACTAGGGACTCTTATTTTAGTTTACAAATCACACAAGTATTAATGTTTCCGGTTAATACAATTATAGCATGGTATGTAAACATTTATCATAAGTGCGAAAATATGATAATAACCACTTTATTATTGCCTCTTGGGCATATCTCCAACAGGAAAAACATATTTTATTATTTAAAAATCAGAAAAACCATATAATATACCAAAATGATCATAAAAATGTAATATACACATTAAAAGTACAATACTTCACTTGTGAAGTAAAATAAAATGTGGAGATTTGATAAACCTTATTTAAACATTTTCCTTTATTTTTAATCCATAAAAAGGTTATCTAAAACTCTTTATGTCTTTTCTATTAATTATTTAAGATAAAGTGGTAGTAATAATCTCAATTGATGCTTAGATGGAATAAAAATGAACCGAACTATCTTAAATACATTTCTAAGAATATCATTCAAAGATAAATGGTATATTATTCTTCAAAAGGGTTTTATCAATTATAGAAGTATCAAAAATATTGTTTTAACTTATTAAATATTTCTACCAACATTTCTCTTACAAGTTGATGAAGATATTTAAAGTCTAAATATAGTTCTTAAATAGCCAAGTAATGTCATATTCATGTAAGATGATGGTATCTTTAACCAGGACTAAAAGTCCCGTGTGACCCGGGACTAAAGCTAGCCATGCCTTTGCGGCGTCTCTAGTCTTTAGAACCGGACTAATGCTCACATTATTCCCGGAGCCAAACATGGCCGGGACTAAAGATCCGAACGGAAGGCTCATTTTCTACTATAGGTTGCTTAGATCTAGTGGTTGTGCTGTATGGTGCATCGTTGGCTCGTCCGAGCGTGTAAACATGTAACTCCATTTTCCCATAAATAAAGTAGTTCTACTCACACACAAAGATGCACTACAGGAACGGCATGCTACGCCGAGGGCAAAAAGCCGTCGGCGTAGGCCAAAATGCTCTCGGCGTACGCTACGCCGACGGCTACCCTCGGCGTAGCCTCCTCGGCAAAGCTCTCCGTCGGCGGAGGCATTTTTGCCCGTCATAATAGCTCTAGCCGTCGCCGTATGTTACGCCGATGACCTTGCCATCGGCATAACCTCGTCGGCATAATAACGGCAGGTTGTTCAAATTTTTTTGAATTATTTTTTTGATTTTTTCTCAACTTTTTTAAATCTTTGAATTGTTTGAATTATTAATCTCTCACTTGTACATTTTTAACACTAATTACATTTAATCTTTGATTAAATTGTAGTTTTTAACAAACTTCCCGCTCGGTCACCTATATATCCTAGCACTACTCCAGCTCCAGCACGCTTAACTTCCGAGTTCCTTACGAATCAGTTTCCGCGAAGCAATTTGTACCTAGTTGTTAATATAGTGATATCAATCCTATTAACTCTTATATCATTATGTCACATGTTTTTATTTTTTGAAACTACAAACACTTATTTAAGTAAACAACAATGAATAAGTAAAAATATTATTGATTCAAATAAAAATACTATTGAATTCAAATACAAATATAATAATTTTACTTTTTTGTATTTTTCTATTTAATATGGAATAATTAATATCTTTAAATCGGTAAATTAGAATTTGATAAATAATATGCCTAAATTGATCAGAAAAATTAAAGGAATCTAAATGTGATATCTATATCAACTAATCACAAACCCCCCGTTTTTAAATTAGCTATTTTGTGGTTGCTTCAGAAAATCCCTCTTTTTGCGCTCAAAAAAATGAAAAATGGCTTTTTGGTGCGACGAAAAAGAAAACTTGCATTGGATCTTTAATAAAATAGCATATTGTGAACCTAAAAATTATTTTTGTAAAAAAATATGAGCATCGGATTATGTACCTGTAGTTCATATCTGACCCACTTCCTACCGATTCAGTAAGAATTTATCGGTTTCACCAGGGGTGGATGGAAAGGTTTCGGATTCCAGTTGGGACATTGTCCATATAAGGTGGTCTAGTATTTTTGTAAAATATGGTGGTAGCATTTTGAATTATCCATTTAGTGGTTGCTTCACAAAATCGTCCGTTTTTTGTGTTCGGAAAATGAAAATGGCTTTTTTGTGCGATAAAAAGGAAAACTTCCTCCTGCAACATTGTTCGCCATCCCATGATGCACATGTATGCACAATATGGACATATTTTACTCGATTCTAGCCATAACATTGGTCATTTGACCCGAAAGCCAAAAAACCTCGAATGAGATAGGTCATTTTGTGAAGGTTTTTTCAGACATAATCAATATACTAGGTTTAATATTTTTACTTGTAATTATGTCATATAATATGACACCAGCGAAGGTTTCGCATTGCTTCGATCGTTTTTGAATTTTTTATATCCATTTTAAACTATCGTCAAACTTTGTCGAATGACGGGCATGAAGATTCTTAGCTCGGGGCCGAGCCTCGCTAAACTTGCATTGGATATTTGATAAAATAGCATATTATGAACCTAAAAATGATTTTTATAAAAAAACATGAGCATCAGATCATGTACCTGTAGTTCATATCTGACTCACTTCCTGCCGATTCGGCAGGAATTTGTCTTTTTCACTAGGGGTGGACAGAAATGTTTCGGATCCCCCTATTGGGACATTATCCATATACGGTGGTCTATTATTTTTGTAAAATATGGTGGTAGCATTTTAAATTATCAATTCGGTGGTTGTTTCACAAAACCGTCTGTTTCTTGTGCTTGGAAAAATGAAAAATGGCTTTTTGGTGCGACAAAATGAAAAACTTCCTCCTGCAACATTGTTTGTCATCTCATGATGCACATGTATGCACAATATAGACACATTATCACAAACTATTCCTCGATTCTATCCATAATATTGGTCATTTTATCCGAAAGCCAAGAAACCTCGAATGAGATAGGTCATTTTGTGAAGGTTTTTTCAGACATAATCAATATACCAGGTTTGATATTTTTCCTTGTAACTATGTCATATAATATGACACCACGCAAAGGTTTCACATTGTTTTGATCATTTTTGAATTTTTATGCCCGTTTTAAACTATCGTCAAACTTTTTCGAACGACGGGCATGAAGATTCTAAGCTCGGGGCCGAGCCTCGCTAAACTTGAATTGGATCTTTGATAAAATAGCATATTGTGAACCTAAAAATGATTTTTATTAAAAAACATGAGCATCGAATCATGTACCTGTAGTTCATATCTGACCCACTTCCTACAGATTCGGCAGTAATTTGTCTTTTTCACCAGGGATGGACGGAAAGGTTTCGGATCCTCCTATTGGGACATTGTCCATATAAGGTGGTCTAGTATTTTTTTGTAAAATATGGTGGTAGCATTTTGAATTAGTCATTTGGTGGTTGCTTTACAAACCGTTTGTTTTTTGTGCTTGGAAAATGAAAAATGGTTTTTTGGTGTGACGAAAAGGAAAACTTTCTCGTGCAACATTGTTCGCCATCCCATGATACACATGTATGCACAATATATGCACATTATCACAAACTATGCCTCGATTCTAGCCATAATATTGGTCATTTGACCCGAAAGCCAAGAAACCTTCTAGCCATAATATGCTTATAACATTGGTCATTTTGTAAAGGTTTTTTTCAGACATAATCAATATACCAGGTTTGATATTTTTCCTTGTAACTATGTCACCTAATATGACACCACGTGAAGGTTTCGTATTGTTTCGGTCATTTTTGAATTTTTTATGCCCGTTTTAAACTATCGTTAAACTTTATCGAACGACGGGCATAAAGATTCTTAGCTCTGGGCCGAGCCTCGCTAAACTTGCATTGTATCTTTGATAAAATAGCATATTATGAACCAAAAAATGATTTTTGTAAAAAAAATATAAGCATCGAATCATGTACCTGTAGTTCATATCTAACCCACTTCCTACCGATTCAGCAAGAATTTGTCTTTTTTACCAGGGGTGGATGGAAAAGTTTCAGATCCTTCTATTGATACATTGTCCATATAAGGTGGTCTAATATTTTTGTAAAATATGGTGATAGCATTTTGAATTAGCCATTTGATAGTTGTTTCACAAAACCGTCTGTTTTTTGTGCTCAGAAAATGAAAAATGACTTTTTGGTGCGACGAAAAGGAAAACTTCCTCCTGCAACATTGTTCACCGTTCCATGATGCACATGTATGCATAATATGAACATATTATCACAAACTATGCCTCGATTCTAGCCATAACATTGGTCATTTGACCCGAAAGCCAAGAAACCTCGAATGAGATATGTCATTTTGTGAAGGTTTTTTTGAGACATAATCAATATACCAAGTTTGATATTTTTCCTTCTAACTATGTCACATAATATGACACCACGCAAAGGTTTTGCATTGTTCCGATCGTTTTTGAATTTTTATTCCCGTTTTAATCTATATATAATGTTTTATGTTTCACTTTATTTTTATTTAAATATGTGTAATATTTGAGTGTAGATAGATAGATCTTATTTTTTGCAAATTTTGATATATTATTTATATTTTTTCAAATTAGAATGATTTAGTTATGATTTTTTAAAGTTTAATAAGATAAAAAATAGCTATGCCGAGGGTAGCCGCCAGCGTATGCTACGCCGAGGACGGCGGCCGGTGTAACATAGGATACACCGAGGGCAATTTTACGCCGACGGCTGCTTGGCGGGACTGGCCTAGACGATGCCTACGCCGACGGTCCCGAACGACTCCGACGTTTGGCTGTCGGCGTAGCTTCTTATTTTTGTAGTGATTCGAGGACGGACAAGGTTTGATTGTTTCGAATCAGATTCCACTGTCTTATCACGACGCTCGTGTATACGACTCGAGTTGCTCTCTCGAGGTTCGTTTGCAGTCTGTCACAACGAATAATGGCCAGGTGGGAGGCGAAGATTCAGACCCAAGGACATTCGTACAAACACACTCGCTTCGTATCGATCGGCCGGTGTGATCTTGTCGTAGCTGAGCTGGCCTACGAAGCGATCGAAGAAAAGGCGCCTCACAAGTCACAAGCTTACCGGCCCCGATCTTGGCGGCGTGCGAGGGGGACCGGCCGGGCTCAACCATGCATATGGAATTATTGGACCGTGCCTTTTCTGCGACGTACAAAAACCTTACAGTGTTTGCTCACCCCAACAACAACCTGGCCATGTTGTACGTACGCTCGTACACGTACGCCCTCCATTCCTTACTCTGTCAAGATCTTGGAAGACAACAGACTACGGATCATTATTATTATGCGTTGCCGTTGCAATGGTGTATTATTCGGTTTAATAAGTTGCTGTTCCTCTTTCCTAGAGGCAAAACAGTCTTCAGTCTCTCTAAACTCAAAAGGTGTCACGGTTTTGTAGTAACAAAATCATGACTATAGGTAGGGATCATCCTGATCTTGCAAATTCGAAATGTATCATGGGTTTACTATAGGAAGCATTCAGCTTTCGTTCAAGTAAGATGTGTTTTTTGCTGATTACCTTTTCTGAAGAGAGAAAGAAGCATTATGGACTGGAAATGAGATTAAGAGCCAGGAGCGGAAAAAATAACCCGAGAGCTCCCGTGACGCTACCGCGGGCGTCGGGGGAGATACCCTAGGCGCCGCCGCCGGGTCCCTCTCCCATCGCCGCCGTCGGAGAGCGCAGCCGGGCAAAGCCCGTGCAACACGGGCGGCAGGGGGAATACCCCTTCCTCCTCTCGGCATGGCACTATGGGCGGTGCGGGGCGGCCCGACGTTGGTACCCTTGCTGCAGTGCGGCGGCGAGACTTCACGAGCCTACTTGGGCTTGGCCGGGCCTAAAGGGCCTGGTTTATCTTGCTGCTACATCCGGTCGGCTACCGTCTTCTGGCGGTGGAGGTAGTTTCCTCCCGCGTGTTGATGTCATGCTGACCCTCGCCGAAGCTTCCTCTCTCGGTCTTACTGGCCTCGCCCCATGGCTCACGGTGTGATGGCGGTGGTGACCTCCAGACCATGTTGGCGCATGCATGTGGGTGGCGAGTTTGGTGGAGCATTACAAGAGGTGGCAGAATGGACAAAAATAACCCAAATTCGAAAGGATTTCACAAAATGACCCATCTGAAAATCTATTTCACTGGACTAACCCTTTTTGTAGCGCTTAATGAAGGCGCTACACTCTCTGAAGCGCCTTTCGCTAGGCGCTATGCCCCGCCAGTGGCACCGCTGGCCTCCCTGGCCCCACCCCACCGTGTGACGCCCAGGCGCTATGCCTGGGGCGACTAACGCCCAGGCGCTATGCCTCAGGTGTAGCGCCTGTCTGATAGGCGCTATGCTTTAAAGTGTAGCGCCTATCAGACAGGCGCTACACTTTGAGACATAGTCTGTCGCGCCCAAGCCCCCTCCCCACCCCTCCCATTCACTCCCAGACGCCAGGAAGAACACAGAGGGGCGCTGGCGGTTCCTCTTTCCCTCCCTCTCAAATCCCCACCTCAAATCCAACAGATCTGAGGGATTTCACCGTGGATTAGCTCCCCCATCCCTCCCTCAAGGTAATACCCTCCTTTCCCCTCTCTTTCATCCAATAAATCTTGCACATTAGCCTCAAACCCTATATGTAGTTGGATTCATAATATGGACTATTTGTGCATGTTTTTAGTTACTTGGTAGTTATAATTTAGTTGTATTTGATGGGGAATGAAAGTGTGTTGTTGATTTGCATTGTATATGATGGTTGTATGGATGTTTGAATAATATGCTATCATATTCTTTGTAGTTTATTGTATAAATTCAAACAATGGCCACATGCCACACACATTTTATTGATGTTTGGAATATATATGTAGGATGGTGTGGCTACTTGAGGATTACTATGATCATCAACACCGGGCATACTTGATGGCGGAGAAGCATATGGTAATAAAACCATGGTTGAACTTCTTTGCTTTTATTTTTCTATTGATTCAATTGTGTTGGAAAAGGCATAATGTTCGATCTTGTATGTATGCAGAGGCTTCGTCCCCTCAAGATTCGGTCTCACGGCACGTCTTCGAATGACATGTCGTACGACGAGCGGTACACCGAGTACATCAAGCGGCTAGGCCTCCTCCCTTTCATCACGCTTGTGAGCCGGTCGACGCCGAACCTCAACGCGGCTGCTATCACCACACTTGTCGACCGGTGGAGGCCGGAGACGCACACTTTCCACCTCCGGACCGGCGAGATCACTCCTACTATTCAGGATGTTTCCATGATCTTTGGACTTCCTATCGCAGGGGAGCCTCTCTGTATGAGCACAGATTCCGATGGGTGGCGCAATGCGATGCATCTACTTATTGGCATGGCTCCTGAAGAACTTGAAGATAAGAGCAAAGATAGAGTCCCAGCAGGCGCGACATATGCGTGGATCGTGGAGAACTTTAGGGAATGCCCGAACCCCGCCGAGGTTGAGGTGATCGAGACACATGCTCGTGTGTACGTGTGGTATGTCCTTTCTAGGACTCGCTTTGCGGCAATGAGGTAGGACCGCTCTGGATGTGGCTCAAGGCACTAGTAAACCGGGATAGCAATATCACCGTTGGGTTCTTGCCTACTTGTACCGGCAGGTAATCACATGTGCACTCTACATTCATTTGTATATTTCGAGTCCACATATGCTATCGACCTCGTTTTGTTCACTTGCTTGACGATGCTCGCCGAAGGCGTGCGAATCTGCCGGAATAGGTGGTGCTATGGTTCTTCTCTCGATATGGAGCGAACGCTTACGGTTGGTCGTCCCAAAGAGGTGGGCCACCATCCTTGGCCATCGTATAATAGAAACCCTCTACGCCAGCCGACTTGGTCTTACAAGTGGGACGTGGTATCGGAGATGACAAGCGATGTTGATGCCATGTACCTCAAGTACACGAACGAGTTTGATGCGATTACCCGAAAGGGTAGATGTTTATCTATACGTCACTATCCATAATATTTACTTCACGAGTCAAAATCGATACCAAACATGTTCTTGTGATATGTTGCAGGTGGAGTGGGAGCCTTATGGTTGTGGGGACGAGTTTAGTATTGCTCCCGGGTTTGATATTAACCCTAAGTGCTTGGAGGAACAATCTCTCTAGCTCATGTGCTTCCCATTGATTTGCAATTGGGCGGTTGAGTTTCATATGCCACAACGGGTGATGAGGCAGTTCGGGTTGTTTCAGTGCAACCCTCCCGTGTGGAAGGACACCGACAAGGAGCTTCATCGGTTAGTTAGCATGAGAACTTGTGCTCAATTGCTTTGGATGGTACTAACATGGTTCTTTGTTGTTGTTCGGTTGGATGAGAAGAGGCAGAGGAAGATCAAGAATTGGGATCACCATCATAGGAGGCACGTCATGGAGTTCCTCATTTGTGTGGAGAATGCTCGACGAACGGAATGTAATAATGGAAGAGCACATTGCCCAGTTGCATTTAACAACTACATCCATTGGTTTCTTGGTAGTACCCGTGTCTCCATTTGCCCGCCGTCCTACGAGGAAGAAATATTGGAGGAGCCAGTCCAGTTCGATGAACTTGCCTACACTCAGTACAACCGGCAGGTCAGGAAGAGGACCGACATCCCGCTTTCTTCCTCACTCAACTTTGCGGTAAAGTTACCGTTGCCTTCGCATTACTTTCCTTGCACTCTCATCTCTTTCTTGCCTAACATGTTCTTGTTCTTGACTCTGTAGAGAACGGAGGTAAAGAAATATGCCGACGATGCCGAGGCGATTCTTTTTGCCGCCCCTAAGGGGAAAAAGGGAGAAGGCATGATACGAGACTTCCTTAAGGTATGGATGCGAGACTTCCTCAAGATAGGCATGTTCTTGTTTTGACTTATGTTGTTATTTGTTACAGCGCTCGGCCCAAAAGATGCGTCGCTTATCTAACGTGCTAGGTTGCCGCGATCCCGAGTACACAACCCCGTACGGTTCTAGGTCCAAGTCGACTACTGATCCGTCGGCCCATCTTCAGGATGATGTTGAGGATGACACCACTTCGGCGATTCATTCGGAAGATGAGGTATGGGACAACCTTACATGCATTTAGTCCTTTCTGTTTCCCATGCATTTCTCATAGCCATACAATCTTACATGTAGCTGCCTCATATGGAGAATGAGACTGAGGAGGAGTACCGGATTCGTTCCGCATACCAGCTGAAGCCAAGGAAACAGTTCAATCGTTGGACGCCGGACGACTTTCGTAACAAGGGAAAGGCCAATGTTGTCGAGGACGAGCCGCCACGGAGGTCAAGAGCGACTAGGAGGACGAGAGGCCTACAGTATGATGATGAAGATGAGTCGCAAGAAGAGGAGGTGACAAAGAAGATACCTCCAAGGAGGGGCCGAGGCCCAAGGACGCGTGGACGGAAGTAGGTCATGTATGGCACAATGTTGATGATGATGCACTAGGTTGGAGACTATGTATGGCACTATGTTGATGTTGTTTAAGACTATGTTCATGTATTGGCACTACGTTGATGTTGTTTGAGACTATGTTGATGTATGACAATTTGTTGATGTTGTTTGAGATTATGTTGATGTTATTTGAGTATATGTTGTGAGAAACTAGTATAACAAGTGTTGTTTGAGTATATGTTGTTTGAAACTGGGCAGTTCAGAGTGTAGCGCCTAGCAGACAGGCGCTATGCTAGCAGATTTCGTCTGCTCCAAAATTAACAGGAGCATACAGAGAGCAAACCGAGAGTTGGCGCTCGGGGAAAACTCTAAGTCAGTGTGTAGCGCCTGTCTGATAGGCGCTACACCTTAGAGCATAGCGCCTATCAGACAGACGCTACACTCTGACTTAGAGTTTTTCCTGCCAGCCAACTCTCAATTTGCTCTCTGTTAGTTTGGGGGCAGACGAAATCTGCTAACATAGCGCCTAGCAGACAGGCGCTACACCAGCATAGCGCCGTTCTGCTAGGCGCTATGCCTTGAAACTGTGTCCAGACCAAACATTTCCCTGTTCTGAGACTTTAACATGACAAACATTACACAAGGCAAATAAAAGACGAGGGATAGCAGTTCATGACATACTCAAATAGAAGCATCTCAAACATGGTGTTCTTGCCCTTAAGGGGCTTTACATACTAATAGTTCGACATCACACTAATAGTTCTTGCCCTTAAGCATCTCAAACAACATCAAACATGGTGTTCTAAAGCATAGGTCCTTTGCCCTTCCTCTTCTTCTCTTCCTCTTCCTCCATGGAACGCCACGCCGCTTGACGAAGCCTTTCCCTCTCCGCAGCACGAGCCTCCTTAGCTTTGCGCTCCTCTTCCTCCTCTTTCCTACGGATCTCGTCATTAAGTTCCTTGCGCTTCCTCGCCATGTCCTCGTCACGCAGCCGTTCTTCGTAGCGACTTCTTCTTATGGCAAAATCGATCTCTTGGATAGCCTTGTTGGATCGAGGTTGCTCAAGGTCTATCCAAGTGTAGTACCTGCATACCGGAGGGGAGACTACAAGAAAATAGTGCATGTTAGAGGATATGCTATGGAATAGTTTGGGACACATGAAGAACTAAAAAGCTTTGAGCATACCCGTGGCTTGTCGTACGGGTTGCGGCTACGCTCGGGAGAGCGGTTGTAGTTGGCACACATGAAGAACTTCTTTCCTCAACTATCGGATAAGTAGTCTTGGGATTCCTTAACAGTGCAATCGGTTCCACACCAACAAATAGGAACCTCCTTGCCATGGGCCTCGTCAGTACGAAACGCCTTTCATGGCCTTTCATCTTGGTCGGCGCAAGGTGGCCTAGCATTGGTCCTCATCTTCCTCTCTTCCTCTTCCTTCTCCTTTTGCCTCTTCCTCTCTTCCTCTTCCTTCTCATTTTGCCTCTTCCTCTCTTCCTCTTCCTTCTCCCTTTTCTTCTTCCTCTCTTCCTCTTCCTTTTTCTTCTTTCTCTCGTCCTCTTCGTCCTTCTTCTTCGCCAAGTCTCGAGCAAGTTGAACTACCTCTTCAAATGCCTTTCTCTTCTTCTCTTATTCTTCCTCCTTCCTCTTCTTCTCTTCTTCTTTCTCCTTCCTTTTCCTCTCTTCCACCACCTTCATAGCATTCGCTCAGATAGCCGAGTAGTTCACACCGTCCCCATCATTGCCCTTGTTGGGTTGAGTCGCCATACCTATTATAAGAACAAAAGCTACAAGTTAGTAAAGGATGCAATGAATGTGAACAATAATTGATTCAATGAAATAAGCATAGTACGTAGTAACATAAGGGTGCAAGTATGAATATTCCATCCGTACCTATTAACATAAGGATTTGGTCCTGCCAAGTAACCTAACATACTAGACGGGTTAAAACCGCCACGCCCTCTTCCTCTTCTAAGCCCAAGTGATCGACCTCTTTGTTGTCTAGGAGCTTGTTGTCTAGGAGCTTGTTGGCTAGTTCTTGGTTGGCTTGGAGCTTGTTGGCTAGTTCTTGGTTGGCTTGGGACTTGTTGGCTAGTTCTTGGTTGGCTTGGGACTTGTTGGCTACCACTTGGTTGGCTTGGTACTTATTGGCTAGTTCTTGGTTGGCTTGGGACTTGTTGGCTACCACTTGGTTGGCTAGTGCTTGCTTCATTTCCTTTTGCTCTTTTCCTTTGAGAACACTTTCTTGCATTGTGCCCTTCACCATTGCATGTTCCACACCGGGCTCTCTCACGAGGCTCTTGGAATTGGTCATTGCCCGTTTCTCGAGCACCACCACGGCCCCATCCATCCATGTCACTCCTAAAGCGTTTTGTCTTGCGTCTTCCACGTTTAATCACTTTCCATTTCGGATCGGGCCATAGTTGAATCCCATGGTACTCCGGCCATTTTGATTGGTCCAAATATGGATGAAATCTAGGAGCCCATGTCTTCTTAGTAGTCTCAATGGAGAACTCAGCCTCTCTCACCGTGAGCGGATTATTGTAATCCAAATGTCGCCGGCGAGACGCGACGAGCAAGTGCGAACAGGCAAGATGAAGCAATGATGGCCTTCCGCATGTGCACTCACAAGTCTTGAGTGAGACCTTGAAAGCTCGGCCTCCGTGTTGGACACCATCAGCTGTTGTACCTCCAGGCTCCGTAACTTGGTAAATTAGCTCGTCATTGTCATACTCCGTGACAACTTAGGCATCCGCTTTCTTTGTCTGAAATTGCATCCAATCATCAACCTTAGGTGGGTCCTTGTATTTGTGCTTGTTCTTGTAGTCCCCCGCAATCTGCCGGTCCGTTTCCTCTGAGTATTTAAGAAAATACCCATTCATCATGTTGAATGTATAACAGACTATTGCCGTGACGGGCAATGCACGGACACCTTTGAGCAACTTGTTGAAGGCCTCTGCCATGTTGCTTGTCATTTGGCCGCATTCTACCACCATCGAATGCTCGTGCCCACTTTGTTCTTTCTCCAATGCTCCTATCGAGAAACTCTCGACCACCCGCATCGAGCTCTTTGTTGAAGAGCATTTTTTTGTACAAGTTTGAGAAACGACGTTCCGTGAAAGCGAGGCAACAATCTTGTAGATCATCGGCCAAATCCTTGCTCTTGCATGCCCTATAGAAGTTTGAACAAAAGTGTCTCATGCACCAACGATGGTGCAACGGAGCATGCCCGGGAATATGTTGGTCCACCGCTTTAAGAATTCCTTGATGACAATCCGAGATGACACATATTTCCCTATGAGGGGTTAATATCTTGGTTCTTAAAAGATGGAAGAACCACTCCCAATTATCATTGTTTTCCACCTCTACCAAAGCAAAGGCCAAAGGAATCAACCGGTTGTTGGCATCATTGGCTATTGCAATCAAGATAGTGCCCTTGAATTGACCGGTCAAAAAGGTGCCATCAACGGAGATGACCGGCCTACAATGTTCAAATGCCTGAACACATTGCTCGAAAGCCCAAAATGCACGGCCAAAAACTCGAACGGTTCTTCCGTTTACAATCCTTGTCTTGTTCCCCAAAGGTTCAACCACATGAACCATGCCCGGGTTAGCATCGGCCATCGCTCCCAACAACCTTGGGATTCGGTTATAAGATTCCTCCCAATCACCGTAAAACATCTTGAATGCGGCTTGCTTAGCCTTCCATGCCTTCCCGTACTTCACCTCATAGTTAAAGAGGGCTTTCACAAACTCCATGACCTGCTTGATGCTCATTATTGGAAACGACGCGATGTCATTGGAAAGCCTATAAGCGAGGAACTCGAAGGTGAGTTGTCGGTGCTCATGCTTTGCATCCTTGCCATCCACCATCGGGCCTCGGCACATGTGAGTTGATACGCAACTAGATATGTGTCAATCGGGACCTCCCTTGAATGGTCTAGCACGCACAATCCAAGGACATCCTTCCGCCTCGCACTTCACCGTGTAACGCTTCTTGATATCCGAGTGCATGACCGTGTAAGGAAGATGATGCTTCACCAAGAAGTCCTTTATCCATTGCTTAAATTCCAACAAGGTCTTAAACCTTGATCCTTTGCAAAAGCCATTATTCACTTCATTGCCATCCCGGTAAGAACTTGTCCTTGGTCCAAGCACTATGCCTTTGCCACCATCAACCGTGGCTTCATCCGTGAGACTAAGATCACGAAACAAAGGCACCCGATGGTCCCGCCCCAATACGGTATGGTGGATTGGCCTACCTCGCCTCTAGCCATGAACCCCTCCTCGTCAACTTCTTCTTGGGACCATCATCATCAGTCCAAGCATAGCCTCGAGAATACGGAGTTCACGGTCCATGTCATGTTGAGTGATATATTTCTCCAAATCACCAACATTGTTGTCATGGAGTTCAACATCATCATCATCTTCACCCTCACAATCATCATTGTCCTCTTCCAACACTTCGTCTTGGTGTCTTGAAATCGGGCTCAATGTTTGGCTCAAAGGAGGTTCAATCCATAGCTCTTGCTCCACGGGTGGAGGACTCCTACTATCCAATGGGGAAGCACGGCGGTTCAAGTCCAAAGGCAATGAACTATCAACCTTCTTGGTGGCAAATAGCTCAAGAGCCTTGTCTAGTGATTCGGCCACCACCTCCTTGTATGCAAGCCAACGAGCCTCGGAGAAGATACGCATGGTCTTCCAACAGATGTGCACTCCAAAACCCACATTATGTCTTCCTTCCAACTCAACAAAATCACATGGGTCCATCCATTTCAATTCAATCCTCACTTGCTCCAACACCTCGGCATAGGTGGGACTACGATCAAACACAATATCTAGCTCATCCGGGTCCGGTTCTATGTTGCCTTTTAAAAAGGCATCCTTGTCCACATGATGAACATGAACAATTCTTGCCATCCCTAACACATAGGAGAATATGTTCATTAACTAACCATGACAAGATAAACAAAACTATACTAGACACATTACCAAACCATAAAGCTAACAAGAACACCCTCTCTTACATAAGCAAACCCTAACCCTAGCCATAACATTCCAATATACCAAACAATGTCATTTCAACAACCCTAAACCTAACTAAATGCTTCATACACATCTTTATAACCAACATTGGCCAATGAATCTAACAAATTTCCAAACATTTCTCTCCAAATCAAATTTCTAGGGTTTCAAGCCAAGTCCAACCAAAATGAAAGATTTCCAAAGGTCAAAACGAAGGGGAACGAGGGAGGGTACCTCTAGCAGCTGGGGAGAGACACAAATCCACCAAATAAAGCTTCCAATGTGAGAGATTTGAGGGGAGAAGGCGCCTTGTGTTCTCCTTCCTTGGGTCGATTGGGAGTGAATGGGAGGGTGGGGAGGCTACCGACAGGTTATGTCCAAGGGTGTAGCGCCTTTCTGCTAGGCGCTACACATTAAAGTGTAGCGCCTATCAGACAGGCGCTACACTGGCATAGCCTGGCGTTAGTCGCCTGCAGCATAGCGCCTGGCGTCACGAGTGGGCGAGGGAGGGCGGGTGCCATCTTTGGCAGGGGCATAGCGCCTAGCTGAAAGGCGCTACACTATAGAGTGTAGCGCCTTGCTGTTAGGCGCTACAAAAAGGGTTAGTGCCAGTGAAATAGTTTTCCAGATGGGTCATTTTGTGAAATCCTTTCGAATTTGGGTTATTTTTGTCCATTCTGCCACAAGAGGTCCAGGAGTGTGATTGTTGAGAGGTCGGGAGAAATGCTTGTCTATTTGACTCCGACGCGGTGACGGGTGTATCTCTCGCACACCTCCGGTGCGTATCGGGGGAAACCGTAGGACCTGTCCAGGCAGCAATGTCGTTGTCGTCACTCCCCTTTTTGGAGATGCTTCTTGGTACGTGCGCTTTGAAATGCCGGTTGTGTGGTGGTACTTCTACGGTGAGCGCAACTGTGATAAGTTACCTTCGTTCTTATCGTACCGCCGATATCGGTTTTATTTTCTTTTCCTTATTTTTGTATTTTCTTTTAGATTTGGTTTGTGCTGCTCTGTCCCAGCATTGTTCGGCACGTTGTCTCGGGTAATTGTTATATTAATATAGCGGGATGTAAAGCCCGTTTCGAGGAAAGAAGCGTTACCCTATGCGTCTGGGCACATACACACAAAACGGAGGTAAGAGGATGAAGACGCCCGACATTCACGAGCTTCTCCCAAGAGCAGCAAAAGGCCAGACGACTTTGATTAGTTGCGTGGCATAACGCTCTCCTACAAGGGGTCACAACTCACAAGACAACAATTCCCTAGCCCAGGACGCAACGTTCGCCCGCCCGCGGATCCACCGGTCGACAACAGCGATGAAAGTGGAAAAGGTAAACGGTGACTAGCTAAGTGACTGATGCAAGAGCATTTCGAATAGAGGATGTATAATAGGGCACATTCAAACTTCTTCGATTTCAACAAACACTACTATAGTACATAGCTCGATACATTACATATCGACGCTACGCTAAACTACTCATCACTACTGGTAAACATCGACGAGCCGGAGGAATCTTCATCGGGCTCCGCCTTGATCGCCGTCGAGGGGCCAGCCTCGTCGGTCTTCTTCTTGTTCGCCCGTGCATCCGTCGCAGCATAGAACTCGTACTCGGCTTTGTCTGCTTCCAGAGGCTCCATTCTTTCCATGCATGGGATATGGGAATCACCTTGCCCATGGCAATGGAGTGGACGTCTCCACATCCGGACCATCCCGTGCCCACGCCCGTGGCGGCGACACGCAAGGTCTGTTCTCCAGGCAGAAAAAAAAGTTGCCACGTTGCATCGCATCGCATGCGTGCGACCGGTCATTCAGAAACTGCAAGTTGTGCACTTGGAGCGATGGCTTTCCCTGCGACCTGCACTGCAGATCGGTAAACGGAAAGCTCCGAAACACGAGCGGCAGCGCACTGAATTCCGGAAGGAATTTAAGTGCGTGGAGCAGATCGCCGGCCGGTGTGAATGAACCGATTGTTGGGAGACTAGTAGCCGCGCCCGCTCGTGACGCATAGGCTTCAGGGAAGCGTTTGTCCGACGTACTACGCGGACAAGGAGGAGGAGGAGGAGGAGGACCGACAGGCGACAGCGACGGGAATCATGCATAGTCGTACTACACGGCATCAATTATCATCGGCACGGCACGGACGCTCCAGCCTCATCCGAGCAGCAACGGCACGGGCAGTGTGCGTGGCGTACGGGGAGATCGAACAACAGAATTCAAGCGAGGACGTGGGACCACGAGGCAGGACATACAGGCCTTCCATTCCATGCGGTGGAAACAAAGCGGGGCCATGCTGTCTCTTCTCTGAACGTTTAACGCGCAAAGAAGTATATAATGCAAACAAAATGGAAGGAAAATAAACAATCTTATCTCATGCGCAACACCTAGTAGTAGTACAAATCAATGTATCAATGTAAACGCACATTGTTGCTCGAAAACTTCCCGGGAAAAAAAATCATCATCGAGAACCCAAGGAGTGCAATTCTGACCAAATGCCTACTGTAATTACTTAAGAGAGCAGACAAATGCCTATTGACCAACAGCAGAGCCTCGACAGTGCTCACTAGGTACGTACAACCACAATCCGCAGTGCATAACTCGGGAGATCCAAGGCACTGTACATAACAGACCATAGCCACGAGAAGACAAATCCCAGGTGCCCACAGCCAGGCATGTCCTTTGCTTGCATCTGCATGCATGCTCTCCATCATCTCAAAGTTTTTCAAACCATACACAGAACGTACATACTATCACAGATCTCAGGTCTGAGCTCGAAAACGAAACATGTAAACGCTCCAAGAAAAATTCACACCAGTTCATCATTTAGGAACAAAACTCTATGGTTCCAGTTGACTTGTGCCTAGATAACGTGACTTGGCGCTTCCAGAAATTGTTCTCTCTGACACAGAGTATGCAAAATAAAGTTTTGCCTCGTACTTACTTGGAAAAAGAAATACAAGTGCTGCTGCAACTATGCTTGTAGACCGCTAACATGACAGACAGACAGACGGTAAGGAACTGGTCTTATTAACTAGTACTAGAATAGACACGGTGAGTCTCTGCGACGCTTGCACATCAATCGACTCCTATTTGAACGAAGACAGGGTCTCCTCCGAAGGGATCTCGAGTGTCTGTCCAGCGTGCGCCTTCTCGGGCTTCACAACTGCAAACGCCAAGGAAATGGATTGTCAGAACCAACCGATGCAGCAACTCGTCATGTCATTTAAACATACAAGCAACCCAGAAGTACTTCCTTTTAAACACCAAATATTTGCAACAGATCAAGGTTCTAAGGCTTGATAAAATATAAAGTTGCTACAGTTCAGTACGTACATCGAAAGGAAAATTTTGAAATCGATTGGTGGGAAGCTGTTGCCCTGGACTGTAAAGCTGTCAGCTGTATCATTCTCCAATCTCCACACACGCCAATATCACAATAATACCGACATAAGTCACAAGCAAAACACTAGTAGAGCCAATACTTGTCTGGAAATACCAGTTTTCCATCATTAGCACCCTGCACATCCTTGGTGGTTGGCATGAGGTGTAACCTGGACCACTAAGCGACCAGATACAACGAGCAGTACTGCTGGATTGCTACAGCCAAAATCACGCCAGGGAATACTATGACATTGTGGTATAACCATGGAGCACCATCCCAATAATTACAAAACTACAAATACTACAGATTTTTTTAGCAAGAGGCATGTGGTTTTGCTGAAGGGACTAATGCAAGACCATGCACCTCAATCTGCTTTTACCATGAGCCAGGTCATGCTATTTTGGGCCAGGCATAAAAGGCCGATATGAAAGCAGACTCAACTTCTCGTCTTCTATCTTATTACAATACGACCTTCAGCTTCAAATTCAATATTCTCATACCATAAAAAACTGTTGACTTGTTTTAAATTATGACCACAAAATGATTCTCTTCCATTCACTGTGCGCTGTATAAGCTGTGACCTCCTTTTTGTCCTTCAAAGGACAGAAACCTTTATACAATGATTGTGCTAAAGGTCGAGCCATAGTCAAATCATTGTGGACTAAAAGAGGAGAGAGCACTACTGAATTAAGTTTTTTGAGAGCACTACTGGAATAATTTTGAAGGGAACAAATTGCTGCCTTGCTTCAAAGATGAAAAAAATGTCTTATGCTTGTGTAGGTAAGTGGTTCCACTATTTAACCCATGCAATGTGCCTTGAGATCTATGCATACTCTCTCACAAGGGGAAACACATTTAAACTAATAAGGGGTGAGAGAATTGTGGACAGATCTCAAGGTAGAAGAAAGTACATTCTGTAGGCAAGATAGTGGAAGCACTCTGACACACACAAGTAGAAATGGTTTTTCCTAAGGGAGGCTTCACTCATTAAGAGGATTATGTAAAGGTATGTATTATACAGAGTAGAAATTTAAACCTTTCCTAAGGGAGGCTTCACTCTTTTTTGTCCTATGGATTATGTAAACCTATTCTGCCTAATAGCAGGTACATTCCAGCATGCAATAGGTCCAATAACACTATTTTGAGTACCAAACAGAAGACAAAAGTTACATATTTCAAATGGTAAGAGTAGAATACACATTGAGTCACTTGAAGCTTCTCACGACATATATGCATTTTCCGTTCATCAGTAACTTTGTGAACACAGCACACTGGGAGTTTTACATAGTTTAAAGAGTATGATACTAACCAATAACCTACAAACAGGAGTTAGGTAGAAAACTTCCATAATCTTGACCCAATGAATATAATTTAACCATGGCATGCAGTTATAAGATGGCATAGCACAAAAGGAAAAATTTACCAAGAAAAGAGAAATTCAGGATTTTACTGCCCTAGTGTCCTCAAAATGTGCATTGCAATTTGAGCATTACCCATGACCAAAACAAGAACTAAATCACTGGAACAGATCAACAGGAAGTTGCACACTCTTCCACCAACATCAGCTGTTATAGGGCACTTGTTCACCGCGTTGGCTCCTAATGTGGTACTACATCAAACTTTGCAACCACTAAGCTCAAGTCATACAGGCTAACACCCTTCATCACAGGCTTCAGTTAAGATACTTTTTCTGGGCTGGTCGAACTGCCCTTGAATTAATCCACAGTTTCATTTCTTAATGACGCAATTGGAGCTAAATTAATCCTTTCACGTAATTAAAGAAAAAAACAGTGACATCAATCCATTTTGAACAATTGTAATCCATATAATTTTTCTGGCACAATAAGACAGCTTCATCCATTTCGATTGGAACATGCACAATTGCCCCTTGTGTTCTTAGCTATAACATGGGTCACATTGACATTCTGCCCTCGAAGCATATCTAGTCGCAAACTTGATAGTAAAGGCCTGATGTTGAGTTCTTCTAGGGATATTGTTCTATTAATGCTGGAAAAACACATGATATTCTTCATAAGGTGCATCATAAGGTCAACCTCAAATTTTTCATATTGGTTTGAATCTAGCATCTCATGTATCAATACTAAAATTTCAACCAGGCATGAACAAGTAAACCCAGCCGTTGACAACGGCAGGTCCAATCCAACCAGTCAAACCCCATGTGACAGTAGTCGATCAAGTCAAATCAGTGCCTACACTTATATTATTTGGTGACACTGAAAAATTCTGTTATTTCCATCTAATGGTACGGTAAAGAGTGCCATTAGTGTTTTTTGTTTTGTTTTGAAACAAGGAAAAAGAGTGCCATTACTGTTAAGAGCTCCTGAAGATCGAGTTCCAGCGAATACGGTACCTAAACTAGTAACTCTTGTTTGCACATAAATACATTTGTTCTGCAAAATATTTGTTACATTTCCATGGTAAATCAGCTACACATTTTCAAAAGTAGCATATCTAATTACACCATGTGTTTCAAAGGCTGTTGCATATTATGGAATTAGAAAAGAGCCGGTGTAGTTTATCTGTTTTAGTAATTTCACATGTTACAATAGCCACTACGTAACTGTCCGAAGCACTCCTAATTCATCAAGTACTGCAGTTATCTTAGGGTCTGCAACTCTGCATCCATAGGCTCGATTAAGCACCTCCTGCTCCTACGATCCTATACCATCTTTAACTCCAATTCGAGTCTGCTCAAGCCCTATCTCACATAACGCAAACCAAGGAATGCATCTAAGATGAACACGCGACGAAATCTTACAAAAACCTAAGGTCCCAAACAGAAAGCAAAGCATAGCGATCCAAGCGGATGGTGGCCGTTGGTATGGGTAGTAGTACCGAAGGATCCGGACGGCGCGCGTTTAGCCTGGACGATCATGTTGGTGATGAAGTGCGCGGCCTCGTCGGCGTCGGATAGGGCGCGGACGGCGTCCTCGGATCCCGGGGCGAGGCCCCGGTGCTCCTCGAAGCGGCGCCGGATCTCCACGGCTGACTCCGTGAGCATCAGCTGGTCGCCTGAGAACGTCCGCCGCGCCGCCCGCAGCACCGCCCGGTACGCCGCCAGACCCGCCGCCGCCATTTTTCCGAGGAGAAGAGGTGTGGCCTTGTGGTGTCGTAGTGGCACGAGAGTCGGAAGTGCTTTGACCATCCACGCCGACTAGCGTTTATAAACTTTAAACTTCAAAAAGGTGTATATTTAAAAAATAAAATCTACTGCATTAGTTTCGAACAGAAGAAAAACACTACCTGCTCAAGCGTTGAAATCAGCGGTACATTTTTGGTTCAGTTGATTGTATAAAAATCTAATTGAGCTAGGGTTTATTAAGGAGACAGGTTACTTTGCCCTCATTTCACTGAAAATATATAATATAATTGCCTGATTAATTAGCGAAATACTGGTTGAGAAAACGTTAGAAATGCTCAACATGGCAACACCATCCGACCTGGGCACCTGGTCACCCACACGAAGGATACACATGCTATCAATATCAAGAAGAAAGACCACCATCGAGGGTTGTAAGTCATCACTCGTCCCCAGTGAATGAATTTGATTTCATCTTTGTGACGATCACTGACTGAGCTCTTACCACAACCGACAGAAAAACCCAATTCACTTGCGTCGAATTCGGATACTGTATCTTTGTATATTTATGGAATGCTATATTGATACTGTATCTTTGTCCTCGAGAAATTTTGGAGACCCGTATATAAGCAAACCAAAAGCTGGTGCAACCCAAGCCCGACGGACCAGATATGGTATCGAACGGGACCTTGACGTGCTGATTTCTGGCGTCAAAGATCATGAACACTGCAGATTGTGTGTAGAATTTCTCAAACTGCAAGTATTGGTAAGCGACTAGTGGTATGCACAAAAGGATATGCACGCTACTATAGTGGTTGTCAACTAAGGTTGCCAAAATGCAATAGGTGCAATTTGTCTCTCCCTAATATGTCAGACAAAGATTACAAGAACTTCATTCGAGTATCAAGAAAGGCAGAACCAGGATCAAATCAACAATTCAACAGTAGAAGCGTCAAACTTACCAAAGTGATACCAGGCGCTTCACATTTCTGATTTGCATTTAAAGGGTTTTACAGTTAGGTAAGACCCGCAGCTACAACCAACCCAGAAATTTTAACCTCCACAGTTTAGTTTCAAGTACTAGTACACAATGACAGCCTCGTGATCGCTAACCGCCTTTCAAAGTCGTATCTTTACAAAAATTTGCGCTGAGCAACTGGACGTGGGGGTTAGAATGACGATCTGTACACATTTTGCACATGCAGGTGTATATGATAACTTCTTCAAAATGTAACATGATCCCTTGACATGAGCCAAAGCCATGCCCGGTCGTGCCACCAGTTACTCCAGCTCTTCGTTTAGCAGACAATTTACTCATTCATGATATCATGCACCCAAATTCTTCATGCAGATGTTGTAAATGGTATGGCACCAGACATGCTAGAAACTATACTGTCGTAAATGGCAGGGCACCAGACAGACCAGGAAATCTTGGCATGTTACACCTGCACTAATCAACAAAATTGCATGAGAACACCAAACAAAGACATATGTGAAACGAACACATATTCATGTTCCAGATAAGCTTGTGAGATATCACGTTAGAGATGACTAAGTCCTAAATAAAATGATCAATACAGTACCCCAAATGAGTTGATCAAATATGCTAACTAAAAAATTAATTTATAGATTTCAAGCTCTGCATCTAGTTTCATGCACCAACTAGGTGACCCAAAATTTACTGATACATTGACATCGGGCTTCTATGCATCAACTTAAGGCCAGGGATCCTTTTGAAATTCATTTGAACTATTATTTCCTAAGGACTGAAACATCATGTCACATATAGCACATAGTTTACGATCCTATAAAGTGGTGGAGATACTGAATGCCCTTATTGAGAAATGGAGAAATGGCAACTTGAACTTACAAAACCAGAATATATACATACATAAAGATTGTATACAAAACATAGAAAATGTACATATGATACCTTTAGAGGGAGTAGAATTCTGCCAAGAACATAAAGGGGACAACAAACTAATCACCATGTGGACACTATTATGGCACAGCAATGTTCTGTAGCTTGTCACAGTGGGGTGTAGGGTAGTCCTTGACCCATTTACGTCGGTGGAGTTCCACACGGCAGTTTCTTCCCAGCATAGTCTTATAATCTCTGAAAACCTGTTCCTCAAGGTTATCTCTAGAAGGACTTCCTTGTGGAAACTGCAGATCAAAATCTTGTTTGCTGACAAAGTACTCAACCCCATGCTTTTCGGTGACTTTTGGCATGGGATAATTGTATGTCCTCTGGAGGGCATACTCAGGCTGCCATACTGGAACGAATGCACACAAAACAAAAAATAATATCACTGCAACGTGCATTAGTACTGTTAAATTCATGACTGACCCGCCCTGTACTGGATGCTCCCTTCTCTGTTGCTCCTGCCTACCTGTTCCTCTTGCCCTGTAGGCATTTTGAGCACGGTATGAATTATCATGGGTACCATAGAAGAAAGACCTGAATATCTCATCTGGATCTAAATCTTCTTCATAGTTATAGAAGCTATTTCTTGGTTGCCTCCTTCGCCTTGCAGTTCTCTGCCTCATCACATTGGAATTGGAATATTGATCATTAAACTCATGCCCCTCAAGGGCACCTGTCTGATCATAGGTCTTCCGTGACTGGTCATTGCCTAGGCACTTGAAAGCCTTGCTGACCATCTTGAATGCATCTTCTGCCCCAGGAGCCTTGTTCTTGTCTGGATGAATTTTCAGCGATAACCTCCTGTACGCCTTCTTAATCTCCTCCAAAGAGCAACTCCTCTCCACTCCAAGAATTGCATAGTAGTCCTTGTTCTTCCTGATATCACGGACCACTCTAACATTCTCCTCGGTGTAACCCTTGTCAACACTAGAAGAACCAACACATTCTTTTGGCATTTTTTGGTTTTCACACACTCCACCTCTTCTGGTCTTGTCGTGGGAAGCCAGTGGATCAAACCTCTTGGTTGGGGTCAACAGATCAGCAATCAGAAGGCTAGGATCCAATCTTTGGGCAATCTGAATGAATTTTTCTGCTCGCTGTCTATCTCCAGATGCAAGTGCAGCTTGTGCAAGCTTGACAGACCTCAAGGCCTCATCTTTGTTCCCCTCCATGACTTTAGTCAATCGTCCACGGCTGGATCAAATATAGGTAGGGTTTTAAAAATGTATGCCATGTGAAACAAGAGTATATTAAAACTTGGTATCAGCAGATTGGTGGGTTGCAAAGTATGGACTCATAAGATAATACACCATACGTAATGGTATATAATTCAAGAAATAGACGCTCCATCAGAAATCAACTACTAATATACACAAATAGCCCAACTAACAAGTAGCAACTAGGAAACTCCTGGGAGCATACAAAATTAGGAACTGCGGTACAACACCAGATTATGAGCAGAGTTAGATAAAACCAAAACTGAACAGATTGCATCGCTCCTCAATACACAAACTACATAAGTTGAGCAAGAAATTCTGATGATGAACAGAGTTAGAATGGACAGACTCATTGATCGAACATGGCCATGCGTAAATAGCACCAACCTAACACAAAATGGTGGAAGGAATGAAACAAGCCACACGGTACAAAGCTCAACCTAGGAAAGTACTTCTATTATCAATGCCCTGTGCGCATACGGTTGAGCTCCGATGCTTTGCATCAGATAACGTTTTTCTTTTCTTTTACTGCAACCCATGGTAACTCTTCTATTATCAACGAATTAGCAGCTCAACCTGCTATATTTCAAAGAAAAGGGGTACTTATGGACATTCAACAACTCAAGAAATCAGCAACGCTCACAAACTATTTTTTGTGTGCTATTATTTGCGCTAGAGAAACTCCCCTCTCTCTCTCTCTCGTTCTGGGACAGAAACTACTAAATTTACGACACAAAATTACTAATCTCTAGTATGCCTGACCGACCCAAATTAGACACCGGCTAGAGAAAGGTAAGATCCTGACTAAACAAGAATCGATTGATCCTAGCTACCGCTGCGATTCTTTTCGAGAAACCCCTCGAAGGGGGCAGGGCGTTCCTGCAGTCCGCTGCGATTCTCGCAAACCTAGACCACACAGTTTCGCAATCAGGACGGACAGAATAGCGGCGAATAACTGTGCTGCGGCGACAGGATCGAGGCAAAACAGAGTTGAAAGACTGGAGTAATCTGAGAGCGATGGGACGGAAGTTCTTACCGGGAAGAGATAGAAGCCGGCACGGCGAGGGGACCGCCACCAACACCACCGCTACCGCCCGACAGGAGACCAGGAGAGGAAGAAGAGGCAGAGGATGGACGGAGGCACTTTTCTGCGAAACCCCTCGGACTTTCCACCTCTTACGTTCTGGACCGTCGAGCCGACTTCTACTGTGGGTGGAGGTGACTGGGGCCCAAAGCCCAGCCAGGTATTACCATCCACGGCCGGTAGATGCGGCACGGATCGTAAAGCACCCAAGCACCCACCTTCCTACTTTATCGGCCGCCGCTCCCCTCCGAAGGTTCTCGATCCCCGTAGACTCCGTTCCGTTCCGTCCTCGTCTTCTCCTCTCTCGCCGCGGAGCAGGCGATTCCGTCGAACTCGAACCCTAGTTCTCCCGCGCTAATCCCCGCGTAAGCTGCTGTTCCTGACTCCTGATCGCTGCTGCTTTTGCCTTTGCTTTTTTTTCTCCCCGCGCGGTAACCGTGTTGGGTTTTGCTTGGATTGGTACGGAAGCGTGTCTTCTCGGCAAGTTTTGTTCGATTTAGCGGTAGAGTTGTCGTATTTACGGCCGTCGGAATAGCAGTGGTTCCTCTCAATTGGTTTTCGTGCTTGGCTTGCCGCTTCGGCTATCTGATTTTCGTTCTGAATTTTTTGTTACGGTTATGCAGGCTACTGTCTGCTGATTTCGTTTTTGTTTTCTTTGCAGAAACTATGGGCCGGCGTAACAGCTGCACCATCTACGTGGGAAATCTCCCCGAGGACATCCGCGAGAGGGAAATCGAGGATCTCTTCTACAAGGTTAGTTTTGAAAAGTTTGGGTGTACCTCTGCTTCTTGTCTGTTCAGATAAGATTCGACAGTTCAGCGGTAAGGTGGTTCTGATATCAGCTAAAATTTAATTTGCGTTAGCAGTCAGACATAGGGGGTTATGGTGTTTTGTTGGAAATATGAACTGGTGTATTATGTGCTGTTAAAGTAAAAGACATATCTATGGACTTTCATTTCCTTGTAAGAAAAAAATGTTGACAACGATGTGGTTGTATGCTATCAACAAGTTAAATTTCTGTTGTAACGCCATTTGACATGTAATTCTCACTGTGTCACTATGACATATTCAAAACTGTGTCAACGTCCTGTGTGAGTTCCACGATGTCAGACTGCAAGTTCTCTTTTACCTACCTAGATGACACCTCTTTGCTGTTGCAAGAGGATTTGCAGAAGGCGAGCATTAGGGGTTGCATTACTATGTTTTGTCTAAGAATTCCTGCATGTAAATGTAATTTTCTATTGCTTGGCTTCTGCAGTATGGCCCTATTGTGGACATCGACTTGAAAGTTCCTCCAAGGCCTCCTGTTTATGCTTTTGTTGAGGTAATGTGCTGTGCTCATGGTTTTATAAGTTTTCTTCAGATTTTATACAGTATAAATTGTTGACCTGTAAGGGTTGTCTGGGTGATTAAAATATATTTTGATAATTTTTGTAGTAATTAGATCCTGTCTGTTGGTTGTTTTGCTTGTATTGGATGAAATTTTTGGCACAGATTAGGTCAATATTTTCTCTCGAGTTGTGTCAAAAGTGGTATAAAAAAATCTTGACAAAAATCGTTTTGAGGTTTTGGACATATATATATAACAAGAAATTCCACCCCCTCCCTTGAAACAACTTCGTTGCATAACCCCTTATATGTCATTTTACTACGCCCCTTATAAGTCCTCATGTATCATTTAATTACCATCAACCTATCACAAGTGTTCATCAAATCTTAACACATCTGAGGTCATACAATCCTACACATCACATTTCACACTGGAGTAGGAGACAACTAGGGGCATTACCACTACGGCTGATGCCTGATGGGCAGCAATGATACGTGAGGAAACAGGGACGATTCTTGTGATTCTGAGGTAGAGGGATAGACCAGGCCAGGATGGACACAAGTACCTGCTTGAGATATGCAATCACAACTCCATAAAATGCATCACAAAGTTACAGAAACCAGGAATATAAGACTGCGCTTATGCATGTCCCAGACCTTAAACTCTTTGCTGATAGTACAGTCTTTTACCCGAAATGAACCTCCCAACCTCCAAAATAGCATATATTTTATGTAATTAACAGGTTTAATCCCCCAGTTTTCTAAACAAAACATAAACTCTCTACTGTGAACACGAGCACATGGCAGAAAAGACGCTAATCCAAATATTTGTGAAGCCACATTGTACCCCTTTGGTGTGGATACAAACAGCAGGGTTGCAAGAGTCACCTGGGTGGCTTCTCCATCTTAACGTGGCATAGTGGTATTTTGTGTACAATGCCTTTTTGGTGGTATGTAACTGAATCAGAAACTTGGAGTATAGCAGTCTATTAGACCAAACATCTTTTAATGGTATGAACCTAATTTTCCTAGATGTAACCATATTTATTACTTGTATTTGCCTATTTGGAGCACAGCAACCAAAAAGTTCTTTCTTTTGTACTCTGTAAACGCTTACAACAAAACTGTGTTTTCCAAAGGATCATAAACTGGCTTCATACATAAATTCCGTTACACGGTTGTTTGTACCTCTTCTTTTCAGATGATAGCCCGAAACCCTCATTGGCCCATTATGCAAAACAACATGCTTTCCAGTATACAAAACCTGACCAACGGAATATATCAGTTTCGCTGAACGTTCCATTAGAATATATATACAAAATCATTAAAAACTAATCTTCTTGAGAGCAACTCAGAATCTAAAAGACTAACACTGAAGTTTGGCATGTTGCAGTTCGAAGACCCACGTGATGCTGACGATGCAATTTATGGCCGTGATGGATATGACTTTGATGGCCAGAGGTTGCGGGTAGGTGGACCTTGTAAGAGTATCCTTGTTTCTCTTTTTGAAAGATAGAAAAGATATCTTCGGTTTCTTATGAATTTCACTTTTTTGTGCATTATCCAGGTGGAGTTAGCTCACGGTGGAAGAGGCCCTTCGTTTGATCGATCAAGCAGCTATAATAGTTCTGCGCGCCGCGGTGCAGCTAGACGTTCTGATTACCGCGGTTTGTATTTGTAACTTTTAAGCTTCACAATATGGATTGTGAGATCTCCCTGTTCTTATTGTCTCTATTCATGGATTACAGTTATGGTTACTGGATTACCTTCTTCGGCGTCATGGCAAGATCTCAAGGTTTGGACGTGAATGTAAGCTCTTGTAATTGATTGCTTCATGAATCTTAAGTATAGTTCCATTTTTCAGGATCATATGCGCCGAGCTGGTGATGTCTGTTTCTCTGATGTTCATCGTGAGGCTGGAGGTTAGTTATGGACACTTCTCGGTTCCTCTTTTGTCCCATATGTGTGTTGGTATGAATTTGGGGCTACTAGTGTAGACAACGGGACCTTCATGGTTGATTCAAACTCTTAAAAAATTTAATTACTGCTAATACATTCCTACATGTTGCAGCAATTATTGGAACAGTTGAGTATACCAACTATGAAGATATGAAACATGCGGTAAGTTTAAATGTGTCTTCTGTGTTGTCTTATATATGGTTGGTTTACTAACTGGCAAGATGTGTTAAACACTCCTCTACACTTGCACATTCCCATTAACATATACACTTACTACTTTTCTCTTGTAGATAAGGAAGCTTGATGATTCAGAGTTCCGTAATGCATTTTCACGAGCATATATCAGGGTATGATTGTCTTCTGTTCTCCCCTTCTTTAACCATACCTGAATGATATATCTAGATTTACATGTCCTAATCAACTTGTGCTGCTAATAGGTGAGGGAGTTCGATACTAAGCGTCACCGCTCTTACTCGAGAAGCAGAAGCCCCAGCTGCTCTTACTCGAGAAGCAGAAGTCGCAGTTATAGCAAGAGTAGAAGTCCAAGGTATGGATTAGTTTCCTCATACTCAAATCAGTTCATGAAGGTACAGCTTGGATCTTAACATGTGTTTATTCTTCGCTGATCCAGATCTAGATCGGTTTCTCGGTCTCCCTCGCCTGTTAAAGCAAGGTATGACCAGTTTCATTCTGGTAGGGAATGTATTGAAGTTGACATTTGACAACAGTAACTATCTGCACCTTTGGTACTAAAATGGTAGATGTTCTCTAAGGAAATGACACTGTCAGGTTGTTACTGTCATTTGTTCTTGGTCCTTTTCTTTTAAAAGGGACCTCTTCCTCCTTTCTTGTAGAATGAAGGATCTGAAAATCCCCCTCACCGCGTGGCTAGACGCTCTGTAGTTTCTTTGGGCTACACCCTGGGCTAAGCCCTGTTATACATTCCCCTTTTTCATCTTGTACATATGGTTTTTCTGTTGATAAAATTTACTGTTGGGGCCTCCCCTACTGTTTTATGCTAGGAAAAAAAACTGTCATTTGTTCAGCATGTATTTTGGATGATGGGGTCAGCTTGTGCGGTCCCAGATATGCAACTGCAATGAAAAGAGCTGTTAACGTGGAATAAAGATGACCTGCAAAAGAAAAACAAGAAATACAATTTGCATGTAATTTTTAGCTTCTAGAATTTCCTTGTTTGCTTCGTAACTTATATTTGCTGATGCATTGTTTTTCCTAACACGGCCTTTTGAGATGGCAACTGGAGTACAACCAGCGATAGGAGGGCTGGCACTATGCATATATGCTATGGATTTTGTGGTATATCCGTATCACTGTTAACTTGAGCACTTCTATTCTCAAATATATACCTCCCTGGTTCTTAAATATAAACCTTGGATTTTATTTTTAGATTACACACTTTATAAAAAAAATTACCTTGTTGGAAGCCATCAATCTATAGTGGCTGCATTTGTATGTAGTTTACCCCCTTTCTGAAAACTACAACATTTAACTTCCAAATTTATTTTGTGGTACAAGGGTGTAAGGGTGAGAATATGCCCAGATGGTCACCCAAAATTTTGCTGTACATTCTATTGCCCTTGTATGCATAGGTGCAAATGTATTGTGATTTAACCATGTGAATGCAGCATTACTGAGTCACGATTTTTTTTCGTTGTTTGAATATTTTGCAGGTCATCATCACGATCCCTGTCACCTGCTGCTGTAAGTCTTTGAGAGAAGCAATCCTTCTATTCATAATTCTTTCCATATAGTGACTTAAGTTCTTGCAGCCCCCTCGTGACAAGTCTGTGAGCAGGAGCCCCGCCAGGAGCAGAAGTTTATCCCCATCTCGGTCTCCTGTATGTAGTGAATTTCATATTTTGTCGCTCATCAAAATTTTATGATCTTGTAAGAATTTAGCATAGTGATTCAATCCCTTCTTCCTTGCAGGTGAAATCTGACTGAAGTCAAATGCGTTTAAGAGCTTCAAAAGTTGTATCAGGATTTGTGGGATTAGGAGAAAATGATACTGATTATATGACTACTGTGCTCTGAGAAATAGCGTTGTTGTTCCTTGAAAAAAGAAGTTTCCAGCCTTGTTTCAGATGAATTTGGGTGTTTGCTGTATGTTTTACTTCTGTACCTGTCAGTTGCCAGAATGCAAAGCTGTTGACTCATGGCTTGTAACTTTATGCTATGGTTATCATGTCACATAGACGTTATGTTATAGCAGAGTTTATATGTGTTAAGTAATCTACTTCAACTTTTATCAGTATAAATCTACTTCAACTTTTATCAGTAATCTGCTTCCAACTTTTGTGGCTTCCTGTCACAAAACCCCCAACTGCCTTGGTCTATGATTGCTGGCTTCCTGATCATTGATTGTGTAAAACAGTCGGTATGTGCTGGTGTGGCCTTTATGGGCATAATACTGTTTGCCTGGGTTTCGCTGTTTGGTTCCATGATCTATGTTCCCCTTCAGTGCTCCAGTAGTGCGTGGCTTGCTTCTGCCTGCTGGATGGTGTTCCCCATGAGGAGAAGGAATGTATGTTGACCACATGTTCCTCTGGCCGCCTTCAACTGATGGCCCTATGTGGCTGGGCGAGAAGATTGGAAAGGTAGCCCATGCATGATTGTATGAGTTGGGAGCAACACGTCCGAGTTCGTTCTGTCTACCCTAAGATGTTGAGAGAGGGGATGGGAATTACCTGCTGATTTTTTCAGGGTCTTTTTTTGTTGGAATTTTGTATTCCTTGACGCACGAGTCACCCAATAAGTGGGCATGTTAGCGGCAGCCCACCAGCTGCTCAACTGAATTTAGGCAAGAGGGAGAGAGCGATTTACCTTCTTTCCCTTCTTCTTGGACAAAGGCTGTGACGTCTCCTTCCCTACCGAGATGCTACGCACTGTATCCTGTCCCAAATTCCCGACCGCCTGGCCTCCTTGCTCCGCGGTTGGAGGCATGGATGTGATGGGGCCGTCGACGGGGGAATTGACTGATGTAGCGGGATCTGGGGTGGAGCAGCGCTGGCCGTGCGGATGGGGATGCGAGGGGAAGGAGGGTGAGCAGGGGGTGGTTCCCCCAAGCATGGCGCCGCCTCCATCGCCAAGGAGGGGGTCGCGACGCGGCGTGGCGGCGGTAGCGGACGAGCCGTGGGAGTCGGTGAGATAGTATCAGTTGCTTATGGGCCTCCACTTAAAAGAAATAGGTGGGATGGGCTGGCGGCGTTGTGGGCGGCCCATTCCCACCTACAGATTGACTCGCGACCATGATCCATGCTTCAGAAACTGTTTGGTCATGTCAGGGAAGAGGGGTAACGTTTGTGTGGTTTTGTGATCAGTTGCTCTCGGCAGCCATGTGCAGTGGCATGAAGAGGCCTATTTCTTCTCTCTCTGTGCTTATCCTCAGCTGGATTGGAATGGATGAGTGCCGTGTGCTTCCGATCGTCGCCAACACATCAACTACTTTCTGATGGTGTGCCTTGTGTATTGTTCTTCGGCCGAGAAACAATTACGTTGAAAAGAACTGGTAGGATTGTGATGTCTTGATTTCTAAACCCTACGGGAAAAAAACTACTCACTCCCTTTCAAAATATAAGATGTTTAATGTTTGTAAAACAAATATATCTAGACATATTTTAGTGTGTAGATTCTACGCACTAAAATGGATCTACACACTAAAAGTCTAGATTCATTAGCTTCATAAACCTAAAACAAAAATGAATCTACACACTAAAAGATGTCTAGATTCATTAGCTTCATAAACCTAAAACATTTTATATTTCTAAACGGAGGAAGTAAAACACATGACTCTATGAGGGTGATGTCACACATGGATTTGGCAAGAACCTACACATGCAAGACGCAAAAAACATCTTGTTATGGAACATATGGGAATGAATTGCGGGTAAATCGGTTTAACCTTTGATCATTCCACATATGGGACAGTCCTAGTGGACCATCGATGGAACCCCTCTTTCAAATTAGTCCGCATATTATGCTTTCGCGGAAATCAAACCTTCTAAATTTGACTAAGTATATGGAAAAACTACAATCATCTATTGTACTAAATACTCCATCCGTTTAGAAATATAAGACATTTTTAGTTTTGTGAAATAAATATATCTAGACGCCTTCCAGTGTATGCCACTCTAATATTGGGCTATGTGAGAAACGCCACTACAACTTTCAGCTTTTGAAAAATGCCACTATAATTCTGCATACATTCCATATACGCTATTATGGCCATTTTAACACATATACCCCATAATATACCCGTGTATTTCCATCGTACATACGTATATGCGGTAGCCCCTACTAGAATCAGCTTAGGCCATGTGTATTGCTTTAGATGACGGCTGAATTTATGCTTCCTCCGTGTCATAGAAAACAATATTGAAGCCATAATTTACAAGTTATATGTATCTCTATCTGTAAGCACCATGAAAGCTAAAATTTGTTGTTAACTAACTAAATAGTATACGATAAATTAGCGCAACTTGAGTTCAAAAAATATGAAGCAAAAAGAGTACTTCATACATGCGGCCATTATATTTTATTCTCTAAGAGCATAAATACAATATGTGTGTATTGATTTATTACAAATATAATATTACAAAATAACAAAACCATTATTACACAAAAATGAATCGGCAACAAAAGTTAAATCTGGTGAGGCCCACCTTATATATGTATGCACGACAATAATATGAGTGTATATCGTATTATACGTGTGTTAAAAATAGGCATAATAGCGTCTATGGAATGTATAGAGAATTGTAGTGGCTTTTTCAAAAGTTGGAAGTTGCAATGGCGTTTTTCAAATAGCTAAAAATTGTAGTGGCATCTATCTAAATAACCTAACTAAAATATCTTATATTTCTGAACGGAGGGAGTATTATACATAAAAGGTACTCCCCCAGTCTCAAAATAGATGTTGTAGATTTTTCAGAATTTGAATGAATCTAGACACTATTTAGTATATTGATTCATCCAAATTTTGACAAACCTGTGACATCTATTTTGAGACGGAGGGAGTAATATATTTAATGACGATTCTAATAGTATTGGTTTGATGATATAGATGCTGCTTTTTTGTAGTTACTTGGTCAAACTTTACTCTGCTTGACTTTGACCAAAGCTAAGATGAGAAGTAATTTGGAACAAATGGAGTAGTATGACATGACTACCTAAATAATTTCTAGTTTTCTTTTGTCCAAATTTAGGTGTGGATCCTGGCAGGTGCGCCTTATGTGGCCTTTGCTGAAATATACCCTACGAGTACTCAAATAGAGTTTCTTAGGTTAGCCAATAGGAAATGGAAGTAAATGAAAGCTTGATCTCTCTTTCAAACTTGGAGATTGTGCATCAGTTGTTACTTCAACACCTCTCAATTATAAAAAAAAACTCACATATTAAAAAATCACAAAGGTTTCCCACAAAAAAAACACAAAGGCGTTTATCCTATGTGGATTGTTCGATTTGGGGGATTGAATTCTATCAAAACTTTTTCTAAGGATGTTTTTTACTACATTTCATGTTAAAGTTTGCATCCACTCAAACCTCTTGGAAATAATCTAGTGCTTACCTTATGATGCAGTCAAACTAACAAAAATATGTATGATTCATGTAACATTGCAATGCTACATTTTTCTAGTTGTGTGAATTAAAGAGAACATATTACTTTCCACATCATCAAAACCTTCATGGAAATTTACCTTCAGATGTGCCATCACTATTTGAGATGCCCTAAGATTTTTTCACTTGCTAGAGGTGAGCAACAGTCATATTTAATTACCATTTTTTAATGTACCTATCTCTAGCAGGGGTGGTTCTTCTCTCTATGTTAGACATCACCATTTATTTCCGTTCTATTTAGTTTACACCATGATTTTTGCAAGAAACTTTACACCCATTTTGGCACAATATGTTGCAATTTGCAATAGATCTCATAAATCATGTTTGAATAATTTATAATTTTGTATACATGTGTGTTATATGTTTTGTGCATACCTATATATTTTGTTAAATAATATGATTATATTTGGACCATGCAAAAAAACTTGTCTTGCTTCTCCATGTATGAATTCCAATACCTCCATTCGGAAACAAACGAAACACCAAAATGACATCCCCTTTCAACCAATATCTATGTGTATGTATATATAAGATGTCCCATAATACACGTGTTTTGTTTTTTCAAACATGTTTTTTAGACATAGTACAAAATGAAACATTGTTCTGAGATACATGGTACTAAGTGGAAAAACTTTAATATATGAAGTGCAATGTGAAATATGTGGTAACTACTTGCTGCAAAGTGCAATTTACTATGCCTAGATTTTTTTTAGTTTATACCTAGTTGTACGCACTACACATAGCTTTAGGGCGTGCTTGTTGGTAGCATGCATGGATTCAGTAGCCACACCTAGCAAAAATTGTCTCACTTGGGACAATCTAGTAGATCGAGATATCTGCCTATGTTTGGTTGTCTCCTTCAAATCAAGATCCATATGAGTGTTCATGTTCATTTGCCTACATCGGAGCGTTTTTCCTCGGTTGATGCAAGCCCGTGGTATTTGGTTGACTCGTCATCATGTTGTTGACACCACTTCTTAGTTTGAAGACGACTTACGACCATTGTTACAGGATTTTTTTTTGTTTTTGGAAATGGACGCTTTTATTGTTACAGAATATAGTGCAGCGCGTTGAAGAAGATGGTACCACCTCTGCCTAAGGGTGAGGAAGATGGTACCGCTATCAATGAAGATCATGCAGTTGATAAAGAATATCATGCAGCCCCCCGATGAAGATCCTACTGTCGTTGCTGAAAGAACATGGGGGCCCCCATGTGTGGTTTTGGTAATTAATGACAATCTCTATGGACTAATGCTTGTATCAAGTTGTACTTGTAGGAATTGTCCATAGGCAATGCTTGAACAATATGTTGGCTTGAAGGTTTGGAGAAGAAGAAAGTGAAGAGGATCAAGTGGTGACCAAGGTATTCAAAAAGTGATCCACGGATTGGTCATGTGAGAGTTGAGCCTTTTGCAAGGGTGTCTTGAAGAAGAAGATAGAGTTCATCATCTGTATCTTCAAGACATAATCCAAATGGTGTTAGAAGTAATGTTGTGCAAGCTAAAGATGTGTCACATATAGAAGATATCATGCTTGAAGCTTTCCATCCTCGGTGATCATGGATCAATGAAGACAAGGTCAAAGTAAAGGTTTCCCCATGTCGTATGGGGGAGAAACCTGCAAGTCGTCATCAAGCGAGTGCGTGCAGGAGCAATCTAGAAAGGTGTTCCATCTTGAGAAGGACAAGATCTGTAACACCCTCAGAATCGGACCTATGCAAGTTTTATCGAAACCCGCCAAACCCGCATAGAAACGATTCAAAGGTGCCCACCAGGCACTTTCGTGCGGGTGGAAAACGAAGTAATAACATTACACAACAGTCCTCGATGGGACCCACAGAACAGATATATATATAACAGCGACTCAAAGAGTCAAGAATACAGATATAATATACAAAGATCCAAATCACCTTGAAAGGATAGAGCGTCCGACTACGGACAAGATGCAAATGGGGCTAAGAGCCCTGAAGAATAACCAATGGCGTCCATAACCCTGCCTGAGCCAAGCGGAAGGGTAACCCCGCTAACGGCGATCTCAAAACCGCTTAAACAAAAGGGGTGCCGACAAAGGGCAAAGGAAAAGAGGAGCGTCGATTACGAGGCCAAGACAGCGAGGCTAGAATTGGCGGTCCTCTACATAGGTATGGTGGATCAAGCGGCGGCAAGATGCACTAAACAACCTATAGAGACTCGATACAATGGCGGCGATCGAGATGGATAAGATAGACCTATCCGGATCCAACCTGAAGCTAACACCAAACAAACCCATCCTGGTGTTTCCCCCTCGAGACCAAACGAGGAAGTCAACCGAGGAACTCACACCGTTGGCAGTTTTATTTATTCAATTATCGTTGCAGCAATTACTAGTCAGGTTTAGATAATCATTCTGATAAAGTAAGCAGTGGGCAATTTTAATTAACCATTCCGTTATAGTTACAGCACTTACTAATCAGATACAGATAGCATGAGATAAACCCAAAACCCAACAGTTGTTGGTACTTTTATTCAGCCATTTCGTTGTTATTGCAATACTTACTAGTCAGGTACAATGGTCGCAAGCGACAACTCAAGCAAGCAATTGTGGGCAGTATTATTTAGCCATTCCATTATAGTGAAGCTGATTACTAGTCATTATAAAGTCAAATTTATAGCAATAAACTTTAGTTATGCTTGTCTATGGTAGAATCAGTGCTCCAAGTCGTCCATATCCGCGACACGGCTTTGAGAAAGTTTTACCCGGCGGGGTGCACCAATAGCAACACACGCTCGATCAACCTCGGAAAAACCAAATCAAAACCCAACGAGGCTTTCACGACTGAACAATCACAGGATTCAGAAATATTTCAGGGGGCCACCCCATTGAGTAGACCCGCAAAGAAGTAAGCAAGCTTCGAGACGGACTCAAGGTTTGCGTCAATGGCTGTAAGCGACTGGAAACCCGAAAGTGTGGCTGGGCTTGTCGATACCGCGTAATCACTCCGCTTACCTAAACAGTACAGTGTGCTCCTCGCACAATTTAAATACAGTAAGTAGCATGGCATAAGTACAGGATTGTAAATAAAACCTCAAACTAGTTTGTGGCCCCAAGAAATAAGACTGAATCAAGCTCTGGCTCAGGGGGGTCCCATATACCTCCCGGATGTGGATAGCGCGATAAATCAAGGAACAGGTATCAAGTACTCGGGGTCCTACGGGACACAAGTGGGCGTTCGGAAACCAAATGTTATCTATCACCCACCGATGCCTCTGCTTATTTCAATTTTAGTTGTTAAACAGGAATTAAAGTGAGCGATAAGTAAAACTATGATCATCTCCAACATCAACATGCGGCAATACTCCAACAACTGTGGCACTTGACGACACGCAACAGCACTTGAGCAAGCGACTACGACGCGCAAGTCCAGCTATCTACCAAACAACAGGTAATAGGATGTGTCCAAGGCAATATAGGGTTGCACGGTATATCACGGGTACGGAAACTAAAGCATCGCAACACAGATAGCAATAGATCAACAGGAGGGAAGTAAATACTATAAAAGTAAGATAGGTAGAAAAGGGGGAGATGCTCGCCTGAAAACATTGCCGAAGGCTCAAACGAAGATCGGGGCGAAGCTCACATCAACTCAACGGCCTTATCCGCGAAGAAGCAAAACACTAGAAGAAACACCGGATGCACTATTTAATACTACAGCAGAAGATCGGGCATGCTGCATGTATGATGTATGACATGGCAAAGATGCGATGCAATTAGGTCATATTAAGCGGAACCGGGGTCCCGACAATTAATTAAACGGTTTAAGTTATTTAGAACCCCCGCAATTTAAATGTTGTATTAACATGGCCAAGATATGGTACCGGTTCGCTACATCAATTTAAATGAGGCCAATATAAGGCTAGATTTGCCCGCTTATGGGCCCCATATTTAAGTATTAGGTGAATCGGCATAAGGCCCCCAAACCACATGATATGCATGCGAGATGACAATTAAATATGCAACAATTCATATAGTTGACCACTTATAAAATAGGGTTCTCGGAAAGGGGTTCACACATTAGGGTTCGGCAGATCTTGGGTTCCGGGGTTCGGGGTCGGGCCTCGGGGTCCATGGTTCGACGGAAACGTTCCCGGATAACAGAGGTAGATCTTGTCGGGTCCCACGGGGTCGATCTTGCCGTTGCGAGGGTCTTGTCGGGCCCGCGCCATCGAGTCGGTCTTGGCGTCCGGGGGTGCAGAACTTGGTGTCCGGGGCGGAGTACTTGTCGCACCGGGGTCTCGGTGTCCGAGGTGAGACCTTGGCGTCCTCGAGGAAGAACTTCGGTGTATCCGTGTCGTGGTTCTTGTCGGGTCCTCGGCTTGGCGGAAGGAGTTCTTGGTGCTCCGCGATGGAGTGGCGAGTTCGGATTCTCGTGTTTGGTTCTCGGTCTTGGTACCGCCGACAAAGTGAGATGGAGATCTTGTTTAGTCGAACACGACTCGGGATCGGTGACAGCCATGTTGACGACCTAAGCCACCACACCGTTGGTTCATGTGCGAGGCACCGGACCATGCAAGGTACCGACGGAGGCATGCTTGCGGCTGCCCAAGAGGCCATCGAGGCGTCGGGCTTGCGCTGCCAGCAAACACAACAACCGGATCATGGAGACACCTGGCCATGAGCTGCGATGCGTGAGAGCTCGGAGCTCGGGGCGTGGTCAGGCGAGAGCAGTCGGGCCAGCGAGGCGAGGGAGGCGGGCGCTGGCGAAATCTTGGCGGGCATGGCGAGCTCGGACGGGAGGTGGCGAGGCGGAGATGCGGGGACGCGCCAATGAGGAGGTGAGGGCAAGCGGTGGATGCGGCGGGATGACCGGGCGCGGGCCGAGGTGGGGCTGCGGACTATGCCGGAGGAAGACCGGACGGGCGAGGCTCGGGAGGAGGCGGTCTGAGCCAGGGCGGAGGGCGGCAGGCGGAGGGGCGAGGCAGGCAGGCTTGCAACCGGCGGCGAGCTCAGAGAGAGGTGGGGGAGGCGAGGGCCAGTGAGGAGGGTGCATGGCGGCGAGGCGAGGAAGGGAGAGGCGGTGGCTCGCCGGCGATGGGGGACGCGGCGACGGAGCCAAGATGGGAGAGGAGGCGAGCGGAGGTTGGGGGAGAGCGGCGGGCGTCCTCGGGTGGGAGGAAGAAGATGGGCAGGGGACGGTAGGTGGGTGGGCGTGGGGCCCAAGGGTGGGTCCCAGCGTCTGCGCGTGGGGCGTGTGGCGGTCAGTGGGTGCGTGGCGTGCGTTGTGTCCGAGAGGTGTGTTGAGTTGGGGAGAGAGAGTGGTACGTGGCGGCTGCTGGTTGGAGGGGAGAGGGAGATAGGTGAGGTGGCAACAGGTTATTGGTGGGGGTGAGGTGGAGGGAAGGGCTGGGTAGGTTAGTTGGTAGCTGTAGGATTAATAGGGTGGGTTAGGTGGACCGATTTGAAATCCTGGGGTGGTCGTTCGGGTCAATCGCCCGCTCATCGCCCACAAAAATAATATAATTAAATTATTTATTCAACCAGCGCTTTTGCAATCCGACAGCGGACAAAACAAAATAATCCGGGGACCCGGTTTTGATGTTTGAATAAAGATGTGGCGTTTTAGAAAAACAAAACGGGCTTTGTGAAAACAAAACATGCATGATGATGACGATGCAATGCACAAATTCAACGCGATTTTCTAGTAGTGGTTTTGCGGGATGCCACAAGATCGTATACATCAAGATCAAGTGGAATATGCGCAAGGCAAAGGTATGATCTTGATAGGGTTTATTTCTTACCGGTCTCGTGGTGTTAGTTGGGGATACCGGTTTATAGGATAGACAACCGTACTATCAAGAGGGGCTCTCAAGTGAATAACTCGATCATATCTTTCAGAAAGAGCTCAAACCTTTGCATACCTATCATCATCCTTTCTTGGTTGTGTTGGAGATATGCCCAAGAGGCAATAATAAAGTGGTTATTATCATATCTTCATACTTATGATAAATGTTTACATACCATGCTATAATTGTATTAACCGGAAACATTAATACTTGTGTGATTTGTAAACATAAAAGAGTCCCTAGTAAAGCCTCTTGTTAAACTAGCTTGTTGGTTAATATATGATTATGGTTTCTTGATCATGAACATAGAGATGTTATTAACAATAGGGTCATATCATTAGGAGAATGATGTGATGGACATACTCCTATAGTTAAGCGTAGCATAAAGATCAAGTCATTTAAATATAGTTCATTTGCTATAAGCTTTCTGATACATACTAACCTAATTCCTTCGACCATGAGATCATGTTAATCACCATCACCGGAAGGATGCTTTGATGACATCAAACACCACACTGTAACTAGGTGGCTATAAAGGTGGCATTGAGTGTTCGGAAAGTATGGGTTGAGGCACATGGATCAAGAGTGGGATTTGTCCATCCATATGACATATAGATATACTCTGGGCCCTCTCGGTGGAATGCCATCCAATTAGCTTGCAAGAATGTGACTGGCTCACAAGGGATCACATACCGCAGGAACGAGAAAAGAGTACTTATAAGTAACGAGGTTGAACTAGGTATGTAGAGATACCGACGATCAAAACCTCGGATAAGTAAACTATCGCGAGACAAAGGGAAATTGGTATCGTATGTAAGTGGTTCATTCGATCACAAAGTAATCATAGAAATATGTGGGAGCCATATGAATTTCCAGATTCCTCTATTGGTTATTGATCGGAGAAGTGTCTCGGTCATGTCCGCATAATTCACGAACCGTAGGGAGACACACTTAAGGATTCGATGTTGTTGTGTAGTTATGGAATGATGAGTAAGATACCTAATGTTGTTCGGAGTCTCGGATGGGATCCGGGATATCACGAGGAGATCTGAAATGGTCCGGAGAATAAGATTCATATAAGGAAAGTCCTGCTTCGGAGTTCGGAAAATATTCTAGTGTTTTCACCAGGAATGTTCTAGAAGGGTCTGGGAGGTCCGGCACTCCAAGGGTAAGCGTACATGAATGTGTCATGACAATGTGGAATGGTTGCATCATGTACTAGGTCACTTGGCTGGGCAATATGGAGAGAGAAATCAAATCCAAGTTTGAAAGTCAAACGCCAATTTGAAAAAGTCAAATCTGAAGTGTGCTTGGTGGAGGGAGAGTAGGAAACCTACTTGGGGAGGAAGTCCCACTCCCTCCCACCCGCCGGCCATGAAGGGGAGTAGGAGGAGGACTCCCTCCTCCCAAGTCGCCCCTCCCACCTATATAAGGAGGGGTAGGGCGCCCCCCTACCCCTCACACCTAAACCCTAGCCCTTGGCGCCACCACCTCCAAGTGTTGCCACCGCCTAGGTCTCCTCTTCTAGCCGACTTGGGGCAAACCCTAGCTTTCCCTAGCCGCCAGCCAAGATCCTCCCCTTGGTGCCTCTAAACCCTAGATAGCCAAGGCCATCTCTCATACTCCACCATACTCGCTCCGGCTTAAGGCGAAGCCCTACGATATCTCCCCTCTACTTCCGACACCACGTCGTCGTGCTGCCGGAATCACGAGGAGAGTGCTACAACCTCCGCTGCCTGCTGGAACAAGGGAGAGGAAGGTATTCATCGAGTACCGAACGTGTGACCGAAGTCTTGAGCGCCTTGGAACGCAGTACGGAAGGATCTTCCACGCGATCTTGAGATCGGCAAGTGTACGACTACATCACCCACGAGAATCTGCTCTCGTTAACCGCTTTGGATCTTCAAGGGTTAGTATTCTATCGACTCGTTGCTACAATCTAGTAGATAGATCTTGGCTTGATCATAGATTAGATCTTGATTGTGTGTTCATGCGGTAGAATTTTTTTGTTTTCCATGCTACGAACCCCTACAGTGGTATCAGAGCCGTGTCTATATGTAGATCTGTTGCACGAGTAGAACACAATGGTCATTGTGGGCGGTGGTGTTTTTATTATCAATTGCTTCTTGTGTACTTTGCATCTTGCGGTATGGTGGGATGAAGCGGCCCGGGCTAACGTTACATGACATAGTTCATGAGACTTGCTCCACGCTCGACATGCAACTTGTATTGCATAAGTGGATTTGCGGGTGTCTGTCTCTCCCATCATAGTAAAGATTCAATTTACAACGAGCACTTGATAGTTCAAGCATCAACGTTGTGGTTCTTGTTCGTAAGTTAGAACGACACTTATTGAAAGCCCCAAACCACGTAAAATATGCAAAGAAAATTAGAGGCGTCTAACTTTGTTTTGCAGGGGTGTGCTGTGATGTGATATGGCCAAGATTGTGATTATATATGATGTATGCAATTTTCCTTATTGTAAGTTGGCAACCGGCAGGAGCCATATGATTGTCTTTTAAATTCCGTTAAGACCCGCGTGTCTATTATTCAAAGTAGTTGTAATAGTTGATGTTGGTGGACGACAACCATGAAGCGGCGCCATTGACCTTGATGCCATGCCGGTGATGATGGAGATCATGATTGTGCTTGAAGATGGAGATCGGAAGCACAAGAAGAAAGGCCATATCATATCACATATTATGAATTGCATGTGATGTTAATCCTTTTATGCATCTTGTATTGCTTAGTTAACGACGGTAGCATTATAAGATGATCCCTCAAGCACACAATTTCAAGTTTTAAAGTGTTCATCCTTAGTAAGCACCGTTGCTAAAGCTCGTTGTTTTGAAGCACCACGTGATGATCGGGTGTGTTAAATTCTGCGAGTGTATACAACGTGAGCAAGCCAGATTTGCTCATGCAGAAGCTAAGGTTTGATCTTGACAAGCCTAGCATGTACAGACATGGTCTCGGAACACGGATCACCGAAAGGTAAAGCATGAGTCATATAGTAGATATGATAAACATGTTGATTGTTCGCCATTGAAGCTACATCAACTCTCGTGATGATCGTTTTTGATGTGGTGGATTTGGTTCGTGTGATCACTAAAACAATGTGAGGGATATTGTTTTGAGTGGGAGTTCAGCAACAATTTGATTAAAAGTTGAACACTATTTATCATAAATTAAATCAAAGTGAATTTGCATAGTTGTTGTAGTCATTGGCATCTATTTACCACCTTGCGCTTAGTTATAATTGAGATGATAGAACTATAGAATTCTGGTTAGTTACTTTACGAACTAGTATCGTATTGTTTTGAAGTGTTAATCTAAAGTTTAAAAAGTCCTATTGCAAACTTTCAATAAGTTCCGGTTACTCCATGAAGTTTAATAATTGGTATTAAATCAAGAGTGACAATTCCAGTGTTAGTATATAAGTATCATGTTTGTCTCCATGATTCTTGATACGAAAGATAGTTTCAATATCAAGGTAATCTAGGAGTTGAAAGAGTTGTTTCAGAAACCATGATGTGTGGAAGATATTGTGATATCTGAAACAAAGTTTTGGTTGTAACATGATAGAGTATAATATGGCAAAAGTCATGTTCTCATATTTGATGAGAATTTGCAAAAGGTTGGAGACGCTGGTTGTCTTAATTCTCCAAAAGGTTTTGGAGAGCAACATTATACTCGTGATTCACCGTTATAAGCTAAAAGTAGCTTGATCATGAATAATTCCCTGAGAAGGGTGAATAATTGATGTAGGTAAAATGTTTACTACACCAAGAGATTACTAAAGAAAGGAATTTGAAAGAACACCAAAAATTTGATGATGGTAATCTACTTCAAAGTGCAAGTCCAAAGACATTGGTATTTAACTATACACGCTTTGGACTATGTGTCATGTGTATGGCTCCACTATTGATGTTGATAGATTCTTTCAAACAGAAAAAGAAATACTGAAAGAGAATCTCATAAATATATGGCAGAAAATAAAAGACTAGAATTGTTCAGTTTAGGTATATAAAGGATATACGTGTTATGGATATATTCTTTGCTTGTTAAATAATGTGGTTCTTAAGTATTGGATACTGAATTTGTTGGTATGAATCGTCATACGAAACAACAGAATTCATGAACTACAATGGCATAAGTAACTAGCAAAAGAATATGTGATGATGTTCATCGAGAACAAATAAAGGGTTATTGTGTTGCTCGTTAAACATCAAAGCTTGCCTTCAAGATTTGTTTTATCAGGATGAGAACAAAAGGGTTGTTCAAATAATTGCCGTAATCCATAAAAGATGGATGATTTACAAATCTCGTTGGAGAAATCACATCCATAAAACTAGTGCTAAAAATGTCGAAAGACAAATTAAAATATCACTTAGGAAGTGACATCGCCGTTTAAATTATATTGGAAAGAAAACATGAAGAAACTCCATGTGGATGGAATTTTGGAGTCTTTTGATTTTTGATCAAATGACGCTTGTGAAACTTTCCTAGAGATAATTAAAACTTCGTTCATAGGCCAAAAGGGAACGAATGACTAGCTTATTGGAACTTGTACATATTGTTGTATGAAGTCCATTATGTGTAGACAAGAGCGATGGATTTCAACTTCATATGCTTTCTCCGAAAATTTGAGTGAATATATGAATATTTACTTAATAAGGATGAAGTATGAAACATTTGAAAAGTTCAAAGATTTTCAAGATGAAGTGCAAAATCATTGTAACAAGAATATAAATAGTTTATGATAAGATCATAAAGGAAGATATTTGAGTTACAAGTTTAGCATAATACCTAAGATTTAAGGAATCGTTTCGTGGATTTGCATTTCCCGAAACACCATAAGAGTATGGAGCGTTCGAGATATGTAATTAAACCTTGTTTGACATGGTAAGATCAAAGGTGTAATTCATAAAACTGTCATTATATTTTAAAGATTAAAAGCTTTAAAGACTACCGTTTTTCACTGAAAAGAGCTCCATCATAATCCGTTGAATTGACACCATATAAAGTTATGGTTTGGGATAAAACCCAAGTTGTCCTTTCTTAAACATTGGTATACTATGCATAAGAAAAATGTTTGCAACCAAAATCGGATGAACATATCTTTGTATGTTATTTTGAATAACATAACACCAAAGACAAAAATGTTTGTCGCTTAGAACGTCAAGTTTCTTTGAGAAGGAATTTTCCGTGAAAAGTTAAGTGGGAGCACAATAGAACTTTGACAAGGTTAAAAGAACCTTATCTATATATGATCAAAGTTGCGCAGCGCCGAAAAGTGTTCCGGAGGCAGCAACAATGCTCATGGCTCACGTTCCTCAAAGGTTGTGGTCATGGAGGTCTAAGTTCCTATTGAAACAAGTAGGTCGGGTAAACAATCAAATACCAAGATTTGAGAGTTAAATCATTATTTGATAGTAATGATCCGACTACATGCAAAGAAGCGATGATGGGCCCTGACTCCGTCAAATGGCTTGAAGCCATAAAATCCGTGATAGTTCCATATACAAGAGATCAATCTTGAGCTTGAAAGACCCTCTGGAAAGGTACAAGACCTTATAGTCATATTTGGATCTATAAAGAAATATACATGGATGTTTCACATCTATGAAATTATCGACATGTCGGGAAAGAGTTCACGACAATGTTCAAAGAGTTGACTATGGCAAGATCTGATCTTTCATTAAGCGATATTTAGTCTAGACGGATTAATGTAGCAACCACGACATATAATTTTGTTATGTGTTGAATAAACAAAACAAGTTCTTCTAATATAATGGTTACCTAGGACATGTGCATGACACGGTCCAAAGGGTTTTGTTAATTCAAAGGATACTAAAAGCATATGCAAACTTCAATGGTTGAAGTAAGTATCGCGGAGTTGGAATCTTCACTATGATGAAACTGTTAAAAGAGTTTAATTTCATCGGAGACGATGAAGATGCTTGCATTTGCAAGAAATTAAGTGGGAGCGCTAAGACATGTTTCTAATACATTATGTGGAAGACATATTGTTGATTGGAAATGATGTATCTTTTATTAACACAGGATAAGAATTTCATCTCGATGAAAGGCTTAGGCAGAACCCGAATATGTGGCATCAATGTTTATATGGATAAATTGTGACGCCAATATGATTGTGCCAGAAGTACATAGATGAGATATTGAATGAGTTCAATATAGAAACTACAATAAAGGTTCTTGTTGCACAGGAAGGATTGAATAAAGATTTAAGTATTTTTGATACTTGATAGATGTAATCACAAAGAGTATTTTATCAATCATGCTGTGATGTGTACAAATCCAGATATGTCCTATGCTCTAAATGTTATGAGCGTATACCAGAATGATTCATAAGATGATTATTGGACGATAGTAAAGATATTCTTATAATCTTTAGAAGAACTAAGAATATATTATTTTGTAGAAGTGACAAATAGATGGTTAGTTCATTGTAAAAGTATTACATTGATACTAGTTTTGTCACAAAGTACAAATTAAGTTTATCTCAATCTAAGCTAAGGGTGGCACAATATGATGGAAAGTAAGTTCCATAACGAATTTGGATGAGTTCCAAAGTTAAGACATTGTGACAGATACTACAACAAAAGGCTAAGTATATGACTGCTATTATAGCAGCAAAAGAGGGCATTTGTGTCAAGTAGTTTGTTATCAAACTAGGTGTAGTTCACAATGGGATAGTACTATGAAGATATATTGTATGACAATATTATCAACATGTTTTGAACCCCAAAGAGCTAAAAGTCTCACCAAAGGACTAAATTTATACAAAGCCATCTCATTAGAGAATGAGTGATGCGTAGAGACGCAAAGACATGCAATTACACACGGACCTGGAAGTGTCAGATCCGGATATCAGTTGACCACTAGCAATCGTGTATATACAACACCGGAAAGCCATAGGTGTTAAATACATAAAGGTTTGAAACTAGATTATTGACTCTAGTGCAAGTGGGAGACTGTTGGAGATATGCCCAAGAGGAAATAATAAAGTGGTTATTATCATATCTTCATACTTATGATAAATGTTTACATACCATGCTATAATTTTATTAACCGGAAACATTAATACTTGTGTGATTTGTAAACATAAAAGAGTCCCTAGTAAAGCCTCTTGTTAAACTAGCTTGTTGGTTAATATATGATTATGGTTTCCTGATCATGAACATAGAGATGTTATTAACAACAGGGTCATATCATTAGGAGAATGATGTGATGGACATACTCCTATAGTTAAGCGTAGCATAAAGATCAAGTCATTTAAATATAGTTCATTTGCTATAAGCTTTCTGATACATAGTAACCTAATTCCTTCGACCATGAGATCATGTTAATCACCATCACCAGAAGGATGCTTTGATGACATCAAACACCACACCGTAACTGGGTGGCTATAAAGGTGGCATTGAGTGTTCGGAAAATGTGGGTTGAGGCACATGGATCAAGAGTGGGATTTGTCCATCCATATGACGGATATATATACTCTAGGCCCTCTCGGTGGAATGTCATCCAATTAGCTTGCAAGCATGTGACTGGCTCACAAGGGATCACATACCGCGGGAACGAGAAAAGAGTACTTATTAGTAACGAGGTTGAACTAGGTATGTAGAGATACCGACGATCAAAACCTCCGATAAGTAAACTATCGCGAGACAAAGGGAAATTGGTATCGTATGTAAGTGGTTCATTCGATCGCAAAGTAATCGTAGAAATATGTGGGATCCTTATGAATTTCCAGATTCCTCTATTGGTTATTGATCGGATAAGTGTCTCGGTCATGTCCGCATAATTCACGAACCGTAGGGAGACACACTTAAGGATTCGATGTTGTTGTGTAGTTATGGAATGATGAGTAAGAGACCTAATGTTGTTCGGAGTCTCGGATGGGATCCGGGATATCACGAGGAGATCCGAAATGGTCCGGAGAATAAGAATCATATAAGGAAAGTCCTGCTTCGGAGTTCGGAAAAGATTCTGGTGTTTTCACCAGGAATGTTCTAGAAGGGTCTGGAAGGTTCGGCACTCCAAGGGGAAGGGTACATGAATGTGTCATGACAATGTGGAATGGTTGCATCATGTACTAGGTCACTTGGCTGGGCAATATGGAGAGAGAAATCAAATCCAAGTTTGAAAGTCAAACGCCAATTTGAAAAAGTCGAATCTGAAGTTTGCTTGGTGGAGGGAGAGTAGGAAACCTACTTGGGGAGGAAGTCCCACTCCCTCCCACCCGCCGGCCATGAAGGGGAGTAGGAGGACTCCCTCCTCCCAAGTCGCCCCTCCCACCTATATAAGGAGGGGTAGGGCGCCCCCTACCCCTCACACCTAAACCCTAGCCCTTGGCGCCACCACCTCCAAGTGTTGCCACCGCCTAGGTCTCCTCTTCTAGCCGACTTGGGGCAAACCCTAGCTTTCCCTAGCCGCCAGCCAAGATCCTCCCCTTGGTGCCTCTAAACCCTAGATAGCCAAGGCCATCTCTCATACTCCACCATACTCGCTCCGGCTTAAGGCGAAGCCCTGCGATATCTCCCCTCTACTTCCGACACCACGTCGTCGTGCTGCCGGAATCACGAGGAGAGTGCTACAACCTCCATTTTCTTGGAACAAGGGAGAGGAAGGTCTTCATCGAGTACCGAACGTTTGACCGACTGCGGAAGCGCTGCCGGAACGCAGCGCCGGAAGGATCGTCTATGCGATCTTGAGATCGGCAAGTGTATGACTACATCACCCACGAGAATCTGCTCTCGTTAACCGCTTTGGATCTTCGAGGGTTAGTATTCTATCGACTCGTTGCTACAATCTAGTAGATAGATCTTGATTGTGTGTTCATGCGGTAGAAATTTTTTGTTTTACATGCTACGAACCCCTACAGGTTGTTATTTGGATCTTATCCATGTGAGGTTCTAGAGCTTGTGTTAATATTCATAACAAGCTCTAGTTCATCAAAAACGGATTTCCCTTTTATATCATATTGCGTTTTTGATCTTTGAGGTTTTTCTGGTTTCTCACCAAGAGAGATATATCACATTATAATACATCCAATGTTCTCTCTTGGGTAGCTCTTGTTGTCCCCTTTCCAACAAAATTGGTTTCGGGTCAATCGGAGTTTCCTAACTCTAGATATCGCCATTTGAATTTTGCCTCTTATTTGGTCCAGACCGGAGTCTCCGGTCTGCATGGACCGGAGTCTCCGGTGTGGTCCGGAGTTTCCCCTGGAGTCCCCAGAGGGGGCTCCAGAATTCAGCCTGGGACAGTCTGATAGGTGGTCCGGAGGAAGGTCCGGAGACTGTCCAGAGTCTGTGGTCCATGCCTCAGACCGGAGTCTCCGGTGTGGCTGGACCGGAGTCTCCGGTCCACTTGGCTCACAGAAGGCCTGGGATAGCCAGAGGTCTGGTGCGTAGGCTGGTCCGGAGATGGGCCAGAGTCTCTGGTGTAGACCGGAGTCTCTGGTCTGACTTTTCCCCAACGGGCATAAAACGGTCAGAAATCTGTGGGCCTATAAAAAGGGGCCCTTCTTCCCCAATGTCTCGGCTCGAGTTTCACAGGCTTTCTCCTCCATTCTTGACCCTCTTGAGCTTGTTGCCCCTTCAATTCCTCCCTTGATTTTTGCATATACTTTAGGGATTTGAAAGAGGAGATCTAGATCTACAATCCCATGAATCCATCTTTCCTCTAAGTGAGGGGAACATCTTGGGATCTAGATCTTGGAGTCTTTTGTGGATTTCCTCCATTATTCTTCCTCTCTTATTCCCCCACAAGCTTTTGTAGCTTTGGTGGAATTTGGGAGAGAAGGATTTGAGCACTACTTGTGTTCTTGCCATTGCATTTGGTGCATCGGTTTGAGTTCTCCCCGGAGGATTTGGTGAGTAAAAGTTGAGAAGCCTTTTACTCTTGGGTTCTTGGAACCCTAGACGGCTTGTTGGTGTTGCAAGTTGTGGCCTTGGTGGTGTTTGTTGGGAGCCTCCAATTAGGTTGTGTAGAAGTGCCCCAACCTTGTGAGAGGTTCCGGTTTGCCACCGACAAGTGCACCGATAGTGGAAGTGTGGATCGATCCCGTTGGGGTAAGATTCACCGGAGAATAAGGGAGGCCTTTTGTGGCGTAGGTGGTTAGATACCACCCCCTCTCCAAACGAGACGTACTCCATGTTGGGAGGAACTCGGTAAAATATCATCGTCCCCGCGTGCCTCGGTTATCTCTATACCCGAGCTCTTACTTATGCACTTTACTTTGTGATAGCCTTCATGCTTGAAGTATGTATCTTGCTATCACATAGTTGTTTGACATGCTTAGCATAAGTTGTTGGTGCACATAGGTGAACCTTAGATAGTTCTAGGTTTTGTGCTTAACAAAGTAAACACTAGTTTAATTTCGCCTTTGTTGAGCCACTCTAGGAAAAGTTTTAATCGCCTATTCACCCCCCCTCTAGGCGACATCTGTATCCTTTCAACTATCATAATGATTCAATAATAAGTTCAGATCTGAGAGCATGGCACTCGGGCCCTAGTGACAAGCATTAAGCACAACAAGTTGCAACAAAGTCAAATAGCACTAATAGAGATACTAGGCACTATGCCCTAACATATCTTATTCGATTACATGATAGAAATCATCCAATCCCTACCATTCCCAAGCCTACAACGGGGGATTACTCACTCATGGATGAGGGAAACATCGGTGGTTAATGGAGATGCGTTGGTGATGACGATGACCCTCTCCAAATTCCCCGTCCCGGCAGGGTGCCAGAACGGAGTTTCTGGATCCGAATCTTGGTTTCTGGTGGCGGCGGAGTGGAAGTCTTTCTGGAAAACTATCGAAGCCCCCTCGGTTTTTAGGTTGAAAGGCAACTTATAGGCGCAGAGGGAGGCCGAGGGGGTGCCTGGGGTGGCTGCACCCCCCTAGGCGCGGCCAGTGGTGGGCCTGCGCCTGGCATGGGTGTGGGCCCCCTAGGCTCCTTCTCCGTCTCGTCTTCTGGCTCCGTTGGTCTTCTGGTGAAATATAATTGTTGGCATATTTTTCGGGATTTTTCCTGATAGTTGATTTTCTGCACAAAAACAAGACACCAAGGTAATTCTGCTGAAAACAGTGTCAGTCCGTGTTAGTTGTATCCAAAGAACACAAGTTAAGAGGAGAAACAATAGGAAAGTGTCCGAGAAAGTAGATACGTTTTGGACGTATCAACTCCCCCAAGCTTAGCTTATTGCTTGTCCTCAAGCAATTTAGTTGAAAACTGAGTGCGATAAAAGAACTTTTATGAACACTTTGCTTCATATGATGTATATATTCTCAACACAGGAGTAGATGCTTAGACAATTCATAATAAAGAGTATGCAACTAAGTCTACTCAATAGTCATTGCAAGATATGAAGATAAACCAACTCAATAATAATAAGTAACATGAAACACAAACATAAGCAACATTGCAATGCTCATAATAAGGTATGATAGAGTGGTATCTCGCTTGCCTTTGTTTGAAGAGAATAATATAAATGCCAAGGCACCTCCGAAGTTCGAGTGAAGACTAGAGATAAAGATGTCAGAGATACAAGCATCAAAATCATGACATAATTAACCAAGTTTTGGAACAAACACAAGAATGACAACTATGCTCTCAAGAAGGTGCTCATAGAATAAGTGGTGACTCAACAAAGTTATGAAAACGGTTTTGAAAGGTTTGAAGGGCTTCAAAATCCTGAAAGGAATGTACTCATTAGCTTTGAGCTCTCATTGCCCCTATAATAGGCATCTTCATGTGGTTAAGGTGAAAGTGAGGTCCACTCTGAATCATATGCTTGACAGACCATAAACTGGAAATCCCAAGTCCCTTGAGTACGAGGGCCGCTCCTCATGCTACTCAACTTTGGTTACCTGAAAGTTCTTGTCATCATAAATGCATGCATATCATAGAGAACCGCCAACGGGGTACCCCTTGAGATGACACAGGAGCGATCCCGTGATCAAAATGACAAGGCAAGCAGACAATGAGCATCTCAGCGATCTTTTTATTTACTATATGTATAGCTTTTTATTGAGGATGCTTCATAAATGATCATTATGGTGATGCTGCAAGTTTCCACCATGATTAGGCATGGCTTAGGCTAGCGGCCCAGGCATTTGTATAACATAATGTATAGACTCCATGAACTCACAAGCTCCCCTTTTATTTCACATCGTCGACATCCGCAAACAAAAGAGCAAGGAATCAACTAGATGAGATATCCAAAAAAGTGTTAAAAGCGTTCCCCGTGATAGCACGGTTCTGCTGACTCCCAGCATATAATTTGCAAGCATATAACTTTCATGGACAGGTCACAATGGTTCAGGATTATTAAGCGCAAGTAATAAAGTGTGCCATCAAGTTCTTGAGAGCTTTACTAACTAACTTTATCAAAACAGACAAACATTTTATTTGAAAGAAAACACGGCATATAGAATATGCGCTGAAGTAGCAAATGAATGCTAATAGGTAGGTATGGTGGACACAGCTGGCTATAATGGTTTTGGGGGGTTGGAAGCACAGGTGGAACACATACTCAGTGCAAGTGATGGCTAGCAATAGAGAGGGGGCAATAAATGAGAGAGCAATAACTATCATAACCATGCTTGCAACAAAACAGGACTAATTATGGCATGAAAGTGATACAAGAACTCTAAGGCAAAATAAGTCATTGAGGCTTACTGACTATTGATTATTCATATACATGCGTGAGCATGTGCCAAATCGATTCATATGAACAGTCATAGGAGGATACCATAATATCATACCAAAGTATGATTAAAACAATGTAAGCAAACATTCATATGGCATGCTACAAAGTATTAGCAAGCTGGAGCTAATCATAGACAAGCAAGAACTACTAAGCATCCATAATTACATACACCTTACACAAACAGGCTAAGCATGCTCACAATGATGAGTATATGTTCAAAAATGAAACAAATAGAGTTCGTTACCAGCCTCTTACCACACCTCAAGTTGTCTTAATCTTCATTATTGCCCTTCATTTGTGTGACTTGAATAATTAACATGAAACCAAAATCCACTGAGAACGGCTGAACCCTGCAAAGAACTCACAAAACCAAAGAAGAACAACAAATATTTTTGATATTTTTGATATTTTTAGAAACAAGCAAACAAAGAAAAACCAAACAAAAACAAAGCAAACCAAACGAAGCAAAATATTTTTGGATTTTTCTTTTAAGGCAAACCAAAGCAAAGAAACAAATAAACAAACCAAAAGAAACAACAAAAATATTTTTTGGTATTTTTGTGTTTTTGAGAAAGAAGCAACAAGAACCAAAAAGAAGCAAAATAATGCATATACAAAGAACCGACCGAACATGATATATATATATATATGAGTGTGATGTCGGTATACCTCCCCCCAAGCTTAGGCTTTTGGACTAAGTGGGGCTCAATACCATAGTGTCCAAGAGGATGCACCTCTGTAGTATGTCGAGGAAGCTCCCTCGTCATGGTACGAGCTCGAGGCCTCCCCCGTGTAATACATAGAGGGGTTGTATGGTAGCGCTTCCTCCTGATAATGCCCGTAGAAGTTAAGAGAGCGCAGCTTGTCTTCCATCTCCGCCTTCGAGTGTGACAAAGGTCCCTAAGAAATACTGAACAAAGTGGTTTGGGGTAGAGGGATCTCTCTCTCTTCCCCGTCAATAAACAACATTCTATAAACCAAGTTCTCAAGGGTAGAGCCAGTGGTGACAAAGTGGTGCGCCTTTATGGCAGCAAGATCAAGCCTCCGAGGAGCCAAAACTGTATCATGTGGATCGACATCAATGTTCAAGGCGGCAGCAACACGAGTAACAATAATTCCCCCATAAATGGGTCCCTTAGCAGCTAAGCGACAAGCAATGAGAGAACCAAGATTATACTTATCTTCATTGTTGAGTGCAGCAGCTAAGAAGGACAATTGATAGTTGGAAATATTACTATTGTTCTCCCTACCAAGAACACTGGTGGCAAGATAGTAGGCAAAGTACCTGATGGCTGTGAGTTGAATATTCTTTATCTTTCCTCGTTGAGCTCTGCGGTCATCATCATTGGTTATTCCTCGGTAAAGCTCCAACAAATCGGCGGGTACAACTGGAATCTTCTTTGCTGACCCAGCTGTACCAAGTCCCAGGGTCTTACAAGATTGCTTCAAAGTCATAGAATGAGCCCTGCCATAAATTTTGAAAGACACATCTGGCTTGAACACGCTGTTAGTAAAAGAAAAACTTTCCACAAACGTTTTAGTGAGCAAAGCATATTGTGTGCTCTCATCCTGCATGTAACTTGTTAGTCCAGCTTTCCGAACCAAAGTCATAAAATCATTAAGAATCCCAGCAGCCCGCAAGAAAATTTGGCAAGGAAAGGTGGAGGGGTGCGCATCCCCTTCATCTCCCTCGTCACCAAATCGCGGAGTAATGAGATCCTCATTGTATGAGGGTATAATACTGGTGGATGACCTTGGAAGCCTTGCCCTTCTAGGTGCACCACTCTCAAATATTTCACCAAATGTATGGTTGTCCATGACCTTTCTTTAATTCTGAAATTTTTAGACAAACATCAAACCAAGTGATTTCTAAGTTGATAAATGATGAGCAACTACTATAGGAACTTGCTAGAGGGCTACACATGCATCAAAATAAAGTTTCTAAGCATAGAACAAGCATGCAAGCTCAAACAACCCGACACCTATAGCAGCAAAATACTCAAGATACAATCTACCAATCACAAATCTAATTGGACAAGTGGAGGAGGCACATACCAAGGAGCAATCCCTCCAAAAATCAGCACTTGAGATGGGCTGAACAAGGAGATCAAAAATCGCGAGCAAGAACGGCAAGAACTTGAGCTTGAGCAAGTTTTCCGGTGTTTTTCGGAAGAGAGAAAGGAGGTGGCTTTGAGGAGGCAGCCTGGAGGGGCCCAGGTGGGCCAAACCCTCATAGGCGCCACCCCTAGGTAGGCTGAGCCTGCCATGGGTGTGGTGTCCTAGGGTGGCCCCCTAGGTCACTCCAGGTATCTCTCTACCCCTTTTTTCGAGGAAAAAATTATTTTGAATTTTTTGGGATTTTTCAGGAAACTTTATTTTTGACCAATTTTCAGGGTATGAAAATTGATTTTCTCACAGAAACAATTTTTCAGAAGAAGCAAAAGCCAAACTACAGGATCTCTAATAAACGCTAACAAGCAAACAACTAACAAAACCAAAGCTAGCAAAAGAAAGGCAAAGACTAGGAAGGAGAAAAGAAAAGAAAGAAAGTATAACCACCGTGAAAACATTATTTTGTTCATTAAAATCTTTTTGTTAAGAAGGTTGATCAAGTCTTGTTACCAAAACAAACTTATATGAAGAAAAACTTTGCATTCCACAAGGTGATTATGTTACCTCATACTTGATAGCAATGGTCCCAATCATAATAGTTTCAAAAGTTTCTTGTGGAAAGGGACAATATATTTCTCCAACATTGATGCTCTCAATATTTTCAATGGAGTTTAGGCAATAGCTCTTAGCAACCTTCTTGTGGAAATATACAGTGTGCTCTTTGTCATTAATATTGAATGTTACTTTCCCTTAATTGCAATTGATAACAACAACTACAGTATTAAGAAAAGGTCTTCCAAGAATAATAGACATATTATCATCTTCAGGCATTTCAAGCACAACAAAATCAGTTAAAACCATGCAATTATGAGCAACTTGAACAGGAACATCCTCACATATACCAACAGGAATAGTACTTGACTTATCAGCCATTTGCAAAGATATATCAGTTAGTATCAATTTTTCTAGCTGGAGTCTCTTGTAGAGAGAAAAAGGCATAACACTAACTCCAGCTCCCAAATCACATAAAGCAATTCTAATATAATTATTCTTAATATAGCAACGAATAGTTGGTATACCTGGATCACCAAGTTTCTTTGGAACCTTACCATTGAAGGAGTAATTAGCAAGCAAAGTAGAAATCTCCTCATTAGAAATCTTCCTTTTATTAGAGACAATATCCTTCATATACTTTGAATAAGGAGGCAACTTAATAGCATTAGTCAAAGGAATTTGCAAGAATAAAGGATTCATCCACTCACAAAATTTGTTGTAGTGTTCTTCCTCCTTTGACTTGTGTTTCTTACCTGGAAAAGGCATAGGTTTCTGCACCCAAGGTTCTCTCTCTTTACCATGTTTATTAGCAATAAAATCCTCCTTTGTGTACCTAGTGTTCTTAGTGTGCTTCTCATGTTCTTCCTTAACTTCCTCCTTATTAGGAGCATCATTTTTATCATTACCACTCTCAGTTTCAGCATCAGAGACAGATATACTTTTAGGATCAACAGTAGGTTCAAGTGGTTCCTCAACTATTCTATGTTTCTTTTTCTTTCTCTTACGAGGACTACCACTACTCTCACCTTGTTGAGAATCCTGCTCAATTCTTTTAGGGTGTCCTTCAGGATATAAAGGATCTTGAGTAGCTATACCACTCCTAGTTCTAATTCCATAAGCATGTTTATCTCCTAAAGCATTAACTAGCATATCCTTTTGTACCTTAGCAAGTTGATCAAGTTGGTTTTGAACCATTTGAAAGTGTTTACAAAGCATTTTAATATCGTTAGAAGTTCTTTCCACAATATCTTTCAACTCATTGATAGCTCTAGAGTTTTCCAATAAATGATTCTGAACTTGTTTATTAAAATGACCTTGTTTAACAATAAAAATGTCAAGTTCCTTAAACATTGATCAGGAGGCTTACCATAAGGAATATCACCTTCATCAAAGTGTTGGAGAGAGTGTACCTCAATAGTAGATGAGTGGGGAATTGGCTTACATAATTCTTCTATAGGAGGTAGATTCTTCACATCTTCAGCTCTAATACCTTTCTCCTTTAGACACTTCTTAGTTTCCTTCATATCTTCATCATTTAATGCAATAACTCCCCTCTTATTTGGTGTTGGTGTTGGAACTGGTTCAGGCACAACTGGTTCAGGAGTAACAGGCTCAGGTGTATTCAGCTCAGTTGAAGTCCAATCATCATAATTCTTGCTTATTTTAGCCATTAATTCTTCAGCATCTGTAGGAGTCCTTTTCCTGAAAACACAATCAGCAAAGCTATCTAGGTAGGTCCTAGAATCATAAGTTAGTCCATTATAATAAATACCAAGAATCTCATTCTTAGGTAATGGACATCCAGCATGTGAATGAATCAAGGCACAAAACCTTGTCCATGTTAGGAAATTTCTCTTCTTCTCCCTATTTAAAATCAAAAATTCTCTACAAAGCAGCATGTCTAGCACTGGGAGGAAAATATTTCTGGAAGAAAGAAGCAATCAGGGCTATCAATGGAACCAGGAGGTAATCTATTAAACCAAGCCCTAGCTTCTCCTTTTAGCAATAAAAGGAAGATCTTAGTAACAAAGTACTTGCGCATCTTAAAATCATCAGAGAATAAAGCACTCATAGTAGAAAGCTCATTCATATGAGCCACAACACTCTCATTTTCAGTCCCACAGAAAGGTTCTTTCTCAACAATATCTAAATAAGATAAATCAAGAGAGAAATCATAATATTTATCTTTAATATCTATAGGAGAAGTGGAAAGCATAGGATCAGAGGACAACTTAGGCATAATAGTATGTATAGCAAGGAGACTCTTAATAGCACTAGTACCATGTGTGTTTTAGCACTCTTCAACAAAATCATCAGTGAACTCAATGTAACCATCATTAATATCATAACTCTCACTAGACTCAGGTGACCTAACAGGTGTAACAGTGACTTCACTAGGAGTTTCGGTATTTCCTAGACTAGCCATAGTAGCATCTAGAAAAGGACCTAATGAACCACTCGCATCAAGCATAGTAGAAGTAACATCGTGAGTAACAAAAGCAGTTTCAGACTCAGCAGTAGTAGCAGTGTGTGTAGCATGTGTATGTGGTGGTGGTGTAACAAGCTTACTTATAACAGACGGTGAATCAAGATCAGCAGAGGTGTTTAGGACTGTACCTCTTCTTGTAGTGGATGGTAAAATAGGGAACTTTCCATCATGAGACTTTCCCATGATGAAAGGAGTAGAAGTGAACAATAATAGATCCAAGTGAACTTATAAATAAAGCTATGCTCCCCATTAACGGTGCTAGAAAATAGTCTTGATGACCCACAAGTATAGGGGATCGCAACAGTCTTCAAGGGTAGTATTACCCAATTTATTGATTTGACACAAGGGGAGCCAAAGAATACTTGCAAGCCTTAACAACTGAGTTGTCAGTTCCGTTGCACCTAGAAATAGTTCTTGCTCATAGAAGTTTACCAGTAGCAACAGTTTGGTAGTAGCAACAGTAAAGCAACAAAAGCAGTGAAATATTAGCAATAGTAACAGTAACGGTAACAGTGGGATTCGAGTGTTGTAGGCATAGGGATGGATGGACGGGCGTTGCATGAACGAGTCTAAATTTGTAACTTCAAGATCTAGGCATTGCAGATAAATAATAACAAGTATCCAAGTACTAAACAATCCTAGGCACGTGCTTTATATATAGTCATACGTGCTCGCAATGAGAACTTGCACAACATCTTCTGTCCAGCCAGCCCGTGGCAACGGGGCCTCTAGGGAACTACTGGCAGTTAAGGTGCTCCTTTTTGATGGGGATATGCCTACCGGGGTATACCTAGCAGGACGTTTCCGACTGGCCCAAGACCTGGCGAGTGGGCACTGTGAGCTGAGTGGATCAAAGCCCAGCCGAGTCGAGCGATTGGAAGTGAAGGCCCAAGGTAGTAGATAGGCCCTCGGACTAGGTTAAACGACTCAAGGTCAGAATCGAATCGGTTGAGATATGTAAACCCTAGGGGAGGTGAGCCTATATAAACCTCCCAATAGGGCGAGTAGAGACACGTTCCCTCAGACACCCAAGCGACTCGCCGCCTAGCCGCCGAGCTCGCCCATTGTAACACCTCCATAATACAATCTAGCAGGAGTAGGTCTTTACCCTCCGGGGGGCCGAACGTGGGTAAAACCCTGTGTCTTTGCCCTCATCTCGCACCGCAGATGGCTGGATGCCCTTGCCCCTCGTTCTACTACTCGCTGCCGATTGCAGCATCTGCCGTGACAATTCCCACGACAGTGGCGCCCGCCAAGATGGGGTCGACCAGCTCGACGAAGCACGCGACCTCGCTCGGTCACGCACCGCCATCTACCAGCAAGGACTTCGCCGCTACCACAGCCGGCGGGTGAAAGCTCGCACCTTCCAGGAAGGCGACCTGGTGCTACACCTCATCCAGGACAAGAAGGGGATGCACAAGCTTTCCCCTCCGTGGGAAGGCCCATTCGCTATAGGGCGCGTACTAGGCAACGACGCCTACTACCTCATCGACGTCCGCGGGGACGGCGAACTCGACGTCAAGCGACCATGGAATGTAAATCTCCTCCGGAAGTTCTACTCCTAGAACCCCACACATGTACTCTCCAGTCGCTATGACATAAAAAGAAATGGTTACCGCAACTTGTGCTTACTCTCCATGACTTGTGCCACTCGCACTCGTAAAAACAGCGTTATGCTAAACGCAGAAGTCAACCTTTGGTACAGCGATCGGCGCGGCTAAGTAGTGCGGTGCAAGAGCACTAAATCACTTCAGGTCTTGCATCGTCCACGAATAACGCCAACCCGAAGCCCCATTGGATTCGCCTAGCTCGACTGGTTCTACGAGCCAAGACAACTGCCCTCGCTTCTCACAGCGACCCTGGTCCTCCGCATCCTCGGCGTAGCGACTCGAACGGCTAAGTACCACGCTCGGGGACTGAAGACCAGTTAAATCGCGGCGGTCGAAACGCCAAGTAAGAGAGCATGCCAGGACTCGCCAGGCTGACCCCACGGGCCAGGCAGAGTGACGCGCTCACACCAACGCTAAGTCCTCAACCACCCTTGAGTCGCGCCTAGAACTACCAAGTACCACGCCGGGGACTCGGCCACCCGACCTCGTTCGCGACGGAAAAGCGGTAAATCTGAGCACTCAAGGGAGTCGCTTAGCGATCTCTTCGAGCTCAAGTAGTCGACTAAAACATCAAAACACATAACAACAACACATCATATACGAGGTAAACCCCACAAAAGGCGGACGCTCGGGGACTCGTCCAAAATCAATCAAAAGCACACAAACAAATATCAAAATAGACACGACGTCTCATTCAATCACATGTTGCATTGTTTCATGTTACAAAATATGCCCGTGGCGAAGCTGCTGCTAACGCCACAAGGCAAACTACTCTACTCGCAGGCTTGAAGACGACTTCGCCAAAGATCCGGCGACTGCGGATGAACGCCGTGTACGGGTTGGATGGATACGTCGTCAGTTCACCCGCCATCGCCGCGCGAAAAGGATGCTCGACCTTGAAGTCACGATGCGGCGGCTCGGGGTCGTTTGGCGCGACAACCGTCTCCTGGTACGGCAGGAGGTCGCCCATCGCCCAGACGCATTCCGAGTATGTGGCGGCACGTTCTTACAACTTGAGGACCTCGGACAGCTCCACCGCGCCAGTCGACGATGTATACCCACTCGTCACATCGTCAATGTCGAAATCCTCGGGGAAGTGGGCGAGTCCAAGGCTCAGTGCCGTCGACGCTCCACGCCGAAACTCCGACCGAGTCATGAACTCAACGACTGCGGGCGCCTTCTCCAAGTACCTCCACACCTCAACGAGGTCGCTAGGAATCACTTCCGTGGGCGATATTTCTTGGAGGTAGGCACGGATGCACGTCGCCGACAACGTCGCCGAATCGACGAGCATGCTTACGCGACGCCTTGCGTCGAAGCGAAGCTCGCCTCTTCTTCGCTATCAAGGATGCGACTGCGAGTAGAAGACAATGATAAGTATGACGAACACCACAAAAACCACAACTATTATAAAGGGAGATGCACTCACCAAGCAACGGGCGGCGAGTCCGTGATGAAGCTAATCGGCGTGGTGGTCGCCCCGCCAAGCAATAAGGACTTCCGACACCTTGCGATCCTTCTTCGGCCGCAATGGCGGCCTTAGCTCGCCCGTCCGAGCTCGCTTCTTCTCGCCTCGCATTCAAGGCCGAGGTCGGCGATCCATTGTTCAGCGGCACCCAGCAGATCGCCGCCACCAACTCACCGGGACAAGCCTGGCGAGCTTCCTCCGCTTCATAGCAGCAAACAAGCCCTTGTTCGCCTCCTGGATGATGGCCAGCTCCTTCCCCGCGCGCTGCTTCGCGGCCAATCGATCCGCCGACTCCATCTGCAGACCCTGCACATCACCAAAAGAGTCAGGCAATCAAGAAATTCCTAAAGTGCCCACTCGCTGAAATTCAGCGAGTGCTCACTCGGGGACTGGAGATCAATAAATTCCTAAGTGCCCATTCGCTGAAATTCAGCGAGTGCGCACTCGGGGACTGGCGATCAAGAAATTCCTAAGTGCCCACTCGTTGAAATTCAGCGAGCGCGCACTCGGGGACTAGATGCGAAAATAATAAAATAAAATAAAAACGAGAAATTATAAGAATCAAGCCACTGCAAAGCACCGACCTGATCCTCGGGGACTGGATGTACCTGGATGGCCGCGCCAAGCATGCCATGGAGTTGTATCGCATCCACGGACGCGAGCAACGCCGGCGTATGCCCACGACGTTGGTCGACTTCAGCTTCGTCGGTCCCAGGAGCGTGGCTCGAGGGCGTAGCCTCACTCGCCGTGGCCGCCTTGGTCATGAAGCGGGGGAAGGTAGCGATAGAGGCACCCGCTCCAAGGGAGGTCGCCTCCGCCGCTGCAGGCAAGAAAGCATCCTCCTTCGTAGACGCGGCTGCCTCCATCATGGGCCCGGGCGCTGACCGCCGTCGTCAGAAATCGTGACGACGTCATCGCCCTTGGCCTTCTTGCTGCCGACCGCTGAGGCATCGACCTCGTCCGCCTTCCTCTTGCGGGAAGGGTCCTCCTCGCTTGTGGCGGAGGATACCTTGGCCACGGTCGGGTGGCCCATCCTTTTCACTCCGGTCATGTGCATTAATCAAGTAAACAGAGACAATTGGAATAGTTATGGAAAATAAGAAAGGGTGAGCGCACTCACTTGGCGACTGGGATGAAACGCAGCCCCATACGAAGGCCGGCCGGTTTTTTCGGGCTCAGGCCCGATCGATCCCTGTTCCAGGACGTCGCGTGCCCAAGACACGGACGGCTTCTTCGTCGTTGAGGCTGCGGCTGGCGCCTCTGGGACATCCTCGGCGGGAGCCTCCTCGCGAGTTGGGGCCGCTGTAGCCGGAGCCTCCTTGCGAGGCGAAGCCGGATCCCTTGAGGCAAAGTCACCGTGGAGCCTCTCCTAGCCCAGAGATCGAATGGCGAGGCATTGAGGCCAGGCACCTCCATGGGCCGCTGGCCCAGCGGTTGTCGCCGAGGCGCTGTCACCGGCTGGGCTGGGAGCATCGAGCTGCCGCCGAGTGTGGCGGTGAGGTCGCCCTCGACGGTTTTTTCTTCTGGGAGGCCCTTGCCTCCTTCCTTCTTCTTCTTCTTCTTTGACGGGTGGCTTGACGGCGAGGTGGTCTCTGGAGCTCGTCGTCATCGTCATGACGCTCGAGGCTTCGCTGCCTCGATCTCGCTGCTGTCGTTGCCCGCGGGTCTTCGGACCAATGGGCGACCTCCTCTTCGGACTCGTCCTCGTGCCTTCGTGTTCTTGGTAGGCGGCGATTCGCCATGTCCGGCCCGAGCTCATCATCCGAGGGTGGAGCCACCTTCTACCACTTGGAATAGCTGCAAAAATACAAGACGAATCAATTATCATGATCGCTTTTACATGATCGCGAGCAAGGTAAAGAAATTACCGTGGGAGCCGGACGCTTCGCGGTATAGGAGGCGACCCCAGCCTGCGCATCCAGGTACACCGCCTAGGTAATCTTTTTCAACGCTGGAGATAATCCTCCGCTTCCACTCGTCGAGACAGGCCTTCGCCGAGTCTCCCTACTGTAATCTTGGTACATGTAGTGGTCGCGGGCGAGTGGGACGAGCCGCCCGAGCCAGCAATTGTACAAGTTTATCGCTTGAAGGCCCTTCTTTTTCGATCGCGGATGGTCGGAGCATCTCGTCAAGACCATCCGCTGGTCGCCGGGAGCTTGCCGACTTGAAGATTGCGCGCTCGGAGCGATTAGCGGAGTACCTGGGATCGCCGCCTCCGGGTCGCCGCCACGTAGAACCACGATTTTTCCGGGCCGCCGCCTTGGCGGGTAGCATCGGTCAAAGAAAGAGGCTTTGGACTTGAGCGAAAAGCCGCCATGCAAGCATTGGGCCTTTGCCTCGCATGGCTGATCCGTCCATGGAATGATCTTGCCACAAGGGGAAGTAGGGTCAGCCCAAGTAGCATTCGCAGAATGCCACGAAGATGGCGAGCTGCTCGATGCTATGGGGACCCATCCGAGGGCTGGATCCGTAGGCGCAGGTTACCGGAAGAATAGGGATGTGAAACCCTAGCCCCGCCGAGATGACTGGTGAACAGATGAATTCTCTCTCGTGGGTTTGGGGTCGTTTCTCGGCTGGGATACGCCAACACTGCGGCCAGGACCCCGCCTCCTAGAAGGAGGCCACCGTGCTTGTGCACTTGGACCTACCCCACGCTCGGTGGAAAGGGCCATGGCCGAGATTGGTTGGAGATCGGAAGATTTCAATTTGGATCGTGGAGCGAAGGAAAGAAAATGCGCACACTCGGAAGAAGTGGTGAGGAGTTGGCTCTACGACTACCTGCCATTCCCCTTATATAGCGGGAGTTACCCGCCAAATCAGGGGGCCGTTACCGCGCGGTGATTATGCCAAAAGTTACCGTTGGATTACCCAACGGCTAGTTTGACCACGCCTGACGGTCCAACTGCGGCTACTCGGCTCGTCGACCCAATCACTAAGACAGTGTTTCCGCTGACTCGACTCGCCAAAGCTGCGACCTGGGTCATTGGTTGTTTCCTTTATACAGGAGCCCGACGATTCGATTTGGATGCCTACTCTGCGTCACAGATTCGATCGCCAGCAGCCACCTACGCCTAATCGACGACGGCCTCGGGGACTACTGATGGGGATATGCCTACCGGGGTATACCTAGCAGGACGTTTCCGACTGGCCCAAGACCCGGCGAGTGGGCCTGCAGAACGGCGAGTGGATCGAAGCCCAGCCAGGAGTCGAGCGATCGGAAGTCAAGGCCCAAAGTAGTAGATAGGCCCGGTCGGACTAGGTTAAACGACCATCAAGTCAGAATCAATCGGTTGAGATATGTAAACCCTAGGGGAGGTGAGCCTATATAAACCTCCCAATAGGGCGAGTAGAGACATGTTCCCTCAGACACCCAAGCGACTCGCCGCCTAGCCGCCGAGCTCGCCCATTGTAACACCTCCATAATACAATCTAGCAGGAGTAGGTCTTTACCCTCCGGGGGGCCGAACCTGGGTAAAACCCTGTGTCTTTGCCCTCATCTCGCACCGCAGATGGCTGGCCGCCCTTGCCCCTCGTTATACTACTCGCTGCCGATTGCAGCATCTGCCGTGACAATTCCCACGACACTTTTAATAGAGAACTGGAGCAAAGTATTAACACTCCGTGAACACATGTGATCCTCACACCACAACCATCCCCTCCGGTTGTCCCAATTATTGTCACTTTGGGGCCTTTGGATCCGGACAATGATATGTGTACACAACTTGCAGATAAGATCACAAAAAATACTATCATAATGATTCAATAATAAGTTCAGATCTAAGATCATGGCACTCGGGCCCTAGTGACAAGCATTAAGCACAATAAGTTGCAACAAAGTCAAACAACACTAATAGAGATACTAGGCACTATGCCCTAACAGATCTTATTCGATCACATGATAGAACTCATCCAATACCAACCATCCCCAAGCCTACAGCGGGGGATTACTCACTCATGGATGAGGGAAACATCGGTGGTTGATGGAGATGCGTTGGTGATGACGATGGTGATGATCCTCTCCAAATTCCTCGTCCCGGTAGGGTGCCAGAACGGAGTTTCTGGATCCTAATCTTGGTTTTTGGTGGCAGCGGAGCGGAACTCTTTCTGGAAAACTATTGAACCCCCCTTGGTTTTTAGGTTGAAAGGCAACTTATAGGCGCAGAGGGAGGCCGAGGGGGTGCCTGGGTGCTCACACCCCCAGCGCGGCGGTGGTGGTCCCACTGCTTGGTGTGGCTCCCCAGGCTCCTTCTCCGTCTCTTCTTCTGGCTCCGTGGATCTTCTGGTGAAATTTAATTTTTGGCATATTTTCTAGGATTTTTCCTGATAGTTGATTTTCTGCACAAAAACAAGACACCAAGGTAATTCTGCTGAAAACAGCGTCAGTCTATGTTAGTTGTATCCAAATCACACAAGTTAAGAGGAGAAACAATAGCAAAGTGTTCAAAAAAGTAGATACATTTTGGACGTATCAATCATCCCGGAGGCCTTCTCTCCGGTATGATGCGTGAGTAGTTCCACCTTGCACTATGGGTCCATGTGGTAGCTAGATGGTTGTATCTCTTCCTTGTGCTTTCATGTATAGATCTTGTGAGCTCTGTTCATGATCAAGATCTAATCTATTTGTAATCATGCATGTTGTGTTTGCGGGGATCCGATGGATATTTAGATTATTATGTTAGTTTGATTAATGGTTTTGTCTTTATGATTTTATCATGTCTGTGTTGTTTGTGATCTTGCATGCTCTCCGTTGTTACTGTCTATCCTGGCCAAGTAGTTGCTAGTGACTCCAAGAGGGGGTATTTATGCTCGATAGTGGGTTAATGCCTCTAGTTTCCAAGGGAAGTGACAGGAATCTCTTCGATTGTAGATGTGTTGTTGCCACTAGGGAGAAAACAACGGTCTCTTGTTCATGGAACATGTGGACTATTTACCATACACACTTTGCTTAAAGCAGTTGTCTGTTGCTTGCAACTTAATATTGGAGGGGGTTCGGATGATAACCTGAAGGTGGACTTCTAGTCATAGATGCAGTTGGATGGCGGTCTATGTATCTTGTTGTATTGCCCAATCGAATCTCATAGGATCTTTCTGACTAGTAATTGCATTGTTATGCCTTGCTCAGTTCCTGTCAATTGCCCTGTTGTAATTTGTTTACCCTTCATGCCATGTTGTTTATCTAAGGAGAGAACCTCTAGTGAACTATGGACCCCGGTCCAATCTTTACCATTGATACATCTTCCAATGTTACTTGTTTACTTGTTGCAAACAACCATTACCTTCCACACCATATGTTTTATCCTTTGTTACAACAACTGGTGAGTTTGACAACCTCACTGTTAGTTGGGGCAAAGTCTTGAGTTTGTGTTGTGCAGGTCTCCATGTTGCTTGCAACACCTGTGTGACGTTTCCTTCCTCCTACTGGTTCGATAACCTCGATTTCTTACTGCGGGAAGACTTGTTGTTGTGCTGCTTCACACCTTGTTCTTGGGGTTCCCAACAGGCTCCACATCAACTGAGCCATCAACAAGTTTTCTGGCTCCGTTGCTGGGGAGGCTAAGGACGTCTTCACTAGGGGAGTCCTCCACTTCCTTTCTCTTTACTTTTTTTTTAGTTTGCTTGGTTTTGTTTGCCTCTTTTCAAAAAAACCAAAAAAATTAGTCTAGTTTGGTTTGCTTTATTTATTCAAAAATACAAAATAAATAGTTCATGCTCTAGTTGCTGCTGCTGTTTTTGTCTTGTCCACCTTTGCCAAAATAAACTCTGTTGAGAACACCAAGTTGTGTGACTTCACTATCACCAACAACAATGATTTTCTAAACACTCATATTGCTCCACCTGCTTTTGATGCTACCTTTTATGAAATTAAGCCTGCTTTGTTGAATCTTGTGATGAGAGAGCAATTTTCTGGTGGTAGTTTTGATGATCCTGCTGCCCATCTCAATAGCTTTGTTGAACTTTGTGAGATGCAAAAGTATAAGGATGTAGATGGAGATATTATCAAGCTCAATATTTTTCCTTTATCTTTGAGAGGAAAAGCTAAATAATGGTTGCTATCCTTGCCTAAAAATAGTATTGATTCTTGGACTAAGTGTAAAGATGCTTTTATTGGAAATTACTATCCTCCGACTAAGATTATATCTATGAGAAGTGACATTATGAAATTTAAACAACTTGATAGTGAACATGTTGCTCCATCTTGGGAAAGAATGAAATCTTTGGTTAAGAATTGCCCCACTCACGGACTCACTGCTTGGATGATTATCCAGACTTTTTATGCAGAGTTGAACTTCTCCTCAAGAAATCTGCTGGATTCAGCTACTGAGGTACCTTCATGGGCCACACTTTGGGTGTTTCAACAAGGCTCCTTGATAATATGATGGTTAACTACTCTGAATGGCATGTTGAGAGAGCTCCACATGGTAAGAAGGTAAATTCTGTTGAGGAAACCTCCTCTTTGAGTGATAAGATTGATGTTATTATGGCTATGCTTGTCAATGGGAAAGCTCCTCTAGATCTTAATAGTGTTCCCTTAGCCTCCTTGGTTGCTCAAGAAGAGCAAGTTGATGTGAACTTCATTAGAAACAACAACTTCAACAATAATTATATGCATTATCCTCCTAGTGGAAATGCTTATCATGGTAGATCTGGAATGCCTAGTGAAGAAAGGATTCTAGAAGTAGAGATATCCACTAAGAATTTTATGCAGATGCAATATGAGCAAAATAATATTTTCACTAAAACTATGGAGGAACAATCTATTATGTTGAAAAACATTAGCCATCAGCTAGAGAATCTTAATAGAGAAATTCCTAGTTTACAGTCAAAAAATATGAGTGCTGAGAAAAATATATCCTCTCTGTCTGAAGCTCAGTCCTCCTTGATTAATAAAATGGATGCTAAACCTGAAACTATGGAAAGTACCTTTGCTGCCACTCATACCATACAAGTTACTATTGATGAAAATGTTAGGTTGTTAGCTCAACTTCATGCTAGGTGGGAAAGGGAAGATGAAATTGATAGAAACAATAGTGTGTGCACCATCACCACTAAACCACAAGTAGTCCCAATTCCTCCTCCTACTATGCCTAAGCCTATTGAGCCTACTACTAGTGATGCTAAGTTTGACTTTGATATTGATGGTTGCAATATTTCTAAAGTTATTATGTTTCTACAAAAGCTTGCTAGAATTCCTGATGCTAGTGATATGCATGTTGCTTTCACTAAACACATTACAGATGCTATTGTTAAGATTAAGGAAGAGAAGCTAAAACACAAAGCTTCTATTCCTAGGAAAGTAGAAGATAGTTGGGAACCCATTATTAATATACAAGTGAATGACTTTGATCTCAAAGCTTCATGTGATCTTGGTTCTAGTGTCTCTATTATGCCTAGGAAGATTTATGAAATGCTTGATTTGCCACCATTGGAAGATTATTATTTAGATGCCCCACTCAATGATAATGTTAAGAAGAAACTCATGGGGAGTATTAATGATGTTCTCATTATGGTTAACAATGCTTATGTCCCTGTTGATTTCTATGTTTTGGATGTTGAATACAATGCTTCTTGTCATATTACTTTGGGAAGACCTTTTCTTAGAACAGTTGGTGCCATCATTGAAATGAAAGAAGGCACCATTAAATATCATTTTCCATTCAAAAAAGGTATTGAACACTTCCCTATGAGTAGAGAGAAGTTGCAATTTGCTCCTCCTTTGAAAGCAAGGTTTGATGTGAATGCTTCCTCATTTGAAAATACTTGATTCTTCTTGCTTCTTGTGCCTAACTTAAAGGCGTTAAAGAAAAGTACTTGTTGGGAGATAATCCAAGAGTTTCCTTGAGTCTTGGAAGTTATTTCTTCAGTAATGACCTATCCTTATCCTTTTTGTTTGCTTTTTGTGCCAAGAATGACCTCTAATGAGAGGGAAGTAAGATTTGGAGAGTTGCTGTCCCGAAACAGATTTCTGTCCTCCACCATAAAAATTCATGAGGAGTCTATGTAACTCGAATAAATCCCCCAGTATGTTAGCTAACTTCCGTTAGTTCAACACTTTTTGATTTGAGCAATAGAAGATGTTCGAAAAAATCAGTTTCTACCTGTTGGTCTGTTTTGACAGATTTCTGCCATTATTTGCATTTGCTTCTTATTGATTCCTTTTTTAGTTCTCTTTTGGTGAATTGAGCTTTTTGAAGGAGTTGCTACAGTAGATTGTATTTTTAGTGAAAAGTTTTGTTGTTCCAAAGCTTTGCTAGAGGTCTAATATCTTTTGAATAAACTAATGTTGCTAATGAAGATTGTGTGAAGTTTTGTATGAAGGAAAAATTTCAGGTGTAGAGAGAGAATGATGCAATGAGATGAAGAATGGACAAAAGATCAAGATTGGGGATGCCACCATGGTGTCACCCCAAGAAATATTCAAGAGGTACAAGCGTCAAAGCTTGGGGATGCCCAAGGCATCCCCTTCTTCATCAATAAAAAGCTCAGGTATGTCTAGACACTTCATTTTTATTGTTTCATGCACTATTCTGCTTTTATTGGAGCGTCTTAGTTTTCGTTTGCTTTGCTTAGGTTGTTTAGTTTGATTGAATAAAGTAGTTTGGACCCCCGTTCTCGCTGTGTTGTTTTGCAAATAGGTTGCTTGGTGTTGGAAAGGAGTAGTAAGTTCTTACTTGTAAGTGCAAGAGGAGCTTGCATTGAGTGTGACTTAGACTTTAGCATGACATGCTAGGTGTTATTTTGACCTTATGCCTAGTGATTATTGTTGTAGCATGTCTTGTTTCAAACAATTGGGATTGCTTAGTGAGCCTTGAAGAAATTATGCGTTTGTTTTAGCATGCAAAAGCATAGTAAATGGTATTCTCCTTTGATGTTTTGTTTGGGTTGACTTGGCACATTCTCACACCATGTTATGACTATGACAAGTCACCATAGCCTCTATAATCGTTTAGTCCTTGACCTGTAGTACCACTCTATGCTTTGATTAGTAATGCTTTGTTGCTCTGCATGATTATGGCCATTATTGCTCTCTTAGTTGGTTGCTCCTAGTCTTTTGCTAGCCTCCACTTGTATGAGTAAGCTCTACTCATGCTTCCAACTACCAAGAAACCAATTTATTACAAAGTGTCCACTATAAATTCCTATGCATGGTGTGTTACACCATTCCAAGTATATTCTTGTTTTCAGTTATCTTCCAATTAAAAACTATTTTGTTATGTGAAAACTTAGTGATTAAAGCCCTCACAAACTTGATGGCACACTTTATATTCTTTTCCCCTAATAAACTTGAACTATTGTGTCATCTATGTTATATATGCTTGCACTTATATGTTTGAATTATCAGAACAGTGTTGTCACGGGGAACGTTTTCAACATTGCACTTATACTTTTTACTTAGTTGATATCATGCACTTTTGTCTATGGATGTCACCGGTGTGAAATAAAGAGGGAACTTGTAAGTCCATGGAGTTTGTATTGTGTGTTAGATAAATGCTTGGGCCGCTGGCCTAAGCCATGCCTAATCATGGTGTAAACTTGCAGCATCACCATAGTGAGCTATCTATGAAGCATCCTCAATAAAAAGCTATGCATATAGTAAATAAAAAGATTGCTGAGATGCTCATTGTCTGCTTGCCTTGTCATTTTGGTTATGGGAAAGCTCCTGTAACATGTGCAAGGGGTACCCCGTAGGCGGTTCTCAATGATATGCAAATACTTACAGTGACAAGAACTTACAGGTGACTAAAGTTGAGTAGCATGAGGTGTGGCCCTCGTATTCAACGGACTTGAGATTGCCAACTTATACTTCGTCAAGCATATACTCCATAGTTTGTTCACTTTAACCTTAATCACTTCAAGATGCTTATGATAGGGGCAATGAGGGCTTGAAGCTAACAAGTACCATAATTTTTGGAAGCTCTTTTTGAAACTTGAAATCCCTGCTTCCTTTATAAAAGGCCTTTCTTCTACCATTATGTTGAGTCTCCACCTTCTACCTTTAGGCACCATTAAGAGAGCATAGTTGCCATTATGTGTGCAGTGTCCCAAAGCTTATTGATTGATGCATGTTGTGATATTATTTGTTCTTGTGCTATTTGTTTCTAGTCACCCTTGTGAACTTTGAAGGTGTCCTATGCATCTATTTGCTACTCTGTGAGGGACAAGCTGGTTACCACTATGCTATGTTTTCTCTATGTGAAACAAACAAACGTTTTTCAATGCATGTTATTCATGATCTTTGTTTGTAGCCTTTAATGTTGCATGCATAGTTACTATGTCCTATTGTTAGAACTCCATCTTTCATGCATATGTTTAGAGTTCTTTGATCCCAGCTTTCAATGCTTGAAAATGGTTAGATCTTTATTGTGAGGGTGCATGTCACCTTAAAAATTATTCTTTTTATCACTTACCTACTCAAGGACGAGCAGGAGTTAAGCTTGGGGATGCTTGATACGTCGGAAACGTATCTATAATTTTTCATGATCCATGCTTGTTTAGTATCTACTTTGCTTTTCTTTGTCTACACTTTGAGGTGCTTTTTACATGTTTTCTGGTAATAACCTATTAACAAGTTGCCACAGTGCCAGTTGCCTGTTTTCTGCAGTTTTTGGTTCCAGAAAAGCTAGTAAGGAAATATTCTCGGAATTAGACGGGACAAACGTCAAAGTCAATAACTTTCCGTGGGGAACAAGAAGTCCAGAGGGGAGACGAAGAGGCGTGCCAGGGCAGCCACACCCCCCTAGGCGTGGGTGGGCCCTGCCCCGTGCCTAGGCAGGGTGTGGGGCCCCTGGCCACCGCCTCGGCCTCCCCCTTCGCCTATAAGAATCCCCTGATGCAGAAACCCTAAGTACCCGATCAATATTCCACGAAACCTTTTGTAGCCTCCGTCGCCATCGTCCCTAGATTGAGGGGGATCTGAAGTTCTTCCCAGCACCCTGTCGAAGGGGAAATCATCCCGGAGGCCTTCTCTCCGGTATGATGCGTGAGTAGTTCCGACTTGGACTATGGGTCCATGTAGTAGCTAGATGGTTGTATCTCCTCCTTGTGCTTTCATGTATAGATCTTGTGAGCTTTGTTCATGATCAAGATCTAATCTATTTGTAATCATGCATGTTGTGTTTGCGGGGATCCGATGGATATTGAGATTATTATGTTGGTTTGATTAATGGTTTTGTATTTATGATTCTATTATGTCTGTGTTGTTTGTGATCTTGCAGGATCTCTGTTTTAGTAGCTATCTTGGCCAAGTAGCAGCTAGTGACTCCAAGAGGGGGTATTTATGCTCGATAGTGGGTTCATGCCTCTAGTTTCCAAGGGAAGTGACAGAAATCTCTTCGGTTGTAGATGTGTTGTTGCCACTAGGGAGAAAACAACGGTCTCTTGTTCATGGAACATGTGGACTGTTTACCTTACACACTTTGCTTAAAGCAGTTGTCTGTTGCTTGCAACTTAATACTGGAGGGGGTTCGGATGATAACCTGAAGGTGGACTTCTAGTCATAGATGCAGTTGGATGGCGGTCTATGTATCTTGTTGTATTGCCCAATCGAATCTCATAGGATCTTTCTGACTAGTAGTTGCATTGTTATGCCTTGCTCAGTTCCTGTCAATTGCCCTGCTATAATTTGTTTACCCTTCATGCCATGTTTTTTATCTAAGGAGAGCACCTCTAGTGAACTATGGACCCCGGTCCAATCTTTACCATTGATACATATTCCACTGTTACTTGTTTATTTGCTGCAAACCACCATTACCCTCCACACCATACATTTAATCCTTTTTTACAGCAACCAATGAGATTCACAACATCACTGTTAGTTGGGGCAAAGTCTTGAGTTTGTGTTATGCAGGTCTCCATGTTGCTTGCAACACCTGTGTGACGTTTCCTTCCTCCTACTGGTTCAATAACCTCGGTTTCTTACTGGGGGAAGACTTGATGTTGTGCTGCTTCACACCTTGCTCTTAGGGTTCCCAACAGTCTCCATATCAACTAAGCCGTCACCAGGCGCCGGAAGTTCCGCTCAGGGATTTCTGTGGGGAGGATCTGGGACTAAGTTCCGATCCAACTTCCTCTGGAAGTTCCGGCCAGCTCCCAGAACATTCTGTTTTGGTAAGTTCTATTTGCTGAAACTTCCATCGGAAGTTGCACCGGAAGTTCCGGTCAGGAATTTCCGTCGCTTCTTCCACCGAGACCCTAAGTGGAACTTCCGCCCAGGCGCCGGAACTTCCGGTCAGACAAGGTTTGCGACCCAATTGTTCTGCCCCTTGTTCCACTCCAAGTTCCTCTTAGAATCGGTATACTTATGTTTGGAAGTGTTCTGTTTGACGGAACTTGGGCCGAAACTTGTATTAGAAGTTTCGCCGGAACTTCCGGTCAGGATTTTTGAGCATGCTTCAACAGCTTGATGACCGTTGGGGGTACCCTGGGCGGAACTTCCGGCCACTCACCGGAACTTCCGGTGAGGTCGCGAAGGGTCCAACAGTTCAGTTTGGAGGGAGCCTATTTAAGGCGCCCTCCTTCTTCCTCCTACCTAACTCTTCAATTTTTCTCTCTCCTCCATTAATACCAGAGCTTCACCTCACTAGATCTCTCTCCCTAGCCACTCAAATCACTTGATCTTTTGAGAGGTGATGGAGGTGACCTAGATCTACACTTCCACCAAAGAAGATTTGATCCCCCCACCTATCATTTGTGGATCTTGTTACTCTTGGGATTATTCAAACCCTAGACGGTGTAGGGCATCCTTGGAGCTAAGGGCATGTGTTGTAAAGCTCCGTGGTGTCGTTGAGGGCCTCCAATTGAGTTGTGGAGCTTTGATACGTTGGAAACGTATCTATAATTTTGGATGCTCTATGCTTGTTTAGTATCTACTTTGCTTTACGTGTCCACACTTTGAGGTGTTTTTTACATGTTTTCTGGTACTAACCTATTAACAAGTTGCAACAGAGCCAGATGCCTATTTTCTGTTGTTTTTGGTTTCAGAAAAGTTAGTAAAGAAATATTCTCGAAATTGGACGGGACAAAGGACAAATTCAATTACTTTCCGTGGGGAACAAGAAGTCCAGAGGAGAGCCGAAGGGGCCAGCCAGGGGGGCCAGACCCACCCCAGGCGCGGGTGGGCCTCGCCCCACGCTTGGATAGGGTTTGGTGACCCTGTCCGCATCCTCGGTCTCCCCCTTCGCCTATAAGAAGACCCTGATGCAGAAACCCTAAGTACCCGATCAAAAATCCACGAAACCGTCTGTAGCCGCTGCCACCATCGTCCCTAGATCGGGGGGATCTGAAGTTCTTCCCGGCACCCTGCCGGAGGGGAGATCATACTAGAGGCCTTCCCTCCGGTATGACGCGTGAGTAGTTCCACCTTGGACTATGGGTCCATGTAGTAGCTAGATGGTTGTATCTCCTTCTTTGTGATTTCATGTATAGATCTTGTGAGCTCCTTTTATGATCAAGATCTAATCTATTTGTAATCATGCATGTTGTGTTTGCGGGGATCCGATGGATATTGAGATTATTATGTTGGTTTGATTAATGATTTTAATACAGTTGGCGCCCACCGTGGGGCTAGCGATGCTTGGAGGGTGATAATCCGGGCGGGATCCTTCACCATCGTCGGGCCAGATTGCATCTCGCGCGCCTTGTGAGAAGTGCTATCAAGGACTCGGTTGTTGGAAGCAAATCGATCCGATCAGGCTGCAGCCTACCACGGCCGGGGCGGAGCAAGCGCACGCAGTTGGTCAGAAAATTTCAAGGCAAAGGCACAAGCAAAAGTCGAGACTTGAGAGGCTCACGGACGAGGACATGCAAAATCGACTCCACATATCCTATGAGTTCTTTATTCGATCTTCATCCCTCTCCATATTGGTCTATCTATTGATTATTATACTCAAATCTAATCTAGTATGCATGTTTGTTTATGTGCACCGTATGGAGGATTGATCCATGGATCATAGCAGAGTTTATTAGCACAATTCGTGAACTACTCCATCTACAAATCGCGCTGGCGTCATCGGTAGCAGCGCTGTCGACTCTGTCTTCATCGTGGCTGAGGGTGCAAACTCAGTTTCAGATTAAATCAATCAGTCCAGTACAGAGGCTGTTAGATTTAGTCCTGATAAGAAAGCATCAACATGGAGCCGATCAGGCATGCAAGCAGCAGAACGACTACGGTCAAAGGAAGTACAAGAGATTGACATGATCGGTGATATCTTTCACTTACCCCTTTTTAATTATTAATACGTACATGCAAAGTATTTTTGCCGGTACAACGACCAATAAATTGGCAAGTAGTACGGGCATAGCAAAGCATGTGTAGATCAATTATAATATATCTTGTATTTATCTACTTTGTATTCTCCCCGATTTGCTTGTTCAGGCTTTGCACTCATTTAAATCAGTTGAGATCGTATGATTGGATGCTAATCTCTTGTTTTATTTGTCTTACGTACGAGGAACAAATCAATCGAAACTGTCCATATAAGGCGGCACAAAAATTAAGGCTCGGCGACTTAATAGTGGGTGTGAGTAGCTCCAATAAAGCATGCTCGACCGACTCCGCCCACGGTCCGATCGAGTTCGCTACCGCTACTTGCCGCCGCATCCACTCCCTCCGGCTAAACGCCACACCGGACGCTCGGGCAGTCGCCATCATGGACCTCTCGACGCCGGGGACTCGTCACGGACTCGCCTTCCGGTCGCCGCTTGCGACTCGCTTGCGGCCTCGTCCATTGCCGACTCTCCATTCTACGGCTAAACGCCGCCGATTTCGCCATAGCGACCTCATCGCCCGCGTCGACCCGTGTCCGCTGCGACTTTCGCCATAGCGACCTCTGTCGCCGCGTCGACCCGTGTGTCGCCGCGTCGATTTCGCCATAGCGACCTCATCGTCGCGTTGACCCTGTCGTGTCCGCGTCGACTTTCGCCATAGCGCGACCTCTGTCCGCCGTTGACCCGTGTCCGCCGCGGCCGATTTCGCCATAGCGCGACCTCCGTCCGCCGCGTCGACCCCGTGTCCGCGCGTCCACTTTGCCATATTGCGACCTCCGTCCGCCGCGACCCCGTGACCGCCGCGTCGACTCTTTACGGGTACGTCGAACGCGTACGCTGCACCTACTAAGGACCTTTATCGTCTGAAGTCGCCAGAGAGAGTCGCATGCCACGCTGCATGGACTCACCACTGGGTGTCTCTCCCCCCCGGGAAAAATCTATTCGCCTTTGTCAACCTTTGAAAGAGCGACTCGCATGGCCAAGTAGTGCGGACGAGGACTCGCAAACCGAGCCTCGGATCGTCCACGAAAAACGCTAACCGAGAGCCATCATTGAGTCGCCTTGCTCGACCGCCTTCCGGGCCAAGACAAATGGTAGTGCTACACAAACAGCACCATGTCCTCCTCAACCTTAGACAAAGGCGACTCGCACGGCTAAATCATGGACGAGGACTCGCAAACCGAGCCTCGGATCGTCCAGAAGAACGCCAAGTCGAGAGCCATCTTTGAGTCGCCATGATCGCCCCCGGCCAAGACGAGACTCGCTAAAAACAGCGCAATCAACATCATCGGGACTCTCCTCGCGGACTCGCATCATCGCGGACTCGCCACGCCGGGACTTTCCCTCGCGGACTCGCATCATCGCGGACTCGCCACGCCGGGACTCTCCTCACGGACTCGCAATCATCGCGGACTCGCCACGCTCGGGGACCCTCCCCTCGCAGACTCGTAATCATCGCGGACTCGCCACGCTCGGGGACTCTCCCCTTGTGGGCTCGCAATCATCGCGGACTCGCCGCGCTCGGGTACTCGGCGCTCGCGTCGCCGACCGAATCTCGCTGGCCGGCAGCAACCACTATATTTTCAGAATATGCATCCCTAAAGAGCCTCAAGTCGCCTCTACAAGCCAACTCGAGCCTCGGGGACTACTCCTAGGCATGCAGTGTATACGCGTGGTTCCACGACCACAGCTCGCCCTCGTCGACTCGCCGCCGCGGACACTCGCCCTCGCGTACTCAACACGCTCGGGGCCTCGCCGCATGGACACTGCCCTCACAGTACTCAACACGCTCGGGACTTCGCCGCGCGGACATTCGCCCTTGCGTACTCAACACGCTCGGGACTTCGCCGCGGACACTCGCCCTCACAGACTCAACACGCCGGACTGCGCGCGGACACTCGCCCTCGCCAGACTCAACACGCTCGGGGACTCGCCGCCGCGGACATTCGCCCTTGCGTACTCAACACGCTCGGGACTCGCCGCCGCGGACACTCGCCCTCGCGTACTCAACACGCTCGGGGACTCGGCGCGCTACAGACAGCGCCACTCGCCGGTCTCCCAACCTCTCTACTCGACATGTTCGGGGACTCCGCACGCTCCATGTTCGGAGAATCGCCGCAACTGGCGGCTTCACCGACACCCTACGCCTTTCGCCAACTGGTCATCACCGACTGGCTCACGCCGACTGCCTCCCGCTTTCTTTCCTTTGTTCAAGAGCTCGTCGCCGATTCGCCACGACCCATCGTCAAGACTCTCCGAGCCATGCCTCAAGCCCACGTCGAATCAACAACGCGCTCGGGGACTACTGATGGGGGAATACCAATCGGGGTATACCCACGAAGCGGATTCGCCAGCTGGATCGAGCCGATCAAGCCAAGCGGTCGACGCCTAATACGGCGCCGCGACGCTGACCCGGACAAGCGGCACCGATCGAGGCCCAAGACGACTCCAATACAAAGCCCATTAGTGCACTTGTAAACCCTAGGTGACTGCATATATAAAGCCACCAGGGGCACCCCCAAGGGGTACGTCATATTAGATCTAGTCTCCTCCACCGCCTCCGGCGACTCCATTGTAAACCAATCTATGATCATATCTCGGATTGATAGCGTGACGAGCGATCCTCCACCGAGGGGACGTGAACCTGGGTACATCGTGTGCCAATCTCGCTCCCGGATTCTCCTACGTCGCCTTGCTCCCTCTACGTAAGCTACCCCCAGTAGCATCTGCCGTGCAATACCACGACAATGTCTATGTTGTTTGTGATCTTGCATGCTCTCTGTTATTAGTAGCCATCTTTGCCAAGTAGTTCTAGTGACTCCAAGAGGGGGTATTTATGCTCGATAGTGGGTTCATGCCTCTAGTTTCCAAGGGAAGTGACAATAATCTCTTCGGTTGTAGATGTGTTGTTGCTACTAGGGAGAAAACAATGGTCTCTTGTTCATGGAACATGTGGACTGTTTACCTTACACACTTTGCTTAAAGCAGTTGTCTCTTGCTTGCAACTTAATACTGGAGGGGGTTCGGATGATAACCTGAAGGTGGACTTCTAGTCGTAGATGCAGTTGGATGGCGGTCTATGTATATTGTTGTATTGCCCAATCAACCTCATAGGATCTTTCTGACTAGTAATTGCATTGTTATGCCTTGCTCAGTTCATGTCAATTGCCCTGCTGTAATTTGTTTACCCTTCATGCCATGTTGTTTATCTAAGGAGAGCACCTCTAGTGAACTATGGACCCCAGTCCAATCTTTACCATTGATACATCTTCCATTGTTACTTGTTTACTTGCTGCAAACCATTACCTTCCACACAATACGTTTAATCCTTTGTTACAGCAAACCGGTGAGCTTGACAACCTCACTGTTCATTGGGGCAAAGTCTTGAGTTTGTGTTGTGCAGGTCTTCGCGTTGCTTGCAACACCTGTGTGATGTTTCCTTCCTCCTTCTTGTTTGATAACCTCGGTCTCAACTGAGGGAAAACTTGCTGCTTGCTGCTTCACACCTTGCTCTTGGGGTTCCCAACAGGCTGTGCGTAGAAAGTCGTCAAGCTTTTCTGGCACCGTTGCCCGGGAGGCCAAGGACGTCTTCACTAGGGAGTCCTTCACTTCCTTTCTATTTAGTTTGTTTTTCGTTTCCTTTGTTTATTTTGCTTTGTTTTGTTTGCCTCTTTTCCAAAAACACAAAAAAATTAGTTCTTGCTCTAGCTGCTGCTGCTGTTTTTGGCTTGCCCACCTTTGCCAAAATGAACTCCGCTAAGAACACCAAGTTGTGTGACTTCACTAGCACCAACAACAATGATTTCCTCAACACTCCTATTGCTCCACCTGCTCCTGATGCTACCTTTTATGAAATTAAGCCTGATTTTTTGAATCTTGTGATGAGAGAGCAATTTTCTGGTGCTGGTTCTGATGATCCTGCTGGCCATCTTAATAGCTTTGTTGAACTTTGTGATATGCAGAAGTATAAGGATGTAGATGGAGATATTGTTAAGCTCAAGCATTTTTCCTTTCTCCTTGAGGGGAAAAGCTAAAGAATGGTTGCTTTCTTTGCCTAAAAATAGTATTGATTCTTGGACTAAGTGCAAAGATGCTTTTATTGGAAAGTACTATCCTCCTGCTAAGATTATATCTATGAGAAGTGACATTATGAAATTTAAACAACTTGATAGTGAACATGTTGCTCCACCTTGGGAAAGAATGAAATCTTTGGTTAAAAATTTACCTACTCATGGACTCGCTGCTTGGATGATTATCCAGACTTTTTATGCAGGTTTGAACTTCTCCTCAAGAAATCTGTTGGATTCAGCTGCTGGAGGTACTTTTATGGGCCTCACCTTGGGTGCTGCAACAAGGCTCTTGATAATATGATGGTTAAGTACTCTAAATGGCATGTTGAGAGAGTTCCACATGGTAAGAAGGTAAATTCTGTTGAGGAAACTTCCTCTTTGAGTGAAAAGATTGATGTTAATATGGCTATGCCTGTTAATGGGAAAGATCCTCTAGATCCTAATAGTGTTCCCTTAGCCTCTTTGGTGTCTCAAGAAGAGCAAGTTGATGTGAACTTCATTAGAAACAACAATTTCAACAACAATGCCTATAGGAATAATTTTGGTAGCAACAACAACTATAGGCCTTATCCTCCTAATAATGGCAATTCCTTTGGAAGCTCTTACAATAATGCTATAAGTGCCCCCTCTAAACTTGAAGTCATGCTCAAGGACTTTATTAGTAAACAAACCACTTTCAATAAGACTATAGAGGAAAAAAATTGACTGTTGAGAAAAATATATCCTCTTTGTCTGAAGCTCAGTCTTCCTTGATTAATAAAATGGCTGCTAAACCTAAAACTATGGAAAACACCTTTGCTACTGCTCATGCCATACAAGTTACTATTTATGAAAATGTTAGGCCGTTAGCTCAACTTCATGCTAAGTTGGAAATGGAAGTTGAAATTGATAGAAACAATAGTGATGCCAAAGCCTATTGAGCCTACTACTAGTGATGCCAAGTTACTATCACCACGAAACCACAAGTAGTCCATATTCCTACTCCTACTATGCCTAAGCCTATTGAGCCTACTACTAGTGATGCCAAGTTTGACTTTGATATTGATGGTTGCAATATTTTTGAAGTGATTATGTTCTTGCAAAAGCTTGCTAGAAGTCCTGATGCTAGTGATATGCATGTTGCCTTTACCAAACACATCACATATGCTCTTGTGAAAATTAAGGAAGAGAAGCTAAAACACAAAGCTTCTATTCCTATAAAAGTAGAAGATAGTTGGGAACCCATTATTAATATGCAAGTGAATGACTTTGATCTCAAAGCTTCATGTGATCTTGGTTCTAGTGTCTCTATTATGCCTAGGAAGATTTATGAAATGCTTGATTTGCCACCATTGGAAGATTGTTATTTAGATGTCCCACTCAATGATAATGCTAAGAAGAAACTCATGGGGAGTATTAATGATCTTCTCATTATGGTTAATAATGCTCATGTCCCGGTGGATTTCTATGTTTTGGATGTTGAATACAATGCTTTTTGTCCTACTTTGATTTAGTATCTACTTTGCTTTCAAAGGAGTAGTTCCACCTTGGACTATGGGTCCATGTAGTAGCTAGATGGTTGTATCTCCTACTTTGTGATTTCATGTATAGATCTTGTGAGCTCCATTCATGATCAAGATCTAATCTATTTGTAATCATGCATGTTGTGTTTGCTGGGATCCGATGGATAATGAGATTATTATGTTGGTTTGATTAATGATTTTGTCTTTATGATTCTATCATGCATGTGTTGTTTGTGATCTTGCATGCTCTCCGTTGTTAGTGGCTATCTTGTCCAAGTAGTTGCTAGTGACTCCAAGAGGGGGTATTTATGCTCGATAGTGGGTTCATGCCTCTAGTTTACAAGGGAAGTGACAATAATATCTTCGGTTGTAGATGTGCTCTTGCTACTAGGGAGAAAACAACGGTCTCTTGTTCATGGAACATTTGGATTGTTTACCTTACACACTTTGCTTAAAGCAGTTGTCTGTTGCTTGCAACTTAATATTGGTGGGGGTTCGGATGATAACCTGAAGGTGGACTTCTAGTTATAGATTCAGTTGGATGGCGGTCTATGTATCTTGTTGTATTTCCCAATCGAATCTCATAGGATCTTTCTGACTAGTAATTGCATTGTTATGCCTTGCTCAGTTCCTGTCAATTGCCCTGTTGTAATTTGTTTACCCTTCATGCCATGTTTTTTATCTAAGGAGAGAACCTCTAGTGAACTATGGACCCCGGTCCAATCTTTACCATTGATACATCTTCCATTGTTACTTGTTTACTTGCTGCAAACCATTACCTTCCACATAATACGTTTAATCCTTTGTTACAGCAAACCAGTGAGCTTGACAACCTCACTGTTCGTTGGGGCAAAGTCTTGAGTTTGTGTTGTGCAGGTCTTCGCGTTGCTTGCAACACCTGTGTGATGTTTCCTTCCTCCTTCTGGTTCGATAACCTCGGTCTCAACTGAGGGAGAACTTGCTGCTTTCTGCTTCACACCTTCCTCCTGGGGTTCCTAACATGTTGTGCATAGACAGTCGTCAAGCTTCCCCCTCAACCTTGTTGTAAAGGTTTCGGTTGGCGCCTTCAAGGTCACCGGTTAGTGGATTGTGAGGCCTCCTTTGTGGGGGAGCTCACCGGAGAAGAAGGTAAGGCCTTTGTGGCGCTCGGATGACCTTGTGTGGCCCCAACACCTCTCCAACATAGACGTTGCTCCTTTGTGAGTGAACTACAGGAATTACATCTCCATGTTCCCCCTCCCGGTTATCTCGTTCCCTACCTTTACTTCTTGCTCTTTATTGTTCTTGTGGTTGTTGTTGGTTCTCTAGCATATAGGTTGTTCACCTAGCTACATATCTAGAGAACTTCCTTCTCGCTAAGCCTAAAAGTGTGTAACAAATTAAAAATTGGTAGTCGCCTATTCACCCCCTCTAGTCGATTCAAAGTTGGTACTTTCAATTGGTATCGTAGCCAAGGCTCTTTTTCGGGCTTTACCGCCTAAGAGACAATGGCCGACAAAGGGGGTAGTGAAAATGAAAACTCTAAGAACTTGGCCACCATGGATGACCTCAAGCAATTGGAGACATCCATGATGTCCAAGTTTGAGGAAATGATGACTATTTTGCAGTCTCTCAAGCCAAACCCCATGGTTGCTCTTGCCACACCCCAAACCACCGAGCTTCCTCCCACCGATCCCGTGACCGCCCCCGGAGTGAATCCAGCGGCAGTCACCACTCACTTGGGACTTGGTTTTGTTGCTCAAACATCTACCAAGGTTCCAAGCGAGAACACCGAGGAGCCCGAAGACTCAACTTCCAAAGAGGAAAGTGGAGGAAAGGACTACTCGGCGGTGCCCCCACCATTGAAGTACACTACGGATCCACCCATTCCCATGCCACACATCATTCCTCAAGGAGCACCACCTATGCTAGATACTTCAAATTTTGCCAATTGGCAATATCTAATGCGCTCACATATTTCCAACTCTTCTATTGAGTTAATGAGGATTGTGGAGGATGGGTTCTCTCCATATGACCCAAATAAGTTGACTCGAGGTGAAGTGGTGGACAAGTAACTCAATGCCATGGCTTTGGGGATGATTCAAAAGGCCTTGACTCCCAAGGACTTTGCTCATATTCGCCAATTCAACATCGCCGAGGAAGCATGGGATCAGCTCACCGAGCTATTTGTTGGTAATGCAAGCATTCAAAGCTCCAAGTTTGATGAAGTCAACAACGAGTGCGATGGTTTTGCTATGCAAGATGATGATACTCCCGAAGACATGTATAGGCGGCTTAAGGTCCTTTGCTGCACTATGAGGGATCTTGGTGCCACCTATGTTGATGACAAGTTCATGAAGAGGAAGTTCATTCAAGCTCTCCTTCATTTTGAAGAACAAAAGCTCAACTCCAGCAAGGGAAGAACCAACTTTCACCTAATTACCTCCCAAGAAGTCTTGAGTGAAGTGATTGCCGAGAGTCTCGATGGTCAAGCGGTGAGAGAGTACCTTCATCATTTTTAAAGAGCGAGGCCAGGCCCATACTTAGTTTCCCCGTCTCCGGTAGGAATCCCGGTGAGAATCAACGGAGTCGGAAAAGCGTTGATGATCAACTATAGTATTTTGCAGCAGGCATATGGTGTGTGTACGTACGTACGGGGAACGGATCCAACGCGTACATATCTCTCCTCCGCCTCTTTGCGTTCCGAGTCATTTCCGTACATAGTACTGCACAAGAAGAAGGGAAGGTGATTGCACGCAGACGCAGCTACCGATGCGGCCGCCATTCTTTTGGAAGTCGTGCAGTTCCTGAAATTGCAGTTCCCCGTACTCCCGTAGACGCGGGCGAGTTGAGACGAGACGGCGGTGCAAACCCGTCAGCGAGTATATTAGAAGCGTCGAGAGAGAAAAGAAAAAAAAGAACGCAAGCTTGAACTTCTTCTTCTTCTTCTTCTTCTTCTTCTTCTTCAAGCAATTGGAGACATCCATGATGTCCAAGTTTGAGGAAATGATGACTATTTTGCAGTCTCTCAAGACAAATCCCATGGTTGCTCTTGCCACACCCCAAACCACCGAGCTTCCTCCCACCGATCCCGTGACCGCCCCCGGGGTGAATCCAGCGGCCGTCACCACTCACTTGGGACTTGGTTTTGTTGCTCAAACATCTACCAAGGTTCCAAGCGAGAACACCGAGGAGCCCGAAGACTCAACTTCCAAAGAGGAAAGTGGAGGAAAGGACTACTCGGCGGTGCCCCCACCATTGAAGTACACTCCGGATCCACCCATTCCCATGCCACACATCATTCCTCAAAGAGCACCACCTATGCTAGATACTTCAAATTTTGCCAATTGGCAATATCTAATGCGCTCACATATTTCCAACTTTTCTATTGAGTTAATGAGGATTGTGGAGGATGGGTTCTCTCCATATGACCCAAAGAAGTTGACTCGAGGTGAAGTGGTGGACAAGTAACTCAATGCCACGGCTTTGGGGATGATTCAAAAGGCCTTGACTCCCAAGGACTTTGCTCATATTCGCCAATTCAACGTCGCCAAGGAAGCATGGGATCAGCTCACCGAGCCATTGGTTGGTAATGCAATCATTCAAAGCTCCAAGTTTGATGAAGTCAACAACGAGTGCGATGGTTTTGCTATGCAAGATGACGAGACTCCCGAAGACATGTATAGGCAGCTTAAGGTCCTTTGCTGCACCATGAGGGATCTTGGTGCCACCTATGTTGATGAAAAGTTCATGAAGAGGAAGTTCATTCAAGCTCTCCTTCCTTTTGAAGAACAAAAGCTCAACTCCATCAAGGGAAGAACCAACTTTCACCTAATTACCTCCCAAGAAGTCTTGAGTGAAGTGATTGCCGAGAGTCTCGATGGTCAAGCGGTGAGAGAGTACCTTCATCATTTTTAAAGAGCGAGGCCAGGCCCATACTTAGTTTCCCCGTCTCCGGTAGGAATCCCGGTGAGAATCAACGGAGTCGGAAAAGCGTTGATGATCAACTACAGTATTTTGCGGCAGGCATATGGTGCGTGTACGTACGTACGGGGAACGGATCCAACGCGTACATATCTCTCCTCGGCCTCTTTGCGTTCCAAGTCATTTCCGTACGTAGTACTGTACAAGAAGAAGGGAAGGTGATTGCACGCAGACGCAGCTATCGATGCGGCCGCCATTCTTTTGGAAGTCGTGCAGTTCCCGAAATTGCAGTTCCCCGTACTCCCGTAGACGCGGGCGAGTTGAGACGAGACGGCGGTGCAAACCCGTCAGCGATTATATTAGAAGCGCTGAGAGAGAAAAGAAAAAAAAAGAACGCAAGCTCGAACAACTTCTTCTTCTTCTTCTTCTTCTTCTTCTTCTTCTTCTTCTTCTTCTTCTTGCTTTGACATTGACAAGTGACAGTCCTTTTGCTTATCCAAAACGGCTACAATGTTTGGATTTTAAAAGTTCATCAGCTAGATATTTCGATATCCATCTAGGCTAGCTAATATTTGGACATCTACATCACATAGCGACCGATGATGAATTACAAAGGTGCACACACCAGCACAAGTCCAACTCTCTACTACGAACTCTCTTCCTAAATATAAGCAGTACCATTGGAACTACATACCTCCGCAATCCAAATTAATTCATGGACTCAAATTTGTCTAGATCCAGATTTATGTACTCTAGATACATCTGAATCTACACCAAATTCGAGTCTATTAATTTGAATTGGAGGGAGTACTTGCATTTTGTAAATCGGAGCGAGATATAAGATTCAACTCCAACAGAGGAAGACTAAAATAGCAACTTAATAAGATTATTACAGATGTGCTCATGCCACCTACAAATTCCAATACTGAAGTACTTCCTTTTGTCCGGTTTATTAGGCACGTCAAAATTTTACATAATATGTCAAAAAAAATTATACCATTGTATTCATCTTTAAAAGTATTTTTCAATGGTATATATTTTAGCACATATATTGCATATTTTATTGATCAAAATTGATGATCAGAGATTTTCTTAAACTACATGCGTGCCTAATAAATTGGACTAGAGAGAGTATAACACTTTGAACACACTAGATTCATCCAAATTTAAGACATCTGTTTCAAGACAGAGGGAGTACATTACAGCAACAGCAACGTGAACTACGACAACACACATGACGGTCACACGGAGCAGAAGTTGCTGCTGGACCGCCAGGCGCACTGCTCTCGGAACTTGGCCACCGGTCTTTCTGACCCACACTCCTCTCTAGCTGATCAATAAAGAAAAAACAATAGCAAACAGTATATATATAAACATATAAAGATATTAACATCCCTGCAACTAATAGGGGCTTATCGGGTGCAGACAAGGACACCGCTCTGACACCAAAAATTATTACTGTACATGATTATTAATATATACTCAATCTCTAGCACACCATTGCAAAAAGTCAGACCCAATGCCCATTCCAAATCCACCGGGAATTCAATATCCCTGCAACTACACTTAACTTAAGCTCGAATAGCACGAAAACAAGATGCACACCTAAAAATCAGTTCACTGGCAGTTTTGCAAAGAACCACAGCATCAATGAACATGATTGAGCAACTAACGTATCAATGCTGAAAGAATCATCTCACGATAAAAATCCTAAATGACAACACAGAGTTCCAGAGGCAACAGGACTTGAAAATCACAACAAGGACAACACATCTCAACCACACACACACACACACACACACACACACACACACACACACACACATTGCTGATGCACACAACAACAAAACTAATGGACTATACATACTGTTATTTGACCAGGGGTACATCAATGTTACTCTCCAAATCGCTAACTAGCACAATCGTGTACACTCCATCCTTGTTCTGTACCAAAACAGCAACAAACAAATCCCAGCATTGCTCTTCCTCCTGGAACTAAGCTACAACAATGCAACCTATAAAATATGCCGACCATCTGGAAGAAAGACTCCGTTTTTCAGAGTAATACCTTGAGCCTCTGGACACAGGCCAAGCTGAGCAGGCTGGCAAAGACGGCCTGTAGACAACATCAACGCCGATGGATACGAGCAGCAAGGCCCCAGCCAACGGCGCCGCTGGAGAGCTCCACCCGACCGGTGAAAGGCGGCGCTAGGGGCACGTCAACCAGACACGGCGAGAAACCCGACCGGGGACAAGTGCTTTGCGCTGCACCACCATGTCCTATGAGGTACAAAGCACACGTATCAGATAAATCAAGAACCCCATCAAGTTCTTTTGCCATCTTAAAATATGCCACAAGGATCAGTAAGCTCAACAAACTGTACAAACAATATTTCTACAGAGGTACCATTCTGCTAGTGATGACATATTCAAACACGAGAAGGAACCAAGCTTAACTTTGCAATAAACAAAAAGTTGGCTTCTTGAGGACATGGCAGTTATTCCATCAGATCAAATACAAGGTCCAATTTTCTACTGCAGAGTGAGAATATGATCTACAACAAAAACTACTTCCCATTATACTTTCGGCATTAAACAAAATTCTGTGAGTGTCATAGCATAATAATCTCTTCGAGCATAAATGAGTGTCCCTGAAAAAAGACAGTCTATACAGACAAGTATTGGACTATGATTTAACTAGTTAAGAGGCACAAGTATGCAGCAGCAGCAGCCATACAGACACTAACAAGATTGAACCATAAACATAGTACATTGAGAAGACGGCGAGACCCACACAAAACTAGGTGCAGACAAGGACACCTCTCTAACACCCAAAATTACACGATTAATATACTCATCACTAGCACACCATAGAAAAAGTCAGAACCTAATTCCCATTTCCAAACCACCAGGAATTCAACATCCCTGCAACTACTTAACTTAAGTTTGAATAGCACAAAACCACAATGAACAACTAAAATCAGTTCACTGGCAGGTTTGCAAAGGACCACAACATTAATGAACATAATTTAGTAACTAAGCGTATCTATGCTGGAAGAAACATCTCACGATAAAAATCCTAAATGACACCACAAAGTTTCAGAGGCAAAAGGACTTGACAATCGCAATAGGGACAGCACATCTCAACCACATATAGAGCAGCAAGACCAACCGTGTTGCTGCTGCAAAAAATAACAAAGCTACTATACTATATATATCCTACTATTAATTAGACATCAATCTTACTCTCCAAATCGCTAAGTAGCATAATCATTTACACTCATCCTTGTGCTGTACCAAAACAGCAACAAACAAATCCAACCATTCCTCTTCCTCCTGGGACTAATCAATAACAATGCAACCTATTATATATGCTGACCATCCAGAAGAAAGAGTCAATTTTTCAGAGTAATACCTTGAGGCTGTGGACACAGGCAAAGCTGAGAATGCTGCCGACTGCGGTCTGTGGACGATATCAACGCCGATGGGCACGAGCAGCAAGGCCCCAGCCACCCAACGGCGCCACTGGAGAGCTCCAGCCGCGCACAGTGAAAGGCGTCGCCAGGAGCACGTCAACCAGACACGGCGAGAAACAGACCGGGGAGAAGTGCTTTGAGCTGCACCACCACGTCCTATGAGGTACAAAGCACACGTATCAGATAAATCAAGAACCCCGTCAAGTTCTTTTGCCATCTTAAAATATGCCATAAGTTTGCAATGAACAAAAAGTTGGCTTCTTAAGGACACGGCATTTATTCCATCAGATCAAATACAAGGTCGACTTTTCTAGTCTACTGCACAGTGAGAATAAGATCTACAACAAAAACTACTTTCCATTATAAATTCGGCATTAGACAATTCTATGAGTGCCATAGCATAATAATCCCTTTCAGGATAAATGAGTGTCCCTGAAAGAAAGGCAGTCTACACAGATAAGTACTGAACTATGATTTAGCTAGTTAAGAGGCACACAAGTATGCAGCAGCCATTCAGACACTTACCAGATTGAACCATAAACAGAGCAACTTGCCAAGAAGCTAAGATATAAGAGCCTAATAGGTGATAAACAAGCAGGCATGTGCATGTTTGATGAATATCACGTCGAAGTAGTTAGATTACACAGCTAAAAAACTGATAAATTGCCACAAAAGAATAATAACAAAGGTCATGTATTTATTTTATTGTCAAGAGCCTCATATTTGTTCAAAACAGATGAAAAGGCAACAAGATAAATAGGCTCATGTCATTACTTTCTTAGGATGGAAATCATCTTCGTGGCATTGTGATTTCTTGCTCAAACCATGAAGACGTTGGCAGCAGCAAGAGATAAATGTTAAAACATAGTAGAAATACCTCCGTGTATGTTTTACCTTGTTCTTTTCTATTAACTGAATATACCTTTAGTATACAAGACTTCAAGTTACTGTCTTGCGTGAGCTGCTTAAGCTGGAGCAGATTACTGTGATTAGACTTTCAGTTCTGGTCTTAGCGCGAGCTGCTTAAGTTGGAGCAGATTAGACATATACTTACAAAGTAAAAGTAGAGGAATAAAAGAAAAAACGAAAATAAAGTATCGTGACTATCATTGCCATTCGTTTTTGTTGTGTTGTCCTAGAGTTTGATTCTAGGTTTACACAAAAAGAAAAGACTTGGTAGTTGGTACTTCACAGATTGCTCTGTTGTTGTATTGTCAGTTGCTTAGTAAGAAAAACTACCCATGGTTGCCTGAATAGAAGAGATTGACTGTCGCATGTATCACACTTAAAAGCTCTTTTCACATGGTCTATTTGCCACATCCAGTTAATTGTTCCATTACGAAATAGGTCTGCATCATTACTTAAACATCATACCGGCTCTAAGAGTGGTCTGTATTGTAGAATTAAGACAGATTGCATAATTGCTTATCTTCCAGTTTCAGTTCATTTATCTTTACCATTTTGCAGAAATGAAAAACAACTATGAATGCAGATAAAAATGGTTGTGCGATGGATGCGGATATAGGCTACGAGAATAAATGCATGAATATGCGGAGCCGGGTATAGCGAGTTTTTTTAATTGAATCAACAAATATTTTTTGAATAGAAAGTCAATGTATCTAACCTATTATTTCACAGGAGTACTAATTGCTGAAGACGATTTTGGAATAAAAGATATCTATTCTAGATATCTATTCTAGTTCTATCATCAGCTATGGGTTTGAATCTAAGAGAAATTCTAGATAATGTTTCCTACCCTGAATTTTTTTTGTCTTCCCCAAATGCTAAGGAGAAGAAGAGGATTGAGTCAAAATAAAAATCTATTTTGGCGTCCAAAGACTTGTGGGTTCTCGAGCTAGAAGATAGGAACTTCGTTCAAGAGGCTTTTTTCATGCTGTGATTCGCTAGAACGACATTTTGCTGAATTTTTTACAGTTTGAAAACCAATGTCAAAGATGATAGACTTTGTTCAAGAGGTTTCAAAGATGATAGACTACCATGTGGTTTTGAAATAGGATTTTAATGTGACATCCAATGATGATAGGAACTTTGTTCAAGAGGTCTCAAAGATGATAGTCTACTATGCATCTCCAAACCGGGACATTGCCACCTCTGAACTTTAAAACCCTGATTTTCATTCTCATCGGCAGCAAGTATTTTTTGTAAATGAAGGGTTATCATTCGCAAAGCTAACTGATGTCAAAGTCTCCTTGTAGCTTTTGATCCATGTGTTCTGTACCTAGTTTAAAAATATATCACTTGTGTCATTTAGTTATGTTTCCTTTATATAGCTGCTATGGTGGTACCACAGGGACATCGGTTTATTCTTTCAAGTTTCATATTAAGTTCATTGTTCTTTTGGGGAAAAAAGTACCGATTCCAGTGTTGTCAATTCTGAGTTAAGAATTCTATCCCGGGGAGTAGGGGTTTACGAGGCGGCACTTTACAGTCGCATTGTTCTCTCTATGACTCCAATGCAAAAAATCAGATGTCCTTGTGAACGTTGAAGTATTTGGAATTATTCCACCCAGTTGTGAGCTTCATGGAGTTTAATGGCTTCATTTGTTTCAACCAAAAATGGGTATATTTCTTGATGATGCATAGTAGACTCTGTCCTGGTTTGGAGATGACTTGTACACACACTTATGATCCACCGTCGCCAGGTTGACCCCTTTTGTGAGGTGCTATCTAAGAACCACCAGCATCCCTGAAGAAGGCCCTGTTCAGTAATCTGGCACAATATTTTTGGTTGCATACAGTCAGTATGAAATATGTGCTCAAATGTAGCTCCATAAAGTCCACTCAACCAAGAAATAACATGAAACACAGTTTAAAACCAAGTTAAGACTTATTAATGCAACAAATTATAGGGTTAAGACTTACTAATGCTATAAATTATAGAGCAACTATTGGCAGCTCACTTGGGTTTTCTACGAATCCAAATTGAGACGGATGTTGTACTTATACCAAAAGCTCTGCAGAGTACACGGACTGCTCCAGCGCTGCTAATATTTGTAACAGAGATGAACAAATTAGCTCACCATTTTGCTAAGATAGGCACAGCCCCGGCTCTGACCCATGGCCACCTTGGGCGTTGCCCAAGGGCCCATGCCTAGGAAGGGCCCATGACCGCATGCTCTTATGTAGTTCCTGTCCAGTTGCAAAGGCCCAGCCAAGAAACGCATGCAGCCAGGGATCAGAGAGAAAATAAACACAGCACACCACCCTGCACGCGATCAGGAGAGGAAACGACGAAGATCAGGCAGAGATTTGATCTGAAAAAATCATCGTCGAGTGGACCAGAGGCTGCTCTTTACATTGGCTTCCTCTCGGCGTCTCCCTTGCTGTCCGACCCGATTGCCTCATCGCCTCGGCCACCTGGAGATCGTACCGAGCACCTGAAGGCTCCGACTCGATTGGGGTTTGAGAATTGATCAATTTTGTTGGGAATTTCATCTGCTCCTTGTCCCGCTACTCATGGCACTACTCTCCCACGTGCCCCTGGTACGTTTTGACTCATTAGCCAAGTAAGAAAAGCATCAGCCATGTTACATTTTAGATTAGGGTTCTAGCTTCACGTATAATCTATTTAATTTCTTCACAATGATTTGATGTCAGTGTAGATTCTTTAGTTTGTTAAGGATATAGATTGAAACTACTGAAAAATTGTTTGGAGTTACAAAACAGATTAAATAGCTTGCTACATATTGTATTGAGAAGGATATTTTATACAACATTGATCTTAAAATTGTCCTCAATGTTTTTGCATCTAGAAATCCCGAAGAAGATTTTCTAAGCACCGAAGCATTATTGAAGATGGACTCATTTGGAATCTGGTTCTTATTTGAGGTAATCAAACTAGCAGAAAATTCTACTTTGTTATATTTTGCTATTCCTTTTTTTCTATCAGTAATATGACATTGTTTAAGTGCTTAACAATTATGTATAAGCATCACGGACTAAAAGTGTATGGTTAGATGTTAACTTTTAATATTTTGCAAGTGAAAGTAGAGACATATGTGTATATATATATATATATATATATATATATATATATATATATATATATTATCCTTAGGGGGGCTATGTCGTCAGCTTTGCCCTAGGGCCTCGCAAAATAAAGAGCCGGCCCTGGATAGGCACAAGATGTGATTTGAACTCCCCACGCTTGTGACAGTATGTTGTAAATATTTCTCGGATTGCCAGGACTCGAGCCAACTCGGTCTGGCTTGGGCCGAGCCGGAGAAAAGCTCGGTCCAGAACGACCGAGCCTGAGCCAGCTCGCCGCCGCCGGCGGGCCATGAAAGGGAGCTCGGCCCGAGCTTCCGACGAGTTCGGTCCAGCTTGGGGCAGCTCGCGAGCCTGGAGGGGTTGGGTCACTGATGGTGGGGCCACGCCGGCGTACCTTGCCGGTTGCAGCTTGATCGGCTGGCGTCTAGCGTTGCGGCCTGCAGCTCGGGGAGGTCAGGGAGGGGCGTGGCAGAGAGCGACGTGGCGGCGATGGAGGTTAGCGGCACATCGGCGGCTTGCCCTAGAGCTAGAGGCGAGGAAGCGAGGAAGACGACCAGAGACACGAGTAGGCGACCAAGGTCCAGGACATGTACGAGCTGAGAAGGAATTGGCCTATACTCTTGCCGTCTTCCCTCTTTAGACCCATTCCCAGTGAATTTAAAAAAAATGAGCCAACGAGCTGGACTGGGCCGAGCCTGAGGTCGTCGCAGTCCAGCAAAGGAGTCTCGGCTCGGTCCACCTCCACCTATGGGCCGAGTCTAAAAAATTCGGGCGGAGCTTTCTGGCCTGAGTTGAGCATCCAGGTATTGTTAAAGGTGAGCCAATACAAGAGTAATAAAATGTTGTTTTAACTGGCAAAAAGAATTATAAAGCAACTACAAGAATTACGACTCTGTTTAGTATCTACGACTTAATAACCGGCATCATCGTCAAACTACATATTCAACATTACCATAGCAGCAAAAGGATACCTCATTGACGCTAAATTATGGCCAACTCAATTATTCACGCGATCACACAAGTTAGTCAGGTTTTTATGTGAGAAATATTTTCAGATAACCCAACCACGTCTATCACTTGAATAATAATTTCAGGCAGCGCAGCCTATTAAAACTAATCAATATAACTATTCTAGGAATCCCACAAAAAAAACTATTCTAAGAACTCAATTGCTAAAAAGTGTTTGGAGGCCACGTTGTCTTTTCCAGCCTCCATTTTGTGACCGTCGGATCACACCCGTCACGTACCGCGTCCAGACAGATTCTATCTGGAACGGTAGCCTCCCGACCACTCCACACCTGCGCATTCAAACCGCCCACCCACATCTCTCTCCGCACGTCTTGTCCCTTCTCCCCATTATCTCTGCTCTTCTCCCCATTATCTCCACTCTTCTCCCCCATTATCTCCGCTCGTCTGTGGGGTGGCGTCGTCGCAGGCGAGTTCAGCGCGGCAGAGGGAGGCGAGGTCGGTCCGCGGCTGAGGGCGGCGAGGTCGGTCCGCGGCTGAGGGGTAGGGGATCGGGTGGGGTGGATATTCATCCTCAAGCTCGCGGCGACACCGTCTGTCCCCGCGACCCCATTTTTCTCCCGCGGCGTTTACGGCGTCTGCGTGAATTGGAGGTGAAGTAGGGAGAAGAGGGTTGCGAGCTCGATCCGCGGCGAGGGGGTGGGGGCTGTAGGGGCATCCGTGGCGGGTGGATCTGCACCCTCTAGCTGGTGGTGGGGGCAACGACCTCTTCGGTGAAAGGACCGGCGAGATCTGCGTCAAAGGAAGCTTCACGGCGAGGTCGTCGAGATCCGCGGTAAGGCAGGTTCACGGCGAGGTCGGCTACCCATGGTGGCATCGAGCTCGCGGCGAGTTTCCTCGAGCGCGGAGTTTGTTTTTGCTCGAAGACGAAGATTCTACAGGGATTTTGACTTCATCAAGCAACTAGAGGTACTCGTACTGCCTCCCCCCCTAAATGCCATGGCTAAATCCATCTGAGGATGTGGGATTTTTGTGTTTAAGTCGAAGCAATAATAAGTGAAAATCTTAACCAAATAAAAAATGCAGCACGATGATGGTTAAGTTGTTACTACTCAAGTACTAGGATGATTCCAATTTATCGGGCAATTTATTTGTCATGTGTATGTTTTAGGGGTGTGTATGTTCTAGGGGTGTATGTTCTAGGAGGGTGTGTATGTTCTGAGGATGATGATTTTCCCCTTTGTTAGTGCGTGCCATGTGTATGATTTCACATCTACTCAATTATCCGTGATCTATCTGCCATGCGTATGTTCTAGGGGGTGTATGTTTTTTCGACGATTTTTGTCCTTTTTTGTTAGTGCATGTCGATGTATTTTTGCTAATGCCCTACTCTGTTTTTGGTAATCTAAATTCAAATTAAAATGCAGCATGATTACGCACTAAGTTGTTACTTTAAGTACAGGATATTTTTTTGCATTTTCATGACCCATGATCTATCACACGCTTTTTGTTTAGTGTGTGCCGATGGATTTGTTAGTGCCCATAATCTTGTGTTTGGCAGTAGTATATATCTGAGTTGTTTCTCTAGCATGGGTTTTTAAGTTGGGCTTTTAAATTCAGTATGCTTACGCTTTTTCTTTTTAGTTGCTTTTTTGTTCATGATGTATAGTTTTGTTTTTCTCCCAACTTGCTTAAATTGGTTTCAAAATCCTGCTTAGTTGGTTCCAAAATACTACAGAGTTGGTTCCAAAATACCACCTACTTGCTTTTTGCTCATGATGGATAAATTGTTTCTCCCAACTTGTTTAAATTGGTTCAAAATCCTGCTTAGTTGGTTCCAAAATACCATCTACTTGCTTTTGCTCATGATTCCAACTTTCTTAATTTGGTTCAGAATCCTACTTAGTTCTGAATGCTTTTTGAATGCTTGATTTTTTAGTTGCTTTGTTTTTTGTGATGGTTAAGTTGTGTGTTCCATCATGCTTAAGTTGGTTCCAAAATACTACCTAGGTGGTTCATGTGTTTTTAGAACCTTTTTGATTTTCCATGTTTTTAAAAGTTGCTTGCCCATGAAATAGCTAAGTTGGTGTTTTGCAGCATGTTTAAGTTGGTTCTTAAAAGTTTTCTAAATTGCATTCTGGGTATATACAAAGTTGTTTTATATACTTTAGCTTTTTGTATACTGCATATCTGTTTTTTCAGGAAAACATAGTGCTAAGCTGAGTTACTTTTGAGCTTTTTTACAGGGTAGAATATCACTAGGGACACATGGCTAAAGACAATACCAAACGCGCACGCTTGCGCTTACCGAAAGATAATGCAGCAGGGGGAGAAAGCAAGTTCCTCATGATGTAGCCAAAGGAAAATCTGTTGCGGTGAAGCCTACTCGGAAAAGACGGACTGTGGTACGCCTTACTGCTTTTTTTCTTCCCTGTTAACAGAGGCTAAACCTTTTAACATTTTTTTAAGGATCAACACTGAATTTGCTTTTTTTCTGAAAATTTCAACAGCTTGGAAGGAACCGCGCTTCGTCCGCGAGGTTGTTTAAGTTGAACCAAATTTTGTCCCCAGAACAGAAAACTCTAATAGAAGAATGGGGATGGGGAGGGATGATAAAGGTGCAGGCTAAGGAGATGCCAGTGGATCTAAGCATGTGGGTTCTGTCTTTCTTTGACCCCATACGGAACGAGCTTGCCATCCCAGGGAGGGGAACAATCCTAGTGAATGCAGATTCATACACGAAAGTGTTTGGGATCCCGAACGAGGGGCAGCCTGTTTGTTATGAGATGGAGGCAGAAGCTATTGAGTTCTTCAACAGAGAATACAACATAGAGAGTGGTTCAGCACCGGAATGGGCCGACTTGTGCAAAATGATAAAAAACATGGGGGGGGTGGCTGACTTGAAGTTCCTTCGTGCATATTTTGCCGGTGCAATAAGTTGTTTTGTATGCCCGACTATCGCTTCTAGTATCAGTCCAAGGTGCTACAGGTCCCTTGTTGATCTCAACCTATTTCGAAGGACCAATTTTGCCCAATTTGTTGTTGACCAAATTTCCACACAAGTAAAGAATATGGGAGCAAAGAAAAAGTCTGTGTGCTGCTGCCTCTATCACCTCGTGGTAAAGTTGTTGAAAACAATTCCCCTCTTTCCTATTATTTTTTATGTGACAAATCAAATTTGTAATAGAGATAGTCATCCCCTCTTTTCCAATGCAGATCCTCTACCTTGATTCTCTGGAGGTTGACGAGGTGGTGCAATCTGAAGAAAACTGTCCAGTCCGGGCTGAAGCATGGAATGATAAACAAGCTGTCGCACGCAAGGATTCTAAAGGCAATGGAGACTTTGGGAAACTAAGAGTAAGCATTTACTCCTTTTCATTTTTTGTGTTTGATTTTTTTCATTCTTTTTTTATTTCTAGTGACGCGTGGGTAGCAATGGACCATCTAACAAGTTTTTATTTATGTGTTTTGATGACATGAAAATATAGCTGAAAGAAGGTGTTGGCGCAAACATAACTGATGGGCTTTTTGTGGGGATGACAAGGACTGAAGATTTTGTTTCTTCAAAGTTGCTGCGGAGCTTTCCATATGAGGTGAACCTAGATTATTTTGCATTCACTAGTTTTTTCCCTCCAAATGTATGTTGTATACTACTGCAAAAAAGCAGGGACACTAAAAATCGGCTAAGTTGTTTTCCTGTTACACCTAAGTTGGTTTCAGAAACTGTCTAACTTGGTTACTAAGTTCATTACTAAGTTGCTGACATAAACTGCCTAACTTGGTTTTAGTTGCTTGATTTTTCTTAGTTTAAAAAATTGCTTGCTCATGATGGGTATGTTGTTGTATGCAACATTCTTAAGTTGGATCTAAGTACTACTTAATTGGTTCCTAATGTTTTATCAGAATGTTTTTTGATTTGAATTTTATTTTTAAAAAAGTTGATTGCTCATGATGGGTATGTTGTTGTATTCAGCATGCTTAAGTTGTATCTAAGTAGTACTAAGTTGGTTCCTAATGTTTTGTCAGAATGTTTTTTGATTTGAATTTTCTTTTAGAAAAGTTGCTTGCTCATGATGGGTATTTTTGTTGTATGCAGCATGCTTAAGTTGGATCTAAGTAGTACTAAGTTGGTCCCTTGGATGTTGGTTTTTAAAGTATCTTTTTTGTGTTTTTTCCTTTTTTCCATAGTGATTTTATTTTGTTTTCTCTTTTGCTTTTGGCAGAACAAAAGGAAGATTGTTGTTATGCTTGGGGAGTTATGCACGGACATATCAAACAGGCTTGGTGCTTTTGTGGAAGCTATTGGAACTATGGAAAGCGCAGAAAGTTCTAGCCATGCTCAGGCTAGAAGGAAGAGATAAAGGATTGATAGAGGCGACAGTGACGATGGGGATGACGAAGACAACAGCGACAACAATGAAGATGATGAGTCTGAAGACAGCAGCAACAATGACGATGGGGAAGATGGCAATGATAAGGAAGATGAAGATGATGAGGATAGGAATAACAACAATGGATTAGATAGGGAAGATGATCATGGGGGAGACCAGGGCGGTGAATTGCACAAGACACCGAGAAGATCTGCTAGGCTAACACCAACAAAGGGACACAATGGTCCTGCTAGCAACCTAAGAAAGAGATGCAGTGATTCTGAAATCAATGCAGATGCCGGTGCAAACAGAAGCGTTGATTCACCTTCATTCTCCATGTGGAGTCCGTTCGCAGACCCGGGAGTAATGGCAGCACCATCCCTTGCAAGTGTGCCTCCACTACAAACAGATCAGGTTGGAGGAGAGGAAGAAATACAGAAGCTAACAGCAGAGTGCTTCAAACTATAGAATTTAGACATAAGAGGTGATGTGCAGCAACAAAGAAGGAGGAGACATAAAGTTGCGGTGCACCGTGGCCGCCCAGACCAGCCATGCTCACCAAACACCCCTGTCCGCGGCTCAACAAGCAATACAGCAAGCGCATTCCCTCCCGAGGTTGGCGAAACATGGCTAAAGCAAATTGCAACTACACCACTGGCACGAGCAGGTACTCTAGATGGAGGAGCAACCAGCAGCAGGAAGCAGGAGGCCACGCGTGAAACTTGTCCACCACCGGCACCAAAATCAGATCCATTGGTTGAAAAGAGATTATGGCAGGAAAGATTGGATCAAGCTTGTGATGCACCATCTTTTGATCTTGGTTTGGATAGCCCAGAGAAGGATGAAAACATGGGACTCAACAATGCTTCAAACCTCCCAGTACCGATTATAACCCTCAGAAACTTGGATTCTGAAAGGTTCAATTATGACGATGATTGGGATGACCAGACTTGGAGAGAAGTTGTATCTGCTGTTGAAAGAGTATAAAGGGAGAAAGGCATCCAAGAAACTATGGGTAGTGAGCAAGCTCACACTGTTTTTGACACACAAGCAGATACAGCAGAGCGTCCGCAAGTTCAGGGAACCAGTCCTGTGGTTAGAGAGCATCCTGGTGCTGGTTTGAACACACCGGCAAGGGCAGGGACTGGGGCCACATTCAACACTGATGCATCTGGCAGTACTACAGCAGCAGAGTGTCCGCAAGTACAGGGAAGGAGGATTGTAGGCAGGGACCTTGCATGAAATCCCCTTACTTCTTGTATGTTGACAAAAGGGTTTTTACGTGCTCTGCCGATGTGACAGAGACATACAACGCAGTTACTGCACATGGAAAAAGAGCTGGGAGGGGCAAGATGTTGACAAGACCCCAATTATTGTCAGCTATGACAAGTTTTTCGTTTCTCTAAGAGATCTAGCCAACTCAATGTTTTCAGGCGGGTGGGTGTCGAACACTGTAATGGAACTCGGAATCGAATCCATAATGCTACGAAAACTTAAGAAGATAAAGAAGCTCGGCATGCCTCTGAGGGTTTCGCTAAATATACTCCACACAACTTATTTCTAGTTTAACTTGCTTACATTGGTTCATTAAGTTGTAATTTTTTCAGAATTCATTTAAGTTTTACACTTTTTTCCTTACTAAGTTGTATACTAAAATCCATCAAGTTGGTTTCTTAACTTTGTTAGATTTGTTCAAATCCTACTTAGTTGGTTCATCCTATTGGTAGTTGCTTGTTTTACGATGGTAAGTTGTTGCTTGCGACATGCTTAAGTTTGTTCTAAATTCTACCTAGTTGGTTTCTGATCTTTTTAGAATGCTTAAGATTTGTCTTTTTATTTTCTTAGTTGCTTATAAGTTTATAAGTTGGTTTTATGATGGTTCTAAGTTGGTTATTGAAACTGCCTAAGTTGGTTTTGCTGTTTTTGTTTTTTGTCTTACCTTCAAGATGGCTAAGTTTGGTTACTGCTTTCTTTTTTGCAGTCTCTTCTGTAAGATCTGGATTATAACAAAAGAGAGCTAAAAAAGCATTTGGAAAAGTTCCTGCCCATCTTAACAGGAAAGACAGTGTAAGTACTTATTATCCATTTTTTAGCTCGTATTCGCAACTTTTATTTTTTTAACAACCAACTTTTTTAACTTCGCAAAACACAGGTTCTGCTCCCTGTACTTGAAAATCTGGCACTCGACGCGCCAGTCCCCGTCAATCACTACTGGCTTTTTGTCATTAACTTAAGGGACAAAAGATTTGAGGTGCTCGATTCCATAAGGTCCTTGGAAGACAAGAACCTCGCAGCACAAGTTGAGGAAATAGTCACTCCCATCAAGACTTTATGGCAAGAGAACTATTCAAGCTCAGCAATACAGATTGCGACATTCAAAGTTGAAGATATCAACCCTCCAAAGCAGTCATCAAAGTGAGAACAGCAACATAATTTCTGGTTATGCAGTAACTTTTTTATTTTTTTGAGTTGTGTTTTGCCTTTATGTTTTTTTGCACACTGGATATACTGTTTTCTTACTAAAGTTTGGTTACTGAAATATGCTACAGTTGTGTACTGTTTTTGGCTCTATACTAAAGTTGCACTTCCTAAAGTTGGTTACTGCATATACTAAAGTTGTGCATACTGTTGGATATAAGTTGGTTATTAAAATAGACTAAGTTGTGTACTGTTACTAATGTTATTATACTTAAGTTTTTATACTGAAAGTAGCTTGCAAAAGGTTCTGTTTTCACATAAAAAATAAACTTGAATCCTAAAAACCATTATGTTGGATCCTAGGATCCATTAAGTTGGTTTAACACAATGCTTAAGTTGCTTTTTATACTGAACATGTAAATGGATACTCATGAATAATTAGGTTTCTTATGGATTTTCATGTAAAACAACATGGTTAGAGTTTCCTTGATTCTCTAGTGTTTAATTAGTTGTTTTCAAAACATAGTAAAGTTGTTTTCTAGTTTACAAGAAACAACTTAACTAGCACCTTTTTTCGTTAATTTCTCTATTCATTGCAGCAACGAATGCGGAATTTGCACCTTATTCAACGCTGAGCACTAGAATGGTAGGAGTCTTTCCAAATATAATTCATCACATGTGACGAACATCAGGAAGCTACAGACTCATACATGGGTCTCTTCTACAAAGAACACTAGCAACTGGAAAACCATCCTCGAACTGAAATAAGGTATATAATCAAAAAGAAAATCAAATTACATATTTGCACTACTTTTGGCCCAACCTAAAAGTACAAGTAGCGGCGTTATGGCCAGGCCGATTGCACACGGTATATAGAATGCTTTTTTTCGCTTGCAACTCAATACCAGATGGTATTCTCCCTTTCTTCCGACCTTTAGTGTTAGACCTGTGAGGATTTAGAACTACAAATTCTTCTCTATTTGGTGCAACCACATAACCTGACTTGACTGGGACTGCAGGCGCACATTAGGGGCTGAGGAAGTTGCACGTTGCACTTTAGGAGCTGTTGTTTGCTGCTGCACATTAAGAGGCTGGTGTTTGATGCTGCACACTAGGAGTTGGTGTTTGCTGCTGCACATTTGGAGCTTGTGTTTGTTGTTGCACATTGGGAATTGCTGTTTGGTGCGGCACATTAGAGTTGACATTTGTTTTGATTGCTTTCTTCTTCCGAACTTTGTTCAGTTGTGAAAACTCTGTTTTCATCTCCCTAATGTGTCTACGGGCAATGTCTTCCGCTTGATCTGATTCACTAAGGACCTTAGCCATTTGCACAAATGATTTTGACAAGTTCGCAAATCGTAGTTTCTGCCGGGACACTTCAGGCACATCATCTTGTACTGGATCTGTAGGAAATGGTGCATCCTCAATTGCTTGTTGAGTCCACCTTTTCAGTATGAACCTATCTGGTATTGCATCAATTCCTATGTGAGTAAACACTTTTAGTACATGGCAGCACAGAATACCATCGCGTTTGATCTTGCAACAATCACAGTTGAAATGTCCACCATTAGCATTTATCATGTAGTTCCTAGACCCATAAGGATAGCACTTGACATTGTTAGGAACCAACAAGTACATGTTCTGGCCTGGTGTTTGCACGTTGTAACGGCCAATAAGTTCAAATTCAAGTCTGAACTGTAGGTAGATGTCTCGAGTATAAACAGCCAACGCATGCTTCTCTATTGGGAATGGGGACCGTGGCTTCACCTCTAGCTCATCCGTCCGATAATCATTGTTGCCTTCCCTGCCCAAAATCTTCCCCTGGATCTTCTCATATTGCCTAACAAAGTGCTTAATTGAATTCTGGGGGTTTATGTAACGCTTTAGAACTGCGTTGAAACCTTCACTCCTCTGAGTTGACTGCAGAAATGGAAAGAAGCGCTCCCTGAAGTAGCATGGAACCCATGTATGAGCATTCTTCTTTAACGAAACAAAAGTCTCATTTTCCGACAATCCCCACTTCGCGATCAGTTCAGTCCAACTTGCTTCAAACTCTTCAATAAACATGCATTCATCAATGCATTCATTGAAATCATCAGCTAGACCAGGATGCCGCCCTAGGAACGAACCCAACTTCTCATTAGCGTTTTTCATGACGTGCCAACGACAGTTTCTGTGCCAACTCTTAGGGAAGATGTCTGAAATCGCTCTCACCATAGCCCAGTCCTGATCTACGATAATATTGTCTGGCTGTACACCATGCATGGCTTCAAGGAACTCCCTAAGTATCCACTTAAAACTTTCTTCCCTCTCATCTCTAATGAAACCGCAGCCAAGCATATATGTTTGCCCATGTCTGTTTATTCCAATGAACAGAGCAAAGGGCATGTTGAAGCGATTTGTACAGAAAGTTGTGTCGAACGACACAAAATCATGGTACGCCTCTGCATAAGCTTTCCTTGCAACACTGTCAACCCAGAATATATTTTCTACTTTGTTCTCTGCATCAAAAGAGAATTTGAAGTAAAACTCCGGGTCTTTTTGCTGCAACTCCTTGAAGTATTCGAGCGTTTCACCAATGTCAAGCTCCCTGTTTTCATTCCTGAATTCGGACCGCATGTTTGATATTGTCTTGGGTCCATATGGGACAAAAGCATCTTCGCCATAAATTCAGACATAACCTCCATCATGCGCCCTACACACATGCAAAAACAAAAAAACTAGGCATCATGAGTAATCAAAAGTAATCATTAGGAACCAACTAAAGTAGTTTTCAGAACCAACTTAAGCATGATGCAGACACCAACTTAAGCATCATTGGAAGCAACTAGAAAATAAAATAAAATAAAACATTCAAAAAACATTAGGAAACCACCTTAGTACTTTTTAAAATTCAACTTAAACATGTGCAAGCACCAACTTTACCATCACTAGTAAGCAACTTAAAAGCCCCGAACACACAAGCAACATCATGTGGCAGTTAGATTCTTTTTTTTTTAAAAGCAATTGGGTTTAAAAAAACACACCTGTTTCTAAGTTGCGGTTATGTAGGCACCTCAGGAATTCCTTTTCATCACTGGGAATGTCCCTGTGTGATCTCAAGTACTTTGTGAGAGATGGCTTCACAATCATGGGATGGTTATGCTCAGCAACAAAATAGGTCACCTCCCACTTGTTATTAATCAATTTGACAAACATCCTAGCTGGGCATTTTGTTTGCTTGATCATTTCCCTCTTGCGCTTAACTCCAAGCCTGCACCGTCACCATCTAGCTGAATAGGGCTGACATCTTCAACCACAGTCATTTTTTCTCTTTGCTCTTCTTCTTCTGATTTTGGCCTACGATATTTGTTACACACAAATTGTTGTTTATCAAGTGTGTTTGTGTTCTTATCTCTCTTCGAAGTATTAGCCTTTATTGAGAAACCAAGCTTCAGAGCATAAGCATTGTAATGATCTCTTGCCATCAAAATCGAGTCGAACCTCATCCCAAGGAAGGGTTCCTGCGGGCTGGATGCAACTTCCTCATTCATACCAGCAGCACCCTTCCGCTAAGTCAGGATAAGTGGTTGATTCTATATGAAGAACAGCTGCATCCAAGCTGTGGTTGGCGGCAGCGGGCGGTGGACCATTGTGATGCGGGCCCCTGCCACTGTGTTCAAAAGAATCACCACCCACCACACCTTGCTCATGCACCATTGGGTCTGGAGATTCTCCAAAAACATCGGGAACAAAATCTGCTGCGGGAGGCTGAGTACAAAACTGAGGCTCATTAACATTGTCATCTTCTACATGGGGGCATTCAGATCCAAACCAGACATCCTACAAAAACATAACAAAAACAACTATTTTTGGGTTACTTTTTTATTCATCTAAAACCAAAATTACCGTGATTTTTGCATGCACAAAGAACCAACTTAGTAAAGTTTCCATGATCAACATAGGTATGTAAAAAATAAGCAACTTAGGCAGTTTGTTTGATCAATTTTTAAGGTATATTTTGCTGAATTCAAAACCATGAATTTTTTTGCACAACAAAAGCAACTTAGGCAGTTTTAAGTAAGCAACATAGGTGTATTTTTGTTGAAAGCAACATAGCCATCTGTACTGATATGTTTCCATATATTATTTTCGCAGATCGAGTTTCCACCGCAAACAAGAACAGGACATCCACACGACAAAGGACATCAACACATAAAAATGTCCTTTTTTCTGTTGACCATAGTGCTTTTCTTCTTGTTTACTGAATCAAAACATACTGTTTCTACCTACCCGCAACTACTTTGTTGTCTAAGGTTTTGCTGGGGAAGACTTTTTGGAACTACCCCCTGGAGTTCCTATGGGAAGGATTTGTTTGTGTACTGTAATTGTTGTCGAAGGTTTTACTGTGTTACTGTGTGGTACTACCAGCAACTACTTTGTTTCTAAGTTGCAGATCACATCATCTTTGCACTAATCTAGTCTGAGATTTTGCTAGACAAGAGTTTTTATCTGTGCAAGTTGTTTTTGCTGCTAGCTGGGTTTGTCCACATCATCTGTGCAAAGATTGTCTTTTTTCATGATGTATTTTTGTTAGAAGCAAAAAGTCTGTAACATCTGGATCTACATGCTGTAAGAGCAGAGAGGGGTAGATTTTTACCTTTCTTTTTGATTAGTGTCCTTCTCCTGGGGGTTCTGTGGGGGAGCTCACTATAGCTTCTAGCCTAGAGAGATCTAGAAGCAATTTCTTCTGTTGCTGTTCTCATCCATGGAGATCTGGAGAAAGAAGACAGGGGAGGAGAGAAGGAGTCGTGGGGGTGGGGGGTGTGGGTGTCTATGTTGTCTTGCAGAAGAAGATGCAGTGGAGGGTCGGGGAGGTGGGGTGAGGCGTCTGGGATTCCCGCGTTGCCCCGTTTTGTTCCCGCGTTGCCAAAAAACTACCGAGGGCTGCTTTGTCCTATCGAGCACCCAGAGGCTCCCTAGCCGCTTTGTCCTATCGAGCACCCGGAGGCTCCCTAGCCGCGTCCTTCTAAGAATCAAGCGTCTCGGCAAATCAACACCGGTGGCGACAAAAGCCTTGGATCCTCTTAGCATGTGAATGCATCAGTAGATTTCCTTAGAGAAAACCTTAACACAGCCACTCTGTTCTATCGATCAGGACAATTGAGACCTTCTCCACAAGTTAGTATGATAGGCAAGCCCAAGATAATAAGCTCATATAGAACAAACGGCCCTGCCATTTAAAACCATACCTGCCATTTAAAACCATACGTGGGATCTACATGTCGCAATCAAAATCACTCACGGTAGCCTTCCTAAAGTCAAAGAAGTTGAATACATATAGCGATGCAGATGGATAACAAAACAAGTAACAACTTATGACTTGAGTCATGCCCTGATTCCGTCAATTATGCCCGATAATATGTTTTCCTCAACAGAACATCTCATCCCGTCCCCATAACGTCAATTAAGTGTTGTCCCAATTCCTACACAAGAACACATTGATCAATTAAAATGACATGCCTCAATCGATTAAAAGGTTTTCTCATCTCAAATCAAAACAACTACTCCTTCAACTATGGTTATATGTGCAAGTTGAGTTACTCAATGGTGTTCAGATGATTAAATCTATGGCAAACCACCATCATCTCTTCTCTCTCTCTCTCTCTCTCGCGCCCGCCCGCCCGCCCGCCCACACACACACACACCCACACCCACACCCACACCCACACACCCCCACACCCCCACACACACCCCCACCCCCACCCCCACCCACACACACACACACACACACACACACACACACACACACACACACACACACACACACACACACACACACACACACACACAACTAAATATTTCTATTGAACATTCTACTAATCAAAAAACAGCAACCATGGTTTTAGTAAGATGCCATCGAGAGAAGAAATGGACAGCTTCAATATGACGTTTGTAATATATAGATAAAAAATACACAAAATAAACATAAGTGGTAGAAACATAGGGACACATGTCGGAGACATCTCTAGCCTTAATTTAATAAAATGATTTTTTACAAACCAATTAATCATATGTTTACTATTTGTGTTGCACCCTTCCTTCACATGCTGGTGCTAGCTCTCACACAATACATTTTGGGATATTTGCTCTCTTCTCAAAGTGTTTCTTTCTTGTTTCCTGTACTTACATAGCTCAAACTGATACAACGTGAACATAAAAACAATAATCATTCTTATATATATATATATAATCATTCTTATATATATATACAACATGAACAATACATTATCGCTACCTAGTTTCAAAAACATAATAATTGTATAGTTCAATTTTAAAAAGTCACTTGCCTCTCTTGTGATCAAATTACTTCATGTCCTAGTGTGCTCGTGAGAACTATTTTACATGTGCTGAAAATGCATGAAGAAATAGTAATATTGCATAAAAATAATTGCAATCAAGTTCTATTAATCGGGATAGTTAAAGGTTAAGATCTCATAGAAGTTTATATTTTATAGAAAAGACACGACTACCAATAGAAGTAAAGAATTAAAAATATATTGCGGTTTGTCCTAAAATAAAAAATACCGAGGAGTAATGGGCAAGGCATAAGGGACAGGAGAGGAATGAAAACTTATTGCATAATGCAAATGTCATGCTATATTTCGAGATTGTACCTTGGTTAGAGAAAGCTCATGTAGTATATATATTTGAACAAATAGAATATCCATATCTCTTATCATTTGCGGCAATTTACAAATTTTCGCAAATTAATATGAGTAAACCCTCTTGGAAGGATGAGACCTAGATCAAAACGATTAATGTTTCTTGCATATTGCTGAAGAAATTCCACTCTGAAATGAAATTAATCAAATATCTAGCAATATAGTTTCCTGATACCAAGGTTAACCAGTGTGCCTAAAGCATCTACCTTAATGCAATTTTTTAATTCAAAAAAGAGTCATATCTTATATGTTTGTCACTCCTCTCCAAACCACCAGGATCAATATGGAAATATCATTTAAAATGAGACTAATCAAGATGAAGCAAATCATTGTCACGCCAATAACTCTTATTGACCTATTAACTATACTATTGACAATCTACATTACAATGACATTTGTGGTAGATTTCTCTTGCTTCACAATTACCGGCTCAAGTTTCAAGTTTGCAAGAAGAACAGGAACTAAAGCTGATAGGAGATAGTCCCATTCAAATGGAATAAAAAACATCTCTATATTTCTATACATAAGTGCACTTGCTTCTAGTAGCTCTACGTTAAACTTACAGATGTAATTGTGCACAAATTACGTGAAATTGTTGTTACCAAAAGTTTTTTTTCATGGTCTAGTACACAGAGGAGAAATTTACCACCAAATATTATCATAAGTAATCCAAGTCATTCTCTTGCAAAAGGGGAAACGATTGGAAAAATTCTTTAACCATACAAAGTTGTCAATAGTGTGAAATTATGAACTGCAACCATTGACGCTCAGCAATTATTTTCATTTCAAGTGCTCAAGAAGATATGCATATGAACCTTTCATGTAAATATGACATCTTGTTGAAGCAAGAAAACATGTAAATTCACTTGTATAGATAGTTCCTCTTACATACCTTAGACTTTTATCAGGTGACGTAAGCAATTTACAAAGCCCATGAATCAAGTCCTTTAATTTGTTGGAACAAGGCTTGTCTGAAACGACATGAGCACATGCAACTCTCAGTTCATCTATCACTACAAAATAATATACATATATAGGATACCTAGAATCATTAAAAAAAGACATTTTATACTTATTTGAAGGGTGCAGAATTGAAATCTACTCGTTGCAATTTTGGAACAAAACTAATAACACAATGAAAAAATCATGGCTCATCATGCTCATAAAAGTTGTGTATGGTATACGCAGCCAAAAGAGCACTTCATGCCACACTTGTAGAGAGAAGCGACACTCGATGATGAGGTGGTGCATCATCTACGAAAGCTGATCACAAAAAGGGCATCTTGTATGGTGCTGCAGTCCACAACATGCGAGCCTATCCGACATACAACATCGATCCAGATTCTTAAGCCAATGGAAGAACTTCATGCGTGGTAATGCCCTCCTTTTCCAAATAAGCTTCCAGGATCTGCATGTTTCATATCACATCCTAAATGTACCAAACTACTTAACGCAACATTAGTCTACAGTTCTTCTTAGTCATAAGTTATTGCTTATACTAAATAATGAGTGCATGTGACTTGGTCGCTTGTTTAGCCACATAAATAATGCAAAAGAAGGTTTCCTTGTATGCCAAGTCAGATTACCTTATGATAAAGAAGTGATGCTGAAGTGTTCTAGGAGGTCGATAGATTACTAAACAAACCAATAAAGCCATCACAAAATCATAGAAAATGCAGTATAGTTTCCATGGTAACCAAATTGACTCATCGCATGTGTAACAAAACTCCATAGGTGTTCTTTAGGAAGAAAACAATTAGAAGTAGACCTCAAATTCGGGTACTGAATACTCAACTTGCCTAGCTGACATAGGAAGTGATTTCATGAAATGAAAATCATGGAAGAAAGAAAAACACTTGCTTCCAATATGTATTACAATGCTTGAAATATTTGTGTAGACTAAGCTATTAAATGTAAAAATGAGCAACACTAGCTGGCAAACTCTACATACAAGATACCTCCTGTATAGTTGTGTTGACTAAGCTATGCAATCTAACAAATGAACACCAGTAGTAGGCAATCTATACACGCAAAATACCTCTTGTATTTGGTTGCTAAAATTTGGCTCCTTTTCCATCAATCTTTGATTCTCCATTCCTAAACACAAATCATAGTTACTATTCACACAAAGTAATTAAATATTATTGCAGGAGATACCATCTTCTATATAAAATACAAAGCAATGATATAAATTTATTGTATGTGCTAAGAGCAATTTACCACATGGGAAGAAAATAAATAACTGATGCAAATCTCGTTCTAACATCAAGATCATGTAGACTCACTAATGAGGGTTGGGACAAACAGTCAAAGAAGGTCACATGTTGTGATTTGTATGCCATCAGAGGTAACAAGTCTATTTTAAAAGGCCATACAATGAGTCAAATCCCAGCAGGGTAATGTTGTACTCCCTCCGTTTCAAAATATAAGATGTTTTCGGTTTATAAAGAAAGTGTATCTAGACATCTTTTAGTATATAGATTCACTCCAAACATGAGTGAACCTATATATTAAAAGTAGTCTAGATACATTTGTTTCACAAATATAAAACATCTTATATTTTGAAACGGAGGGAGTACAAGAAACATACTATTCTTTAACCCTGTATATGTGGTTTAACGGTACCTGGGGCTGAGGTCAATGGTGTGAGAGTCGTCGAGCCCATAGAGGATGAAGAAGACGGCGATGACCGAGGTCTACACTCGACGGGCCGCGCGAGGAAGAAAACAGTGAGTTCAGCCAGCCGTGCGAGGATTATTGCGGCGAGCTCGCAGGGCCGAACGAGGAGACCGGCGACCTCGGGGTCCTGCGCGTGGGGCTCGCCTGGTCGCGCGAGGAGGACGCCGGCGACATCTGGAGGAGGTCTGAGGTTGGGAGGGGGTTAGGAGGCAGGGGCTGCTAGCGGGAGTCGAGAGCAAAATCGGAAACGGACAGAGAGAATCACGGGATGAGAGGAATGGGCTAATACACATTCATTGCCGGATTGTTTCCCTTCCATGCATGTATATTGATTACCGTGATTGCTTCTTCTAACTTCCTAAACTGTTTTTCTGGAATTACTTAAACTATTGTCCGGGTGTGCCCAAAGTTTAACCTTGATTAAATGGTCTGGATGCTCTCAATGTTTGATTATAAATTAAGCCACCAACTCGATTTTAATAGTAAAGAAATATTGTCTTGCTTTCGGCCTCGGTGTCGGTGGCACACCACGCCATCTAGTTTATATAAATAAGCCTGTTAGCAAAACACTTACTAGTATAAAACAGTATCCAGATCTAACATGCATTTCCCACACTTGTTCCTAGCAGTTTCTGTTTCGGAACAGGCCACCGTGTTATTTTTTTAGAGATTCAGTTCCCACTCTACCTATTCCAGCGAATAATGATTTGGATCTTGATATCAAGATCTGGAAGAGTTAGTTCCTCACCCAATTGGATATATACTAGTTAATGCTAGACACCCTTGCAGTAGCTATCTTGACTGGATCTCCGTTAACAGCACTTGAGTGAATGAAATTTCTTGCGTTAAAAGCAAGTACTACACCACCAAAAAGCTTACTCCCTCCGACCCATATTAGTTGACTTAGATTTGTCTAGATTTGAATGAATCTAGACACTATTTAGTATATTCCAGACACTATTTAATATATAGGTTCATTCAAATTTTGACAAATCCAAGTCAAATTTTGACAAATCCAAGTCAACTTGTTACTCCGGAGTAACAAGTTGACATCCGGCTAAGAAAGAGCCTGCTTCTCCATCAAACAGGATGCTGTCTTCAGTCTTGCTTAACGAACCACACAAGTAATGGCCGCACCTGTTAATGCAACGAGCCCTGCTGTCTGCAGCATAGTGTTAGCCTTTCTAAAAAAACGCATACGGCGCCTGCAGGTAGGTCAAATGAGATAATATCAACACATGTCACACAGGGAAGAAACAATGAATAAATAGCTGCATATGTTAGATATAATACCACTTGGAGTCCTGCGGTCTTTCCTTGACTTGTACAGCAAGATGCTGGAGTAGCAGTTTGTTACGGAAGCTAGAAGTGTAAAAATACTGCTGCCCCTCAGCAATCACATCATAGAGCTCCTCTTTCTTCTGCTGACACTCACGCGCAAGTTCCGCATGAGCTTGCTGGATACACATGGATAATGATCATTAATTTGTACTAGCATTAATCGAGTGCTAATAAAAAGGATACTAGCATTAATTGAGGTTTCGATAGGGAATGCATGATGTGAAGCAAGCAACTACTAGCAGAGTCAGTATCGTGTAAACGTTTGCTTGCTAGCTAGGGGCCATGTTGACTGGTTTGCTTAAAACAGCTTCCCAAGGTTGAATAGCTAGGAAAGATTTCAGAAGTGAGCTTAGGATATCAAGTGTTGACTAGTGTTGTGAATAGTAGCAGGCAGAAAAGGAGATTGTTCAAGACACCAAAACAGCAGAGCAACAAATTATACATCTTATATGTTGCAATTTGCTAAAGGGATCAGTAGAAGTCACAACTATAAGATGATCAACCCGGAAATAAGGATGTTTCATCTAAAAATGCTACTATGTGCAGGTAATATTGCTCTTGTTTCTAATAGCAGAGAACAAATTAAGAAGCCACACATGTCAGCGGTGTAGAATTTGAGTTTTGCTCACTGGATACACGATAAGTATTTCTGCAGCAAAACAACTTGCAGGAAATCATGGAGGTAAAATATGTCATTTTTGGTTAAGATACCTCCTCAGGGTGCTTAGGAAATCAACCATTGACTAGTGTTATGAACTGCAGCAGGCAGAAGAGGAGATTATTCAAGACACCAAAACAGCAGCAAATTAAACATCGTATGTGTTGCAATTTGCTAAAGGGTAAAGTCAGAACTAGATGATCAACAAGGAAATAAGGCTGCTTCTTCTAAAAATGCTACTTTGTGCAGGTAATATTGCCCTTGCTTCGAATAGAAGTAAACCAAATTAAGAAGTCGCATATGTTAGCTGTTAAGAACAATTATCCCTTGTTAGATCCATGACCGCGTGAGGTACTTGCACAGCAAAACAACTAGCAGGAAATCATGCGAGGTAAAAGATGTGAGCTTTGGTTAAGATACCTCCTCTGTGTGCATGAGCCTTGGCCCCAGCCGGCGTCGTCCGTCCGCAACCACCGCCTCCGCTCGCCGAACCATGGATCCGCCGAGCCTCCTCGCTGCCCCGTGTCGAAGAAGCGCCGCCATCGTTGGTGCCTGCAAAAAATTAGGGATTAGGACAAGTCCTGCACGAATCACCACCGCCGGCCGTCCCCTCCTCTCGCCGCCGACGGCCGCCACCCGCTCAACCTCCCCTACCTATGCTATTGGGTTGCGATCGGTTGGAAAGGCGAGAAATTTCGGTAGATTTTGGCGCGTACCTTGCGGGATCTGGGTCTGATTCCTCCTTATGGCTAGGGTTCCTCGCTCGCCTGCCTTCCGCTTCCGCAAAAGAAAAAGAAAAAGGTGGGGTGGTTTCTTGCGCTCTCTCTAGAAGGTGCGGGCGGTCCTTTATATTCTCGCGAGCTGGGCCTAGCCCGACATTATATAATTTATTCACACTCCGTCTAGTTCATTTTTCTCTTTTTTTTTCTGCTTAAAATATTTTTGGATTCTTTTAAAAGTACTTTCTCTTTTTTGTAATATAAGATGTTTTAGCTTTCATGAAACAAATGCATCTAAATCCTTTTTAGAGTAAAGTTCATTCAGAACCTACACACTAAAAGTATGTCTAGATATATTTATTTTATAAAATCTTAAACATTTTATATTTTAAAACAGATGGAGTAGCCATTTAGTACTAGGAACCAAGTTAGTACAATAGTGCGGCTTGAAACTAGACCGATGTCTAAAAGAATATATAAAAATAAATAATAGAGCTAGATTGTTTTGTTTAAATTGTGATCCACATCGCCTCGATTCTTTTCAGCCATGAGATAACAACGATCGGCGGCTCAAAACCATCTCTCAAACCTGAAATTTTACTACAATCCCACGTTTGATGCTCTTTCACGTTTGTTTTTATTCTGAATTGCGATCTGACACTACTAGAGAAAAGGCTATAGGAGACATGCTTATGCGAGGCACATTTAGCATATGCGCCTCCTATAAAAATAGGCGAGGCGCACTTTAAGATATGCACCTCTAGTATAAAAATAGGCAAGGCGCATATGGGATCGCGCCGCATATTTTGTGTGGGCCCGCGTGTTGGTAGGTGCACGAATATGCGAGGCGCATATGGCTATATGCGCCTTCTATATTTGATAATATGCGAGGCGCATATGACCAGAATGCGCCTCGCATATTCTGTGTGGACCCGCGTGTTGGTAGGTGCACGAATATGCGAGCGCATATGGCTATATGCGCCTCCTATATTGGACAATATGCGAGACGCATATGGCCAGAATGCGCCTCGTATATTCTGTGTGGGCCCGCATATGAGTTACTTGAGGCGCATATTGCTATATGCGCCTCCTATAGTTTGAATTATAGGAGGCGCATATTGTGCAATATGCGCCTCGCATAAGCTGCACCACTTTTTTTCCAGCTTTTTGCACATGGAGACAACTAGCACCCCACTCACTTGTGTCACTTCTTCCTCCTCCACCAAACAAATCTGGTCGCCCCCCTCCTCCTCCCCACCTCATTTTTAGGGGAGGTCCTCTTTTTAGGGGAGGTCATGCCGAATTTTTCCGGCGATCCACGTCCATATATGCTCTAATTATTTTCTTGCTCTTTGTACCACGCAGGCGGCCATGGTCCGACCACTGATCAACAAAGCCCGCGTGGATAGGTGGATGACATGCGCGAGGGCCGACATGAAACGTGCAAACAAGACAGAGATAAGATGTCCATGTTGGGACGCAAGTCGATGTATCGATAAGGCATGATTAGGAATCTTTGAGTCGCACCGCTTCGACGTAGTTTCATGGATGGCTACACTCGATGGATACGTGATGATCACGAAGATCAAGATGTCGGTGATGATCACGAAGATCAAGACGCCGATCCACGATCACGAAGATCGAGGTGGTGGCCGGACATGGACACGAAGATGATCAAGGTGGCATCGGGCATGGACACGAAGATGATCAAGGTGGTGTCGACCATGATTCGAAATGGTTGCGAGACCCTCATGTCCAAGATCGCTTCTCAAGGAAGCGAGTAACGCCAGAGCCGCCGGTAGAGAAGGCTACCGGAGCAAATGGAGAAAGACGCGGTCACTCCATTGTTTGACGGATGCAACGACGGGATACCCGTCTAAATGTAACGCTTAAGGGCTCGGAGATGAAGGCGAAACACAAAATGACCGAATGTTTCGACGACAACATTGTATTCTGGCGATATTCTTCCCAAGAAGGGGAACACATGTCCGACTAGTATCGCTGAGGCGAAGAAAGTCGTGTGTCCTCAATCTACCGCACGTGAAATACCACGTCGCATAAATGATTGCATCATCTACCGGGCGAGGACGCGGAGAAGACCACGTGTCCGGTGCAAGACCTCTCGATACAAGAGAGGGACCAAGAAAGCTCCTAGGAAGGTGGTGTGGTACTTTCCTCTAACTCCTCGCTTGCGGCGTATTTCGTAGACCCTAAGGAAGCCTGCTCATCTTGCACGCTTGAAAGAAAGAGGCCAAGACGATGATCCGGAGAAGGAGGAAATGTTGAGGCACCTTCGGATGCTTGCTGGAAGGCGTTGGACCTACAATATTACCAACATTTTGGGAAAGAGTCAAGGAACCTCAGTCAAGGCGTGAGCACTAACGGACTCAATCCGTTTGGAAGCGAGCGACACACAAAGACTGCCCGTGTTTGTATGGATCTACAACCTCCTCCACTGGTTGTGCATGAAGAAGAAGCACGTAACCATGAGTATGCTCGTTCAAGGGCCAAAACAACCTGCATGGACATCAATCTGTATCTCACGTTGTTGAAAGAGGAGTTGGCCACGTTATGGGAAGAAGGAGCCCGTACATGGGACGCCTCGAGACAAGAGTACTTTGACATGAGAGCGGTGATCACGGTGCAAGACTATCTTGGTTACGGATACTTCTCGGGCAGGTGGTCCAAGGATTCTATGGGTGCGTTAGGTGCAAGGATAATACAACGTCGCCACTTCTGAAGATCCGGGTCTGAAAACCGTGTTCCTTGGGGCTCGGAGGTGGCTTCCCAAGAATCACGCCTGGAGAAAGCTAGGACATCTGTTCGATGGGACGATCGAGCTCCGAGGAATCCCACACCAGAAGAGTGGCGTGGAAATCTACAAGTTGTTGAATAACTAGAAGGAGTGCCCTGCGTCAGGAAAGACCCAGAAGAAGCCAGAGCCGTTGCTGAAGGTATGGAAGGCGAGGTCTGTTTTCTGGGACTTGCCATACTGGAAGATCCTCCGCGTGCCTCATAGCCTTGATCTCATGCATATCACGAAGAACGTGGGCGAGAGTCTGCTTGCCACCCTCCTTAACACCGACAAGACCAAAGATGGGCCGAAGGCAAGGAACGACTTGAAGCATATGGGCATCAGGGATGAACTTCAACCACCACCTAGAGATGAGGAGGAGGAGGACGAGGTGGAGGAGACAGAAACACAGAATAGCCGTCGTCGCAAGGGGAAAAAGGTTAAGAAGGGAGAGGTCAAGCTCAAGGCCTCATGCTTCACTCTGAGTAAGAAGGAGGCCATACAGTTTATGAAGTGCCTCCTCGGAGTCAAATTTCCGAACGGCTACGCGGGGAAGATAGGCAGATGGCTAGACGAGGCGAAGCAGCGCTTCAGCGGGATGAAGTCTCACGACGTCGCCGTGCTAATGACGCAAGTACTCCCGGTCGCGACCCGAGGTATAATGGACAAGCACATCCGTGAAACACTGTTTGGCCTCTGCAACTTTTTTGACGTCATCTCTCGGAAGTCGATAGGCATTAAGCAGCTCACGAGGCTACAGGACGAGATCATGGTGATAATGTGCGAGCTCGAGATCTATTTCCCCCCCCCCCCCCGCTTTCTTCGACATCATGCTTCATCTGCTTCTCCATGTCGTGGAGGATATCGTCCAGCTCGGTCCTGCGTTTCTGCGAAGCATGATGCCGTTCGAAAGGCTCAATGGACACATCAAGGGATACGTTAAGAACAAGTCCGTCCGGATGGAAGCATAGCAACGGCTTCTGGCGAAGAGTGCATCTCTTCGCTCGAACTTTCTACAAACCGAGACCCTCTTGGTATGCCATTCAACAAGCACCTCGGAGGCTCATTGGATGGGGTCATCGAGGGTCGACGTGCAAAGCATGTCGACATGGAGGGCAACCAAGGACTTTGAAAGAGCAAACCTGGTCGTACCGCAACACTGCAGTGGTTGATCCATACATACATGAGCACAAAGAGTTTATCAAGAAGAATTACGGCGATCGGGCGCCAGTCCCGAGGGAGGAAGATGTTATCAAGGAGCACAACTCCGGTTTCACGCGGTGGTTTAGGGAGAAGGTCATAGCTAATCCACCGCAGGCGAGTACTCGGAGGAAGATAAACTCATATTCTCATTGTCACAGGCGCCTCGCACAACCTCATGACCTATCAACTTACGATATCAACGGATACACGTTCTACATAGAGGAAAAGACAATAAGCTGCGATTACGTAACTCAGGGGTAACAGGGATATTCTACACCGGCGACATCCCGGAAAGATACTACGGAAGGATCGAGGAGATTTGGGAGCTCGACTATGTTACGGAGAAGGTGACGATGTTTCGTGTCAGGTGGGCCAAGAGCGTCGAGAAAGAAGACCGGTATTTCACCACGATGGTTATACCGTCAAAGACCACCGGCGCGAACGCACCCGCAAGAAATGAGCCTTGGGTTTTGGCTAGCAAAGTCGACCAATGCTGGTACATCAAAGACCCGTCAAAGCCTAGCCGGGTTGTCGTCAGGAGAGGCAAAAGGAACATTATCGGAATGGACGGAGTCGCCAACGAGCAAGACTTTGACCGTAAGCGACCCGAAGATAGAAGACGGGTATGGCAACCAAACACCGTACACCACAACCCTACCTAAGAAAGGACTTCCGTTCAAGAGAAGTATTGAAGACGTCCCGGACCTAACCTATGCAACCGCGACAAAGAAGGGCAAGAAGACGACCATTGTTAAGAAACGCTAGCGCGCTCCGACCATTGTCAAGAACCGTCGTGTGTGTGGCCTACTATTATGTATCAAAACATTCTTAATTTTCATTATGTGTGTGTTATAATAATATTGCATTGAGAATATTATGTATCGACAAGACACGTTCATTGAGAATACTCACTTTTGTTGTTTTAGCAATATTTGAATATTTAAAATATTTGTAGTATATTTTATAGTTCATATTTGTATGCTTTTACATGAAAATTGGCCTTTAAATTTTTTTTCCAAAAAATTGGCCCCCTTAGGATTCGAACTTGGGTGGCCAGCAGTGAAGGACAAGGCATGTTACCACTAGGCTGCTGTGTGATAGTTGATAGAAACTTGCGCACTGCCCTATTTTTGTCTAGGAGTGCATATTATGCGAGGCGCATTTAGCCCAGATGCGCCTCGCGTAATATTATACGAGGCGCACTCTGCGATATGCGCCTCGCATAACCGTCACCCATCGACCAAGTCACACAACGCTAGCAGCTAGTACAAACACGACTTCACATATCTCAGAGGAGGAGCCCGACGCCGTGGAGGAGCCCGACGCATCGATCGAAGCCGTCGCCGCCGTGGAGGAGCCCGACGCTGCCCCGTGGAGGAGGAGCCCGCCGCCCCGTGAAGGAGGAGCTCGCCGCCGCCCCGTGAAGGAGGAGCTCGCCGCCGCCCCGTGAAGGAGGAGCTCGCCGCCGCCCCGTGGAGGAGGAGCCCGACGCCGCCGTCCCCGTGAACGAGGAGGAGCCCGCCGCTGCCGCCGCCACCCACTCCTCTTCCCCTCTCTCCGGTGAGTCCCCGCCCCCCACCCACCCATGCCTCTTCCCCTCTCCTTCCCTTCTGAAATCATTTCCTCCTCTTCCGGCGCCGACGTGATTCTCTGATTCTCTGAACCGGCGCCGGCATGTGGAGCGGCGGCGGGAGAGGGAACGGTGGCGGATCCCTAGCCCTCCCCTAGCTGGCTTGTCCCTATCCCTCCTCTTCCCCTTCTATTCCTCTCAGTCCAGCAAATTTCTCCATTGTTTTGTTGCCTAAAAACTTGATCTGATTCAACTGCAAAATTCCAAAAGATTTAGTAGCACGTGAGTCCAACTGCAAAATTCCAAAAGATTTAGTGTCGAAATAGATATGCAGTTTGCCTATGTATTCTTCAAAATCGACTGGCTCCACTGGTCCTTGCCCTCATGGAAGAACTTGTCACTGTCAAGTTGATAGGAGGCGATGGAGAGAATCTGTTTTGCCTCTTTGTGTCACTTGATGCCCAGACTAGCTAGGACAAATGCAGTCAAGTTAGAAGATGTTGTACTACTTATCTTGTTTAAATGATCATCCTACTAGCTACTTCTCCCTGTTTAGCAAATGTGATGTTGTTTACTGGAGATACTCTAAATAAGATCAGTGTGCTTTTACTGCTCGTCGTGTGTATGGCTGCCATATGTGACACTAGTGCATGTATTGTCCCTTCTTGTTTTATTCGTGTGTATCTCTGTTGTCCTGCTGATTACCTTTTTTGGTTGATTTGTTGTCCACATGATGTTGCGGCGGTGTTGAGTTGCATCAGACCTTGTGCGTCGAATGAATTGTTAATTTGTGTAGTAGCTGATTTCCTTCCCGTGGTTGGGGCTTGGTGACCTGCCATCGTGGTCGGTCAATTTAAATTTAGAAAACAAACGAACATCTTCCTAATGTTCAAGATTTTGTTGCTATGTTTATTCCTCTTGTGTTGCCCAAATTGCTCCTCCCAAGTCCTCTCACTCGCCTTCCACAAAACACGATCACTTGTACTTTTTTTTTGAGGGAAACAACTATTTTGGCCAAACACCGACAAGAACAGTTCCTTTTCATCCTTAGTTCATGTGGCATGGTAGTTGGCTGGTGTAGATCTTAGAAAAGAAATGAAAGACAATAATGATAGGAGTAAGTAGATGACATGTGGTTAATTATCTTGCATTGAAAGGAACAGTTGCTTGCACATCAAGGTTCGAACTTGTGATCATTCTTTCCTGTAGAGCATATGTATATGTACGGAGTATATGTGTTCAGAGAACAACAAAAAGGCAATCTATGATGATTATGATCTAGTCGTTGGAATAGTTTATCTATGTGTTCAAGAACAAAGAAGCAAATTTGCTCGGTGAGGCTTTATATATCTCCTAGACTTCGAGGGCCCGTAAGCAAGCATTTCTGAACAAATTTGCTCCAAAGAACACTATGAATCATAGATTGCTTTTTCGTTATTTCCTAAACACTATGAATCACACGAATACAAATTTGCTTGATGGGACCTTGGTGTTGGAACATGCATGCACACATACGCATGTGTTCAGTTTTTTTCTTCCTTTCAAGAAGTGGCAAGATGATTCACTGTGTATACATACATGCGTTGGTGACAATTTTTAGTCTAAACCAAGTGGAGACAATTTTGTTTTCTCGAACCTAGTGGTGACAATTTTTGAACTTTATTGTGCCCCGCAGCCTGTACATTTGAGCTTCGATCATTTATTCCTTTAGTTCACGGTAATCGCATTTACTATTCATGCTCGAGTTGTTGACAAGCAAACAGATGATACATGGTGCCTCTGTGTATGTATGGCACGGAGCATGATATATATACATGGTGTTTGTGTATGTATGCTAGCAAAATGGCTGTGATGATGGCTGTTTTGATCCTTTTGTGCAGGTTTTTCTTTTGAGTTGCCAATGTTTCAGGAATGTTGATTCATTTCGCTCCGTGAATTTCTGCACTCCTAGACATAGAAAATTAGCAAAGTTCATGCCAAAATTTTACGTGAATTTTGTGCTTATTAGTTTCATTTATTTGTGTGTTTAGAAATGTCGGATTCGGGCCCTTCTAGCCGTAAGCCCTTTGGGAGCAGCAGGAGGAGATGGAATCCCTAGAGGCCCCGGAATTTGTTCATGGGACGACGAGATGGAGGAGGACGAGGATACCTCCGGGCAATGAGGAGATGGGGACGCCGATGGCGACGCCACTACCACCGATGGCGGCGGTGAAGCTACTACAGGCGGTGGTAGCGCATCGAAGAAGTCTCGGAAGGATCGGACCGATCGTGGTCGACCTCAAAAGGTCCATCATCACAAGCGTGAGCCCTAAAGGTGCGCCTTTGGAGCCGGAAGAATTTGTTGGGGTTACTCTAACCAGCTCGCGGCAATCCTTCTAACACCGTCACGATCAACATGGAGAACCCAAGGTCAAGAGAACAGGGTTTCCTCATCCAGCTTTTTCCGGAAGCGACGCAAGATACGCTGTTCGGGTGATGAGGAAAACAAGTATAATAATGACAATCTCAAAGGGAATCCGATGAACAAGTATGCCCTCGGGAGGATGACCAAGGCCTTGTCAAATTGGAAGGCTCGGGTGAAGAACTGATTTTCGAGGAGAAGCTAAGTTATCTAGAGCTCACAAGAAGGAGCCTCGTCAAGGAAGAAGACTACAATGTTTTCAAGGCCGATGTAACTCCGCCTTGGGCAAGGCCAGACCGAGAAGGGCAAGAATATGAGATCCCAAACATTGGTACCCACCAACTCGGCTCCGGCGGTTATAGAGCATGAGGCCCAAATGGGATAAGGAGGACGCCGACGCTCGTGCAAAGGGTTGACACGTCCTTTGACGACATAAAGGAGGAGCAGAAAGAATTTCGTCGGGCCCGGTTTGCCCGGCCGAAGAAAGGGGTTCGATTATTCTTGAGCCCGCCCCTTTGCTCGAGGGTGACTTCATGCAAAAATATGTAAGTAGTTTGCATGCAAGTCGATTAATTGCATTCATGATTAATCAATGAAGTCCAGTTCGATCAAATGCTTCGCGTTCCTTGCGCAGGACGAGGAGTGTAGGAGCTCCTCATCCTGTGGGTCAGCCACATCCGCCAAGTGGGACACCACTTTTAATAGGGCGCTGAACCGGACCAAGAGTGTCGATCCCCTGGCGGCCCCGTCGGCTGGTCGTGTGGTCGGCTTTGGCGGCATATCATGGTCCGAGTACTATGGCACCACGGAGCGGAAGGGCAAGAAGGCCGAAAGCGCTGAGGTAAAACTCCTAAGGGAACAGGTGGAAGCCTTTCCAAATATAGTCCAAGATGCCGTGAACAAGGCTGTGTCAGCTGCCGAGACAAAGTTCCAAGAACAAGTCCAGTCACAAGTCTAGTCACAAGTCCATTCACAAGTGAACGAGAAGCTCAACACCATCCTTCCCGTCTACATGGAAAAGTACAACAAGTGGCAGAAGGGTGGTAAACGGGGGCCGCCACCGGTTCCCAACCTCAACAGCCTAATCGGACAATGTGGCGGCCGAGGCGTTGGTGACTCCTCCAGGGGCCGGTGGTGGTGGAGACTCTAGCTCCGAGCTTAACTTGCCCATCGCGTGAAGGCGCCGCCCGCACCACCGTGCCATCAGTACCACTCCGCCACTTGCGTGCTCAAGCTCGGCGTCGGTGCCTCGACATTGGCCGAATTTGACCCTCAAGGTAACTAACTAATTAAAGCGAGAGTTGGGAGGCTCAACCACACCGATGACTTGATCTCTGTTTTTCTAACGCCCGGCCTACATGTCGATCTTTCGCAGGGAGACACTCCTTGCACTCTAATGCATTGGGTGGGCGGCCAGTTGATGGATGTTGCCAAGGGTACTATTGTTCAACCAGAGAACCGCAAAATGCACAATGTCACAATGCCACCTGACATGATGAGGGTCAAATCTTATGGTGCTTCCGGCCACGAGCAAGTGGAACCTCCTCTCAACCTCAAGGATGGGATGATGAGGACACGGTGGTCCTCAATACCGCTTACTTGTGTACCTATGGTCAAGAGCCAGATCCGTTTGGGGACAGAGGACCAGCTCAACATCACCCTAGAGGCAAGACAACCAAAGACATGATGAAGACTTGAGATGGGAGACTTGGACAACATGGCAGTAATCCCGATGATGATGAAGAAATTGACCCGAACTACGGTGACCAGTTTGTTAACACAAGGTTTTCGATTTGTATGAGCGGGACCATCAGGCACACATCAAGTTGCCGAGACCCAACCAAAGACCAAAAAACCCCTTGCAAGGTGCGTCTCTTCCCAACTAGTCGAGACGCCGCCACCGTCCCTTCACCGAGCCTCCAAGGCCAGAGTTCCTTTGATCATCCCCAGACCCTCCATAAGACGGTCGATGAGGTGAACACGTGGTCAAGCCAGAAAGAGCAAGAAGGGTCGCAAAGGAAGCCTAAGGGTGATCGGGGCGGATCCAAATCCTCTTTCCGGACGGTTGTGGGGCAAGCCAGAATCGGCAAGACGTGGCGGTGTACCGATGATGTGTAAATCGATGCTCGAGGTCGCAGCTCGCATATGCGTAGTATTCATTATGGATGTCTCACAATTGAGCAAAGCCGCATTCGCGACAACGATCGATCGTACTGCGTTTTCAAGGCTAAGGTGCCTTCTCACATGCCGTGCTTCGCACTTACCCGGGGATATCTTCTACGTGCGGCATACCGACCTGTTTGACATGTTGAACGGGTTTCGACTGCACAATACCCTGGTCCGGTTGTTCTCCCTCAATATGGCCATGGAGATCACCAGAGACAAGATCCCGGGCATCCAGATAGTGGATCCCTACTTCATGCATGACGCCGTCCTGAAAGATGCTGAGGCCATAGATCTGGCGACCGACTACCTCTCAAACTTCTTGCAAACATACTCGGACAAGGATGTGATTCTCCTTCCCTACCATCCCATCACGGAGGATGATCGGACAGGCTGTGTGCTCATAAGCTTGAATTTGAAACACTCAACAGCCTTGTACCTCGACTCAAACAAAGGCGATCCAAAAACTACACCAATATCAAGAAAATTCTTGATGGCGCTCTCACCGCCACGCCGCAGGGAGGCGTCAAACCGCAAGGCCACATGTAAAGTTCGGCGCACGCGTGTTCCGCCACGACGAAGTTTGCTGCGTCACCGCTGGCGATGGGAAGGATGCCTTCACGCCATTTACCACATGAAGGCGTTCTTCAATGACATGGAGACCAAAACGCCGCCATCGACCTCGTGAAGTGGGTGAAAAGCTTGCATGCATACAGGCTCGCAACCTCGGGCAACACTTTTTCAACATCCGGAGGAGATCGCGACAATCGTGTACGTGGAGTCATAAAAGCCGGAGGCACCTTCCACGGCGGCTATACATTCAACAGGAGATACGAACGCTTAGCGCAGTAGGCGGCAGGATGTTCATGCAAATGGCGAAAACTCGGTCGGGCTTCATCAATGCCCCCAAAGTGACTCAAGAGCCAAGAAGACTTCATGATTGCATTCGGGTACCTAGATGTTAGTTCGAACTCGTGTTGTAACCTCTTATCATCGTGTTAAACTTGCCTAGCAAAACCTCTAGAATATGTTTCAGTCAACCGTTGAACTTGATTGTGAGAGACACTAGCTAGTTATTTGTGTTACGAACTATTTTAAGTGCTTGTTGCTTTTCATTTGTCATTGCTTCCCTACTTTCTTGTGGTTTGCTTTCTTTGTCTTTCTTGAAATGCCGATGATTAGAACGTGTTGTGGTGTCACGTGTATGACTATGCATTGTTTGATCTTGTGTGCCAAGTATAATAGTAATTTGGGCATATACTCTACTTGCCGACGAGATCAAATAGCGCATTGTTATTTCCGTGCCCAATCTAAGTATGAGGCACTAATCCATGTCATTCTTGGTTTGCTTTCTTTTGGTCTTTCTTGAAATGCCGATGATTAGAACGTGTTGTGGTGTCACGTGTATGACTATGCATTGCTCGATCTTGTGTGCCAAGTAGACTAGTAATTTGGGCATATACTCTACTTGCCGCATGAGATCGAACAATGAGCATTGTTATTTCCGTGCCCAATCTAAGTATGAGGCACTAATCCAAGTCATTCTTGGTTTGCTTTTTTGGTCTGGTCTTTCTTGAAATGCCGATGATTCTATCTTTGTGAACTGCTAGCTATTGCTTTCCACGACATAAGTAATATCATCTTTATTATGTGTAGGAGATGCCGAGGTGTTATGTCGTACGTCGGTCGGGTTCGTGTGTGTACGAGGTGGAAAGACGCCAAGCAAGTGAACAACTTCTGCAACAGCTACCAAGGCTATGAGAGTAGAGAGGTGGCGGAAGAGAAGTGGAGGAGGCATGGAAGGAAGAAATGGAGGAACTTCCTCGTGATCACCACCTTGTTGCTCTTCATTGTAGGTTGTGTTCTACTTCATCTAGGTAGAGCTACGTCGTTGGAGTTGTAATGTGAATTGTGAACTTGTACTCGAAGGTGTAATGTGATTGTGAACTTGTACCGATCGGAGGTGTGAACTTGTGGCACAAACACTTGATGTATGAACTTGTATGTCATGATTGATGTGTATTCATGTTGGTTCTATTATGCTTTGGCAAAATGCAAGTTTCAAAAATTCGTGGACTATATTGTATATTTGAATATCTGTATATTATTTATATATAGTGGTCTCAGAAAACTTGAATTTCGAAAATATTACGGAGCATATAGGATACTATTGGAGGCGCATATACTATAAATACCCGATGCACATTCTGAAACATATGCGAGGCGCATATACTATAAATACCCGAGGCGCATTCTGAAACATATGCGAGGCGCATATACTATAAATACATGAGGCGCATTTTGAAACATATGCGAGGCGCATCTGATATGCGCCTCCTATACTTCACATATGCGAGGCGCATGCACCTCGCATATGTGAAGTATAGGAGGCGCATATCAGATGCGCCTCGCATAAGAAATACCCGAGGCTTGAAGCTAGAGGCACATGTGATATGCGCCTCTGATAGGCTTTTTGGTGCGCCTCGGATAGGCTTTTCTCTAGTAGTGTGAGTCGCTCGAGGGTGGGCCTCATAGGACCTTACTCGTCATATGGTGGACCGCGTGAAGGGAATATGCTCGAGAGACAATAATAAAATTGTTATTATCGTATTCTAAGTACATGATAGATGTTTATTTTACATGCTATAATTGTATTAATTGGAAACGTTAATACATGTGTCTTTAATAAACAAATAAAGTGTTTCCAGTTATGCCTCTCATATAAACTAGCTCGTTGATTAACAAGATGATCAAGATTTCCGTATCATGGACATTAGGTGTTGTTAATAACGAGGTCACAACATTGGTGAAATGATGTGATGAATATTCATCTGAAGTCTAGTAATACGATCAAAGTCATTATGTTTAAATTACTATAACATCATTACAAAGTAACTTTGGTCCTTATACCATGAGATCGTATCAATCACTAACACCAAAAGAGTAGCTTGATAACATCAAACGTCACACCATAACAGGGTGACTATAAAAGTAGGTTCAGATACTCCGATAGTGTTATGTAGAGGCTCATGGATCAAGAGTGGGATTTGTCCATCCCGATGATGGAGAGATATACTCTTGGCCCTCTCGGTGATATCACATTGACATAGCTTGCAAGCAAGTGATGAGATCACTAGAATGTTATATCACGGGGACGAGAAAAGAGTACATATCGGTACGGAGATCAAACTAGGTATGGAGATACCGATGATCGAATCTCGGACATGTAATATATCGCGAGATAAAGGGATTTAGTTACAGCGTTAAAGGTTCACACAATCACAAGAGTCATCGTTGATTGTGTGGGAGGCAGTATGGATTTTCAGGTCCGCGGCTGATTATTGATCGGAGAGGGGTCTTGATCATGTCTGCATTATTCGTGAATCGTAGGGTGACACATTTAAGGGATACCGATACCATTTGGAGCAAATAAGATGCCAGAGAAATAATATCGAAGTGCTAGAATTATTTTAGTGGACACCAAAATTGTTTCGGGTGAAATTGTTGAAATTGGTTCTGCATGTGAAATTGAAATGTCGCAAGGGGTTTTAAAGAGAATATGCCTTAAGAGGCAATAATAAAAAAATTATTATGTATATTCCAAATATATGATAGATGTTTATTTTGCACGTTATAATTGTATTAATACAGAAATGTTAATACATGTGTGTTTAATAAACAAATGGAAAGTTTCTAGTTATGCCTCTCTTATAAACTAGCTCGTTGATTAACAAGATGATCAAGGTTTCCTGATAATGGATATTGGATGTTGTTAATAACAAGTTCACAACATTATTGGAATGGTATGATGAACATTCATCCGAAGTATAGCATTATGATTAAAGTCATTATGTATATATTGCTATAACATCATACGAAGTAATCCTAATCCTTAGACCATGAGATCGTGTCAATCACTAATACTAGAAGAGTATCTTGATAAAATCAAACGTCACACGGTAACAGGGTGACTATAAAGATGGGTTCAGTGCTAACGAAGGTGTTATGTTGAGGCTCATGGATCAAGAGTGGAATTTGTCCATTCGATAACGGAGAGATATACTCTAGGCCCTCTCGGTGATATAACATTAGTTAGCTTGCAAGCAAGTGATTTGATCATAGAATGCCATATTACGGGAACGCGAAAAGAGTACATGTCGGTAACGAGATCAAACTAGGTATGAAGATACCGATAATCGAATCTCGGACATGTAATATATCGCGAGACAAAGGGGTTAAGTTACTAGCGTAAAAGGTTCTCACGATCACAAGAAGTCATCGTTGAATGTGTGGGAGTCAGTATGGATCACCAGGTGTCGCTTCTGATTATTGATCTGAGAGGGTTCTCGATCATGTCCGCATTATTCACAAACCATAGGGTGACACACTTATGAGACACCGACACCATTTGGAAGAAATATTTTCTAGACGAAAAGATTTACAAAGCGCATGAATTTATTTCACTAGACACCGAAATTGTTTCAGGTGAAATTGTTGAAATTGTTTCTACATGTGAAAAAGAATGCTGGTAAGGGGTTTTATGTGAATATTTGTTAATTAATGTAATTGAAAAATTCTAAATAAATAAATAAAAGGAGTTTTATTTAAAGGGAGATTACATTAAATTTGGTGGAAATTTAATGGGATATTTTTAGTCGGATTTTGAGTGGAGAAATGAAGGGGCAAAATTGTGAGTGGGAGCTCCACCCACATAATGGAGGAAGGGGTGGGGGAAGCCTCCTTGGCCGCTGGCCACACCCCTTGGGGTGGCCCATTCTCCTATATAAATCCCCCTCTTCCTCTCTCACACTCACACCTCCTCGTGAAGGATCTCTCTCCCCCTCTATTTTATCCCCCATGGTCTCGGACTAGCAAGATACATGTTCCCGGTGGCCTTTCGTTTGGAAAAAGTTGTTGCTTCCACTGCATCGGTGGGTCGAGGAGGCGGAGGTTGCTCGGTGGCTTGGACGTGTGTGCGAGACGGATGTGCTGCTGATTTGCGGCGCTAGACTTCTTCTCAATCTTGAGATCGACAAGCATTCATATACATCATCCACGAGTATAACCTCATTAAACTTTGTCGGTCTACAAGGGTATATTCTCTATAGATGTATATCCATCCGTTGATTGTATCTAGTAGATAGATCTTGGTACATAGTTGTTTCCATCGTAGGATTTTTTTCTATGCTGCGAACCCTACAGTGGTATCAGAGCCGAATCTATGCGTAGATGCTTTGCAGGGTAGTACACATATGAGTATGTGGGTGATCATGATCATGTTATTTCTTCTTGTTTGTACTTTGGATATTGGTGGCATAGTGAGATGAAGCGGCCCGGACAAACTTTACATGTCCTCGCACATGAAACATGTTCCACGCTTGACATGCCACTAGTTTTGCATAAGTGTCTAGAGGATGTCTGTCTCTCCTACTATAGTCAATATCTAATTTACAATGAGTTGTCAATAATTTTATTATCCTCGTTGTGGTTTCATATTCATAGGTAAGAACGGTTCTATCTTTGAAAGCCCTAAGCCACGTAAAACTTGAAATGGATAAATTAGAAGAGTTTAGTTTAGATTGTTGCTGGGCTAGTGTCATGACATGGTAATGTTGTAAGTATATGTATAATTGATACTCTTACAACACACCTAACGTGTAAGTTCCATAGACCTTGGCCTTACACACAAAGGAATGGTAAAGATCATACCAAGATGCACATGATGGTGATCAAGTGCAAGAACCATATCATTTCTGAAAGAACATGCGGGCCCCCATGTGTGGTTTTGGTAATTAATGACAATCTTTATGGACTAATGTGTGTCTTAAGTTGTACTTGTAGGAATTGTCCATTGGCATCGCTTGGAGCATGTGTTGGCTTCAAGGTCAATGAAATGAGAAGAATATGTGTTGTGCAAGCTCAAAATGCACCATCTGTAGAAGATCTCATGTTTGATGCTTGCCTTCCTCGGTGATCATGGATCAATGATGAGGAATTAAGAAAGGCGGTCCATCTTGAGAAGGGCAAGATCGTCTACATCGAGCTCAAGTGTAATGCTCAAGGCAAAGGTATAATCTTGATAGGTTTTCCCTTTTGTCGGTCTCGTGTTGTGTGTGGGAGACCGGATTTAGGATAGATAATTGTACTATCAAGAGAGGCTCTCGAATGAGTAACTCGGTCACATCATTCGGAGATAGCTCAAACCTTTGCATACTTGCATCATTGTATTTTGTTGTTATTTGGTCTTATCCATGTGAGGATATAGAGCTTGTGGTAATCTCCGTAACAAGCTCTTGTTCATCAAAATCGGATCTTCCCTTTATATCTTGTTGCGATTTTGATCTTGACGGCTTTCCGATTTCTCAGCAAGTGAGGTATATCACATTATTATACTTGATACATTCTCACATGTCGTCCTCTTTCCAACGCAATTGGAATCGGGTCAATCGGGGCTCCCAATCAAAAGTTATCGCACGTTGAATATTTGATTTTATTCGGTTTAAAAAGAAAAAAAGAAATAGTCTGTTTGGGCGGTACTCTACGGACCAGTCGCAAACCACGCTTATTCACCGCCTTGCCTTGTCCGGTTCTTTGGGTCCAGACTTCGGGCTGGCTCGGTAATCTGGCCGTGGGCACTTACCGGCCCAGTACACCAAGACCGCACGCTTGTCCCCGTCACGGATCAGCCACCGACGTTGCTGCTGTCTCGCTTACTAGGCCACCTGCCCGTGCCGCTTAGCTTCCTTCGCTGCAGCGTCATCCTCCCGCCACTGGGTCTCATGGCCTGCCGCCCAGCTCCGTAGCCCATCCAGATCCAGCGTGTCGTTGCCCGCGCGCTGGCACGGCTCCGCTAGGCCCGCCTGCTGCGTTGACTGCTGTTGCTCTTTGGGCCGCTCATTGCCTCACCGCTGGTGACCCCTCCACTCCTGGCTCGTTGCTGCTTCTTTCCGCTTTGCTTTTTTCTGGGGTTTGCTGGTTAGGGTCCGGTAGTACCGGTCCGATCCGGTACTACCGGTCAGTCCAGGAAAAACGTCCCAACGGGCAGAATCTGCTCATTATTTTAAATAGCTTTGCCCCTTTGTCTTTTAGAGTAGCTTCTGACTCCTCCTTTTGTCTAAGCTTTGCCCTCATTTGCCTTACCCTTTGATCTTGATTTATACTCACCCCTCCATTGATTCTTGCATATATTTGAGGGGTAGTTGGAGGTGAACTAGATCTACGTTTTGACCTAACCGATTCATCTCTTTGTGAGTGTATCTTTGGGGATCTAGATTTTGGGGGATTTTGTGTCTCTCTTTGATTCCTCCTCTCTTGTTCCCCCAATAGCTTTAGTAGCTTTGTTGGAACTTGAGAGTGAGGAATTTGAGCACCTTTGTGGTGTTCTTGCCATTTGCATTTGGTGCATCGGTTTTAGTTCTCCTCGGAGGATTTGGTTCGTGTGACTCATTGGAGCTTGTCCCTCTTGGGTTCTTGAAACCCTAGACGGTTTTGTGGCCTTGGTGGCATTGTGTCCTTGGTGGCGTTTGTTGAGGCCTTGGTGGCGTTTGTTGGGAGCCTCCAATTAAGTTGTGGAGAAGTGCCCCAATCTTGTGAGAGGTTCCTGTTGGAGATATGCCCTAAAGGCAATAATAAATATAGTTATTATTATATCTTTGTGTTTATGATAAATGTTTACATTCATGCTATAATAGTATTAACCAGGAAACATTAATACTTGTGTGATTTGTAAACTAAATTAGAGTCCCTAGTAAAGCCTCTTTATAATACTAGCTTGTTGGTTAATAAATGATTGTGGTTTCCCTATCATGAACATTGAGATGTTATTAACAACAAGATCGTATCGTTAGGAGAATGGTATGATGGACATACTCCTATAGATAAGCGTAGCATAAAGATCAAGTCATTTTAATAGTTCAATTGTTATATGCTTTCTGATACATAGTAACCTAATTCCTACGACCATGAGATCATGCATATCACCATCACCGGAACGATGCTTTGATGACATCAAAGACCACACCGTAACCGGGTAGCTATAAAGGTGGCATTGAGTGTTCGGAAAGTATGGGTTGAGACACATGGATCAAGAGTGGGATTTTGAAGGGAATATGCCCTAAGAGGCAATAATAAAGTGTTTATTATGTGTATTCCAAGTATATGATAGATGTTTATTTTGCATGCTATAATTGTATTAATACGGAAACATTAATACATGTGTGTTTAATAAACAAACAGAAAGTTCCTAGTTATGCCTCTCTCATAAACTAGCTCGTTGATTAACAAGATGATCAAGGTTTCCTGATCATGGACATTGGATGTTGTTAATAACGGGATCACAATATTAGTGTAATGGTGTGATGAACATTCATCCAAAGTATAGCATTACGATCAAAGTCATTGAGTTTATATTGCTATAACAACTTACAAGTGATCCTAATCCTTAGACCATGAGATCATGTCAATCACTAACACCTAAGAGTTTCTTGATAACATCAAATGTCACACCGTAATGTGGGTGATTATAAAGATGGATTCAACTAATAAAGTGTTATGTTGAGGCTCATGGATCGAGAGTGGAATTTGTTCATCCCGATGACGGATAGATATACTCTGGGCCCTCTCGGTGATATCACATTGATTAGCTTGCAAGCAAGTGATTTGATCACTAGAATGTTATATCACGGGAACGAGAAAAGAGTGCATGTCGGTAACGAGATCAAACTAGGTATGCAGATACCGATGATCGAATCTCGGACATGTAATATATCGTGAAACAAAGGGATTAAGATACTAGCGTAAAAGGTTCCGACGATCACAAGAAAGTCATCGTTGAATGTGTGGGAGTCAGTATGGGTCTCCAGATCCCGCTTCTAATTATTGATCCGAGAGGGGTCTCGATCATGTCCGCATATTGACGAACCGTAGGGTGACACACTTAAGAGACACCGACATCCAATTGGAGCAAAAGTTTCATGCCGAAAGAATGAACAAGCGCATGAATTTATTTCACTAGATACCGAAACAGGTTTTCGGGTGAAATTGCATAAAGTGGTTATGCATGTGAAATGGAATTCTAGCAAGGGGTTATTTGTGAATGTTTGTCATTAAAGTAATTGACAAAATTCTGAATAAAATAAAAGAGTTTTATTTAATGAGAGTTTGTATTAAATTTGGTGGAAATTTAATGGCATGTTTGAGTGGGATTTTGAGTGGAGGGAATTTAAAGGAATTTTGTGAGTGGAGTGTCCAACCACATGAATAGGGGAGGGCAAGGGGGCAGCCCCTATGCGCCGGCCACCCCCTTGGGGTTTCCCCCCTCCTCCTGTAAAAGGCACCCCTCTCCTTACTTCTCACTCACACCTCCTCGTGATGGATCTCTCTCCCCCTCTAGAATTTATCTCCCATGTTCTCGGACTAGCGAGATACATGTTCCCGGTGGCTATTCGGCAAGAAAGAGTTGTGCTTACGCTGCATCGCTGGAGCGAGGAGGCGGAGGTTGCTCGGTGCCTCGAACGTGTGTGCGAGCACGGATGCACTGCTGATTTGCGGCGCTAGAACTTCCTCTTGATCTTGAGATCGGCAAGAGACCGTCTACATCAACCACGAGTTGAACTCGTTAAGCTTTTTCGGTCTTCAAGGGTATGTTCTCTACGGATATACATCCGCCTGTTGTTTGTATCTAATAGATAGATCTTGGTACATAGTTCACATCGTAGGAAAAAATTTGTTTTCTATGCTGCGAACCCTACAGTGGTATCAGAGCCGAATCTATGCGTAGATGCTTTACACGGGTAGTACACATATGAGTATGTGGGCGATGATGATCATGTTGTTGCTCCTTAGTTGTAATTTTGGATATTGGTGGCATAGTGGGATGAAGCGGCTCGGACAAACTTTACATGTCCTCGCACATGAGACCTGTTCCACGCTTGACATGCAACTAGTTTGCATAAGTGGCTAGCGGGTGTCTGTCTCTCCTACTATAGTCAATATCATTTTTGCAACGAGTTGTCAACAATTTGGTTATCCTCATTGTGGTTCATATTCGTAGGTAAGAACGGTTCTATCTCGAAAGCCCTAAGCCACTTAAAACTTGCAATGGATAAATTAGAGGCGTCTAGTTTAGATTGTTGCTGGGCTAGTGTTATGATATGGTGATGTTGTAAGTAGAAGTATGAGATGATACTCTTACAACATACATAACGTGTAATCTCCATAGACCTTGGACTTACACATATAGGTATGATAGTGATCATACCACGATGCACATGATAGAGATCATATGCGGGAACCATATCATTTCACTAATAAACATGTGATGTTTGATAGCATCTTATATTGCTTATTTAGTGCTTTGTTATCATAATAAGATGATCCCTCATTTAAATATCAAGATAAGAATGTGTTCTTCCTTTATTATGCACCGATTATGTTTTCTTCGCTCCAAGACATCACGTGATGATCGGGTGTTCTTGGATCCACGACCATATTTCGGGTGTAAAACAGCAGTTACACCTTGAATACTAAGGTTCTAACTTGGCGAGCCTAGCATGTACAGACATGGCCTCGGAACACGGACCGAAAGGTTAAGCATGAGTCATATAGTTGATATGATGCCCATTTTATGCTCGCCTTTGAAGCTATACCGACTCACGTGATGATCGGACTTGATAGTGGATTTGGTTCATGTAATCACCAAAAAGGCATGAGGGATGTCGTTTTTGAGTGGGAGTTCATTCTTAATATGGATTAGTTGAACTCAATCTATCATACACTTAGTCTAAATTTACAAATTCTGTTGTAGATGGCACCACCTGCTTTTAATTTCAATGTGTTCATGGAGAAAGAGAAACTAGCAACGAACGGTAGCAACTTCACCGAATGGGCCATGAATTTGAGGATTCTCCTCTCTGCTGCACAAAAGCAATATGTGCTAGAAGCGCCGTTAGGCCCCCCACCTTTAGATGATGCCCCTGACGAGGAGAAGAATGTCTATCAGACTCGTCAGGAGGACCACAACTTAGTTCATTGCGGCATATTGTATGGGCTAGAGCGAACTTCAAAGCGTTTCAAAACGGCAATGCATTTGATACAATGGGTGAGTTGAAAATGATTTTCGACACACATGCTGTTAGAGAGCTACAACGCTCGTAAAAGTTCTTTAGCTGCATGATGGAAGAGCACACCCGTTAGTGAGCATGTACTCAAGATGTCGGTTACGCCGATAAGCTTGTGTCCTTGGGAATATCGATTCCCATTGACTTAGGCATCCATCGTGTTCTGCAGGTCTCTTCCACCTAGCTATAAGAGCTTCGTGATGAACTATAATATGCAAGGCATGAAGAAGTCTCTCCCGAGCTCACAATGCTTAAAACCGCGTAAGTGGAGATCAAAAGGAACATCAAGTGTTGATGATCAATAGGAACACTGGTTTCAAGAAAGACAAGAAGGGAAAACGGAAGGGTAGTAAGGCGGCAAGCCTTGCTGCGGCTCTGAAAAGAAACCCCGAGTTGGACCTAAGTCCGATACCGAAAGTGCTACTATTGTAAGGGATCGCCATCGAAGCGCAGAATCGCCCCAAGTATCCGGCATAAGAAGGCGGCAAGGCAAACAAAGGTATATATGATATACATGTTATTGATGTGTACTTGACTAGTGCTCGCAGTAGCACCGGGTATTTGATACCGGTTGCTAATATTTGTAACTCGAATCGTGGGCATGCGAACATGCAACCGCTAGCAAGGGTGAGGTCAAGATGCGTGTCGGCAATGGATCAAGCGTTGATGTGATCGCCATTTAACGCTGCCTCTCCACTTGCCATCGGGATTAGTTATAAACTTGAATAATTGTTATCTGGTGCCTGCACTGAGCATGAACATTGTATCTGGATCGTGTTTGATGCGAAGTGGTTATTCATTTAAATCCAAGAACAATGGTTGTTCCATTTATATGAATGAAATCTTTTATGGTCATGCACCGATGATGAATGGTTTATTTCTATTAGATCTCGATGATAATGTTACACATATTCATAATGTTGATGCTAAAAGGATTAAACTTAATGATGATATATCCATATATGTGGCAATCGCCGTCTAGGTCATATTGGCGTTAAACACATGAAGAAGCTCCATTCGGATGGACTTTTGGAATCACTTGATTTTGAATCATTTGATACATGTGAGCCATGCCTTATGGGCAAGATGACTAGAACGCCGTTTTCCGGTTCAATGGAACAGGCATGATTTATTGGAAATCATACATTCTGATGTGTGTGGTCCAATGAGTGTGTCGGCGCGAGGTGGATATCGTTATTTTGTTACTTTCACGGATGATTTGAGTAGATACGGTTATATCTACTTGATGAAACACAAGTCTGAAACCTTTGAAAAGTCCAAGGAATTTCAGAATGAAGTGGAAAATCATCGTAATAAAAAGATCAAATTTCTACGGTCCGACCGTGGAGGTGAGTATCTAAGTTACGAGTTTAGCACTCACATGAAAGAGTGTGGAATTGTTTCACAACTCACGCCTGCCGGAACACCATAGCGAAATGGTGTGTCAGAACGTCGTAATCGTACTTTATTAGATATGGTTTGATCTATGATGTCTCTGACGGACTTGTCGTTGTCATTTTGGGGTTATGCACTAGAAACTGCTGCATTCACTTTAAATCGGGCACCATCTAAATCCGTTGAAAAGACACCGTATGAATTGTGGTTTGGAAACAAACCTAAGCTGTCATTTCTTAAAGTTTGGGGATGCGATGTTTATGTGAAGAAACTTCAACCGGATAAACTCGAACCCAAAGCGTGAAAATGCGTCTTCATAGGATACCCTAAGGAAACTATAGGATATTCCTTCTATCACAGATCCAAGTGCAAGGTTTTTGTTGCCAAGAATGGATCCTTTCTAGAGAAAGAGTTTCTCGCGAAAGGTGTGAGTAGTCGGAAGGTAGAACTCGAAGAGGTTATTGAACCTTCTCTTCAAAGTATGGCGAGTAGGGCAGCGCCGGAAGTTGTTCCGGAGTTGGCTTCACCTGTTGAAGAAGGAACTAATGATAATGATCATGAAACTCCGAAAGAGTTCTACCGAACCTCGCAGGTCAAGCAGGACGTGTGCAGCTCCCGAGATGTACGGAAATCCTGTCATGAATTTCATGGTTGATGAAAATGATGACCCTGCGATGTATGAAGAAGCGATGATGAGCCCGGATTCCAACAAATGGTTAGAAGCCATGAAATCCGAGATGGAATCCATGTATGAAAATCAAGTTTGGAAATTGGTGTAATTACCTCATGCCCGAAAGGCCGTGGAGAACAAATGGATTTTCAAAAGGAAGACTGATGCTGATGGTAATGTGACCGTCTATAAATCTCGACTTGTCGCAAAGGGGTTTCGACAAATTCAAGGAGTTGACTACGATGATACATTCTCTCCCGTAGTGATGCTAAAGTCAGTTAGGATTATGTTAGCAATTGCTACATATTTCGATTATGAGATATGGCAGATGGATGTCAAAACCACATTTCTCAATGGTAATATTGAAGAAGAGTTGTATATGATACAACCAAAGGGTTTTGTCGATCCTAAGGATGCTAACAAGGTGTGCAAGCTTCAGCGATCCATCTATGGATTGAAGCAAGCATCACGAAGTTGGAATCTCCGCTTTGATGAGGTGATCAAAGAGTTTGGATTTGTCCAAACTTATGGAAAAACTTGTATTTACAAGAAAGTGAGTGGGAGCAATGTGGTATTTTTGATATTATATGTGGATGACATATTATTGATCGGAAATGATATAGATCTTTTAAACAGTGTTAAAAGTTATCTAAACAAAAAAATTTCAATGAAGGACCTAGGTGAAGCGTCATACATATTAGGCATAAAGATCTATAGAGATAGATCTAGATGCCTAATAGGGCTATCGCAAAGTACATACCTTGATAAGATTTTAAATAAGTTTAAAATGGACGGAAGTAAGAAGGGGTTCTTACCTATGTTGCAAGGCAAGACATTGAGTAAGACTCAAAGTCCGGCTTCAGCGGAAGAAAGAGAGATAATGGACAAAGTACCCTATGCTTCAGCCATAGGCTCTATAATGTACGTCATGCTATGTACAAGACCGGATGTGGCACATGTTATTAGTTTGACTAGTAGGTACCAATCGGATCCAGGTTTGGAACACTGGATAGCGGTCAAGAATATACTTAAGTACTTACGAAGAACTAAGGATATGTTTCTTGTATACGGAGGTGAAGAAGAGCTCGTCGCTAAGTGTTATGTTGACGCTAGCTTTGACACCGATCCGGATGACTCTAAGTCTCAATCCGGATACGTATTTCTCATGAATGGCGGAGCGGTTAGTTGGAGGAGCTCCAAACAACCTGTGGTGGCGGGATCAACAACGGAGGCCGAATATGTTGCTGCTTCAGAAGCGGCTCAGGAAGCAATTTGGATGAAGGAGTTCATATCCGAGCTAGGAGTGGTTGCAAACGTGTTGGATCCAACGGTGATCTATTGTGACAACAATGGTGCCATTGCCAATGCTAAAGAGCCAAGGTCTCACAAGCATTCCAAGCATATTAAGCGCCGGTTTCACTCCATCCGCGAGCATGTCAAGGATGGAGATATAAAGATTTGTAAAGTACATACGGATCTCAATGTAGCAGATCCATTGACTAAAACTCTTCCTAGAGCAAAACATGATCAACACCAGAACTCAATGGGTGTTGGTTTATCACTATGTAACTAGATTATTGTCTCTAGTGCAAGTGGGAGACTGAAGGGAATATGCCCTGAGAGGCAATAATAAAGTGTTTATTATGTGTATTCCAAGTATATGATAGATGTTTATTTTGCATGCTATAATTGTATTAATACGGAAACATTAATACATGTGTGTTTAATAAACAAACAGAAAGTTCCTAGTTATGCCTCTCTCATAAACTAGCTCATTGATTAACAACATGATCAAGGTTTCCTGATCATGGACATTGGATGTTGTTAATAACGGGATCACAACATTAGTGTAATGGTGTGATGAACATTCGTCCGAAGTATAGCATTACGATCAACGTCATTGAGTTTATATTGCTATAACAACTTACGAAGTGATCCTAATCCTTAGACCATGAGATCATGTCAATCACTAACACCGGAAGAGTTTCTTGATAACATCAAACGTCACACCGTAACAGGGTGATTATAAAGATGGATTCAGAACTAATAAAGTGTTATGTTGAGGCTCATGTATCTAGAGTGGAATTTGTTCATCCCGATGACGGATAGATATACTCTGGGCCCTCTCGGTGATATCACATTGATTAGCTTGCAAGCAAGTGATTTGATCACTAGAATGTTATATCACGGGAACGAGAAAAGAGTGCATGTCGGTAACGATATCAAACTAGGTATGGAGATACCGATGATCGAATCTCGGACATGTAATATATCATGAAACAAAGGGATTAAGATACTAGCGTAAAAGGTTCCAACGATCACAAGAAAGTCATCGTTGAATGTGTGGGAGTCATATGGGTCTCCAGATCCCGCTTCTGATTATTGATACGAGAGGGGTCTCGATCATGTCCGCATTATTGACGAACCGTAGGGTGACACACTTAAGAGACACCGACATCCAATTGGAGAAAAAGTTTCATGCCGAAAGAATGAACAAGCGCATGAATTTATTTCACTAGATACCGAAACAGGTTTTCGGGTGAAATTGCATAAAGTGGTTATGCATGTGAAATGGAATTCTAGCAAGGGGTTATTTGTGAATGTTTGTCATTAAAGTAATTGACAAAATTCTGAATAAAATAAAAGAGTTTTATTTAATGAGAGCTTGCATTAAATTTGGTGGAAATTTAATGGGAATTTGAGTGGAATTTAAAGGATATTTGTGAGTGGAGTGTCCACCCACATGAAGAGGGGAGGGCAAGGGGGCAGCCCCCATGCGCCGTCCACCCTCCTCACTTGTCTCTCACACCTCCTCGTGAAGGATCTCTCTCCCCCTCTAGAATTTATCCCCCATGGTCTCGGACTAGTGAGATACATGTTCCCGGTGGCTATTCGGCAAGAAAGAGTTGTGCTTCCGCTGCATCGCTGGAGCGAGGAGGTGGAGGTTGCTCGGTGCCTCGAACGTGTGTGCGAGCATGGATGCGCTGCTGATTTGCGGCACTAGGACTTCCGCTCGATCTTGAGATTGGCAAGAGATCGTCTACATCAACCACGAGTTGAACTCGTTAAGCTTTGTCGGTCTTCAAGGGTATGTTCTCTACGGATATACATCCGCCCGTTGTTTGTATCTAGTAGATAGATCTTGGTACATAGTTCCCATCATAGGAAATTTTTTGTTTTTTATGCTGCGAACCCTACAGATTTGTCCATCCATATGACAGATAGATAAACTCCGGGCCCTCTCGGTGGAATGTCATCCAATTGGCTTGCAAGCATGTGACTGGATCACAAGGGATCACATACCATGGGAACGAGAAAAGAGTACTTATCGGTAACGAGGTTGAACTAGGTATGCAGAGATACCGACGATCAAAACCTCGGATAAGTAAACTATCGTGAGACAAAGGGAAATTGGTATCCTATGTAAGTGGTTCATTCGATCGCAAAGTAATCGTAGAAATATGTGGGAGCCATATGAATTTCCAGATTCCTCTCTTGGTTATTGGTTGGAGAAGTGTCTCGATCATGTCCGCATAATCCACGAACCGTAGGGAGACACGCTTAAGGATTCGATGTTGTTGAGTAGTTATGGAATGATGAGTAAGAGACCGAATGTTGTTCGGAGTCTCGTATGGGATCCGGGATATCACGAGGAGATCCGGAATGGTCCGGAGAATAAGATTCATATAAGGAAAGTCTTGTTTCGGTGTTGGAGAATGATTCCGGTGTTTTCATCGGGAATGTTCTAGAAGGGTCCGGAAGGTCCGCCACTCCGGAGGGGAAGGGTACATGAATGTGTCATAACAAGTTGGAATGGTTGCATCATGTACTAGGTATCAAGGGTGGGCAAAATGAAGGGATTAATCAAATCCTAGTTTGAAAAGTCAAACGCCAATTTGAAAAGTCAAACGACAGTTTTGCTTGGTGGAGGGAGAGTAGGAAACTTACTTGGGGAGGAGTTCCTCTCCCTCCACCCGCCGGCCAAGGAGTCCAACTTGGGGGATGACTCCCTCCCCTTGGCCGAAGCCCTCCCACCTATAAAAGGAGGGGCAGGGGTGCCCCTCTAGACCTACACCTCTCTCCACCAAACAATAACCCTAGCCTCCGGCCACCAAGTCGCCGCCGCCCTAGGGTTTCCTCCTAGCCGCCGAGTTGGGGCCCTCCCCTTGCCCTAGCCGCCGGCCTATCCCTCTCTCCTTGGTGCCTCTAAACCCTAGATCGCCAAGACTCTCTCATAGTCCACCATACTCTCTCCGGCTTAAGGCGAAGCCCTGCGAGATCTCCCTCCCGCAGATCTCGCCTCATCTTCCGGGGAATCGCGAGGAGAGTGCTACAACCTCCGTTCTTTGGAACAAGGGATAGGAAGGTCTGACCAGTACCAAGCGTGTGACCTACTGCGGGGCTCAAGGAGGATCGAAAGGATACACGATCTTGAGATCGGAGAAATGCGACTACATCACCCACGAGAATCTGCTCTCGTTAAACACTTTGGAATCTTCGAGGGTGAGTTATTCTATCGACTCGTTGCTACAATCTAGTAGATAGATCTTGGCTTGTTTGTTTGTATGCGATAGAAATTTTTTGTTTTCCATGCTACGAACCCCTACAGTGGTATCAGAGCCGTATCTATATGCAGATCTATTGCACGAGTAGAACACAATGGTCATTGTGGGCGGTGGTGCTTTTATTATCAATTGCTTCTTGTGTACTTTGCATCTTGCGGTATGATGGGATGAAGCGGCCCGGGCTAACCTTACATGACATCATTCATGAGACTTGCTCCACGCTCAACATGCAACTTGTATTGCATAAGTGGCTTTGTGGGTGTCTCTCCCATTATAGTATAGATCCAATTTACAACGGGCACTTGATAGTTCAAACATCAACATTGTGGTTCTTGTTCGTAAGTTAGAGCGACACTTATTGAAAGCCCCAAACCACGTAAAACATGCAAAGAAATTAGAGGCGTCTAACTTTGTTTTGCAGGGGTGTGCTGTGATGTGATATGGCCATGATTGTGATTATATTTGATGTATGCAATGATCCTTATTGTAAGTTGGCAACCGGCAGGAGCCATATGGTTGTCTTTAATTTCTGTTAAGACCTGCGTGTCTATTCAAAGTAGTTGTAATAGTTGGAGCTGGCGGACGACAACCATGAAGCGACACCATTGACCTTGACGCTATGCCGGTGATGATGGAGATCATGTTCGTGCTCGAAGATGGAGATCGGAAGCACAAAGAAGAAAGGCCATATCATATCACATATTATGAATTGCATGTGATGTTAATCCTTTATGCATCTTGTATTGCTTAATTAACGACGGTAGCATTATAAGATGATCCCTCATGCACATAAATTTCAAGTTCTAAAGTGTTCATCCTTAGTAAGCACCGTTGCTAAAGCTTGTTGTTTCGAAGCACCATGTGATGATCGGGTGTGTTAGATTCTGCAAGTGTATACAACGTGAGCAAGCCAGATTTGCTCATGCAGAAGCTAAGGTTTGATCTTGACGAGCCTAGCATGTACAGACATGGTCTCAGAACACGGATCACCGAAAGGTAAAGCATGAATCATATAGTAGATATGATGAACATGTCGATTATTCGCCATTGAAGCTACATCAACTCTCGTGATGATCGGTTTTGATGTGGTGGATTTGGTTCGTGTGATCACTAAAACAATGTGAGGGATATTGTTTTGAGTGGGAGTTCACCTAGATTAATTTAACTATTAATTAGAACTCAATTTGTCATAAACTTAGTCTAAACTATTGCAAATATGTTGTAGATCAATGGCGACCCCTACCATCAATTTTAATGCATTCCTAGAGAAAGAAAAGTTGAAAAACAATGGAAGCAACTTCGTGGATTGGTTCCGCAATTTGAGGATTGTCCTCAATGCTGGTAATTTGACCTATGTGCTGGATGCACCGCTGGGTGACCCACCTACAGCTGATGCTACCGATGAAGTAAAGAATGTTTACCTCGCTCGGAAGAATCAGTACTCCACAGTTCAGTGTGCTATCTTGTATGGTTTGGAATCGGAGCTTCAGAAAAGGTTTGAGAATTCAGACCCACATGATATTGTCCGTGAACTCAAATTGATATTTGAGACTCACGTGGCAGTTGAGAGTTATGAGGCTTCTGAAAAGTTCTTTAACTGCAAGATGGAAGAGGGCAGCTCCGTCAGTGAGCAATTGCTTAAGATGTCTGGGCACGCAAAAAAACTCCAAAGCTTGGGTATAGTGATTCCTAATGCTTTGGGGATTTACCGTGTCCTCCAATCACTACCACCAAGTTACAAGAACTTTGTGATGAACTACAATATGCAAAGCATGAACTAGCAGTTGCCAGAACTCTTCTCCATGTTAAAATCTGCAGAAGTGGAGATCAAGAAAGAGCACCAAGTGTTGGTGGTCAATAAGACCACCAAATTCAAGAAAGGCAAGTCTAAGCAAAAGGGACACTTCAAGAAGGGTGGTAAGAAAGTTGCCGCACCGACGAAGAAGACCAAGGCAGGACCTAAGCCTGATACTGAGTGTTTTTTCTACAAGGGAGAGGGTCACTGGAAGCGGAATTGCCCAAAGTACTTGGCGGATTTGAAGAACAGCAACATCAAGAAGAAAGGTATATCCGATATACATGCTATTGATGTGTATCTCACTAGTACTCGTAGTAGTGCCTGGGTATTTGATACTGGTTCGGTTGCTCATATTTGTAACTCGAAACAGGTGTTGTAGAATAAACGGAATCTAGCGAAGAACAAGGTGACGATGCGCGTTGGAAGGAAAGTAGAAATCGACGAGGTTGTTGAACCTTCTCTCGAACTTGCGAGTAGCGCAGCACCGGAAGAAGTTCCTGTGGTGCATGCACCAATAAGAGTGGAAGCTAATGATGATGATCATGAAACTTCGGTTGAAGTTGCTACAGATCCTCGCAGGTCAACGAGAACTCGTACCACTCCTGATTGGTATGATCCCGTTATGAGTGTCATGTTGGTGGACAACACCGATGACCCTGCGACATATGAGGAAGCGATGATGAGACCAGATTCCAATAAATGGCAAGACGCCATGAAATCCGAGATTGGATCCATGTACGAAAACCAAGTATGGACTTTGGTGGACTTACCGGATGGCCGGAAGGCTGTCAAGAACAAATGGATTTTCAAGAAGAAAACATATGCTGATGGTAATGTTACTGTCTATAAAGCTCGACTTGTCACAAAAGGGTTTCGACAAATTCAAGGAGTTGACTACGATGAGACTTTCTCACCAGTAGCAAAGCTAAAGTCTGTGAGGATTTTGTTAGCCATCGCTGCATATTACGATTATGAGATATGGCAGATGGATGTCAAAACAACGTTCCTCAATGGAGACATTGATGAAGAGTTGTATATGATGCAACCCAAAGGTTTTGTCGATCCTAAAGATGCTAACAAGGTATGCAAACTTCAACGGTCCATATATGGATTGAAGCAAGCAACCCAAAGTTGGAATCAACGTTTTGATAAGGTAATCAAAAGTTTTGGTTTTATACAAACTTATGGAGACGCTTGTATTTACAAGAAAGTGAGTGGGAGCTCTGTAGCATTCTTAATACTATATGTAGATGCCATATTGTTGATTAGGAATGGTGTAGACCTTCTTAATAGTGTCAAGGAATATTTGAATAATAGTTTTTCAATGAAACATCTTGGCGAAGCAGCTTACATATTAGGCATAAAGATTTATAGAGATAGATCGATACGCCTAATATCATTGTCACAAAGTACATATTTGGACAAAGTTCTAAAGAGGTTTGTAATGGAAGATAGCAAGAAAGGGTTCTTGCCCATGTTGCCTAATACGACCTTGAGTAAAACTCAAAGTCCAGCAACGACAGAAGATAGAGAAAGGATGAGTAATACTTCCTATGCCTCAGCCATAGGATCTCTAATGTATGCCATGCTATGTACTAGACCCGACATTGCATATGCTGTTAGTTTAACTAGCAGATATCAAAGTGATCCAGGAGTGGATCATTGGACAACGGTGAAAAACATCCTTAAGTACTTGAGAAGAACTAAGGATACGGTTCTTTCTTATGGAGGTGATGAACAACTCGTTGTTAATGGTTACACCTATGATAGTTGGAACACCGATCCGGATGATTCTAAATCACAATCTGGATATGTATTTACTTTGAATGGTGCAACAGTTAGCTGGAGGAGTGCGAAGCAAAGCGTTGTGGCGAGATCTTCAACTAAATCGGAATACATAGCTGCTTCGGAGGCTTCACAAGAAGCGATATGGATGAAAGAGTTCATTACAGAGCTCGGTGTAATGCGCAAGAACCAAGGTCACACAAGAAGCTGAAGCACATCAAGCTACATTTTTACGCTATTCGAGAACATGTCCAAGATGGTGACATAAAGATTTGCAAAGTACACACAGATCTGAATGTGGCGGATCCGTTGACTAAACCTCTCCCGAGGGCAAAACATGACCAACACCAAACTGCCATGGGTGTTCGGTATATTACCATGTAATCTAGATTAGTTGACTCTAGTGCAAGTGGGAGAATGTTGGAGATATGCCCTAGAGGCAATAATAAATATAGTTATTATTATATCTTTGTGTTTATGATAAATGTTTACATTCATGCTATAATAGTATTAACCAGGAAACATTAATACTTGTGTGATTTGTGAACTAAATTAGAGTCCCTAGTAAATCTTCTTTATAATACTAGCTTGTTGGTTAATAAATGACTGTGGTTTCCCTATCATGAACATTGAGATGTTATTAACAACAAGATCATATCGTTAGGAGAATGGTATGATGGAAATACTCCTATAGATAAGCGTATCATAAAGATCAAGTCATTTTAATAGTTCAATTGATATATGCTTTCTGATACATAGTAACCTAATTCCTTCGACCATGAGATCATGCATATCACCATCACCGGAAGGATGCTTTGATGAAATCAAACACCACACCATAACTGGGTGGCTATAAAGGTGGCATTGAGTGTTTGGAAAGTATGGGTTGAGACACATGGATCAAGAGTGGGATTTGTCCATCCATATGACGGATAGATAAACTCTGGGCACTTTCGATGGAATGTCATCCAATTGGCTTGCAAGCATGTGACTGGATCACAGGGGATCACATACCATGGGAACGAGAAAAGAGTACTTATCGGTAACAAGGTTGAACTAGGTATGCAGAGATACTGACGATCAAAACCTCGGATAAGTAAACTATCGTGAGACAAAGGGAAATTGGTATCGTATGTAAGTGGTTCATTAGATCACAAAGTAATCGTAGAAATATGCGGGAGCCATATGAATTTCCAGATTCGTCTATTGGTTATTGTTCGGAGAAGTGTCTCGATCATGTCCGCATAATTCACGAACCGTAGGGAGACACACTTAAGGATTCGATGTTGTTGAGTAGTTATGGAATGATGAGTAAGAGACCGAATGTTGTTCAAAGTCTCAAATGGGTTCCGGGATATCACGAGGAGATCTGTAATGGTCCGGATAATAAGATTCATATAAGGAAAGTCCTGTTTCGGGGTTGGAGAATGATTCCGGTGTTTTCATCGGGAATGTTCTAGAAGGGTACGGAAGGTCCGACACTCCGGAGGGGAAGAGTACATGAATGTGGCATAACAAGTTGGAATGGTTGAATCATGTACTAGGTATCAAGGCTGGGCAAAATAAAGGGATTAATCAAATCCTAGTTTGAAAAGTCAAACGCCAATTTGAAAAGTCAAACGACAGTTTTGCTTGGTAGAGGGAGAGTAGGAAACCTACTTGGGGAGGAGTTCCTCTCCCTCCACCCGCCGGCCAAGGAGGCCGACTTGGGGGAGGACTCCCTCCCCTTGTCCGACGCCCTCCCACCTATAAAAGGAGGGGCAGGGGTGCCCCTCTAGACCTACACCTCTCTCCACCAAACCCTAACCCTAGACGCCGGCCACCAAGTCGCCGCCGCCGCCCTAGGGTTTCCTCCTAGCCGCTGAGTTGGGGCCCGCCCCTTGCCCTAGTCGCCGGCCTAGACCTCTCTCCTTGGTTACTCTAAACCCTAGATCGCCAAGGCCTCTCTCATAGTCCACCATACTCGCTCCGGCTTAAGGCGAAGCCCTGCGAGATCTCCCCTCTACTTCCGATACCATGCCGTCGTGCTGCCGGAATCGCGAGGAGAGTGCTACAACCTCCGCTTTCTTTGGAACAAGGGAGAGGAAGGTCTTCATCGAAATCGAACGATGTGACCGATCGGAGGCGCTTGGAATCTTGGCGTCGGAAGGATCGTCTATACGATCTTGAGATCGTCAAGAGTACGACTACATCACCCACGAGAATATGCTCTCGTTAAACACTTTGGAATCTTCGAGGGTGAGTTATTCTATCGACTCGTTGCTACAACCTAGTAGATAGATCTTGGCTTGTTTGTTTGTATGCGATAGAAATTTTTTGTTTTCCATGCTACGAACCCCTACAGTTCCGGTTGCCACCGACAAGTGCACCGATAGTGGAAGCGTGGATCAATCCCATTGGGGTGAGATTCACCGGAGAATAAGGGAGGCCTTTTGTGGCGTAGGTGGTTAGATACCAACCCCTCTCCAAACGAGACGTACTCCATGTTGGGAGGAACTCGGTAAAATATCGTCGTCCCCGCGTGCCTCGGTTATCTCTATACCCGAGCTCTTTACTTATGCACTTTACATTGTGATAGCCTTCGTGCTTGAAGTAATATATATCTTTCTATCACATTGTTGCTTGTATTGCTTAGCATAAGTTGTTGGTGCACATAGGTGAACCATAGTTGTTCTAGGTTGTGCTTGACAAAGTAAACGCTAGTTTAATTCTGCCTTTGTTGAGCTACTCTCGGAAAAGTTTTAATCGCCTATTCACCCCCCTCTAGGCGACATCTGTATCCTTTCAATTTCACTTTTCACATATGATGTTTGTTGCATCTTATATTGCTTGTTTGGCGTTTTATTAGCATAATAAGATGATCCTCATTTAGATATCAAGATAAAAATATGTTCTCCCTTAAGTATGCACCGATGTTTTGTTGCTTCAAGACATCACGTGATGATCGGGTATTCTTGAATCCATGATCATATTTCGGGTGTAAGACAATTTTACACACGCTAAATACTAAGGTTTTTACTTGGCGAGCCTATCATGTACAAACATGGCCTCCGAACACGGACCGAAAGGTTAAGCATGAGTCAGATGTTGATATGATGCCCATATAAATGCTCGCCTTTGAAGCTACACCGACTCACGTGATGATCAGACTTGGTGTAGTGGATTTGGTTTATGTAATCACCAAAAAGACACGAGGGATGTCGTTTTTGAGTGGGAGTTCATTCATAATTTTGATTAGTTGAACTCGATCTAACATAAACTTAGTCTAAACTTTACAAATTATGTTGTAGATGGCACCACCTGCTTTTAATTTCAATGTGTTTATGGAGAAAGAGAAACTTGCGACTAATGGTAGAAACTTTACCGACTAGGTCATGAATTTGAGGATTCTCCTCTCTGCTGCACAAAAGCAATATGTGCTAGAAGCGCCGCTAGGCCCCCCACCACTTGATGATGCCCCTAACAATGAAAAGAACGTATATTTGACTCGTCAGGAGGACCACAACTTAGTTCATTGTGGCATACTGTATGGTCTAGAGCCATAACTTTGAAGGCGTTTCAAAAACGGCAATTCCTTTGATACAATGGGTGAGTTGAAAATTATTTTCGACACTCATTCTGCTGTATAGAGTTATAATGCTTCTGAAAAGTTCTTTAGCTGCATGATCGAAGAGAACAACTTCATTAGTGAGGATGTACTCAAAATGTCTGGGTACGCCGATAAGCTTATGTCCTTGGGAATATCGATTCCCATTGACCTAGGCATACATCGTGTTCTCCAATCTCTACCACCTAGCTACAAGAGCTTCGTGATGAACTATAACATGGAGGGCGTGAAGAAGTCTCTCCCCAATCTTATGTCAATGCTTAAGACTACAGAGGTGGAGATCAAGAAAGAACATCAAGTTATGATGATCAATAGGACCACCGGTTTCAAGAAAGACAGGAAGGGTAAACAGAAGGGAAAGAAGGGCGGAAAATCGGTTGCTGCGCCTGAAAAGAAATCCCGAGTTGGCCCTAAGTCTGATACCGAGTGCTATTATTGTAAGGGGACTAGACATTGGAAGCGCAACTGCCCCAAGTATTTGGCAGACAAGAAGGCCGGCAAGGCAAACAAAGGTATATATGATATACATGTTATTGATGTGTACTTGACTAGTACTCGCAGTAGCACTTGGGTATTTGATACCGGATTGATTGCTAATATTTGTAACTCGAATCAGGGCCTGCGGAACAAGTGACCGCTAGCAAGGGGTGAGGTCAAGATGCGTGTCAGCAATGGATCAATTGTTGATGTGATCGCCGCCGAAACGCTACCTCTCCACTTACCATCGGGATTAGTTATAAACCTAAATAATTGTTATTTGGTGCATGCACTGAGCATGAACATTGTATCTGGATTGTGTTTGATGCGAAGTGGTTATTCATTTAAATCCCAAAACAATAGTTGTTCAATTTATATGACTGATATCTTTTATGGTCATGCACCTATGATGAATGGTTTATTTCTGTTGGATCTCGATAATAGTGTTACACATATTCATAATGTTGATGCTAAAAGGACTAAACTTGATGACGATATATCCGCATATATGTGGCATTGCCGTCTAGGTCATATTGGTGTTAAACGCATGAAGAAACTCCATTTAGATGGACTTTTGGAATCACTTGATTTCGAATCATTTTATACATAAGAGCCACGCCTCTTTACTAGATATGGTTCAATCTATGATGTCTCTGACGGACTTGCCGTTGTCATTTTGGGGCTATGCACTAGAAACTGCTGCATTCACTTTAAATCGGGCACCATCTAAATCCGTTGAAAAGACACCGTATGAATTGTGGTTTGGAAACAAACCTAAGCTATCATTTCTTAAAGTTTGGGGATGCGATGTTTATGTGAAGAAACTTCAACCGGATAAACTCGAACCCAAAGCGGAAAAATGCGTCTTCATAGGGTACCCTAAGGAAACTATTGGGTATTCCTTCTATCACAGATCCGAGGGCAAGGTTTTTGTTGCCAAGAATGGATCCTTTCTAGATAAAGAGTTTCTCGCGAAAGGTTTGTGCAGTTGGAAGGTAGAAATCGAAGAAGTATTTGAACCTTCTATTCATAGTATGGCGAGTAGCACAGCACTGGAAGATGTTCCGAAGTTGACTTCACCAAATGAAGAGGGAACTAATGATAATGATCATGAAACTCCGAAAGAGAATACTACCAAACCTCGCAGGTCAAGCAGGACGCGTGCAGCTCCTGAACTATATGGAAATCTTGTTATGAATTTCATGGTCGATGAAATAGATGACCCTGCAACATATGAAAAAGCGATGATGAGCCTAGATTCCAACAAATGGCTAGAAGCCATGAAATCCAATATGGAATCCATGTACGAAAACTAGGTTTGGACCTTGGTGGACTTACCTCACGACCGAAAGGTCGTGGAGAATAAATAGATTTTCAAAAGAAAACTGATGCCGATGGTAACATAACCGTCTATAAAGCTCGACTTGTCGCAAAGGGTTTTCGAAAAATTCAAGGAGTTGACTACAATGAGACATTCTCTCCCGTAGCGATGTTAAAATTAGTTAGGATTATGTTAGCAATTGTTGCATATTTCGACTATAAGATATGGCAGATGGATGTCAAAACTGCGTTCCTTAATGGCAATATTGAAGAAGGATTTTATATGATACAACCAAAGGGTTGTGTCGATCCTAAGGATACTGACAAGGTATGCAAGCTTTAGCGATCCATCTATGGACCGAAGCAAGCATCCCGGAGTTGGAATCTCCGCTTTGATGAGGTGATCAAAGATTTTGGATTTGTCCAAACTTATGGAGAGGCTTGTATTTACAAGGAAGTGAGTGGGAGCGATGTGGAATTTTTGATATTATATGTGGATGACATATTACTGATCGGAAATGATGTAGATTTTTTAAACAGTGTTAAAAGTTATCTAAGCAACAAATTTTCAATGAAGGACCTAGGTGAAGCGTCATACATATTAGGCATAAATATCTATAGAGATAGATCAAGATGCCTAATAAGGCTATCACAAAATACATACCTTGATAAGATTTTAAAGAAGTTTAAAATGGTCGAAAGTAAGTACATATGTTGCAAGGCAAGACATTGAGTAAGATTGAAAGTCTGGCTACGGCAGAAGAAAGAGAGATAATGGACAAGGCCCCCTATGCTTGATCCATAGCTCTATAATGTACGCCATGTTATGTACAAGACTGGATGTGGCACATGCTATTAGTTTGACTAGTAGATACCAATCTGATCTAGTATCGGAACACTGGATAGCGGCCAAGAATATCCTGAAGTACTTAAGAAGAACTAAGGAAATGTTTCTCGTGTACGGAGGTGAAGAATAGCTCATCGCTAAGTGTTATGTCGACGCGAGCTTCGACACTGATCCGAATGACTCTAAGTCTCAATTCGGATACGTATTTCTCATGAATGGTGAAGTGGTTAGTTGGAGGAGTTCCAAACAACCCGTGGTGGCGGGATCAACAACGGAGGCCAAATATGTTGCTTCGAAAGCGGCTCAGGACGTAGTTTGGATGAAGGAGTTGATAACCGAACTAAGTGTAGTCCCTAGCGCGCTGGACCCAATGGCGATCTATTGTGACAACAATGGCGCCATAACCAATGCCAAGGAACCAAGATCTCACCAGAATTCCAAGCATATTAAGCGCCGGTTTCACTCCATCGCGAACATGTCAAGGATGGAGATATAAATATTTGTAAAGTATGCACGAATACCAATGTAGCAGATCCGTTGACTAAAACTCTCCCTAGAGAAAAACATGATCAACACTAGAACTCCATGGGTGTTAGATTTATCACTATGTAACTATATTATTGTTTCTAGTGCAAGTGGAAGACTGAAGGGAATATGTCCCGAGAGGCAATAATAAAGTTGTTATTATGTATATTCCAAGTATATGATATATGTTTATTTCGCATGCTATAATTGTATTAATACAGAAACGTTAATACATGTGTGTTTAATAAACAAATGGAAAGTTCCTAGTTATGCCTCTCTTATAAACTAGCTCGTTGATTAACAAGATGATCAAGGTTTCATGATCATGGACATTGGATGTTTTTAATAACAAGGTCACAATATTATTGGAATGGTGTGATGAACATTCATTCAAAGTATAGCATTACGATCAACGTCATTATGTTTATATTGCTGTAACATCATAAGAAGTAATCCTAATCCTTAGACCATGAGATCATATCAATCACTAACACTAGAAGAGTATCTTGATAACATCAAACATCACAACATAACAGGGTGACTATAAAGATGGGTTCAGTGCTACGAAGGTGTTATGTTGAGGCTCATGGATCAAGAGTGGAATTTGTCCATCCCGATGACGGAGAGATATACTCTGGGCCCTCTCGGTGATATCACATTAGTTAGCTTGCAAGCAAGTGATTTGATCACTAGAATGTTATATCACGGGAACAAAAAAAGAGTACATGTCGGCAACGAGATCAAACTAGGTATGAAGATACCGATGAACGAATCTCGGACATGTAATATATTTCAAGACAAAGGGATTAAGTTACTAGCGTAAAAGGTTCTCGTGATCACAAGAAGTCATCGTTGAATGTGTGTGAGTCAGTATGGATCTGAGAGGAGTCTCGATCATGTCCGCATTATTCGTGAACCGTAGGGTGACACACTTAAGAGACACCGACACCATTTGGAACAAATAGTTTCTAGATGAAAATATTTACAAAGCACGGGAATTTATTTCACTAGACACCAAAATTGTTTCGGGTGAAATTGCTGAAATTGTTTCTGCATGTGAAACAGAATACTAGCAAGGGGTTTTTATGTGAATGTTTATTAATTAATGTAATTGACAAAACTCTAAATAAATAAATAAAAGGAGTTTTATTTAAAGAGAGATTACATTAAATTTGGTGGAAATTTAATGGGATTTTTTGAGTGGGATTTTGAGTGGAGAAATGAAGGGGTAAAATTGTGAGTGGGAGCTCCACCCACATAATGGAGGAAGCGGTGGGGAATCCTCCTTGGCCACCGGCCACACCCCTTGGGGTGCCCCCTCCTCCTATATAAAGCACCCCTCTCCCTCTATCACACTCACACCTCCTCGTGAAGGATCTCTCTCCCCCTCTAGTTTATCCCCCATGGTCTCGGACTAGCGAGATACATATTCCCGTTGGCTTTTCATTTGGGGAGAGTTGTTGCTTCTGCTGCATCGCTGGAGCGAGGAGGTGGAGGTTGATCGGTGGCTTGGATGTTTGTGCGAGCACAGATGCGCTGCTAATTTGCGGCGCTGGACTTCTTCTCGATCTTGAGATCGGCAAGCGTTCATCTACATCATCCACAAGTACAATCTCGTTAAACTTTGTCGGTCTATAAGGGTATGTTCTCTTTGGATGTCTATTCACTCGTTGCTTGTATCTAGTAGATAGATCTTGGTACATAGTTGTTCCCATCGTAGGAATTTTTTATTTTCTATGCTGCGAATCCTACAGGTTTCATCTGAATGTTTGTTAATTAATGTAATTAACAAAGCTATGAATAAAATAATAAAAAGGTTTTATTAATTGAGAGATGCATTAATTTTGGTAGAAAATTAATACATGCGAGTGGGATTTTGAGTGGAGGTGGTTTTTATGTGAGTGAGTGCTCCACCCACATGAATGAGGGGAGAGGTGGGGGCACCATCTTGGCCGCCGGCCATGGGAGGGGCAGCCCTCTCCCCCTATAAAAGACAACCCTCTCACTCCATCTCACTCACACCTCCTCGCGAAGGATCTCTCCCCCTCTAGAACTATTCCCCCATGGTCTCGTCTTAGTGAGATACATGTTCTAGGTGGATTTTTCTGTAGGAAGGATTTGTTGCTTTCGCTATATCGCTGGAGCGAGGACACAGAGGTTATCGGAGCACTGGACATGTGTGCTATCACGGATGCGCCGCTAATTTGTGGTGTTGTACTTCTTCGTGATCTTGAAATTGGCAAGCGAACGACTACATCAACCATGAGTCCAATCTCATAACGCTTTGTCGCTCTTAAAGGGTATGTACTCTATGGATGTATATTCGCCCGTTTATTGTATCTAGGTAGATAGATATTGGTGCTTAGTTGTTCCTATCGTAGGAATTTTTTTTTCTATGCTGCGAACCGAATAATGGTATTAGAGCCGAATCTATGCGTATATGCTTTGCACGCGTAAAACACATATGGTTATGTGGGCACTGATGGCCGCGTTATTTCTTATTATGTGTATTTTGGATATTGGTGGCATAGTGGGATGAAGCGTCCCAGACTAACTTTACATGTCCTCGCACATGAGACCTGTTCAATACTTGACATGCAACTTGTTTTGCATAAGTGTCTTGCGGATGTCTGTCTCTCCTACTATAGTCAATATCTGATTTACAACGAATGCCAATAATTTGATTATCATCATTGTGGTTCCATGTTCGTAGGTAAGAACATTTCTATCTCCGAATGCCCTCAGCCATGTAAAAATATGCAAAAGATAAATTAGAAGCGTCTAGTTTTTGGTTTTGCTGGGCAAGTACTATGATATGGTAGTATTATGATTTGTAGTATGGATTGATACTATTGGAAATTACAATATGCCAAAGTGTAAGTTCCATAGACCTTGACCTTACACATATATGAATGATAAAGATCATACCACGATGCACAAGATAGTGATCAAGTGCAAGAACCATATCATATCACTTTTAGCATATGATGTTAGTTTGCATCTTATATTGCTTGTCTGGCGCTTTAGTGGAATTATAAGATGATCCCTCATTTAAATATCAAGATAAAAATATGTTCTTACTTTAGTATGCACCATTAAGAAAGTTCGTCATTTCGAGACACCACATGATGATCGGGTGTGATTGACTCAACATTCGCATACAACGGGTGTAAGACAGTTTTACACACGCGAATACTATGGTTCTCACTTGGAAAGCCTAGCATGTACAGACATGGCCTCGGAACACGAACCGGAAGGTTAAGCATGAGTCATATGGTTAATATGATGACCATCTAGATGCTCGTCTTTGAAGCTACAACAATTCACGTGATGATCGGTCTTGTTGTAGTGGATCTGGTTCATGTAATCAACAAAAAGACATGAGGGATGTTGTTTTTGAATGGGAGTTCATTTGTAATTTGGATTAGTTGAACTCAATCTATCATAAACTTAGTCTAAATAAACTTTCCAAATTCTGTTGTAGATGGCACCAACTGCTTTTAATTTCAATGTGTTTATGGAGAAAGAGAAATTTGCAACGAATGGTAGCAACTTTACCAACTAGGCCTTGAATTTGAGGATTCTCCTCACTGCTGCATAAAAGCAATATGTGCTAGAAGAGTCGCTAGGCCCCCTACCTCTTGATGATGCTCCCGACAAAGTAAAGAATGTTTACTTAAGTTGTCAGGAGGACCACAACATGGTTCATTATGACATACTGTATGGGCTAGAGCCGGAACTCCGAAAGCGTTTCTAGAATGGCGATGCTTTTGATACCATGGGTGAATTGAAATTGATTTTAAATACCCATGTTGCTATGAGAGTTTGAAAAGAATATGCCCTAGAGGCAATAATAAAGTGGTTATTATCTTAATTCCATGTTGATGATAAATTTTTATTTTTTTATGCTATAATTGTGTTAAGAGGAAACATTAACACATGTGTGATTTATAAACAAGAAAAGGTTCCTAGTAATGCCTCTCTTTTTACTAGCCTGTTGATTAACGGATGACCAAAGGTTTCCTGATCATGAACATTGGAGAATGTTGTTAATAACAGGGTCATATAATTGGAGAATGATATGATGAACAATCACCGCATAAGATGTAGAAATACGATCATGTAATCAAGTTTATATTGTTATCACATTCGCAGTAACTCAATGTCCTTAGACCATGAGATCATGTCAATCACTTTCATCGGAAGAGTACTTTGATTCCATTAAATGACACACCATAACAGGGTGATTATAAAGGTGTCGTCAGGTATTTGGAAAGTGTTAGTTGAGGCTCATGGATCAAGAGTGGGATTTGTCCATCCAGATGACGGAGAGATATACTCATGGCCCTCTCGGTGATATCACATTGACATAGCTTGCAAGCAAGTGATTTGATCACTAGAATGTCATATCACGAGAACAAGAAAAGGAGTACATGTTAGGAAAGATATTAAACAAGGTATGGATGATACCAAGTGTTTGGATCTTGGACAAGTAAAATATCGTGAGACAAAAGGAATTTGATTACAACGAAAGAGGTTCAGACGATCAGTGGATCTTCATGAACTAGTGGGAGTCATTATGGATCTCTAGGTCCCGCTAATGATTATTGATCGGAGAGAGTCTCGATCATGTGTACATGTTCTCAAAACCATAGGGAGACACACTTAAGGTTAGTCGACGCAATTGAGGGGATAGGGAACACACGGGAAGACAAATGGGCATCATAGGAAATTGTTCTATCGAATCTGCCGAAATAGTTTCGGGGTATCGAAACAAAGCAAGGGATCAAAATGTTAATTTTTTCATTAAATGAAGTGTTCACTAAATTAAGTACTCATTAAATGAAGTTTTCATTAAATCGAGTTGCATTAAAATAAGGGAATTAAAGTGCTTTAACGGAAAGACCTTTGGTTTTTTAAGTGGAGAATAAATTGAGAAAGTGGAGATTGAATTTTGTGTGAGTGTAGTGTCCACCCACATGAATGAGAGGAAGGGAGGGGGCACATCTTTGGCCACCGTCCATGGGATGGGTTTCCCCCTCTCCCCTATAAATGGAGGAGTCCTCCCTCTCTCACACACTCTCACTTGCCCCTTGATACGTCCAAAATGTATCTACTTTCCCGAACACTTTTGCTATTGTTTCTCCTCTAAACTTGTGTGATTTGGATACAACTAACACGAACTGATGCTGTTTTTAGCAGAATTACCTTGGTGTCTAGTTTTTGTGAAGAAAATAAACTATCAGGAAAAATCTCGGAAAATATGCCAAATATCCTATTTCACCAGAAGATCCATGGAGCCAGAGTACGAGACGGAGTGGAGGCCTGGGGGGGCCCACACCCCTGCCAGGCATGGGCCAGTCCTAGTCGCGCCTAGGGGGTGCGGCCACCCCAGGAACCCCCTCCTCCCTCTGCGCCTATAAGAAGCCTCTTGACCTAAAAACGAGGGGGGTTCGTCGTTTTCCCAGAGAGAGTTATGCTGCGCCGCCGTCACCAGAAACGAAGATTCGGAACCAGAAACTCTGTTCTGGCACCCTGCCGGGACGGGGAATTTGGGGAGGATCATCGTCACCAACGCCTCTACGTCAACCATCAATGTTTCCCTCATCCATGAGTGAGTAATCCCCCGCTGTAGGCTATGGGGATGGTAGGGATCGGATGATTTCTATCATGTAATCAAATAAGATTGTTAGGGCATAGTGCCTAGTATCTCTATTAGTGCTATTTGACTTTGTTGCAACTTGTTGTGATTAATGCTTGTCACTAGGGCCCGAGTGCCATGATCTCAGATCTGAACGTATTATTGAATCATTATGATAGTATTGTTTGTGATCTTACTTACAAGTTGTATACACATATCATTGTCCGGATCCAAAGGACCTGAAGTGAAAAAAATTGGGACAACCGGAGGGGATGGCTGTGATGTGAGGATCACATGTGTTTACGGAGTGTTAATGCTTTGCTCTGGTGCTCTATTAAAAGGAGCACCTTAACTGCCAGTAGTTTCCTAGATGCCCCGCTGCCACGGGCTGGCTGGACAAAAGATGTTGTGCAAGTTCTCATTGCGAGCACGCATGACTATATATGGAGCACATGCCTATGATTGTTTAGTAATTGGATGTTTTATCTTATTTATCTGCAATTTCCCTAGATCTTGAAGTTACATGTTTAGACTCGTCCATGCAACGCCCGTCCATCCATCCCTATGCCTACCGCACTCATATCCTACTGTTTGCTACTACTGTTACTATTGCTCCTGTTTTGCTACTGATGTTGCTACTACAAACTGTTGCTACTGATAAACTTCTGTGAGCAAGAACTATTTCCAGGTGCAGCTAAATTGACAACTCATTTGTTAAGGCTTGCAAGTATTCTTTGGCTCCCCTTGTGTCGAATCAATAAATTGGGTAATACTACCCTCGAAGACTGTTGCGATCCCCTATACTTGTGGGTCATCAAGACTATTTTCTGGCGCCATTGCCGGGAAGCATAGCTTTATTTGTAAGTTCACTTGGTCTATTATTGTTCACCGCTACTCCTTTCATCATGGGGAAGTCTCGTGATGGAATTTTTTCTATTTTACCATCCACTACAAGAAGAGGTACAATCCTAAACACCTCTACTGTTCTTGATTCACCGTCTATTATAAGTAAGCTTGTTACATCACCACCACATACACATGCTACATACACTGGTACTACTGCTGAGTCTGAAACTGCTTTTGATACTCATGATGTTACTTCTACTGTGCTTGATGCGAGTGGTTCATTAGGTCCTTTCCTAGATGCTACTATGGCTAGTCTAGGAAATACTGAAACTCCTAGTGAAGACACTGTTACACCTGTTAGCTCACCCGGGTCTAGAGAGAAATATGATATTAATGATGGTTACATTGAGTTCACTGATGAATTTGTTGAGGAGTGCCGAAACACACATGGTACTAGTGCTATTAAGAGTCTCCTTGCGAGACGTACCATTATTCCTAAACTGTCCTCTGATCCTAAGTTTGCCACCTCTCCCATAGATATTAAAGATAAAGATTATGATTTTTCTCTTGATTTATCCTATTTGGACATTTTTGAGAAAGAACCTTTTTGTGGACTGAAAATCAGAGTGATGTGGCTCATATGAATGAGCTTTCTACTATGAGTGCTTTATTCTCTGATCATTTTAAGATGCGCAAGTACTTTGTTACTAAGATCTTCCATTTTTCACTAAAAGGAGAAGCTAGGGCTTGGTTTAATAGATTACCTCCTGGTTCCAATGATAGTCCAGATTGTTTGATTGCTTCTTTCTTCCAGAAATATTTTCCTCCTAGTTCTAGACATGCTGCTTTGTAGAGACTTTTTTATTTTAAACAAGGAGAAGAAGAGAAATTTCCTGAGTCATGGACAAGGTTCTGTGCCTTGATTCATGCACATCCTGGATGTCCGTTACCTAAAAATGAGCTTCTTGATATTTATTATAATGGACTAACTAATAATTCTAGGACATACCTAGATAGCTTTGCTGATTGTGTTTTCAGGAAAAGAACTCCTATAGATGCTGAAGAATTAATGGCTAAAATAAGCAAGAATTATGATGGTTGGACTTTAACTGAGCTAAATACACCCGAGCCTATTACTCCTGAACCATTTGTGCCTGAACCAGTTCCAACACCAACACCAAAGAAGAGGGGAGTTATTGCATTAAATGATGAAGTGATGAAGGAAGCTAAAATGTGTCTAAAGGATAAAGGTATTAGAGATGAAGATGTGAAGAATCTACCTCCTATAGAAGAATTATGTAAGCCAATTCTCCACTCATCTACTATTGAGGTACACTCTCTCCAACACTTTGATGAAGGTGATATTCCTTATGGTAAGCCTCCTGATCAATGTTTAGAGGAACTTGACATTTTTATTGTTAAGCAAGGTAATTTTAATAAACAAGTTCAGAATCATTTATTAGAGAACTCTAGAGCTATTAAAGAGTTGAAAGATATTGTGGAAAGAACTTCTAATGATATTAAAATGCTTTGTAAACACTTTCAAATGGTTTAAACTCAAATTGATCAACTTTCTAAGGTACAAAAGGATATGCTAGTTAATGCGTCAAGAGATAAACATGCTTATGGAATTAGAACTAGGAGTGGTATAGCTACTCAAGATCCTTTATATCTTGAAGGACATCTTAAAAGAATTGAGCAGGATTCTCAACAAGGTGAAAGTAGTGGTAGTCCTTGTAAAAGAAAGAAAAAGAAACACAAAATAGTTGAGGAACCCCTTGAACCTGCTGTAGATCCTAATAGTATATTTGTCTCTAATGCTGAAACTGAGAGTGGTAATGATAAAAATGATGCTCCTGATAAGGAGGAAGTTGAGGAAGAACCCGAGGAGCACACTAAGAATACTAGGTACACTAAGGAAGATTTTATTGCTAATAAACATGGTAAAGAGAGAAAACCTTGGGTGCATAAACATATGCCTTTTCCAGGTAAGAAACACAAGACAAAGGAGGAAGAACACTACAACAAGTTTTGTGAGTGGATGAAACCTTTATTTTTGCAAATTCCTTTGACTGGTGCTATTAAGTTGCCTCCTTATTCAAAGTATATGAAGGATATTGTCTCTAATAAAAGGAAGATTCTTAATGAGGAGATTTTTTACTTTGCTTGATAATTATTCTTTCAATGGTAAGGTTCAAAGAAACTTGGTGATCCAGGTATACCAACTATTCCTTTATCTATTAAGAACAGTTATGTTAGAACTGTTTTATGTGATTTGGGAGCTAGAGTTAGTGTTATGCCTTTTTCTCTATACAAGAGACTCTACCATCTGATATATCTTTGCAAATGGCTGATAAGTCAACTACTATTCCTGTTGGTATATGTGAGGATGTTCCTGTTCAAGTGGCTCATAATTGTCTGGTTTTAACTGATTTTGTTGTGCTTGAAATGCGTAAAGATGATAATATGTCTATTATTCTTGGGAGACATTTTCTTAATACTGGAGGTGCTGTCATCAATTGTAATCAAGGAAATATAACTTTTAATATTAATGACAAAGAGCATACTGTCTATTTCCCCAAGAAGGTTGCTAAAAGCTATTTTCTGAATTCCATTGAAAATATTGAGAGCATCAAGGTTGGAGAAATATATTGTCTCATTCCATAAAAAAGTTTTGAAACTATTATGATTGGGACCATAAAAAACGGGCTCAAGAAAACACGACTGCCAGACGCAAAAACAACATTCTTCATAGGATCAGACTTCCATTCAGAGATGACATAGTGCATCATTTCGCCTGTGAGCTGCTGACAATCGTCAAAATTCCAAACAAATTTTTTTCTAATAAATATCATGGGAACGATGGCTCCCGTAGAGTCAGTTCCATGATCAAACTAACAGAAAATTTTGCTGCACGAATAGAAACAGCAAATTAATTTAAAAAGCTATCATCACAAAAAATAACAGAAGAAGTACAATGGGCGTGTAAAAAGAAGTACGGGGTACATGCTTCAAAGAAGTGCAAGCATAATATAAAAATGTAAAATACAATAAGTAACTAACATGCAAATCAGGTAACTAAAAACTAGATACATAACTAACTTAGAAAAAATACATAGAAGAGAGAGGAAGTAAACAAGAAAACTAACTCGCTAAACTTCTCATGTCCATGCTTGCTTAAGATGAAATTCTTAAGCAACCTAGCCTTGTGAAGGTGAATAAATTTCTCAGGCTTTAGAACCTCAACAGGAAGGCTCCACTTCTTTGCTCTTAAAGATTCCCTCGTGATAGAAATGACATTACCAGACGAAACACCTGCCGTGTTATAGTGTAAAAATACCAAAACTACGTATTTTACGTCATAATTTTATACGACATGTAAACAAAAAAAATCATGTCATTTCTAAATTTTCTTATGTTCTTCTCAACTCACGAAGTAAAATAAAATTTACGTGACTTAAAAATAATATACGGTTCTAAAGATAGAGGGTGGGTGAAGAATAACTATTCTACAAGATAGGAAGCGAAAACGGTATGCCCTAATACCCTAGAGGAAGCATCTCTCACCACATGTGTGCTTTGGGATCTGTACTAAATGGTTTTCCTTTTTGTTTTCCTATTTCCACCAACTATTTGTGAAATGACTTTCTCTCACCTGACACATGATATACCCAAGCAAATAAGGAAACTTTTCACAACCTTGCAGGCCTATATGTGTATGTTTTGCAGCCTTCGTTTGAATATGAGTTTGAAAAACAATACAAAAAAGGCAAGGCAGGACTGCTTTCGGCAGTGGGCTCTGCATGCCCTGCCAACCCACGTATACTCTGCGCGCGGGCCGCGGGGCCAGGAAAAAAGTTCCACCGTTCAGATTTCAAACTTTCGGTACTAGTCCACTAGTGCATGGGCTGACCTCAATCGCAGGGTACCTAACGCGCTTGAATTGAAAATCTCACTTGTCCAGGAAAATGTTCAATACCCATTCCTAAAAAAGTTCGGTACCCAATGGTCTCGCTCGTTCGTGGCATAGCTGGACTAGGTGGGTAGGTATCGAAGCCTCTCGTATTATGTTTTACCTCATCCAAACGATGCTGATTAGGCACCCCACTTTAACTTATTATTATAAGCTCTCGAGCATCAACAGTTAAGCAAAAAAATTAGCACACAAATCTTCTTTTTTTTTCCAATGAGCACACGGATCAATTAGGATATATATTTGCTGGAAGCCATAGACCAGTCCCCATTACTATAACGATCATAATTATTCTGAACAGAATACCGGTTTTCACCATTTCCAGTAATCAAACTTTAGATGGCCACCACATACACCTGAAGCTCTGGGCAAAAAATACTTGCAATTATGGAGGTATCTATAGCATAGTGTAGGGTTCGCAGCATAGAAAACAAAAATTTTCCTACGATGTGAACTATGTACCAAGATCTATCTATTAGATACAAACAACGGGCGGATGTATATCCGTAGAGAATATACCCTTGAAGACCGACAAAGCTTAACGAGTTCAACTCGTGGTTGATGTAGACGATCTCTTGCCGATCTCAAGATCGAGAGGAAGTCCTAGCGCCGCAAATCAGCAGCGTATCCGTGCTCGCACACACGTTCGAGGCACCGAGAAACCTAAGCCTCCTCGCTCCAGCACAACTCTTTCTTGCCGAATAGCCACCGGGAACATGTATCTCGCTAGTCCGAGACCATGGAGGATAAATTCTAGAGGGGGAGAGAGATCCTTCATGAGAAGGTGTGAGTGAGAAGTGAGGAGAGGGGTGCCTTTTATAGGAGGAGGGGGGAACCCCAAGGGGGTGGCCGGCGCATGGGGGTTGCCCCCTTGCCCTCCCCTCTTCATGTGGGTGGACACTCCACTCACAAAATTCCTTTAAATTCCCTCCACTCAAAATGCCACTCAAACATGCCATTAAATTTCCACCAAATTTAATGCAAACTCTCATTAAATAAAACTCTTTTATTTTATTCAGAATTTTGTCAATTACTTTAATGACAAACATTCACAAATCCCCTTGCTAGAATTATATTTCACATGCATAACCACTTTATGCAATTTCACCCGAAAACCTGTTTCGGTATCTAGTGAAATAAATTCCTACGCTTGTTCATTCTTTCGGCATGAAAATTTTGCTCCAATTGGATGTCGGTGTCTCTTAAGTGTGTCACCCTACGGTTCGTGAATAATGCGGACATGATCGAGACCCCTCTCGGATCAATAATCAGAAGCGGGATCTGGAGACCCATACTGACTCCCACACATTCAACGATGACTTTCTTGTGATCGTCGGAACCTTTTACGCTAGTATCTTAATACCTTTGTTTCACGATATATTACATGTCCGAGATTCGATCATCGGTATCTCCATACCTAGTTTTATCTCGTTACTGACATGCACTCTTTTCTCGTTCCCGTGATATAGCATTCTAGTGATCAAATCACTTGCTTGCAAGTTAATCAATGTGATATCACCGAGAGGGCCCAGAGTATATCTATCCGTCATTGGGATGAACAAATTCTACTCTCGATCCATGAGCCTCAACATAACACTTTATTAGTTCTGAATCCATCTTTATAATCACCCTGTTACGGTGTGACGTTTGATGTTATCAAGAAACTCTTCCGGTGTTAGTGATTGACATGATCTCATGGTCTAAGGATTAGGATCACTTCGTAAGTTGTTATAGCAATATAAACTCAATGACTTTTATCGTAATGCTATACTTCGGATGAATGTTCATCACACCATTACACTAATGTTGTGATCCTGTTATTAACAACATCCAATGTCCATGATCACGAAACCTTGATCATCTTGTTAATCAACGAGCTAGTTTATGAGAGAGGCATAACTAGGAACTTTCTGTTTGTTTATTAAACACACATGTATTAATGTTTCCGTATTAATACAATTATAGCATGCAAAATAAACATCTATCATATACTTGGAATACACATAATAAACATTTTATTATTGCCTCTCAGGGCATATTCCCTTTAGTCTCCCACTTGCACTAGAGACAATAATCTAGTTACATAGTGATAAATCTAACACCCATCGAGTTCTGGCGTTGATCATGTTTTGCTCTAGGGAGAGTTTAAGTCAACGGATCTGCTACATTGAGATCCGTATGTACTTTACAAATCTTTATATCTCCATCCTTGACATGCTCGCAGATGGAGTGAAACTGGTGCTTAATATGCTTGGAATGCTTGTGAGACCTTGGCTCTTTGGCATTGGCAATGGCACCAGTGTTGTCACAATAGATCACCGTTGGATCCAACGCGTTTGCAACCACTCCTAGCTCGGATATGAACTCCTTCATCCAAACTGCTTCATGAGCCGCTTCTGAAGCAGCAACATATTCGGCCTCCGTTGTTGATCCCGCCACCACAGGTTGTTTGGAGCTCCTCCAACTAACCGCTCCGCCATTCATGAGAAATACGTATCCGGATTGAGACTTAGAGTCATCCGGATCGGTGTCAAAGCTAGCGTCAACATAACACTTAGCGATGAGCTCTTCTTCACCTCCGTATACAAGAAACATATCCTTAGTTCTTCGTAAGTACTTAAGTATATTATTGACCGCTATCCAGTGTTCCGAACCTGGATCCGATTGGTACCTACTAGTCAAACTAATAACATGTGCCACATCCGGTCTTGTACATAGCATGGCGTACATTATAGAGCCTATGGCTGAAGCATAGGGGACTTTGTCCATTATCTCTCTTTCTTCCTGAAAGGGACTTTGAGTCTTACTCAATGTCTTGCCTTGCAACATAGGTAAGAACCCCTTCTTACTTCCGTCCATTTTAAACTTATTTAAAATCTTATCAAGGTATGTACTTTGCGATAGCCCTATTAGGCGTCTAGATCTATCTCTATAGATCTTTATGCCTAATATGTATGACGCTTCACCTAGGTCCTTCATTGAAAATTTGTTGTTTAGATAACTTTTAACACTGTTTAAAAGATCTATATCATTTCCGATCAATAATATGTCATCCACATATAATATCAGAAATACCACATTGCTCCCACTCACTTTCTTGTAAATACAAGCTTCTCCATAAGTTTGGACAAATCCAAACTCTTTGATCACCTCATCAAAGCGGAGATTCCAACTTCGTGATGCTTGCTTCAATCCATAGATGGATCGCTGAAGCTTGCACACCTTGTTAGCATCCTTAGGATCGACAAAACCCTTTGGTTGTATCATATACAACTCTTCTTCAATATTACCATTGAGAAACGTGGTTTTGACATCCATCTGCCATATCTCATAATCGAAATATGTAGCAATTGCTAACATAATCCTAACTGACTTTAGCATCGCTACGGGAGAGAATGTATCATCGTAGTCAACTCCTTGAATTTGTCGAAACCCCTTTGCGACAAGTCGAGCTTTATAGACAATCACATTACCATCAGCATCAGTCTTCCTTTTGAAAATCCATTTGTTCTCCACGGCCTTTCGGGCATGAGGTAATTCCACCAATTTCCAAACTTGATTTTCATACATGGATTCCATCTCGGATTTCATGGCTTCTAACCATTTGTTGGAATCCGGGCTCATCATCGCTTCTTCATACATCGCAGGGTCATCATTTTCATCGACCATGAAATTCATGACAGGATTTCCGTACAGCTCGGGAGCTGCACGCGTCCTGCTTGACCTGCGAGGTTCGGTAGTACTCTTTCGGAGTTTCATGATCATTATCATTAGTTCCTTCTTCAACAGGTGAAGCCAACTCCGGAACAACTTCCGGCGCTGCCCTACTCGCCATACTTTGAAGAGAAGGTTCAATAACCTCTTCGAGTTCTACCTTCCGACTACTCACACCTTTCGCGAGAAACTCTTTCTCTAGAAAGGATTCATTCTTGGCAACAAAAACCTTGCCCTCGGATCTGTGATAGAAGGAATATCCTATAGTTTCCTTAGGGTATCCTATGAAGACGCATTTTTCCGCTTTGGGTTCGAGTTTATCCGGTTGAAGTTTCTTCACATAAACATCGCATCCCCAAACTTTAAGAAATGACAGCTTAGGTTTGTTTCCAAACCACAATTCATACGGTGTCTTTTCAACGGATTTAGATGGTGCCCGATTTAAAGTGAATGCAGTAGTTTCTAGTGCATAACCCCAAAATGACAACGGCAAGTCCGCCAGAGACATCATAGATCGAACCATATCTAATAAAGTATGATTACGACATTCTGACACACCATTTCGCTGTGGTGTTCCGGCAGGCGTGAGTTGTGAAACAATTCCGCACTCTTTCATGTGAGTGATAAACTCGTAACTTAGATACTCACCTCCACGGTCGGACCATAGAAATTTGATCTTTCTATTATGATGATTTTCCACTTCATTCTGAAATTCCTTGAACTTTTCAAAGGTTTCAGACTTGTGTTTTATCAAGTAGATATAACCGTATCTACTCAAATCATCCGTGAAAGTAACAAAATAACGATATCCACCTTGCGCCGACACATTCATTGGACCACATACATCAGAATGTATGATTTCCAATAAATCTGTCGCCCGTTCCATTGAACCGGAAAACAGCGTTCTAGTTATCTTGCCCATAAGGCATGGCTCACATGTATCAAATGATTCGAAATCAAGTGATTCCAAAAGTCCATCTGAATGGAGCTTCTTCATGCGTTTAACGCCAATATGACCTAGACGACAGTGCCACATATATGCGGATATATCATCATTAAGTTTAATCCTTTTAGCATCAACATTATGAATATGTGTAACATTATCATCGAGATCTAACAGAAATAAACCATTCATCACCGGTGCATGACCATAAAAGATTTCATTCATATAAATAGAACAACCATTGTTTTCAGATTTAAATGAATAACCACTTCGCATCAAACACGATCTAGATACAATGTTCATGCTCAGTGCAGGCACCGGATAACAATTATTCAAGTTTATAACTAATCCCGACGGCAAATGGAGAGGCAGCGTTCCGACGACGATCACATCAACACTTGATCCATTGCCGACACACATCTTGACCTCACCCCTTGCTAGCGGTCGCTTGTTCCGCAACCCCTGATTCGAGTTACAAATATTAGCAATCAACGGTATCAAATACCGGTGCTCTGCGAGCACTAGTCAAGTACACATCAATAATATGTATATCATATATACCTTTGTTTGCCTTGCCGACCTTCTTGTGCGCTGCTAAATACTTGGGCGATTGCTCTTCCAAAGTGATCCCCTTACAATAGTAGCACTTTTCGGTATCGGACTTAGGTCCAACTCGGGGTTTCTTTTCGTGCACGGCAACCGCCCTTACTTCCTTCCGCTTTCCCTTCACGTCTTTCTTGAAACCGGTGTTCCTATTGATCATCAACACTTGATGTTCCTTTTGATCTCCACTTCGCGGTTTTAAGCATTGTGAGCTCGGGAGAGACTTCTTCACGCCTTCCATATTATAGTTCATCACAAAGCTCTTATATCTAGGTGGCGAGCTGCGAGAACACGATGGATGCCTAAGTCAATGGGAATCGTTATTCCCAAGGACACAAGCTTATCGGCGTAACGACATCTTGAGTACATGCTCACTAACGAGCTGTGCTCTTCCATCATGCACTAAAGAACTTTTACGAGCGTTGTAGCTCTCACAGCAGATGTGTGTCGAAAATCATTTTCAACTCACCCATTGTATCAAATGCATTGCCGTTTTCGAAACGCTTTCGAAGTTCTGGCTCTAGCCCATACAATATGCCGCAATGAACTAAGTTGTGGTCCTCCTGACGAGTCTGATAGACATTCTTCTCCTCGTCAGGGGCATCCTCAAAAGGTGGGGGGCCTAGTGGCGCTTCTAGCACGTATTGATTTTGTGCAGCAGAGAGGAGAATCCTCAAATTCATGGCCCATTCGGTAAAGTTGCTACCGTTCGTTGCAAGTTTCTCTTTCTCCATGAACACATTGAAATTAAAAGCAGGTGGTGCCATCTACAACAGAATTTGTAAAGTTTAGACTAAGTGTATGATAGATTGAGTTCAACTAATCCATATTACGAATGAACTCCCACTCAAAAATGACATCCCTCATGCCTTTTTCGTGATTACATGAACCAAATCCACTATACCAAGTCCGATCATCACGTGAGTCGGTATAGCTTCAAAGGCGAGCATCAAATGGGCATCATATCTACTATATGACTCATGCTTAACCTTTGGGTCCGTGTTCTGAGGCCATGTCTGTACATGCTAGGCTCGCCAAGTTAGAACCTTAGTATTCACGTGTGTAACTGTTTTACACCCGAAATATGGTCCTGGATCCAAGAACACCCGATCATCACGTGATGTCTTGGAGCGAAGAAAACATAATCGGTGCATAATAAAGGAAGAACACATTCTTTTATTGATATTTAAATGAGGGATCATCTTATTATGCTAACAAAGCGCTAAACAAGCAATATAAGATGCTATGAAACATCACATGTTTATTAGTGAAATGATATGGTTCCCGCATATGATCTCTATCATGTGCATCGTGGTATGATCACTATCATACCTATATGTGTAAGTCCAAGGTCTATGGAGATTACACGTTATGTATGTTGTAAGAGTATCATCTCATACTTCTACTTACAACATCACCATATCATAACACTAGCCCAGCAACAATCTAAACTAGACGTCTCTAATTTATCCATTGCAAGTTTTACGTGGCTTAGGGCTTTCGAGATAGAACCATTCTTACCTACGAACATGAACCACAACGAGGATAACCAAATTGTTGACAACTCGTTGCAAAATAGATATTGACTATAGTAGGAGAGACAGACACCCGCTATCCACTTATGCAAACTAGTTGCATGTCAAGCGTGGAACATGTCTCATGTGCGAGGACATGTAAAGTTTGTCCGGGCCGCTTCATCTCACTATGCCACCAATATCCAAAATTACAACTAAGGAGCAACAACATGATCATCATCGCCCACATACTCATATGTGTACTACCCGTGTAAAGCATCTACGCATAGATCCGGCTCTGATACCACTGTAGGGTTCGCAGCATAGAAAACAAAAATTTTCCTACGATGTGAACTATGTACCAAGATCTATCTATTAGATACAAACAACGGGCGGATGTATATCCGTAGAGAACATACCCTTGAAGACCGACAAAGCTTAACGAGTTCAACTCGTGGTTGATGTAGACGATCTCTTGCCGATCTCAAGATCGAGAGGAAGTCCTAGCGCCGCAAATCAGCAGCGCATCCGTGCTCGCACACACGTTCGAGGCACCGAGCAACCTCCGCCTCCTCGCTCCAGCGATGCAGCGGAAGCACAACTCTTTATTTCCGAATATCCACCGGGAACCTGTATCTCGCTAGTCCGAGACCATGGGGATAAATTCTAGAGGGGGAGAGAGATCCTTCACGAGGAGGTGTGAGTGAGAAGTGAGGAGAGGGGTGCCTTTTATAGGAGGAGGGGGGAACCCCAAGGGGGTGGCCGGCGCATGGGGGCTGCCCCCTTGCCCTCCCCTCTTCATGTGGGTGGACACTCCACTCACAAAATTCCTTTAAATTCCCTCCACTCAAAATCCCACTCAAACATGCCATTAAATTTCCACCAAATTTAATGCAAACTCTCATTAAATAAAACTCTTTTATTTTATTCAGAATTTTGTCAATTACTTTAATGACAAACATTCACAAATAACCCCTTGCTAGAATTATATTTCACATGCATAACCACTTTATGCAATTTCACCCGAAAACCTGTTTCGATATCTAGTAAAATAAATTCCTGCGCTTGTTCATTCTTTCGGCATGAAACTTTTGCTCCAATTGGATGTCGGTGTCTCTTAAGTGTGTCACCCTACGGTTCGTGAATAATGCGGACATGATCGAGACCCCTCTCGGATCAATAATCAGAAGCGGGATCTGGAGACCCATACTGACTCCCACACATTCAACGATGACTTTCTTGTGATCGTCAGAACCTTTTACGCTAGTATCTTAATCCCTTTGTTTCACGATATATTACATGTTCCGAGATTCGATCATCGGTATCTCCATACCTAGTTTGATCTCGTTACTGACATGCACTCTTTTCTCGTTCCCGTGATATAACATTCTAGTGATCAAATCACTTGCTTGCAAGCTAATCAATGCGATATCACCGAGAGGGCCCAGAGTATATCTATCCGTCATCGGGATGAACAAATTCCACTCTCGATCCATGAGCCTCAACATAACACTTTATTAGTTCTGAATCCATCTTTATAATCACCTTGTTACGGTGTGACGTTTGATGTTATCAAAAAACTCTTCCGATGTTAGTGATTGACATGATCTCATGGTCTAAGGATTAGGATCACTTCGTAAGTTGTTATAGCAATATAAACTCAATGACTTTGATCGTAATGCTATACTTCGGATGAATGTTTATCACACCATTACACTAATGTTGTGATCCCGTTATTAACAACATCCAATGTCCATGATCAGGAAACCTTGATCATGTTGTTAATCAACGAGCTAGTTTATGAGAGAGGCATAACTAGGAACTTTCTGTTTGTTTATTAAACACACATGTATTAATGTTTCCATATTAATACAATTATAGCATGCAAAATAAACATCTATCATATACTTGGAATACACATAATAAACACTTTATTATTGCCTCTCAGGGCATATTCCCTTCACATAGTCCATAGGAACTTAGGTTTTCGGATGAAGAAATGACAATACACTCGACATACTTTCACTAACTGAATGTGCTCGGGAATTTCTTTTGGCAAACGCACAACAACTTTGTAGCACCTACCAACAGCCTAATTTTTCTTAAGAAATAAGCCACAAAACAACATCATTCACCACCACCACATATCTTTTTAAGTACCCTATACAAACCATATTATTTGGACCGCAACATACCTTATTAAGCACCCTACACAAACCATTTGATTCGGTACCTCACCATGCCTCATTAAGCACTCGACATGCCCACATTAAAGTATCTTCATACCTCTACATACCATTCAGCACCAGGACTTGATTTCCATTACCATGATGGGAGTATCATCATGTCGACTATTGAAGAGTGCTAGATAAATCTTCCCTTTGCTCCTACACATACATATATCATTCATCACCTATATGAACTAGCATGTTAGAACAATTTGTTCATTAATAACCCACATAAGGTGCACTTAATCACCCACATAAGGTGCACTCAACACCAACAACAGGCAACATGCTTGAGTACTAATTACAATATGCACTACCTGTGAGACCTCAGAGTAAAACTACTGCATTCAAGTTCTCATGTCTTCACATCGGTACTTGTTGTTAAAGCGAACAATAAATGTGTCCGCAAGTCCAATGTCAAGCTAAGTAATCAGCACCACATGTTAACATATTAAGCACCAGATCAACACAACATATTCAGACATGGATAGAAAATACATCATTCAAAAGCCAATCAATGAGAAACTAGTCTAGTTCCGAAGATCAGATACATCTAGGTTCTGAAGAGAACATGCCCACACAATACAAATAATATTCAGCAAAATAAATAACTTGTCAAACTGTTCCCATTAAGCGCTTGTCAATAGAAACATGTGATTATTCGGCACCCAAACTGTTCCCATCAAGCGCTTGTCAATAGGAACATGTGATTATTCGGCACCCTAGTTTGATAATGTTAGGTACCCAAAATGTTCCCATTAAACACATTATTCGACACCCCTGTTTATAATGTTAGGTACCTAAAATAAAATGAATACATGAATATGTTAAGTACCACAATAGCAAGTAACACATCCAGAACCAAAGTTCAATCTATTAAGCACCTAAATGAAACAAGTCCCTAGTAATCAAGAATGCTTTAGTACCAGCAACCTGATGGTTAAGTATCTTTATATTTTAATTTGAGTAACTGTGCAAAAGGACTAAGTGAATGAAACTGTTCGGCACCCCATATCGCTCCTCCCAGATTCAGCACCTCGGAGCCAATTGTTGGGTACCTCCTAAATAGCATTCGACGCCACAGTTAAAATGGTTAAATACCATAGTTGGAATGGTTAAGTATCATAGTTGAAATGGTTAAGTACCGTAGTTGAAAAAAAGTCGACCAATTGTGGCATCCCGCAAAACCACTACTATAAAATCACGTTGGTTTTGTGCATTGCATCGTCATGACCGCATGCTCATGTCATCATGCCACATTGCATTTGAGCATCGTCATCATCATGCATATTATTTTGCCTAAAACTATTTGCGAAAGTCTATGGTTTTCTGAAACTAGCCCTCCTTCTATTTCAAATTAAACCCCGGATGCTTCCGGATATGTTGTTGTCTAAAAACTATTTACAAAAGCTTATTGCAAATTAAATATAAGTTATATTATTTTAGTGGGGGCAGTCGAACGGGCCGATTCGACCCAGTCGACCACCCCCAGTACAAAACAATCGGTCCACCCAAAATCCCTAGTCTACCCACCTCTCCAGCCACCTCACCTCACCCAATAATCTGCCGCCACCTCACTCCACCCCTCTCCCTTACCCAACCCCAGCCCGCCACCTCAGCTGGCCCCATCTCTCTTCCCCCCACACCCTGCCTCCACAACACACCCCACCCACCCCGGTCAACACCACCACACACACACGCGACGCACGCCAGCCCCACCCCACTAAACCGACCCCTGACCGCCCCACACCCAACCGCCCAGGCCACCAACCAGCTCCCACCCTGGGCCCCACGCCCCGGCCCCACCCCGACCCCGCCTTCCCCATCCTCCTCTCTCTCAGCGTCCCCCTCCTCCCTCCTTCCCGCACCGGAGCCACCGCCTCCTTGGTCCTCTCCCACCTCGCCTCCGCCCGTCTCCACCTCCCGTCCCCTCGCTCCCACCTCCCGCCGCCTCCACCGCTAGCCGAGCCCCGCCCGGGTCTTCTTCCCCGCCTGGCCACTCTTCCTCCGCATGACGCCTCGCCTCCTCGGCCATCCTCAGAAGCCGCTTCGCTTCCTCACTGGCGCCGTTGCGGCCCGCCGAGCCCCGCCTCCTCCTCACCCTTTCTCCGCCCGAGCCCCCTAGCTGCACCCGCCGCCTCGGTCTCCTGTCGCCGCCGAGCCGCCTCGCCAAGACAGCCGCCGCCTTCCTCGTTCCGGCCTCCAACCGCTATCTCTGTGGCCACCGCCTGCCGAGTTCCTCCGCCGGGTCCTCCCACCTTCGCAGCTGCCGCCGCCTGAGTCCTCTCGCTGCGCTGGCCGCCTTGGCCGCGCCTCATCGCCCGCCGCCTCCGTTACCCCGGCAGGGCATGGCCGCCCTCGACGCTGCCGCCGGCCGCGCATGACCTGCGGCGTGGACCACTGGGCACCTGTTCTCCGTCGTGGCCTCGGAGTTACATGAACGCCGATGGGTATCGCTGTTCAAGGAATAGCACGTGAAGGGAGGTTGTTCAAGATAGCCAGACGAGGATTCGATGTACAGAGAAACCACGCGCCGGCCCGACAACCGACTCGACACGCCAAGTTCGAAACCCGCGACCGATCCGTCCCGAGACCAAGGCCGATCTCGCCGCACCGGACCTCGAACTCAAGAATCGCCGACAAGGACCGTCCCTACACCAAGATCTGCTTCCGAACACTTCGACCGAAGCTGAATCAAGATCTCCCAGGATACGCCAAGTTCGCCTACCCGGACACCGTGCGACAAGATCTTTGCGAACCCGAGGACCATCAAGACTTCCGCTCGAACGCCAAGACCGACCCCGCGGATCCGACAAGATCTACCGCCTAACGCCAAGCTCGCCTCCATGGGATGCCAAGACACCCGTCGAACCCCGGAGTCCGAACCCCAGATCCGGAACCTGAGACCGAACCCCGAACCCCGGAACCCCAAGATCGCCGAACCCTAATGTGTGACCCTTTCTCGAGCCCTATTTTATAAATGTAAAATATCAAATTGTTGCATATTAATAATCATTCATCTTTCATGCATATTTGTGTGGTTTGGGGGCCTTATGCCGATTCACCTAATAATTAAATATGGGGCCCATATGCGGGCAAATCTAGTCTCATATTGGCCTCATTTAAATTTGTGTAGCGAACCGGTAACTTATTTTGCCATGTTCAAACAACATTTAAATTGTGGGGTATCGAAATAACATGAACCATTTAATTATCTGTCGGGACCCCGGTTCCGCTTAATCTGACCTAATTGCATTGCACCTTGGCCATGTCATGCATCATACATGCATCATGCCGATCTTCTGCCGTTGTATTAAATATTGCATCCGGTGTTTATTCTAGTGTTTTGCTTCTTCGCGGATTGGGCCGTTGAGTTGATGTGAGCTTCGCCCCGATCTTCGGATGAACCTTCGACAATGTTTTCAGGCGAGCATCTCCCCCTTTCTTCATATCTTACTTTTTCTAGTATTTATTCCCTCCTGTTGATCTTTGCTATCTGTGTTGCGATGCTCAAGTTTCGCGTCCGTGATATCCCTTGCACCATATATAGCCTTGGACACATCCTATTGCTGTTGTTTGGTAGATAGTTGGACCCGCGTCGTAGTCGCTTGCTCAAGTGTTTTTGCGTGTCGTCAAGTACCACAGTTGTTGGAGAAGTGCCGCATGTTCAATGTTGGAGATGATCATGGCTTTGCTTTTCGTTCACTTTAATTACTGTTTAACAACTAAAATTGAAGTAAGTAAGCAGCGACATCGGTGGGTGATAGATAATGTTGGTTTCCGACCGCCACTTGTGTCTGAGGACCTCGAGTTCTTGACACTGCTCCGAGATCGAGCGCTAACCACGGTGGGGAGATATGGGCCCCCATTGATTAGTACCTGATTTCAAAGTATTGTCTGGGGCCAAACTAGTTTGAGGTTTTATTTACTATCCTGCTTATGCCATGCTTTATCGCCTTATTTACGATTGTGCGAGGAGCACACTGCATCGCTTTAGGAAGCGGAGTGTTTCAGCGGTATCGACAGCCCCAGCTTTTGGGATTTTTGTCGTTTACCACCGACGCAAACCCCGAGTCCGTCTCGAGACCGTCCACTGCTTGGGTAGACTTAGTGGGGTGGCCCGTGCTTGCTTTGGGTGCAGGAACGTCATGACTTAGGCCCCCGACATACCGATGGGTGTATGTTAACCGATCCGGCAAAAGGGTCAAGTGCTTGTGGATACTTTGGTGCACCCCTGCAGGGTTAAATCTTTTCGAGAAGCCGTGTCCGCGGTTATGGACGACTTGGAGCACAGTGCTTGATCATAGACAACTATAACTAAAGTTTACTGTTATAAATTGACTTGTATCCAATATGACTAGTAATCAGCTTCACTACAACGGAATGGCTAAGTAAAAGTACCAACAACTGCTGGGTTTTGGGGTTATCTCATGCTAATTGTATCTGATTAGTAAGTGCTGCAACTACAACGGAATGATTAACTAAGACGGCCCACTGCTTATTTTATCAGGATGATTATCTACACCTGACTAGTAATTGCTGCAACGATAACCGATTAAATAAAACTGCCAACGGTGTGAGTTCCTCGGCTGACTTCCTCGTTTGGTCTCGAGGGGGAAACACCAGGATGGGTTTGTTTGGTGTTGGTATCAGGTTGGATCCAAACAGGTCTTTCTTACCTCTCTCTGATAGTCGCCAGTTGTATCGAGTCTCTATAGATTGTTTAGTGCATGCTGCCGCTGCCGCTTCAGTCCACCATACCTATGTAGGCGAGGACCGCCGAATTCTAGTCTCGCCGTGTCGGCCTCGATCGACGCTCCTCTTTTCCTTTGCCTTTGTCGGCACCCTTTTGTTTAAGCGGTGTTGAGATCGACGTCGTTAGCGGTTACCCTTCCGGCTTGGCTCGGGTTTATGGACGCCATTGGTTATTCTTCGGCTCTTAGCCCCATTTGCATCTTGTCCGTAGTCGAACGCTCTATCATTTTCAAGGTGATTTGGATCTTTGTATATTTTATCTCGTATTCTTGACTCATGGAGTCGGTTGTATATATATCTGCTCATGGGTCCCATCGAGGACCTGTGTAATGTTATTACTGCTTTCCACCCGCACGAAAGTGCTGGGCACCTTTGAATCGTTTCTCTATGCGGGTTTGGCGGGTTTCGCTAAAACTTGCATAGGGCCGATTCGAGGTGTTCTGAGTGGTATCGAGCTCGTGAGTTGCGATACCCCACAAGTCCACAGAGGATAACCTAGCTAACGGCCGAAGTAGAGAGTCAAAACTATTTTTGCAAAATCGGTTGGGTAGTTCTGATTAGGTCTGATTTTACTCCTTACCCCTCTGCTGTTCTCCTCTTACCTCTACGTGTTTTGAATCCACTCTCTTCTCTCTCTTCGAGTCCAGGGTTTCTCGTGGTTGGGTTCCGTCGTACCTTCAGGGTTTCGCTTCCTCCTCTGATAACGGTGTTCTACCATCCGGTGTTCAAGCTGCCTGATGAATCCGTCTACTGTGGTACCATTCCTTGTTCTTTGTTTGTGCCTTCCGGTGTTTTCCGACGCAACGACATCATCCATGCCAGATCCGATGCAGAGTCTGCATCACCCCTTTGTTTCTAACCCTTGTTTGTCGAGATCTTCAGTCCGAATCCTGAGGGTTGGTTGCATAATCTGTCTATTCGTGTACATAGTAATGCTTGGAGTGCGGGATGGAGTCGCGACCATACCACTACTCTTATCATTCGCTTTTGTACATTGAATGGTGGATCGATGCAATTTACTCCTTCCGCTGAAGTTAGAGGTGGACTTACCTTTAACTACGTCCATTGTTTATCCGGAGAGCTCTCTTGACGAACGTGAACAACGACCCTTTGTTGGTGGTGTCGCCTATCTCAAGATAAGGAACCCTCGTTAGTGGTGTCGCGAGGATCTACACGGAGTGAGAAGACGAAGATCGCTGACCTTCCTTCCGGTACCATGAGGCGGATCTCGAGGGCGAGATCCCTTGTTAGTGGTGTCGAATTGTGGCATACCGCAAAACCACTACTAGAAAATCGCGTTGTTTTTGTGCATTGCATCGTCATGACCGCATGCTCATGTCATCATGCCACATTGCATTTGAGCATCGTCATCATCATGCATATTATTTTGCCTAAAAATATTTGCGAAAGTCTATGGTTTTCTAAAACTAGCCCTCCTTCTATTTCAAATTAAACCTCGGATGCTTCCGGATATGTTGTTGTCTAAAAACTATTTACAAAAGCTTATTGCAAATTAAATATAAGTTATATTATTTTAGTGGGGGCAGTCGAACGGGCCGATTCGACCCAGTCGACCACCCCCAGTACAAAACAATCGGTCCACCCAAAATCCCTAGTCTACCCAACCTAGTCTACCCACCCCTCCAACCACCTCACCCCACCCAATAATCTGCCGCCACCTCACTCCACCCCTCTCCCTTACCCAACCCCAGCCCGCCACCTCAGCTGGCCCCATCTCTCTTCCCCCCACACCCTGCCTCCACAACACACCCCACCCACCCCGGTCAACACCACCACACACACACGCGACGCACGCCAGCCCCACCCCACTAAACCGACCCCTGACCGCCCCACACCAACCGCCCAGGCCACCAACCAGCTCCCACCCTGGGCCCCACGCCCCGACCCCACCCCGACCCCGCCGTCCCCATCCTCCTCTCTCTCAGCGTCCCCCTCCTCCCTCCTTCCCGCACCGGAGCCACCGCCTCCCTTGGTCCTCTCCCCACCTCCGCCTCCGGCCCGCGCGTCTCCACCTCCCGTCCCCCTCGCTCGCTCCCACCCCTCCGGGCCGCCCCTCCACCTGCTAGCCCCGCCACGGTCTTCTTCCCCGCCTTTGGCCTACCCCTCTTCCTCCGCCAGGACGCCTCGCCTCCTCCCGCCATCCTCGCAGAGCCGCCGCTTCCTCCTGGCGCGCGCCGTCGCCCGCCGAGCCCCCGCCAGCGCCTCACCCTTATCTCGCCCGAGCCCCTAGCCGCGCCTCCGCCTCGCCGGAGCCGCCCGCCGACAGCCGCCAGCGCCGCCTTCCTCCCTGTTCCGGCCTCCAACCGTCATCGCTCTCTGCGGCCACCGCCCTGTCGAGTTCCTCCGCGTCGGGTCCTCCCCACCCTCTGCAAGCTGCCTGCCGCCGCCCGGAGTCCCTCCTCGCTTGCGCCTGGCCGGCCTTGGCCGCGCCCTCATCGCCCAGTCGCCGCCCTCCGTTGACCCCGAGCAGGGCATGGCCGCCGCCGTCCTCGACGCGTCGCCGGCCGCGCATGACCTGCGGCGTGGACCGGGCACCTGTGTTCCTCCGTGCGTGGCCTCTGGAGTTACATGAACGCCGATGGGGTATGCTGTTCAAGGAATAGCACGTGAAGGGAGGTTCTTGATGTTCAAGATAGCCGACGAGGATTCGATGTACAAGAGAAACCACGGCCCGACAACCGACCTCGACACGCCAAGTTCGCGAAACCCAAGACCGATCCGGCATCCGAGACCCGGCCGATCTCGCCGCACCGGATCTGAACTCAAGAATCGCCGACAAGGACCGTCCCTACACCAAGATCGCTCAACACTTCAATCAAGCTGAATCAAGATCTCCCAGGATACGCCAAGTTCGCCTACCCGGACACCGTGCGACAAGATCTTTGCGAACCCGAGGACCATCAAGACTTCCGCTCGAACGCCAAGACCGACCCCGCGGATCCGACAAGATCTACCGCCTAACGCCAAGCTCGCCTCCATGGGAAGCCAAGACACCCGTCGAACCCCGGAGTCCGAACCCCAGATCCGGACCCTGAGACTGAACCCCGAACCCCGGAACCCCAAGATCGCCGAACCCTAATGTGTGACCCTTTCTCGAGCCCTATTTTATAAATGTAAAATATCAAATTGTTGCATATTAATAATCATTCATCTTGCATGCATATTTGTGTGGTTTGGGGGCCTTATGCCGATTCACCTAATAATTAAATATGGGGCCCATATGCGGGCAAATCTAGTCTCATATTGGCCTTATTTAAATTTGTGTAGCGAACCGGTAACTTATTTTGCCATGTTCAAACAACATTTAAATTGCGGGGTATCGAAATAACATGAACCATTTAATTATCTGTCGGGACCCCGGTTCCGCTTAATCTGACCTAATTGCATTGCACCTTGGCCATGTCATGCATCATACATGCATCATGCCGATCTTCTGCCGTTGTATTAAATATTGCATCCGGTGTTTATTCTAGTGTTTTGCTTCTTCGCGGATTGGGCCGTTGAGTTGATGTGAGCTTCGCCCCGATCTTCGGATGAACCTTCGACAATGTTTTCAGGCGAGCATCTCCCCCTTTCTTCCTATCTTACTTTTTCTAGTATTTATTCCCTCCTGTTGATCTTTGCTATCTGTGTTGCGATGCTCTAGTTTTCGTACCCGTGATATCCCTTGCAGCCATATATAGCCTTGGACACATCCTATTGCCTGTTGTTTGGTAGATAGTTGGACCCGCGCGTCGTAGTCGCTTGCTCAAGTGTTTTTGCGTGTCGTCAAGTACCACAGTTGTTGGAGAAGTGCCGCATGTTCAATGTTGGAGATGATCATGGCTTTGCTTTTCGTTCACTTTAATTACTGTTTAACAACTAAAATTGAAGTAAGTAAGCAGCGGCATCGGTGGGTGATAGATAATGTTGGTTTCCGACCGCCCACTTGTGTCCCGTAGGACCCCAAGTTCTTGACACATGTTCCGAGATCGAGCACGCTAACCACAGGTGGGGAGATATGGGCCCCCCATTGATTAGTACCTGATTTCAAAGTATTGTACTGGGGGTCACAAACTAGTTTGAGGTTTTATTTAATATCCTGTACTTATGCCATGCTTTACTGCTTTATTTACGATTGTGCGAGGAGCACACTGTACTGTTTAGGAAGCGGAGTGTTTTCGCGGTATCGACAGTCCCAGTTTTGGGATTTGTCGTTCATACCATCGACGCAAACCCCGAGTCCGTCTCGAGACCGGCCGACTTGCTATGTAGACTTAGTGGGGTGGCCCTGCTTGCTTTGGGTGCGGGAACGTCATGACTTAGGCCCCGCCGACATACCGATGGGTGTATGTTAACTGATCTGGCAAAAAGGGTCGAAGTGCTTGTGGATACTTTGGTGCACCCCTGCAGGGTTAAATCTTTTCGAGAAGCCGTGTCCGCGGTTATGGACGACTTGGAGCACAGTGCTTGATCATAGACAACTATAACTAAAGTTTACTGTTATAAATTGACTTGTATCCGATATGACTAGTAATCAGCTTCACTACAACGGAATGGCTAAGTAAAAGTACCAACAACTGCTGGGTTTTGGGGTTATCTCATGCTAATTGTATCTGATTAGTAAGTGCTGTAACTACAACGGAATGATTAACTAAGACGGCCCACTGCTTATTTTATCAGGATGATTATCTACACCTGACTAGTAATTGCTGCAACGATAACCGATTAAATAAAACTGCCAACGGTGTGAGTTCCTCGGCTGACTTCCTCGTTTGGTCTCGAGGGGGAAACACCATGATGGGTTTGTTTGGTGTTGGTATCAGGTTGGATCCGAACAGGTCTTTCTTACCTCTCTCTGATAGTCGCCAGTTGTATCGAGTCTCTATAGATTGTTTAGTGCATGCTGCCGCTGCCGCTTCAGTCCACCATACCTATGTAGGCTAGGACCGCCGAATTCTAGTCTCGCCGTGTCTCGGCCTCAAGATCGACGCTCCTCTTTTCCTTTGCCTTTGTCGGCACCTTTTGTTTAAGCGGTGTTGAGATCGACGTCATTAGTGGTTACCCTTCCGCTTGGCACAGGAAGGTTATGGACGCCATTGGTTATTTTTCGGGCTCTTAGCCCCATTTGCATCTTGTACGTGGTCGGACGCTCTATCGCTTTTCAAGGTGATTTGGATCTTTGTATATTTTATCGTATTCTTGACTCATGGAGTCATTGTATATATATCTGCTCATGGGTCCCATCGAGGACTGTTGTGTAATGTTATTACTTCGTTTTCCACCCGCACGAAAGTGCCTGGTGGGCACCTTTGAATCGTTTCTATGCGGATTTGGCGGGTTTCGCTAAAACTTTCATAGGGCCGATTCTAAGGGTGTTACACCAATCTAAGCTAGATGTATGTCGTGTTACGATCTAAGATAAAAATGGACCAGAATTATCTAAGATTGAATATAATGGGTGTCATGTACACATAGCAAGGTAGTTTGTTCGCTGGTACTAAGAAGAATCAACACATGTAGAGAACATGCAAAGTGCAAAGTAGTAGGTTTGCATAGTAAGATGAAGGATTTACCTTGATGACTGAAAGCTGGCATATGCTGGATCTAGCGCAACTCAAATCAACACTGGACCATTAAACATCAAATAAAAAAATAGTAACACTGTGTTTGGATGCATGGAATCCTATATGGAATTGAATTTGACTTTTAGTTTCCAAATCTGAGATGGAAATGAATTGGCTCTGAAATAGAATCCAGCTGTTTGGATGTGCTCGGAATTTCATGTTGAAATCGAAGGGTGAACCCAATTCCAAATCCTGTTTGTACAAACCTTGAAATTTGGTGTTTTGTTGAATTTGAACAATATAAATTTGTGTATATGTAAAAAATATTAGAATGTATATATATATTATTTAGCACACACAATACAAAAGAAATTGACCACAGCTATCCATCGTGCCCATATTAAAAAAAAAAGAATTAAACGATGGGGTCTCATCCCCATCGTTCCTAGCTCCGTCCAGCACTTGCTAGTGAGGGGGTCGCCGTCTCCGACGCGGGACTCGCCTGGATCCGCCCTCCCCGACGCGGTACTCACAGATCCGCCTCCTGAGCCAAGCGCGTCACTGAGCGCCTCCGCCGAGATCCGACGCCGAGCGCCCACCGCCCGAGCTCGCGGCAAGGCCGCCGCCATCGGTGGACAAGATAAGAGGGTCGAACCTGCGTGCTGCCATCGGGCTCCGGTCGCTCTCGTCGGAATGGAGGTAGCGACGGCGACAGACACGTTGCTGCTTGATCTCTGGTCGCTCACGAGGAAGAGGCAAACAGTTTCCGAGCGTTTCCTAGGGTCTGACCTCAGAATGTTTCTCAGAGTGTTAACGCGTACAGATTCTGCCCGTGGAATTTGGGCTCGGTTTCCCGGCTCTGATTCTGAGGCCTATCCAAACGATGGAAACTGCTCGCGAATTCCAAATTCGGTGATTCCGAGTCCAATTCTATGTATCCAAACACAGTGTAAAAGAACCTAAACTGATAAATTCAAGCTTGAAAAATGCATCCGCTGGTCTAAAGCACCACGTCATAACTTTTAAGAATTTGAATCACAAATATCCGTGAGACCAAGATTAGAAAAAGGGCAAGATCAGTAAAATATGATTCAACACCATGGCATGCCTCGATAAGCACCCTTCAAAATTCACAATATTTTAGGTGTCTAACTCTCCGAGGAGAGAAGAATGGCACTGAATAATTTGAATACTATTGGTAGGTACTGAATATGTCGAAGTTAGCTAGCTCTTGGACGAACTTGTACTTGACTCATTAGCACGCCACGCTTAAGTACTAAATAGTACATCCAGCACTCCAGTTAAATATGTTAAGTAGCTAAAAGATTCAGTACTCAGGAATCAAAGACCCGGTACCTAGGAAAAATCATGTTAAAATCTCAGTATCGAGAACACAAAGATCCGGTACCAGGTTTTCATAGTCTTAGTACATACTAAAACTGTAATAATTCTTGAGTTTGTGTCAAAAAGGGCAACCGGTACTCAGGGATCAAAGACCCGGTACCTAGGAAAAACTCGCTGCTCTAGGCCACAGTGACACGACACCACACATTATCCCATTAAGCGCCCCTGTAGGTATCTAGCCATCATCAAGAACACGCAAACATTGCTCAATTATGTCAGTGCTAGAAAATTTTATAGCTTAATTATGCAAACACCAAGATGTAAGTGCATAAATCATGCATAAACTCACTAGTACTTATACAAATACAACAATATGCGAGTGCAGGAACTGCCGCTTTCACTTAAACCCCTAGAGTATACTGATCAAAGAAAGATTAGAATCTGACATAAATTAGCACAAACATCAGCTATGCAACTCTAAATGGATTGAAGTGTCTAACATAAAAAACACATAGTTCACTCACAGTAGCTCTGTTGCTCATTTTCAATCCACATTGTAACAAAATTGTTTAGAGACTTTATAGTTATCAGGGTATATTATAAAAGGCAAATGCGCATGCTTCAGAGCTAACACACACTCAGCCCATGTGAAGAGGTTGGTAGAAATATTCAGCACGCTTAACTCTAAAAAATATTCAGCACCACAACACTCCTAATTAGGCATCTATGCTTCCAGTGTCATTTTTCTCAGACATTTACAAGCTCAAGCTGGGAAACAATGGTTGCAAGGAAAAGATCATAGCATGGGCAACATTTACAGTAAAGTGATCGGAAAAAATGTGTACGAGTGATGTATTAAAATATGTATGGGCACCATATGCATCGTCTACCTGCACAGCTACTATGACAAACTTACATATAACTGTAAGTGCTAGGCAAATTCAAGAGTATAGGTTTGACCAAGAATTAGCATAAAGATGATTATGTATGGGCACCATATGCATCGTTTACCTGCACAGCTACTATGACAAACTACCATATAGCTGTAAGTGCTAGGCAAATTCAAGAGTACAGGACTGGCCAAGAATTAGCATAAAGATGATTTCTATCAAGGACTGAATGATTCATTGTTTTGGACACTTTCTAACTGAAAATACAGAAGGATACTAGGAGAGGGCAAAAAACAGGGCCATTGCAAGAAACCATGATCTGATAACAGTGGGGTTAAGTAGAATTCAAAGCACAGCCAACCATTACTGTTCCAAGAATTAAAACAAACAACTGCTAGGCAATAAAAACACAGAGAAAGAACGAGATGTGAAGTAAACTAAGCCTAACATAATGTCTTGAGTTAACAAATCAAGCTCCCTCTTGAGACAAACAGACTAAAAGAGAAATCAAATTCAGCCATATGGACGTATCAAGGAAAGATGGGAAATCAAATTCAGCCTTTGGCATTCTGCACGGTCATGTGCGCGTCAGCAGACTTGGGCCAGCTCCAACGGCAGCTAGGCCATCGGCAAATTTCTTGTAACGCTCTCCTCAACAGCTTTGGTCCTTGAATCGTGCTAGCAGAGGAGAAATCACGTAGGCCGCACGTCCAGCAGTGGGCGCCCGTTTCCGGCGGGATGCGCCAGAATCCTGTGGGCAGCGAAGTTTAAAGATCCGTCGCTGGATCTCGAGGGGATGTCGTCTAGGGCTCGAGAGGTGGTGGAGATCCTAGTCGAGGTTTGGGGTGATGGGAGCGGTTCGGAGGAGCCCGACAACCAGGAATCGGATCCGCCGCACAAGATCGTGCTCCATCGATTCGCTGCTGCATGCATGGCCGGACGAGGCCCTAGAGTCGTGACCCAGCAGAACCGGCCAGCAGTGCAGCAGAGAATAGTCGTGTATTCCATTAGTGTAGACATCTGGCCTGACGAGATCGACGGCGAGCATCTACACGCCATCCTCGCTTGGGTTGACGGGGGAAGACCACCGACCGGAGCCCAACGACGATAGATCTTTGGCGAGGACAACACCATCCAAGGAACGAAGGTGGGATTCGGGCGGTGATGCGACGGGGAAAATCGGTGTCTAGAGCTCGGTGGGCCGATGTAGTGGGAAGTGGGGTGGGGAGGACAGGCGTGCCGGAACGGCGACGACGGGGCTAGGCTACCGGGGGTGGTGGCCAGAGCTGATGGAGCCGGGGGTAGATTGGTGGGGGACGGGACCAGATGGGTGCGGGATATAATGGCACGGGACCGCAGGCAGTGGACGACCCTCATCCCTTACGCTGACACTCGAGTAGCTAGTCAGATTGGCAGGGACAGTGCACAGTGAAAAGCTATTCTTGCTAATTCTATTTTAGGTATTACCAATAAGGGGTAGAAAAGAGGGAAAATGGAACCAGTTTCGGCGTTCACACGATCTCCAAGCAATCGTGTGTATATATATATATATATATATATATATATATATATATATATATATATATATATATATATATATTATATATATATATATATATATGAACAACCTTCTAGCCCGCGTCGACTTTGTCCCGCACGTCACTTGATTAATAAATGTCACGAAAAAGTGAAAATACGAAATCACAAGGAGTGAAATCTCAAAGACATAAGAAGGGAGGTGTAACAGAAGTACCCGCCCTATCATGCACACTCTAGTGCGGAATCGCTATAGGCTGTCCGTATATTATTTGGTCGAGGACTGTATATATATCGTATTTCGTGTGCAAAAAAATTATATGACTCACATAGCCACCAAAATCAAACTGCTAAAAATGAAAAAAAATACGAGTACAGCTAATTTTCCTTTGCTATTATTATTGCAGCCATCCATGAACACCGGCTTGATGGTCAATCGCATCCGTCATCCCCCGTTTCTCTCAAAACAATATTATATCTCTTTCCACCCATCGCACCGGGTGAATTTGGGCAATAAAAGGTGCACATAGTTACTAAAAGACCGTCATAGTTAGTATATGGTAACAAATGCGTATTGGTGAACAAACAACTATTGATAAAAGTAGTAGTGCCTTTTATTACATCCAAAGAATATTAAGACGTGCTTGGCTATGTCGGATGGTGCCGTGTGGATAAAGACTAATAAGTGATACTAAATGACGGGCTATAATGGGAAGCGAAACAAACAAGCGGGCGTGATTCCCTCCACAGCACATGCTGCTTCTAGGATTCATGGTTCGTCATTGTCGGAGATGTCGATGATGACGATGTTCTTCTCTTTGCCGCCGCCTTCATGTTTGTTGTTGGCTTGCTCCACTTTGACAGATGGCCCTTCCACATCGTCGTATGTGATGTTGTGGATGGCTTCAAGCCAATCGTTGACCATCTCATTCTCCTTCATGTTTGCTTTTTGAGCAGCCCGGCTTGCTTCATCTTTCATCTATGTATGGCGCTAGTCACGTACAACGAGCGTGTAGTCTTCGTCATCTGTGACGGAGTCGGTGTCTCTCGGTAAGTAGTCCTTGATGTCGTTGGAGTCGGAGGGGAGAAACGACTTGACACCTTCAGCGTCACTGAGCATGGAGTGGTACCGAGACGTCTCTTCATTTGAGAGGGTGGCGTCATGTCCTGTGATGGATTGGCTCACCCTGGCGATACCCTCTAAATTTAATGGTGGTAGCATCTAAGATGTTGTCGAATTGATGCATGTGGGTAGAAAATCACATAAATGAAACATAAAAAAGGTACCTTCTTGATACTTCAATGGATCTTGCTGGCTAAGCGAGAGGACGCCCTATTTCATTTTCGGGAAAAGTATATATTCTTGGTTCGTGGAAAGACCCATGTTTTTAGCTGTGTGTTCTAGCATGCATGACATGACACATGTTCTTGGTGGTGTGTCCTAACATGCATAACATGCAAAAAGGCATGTTGTCGTGGTAAATTTTAAAGCCCGGAACTTCTGTGTGTGGATGGGTAAGACCGTGGGAAGACCCCACATGTGTGGATAGCATGCGTAACACCATGGTAAGAACTCATGTGTGTGTGGATGGCATGTGTCATTTACTTCTGAAATCAACCTCATGCTCCCGATACAGCCGCCGTTAGTTTTTCTAATGGGTTTATATCACATCCTTTAATCAGATTGTGCTCTCGTCTTTTAATCCTATGGCGCGTTGGACGCATGCACAACTAGCCGGGTGAGTAGTTCACTATTTTTCATATACATGTACATAAAAGGTACTCTCTCTGTCTCAAAATAGATGTTGTAGATTTTTTAAATTTTGGATGAATCTAGACACTATTTAGTATATTGATTCAGCCAGATTTTGACAAAACCTGCAACACCTATTTTGAGACTGAGGAATTAATATATTTAATGACGATTCTAATAGTATTGGTTTGATGATATAGATGTTGATTTTTTTGTAGTTACTTGGTCAAACTTTACGTGGCTTGACTTTGACTAAAGCTAAGATAAGAAGTAATTTGGAACAAATGGAGTAGTATGACATGACTACCTAAAGAATTTCTAGTTTTCTTTTGTCCAAATTTAGGAATGGATCCTAGCTTGTGGGCCTTATGTGGCCTTAGCTAAATTATATCATACAAGTACTCAAATAGAGTGCCTTAGGTTAGCCTTGTATGTACCGTATTTGGCGTTATTAATCTAACGCGAGGCTTAGGCCTTAAGTTTTAAAAAAGCTTGCTCTCTCTTTCAAACTCGGAGATTGTGGCATCAGTTATTATTTCAGCACCTCTTCAATTATAAAAAAACTCACATATTAAAACATAATCCTTAGGCATTTATTCTATATGGATTGTTTGATTTGGAGGATTTAATTCTATCAAAACTTTTTCTAAGGATGTTTTTTTACTACATTTCATGTTAAAGTTTGCATCCACTCAAACTTCTTGGAAATAATCTAGTGTTCACCTTGTGATGCACTCAAGCTAACAAAAATATGTATGATTCATGTAACATCGCAGTCCTATATTTTCCTAGTCGTATGTTTTTGAGTTGTGTAAATTAAAGAGAACATATTCCTTTCCACATCATCAAAACCTTCATGGAAATTTACCTTTGGATGTGCCATCACTATTTGAGATGCCCTAAGATTTTTTCGCCTGCTAGAACTGAGCAACAGTCATATTTAATTACCATTTTTTAATGTACCTATGTCTAGCAGGGGTGGTTCTTCTCTCTATATTAGACATCACCATTTATTTCCATTCTGTTTAGTTTACACCATGATTTTTGCAAGAAACTTTACACCCACTTTGGCATAGTATGTTGCAATTTGCAATAGATCTCATAAATCATGCTTGAATAATTTATAATTTGTATACATGTGTGTTATTTGTTTTGTACATACCTATATATATTTTTTGTTAACTAATATGATTATCTTTGGACCGTGCGAAAAAACTTGTCTTGCTTCTCCATACATGTACGGATTCTGATACCTCCATTCAAAAACAAACGGAACACCAAAATGACATCCCCTTTCAACCAATATCTATGTGTATGTATATATAAGATGTCCCATAATACACATGTTTTGGTTTCTCAAACATGTTTTTTAGACATAGTGCAAAATGAAACATTGTTGTGGCATACATGGTACAAAGTTGAAAAACTTTAATATATGAAGTGCAATGTGAAATATGTGATGACTACTTGCTGCAAAGTGCAATTTACTATGTCTGGAATTTTTTTTGTTGCCCCCTGGTTGTACGCACTATAATACACATAGCTTTAGCATGTTCTTGTTGGTAGCATGCATGGAGTCACTAGCCACGCCTAGCAAAACTTATCTCACTTGGGACAATCTAGTAGATAGAGATATCTGCCTATGTTTGGTTGTCTCCTTAAAATTAAGATCCATATGAGTGTTCATGTTTATTTGCCTACATCAGAGTGTTTTTCCTTGGTTGATGGAAGCCCGTGGTATTTGGTTGACTCGTCATCATGTTGTTGACACCACTCCTTACTTTGAAGACGACTTACGACGATTGTTATAGAAGTTTTTTTTAGAAATAAACGCTTTTACTGTTCATAAGATAGTGCAGCGCGTTGAAGAAGATGGTACCACCTCTGCCTAAGGGTGAGGAAGATGGTACCGCTACCAATGAAGACCATGCAGTTGATAAAGAATATCATGCAGCCCCCCGATGAAGATCCTGTTGGAACACCCCCTGCCGACTGGCCGGTCCCGATGCTGTTCCACACCGGAGAAGAAGATTAGGGGGAGGCACACACAGTACACAAGTAGATGACACAGGGAACAAAAGTGAACTTTATTGAAAACTCTCTCGGTAAGCTCACGTACAAAGGTTGTTCCTCTATTTATAGGCTAAAGGGGGATACGATATCCACATGGGCCAACCCTAGCCTGGTAGAGGCCACACCGAGTGGGCCTCTACCAGCCCAGTTTTCCAACACTCCCCCTGGGTATCTTATCTGTATAACCATGGCTTAAAACTCCGAAAAAACCCAGTGGGAAAAATATGGAGAAATGCACACGGTATACTTCTTGCTATGTTGCACGAATTGCCTCATTAAAAACCTCATGTGAGAAACTTCATAAAAACTCACTAAGGGAAAAAGAGTACAATTCACTTAACTATAAAGTTAAGTACTCAATCATCGGGATCAAGATTTCAGCGATGAGTTTGTGAAGATTCTCCCCCTGAACCTTGCATATCCCTAAGTCTCATCATGCCGATCCCTCGGACACATCTCTCGAAAGAAGACGCTGGCAATAATTTAGTGAACAAATCAGCGAGATTTTCACACGACTTAGTATGCAATACTTTCACTTCGTTCATCTTTTGCAACTCATGTGCATAGAAGAACTTGGGGTTTATATGCTTTGTGAGATTGCTCTTCACGTAACCCGTCTGGACTTGTGCAACACAAGCGGCATTATCTTCATAGATAATTGTTGGGGTTTGTACGGTGTTCAATCCACATGACATCTGGATGTGATCGACTCGTCAAGCCATACACATTCTCGTGATGCTTCATATAATGCTATGATTTTCGAGTGGTTCGTCGAAGTCGACACAAGAGTTTGCTTAGACAATTTCCAGGAAATAGCTGTTCCACCACAAAGGAAAACATATCCAGTCTGCTACTTGGATGTATGCGGGTTCGAAAGGTACCCAGCATCTGCATAGCCTACAACAGATAGGTCTTGGTTCTTTTGGTAAAACAAGCCAAGGTCCTTTGTCCCTTGTATGTACCTAAAGATGTCCTTAACGCCTTTCCAATGCCTCTTGGTAGGCTCAGAACTGTACCTAGCAAGCAAATTGACGGCGAATGCAATATCCGGCCGTGTACAATTTGTGAGGTACATAAGTGCGCCAACTGCACTTAAGTAGGAGAATTCCGGTCCTAGAATTTCCTCCCCCTCTTCTTTAGTCCTGAACGGGTCCTTGTCTTGCTGCAAAGATCTTCCGACCATCGGGGTCTTAGAAGGATATGCCTTTTCAAACCCAAATCGTTCCAACACCTTCTGGGTGTAGGCCGACTGGTAAACTAGAATCCCAGCAGGGGAATGCTCAAGTTGCAGACCGAGGTAGAACTTGGTTTTGCCTAAGTCTTTCATCTCGAATTCCGATATCAGGTAGGAACTCGCTTCCTCAATATCGTCAGGTGTACCGATTATATTCAAATCGTCCACGTACACCGAGATAATACAGAAACCATCCTAGGATCTCCGTATAAAAACACATGGGCAATCTTCATTGCTCGCGTAGCCCTTCTGATGAAGGAAATTGCTTAAACGATTATACCACATCCTACCTTACTGTTTTAGTCCATACAATGACTTCTTAAGCTGAACACTATATAAGCTCCTGTTTGCTCTATCCTAGTTCGGGACAGGGATACCTTCTGGTACTTTCATGCATATGTCCGAATCCAAGTTACCATATAGGTAAGCGGTGACAACATCCATTAGTTTCATTTTTAAGTCCATGTTTACTGCCATTGAGATCAAGTATCTAAAGGTAATTCCATCCATGACTGGGGAGTAAGTTTCCTCAAAGTCGACACCTGGTCGCTGAGTGAAACCTTGAACAACGAGCCTTGCTTTGTACCTTACTACTTCATTATTCTCGTTTCTCTTTCGAACAAAAACTCACTTATGGCCAACAGGGCGAATGTGGGGAAGAGTTAGACAAACAGGTCCAAATACCTCTCTTTTGTTTAACGATAATAATTCAGCGGTAATTGCCTTCTGCTAATCTTTCCAATCCGACCTTTTCTTGCAATCAGCGAGCGTGTTAGGCTCAGGGTCAAGATCTATGATTGAGGCAATTTTCTTGCCAAAATTAACGTCGACATTTGCCATGGCTTGGTTGTATGACTCGCCCGAATTAACATAGTTAATGGCCATTTCGTCATGGAGTGCATCAGGCACATCCTCTTGCTCCACCGGATTTCCCAATCCAGGAGCTAGGTCCTTTAGCTTTCCCGCTCCTATGTGTGCGCACACAACTTTGCTGGGTATTTCCGATATAGGAAAGTTCAAGTCCGGAATTTCATGCACTGAAATATCCGGGCTCGTGCCAGGTCTCAACTGGCGCCCCTCAACAAAGTGCTGTAATAAATCTCTCTATCCTTTTCTTCTAAGGCCCCCGGGTACTTGGGATTTGAGAAACCGAATCCGCGTCCTCTTAGGCCTTGGAGTAGGAGCGGTATACCATCATTTTTCTTTGGTATTTCAACCCTTTCCGTGCATTGCGTGCATGCACATGCGACTTTGTCACGCCTTTTAAATCACTAAAATGATCGGGCAGTTGATTCGCTAGGAGTGCAAATCTAGTATCTTTTGGACTTCTATTAGTCTCAACAGGCGCTGGTCATGAGCGTGATCCCCGTGGCTTTCCACGTGATTTCTCGACTTTTGTCATCCAGGTTGATTACCTCCCCAAAGTCGGGAAAAGATCCTCCAAAAATGCAACAAGAACGGGCCGTGATACCACCGTCAAGGGGTCCAAGAACCCGATTATGGACACGCCTCATAACCAACGATATCCCCGACTTACGGAGCGGTCCCATTCTCGATCGCTAAGGTGGTGGTATAGGTACATATACCGCAGCGAACCCACGAGGTGGGAAATTTTCGTGCCGACCCTTGCGCAAGTTGGATGGGAGAGTGGATGTTGTAGGCCGATGGTCGAAAGTTGATGAGATTAGCGGCGTGTAACACCGCGTGTCCCCAACATGTAGTTGTTAAATTACAACCCTGAAGGAGTGGTCTGGCAATGAATTTAATTCTTTTAATCAATGCCTCCGCAAGTCCATTTTGAGTGTGGACATGCGGTACGGAGTGCTCAAGTTTGATTCCAGTTGCCATGCAATAATCATCGAATGCCTTTGAAGTAAATTCTCCGGCATTGTCCATTCGAATAGACTTTAAACGATAATCAGGGAATTTATTCCTTATTTGTATGATCTGGGAGATCAACTTTGCAAAAGCATGGTTCCTTGTTGACAGCATCGATGAGCACCATGAAGTACCAAACGCCTAGAAGAGCTGAATTGACCACATATATCCTTGAATGCGTTCCAAACGCGGGAGTTCATCCTTCATTTTTAGGGACGGTCTAATGATCAATTTCCAGCGCATGCGGAGCACACGAAATCATCGGGATTCGGAAATTTTCACATTAACATTATGACCGCTCGAGTTATTAATTATATTTCTCATCATCCTAAGACCGGGTGGCCTAACCTATCATGCCAAAGGCGAATAGTTCGGAGCTTCTAAAGACAGTCTTAAGGGTAGTGTAAATAGGTGGTGCTACTATCTTAGTGTAGCAGCAAAGAGCTAATGAAGGGAGTCTTTCGAAAACATGTTTACCATTTTCGTCGCGCTTGGTAATGAGGAGGAACTCCTTTCCATTCTCATCATCATCGGTTTCGACATGGAAACCATTTGCGCGGATGTCTCTAAAACTTAAGAGAGTACGAGTCGACTCCGGATACAACAATGCCTCTTCAATGATCAGAGTTGTTCTATTTGGGAGTATGATAGTTACTCTTCCGGAGTGTAACTACCTCGGTGAATTACGCTCCTAGATACAAGCCTGGATGAGTGGTAGTGGTTGAAATAGTACGGTGGGGCCCCAAAAGCCACTCACTGGTAGTCCTTTTAGACGTCCCAACCACTACCCTCTCAACGGGACCTCAGACGGGCGAATCGGCGAAGGGATCAACTACGACACAAGTGGGTATGTACGCAAGCCACCATACAAGAGTACATCGAGCCATACCATCTAGAAAGAAAGGAAATATAGCAACGCCATACCAAGAAGATTCAAATAACCTAGTTAGATCTATAATTTAGGATACTTCCTCATACAACACACATCGTAGTATCATGCGGCAAACAAAATCCGAGTACGGATAAGAAGCAAATCGGCATAAGATGCCATAGAAATAAGCACATCCCAACTACAGGTCTCACGGATCCCGTTCCGGAATCTCTACACCGAACGATCGTTGCCCACATCTTGGCTTCTTCCACCCAAGATCCGTCTGCGAAGGTACATGTCCATCTCGAACCAATAATTTATCGTGTGAGACCCTAAGGGTACTCAAGAAGTCTTAATGCCTCTAAAGGGGACACAACCTGGGTGACGAATTGCGGCGAAAGATAAACCCTAGCAGTTCTACAGATAAATGCTAACCATCCGCCTAACCAATGATAGCGGATGTCCGTGAATTAAGAACAACAGCTTATAATGGTAATCTCATCGATCCATCCTCCTCCTCGCTACCAACAAGGAAGCGGAAACAACCCCCATCCGTTGGCAATTTTATTAACCATTCCATGAGTGTTGCACTATTTACTAGTCAAGTTACTTAGTCGATTAAAGCGGTACTTTAGTTATGCTTGTCTATGATCAAGAAACTGCTCCAAGTCGTCCATATCCGCGACACGGCTTTGAAAGTTTTACCCCGGGTGCACCAATAGCAACACACGCCGATCAACCTCGGAAAACCAAATCAAAACCCAACGAGGCTTTCACGTGAACAATCACAAGATTCAAATATTTGGGGCCACCCATTGAGTAGACCAAGAACGAAGCCACCGACTCGAGGCGGACTCAAGGTTTGCGACAATGGTAAACGATGGGAACCGAAGTGTGGCTGGGATTGTCGATACCACAAAACATTACGCTTACCTAAATAAAGGTGTGCTCGCACAAAAGGAAATAGTATAGCATGGCATAAGTACAGGATAGTAAATAAAACCTCAAACTAGTTTGTGGCCCCAAGAAATAAGATGAATCAAGCTCGCCTGGGGGTCCCATATACCTCCGGATGTGGATAGCGCGATAAATCAAGGAACAGAATCAAGTACTCGGGGTCTTACGGGACACAAGTGAGGGAAAACCAAATAGCAGATATTGCTCACCGGTGCCACTTTCTTTAGTTATCCCACTACGCTCAGATTAAGTTGTTTAGGTACCTCATTATACAACAGACTCACATACCCTACACATGCTTTCTACGACTGCATGGCTCAAACAACTCCTATAGTAGTGGCTCATGGGATGGAGGAACAAGCTTGGTGGGGTTTAAAAGTAAAGGCTATGCATACTTGGATTCAATTTAATGCATTCGCGACTCAATGATGCAAGAATAAGATAGAGGCAATAGGTAATCGTATGTATGCAAGCATGTGGAAGTGCTTGCGATATCTCGATTGAAGCAAGGACGGATCTGGTAGTGCTCCGGTTCTCTTGATATAACCCCGCCGGTGTCATCCGAGAAAACCAAACAAACAAGGCCAACATGAATATAGAGCACAAGCATATGAATAAGATGCGTCAAGCAAACAATCATGCCATGATGAATGATGCACAATTTACATGGCATTAAGGTAGCATGGCATGGTGAGGTGTGGAAGACAAGTAATAACATTTTAATGGGGTTTTGGAATCACATTTGTTGCCATAACAATTGCTGTTCACTATATATTTATATGATGCATGCTGCAATTGAAGTCATGGATAGCATAAACAGAAAGGTCTCGTCGAGCTGATCATTTTAGACATATCATTTGCTAAATTTGGAATTATAATCAAAAGTTATTGATTATTTAAATTCTAGTGGCAATTAGTGTAATTTAAATAAACTTGGAATTTAAATGTGCAAAAGGCAATTTGAATGTCATATTTGAAATCCTGGCATTTTTCTGATCTCCAAACATATATCATTTGTGTTATTTGGAATTACAATGGAAAAGTCATTTAAAATCTGAATTGAATTTGAATTTAAAACCATTTAAACAAAATTTGAATTTAACCAGACGTAGAAAACCCTTTTTACTCAGGCTAACATACCCACACTTACAGTGGGGCAGGATCTGCGGTCCCACGCAATGCCGAGGGAAACAGGGACATGGTTGATTTGGGAAAGGATGGGGATCCTTTTTATAAAACGGCGACGGTCACTGACGGTGGGCCGGCTGGACCGCGGGTCGGCAAAAGGTTTGGGTGGGGGGTTTTTCGCAAAAAGACCAAGGGGTACTGTTTTTCTTCCTGAACGACGGCAGGCGATAGGCCGCTGCTGGCGCGCGGGCGGCAGTGGGGATCGAACTCGCGCTTCGCTCACAGGGTCTGCCGCCACCGGGTAGGCTAGGTTAATGACGGAGAGAAGGGCGCAGCTGGATATGGTGTTCGTGGAGCTCGAGCAGAAACAAACACGACGCCGCGCACGTAAACCGCTCGACGGAAGGTTCGCCGGCCCGTGAAGCGGCAGGCGGGAGAGGATGTCTCGGGCGGGGTGCTCACCGCGAGTGTCTGTGCAGTCGGTTCGGGCAGGGGCGCGTTTGATCGGCGGCGAGGCAAGAGCTCTGGGGACGCTAGGGTTCTACGGTGCGCGGCGTGGTCCCGTCTCCACAGTGTCGGTTAACCTCGTAGGTCGAGACGGGAAAGACAGAGGTATCCCCCGCTGTTGCCGAAGTTGGCCTAGGTCGGCCGAATCATGGATATGTCACCGATGAATGGAGGCAAGAAGCTCATGTACAGGTATCAAGTGGTTACTGGCCGAGTTAATGAGAAACTCGCCGGGTTACCCAAATGATCTTCATGCAGGTAAGGAACGAGCGAATAACATGAGGTAAGGCGAATTAAACAAGCTTGCAAGAGAAGGAGAAGCCTGTGGTCAAACCATAGCTGCAGGCTAGAAGGAATCAACAGGGCCAAGCACAAGAGACAAGGGTGCACGGCCGGGAGGAGCGAAGGAGGTCACGGAGGTGACAGTCCCGAGCCCGAGGCACGCAGGAGGGGACCACTGGACCTTTGTCATTAGAAGGGCGACAGGAAAGGAGGCCGAACTATTTTGGGACAAGCATATTCCACGAATATGCTTGCCCGTCGACCTAAGGGCACCCAAGGCACCCCTTTATAAGGGAGGTTTGGACCCCGAGGAAAGGAGGGTCTTTGAGCAACGTTAGTGGGGAGATTCACATTGTACCTGAAAACAGCTCAAGGAGCACTTGTAACCCATCAAGAGAGAAATAAAGTTCATCACTTTGGCGGCTTGAGTGTAAAGACGGTTGCATCTTCCTCCCTGCATCCCACTAGCATCCATCGGTCCCATACTTTAGCCTACCCATGGCATCTGCCGTGCCACCACCACGGCGCTTGGCGCCATCATGGGCCAGCGGTGCTAGCCGGAGTTGTGATCCGGACGGAAACTTCATCAACACCGGCGAGCGTTGTTTCGGCTTGGTCCAGATTTGGTCTCGTGACTATGTCGTAGACAATGCAGGAGCTTCAGGGAAAACCCCACGCAACGGGATCTTCATCGGCTGGGCGAGCACAAGGTCTACGTCGGCCGACATCACCGACGCTTTATCCTCACCAGTTATTGCGGGGAACCACCTCGAGCGCGAGCTGTCCATCGAGAGCATCCGGCAGCGCCGAGGTGATGGTCGCGCAGGACACAAGCGGAGCAGCTCTAGCCGGGTCAAGCAGAGAACTTGCCGCAAGAAGCAGTGGTCCGCCGAAGCAGATCGCACTGCAAACCGCCGAGGTAATTCCGGTGACAAACCTGGCCGAGCTAAATGACACCACCCCAAAGGCACCTAGAGTGAGGGGACCACCTCTGGAGAGACCAGAGAACATTCTTCAGGCAACTATAGAGAACTTAACCACACCTGTGGCGCCGATACTTGATCCGGCAAATGCTCAGGCAGAGTTAGAGGAAACCAGGCAAAAGGTGCTGGTAGAGGCCAAAAAAGTATCAGCCTAAGGAATCTTTGAACAGGACCCTGAGAGAATATGCAAAAGCTAATAAGCTTGATATCGCACCCGAACGGGTGGACGAGCTGAGATTGAGAGGAAAGAACCTCATGAATGACATTAACAAAGAGCATGAAGCTCACAGAGCCGAATCAGGCGATTTGGGTTTGCCGAGGTACAGTACCCCGGCGAAAAACCTAAGAGCGGCAAATGCCGCAGCATTGGAACTAGAGGGGTTAACAGGGGAAGCTCGGCAGAAGCAACAAGAAAGAGTAAATGAGCTGGTGCGCATCGCGAACCAGCAGAATGAGGAAATGCTCAGAGCTAACCCGACAAGACCAGGGGCTTCACGGATGGTTCATTCGGGCAAGACTGCTTTATCTGCGGCAGCAGATCTTCACCGAAACAACGCTAGAAAAGAAAAAGCAAGAACCTCGTGGAAGAGGAACAAACAAATTGTTCCATATGACCCAAAGAATAGTGGAAAGGCAAATGAGAACAGAGGCAATGCAAGCCGAGGAAATAGTGGGGAGAGAAACCACGGCCGTATGGAAAGGGACGGCGGCGGCCGAGGTAATGGGGAACACGGCAGGAAAGAACCCGCAAGAGACAATCATGAAAACCAAACCCCAGCCGAAGTAAGGAGAGAAGTGCCGCTCAACCCGCAACCAAGACCTGAGCCTCGGCAAGAAAGAGAAGTGAGGCCAGCTCGCTACAATCAGGTGAATGAAAGGTATAATGATGGCTATTCCGAGCTAGAATACGTAAACCAAGGTGGAGACAATCACTGTGGGATGCAGGATAGAATCTTGTACAGAGACTTGCCAGCGAGTGATGCAAGAGTAAAATTGGATCGGTTATACCGGTCCGAGCTATTGGAAGAGCAAGGTCCACCAGGTCCGGCATGTTTTGGGCCACGGATCATGGGCGAACCACCAGTGCCAAATTTTCAGTTGGCAAGAGGCACAAAAACTTACAACGGAAGTACCAAGCCACAAGACTGGTTAATTGATTATGCCACCGCAGTAAAGATAGCGGGTGGCAACCTAAGATGGTTGTCAGGTATGTCCCACGATCTTTGGAAGGACCAGCCGGTATGGTTGAATAATCAACCAGAAAGGTATCAACCGCTGGTTAGATTTCAAGAGATGTTCACAAATTTACCAAAGACATACAAGAGACCGAATAGACCAAAGAACTAGCCATGTGCAAGCAAAGGCCGAATGAAATGAGAGAGTTTTAACTCGATGGTGTAACCCGAGAAACTCATGTGAAGGAGTTATTGAATCGCAAGCAATCGCTTGGTTCGGCGCAAGGCTGCCGTTACCGTGTGTAGGCCGTGGCGCAGAGAGATATGCCAACCACACTGGCAGAAACTATCAGAATAGCGGACTCCTATGCATTGGGTGACCCAACCCAACCGGAGTTAATGTCGGCAGATCATCGTGAGCAACAAGACCAGTACACGAGAGAATTGGCCGGGTCATCTAGGCGGGATTTCAGAGGAAGAAGAAGAGAAGAGAGGCCGGATTATAGGTATAATTCGGCCCAGGTGGCGGCGGTAGCGCAAGATCAGCCGAGTCACGGGGCAACTCAACGACAGAAAAATGGACCTCAACGGGACCGCAAGAAATGATGGAAAGAGGCAATGGACCCCTGAGCAAAAGAAGCAATGGCAAGAGAGGCCGAAGTATACGTTTGAATCCATGTTGGATCAGCCGTGTAAGTTTCACACGTCAAACCCATCTAGACCAGCCAATCACACAACCCGGCAATGCGCCTGGATGAAAAATGCGATGGGGAACCCGCAGAGTTCGGGCTCCCCATCGGGGCAACAGCAATCACCGCAGCTTAATCGGAGCAAATGACAAGAATCGATGCTACCGCCTCCCCGAGGTACGATAACTCGGATCGGAGGGATGCAAAGGCATCAAGTAATGAACCAGGCAGGGCGGAAGGATAAATCCGCAAATGCCGGACGTAATGATTACAGGAACATCACCGGTCTTATTGTGTGTTCACGGCGTAACACAGGACAAGCAGAGTGCGTAGCCGACATATGGAGGTGAATGCGGTTGTACCAAGAAGTGCCAAGATACCACCATGGTCGATCAGAGATAACTTGGAGCATGAAAGATCACCCCGAATAATGCCGAGTCCAGATCATACGCACTTGTGTTGGATCCGACATTTGTGGGGCCAAGCATCAATGTGAAATTCTCAAAGGTACTCATCGACAATGGAAGCGATAACATCATGTACAAAGATACCATGCATAAGCTCGGTATATCACAGAACATGCCGCGATCCACGAGGACAACTTTCCATGGGATAGTGCCAAGGCTTTCATGTGAGCCCATCGGTAAAGTCCGAGTGACGTATTATTCTAAGAGAGATAATCGCAGAGCGTAAAATTTGGAATTTGAGGTGGTCGATCCGGAAAGCTGTTATCATGCTCTACTCGGACGCCCAGACCGCCAAATTCATGAGAAGTCATATAGGTTATCTAAAGATGAAGTTACCGGACCAAGGGGTGATAACAACAAGGGGATTACAAGAAGTCAATTGAGTGTGCCTCGGCCGGGTCAAATTTGGCCGAGTCATTGGTTATAGCAAGAGAAAAGAAAAGGATTCAAGAGGTAGCAGCCCTCGCTCAGTCAGCACAGTTAAGCATGCCAGCACTGGCTAACCCTCATGGCAGTGTTTCTTTTCAACCAACCAAAGAGACGAAGAAATTTCAGATTGATGAGCAGTTCCCAGAGCGCACCGTTACTATTGGTGCAGGTCTTGACGCTAAATAGGAAGGCGAGCTCACCAACTTCCTCCGTGAGAATCGGGACATATTTGCATGGTCAACTCAAGACCTGCAAGGTGTGTCGAGGAGTTGGTGAGCACTCTTTAAACGTCGTGCCAGAGCACGGCCGGTGAAGCAACCTCCGCTTCAGCCAAGACAGGAGAAAAGTAATAGGATGAGATAGCTCGGCTTCTCGCCGGGTTTATCATGGAGGTGCTTTATCCGGATTGGTTATCAAATCCGGTGCTAGTAGAAAAGAAAAAGATGATCCTAATGTAGCCATTGTGTGGCGAATGTGTATCGACTACACTAACCTAAACAAGGCGTGTCCGAAAGATCCTTTTCCATTGCCTAGAATAGACCAAGTCATTGACTCGACCGGCCGTGTGAGTTGTTATCATTTGTAGACGTATTCGGTTTCCACCAGATACCGTTAAATCCGCCGATCAAATAAAGATGCGTTTATTACCCGCACGGGCTTATTGTTATCGCACAAGGCCATTCGCCGAGAAATGCGGAGCAACGTATCAAAGGTGCATGCAAAATGCTGCTTACATGATCGAGATAGGAAAAATGTACAAGTATATGTGGATGACGTAGTCATCAAAACTAAGGAAAGCGTAACCACGCTAGAAGATATCTGCAAACTTTCGCGAACCTGAGAAGGTTCCGAATGAAACTTAATCCAGAGAAATGCACGTTTGGCGTGCCGGCAGGAAAACTACTCGGGTTCCTTGTGTCCAGTCGAGGTATAGAGGCTAATCCGACGAAGATAAGAGCAATAGAAAAAATGGAATTGCCGAGATGTTTGAACGATGTGCAAAAATTCACGGGCTGCCTCGCCTCGCTTAGTCGATTTGTATGTCGGCTAGGAGAGAAGGCACTGCCACTTTATCAGCTAATGAGAAAGTCGGACAAGTTAAATTTGGACTCCCAGCCGACCTTGCGTTTCACGAGTTGAAAAAGATGCTAGTTACGGCACCCATTTTAGCTTCTCCATTATCGAAAGAACCTATGCTACTTTATATAGCGGCTACCAATCGAGTAGTTAGTACTGTGGTTGTAGTGGAACGACTTGAAGAGGGTAAGTCAGTTCAGAGGCCAGTATATTATTTAAGTGAAGTATTATCCACTTCAAAGCAGAATTATCCGCATTATCAGAAGATGGCCTATGGAGTATATATGTCGGCAAAAAAGCTTAAGCATTACTTTGAAGAGCATCCCATCAGAGTAATATGTGAGGCACCCATAGCCGACATATTGAACAACAAAGATGCGAGTGGCCGAATAGCAAAATGGGCGATCGAGTTATCACCGTATGCTCCACAATTTGATAGAAGAGATGCAATCAAATCTCAGGCTGTCGCCGATTTTCTCGTAGATTGGGCCGAGGTGCAGTATGAGCCACCCTTGCCAGATCCAAATTACTGGACAATGCATTTTGATGGTTCCAAACTAAGGAACGGTTTGGGTGCGGAATAGTGCCGACCGCCTAAAAAAGATCAATTGAAGTATGTACTGCAAATACATTTTGCCGCGTCCAACAATGTAGCTGAATATGAAGCACTAGTCCATGGATTGAAAGTGGCAAAAGAAATTGGAATACGTCGAATCCTACGCTACGGTGACTCGGATCTAGTACTGCCAAGTGTCGGCACTTGGGACGCATTAGATGCTAATATGGCTTTATCTGATTCCATGTGCGTAAGATCGGTGGATATTTTGAAGGATGTGAATTCCACCACATACCACGAGCAGAAATGACGCTGACACATTGTCAAAATTAGGATCAACCCGCAATCGATTCCGCCAGTATAGCCTCGAGCACCTCAGAAACCGTCAATAAACCCATCACCGAATCCGAATCAATCTTTATCCCGAAAGTTCTGCAGAGAATCATACGCCAATGGAGATAGATCCGCAGAAGATTCGGAACCCCTAAAGAGGGGACATGAGGTAATAGCAATCATGGAAAGAGCCGAGGTATGTATGTCGGCAGAGAACATGGAGATAGCGGTGAAATCACCGCAGAAGAGCAACGCCGATATGGGCGCAACCCATATTTTCGTACCTAAAAGACGCAGTACTGCCGACTAATGAAGTATTAGCCAGACAAACCGTCAGAAGAGCAAAGGCCTATACAATCATAAACAATGAGTTATATAAGAGAAGCGTAACAAGCATATTGCGTAAATGCGTGAGTCCCAGAAGGTCGGAAATCCTTCTAGATATACACCAAGGAGAATGTGGGCACCATGCCTCATCTCGCGCTTTAGTAGCCAAGGCATTCGTGCATGGATTTTATCGCCAACGTTAAAAGAGGCAGAAGAATTAGTTAAGAAGTGCAATGGGTGTCAGAGATATGCAACCAGAATACATATGTCGTCGGCCGAGTTAAAAACAATACCCATCACATGGCCATTTTCTGTATGGGGTTTAGACATGGTAGGACCTTTCAGGCCGGCAAGAGGAGGAATGACCCACATATTGGTTATGGTAGACAAGTTCACGAAATGGATTGAAGTAAAAACAATCAAAAAGTGTGATGGGCACACAGCAGTGAAATTCCTCAAGGATATCATCTTGAGATACGGATACCCACATAGCATTATTACGGATAATGGCACGAACTTTGCAGAAGGAGCCTTCGCCAGATTTTGCCAAGAGAAGCACATAAGACTAGATGTTGCCTCGGTGGCACACCCAGCATCCAATGGACAAGTTGAAAGATCTAATGGACTGGTGTTAACAGGAATAAAACCATGACTTGTTGAACCTTTGCAACGGTCGGCAGGATGTTGGATCGAAGAAATCCCAGCCGTATTATGGAGCCTTCGAACTACTCCGAATAGGTCAACAGGTTACACTCCATTCTTTATGGTATACGGGCGAGGCCGTACTCCACCGACATAATATATGACTCGCCAAGAGTCGCCAAGACACAACCTCTCAAACAAATGAAATAGCTCGGCAAGATGTCAGAGACTGTTGGAAGAAGCCGAGAGTTGACATTATCACGATCGCCATTTATCAAGTAACACTTACGGTATCACAGCAGGCAAGTGAATCCAAGGGTATTCAAAGAAGGAGATTTAGTCCTCCGGCTGGTGCAACGCACGGCCGGCATGCACAAATTATCACCCCCATGGGAAGGACCATTTATCGTAAGCAAAGCATTGCACAACGATGCATATTATCTGATTGATGCTCAATCCCCTGGAGAAGGCAAGGCAGACAAAGCTGGTGAAGAAACGAAGCTCCCCTGGAATGTGGCGTTACTTCGGCCATTTTACTCATAGGATTATATCTCAAGGTCAAAGAAACCAATGACGTATTTGAACCTCGGCACCCAGAGCAGTGACTCGGGGACAACCGTAGGTTATATTTATTTCATATCATGTATTCAAACCTCGGCACCCAGAGCAGTTACTCGGGGACTGCCATATGTGATGTTGTTTCATGTTTGATATTTGAACCTCGGCACCCAGAGCAGTTACTCGGAGACTGCCATATGTGATGTTGTTTCATGTTTGATATTTGAACCTCGGCACCCAGGGCAATAGCTCGGGGACTGCCATATGTGATGTTGTTTCATGTTTGATATTTGAAACCCGACACCCAGAGCAGTTACTCGGGGACTGCCATATGTGATGTTATTTCATGTTTGATATTAGAACCTCGGCACCCAGAGCAGTTACTCGGGGACTGCCATATGCAATGATTATTTGGTCTTACATGTTCAGACCTCGGCATCGAGCAATAGCTGGGACCGCCATATGGTATATCTATCTCTTTCGCGTTACATACTTGAACATTGGCGACCAGAGCGGTGACTCGGCGAATGCCATATATTGTGTTTCTTTCATGTTACTTAATATGCACCCAGTACCCAAAGCATTGACTGTGGATTATCATAGGATATGACAAATTCAGAGACATGTAAACTTGACATTTAAGCCAAACCGGAGACTACCGTATGATACATCAAACCTATGCTAAACGCAGTCATGTCAAACTTAATTTATAAAGGAAGTTCTCACGGTGGCAACGATCCGTGATCGTTGCTTACCTCCACAACGGAGTAATTATCTTATGTTGAAAACAGGTCAACAACTTAGATATTCAGCGACAATGCCTGAATAAGATCATCAAAATAACGGCAAAAATTGAACCCTGAAAGATGAAGAAATTACGAGCCAACGAGGCAAGAATTCGGACAAGCATCCATTTAACCAAGAATCTCAACGACATATAGCAAAAGAGCCTCGAATCATACGAGTTGACAAATTTTTCGTCTACATTGTGCGCCCGGCATACCAGGGATAGCGAATAACCTAAGCGTTGTTCGTTGGAGGGGCAACCACTTGCTCAAAAGGGCACTCAAGAAGGAGGGACTTCGACTGAGGTCGCCTCGCCCTCCGCCGACCCAGGTGTAACTTCAGCGGTATCATGGGGTTGTTCAGGAGCGTCAGTACGCGCAGTGGAATGCCCGGTCCCTTTGGAGGAAGATCGTGCATCGCCGTTGCTATCTGAGCTCGAGGAGCTATCGGATGTGGTCAATCATCATCACCTTCCCGTGCTCAGCTGAATCATCACCGAAGCACCTTCACCGCGACTCCTCGATCCGGACCGAGAAAACTCGCCCTTCATTCCAAGTGTGCACGTCGGCATACTCGACGAGTGGAAAGCCCGAGCTTGTCAAGAGCAACAAAGGTCGGATCTTCAACCCAGCCGGGAGCCAGCGCAGATTCATCGAATGTCAAGAGAGATGTCTTCATACCATGACATGATTACTGAAGGGCCATGTCGGCACCAAAGACGCGCAGCAGATTCCCTCCAAAGACTCAATCGCCTCTCGGATGCCTTCACTGGTCACCAATAATTTGACCTCGTCGATATCGAGACCACGAGGTATTCGCCGAGTGCATGGTAAGCTTTGATAGCACTGCACCAAGTCCCGACCCATGATTTTCATCGACCAACTACAAGACCAACGGCAACCAAGAAATCCTCCATCGAATATTCAAAGTCAACAGCATCAGGTTCACCTCGACGAACGCGAGCGGCAAGAACAGCTCTAGAACTCACGGGTTTGGCCTCGGGGAAGTGATCTGCCCAAAACATGAACATGTCAAAGGATAGCAGCGAAAACAAAGAAAATTTTTAGCTCGGCCAGGCCAAATAACTTACGATGAATATAGCTCATCATTATCTGAAGGTCTTTGGCCCAAGCAGTTTTACTCTTCTCGAAACGAGCTAGTTCCTCGCTCAAACCACGAGTTTTAAGTTCGGCAGCTTCGAGGAGCTCTTTTCTCTTCTGTAAATCCAGGGTCAGCCGATTTTTCTCCTCGGCAAATTCTTGGTCAACCTTTTCTAGCTCGGATTTCTGAGAGAGCTTGAGTGTATTCACCTCGGATTTCAGACGAGCTATCTCATCATCTTTCTCTTGTAGTTGCGCCGAGTGAACTGCGCTTTGTTCTAAAAAATGAAGCATCACGTCAGGCATGGGCATGCAATCTTGTTGCGACCGCAAAGTCTTGCAACTCGGCTTTGCCACAGCCCAACGCAATAAGGAAACTTAGTTTAGATACTAAAAGGAGAAGAAAGGAAGTAGAAAGGAAACTAACCTTCCAAGGTCTTGATCTTCTTTTCAAGGCGGATATTGAGGTTATTGATATTACTTATTCAACAAGAGGTGAGCCGCATTCATGGACGAGTATATGAGTAAGGAGGAAATGAGGAAAACGAATTATTGACTTACCGCCTTTTTGGCCAGGCGAGAGAACTTTCTCGTACTTCTCTTCCAGCTTACGGTGCGAAAAAAGCAACCTCTGGAACTCGGCGCTCCGTCGGTCATGTGCAACCTAAGCAATGAAGCAAAGTTATAAAACAACAATTAAAAGCTAAACTAGATCCGACTCAAGCAAAGCTTAATTCGGCTCTAGGTGGCTGGATATTCAAAGCAATACCAGATCTAAAATAAGCAAAGCTTAATTCAGATCTAGGTGGCTGGATATTCAAAGCTAAACTAGATCCGAATCAAGCAAAGCTTAATTCGGCTCTAGGTGGCTGGATATTCAAAACTAAACCAGATCTGAAATAAGCAAAGCTTAATTCAGATCTAGGTGGCTGGATATTCAAAACTAAACCAGATCTGAAATAAGCAAAGCTTAATTCAGATCTAGGTGGCTGGATATTCAAAGCTAAACTAGATCCGAATCAAGCAAAGCTTAATTCGGCTCTAGGTGGCTGGATATTCAAAGCAATACCAGATCTGAAATAAGCAAAGCTTAATTCAGATCTAGGTGGCTGGATATTCAAAGCTAAGCTAGATCCGAATCAAGCAAAGCTCAAATCGGCTCTAGGTGGCTGGATATTCAAAGCTATACTAGATCCAAATCAAGCAAAGCTTAATTCGGCTCTAGGTGGCTGGATATTAAAAGCTATACTAGATCCGAATCAAGCAAAGCTTAACTCCGATCTAGGTGGCTGGATATTCAAAACTAAACTACATCCAAATCAAGCAAAGCTTGATTCGGCTACAGGTGGCTGGATATTCAAAACTATGCCAGATCCGAGTCAAGAAGGACTTAACTCGACTTTAGGGGAACGGATATTAAAGCTACATCACGTCCAATAAACTACGAACTAGACGGCCGGACTAACAAACCTTAGAAATAGAAATAAGTCAAACTTCCAAGCATACAACAAGTTATTTCCTTGCAAGTTTCGGGGACTAGAGAGTATGATAACATCTGGAAAATAATTTAAGACTTGGAGATAAAACAATTACCGCATTCATTTTGTTCGTATCAATGATAAACGGCAAGCATGGTCAAAGCGTACCGATGTCGAAAGCTGGAAAGGTTGGTTGGTGGATTACCCTCGAACCGATCAAAGATTCCGCTTGTTGGCAAACTCAACCGCTCAAGAATGTTCCCGCTTAATTGTCCGAGTTAAAACTTTACCCCGGCAGGTCCGACCACGATGTCAGGACTCTTATGAAGAGCAAGCTGCCGATGGTCGAGGTAACGATGACTTTGGCGATGGCCTTTTGGCGCCTACCGCAATACTGGTTGAGAAGTGCCGGCAAGACCTTTTGAGAAGAAGTCTTGACGGCAATAACACGCTTCTCCTTAGAAGAGGAACGGAAGGAAGTTGCGCCTCAAGTAGGGACGGAGTCCTTAGGATCGATGGAGGTTAAGCTTGCAGAGGGCAACGACCTTCTCGCAGAGAGGTCGGGATGACCGAGGAGGCAGGAGTAGATGGAGGCTCAATGGTAACACCGGGACCCATAGAAGGGATAGCTGGCTCGGCGAAAATGTCGGAGGCCGGATCGGATCCGGATCAATGGGAGAAGTCTCAGGGCATCACGACGAAGGCGACGTATGAGCAGGGAGAAGCAGTGACGAATAGGACTAGGAATTCAACTATCATCGGCAGGAGGAGGAGATGGCGGCGAATCGGACGGCTAGTCATGCTAGGACCGCGGGTTTATGAGAGGAGATCGCCAAAATAAGAAAGAAGATTCATCAAGATGGGAAGCAGAAAGAGAGAAACAAGAAATATAGGCAAAAGAACTTACCCAAGAACCTAGTCATAGTTTGGGAGGGAGGATTCGGGGATTTCTTTATTCGCTTCTTAGGAGCCACCTCAGGCACTAGGAGCCCCGCCCCCGAGGTAACGGGAGGCCGGAGCAATAGGTTCGGCCAGAAACCTGACGCCGGATTAGCTGAAAAAGTAGAAGCGAAAATGCATAAGAAATAGGCATGGCGGCAACTACCTCAAGAACTTGGACCTCGTCCAATCACCTTCCTCTTCTTGCGCTAGAGTTTTGCAGCGAGCTCGAGCCGAGCAGATCCGACTTAGGACGAACTCCTCGAGTCCGCTCACCAAGATCCGGCACTCCCATGCGGGCCAAGGAGCCGCAGAACCTCGGCGCCCTCGTCTGCTTCCGCAAACCTCTGCAAGACGAGGAGAAAGAAAATCATGTAAACCAGTCTCTAGGAATTAAGGAGAAATAGAGTAATGAGGATTAGGCATACCGGGAGGGATTGTCGCGGTAAATGGTTTTAACCCCCGTGACCAATCCTCGTGCATCTCGTCTTGAAGATAGCTCTGACGCCGCTTATGAATAAGATAGTTGTCCAACTCCACGGTCGAGACTCGGTTGGATCAAGAGGACCACTCATGTAGCAAAGCTTGTGGGTCCGGCTTTGGAAGGCAGATCCGCTCGATAAAGGTTGCCATCGGTCTTCGCCCGACAGCCCGCCCGATCAACTCTTTAGCCGAATCTCAAAGCCTCGCCAAGGCATGAGTTTTTCTCGATTATATAGCCGTTCACTTTGGAAGGGGGGCCGATTGAGAACGGTGGGAGCGAATCTTGTATTCCGCCCCTCTGTTCTTGACGTAGAAGAATGACTTGTGCCATTTCTTGCACGACTCCAACCCGGTGACGCGGGGGAACACGGATTTCCTCCGAGGTGTAATAGATGCCGCCCACATTGGGTGAGCAACTTCCGGAAGGATGCAGAGATTTGTCGAACAACGTTGAGCGGATCCGGAAGAACTTCACAGACATGTACCGATGGCCACAGTCAAGTAACCCTCCTCGAGATGAAAGCGGAAGCTATGGCGTCATAGAAGGTGATGCGGAAGGTCAAGTAATCGAGAAATTCTCTAGCGAAATCGCTAAGAGGGAGACCGCCGCCAGCGAAGTGGGACATGAAACCACATACTCACCCTCTCGAGAACTGGAGAGGATTCGCCGGGTAACGACAGAAACCTCGGCAGAATCCGCGAGTTGGATGAGCCATTCAATCTCGCTGCGTGATCAAGAGCTCGCCACGAACCACGCCAGTTCGGAGCCGCCGTCATCGTCCTCAACTAGAGCACCGCTAAACGAACTAGACATAGTTCACGAGAGATCGGGAGGAAAATCAAGCGGAGGAGAGCTTAGAGCTACAGGGCCCCGTCGGAGCTTAGCACGAATACAATGGCGAAAAAAGGAGAAACCGTCGCCTGAGTACGGAAACTGTGCGGATCGATCTAGAGCAAGGACAGGGCAATATGGCCAGAAAGGACTCACCGGCGGCGGGGCCACAGCCGTAGAGCGCGGGCAAAAAAGGCCGAACGACGCGGTGGAATCCTCGCCGGCGGAAGCTCTGGCTGGTGAGCGGCGGCGGAGCGGCAAGAGAGCACACAGACGAAGGGAAGAAGGAGAGCGGACGCGAGCGATAAGGGGAAAAGTGAACCCAACGGGCGCGTTTCCCCACTTTATAGGCAAGCAATGAACAGGGAAGTGGGATCGTGGGTGTGGCAGTTACCCGTGTGGATCGTGGGGTAGCACAAACGCACGACGGTGAATGGAGCCACACCAACGGCCACATACAAAGAAAAGTTGTTACGATCCCAAGCGGATGAACACGAGGCGTCAGAACGGCGAAGCAAAAGGTGGTTCAGTGGCTTGTCAAGAATCTTGTATAAGGACCTAAAACTAGGAAAGCAATGATGGGGTGACACGAGGGGCGAGCGTATGATGGAAGGAACGAGGAAACTTGGACGAGGCCATAGCTCGAACAAGACTAAAGAAACCGATGAAGGATATACCGGCCAAAGTAATGGACAGGGCCACACCGGGGACTAATGTCGGGAAGTTAACCTCGGGTAGGTCAGAGACGGGGAAAGACAGAGGTACTGTCCCCGTCAAGTTGCCGAGCTACGGCCTAGGTCGGCCGAATCATGGATATGTCGGCCGATGAATGGAGGCAAGAAGCTCATGTACAGGTATCAAGTGGTTACCTGGCCGAGTTAATGAGAAACTCGGCCGGGTTACCCAAATGATCTTCATGCAGGTAAGGAACGAGCCGAATAACATGAGGTAAGGCCGAATTAAACGAAGCTTGCAGGAGAAGGAGAAGCCCAGGGTCAAACCATAGCTGCAGGCTAGAAGGAATCTGAACAGGGCCAAGCACAAGAGACAAGGGTGCACGGCGTCAGAGGAGCAGAAGGAGGTCACGGAGGTGACAGTCCTGGAGCCCGAGGCACGCAGGAGGGGACCACTGGACCTTTGCTGTCATTAGAAGGGCGACAGGGAAAGGAGGCCGCCGAACTACCATTTTGGGACAAGCATATTTCACGAATATGCTTGCCCCGTCAGCCCTAAGGGCACCCAAGGCACCCCTTTATAAGGGGAGGTTTGGACCCTGAGGGAAAGGAGGGTCTTTTGAGCAACGTTAGGCTGGGGAGATTCACATTGTACCCCTGAAAACAGCTCAAGGAGCACTTGTAACCCATCAAGAGAGAAATAAAGTTCATCACTTTGGCAGCTTGAGTGTAAAGACAGTTGCATCTTCCCTCCCCAGATCCCACTAGAATCCATCGGTCCCATACTTTAGCCTACCCATGGCATCTGTCGTGCCACCACCACGACACCTGGGGGCTTCTCCTCCTTGGCGACGCGAACGGGGCGGTGCAGGGGTCCTCCGGGGCTTCCTCGACGTACGCAGCGTGCACGCCACCGGCTAGATAGATGGGGGCAGGTTGTAGTCTGGCGGTGTATGGCGAGGTGAGAAGGATGGCTAGGGGAGGAAGGGGAGAAGAGGGCGCAGCCCTGGCAGATCTGGGGAGAGCAGAAGGGTGCTGGGGTGTAGATAAGGACGGCCAGGAGGGGGCTTGCGTGGGGGAGGGGAAGGTGGCCTCGGTGCCACCTTTTCCTGCTCACGTGCACGACATGGGGGCTGTGGGGGTGGCGCAGAGCTGGGAGGAGAGAGGAGGTCAGGTGTGGCCCTGGGGAGCCTGTGGGGTGTAAGGCTAGAGGGACCCTTAGGCTGTGAGAGAGAAAAGAGGGGAGGGGAGAGGGGTTTAGGGTTTTGTTTAGGGGAGGTGTAGATTAGGGTTTGGTTTAGCTAGGATGGGGAGGTGACATGGGTAGATTTTAGAGTTTAGCTAAGAGGGAGGGTAAGGTAGAGGAAGTGGCTCTTTTACTTGATCATGCATGCTCCAAACAAGCCCTAGCAAGATCAAGGCAAGAAAAAGAGAGAGAGGGAGAGAGAGATATGGTGATAGAGATTTGAATCATGCATGTTCCATTCAAAGAACAAGCAAGATAAAAAGAGAAAGGTGGGGAGAAGGCAAGTGGTTTTAGGTTTGTGCATGCCTCATGAGCACATGTGGGTGCATGGAGCAAGGGATAGAGGTTAAGCTAAGGGAGATAGAGATAGATGATAAGGTGAAGAAAGCTACAAGCCCAAAACAAGATTTAACACAAAGGAGAAAGATCCATGCAAGCAAAACCAAATACCACTCCAAGATCAAGAAGAAGGTGGCACTTGCATGGCCCATGCAAGCAATAATGGCCATGTAGTTATATTGTGAAAACAACATTAATTTATGTGGCATTATTCCTTGCATTCCCAAAAGGTGGGCAAAGGCCAAGCAAAGGACTAAGGGTGGACTCCAACCAACCAACATGAGCTAGAGATAACTCAAATAAAATGCCAAGCTCATATTAATTGGATGGTGGAATTATAAGGTGGTGAAAGAGAAGGTGGTGGAGTCAATAAGAGAGATGCCCTCAACTCAACTTGGGCATTTAACAATATATTAAGAACCAAATACAATATCAAGAGGCAACTACAATTAATCATGCACATGAGATAAGAACCAAACAAGAAAGGGTTTTATATGATGCTCAAATGCAAGGTGACATGATGTCATGAGCATGATATGATGATGATGCAACAATTATATGTTGGAAGTGGCCCTTTTTATTATCATAACATGTAGCATTACAAGTGTTAGACAACTGGGATGCTACAACTCTCCCCCACTAAACAGGAATCTCGCCCCGAGATTCTAGGAAGAAGAAGAAGATACAAAGAGAGAAGGATGGTTGGCTCGGAGTTCATCTTCACGCTCCCATGTGGCTTCATCAGCAGAATGGTGTGACCACTGCACCTTGCAAAACTTTATGGACTTGTTGCGAGTCCTTCGTTCTGCGGTCTCAAGGATTTTGGTGGGGTGTTCTTGATAAGACAGATCTTCTTGGAGGTCGATTAGCTCATGATCCATGGTCCTGCCGGGATCTTTGAAGCACTTCTTGAGCTGAGAGATGTGGAAAACATCATGGACTTTGAGTTTTTCCGGAAGCTCTAGTGCATAAGCAACTTCTCCTCTTCTACCACGTATCTTGAAAGGACCGATGTATCTAGGTGCCAACTTTCCTTTGATACCGAAGCGGTGTGTTCCTCTCATGGGAGTGACACGAAGGTACACGAGATCACCAGGGGCATATACCATATCCGTGTGTTTCCTGTCATAGTTGCTCTTCTGACGACTCTGAGCAATCTTCAGGTTCTCAAGTATGATATGCACCTTCTCCTCTGCCTGAGTTACAATGTCAGGGCCAAACCAGATTCTTTCTCCTGCACCTGACCAACCAATCGGAGTTCTGCACTTGCGACCATAGAGAGCCTCGAATGGTGCCATCTTCAGACTCTTCTGGAAGCTGTTGTTGTAGGAGAATTCAGCATAAGGAAGACATTCCTCCCACTTCATGCCAAACGAAATGACGCAAGCTCGAAGCATATCCTCCAGAATCTGATTGATTCTTTCCACTTGTCCTTGCGACTGAGGGTGGTAAGCAGTGCTGAAGTTTAACTTTGTTCCCAAAGCTTTTTGGAAACTCTCCCAGAACTTTGAGGTGAAGATGCTCCCACGGTCTGAACTGATTTCAAGTGGAACCCCATACAGAGATACAATTCTGTTGATATAGAGCTCAGCCAACTGAATTCCAGAAATTGTTTCTTTGACTGGGAAGAAATGAGCCACTTTAGAAAGCCTGTCGATGACAACAAAAATTGCATTGTTGCCCTTCTTCGACCTTGGAAAGCCAGTGATGAAGTCCATCTCTACTTTCTCCCATTTCCATTCCGGAGGTTTCAATGGCTGTAGAAGACCAAATGGTTTCTGATGGACATCCTTCACTCTGCGGCAGACATCACATTCTGAGACATACTTGGCACAATACCGCTTCAACCTGTGCCACCAAGATTGTGTTTTCAAGTCCATGTACATCTTTGTGCTGCCAGGATGGATAGAAAGAACCGAATCATGTGCCTCCTTGAGAACTTGGTCTCTCAGACCCGGGTAGTTTGGAACAAACATCCGGTGTTCAAAGAAGAGCGTGCCTTGATCATCAACATGGAAGGACTCATACTTCGGAAGGTCAAGCTTAGAGATGAGCTTTTTGGTGTGCGGATCACCACGCTGACGAGAGCGAATCTGTTCTTCCAAGAGAGGAGTAGCCAGAAGGTTCAGGAGATGCCCTTGTTCCACAATTTCCAGGTTGAGCTGACGGAATTCCTCGCACAAAAGAGGCTGTTGCTCTTCCACCAAGAGGTTGTTGACATAAGCTTTACGGCTAAGCGCATCTGCCATGACATTTGCTTTGCCTGGAGTGTAGTTGATGGTCACATCAAAGTCATTGATTGCTTCGATCCATCTCCTCTGCCGAAGGTTGAGATCAGGCTGAGTGAAGATATACTTCAAACTCTTGTGGTCCGAGAAGATCTCACAACGGTTACCAAGCAAGTAGTGCCTCCATAGCTTCAAAGCAAAGACAACTGCTGCTAGCTCGAGGTCATGTGGGATAGTTGATCTCATGCCTTCAATCGACGAGAGGCATAAGCGACCACTGCTTTCTTGCATCAGGACCGCACCCAATCCTTGCAAAGAGGCGCCGAGAATATCCGGAAAGGCTTAGATGTATCTTGAGGAACCAAGACTGGAGTGGAAGTGAGCTTCTCTTTGAGTGTCTCAAAACTTTCTTGACAAGCAGGAGTCCACAGGTACTTCTTGCCTTTCTTGAGGAGATCGGTAAGAGGCTTTGCTATCTTCGAGAAGTTCTGAACAAAGCGACGGCAATAGCCAGCCAAGAAAACTACGCACTTCCTTGACATTAGCAGGGGAAGCCATTCAACTATTGTTTTCACGGTTTCGGGTTGACTGCAATGCCCTTGGCGAGATAACATGACCTGTATGTTACTCGTGCAGCCAAAACTCACACTTTGAGAACTTTGCATACAAGCGGTTCTCACGAAGCTTGTTTAAGACACACCGCAGGTGTTCTTCATGCTCCTCCTTAGACTTGGAATAAACCAGAATGTCATCCAGATATACCACAACAAACTTATCCAGGTATTCCATGAAAACGGAGTTCATCAGCCTCGAGAAGGTAGCAGGTGCGTTGGTGAGGCCGAAAGACATGACCGTGTACTCATACATGCCATAGCGGGTGGTGAAAGCTGTTTTGGGCACATCTTCTTTGTGAATTTTGATTTGGTGATAACCACTTCTCAAATCCAGCTTAGAGAACACCACAGCTCCTGCTAGCTGGTCAAAAAGATCATTTATCCGTGGGAGAGGATATTTGTTCTTGATGGTTTTAGCATTGAGAGCCCGGTAGTCAACACATAGCCTATCGGTTCTGTCACGCTTCTTCACAAAGATTGTTGGGCTACCCCAAGAAGAAGTGCTGTGTTGAATGAAACCCAACTTCTCTTGTTCATCAAGTTGTCGTTTGAGTTCAGCCAACTCGAAGGACCCATTTTATATGGCCGCTTAGAGATAGGAGCCGTTCTGGTTCAAGCTCAATCACGAATTCAACCTCGCGATCCGGAGGCATACCGCAACTCTTCAGAAAGACATCCGGGAACTCACAGAATCGGGTACCCTCGAATAGCTTCCATAGCATCATCATTCGAGTCGCCAAGGAAAAGAGCCGATGAAGGAGTCGACTTGGTGAAAAGACTATATGGCCTTCAGAATCTTCAGAGACACCGAGCTCAAAGACAATCAATCACATTGCATTTGTGTCAACCAATCCATGCCCAAGATGACATCAATGTCGAGTTGCCCGAACAATCAAAGAAGCCAAGAATGAAGAACCACCAATCTCAACTTGATTGCCATGACTGATCTTAGATGCTACCATATTTGCTCCGGAGAAAGAACCATTAACCGCTTGGAAGAGGATCGACGCTAACCCATTCTCACTTGCAAACTTCATCGAAACAAAAGAATGCGATGCCCTGAATCAAAGAGAACTCGCAGGACCGAGTTAACGGAAAGCATACCCATCACAACTCAGTGCGAGCTCGGCTTGAGAGGCGTTGACGTTAGCACACGAACAACCGCAGACCGGCTTAGTGTTGATGTTGAGAGCCCGAGGTGGTGCACGAACAAGGAGAGCTTGTTGCAGATCTTGGCGGGGAGGGAGAGCTTTGTTCTTCATTGGCCCAGTTGGGATGTCCATGATCTCCACATGTGAAACAAGCACCATGTGGACGTGGAGCAGTAGCTGTGACTCCGCCAGCGCCTGTGGTAATGGTTGTTGTAGCCCCGGATCCGCAGTGGTGAAGTTTGGTGGCCTTGGCGCGAAACTTGCGTGTCTTGGTGGAGCCGGAGCGACGGGGGTGTTAGGAACCCGACACGCCGCTTAGAAGGAGCCGCCATAATCGCAGAGCTTGATGCATCCTGTTGTGTTTCTTGACTCCTCAAACATTTGCCCGCTTGCCTCCTCTTGCAAAGGTCTTGTGTCAGTAGTTCCAGAAGGTTGCCGGTCTTGCATGCGTGATTGCATACTTGATCGACGCATTGAGCCCTTGCTGAACCTTTCGCTTCTTCTTGTCATCGATACCTCATCACCACCATAGCGAGATAGATTCATGAAGTTCGATGTAGGTGTTGACGTTATCATTTCCTGCTTGAAGTTGAGGAAAGCCTCCTTCATCCTTTCCATTACAATCTCTGAGAGAAACTGCTCCTTGAAAGCTGCAGTGAACCTCTCCCAAGTTGGCTGGAACCCAGTGCAGCTTGCCTTCAAGTAGTTTTCCCACCAAAGAGCTGCATCTCCCTTGAGAAGGTGAGTAGCACACTTGACCCACGTGTTCGGAACATCGCTAGCCTCGAGCAACCTTGAGATCTCACGCAGCCAATCATCCGCGTCAAGAGGTCGGTCAGAAACATCAAACTGACGAGGGTTGAACTTGAGGAAGCTCTTGATGTCCCCACGCTTGGGAGGTGGAGGAAGTGGAGCAAACTCATTTCTTCTGACACTCTCCTCAAAGCGCTGCCGGTTCTCCTGCATTGCCGCCAAAGCATTAGCTATGCTTGACAGCGCGGAGCCCAGTTCCGGAGGTATGTCCTCTTCGGTACGGCGTGGTGGAGCCATCCTGACATTGATATAAAACTCAAGTCAGTACTATAATGGAGAATGATAATAATCCAAAATAGTACCAAGATGGAATTAACCAAGATTAAAGGATACAATTTACTGAGATGATATTAAAATATCAAAAAAGTTCATAGCACCTCAAAGATATTAAGCATATCGCACACGACTGAAAAGGAGTGTGGTACACAATATATCAAAGAAAAAATTTCCACAAATTTCGGCATTACAATACCAATAGATGCGCAAAATTACTTAACGAATCAAGATTAGTGACTCTACCGATTCAATATACAAAAGAGAATGATAAAAGTAGTGGTATGGTCGCGACTCCATCCCGCACTCAAATCATTACTCCGCACATGAACAAGTGGAACACATATCCTAACCCCTTGTTCTCACGACGAAACCTAAAGATTGGTAACTACGGAACGAACACCCCAAATAAGATAGCGTCGGATACAAAGAGGAAGATAGATTGCGTCGGTTTGCAAAAGCCTGTCGGTATGGAATGTACCAACAGTTGATAACCAAAGGCAGATAAGATAACAACTTGGATGCAACAGATAGACAAGAGATTACACACACACACACAACCTATGGTACTACGGAAACCCATAACACGTGAATCCTAGTTTGAATTTTGAGAAGAGGATTGAAAACGTTGCACTTCCTTACCAGAAAAGGGTGGGTGGGAGGGTAAGAAGAAAAGTGGAAGCATCCTACTCGCTTTTGTTTTTCCCTAATATACATAACTACCAAAATATTTGCTAGACCGACAACGACTGCTTGGCTGAAACCTCAAGGTCGGGATGGCTCGATACCAATTGTAACTACCTCGTGAATTACGCTCCTAGATACAAGCCCGGATGAGTGGTAGTGGTTGAAATAGTACGGTGGGGCCCCAAAGCCACTCACGGTAGTCCTTTCACGTCCCAACCACTACCCTCTCAACGGACCTCAGACGGCCAGAATCGAAAGCGAAGGGATCAACTACGTACACAAGTGGGTATGTACGCAAGCCACCATACAAGAGTACATCAGAGCCATACCATCTAGAAAGAAAGGAAATATAGCAACGCCATACGGCAAGATTCAAATAACCTAGTTAGATCTATAATTTAGGATACTTCCTCATACAACACACATCAGAGTATCATGCGGAAGCGGCAAACAAAATCCGAGTACGGATAAGAAGCAAATCGGCATAAGATGCCATAGAAATAAGCACATCCCAACTACAGGTCTCACGGATCCCCGTTCCCGGAATCTCTACACCGAACGATCGTTGCCCACATCTTCGGCTTCTTCCACCCAAAGATCCGTCTCCGAAGGTACCTCATCCGAACCAATAATTTATCGTGAGACCCTAAGGGTACTCAAGAAGTCTTAATGCCTCTAGAGGGACACAACCTGGGTGACGCAATTGCAAATAAAGATAAACCCTAGCAGTTCTACAGATAAACGCTAACCATCCGCCTAACCAATGATAGACGGATGTCCGTGAATTAAGAACAACGATTATAATGGTAATCTCATCGATCCATCCTCCTCCTCGCTACCAACAAGGAAGCGGACGAACAACCCCCATCCGCTGGCAATTTTATTAACCATTCCATGAGTGTTGCACTATTTACTAGTCAAGTTACTTAGTCGATTAAAGCGGTACTTTAGTTATGCTTGTCTATGATCAAGAAACTGTGCTCCAAGTCGTCCATATCCGGACACGGCTTTCGAAAGTTTTACCCGCCGGGTGCACCAATAGCAACACACGCTCGATCAACCTCGGAAAAACCAAATCAAAACCCAACGAGGCTTTCACGATTGAACAATCACAAGATTCGAAATATTTCAGGGCCACCCATTGAGTAGACCAAGAACGGTGACCGAGGCGGACTCAAGGTTTGCGACATAATGGTAAACGATGGGAACCCGAAAGTGTGGCTGGGCTTGTCGATACTGAAAACATTACGCTTACCTAACAAGACAAAGGTGCTCTCGCACAAAAAATACTGTAGTAGCATGGCATAAGTACAGGATAGTAAATAAAACCTCAAACTAGTTTGTGGCCCCAAGAAATAAGATGAATCAAGCTCGCCTGGGGTCCCATATACCTTGGATGTGGATAGCGATAAATCAAGGAACAGGAATCAAGTACTGGGTCTTACGGACACAAGTGAGCAGGAAAACCAAATAGCAGATGTTGCTCACCGGTGCCACTTTCTTTAGTTATCCCACTACTTTCAGATTAAGTTGTTTAGGTACCTCATTATACAACAGACTCACATACCCTACACATGTCGTTTCTCGCATGGCTCAAACAACTCCTATAGTAGTGGCTCATGGGATGGAGGAACAAGCTTGGTGGGGTTTAAAAGTAAAGGCTATGCATACTTGGGATTTCAATTTAATGCATTCGCGACTCAATGATGCAAGAATAAGATAGATGCAATAGGTCTCAGATGTATGCAAGCATGTGGAAGTGCTTGCCTGATATCTCAGTTGAAGCAAGGGACGGATCTGGGTAGTGCTCCTGATTCTCTTGATATAACCCCTGCTCAGTGTCTATCCGAGAAAAACCAAACAAACAAGGCCAACATGAATATAGAGCACAAGCATATGAATAAGTTGCGTCAAGCAAACAATCATGCCATGATGAATGATGCACAATTTACATGGCATTAAGGTAGCATGGCATGGTGAGGTGTGGAAGACAAGTAATAACATTTTAATGGGGTTTTGGAATCACATTTGTTGCCATAACAGTTGCTGTTCACTATATATTTATATGATGCATGCTGCAATTGAAGTCATGGATAGCATAAACAGAAAGGTCTCGTCGAGCTGATCATTTTAGACATATCATTTGCTAAATTTGGAATTATAATCAAAAGTTATTGATTATTTAAATTCTAGTGGCAATTAGTGTAATTTAAATAAACTTGGAATTTAAATGTGCAAAAGGCAATTTGAATGTCATATTTGAAATCCTGGCATTTTTCTGATCTCCAAATATATATCATTTGTGTTATTTGGAATTACAATGGAAAAGTCATTTAAAATCTGAATTGAATTTGAATTTAAAACCATTTAAACAAAATTTGAATTTAACCAGACGCAGAAAACCCTTTTTACTCAGGCTAACATACCCACAGACACTTACAGGTGGGGCCAGGGATCTGCGGTCCCACGCGCCAGCGGCTGAGGGAAACAGGGGACATGGTTGATTTGGGAAAGGATGGGGATCCTTTTTATAAAAGCAGCAGTGGCCTCGACGGCTGACCGCGGGTCGGCAAAAGGTTTGGGTGGGGGGTTTTTCGCAAAAAGACCAAGGGGTACTGTTTTTCTTCCCCGAAACTGTGGCAGCCGACAGCGCTGGCGTGGCCTGTGATGGGATCGAACTTCGCGCTCTAGGCTCATGTGGCACATCTGCTGGGTAGGCTAGGTTAGCTGACGGAGAGAAGGGCGCAGGCTGGATATGGTGTTCGTGACTGGGAGCTCGCAGAAACAAACCACGCCGCCATACAGACCGTTCGACGGAAGGTTCGCGTCGAGGAAGCGACGAGGCGGAGAGGATGTCTGAGGGCGGGGTGCTCACCGCGAGTGTCGTGCAGTCGGTTCGGGCAGGGGCGCGTTTGATCGACGGCGAGGCAGGAGCTCTGGGGACGCTAGGGTTCTGCGGTGCGCGGCGTGGTCCCGTCTCCTGGGGGCTCCTCCTCCTTGGCGACGCGAACGGGGCGGTGCAGGGGTCCTCCGGGGCTTCCTCGATGTACGCAGCGTGCACGCCACCGGCTAGATAGATGGGGGCAGGTTGTAGTCTGGCGGTGTATGGCGAGGTGAGAAGGATGGCTAGGGAAGGAAGGGGAGAAGAGGGCGCAGCCCTGGCAGATCTGGGGAGAGCAGAAGGGTGCTGGGGTGTAGATAAGGACGGCCAGGAGGGGGCTTGCGTGGGGGAGGGGAAGGTGGCCTCGGTGCCACCTTTTCCTGCTCACGTGCACGGCATGGGGCCAGGGGTGGCGCGGCAGAGCTGGGGAGGAGAGAGGGAGGCTGGCAGGTGGCCCTGGGGGAGCTCGTGGGCAGGTAAGGCTAGAGGGACCCTTAGGCCAGGGAGAGAAAAAGAGGGGAGGGGAGAGGGGTAGTTTAGGGTTTTGTTTAGGGGAGGTGTAGATTAGGGTTTGGTTTAGCTAGGATGGGGAGGTGACATGGGTAGATTTTAGAGTTTAGCTAAGAGGGAGGGTAAGGTAGAGGAAGTGGCTCTTTTACTTGATCATGCATGCTCCAAACAAGCCCTAGCAAGATCAAGGCAAGAAAAAGAGAGAGAGGGAGAGAGAGATATGGTGATAGAGATTTGAATCATGCATGTTCCATTCAAAGAACAAGCAAGATAAAAAGAGAAAGGTGGGGAGAAGGCAAGTGGTTTTAGGTTTGTGCATGCCTCATGAGCACATGTGGGTGCATGGAGCAAGGGATAGAGGTTAAGCTAAGGGAGATAGAGATAGATGATAAGGTGAAGAAAACTACAAGCCCAAAACAAGATTTAACACAAAGGAGAAAGATCCATGCAAGCAAAACCAAATATCTCTCCAAGATCAAGAAGAAGGTGGCACTTGCATGGCCCATGCAAGCAATAATGGCCATGTAGTTATATTGTGAAAACAACATTAATTTATGTGGCATTATTCCTTGCATTCCCAAAAGGTGGGCAAAGGCCAAGCAAAGGACCAAGGGTGGACTCCAACCAACCAACATGAGCTAGAGATAACTCAAATAAAATGCCAAGCTCATATTAATTGGATGGTGGAATTATAAGGTGGTGAAAGAGAAGGTGGTGGAGTCAATAAGAGAGATGCCCTCAACTCAACTTGGGCATTTAACAATATATTAAGAACCAAATACAATATCAAGAGGCAACTACAATTAATCATGCACATGAGATAAGAATCAAACAAGAAAGGGTTTTATATGATGCTCAAATGCAAGGTGACATGATGTCATGAGCATGATATGATGATGATGCAACAATTATATGTTGGAAGTGGCCCTTTTTATTATCATAACATGTAGCATTACAAGTGTTAGACAACTGGGATGCTACACGGAGCCAAATACATTCGGACCGCAGCCGGCGAGCGTCATTATGTTACCAGGGTTTTTGGTAATGGACTCAAAATACTTTGTTTCTCTCAAGATGGTATTGGTGGTGCCGCTATCAGCAAGGCACGTTTCCTCCATTTGGGCGCCACACGTGTTCTAAAATATAGTGCCTAATTAATATAATGGAGCGAGTAAGTTGCTACATCAAGTAAGTAAAACACATAGACATTCCAGAACATCACATAATCAAATAATATAATAAATGAATGAAATAAATGTTATCCAATCGCCGAAAATAAGTGTTATGCTCTCGTAGAGCTTACAACCATATCGAAAAAAATTGTATCTGATTATTGAGGAAAAAGAAATCATCTCAACAAAAAGGAGCTCAGGTGGATTCTGCAAAGAAACCACCAAGCTCAGCCAGTATCTCAAGGTCAGTGGGCTTCTCTTCGTTGGCCATCATCATGGACAACGGGCCTAGCTGAGGCGGCGGGGGCACAACGTGCTCAACCTCCATGGGCACAGCGGCGTTCATGGGGACCGCCGAGGGTGCTGCCACTTGTGCTACGTCCTGCGCCACTACGTGCTGACGCGTTACAAAGCGCCGCTCGGCGCCATGGTGCCTCAACCTGGACAAGATGTGCCTCGCGCCTTCTTGTTGGCCTTGAACGCGTCACGGCGTGTTTAGGGGCCAAACACACTGAGAAGTGAGTCTTGGAGCCACGGTGAGCGATCCTGGGCCTCGCCTCCCCCTTGCCCGCCTTGCGTTGCTTGGCCGGGTTGGAGGAGTTGGGGCCCTTCTTGCCTCTCTTCTTGTGGATGGGCTTGCGCACCTTGTAGGCACCAGCATTGGCCTCATGACTTGGGCCCCCCTGCGAAGGGTTGCGCGGAGTTCTTTTTTAGAACATTATCCTGCGCCTCGGCCACCTGGAGAGCATCAATAAGCGCTGCATATTCCGTAAATCCTTCCTGACGAAAGTTTCGCGAGGACATTAAAAACTCTCTCGGTAAGCTCACGTACAAAGGTTGTTCCTCTATTTATAGGCTAAAGGGGGATACGATACCCACATGGGCCAACCCTAGGCTGGTAGAGAGTGTGGCCTCTACCGGCCCAGTTTCCCAACAGACCCTACTGTTGTTGCTCTGGTAGGGTATGACCGGACCGACAGTGGGTGATCAAGTGCTAGAGCCAAAGGGTCAACCAGCGGCACGACCTCTGGAGTACATAGCCGCTGGGGAACCTCGTGTATTTGATCCACCTATAGGCCTCGTTTACTTCTCTGGTTTTTACCAGTTTGAACGAGTTTTTTCCCGACCCATCCTACAATCCCGAAATTTCCCGAGCAGCCTGTTTACCTCTCTTGTATTTCTGAGTTTTTTCCCAGCACATTCCGGAAGTTCCACCCCCAACCCCCTGTACGCTCGTGTATTCTCACACGCGAGCCCTACCTCGTGTATCGTCGGGGAAAGGAAAGCGAGCGGAGAGAGAGGAGACGACGGCGCGGACGTCAACTTGGGGAAGCTGCCGGCGGGCACCTCCTCCAGCTTCGGCAAGCTCTTCTCCGGTGATTCCCCCTCCCCCACGCCTCTTCCCCTCTCCTCCCCTCCTAGGGTTTCTCGGCATCCGCCAGCATCCACCTCAGCCCTCCAGTCTGGTTCTTTGGAGCAGCGGTGGCCTCCTCCAGCCCTACGGTCTCGATCACTTGATGCAACAACGCTGACCGTCAACCGCATGAACGCCGACCGTCAACGCCTCCAGGTAGTGAGTAACCCTTGCATGATTGGGCATCTTCTAAAACACTTCAGAGGTTCTTAACAAAGATCAGTACGTTGGCTGCAATAGTCTAAAAAATACACCTTTGTTTCGGTCCTCGTTTTGCTGTTAGTTCTCAGTTCTCAACTATGCAAATTAGTTATGATAGTTTCTCTCAGTTCTCAACTATGCAACTTAGTTACGTGTGACAGTTTTTGCCAACTAAGTTAGGAGACAGAATCTATCATGATGAAATCAGTATGGTATGTGTTTATATATCACAATCTGAATCATGAATGGTATTTGTACTCCTATGCAGTAGGAAGGCACATATAATGGATATTAGTAGCATCGTTGTTGTGTGCTCTTCGATTGGAGATTGAACTGGTTAATGTCATAGTATAAATGGAGGTCCAGGTTAGTGTTTGCTTACATATGATTGGCCACGAATGTGGATGTCCACCACTCACCGCTGCTCATTCCAAGCCAGGCATAATTTACCATTTTTTCTTGAGCAGAAAAGATATTTGGAAACTTGTATATTCTCTTGGCAAGAACAAAGGTAGAGAGGATAACAGAACAAACCACCATGGATGCGCTATGTTTCTAGATCTGTCAGGAGTTGACAGTTTGTACTCTCTGAAGAATATGATTCAGCATAATTATCGGAAGCACTTCACTAATGTTTTTGTCTTTAATCGCGTATAACCAAACAATTTTTTTTATAGAAACTGCATCTCCTGCCTTCATTTTTTGGCTATCATGTGGCTCCGGGATGAACTGCAAGATTTACCTTGAGGTAAGCTTGTACTGTTCTCATTGTTGGATTTACTATCTTAGTACTGAAGCAACGAAGAAGAGCATATCCACTATAGTGTATCTGGTATACAAATAGAAAGAACTAAACTGGCAGTATTGACTTGGAGTTTAGCATATGGTATATACACAAATGCTATATTCATCACAAATCTTTTGATTTGCTTGGGTGTGATCGATTAAGTTTTGAAACCTAGTGTCCAGCATGAGTCTTTACCTTATGGTTCTTGTCACAAGATATTTATATATAAGTTGTTCTGTAGTGTATTAATCTTTCATGAATTATGTACTTATTCATTGATGGGAAAAGCCTGTCTCTTTGATGCAGAAATGTGGCATTTGCTTGCCATGAGCTGACTTGTGGTCAGATGTCACTCGCATGCAAATTTCACATGTACGTTTTCCGATCATCTTGGTCATGCTCACCATGCAGGCTATTCTAAATGTTAACCATGCAGCCTTCATAAACTTAGTTGAGTGAGTGCTATTATTTTAACACTGGTTATCTGCAGATAACAATTATCTGCTGTAGTCTATGATGAAAGGTTAAATGCTATATTCATCAGAAATCTGCTGTACTGTATGCATAGATCAGATAGTTGCACGTGTCTTTCTTTTCTTACTCTCTTGCTTTTGAATGTTTAGTAAAATGATATTGCCTGACATGTTGCTGGTGCTTGTAAACACATCAATGTAGGTTCAGAATAAAGATCCTTTGAAGCAGCAGCCCAAACGCATGTCTGCTTGTTCTTGATGCATGGTGGTTTTGTGTACTCTCTGGAGGAAGTTATCCGATGAAATTGTTTATTTTTGTTCGTAAATAATAACCTTGGCCAGAGATGTAAAAAATTAGGGAAGAAAATCAGTTTCCTCTAACAGTGAATCATATTCAGACTTGGCCAAAATTGCAGTGTCTTTTGATTATTTGTGTGCTGATCCAGCTAATGTTCCCGTATTTCTTTGTCTTACAAACTCATTGTATTTTATTTAGTGCAAAGATTGAATTTTTCACTTTAGCGACTATGTCCATTATCGTGTTATACGGCTAAAGTTTTGTTTTTTATTGCTTGATCTCAATCCTTTTAAATCCCCTCCCATCCCCAAAACTCAAAGTAACCACAGGGAATTGGGAAATGGAGGGAAATATGGGGATTGGGTGAAGTGGAGGGATTCACCAAATCCCCTCCCATCCCCAAACCCCTAGGGGATGAAAATACCATAGAGGTAAACAAGGCCATAGGGAATCAACAAATTTCAACATCAACGGTTGCTTGACCGAGAGAAGGAGGCAAGCCATTGATGGAGTGTAAGGGGTAAGAAAGAAAGATGGAGGAGAGAGGAAGGAGTAGAGTAAACACACGGGTTTTTAGAGAGACAGTCTACGTGTCAGATGTGAACACCTGTGGACTCCCTTGCATCTGACAAAATCCTACTCTCTGTTATCCATATTAGTTGTTGGTGATTTAGTAAATTTCCATGTGTCCAAACCATATCCCATTTCGTTAACGGAGGAAGTGCTCATAACATGATAGTTTTTTTTTGAACACAGGGGCCCCCGAAGGGGCAAGAAGCCTAAATTTTTATTCCATCCGGAGGGTGAACAAGAAAATTACAGAGAGCCCCATAAAAACAGAAAAAACACATGGGCCCCTGATATAAGCAGAAAGGACCTTGCTAAGTGAAGATAAAATGCAATCAAGTCCTTCTCTCTCCCCTCCGTCGAGCCGGAAGAAGCGGACTTGCTGCCGTCCAAACACCTTGATGGGACTACGCCACTTGCTTCGATGCCGACTAAGCGCGCAACAACAAAGCTTGAAAGGGCCTCACCATGGAGGTTAAACATGGGGAGCATACCAGCGATTTCCAAAGGTCGCTATGGACCGAAGAAGTGCTCGAGGAAATTGAGGCTTCATCTCTCCCACCGACCAACAGATCAAGCTCAACCATCATACTCTCAACACCAGCTCCACCAAGGAGAGGAAGAAGGCCAGCTTCACCTCCATCGAAGACCACGTGATCAAGATCCTTGGCGCAAAGAAGAAAATCAATCCACCCGAAACTTGAACCGCCACGCCAAAGGAGGCGGATGGTGAAAGATAAGCCATGACCAGGACCAAGAGCTGGTCAAGAACAACAGATCTCCACCAAGCTCCAAAACACCACAAAACCCGACCCTTCCGCCGACAACGCCCTCTCTTGCAACCTCCTTCTACTCCTCGCCACCACGGCCGGAGAGAGGGATGCATCCAACAACCCATCTCCTCGCGCCTCGGTAGGCGAACCGAGGCGAACTGCAAGATTTGGATCGAAGAGCAGCTTTATTGACGGAGGCGGTGGCTCTCCTCGCCTTCCATGGCGCCTCGCGAGAAGCGAGGAGAAGCCCTAGAAGCCTCGAGATCTGGTGCCGCAGATCTGAGCACGGCTCAAAACATGTAACCGCCCAAACTCAGCCTAAGGCCGATCCTACCACTACCAGGGACCAGGCGAGCATCTCCTCTCTCCCTCCTCCAGACGACGGCGCCGTCGAATTTGGGTCGGAGGAGAGCTCGCCGCGCTGAAGCGACTCTCAAGGAAAGGTTACTGTAGAGCACGGGATGGAGGGGAAGAAGGGCGTTTTTTTTTTCATAACATGATAGTACATCGTAGCTAGAACACGACAAGCCTACTATGTTACAAGATCTGTTCAGAAAGAAAAGTCTCTGTTGGTTCTTGAAAAAAAAGTCTCTGTTTGAAGAATGTTGAGCCCCTCATATTTTATCAAATATAAAATGGCTTATAGGTTGACACACGGCAGGAGAGTGACCGCTCATGATTGGCGACACGAGTGAACACCACACCACCGCCTCCATCCACTCGTTGCGATTGCGGGGAAAGAATTTAATACGGAGAAGAAAAGCATCCTCTCTATCCTTCCCCCCAGCCCAGCCCCCAGCCCGCAACATTACATCACCACCACACAAACACCAACACAACACACAACCAAAAAGTTAAAACACGATCTCGCACCCGAACGGTCAGCAGCCACGCACCAAGAAACCAGGAGGAGCACGACGCGACGAGCCACAGCAGCCATGAGCGCGTCGGAGGAGGAGATCGCCAAGAGGAAGAGGAGGGACGGCAAGGAGGAGGCGGCGGCGCGGGAGGAGCCGTCGGCGCTGGCGGCGCTGGCGGACGACGTGCTGCTGCAGATCCTGGGGCGGCTGGAGGAGGACCCGCGCGACTGGGCGCGGGCGTCCTGCGCGTCCCCGCGCCTCAACGCGCTCCTCCGGGCCGCCTGCTTCCCGCCGCGCCTGGCGCGGGCGCTCCCCGCCGAGCTCCTCCCGGCGCCGGCCCCGGACGGCGCGCCCGCCGCGTGGGCCGCGCTCCACAAAATGTCCGTCTGCTGCCCCGGCCTCCTCCGCGCCGGGATCCTCCTCGAGCCCAACGACGACTTCGGCCTCGAGCTCGACATCGGACCCGACCTCTCCGTCCCCGCCGCATCCTCCTCCCTCGATCCCACGGCCACCTCCGAGTCAAGAGCCGGGGCCGAGGGCGAGTCGAAAACCGGCGTGGAGCCGAAGCCCAGCGGCCCACCGGTGGACGCCGCCGCCGTGTGGTCGCTTTACGATGACCTCTACCTGGACGCGGCGTACGACTGCGGCACCTCCGATGCGCACAACCCTGCAGCCTCCGCCGCACCGGCAGAGGAGGAGATGCCGGCACCGGCAGCCAATGCCGTCCGGCGCGGCGTGGTGTCGGGGAGCCGGCGGCGTCCGCGGAGGTGGCTGGGCCCCGTGGGCGCGCACCTCGCGTCGGGCTCACGGACGCTGAGCCGCGAGCAGGGCAACAAGCTCCTGGCGAGCCGCTTCCGCGGCGACCGGCTCTACATCTGCGACTGGCCCGGGTGCGTGCACGCGGAGGAGCGCCGCAAGTACATGGTCTTCCGCGGCGTGTTCCAGGACTTCGCGCGCTCCCAGGTGCGGCGCGCGCTCAGGGACACGCGCCGCCCCACCGTCGCCGTCGACTGCGCCTTCTGCGGATGCACCCAGGCATGGGACCTCTACTCCGCATTTTGCCTCCGGAGCTTCTACGGATACCACGACGACGGCGAGCCCGTCGTGCGCGCATACGTCTGCGAGAACGGCCACGTCGCCGGCGCCTGGACCGAGCGCCCGCTCTACTCCTGACTCTCCCCTCCAGCTCCAGTCCAGTGGCAACAACATGACAGACAGGCAATGCCAGTCACGCTCTGCCATTGTTAAATTGCCAAGTAAACAAACCTCGCGTGCATAGCAGCGATGTCGATCTCAGCGAGTTCTGGGATCATGCGTGAGTAATGTATCTTCTCTCTTGTTGGTGATGACGCTGATCTGGTGATTCAGATTCGGTTGTAACTCGGATTCTTAGCATAAAGAAGAATGGAAGTGGATGTTTACATTGACACTAGAAAATCTGATGAGTTCGTGCTTTGGCGATTCAGAATCTGCGGCATATGCAGATGTGCTTACTGATTTTCAGGGCTGATGTGTATACTCTGCAATTACCAATTGGTTGGTTTCTTCCATTAGTGGAAAATTCAAAGCTGTGCATCCCATCACCTGCTGCTAGGTTCGTATTTCTTCCTCGTTTGATTGGCTTAAGTTTTGTTATCTCGGATCTTTGAGCATCCTTCTGGCATACCACACCATTTTCGGATTATTCTAAGTTGCAACTTGCAAGTTAGGGCAATCATCGACTACTATATTCAGTAGTTGTCAAAGATTGCCTTGTGATATTATAATCAAAATTACCAAAAAAAGAAGTTCTAGCGTGTGAACGCTTGGTAGCTCTCCACCCCCTTTTGGCACTGATACGCTGCGATTGCATGGGTTTCATCGCCAGAAGCAATAAACAAAATCCCCTTGCCTCTGCTTCCATGCAAACTCTATGCTTAGTTGATCTCCCGCGCTACCATCACGTGGTGCCGCGGCATACACTCCTCGTATTTTTTATCCATGGCCTTTGTGGTAGGCACCTCGGTCACCATCCGTCCAAGCGGCAGGTGCTAGCTGACCTTTCTGGTTCGTACGGTTGGTGGTGGTGGAGAGGAGATACATTTCCTTGTGTGTGTCCCTTCTTTATTTTTCACCAATTTGCTGCCAAACTTGCTCTCTTGTGTTACAAGTGGTTTAGAGCATCTCCACCGACGTCTCCAACCCGGACCCAACCGAGTTGAGGGTGAAGGACAAAATTCAGTCTGCACCAACGGTAGATTGGACCGCCCACCAATCTGTTCCCGACAACCACGAGCTATACTGAGGCTGTCGGCAACATGCACCACGCTGAAAAGGCAGCGTTCCCCTTGCTAGTCACACAAACAATCACTATACACCAATTTTATTTCCCTCTTTGCCATTTTCCCTTGCCTGCTCCCGCGTGGCCGCTCTTGTTCCCACCCTTTCCACGCCGTGTTGCTGTCGACATCGCTTCGCTTTTTGCCGCCCCATCATCGCCGCGATGGCGCAGCTCCAGAAGCTGTGAAAGAAGCACATCATCAAGAAGCCGGACTACACGTCACGCCCTGGAGAGGCAGAAGGTGGTGTAGAAGGAGGAGGCGGTGTCAGCGTCGGTGGCGGCGTACATGCAAAGGCAAGCCTACGTGACGCAGGGAGCAGCAATGCCCGCTGCAGCACCTCGCCCTCATCGTCAGGCTTCTTCGAGGAAGGCTATCGCCACGTCCACCTTCTCGGTTTTCCTCTCTCGGGATCGACGAGAACGAGCTCATCCACCCGGACAACGGCACATGGGTGTTCTCGCCCATCATCACTAACGCCGACGCCCGCCAGAACCAAGGCTGCGCCCATCTCGACCTCAAGCAAGCCGCCCATGAAGGGTCACCAACAATATGCAGTAGGGCACTCTCATTCAAGACTACCAGCGCAGGGAACTCCTAGTACAACTGTAGTCTGTTCACCCGTGTCCTCTTGTTTGTCTATTAACCGACGAAGTCACCAACACACATCCCTTTTCCAAAACCCTAGTCCCTTAAGTATGTGCATTGCCATGGAGACCCCATATTAACGTGGGAAGATGCAGAATTCATAAACAAGATATTTCCTGCATTTTTCAAGACTAGTGTCGATGACAGTTCAGACTAGATTTCGTTCCTTGGGGAAAAGGAACACATGACAAGAAGGGAACTATCAGGCTACTGACTAAAGAACAAGGATTTCCTAATGAACGTAGTGGTCGAATGTTCATCTCCTCTTCACATCAACGACCAATCTCACAAGATGCCGTTTGGATCACTCTCTTGAAACAGGATTTCGTCCCGCTATATTAATATAGTAACCACACCCACGATACAAGGGTTCAAACCAAAGAAAGAAAGAAAGAAAGAAAGAAAGAAAGGAAATGAAGGCAACGGCGAATCAATAAAACGAGGATGACCCGCAACGGTTGCATCCTTTGACTTTGTCTTGTCACGCTCCAAGCAACCATAAGCGTCTAATACCAAGCACCATTACTCGACGCTACTTCCTAGACCAGCACACTTATCCTAGGGTCAGTGGCGGAGCATGGAAAAAATGTTGGAGAGGGGGGCAGAAAACCAAACAAAATATTTAACCACGACAACAAATTATAAATTATAAACTTAAGACAAATTTATATTGATGTTGGCCACATTGGTTAAAAAATACTCATTTTCAGTTCAATTTCCAAGTCCTAGTAGCACCGATCTCTCTCTTATTCCCCATTCAATCAACTCTAAACAACATAATTGGACAAATTTGTGGTCCAAACAGCAAGAAAACCCCAATTAGGAATTTGGGATTGAAGAGAATATGCTCGTGCTGAAAATCTTAACTAGACTATCACTTACCAAGAATAATTTGCCAAGAATCAAGGAGAGAATGGACCGGTATGTGGAGTCGATATACGCTATGAGTAATGACTCAATGACATAGCTGCGTGGTATGCTGCTCGCCGCTTGCCGTCAGGACGCTGTTGGTCGCCAGCCGCCGATAGTAGCTGTTGTTCGTTGTATGGTAGTAGCTGTTGGTCGCTGATAACCGGATCAGAGGCCGGGGGACGACATGGCAGTTCAGGTTTCAGGTTGGATCGCCGATCTCCGTATGAGCATGTGCAAAAGCGCTTGTGAGTAGATGGTAGTTGCCTGGTTCTGTAATAATAGGCCTAATCTCCAAGTGCCTAAGCTGCAATTGGGGGATGAATGGTATGATTGTTTCCAATCTTAGCAAATTACTATCTAGCAATCAAAAAATTATTTTGGGCTAGGGGGTGGCCTCAACATAGCTCCGTTGTTGGTTAGGGTCCCCCGACACTCGGAGTTAAGTGGACCGAGGACTCCTGTGATTCCCCCTTCGGGAAAGAATGGTGGCAATCAAAGGCGGCATCATGTCGGGGTTGGACGAGCCGACGTGGATTTCTCCCAACCACCACCCACGGAAAAAACCCGGCGTAAAGGAGCACCACCACCAAACCTCATCATCCACCCATGCGTGTTAGGGGTGACCCCTTAGTGTTGCCCGATCTTTCATGAATCTCCATGGAAATCGATGGGGAAGCGAAGGGAAAGGGATAAGGTAGCATAATCGAACACACACCTCGCGAAGAACACGATAAACACATGCAAAACTCACACGATACAAGGCCGACTACTCTCATACGGCGGCCACCGGTTCGATAGAATCCTCGCAAGGAAAGATCGGTCAACGTGCTCCCTCAATCCACATCGAAGAGGGAAGAACACCTTGGAGACAGTCTTGACATCTTGGAGAAAGAACAACGACTCCAAGGTCTTGTAAAACGATGGATGTGTGATGCAAAGTCCAATGAGGTTGGTGATGATAGTCGGTCCCCTTGGTAAAGGGGATGAGACAAAACTAGAGATTCCATAGAGGGGGTGCCTTTAGTCTATCATCTATGCCTAAGGGATACAATGAGGGGTGGGGGCTCTATATATAGGCCACCCACTAGAATGGGGGCAGTTTGGGAATAAAACTAGGGTTTGGAACGGACTAGAGGGGTACATGGGCCGAAGGCCCAGTTGGCGGCACGCAGGCCCATCACTTAGGCCGGAGACTCCGAGCGGAGTCCAGAAGCTTGCAGACGTGGGCAACTGGGGTTCAAACTGGAGACTCCGAGCGCGTGCAGGTGGAGACTCCGGTCGGGACGGAGACTCTGGGTGATGTCAGTGGAGACTCCAGTCCTGGGGGTCGGTTGCTTCTTCTGTCTCCTCTTCCAAGCCTCCGTCTTGTCGGGCTTGATGCTCTGGGCTTCCTCCCTTGCCTCCGCACTTGTCGGTGGGAACCTATCATGGTCATAGGACGGAGTATGAAGTAGTATACCATTCAATAGGGTAGGAAGTGGGATCTCATAGAGGATAGGATTCACCTTTGGAGTCCATGACGACTTGACATAAGTTGGAGACCTTGATGTGGCAACGACCGTAGGTCTGGCTACATCATCTCCTCCCCCCTTAAAAAAGAGTCGTCCTAGACTCTACATGCTCATCACAAAGTAGAATAGGTCGAGATACATTCTTGATCCTAGGGTTCACCATATAGTTTTACTCAGGGAGATTAATTTGAAAACACTTCAATGTTCCTTCACTTTCCATGAAGCCTACAAAGCTCACAACAAAAGCGAAGCAACACTCAAAGAGTAGCCAATTCATGAAGATCATAGCATGAGTCCTCAAGTAGAAGGAAGTCACATTATCTTGTAGAGATAGCTCGATGAAGTGTAGCCATAGGTAACTCTCTTCGGTTCTTCTTGTCAACACATGGTTGGTAGAGGTTAACGTGTATGCAATTGTACCTTCACACAACAAAGACCAAGTAAAGTATTTTTTCTGTGTGATAGAGGATCATGTCATTTGTGGCATGTCCATTCTTGTTCATAACACCGTTAGCACAACTCAAGAATAGCAAAAGAAATGCATATGCAGGGTCAATGTGCATGGAAATTGTTTGATGATCATCCAAATGTGGGAACTCAAAAACTCCATATAATGTATTAGTGCGGCACTCAAAGCAATTGACTAAAATATTGATCAACATCTTTGATGCAAGAATAGGAGAATCTGGCAAAAACACATGAGGAAGCATATCCAAAATAACATCATTCATGCAAACAAACCATTTGAAAGAGCAAGTGTTCCCTATGTTTATTGCAACAACAATATGAAATAATTGGAAGCTCTCATGACAATACATGCTCATAATGGCATCATGGTTGCACACAAGACATCAAAAGAAAAAAATGTTCAATATTCTTGTTGCAACACACAAATCATCAATGTTCAATAGCAAAGAGACACGATTGTTACAAGGTATTAGAGAAATTGTTCAACATGAAATATGCAAAGCATGCAGAAGGTATTAGAGTTGGGTTCGATCTTGAACTCACATTGAGGATGCTCTCAAGAGCTCTTTTTATCAACTCATGCTCAACCGAGGTTGACAATATAGTGCGGGTACCTACACACATCATAGACAAAAGTAAGAATGTGTGTGCGTGGTAGAGAAACACATCATCCAGCATGACGTATCTCTTCTTGTGCACATCATCATTAGTATCAATCAAGTATGAAATAGATGCATGGTGAGTATGCAAGTGGAAAAATACTTATCATGGCAATCATCAAAATCTACAAAAATTGAGAAAGCTATGGGGGCATCTCATTATAACGCATATGATAAATCTTATTGTAAGCAAAAAAAGTGAAAGAGCCGTTATTCATTGACACGTTGCAAACGTATCTATAATTTTTTATGCTCCATGCTTATTTTTCACCAATTATATCATGTTTTTGTATACACTTTGTGGCATTTTTATCCATTTTCTGGAACTAACATATTAACAAGTGCTATAGACCCAATTCCTGTTTTCTGCTGTTTTTCTATTCCAGGTTTTTACCAAAGGAAATATTCTCGGAATTGGACAAAACAAAAGCCAAACCTCCTATTTTTCCCGACACGAAGATGGAGTCCAAAGCAGAGACGGAGGAGGGCACCGAGGCAGCCACACCATAGGGTGGCGAGGGTCCCCCTCTGGTCGCGCCTGGCCATGGTGTGGGCCCCTCGAGCCTCCACAGACCTCGCCTCTCCTCCTATATATAAGCCTCCCCGAGAAAACCCTAGGTACCAGATCATAATTCCACGAAAAGTTTCGTAGCGCCATCGCCACCGAAGATGAGAATCGGGGGACAGAAGTCTCTGTTCTGGCACCCTGTCGGGATGGGGAATTAACCCCGGAGCCATCTCCATCGACTCCACCGCCATATCCATCGCCGTTGTTGACTCCCATGATGAGGAGGGAGTAGTTATCCCCCGAGGCTAAGTGTTGTACCGGTAGCTATGTGTTCATCTCTGTCTCCATGGTGTGATCTTATTGTGATCATGAGCTTTGTAATCTAGTTGAATAAGTAGATGCTACTCTTTGTCTATTATTCTACTCAAGTGCTTTTATTATTGTGATCTACGGAGACACCTTGTCCCACGTGTGTGAAGGTGACAGTGTGCGCACCGTGTGTGGCTCTTAGGCTAAATATTATAGAAATACTTATCATGAGTTATATTTTGAGTTGGATGTCTCTATGAAATTGTGGTGTTTGTCTGGAACCATCTAGCGCTCAAGGTGACAGTGTGGGGTTACCTAGATGATGAATGCTAACTTTAAGGTGTGCTTTTATAGCCCTACGCGGTGAATTGGTGTTTGTTATTCAACCAGAGAGTAGTTCAGGGTAGCATAGTGAGGAGAAGATATTTTTGTGTTCAGTTATGTTATCATTGTTGAGAGTGTCCACTAGTGAAAGTATGATCCCTAGGCCTTGTTTCTAAGCATTAAAACACCGTTTACAACCAGTCCTGCTACCTGTTTGCTTGCTGCAATTTTTATTTCAGATTGCAATTACCACTTATAATCATCCATATTATTTGTATTTCACTATCTCTTCGTCGAACTAGTGTACCTATACACCTAACAAGTGTATTGGGTGTGTTGGGGACACAAGAGACTTCTTGTATCTTAATTGCAGGGTTGCTTGAGAGGGATATATTTGACCTCTTCCTCCCTGAGTTCGATAAACCTTGGGTGATCCACTTAAGGGAAACTTGTTGTTCTACAAACCTCTGCACTTGGAGGCCCAACATTGTCTACAAGAATAGAAGCGTGCGTAGACATCAATCTATTTTCTGGCGCCGTTACCGAGGAGGTAAGGTAAAAGGTACTCACATCCTCTGGCTACTAAGCTATCTTCTAGTACTGTTGTTGGTGTGTGAGTTCTCGAAGTTATTTCCTTTAGATTCTGCAATTATATCTTTTTGTTTCTTGTTTTTATTTTCACTAGTTAGGCTTAATGGAAAACAACAACAAAATTAGAGAGCTTTATAGTATTTTTCCCGAGTTAGGACATGCAGTGTTTGAAGAGAAAATTAAAAAACCTATGGAACTTTCTTTGCATGATAATAGCAATGTTATTAGTATGAAATTTTTCAACACCATTGTTGCTAATGCTATGGAAACGTCTAAGCTTGGGGAAGCTAGTTTTTATGAAAATGATCTTTTTAGTTCCCCTGCTTTAGAGGAGAAAATTTGCTCTGATGATACTATACCTCCCATATGTGGTAATTCTAATGATGCTTGTGATATTTTAAGTCCACATACTGAAAGTGTCCCTTTTAAAATACCTATGAAAACTGTTGAACGTGTTATGAATAACTGCTATTTTGGAGATAGAACTGTCCACCCTAGTGATCATTTACTCTTTATACATGAATTATGCGAGTTGTTCAAGTGTGCAGGTATTTTAATGGACCAAGTTAAGAGGAAGATATTCTCTTTATCACTTAAGGACAAAGCAAGGGAGTGGTATGAGCTACTATATGATCCTCATCATTCGGAGTTGAAGGAACTTGAATCTCTCTTTTATTCTAAATTTTATCCTCCTCATGAAATTCATAAAGATAGGAATTATATTTATAATTTTCATCCTCATGATGGAGAAAGTATTGCCCATGCATGGGGGAAATTGAAGTCACTAATGCTCAAATGTCCCATTCATGAGCTCCCCAGTATTATTATTATTAATAATTTTTATGCAAGGCTTTCAGGACATTACAAGGACTATATAGATGCCTGTTTAGAGGGATCCTTCACAAGTAAGGAGGTCAAAGATAAGTGGGATCTTCTTGAAACAATTCAAAGAAATACCGAAGATTGGTATAACGACAAAGGTAAAGAACTAGGTATAAACTATGAGTATGATTGCATTAAGTTTTTCGTCGAAACTGCTAATTTTCGAGAGCTTAGTGCTAAATATGGTCTTGATCCTCAAATTCTTGTTGATTATTGTAGAGCCTTTGCTTCTCATATTAATGCTCCTAAAGAAAATTGGGACATGTATCATGAACCTTTTAAAGACACTTGCATGAAAAATGAATTTGTTATTAATGATTGTAATAAACATGCTCAAACCTCTGAAAGTACTATTTCTTATAAGCATGTTAATTTTTGTGAAGTACTTAGACCTCGTGAAAAGAATCAAATCAAAGAAGAATATTGTATCCACCACAGGAATGAAAAAACTAGAACGTGGGATAGGGCTCTAAATGATCTTGGTGAAAAAGTGTGTGCCCTCTATCCTTTTATTTGTGAACTTTGCCATAAAGTGGGTCATTTCAATTTTCAATGCTAAAGCTATGATAATAGCCTTTCTAATCCAATGAGTACTGCAACTTTGTATTGTGATGACATGATCACTCCTAATCAGCATGATGAACTTACATTATTTTTGGGGTGTGAAGAGTTATCAAGAAAAACTTCTTTGGTAGATATGAGTGCTTTTGATATGAATAATGTCCTACATGGTTGTCATATTTACTGTGTTGATAATTGCCACGCAAATACTTACATACAAAATATTATAAAAGATGAGATTTTACCAAAATATGACAGGACTAATATGTGTTTTGCTCTTATTAATGAAATGGATGAATCCTCCAAAGTTTCTTCTATTGTCTCTAACAATAAACCAGGGTATGTGGAGAAGCTTCCTTTCAAGCTTGTACCTCCTAAAGAGGGGAAGAAGAAGAGTAAGAGGAGGAGTAAAAGGAGAGAGGAAACAATATTTTCCCCTAAGCATGTTGCTCCTATTATAGTTTTTTGCTGATGAGTGAAATCGATGATGAACCTATGCCCGTTACCTATAGTAGTGATCATGATTGGGAAAATCACACTACTTTTGATATTGAAAATCTCTTGGGTACCAATTCTGAAAATGATAATGTTAATAATTGTTGTACTATTGGTACTATCCATGTCCCTTCCAATGATGATACGTTTACAAATGAACACACTTTGGAAGATAACTATTCTATTGCTTATGATGATACTATACCTCCAATATATGATGATTACAATGATGAATATGGTATTTTCAGTCCACCTACTATTGAGGAGAAAATTAATTATGATTGCAATATGACTCCTATATTTGATGATTATGGTGATGAGAATAATAATGATAGTTATTTTGTTGAATTCACTCCCACTACAATTAATAAGAATGACTATGCTTATGTGGAGAGTAATAATATGCATGTGGCTCATGCTAAGAATGTTTTATGTGATAGTTATATTGTTAATTTTATTCATGATGCTACTGAAAGTTATTATGAGAGAGGTAAACATGCTTTTATGTATCTCAACAATATTAAGTTTCCCCTCTTTATGTTGAAATTTTTGAAGTTGCACTTGTTTTGCTTTCCTATGCTTGTTGCTTTGTGCTTTCATGACTTGTTTCTTTACAAGATTATTTTTCATAGGAAGTGGGTTAGAATTAAATTTGTTTTATATTTGCTTCTTGATGCTCTCTTTTACTTCAAATTCATATTTCTTATGTGATCATCATCGAAATTATCATGCATATCTTAATGGCTATAAAGAAAGAGCTTTTGGGAGACAACTCATTATATTTTTTCTTTTAGTTTATTTTTGTTTATTTGAGTCTTGAAAGTTTTGACCTCTGTAGCAACCTATCCTTATTCTTTTTATTTTGTTTTTGTGCCAAGAGTATCCTCTAATAGGAAGAAGGTAAGATTTTGGGAAGTTGTTGTCCCGAAACAGATTTATGTGCTTCGCTGTAAAAAATCGTGAAAAATACCAGAACATCGTATTGATCTGAAATTTTTTGTGAGCATGCCCCAGATTATTATCTAACTTTCGTTAGTTTGGCACTTTTCTATTTGAGCAACAAAATATTTTCAAAAAAATCTCTCTTTACCTGCTGTTCTGTTTTGACACATATATGCCACTATTTGCATTTGCGTCTTGATCTCTTTCTTTTTGAGTTATTTTGATCGTAAGAGCTTTTAAAAGAAGTTGATACAATAGATAATTTTTTAATGGATGTTGTACTTGAGTTGAAATTGAACAAAAAATGGATCTACTATCTTGCATACGCTAATGTTGCTAATGATAATTGTGTGAAGTTTTGTATGAAGGAAGTTTCCAAGTGTAGGGAAAGGAGAATGATGTGATGAGATGAAGGATGGACAAAAGGTCAAGCTTGGGTATGCCCATGGCATCCCAATAAATATCCAATAAGTACAAGAGGCAAATCTTGGGGTTGCCCAAGGCACCCCCTTCTTCATCAACAAAAATATCAGGTCATCTTTCAAGACACTATTTTTATTGCTTCATATACTATGTGTTATTCTTGGAGCGTCTTTATTTTTGTTTTCAGTTTTCTATTGTTTTATTTGCTGTAGTATATCGTTGGATACCAGCATGTTTGTTTTGGAGAGATACACGCTCTGTTTTCATTGTTTAGAACACTCTAGTTTGCACTCTTATTGTTCTGCGAGTGTTCTCTTTTGCTAGTACTGTGTTTAGATTTTGTTTTCACCCTTATTTTGTTCAGAACTTTTTAGTTCTTCTTTGTAGTTAGGTGAGACAAGCTCTCTGTTTTTTATTGATTATTATATTTGTGAGTTTTTTAAATAAGTTGATTGGTGTTGGAAAAGAGTAGAATGTTTCATGATTATGGTGGTAAAAAAAGAAGCTTGTTTTGACTACGGCTTAGACTTTATCATGTAATGTTAGATGTTGCTTTGACCATATTCTTAGTGATTATTGTTGTAGCATGACTTGTTTCAAACAATTTGGAATGCTTAATGTGCCACGAAAGAATCATGTGTTGTTTTAGCATACAAAAGCATAATATTCTGGTATTCTCCTTTGATGCTTAATTTGGGTTGACTTGGCACATGCTTACACCATGTTATGACTATGAACCAGTCACCTTAGAATCTATGATCATTTAGTTTTTGACTTGTGATATCACTTTATGATTTGATTAATAATGTTTTGTCGCTCTGCATGAGTATGGCCATTATTGCTCTCTTAGTTGGTCGCTCCCAGTCTTTTGCTAGCCTCCACCTGTACTGAGTATGAGATCTACTCGTGCATCCAACTCCCTTTAACCAAAGTTTGCCATTTGTGTCCACCATATCTACCTAATAGCATCATTTGCTATTCCAAGTAAATTGTTTGTTTTATCCTTCTTCCAAATTTAATTTTTGTTATGAGAAAATTAGTTAGTAAAGCTCTCACGAACTTGATGGCACATTTTATTTCATGCACTTAATAAACCTGAACAATTGTGACTATCTTATGATGATTATATGCTTGCAAATTGTAAGTTGGGAGTTATCAAAACCATGTTGTAATGGGGCACACTTTCAATATTGCACTTATTTCTATTTAATTGATATCATGTTCTTTTGTTTATGGATGCCGTCGGTGTGAAATGAGTTGGGAGCTTGTAAGTCCATGAGTTTGTATATGTGTTAGAGAAACGCGTGAGCGGCCAGCCTAAGCCATGCCTAATCATGGTGGAAACTTGCATCATAACCATAATGAGCACTCTATGAAGCATCTTCAATAAAAACTATGCTCATGGTAAATAAAAGGATCGCTGAGATGCTCATTATCTGTTGCCTTGTCATTTTGATATGGGATAGCTCATGTGTCATGGGGCAAGGGGTACCCCGTTGGCGGTTCTCTATGATACACATATACTTATAATGACAAGAACTTGCCTAGGACCAAAGTTGAGTAGTATGAGGTCTCGGTACTCGTACTCAAGGGGCATGAGATTTTCAACTTGTGATTTGTCAAGCATACAACTCACATTTGCCCTCACTTTAACCTTAACCATTCAAGATTCTTATGATAGGGGTAATGAGATCTCAAAGATAATGAGTACTATAATTTTTGGAAGCTTTATAAAACTTATTAATCCCCGCTTCCCTCTACGAAGGGCCTTTCTTTTTTACCTTTTTGTTGAGTCTCCATCTTCTATCTTTATGCACCAGCTAAGAGAGCATAGTTGTCATTCTGAGTTCAATGTGAATTGTCCCAAAACTTGTTGATTGATTCATAATTATGGTATTGCTTGTTCTTAAATTATTTGTATCTAGTCACCCTTATTAACTTTGAAGGTGTCCTATGCATTTATGTTTTGCTACTCCATGAAGGACAAGCTGAATACCACTCTTTCTATGTTTCTCTAAGTGAAACAAACAAATGTCTTTCAAAGCATTATTCGTGATATTTTGTTTGTGTTGCCTTTCATGTTGTAACATAGTTGCTATGTCCTATTGTTAGAAATATATATTTCATGCTTATGTTTAGAGTACTTTGATCCCAGCTTTCAATGCTTTGCAATACCTTGATCAATGTTGTGTTTGTGCATGTCACCTCAAAAATTATTCTTTTTATCACTTACCTACTCGAGGACGAGCAGGAGTTATTCTTTTTATCAATGTTGTGTCGGAATTGGACGGGACAAAAGCCAAAGTCAATATTTTACCATGGGGAACACGAAGCCTGAATATGAGATGGAGGAGACCCACCAGAGGGCCACACCCCTGGCCACGTGGGTGGGCCCACCCCACGCCTGGGGGGTGCAGCCGCCCTGGTGGCCCTCCTGCCTCGCCTCTTCGCCTATAAGAAGCCCCGATGCCTAAACCCTAAGTACCCGATCAATATTCCACAAAACCGTCTATAGCCGCCGCCACCATCGTCCCTAGATCGGGGGGATCTGAAGCTCTTCCCGGCACCCTGCCGGAGGGGAGATAATCCCGGAGGCCTTCTTCTTCATCATGCCAGCCTTCGGTATGAAGCGTGAGTAGTTCCACCTTGGACTACGGGTCCATGTAGTAGCTAGATAGTTGTATCTCCTCCTTGTGCTTTCATGTATAGATCTTGTGATCTCCGTTCATGATCAAGATCTAATCTATTTGTAGTCATGCATGTTGTCTTTGCGGGGATCCGATGGATATTGAGATTACTATGTCAGATTGATTAATGGTTTTGTCTATTTGGTACTATCATGTCTGTGTTGTTTATGATCTTGCATGCTCTCCGTTGTTAGTAGCTATATTGGCCAAGTAGTTGCTAGTGACTCCAAGAGGGGGTATTTATGCTCGATAGTGGGTTCATGCCTCTAGTTTCCAAGGGAAGTGACAGAAATCTCTTCGGTTGTAGATGTGTTGTTGTTACTAGGGAGAAAACAACAGTCTCTTATTCATGGAACAAGTGGATTGTTTACCTTACACACTTTGGTTAAAGAAGTTGTTTGTTGCTTGCAACTTAATACTGGAGGGGGTTCGGATGATAACCTGAAGGTGGATTTCTAGTCATAGATGCAGTTGGATGGCGGTCTATGTATATTGCTGTATTGCCCAATCGAATCTCATAGGATCTTTTTTGTCTACTATTGCATTGTTATGCCATTCTCAGTTCCTGTCAATTGCCCTGCTGTAATTTGTTTACCCTTCATGCCATGATGTTTATCTAAGGAGAGCACCTCTAGTGAACTATGGACCCCGGTCAAATCTTTACCATTGATACATCTTCCACTGTTACATGTTTACTTGCTGCAAACCATTACCTTCCACACCATACGTTTATTCCTTTGTTACAGCAAACCAGTGAGCTTGACAACCTCACTGATTCGTTGGGGCAAAGACTTGAGTTTGTGTTGTGCAGGTTTCCATGTTGCTTGCAACACCTTTGAGACGTTTCCTTCCTCCTACTGGTCCGATAACCTCGGTTTCTTACTGAGGGAAAACTTGTTGCTATGATCATCACACCTTGCTCTTGGGGTTTCCAACGAAGCGTCCCACGACAGTGTTGGGCGTCATCAAGCGTTTCCAGCGTCATTGTCGGGGAGGCTAAGGACGTCTTCACAAGGGGAGTCCTTCTCAACCTTTCTCTTTACTTTGTTTTTAGTTTGCTTAGTTTATTTTGCTTGGTTTTGTTTGCCTCTTTTTATCAAAAAATCCAAAAAAATAGTCTAGTTTGGTATGCTTTCTTTATTCAAAAAACACACAAAAATTTAGTTCCTACTCTAGTTGCCACCTTGTTCTAGCTCACCATGTTGCTCCCGAAGTTCACCCTGAAAGACCTTTCTATAGGTAGTGGCTCCATAATTGGGAAAGACAATATTGAAGAATTCTTTAATCATGTTAGCAAGCACGAGGATATTGAGGATAAATCTATAGCAGAACTTGCTCCTAATTATGAAATTGCTGCAGCTTCTTTAGTTCATATGTTGGAGGCTAGGTTTGTTAGCCTTAACCCCATGATGCAAATTTTGTTCCTAAAACTAAAAGAAAAAATGTCACATCCCAAGATTTTCCAAATCTTGTTATGTGATAAATAAATGAATAAAATAAAACTTTGTTGATTTTCAGGGTGAGAAGAAACTTTTTGATTCCAATTGGAAACCTTCAACCCTATTTGATCAAACAAATCCTAAAGGGATTTGAAAAGATAAACAATTAATAAAGAAAATATTAAATATGTGAAAGTACTATTTTTGGATCCTTTAATAAAAAGATATGATTTTTATAAAGCAAAGGTAGAAATATAAATAAGGATTATTTTATAGAGCCAAATTAAATCTTGGCCAAGCTTTTGAATTAAAATATTCCTATTTGATAAAACGAGTAAAGGTTTATTTAAATAAAATAATGAGGATTTATTAATATCCCATTTTATTAAAGTAAGGACTTTTCCCATTTTAATTAAACATTAAAACTTGTTATTTTATTTTAAAGGAGTTTTCCAAGTGTTTTATATTTTCAAATAAAACTTACTGAAATGATTTTGGGATTATGTAAGTTTCAAATGGAGTTTTAATAATCAAATCCTATTTGAATTAATAACTAAGGACTATTTTATTTAATTATTAAATAGATCCTAAAAGAATAAAATATTATTTTATTTTGGGACTTGGAATATTGTTGTTAAACAGAACTAAACTCAATACAAGGTGTGGTGGAAGTTTGATTGATTTGAATGTTTGAATTGTTTGATTGAATTTCAAAATAGAAAATCAAATGGAAAAAGGACCCAACCCAACAAGCCCAGCAAGACCCAGTCCAGCCCACCAACTCTCCCCAGCGAAACGTTTTCCTACACTCAGTCTCGCACCCGCAAAGTCGCAGACAGGTGGCCCCTCTCCCTCTCTCTCTTCCTCGCTGACAGGCATGCCCCACTGCCACCTCACCGTCGTCTTCAACCCCCAAACCACGCCCTGCCATTGCTGCCGCGTTACTGCCGGCGATCAATTCGCGTTATTGCCTTCTTTAACTCCCCCGGCGACCACACGTGCATAAACGCCTCCTCTCTCATTTCCCCAGGCTCCTCCTCTCCTCTCTGGCTGCCCCAATTCGAGCCCGCGCCCCCACTGCTCCGACGAGGTTTTCCACCGATTCCGGCCACACCTCGCCGCCCCTCTCCTTTCTCTGCACGCGAGCTTGCTTCCCACCTCCTGGCGCATCTTCCTGTTCCACTCATTCGCCCGCGCTTGGTCCATAACATCGGCAACAATAACAACCTGAGCGCCACCGCCTGCAAGCAACTCCGGCGACCTCCCCTTGGTAAGCCAGACCGCCCCGAGCCCTCTCGATCATGCTCACGTGAACCCCAAACTCTCCCGCGTCTAACCGTACCTTTCGTTTGCTTTGGGGTGAACTGCAACCTCGCCTCGTTGACAAACAGGACCGCCTGAAGCCGACGCCATCTCCGACGAGCAATCCCCTCCGCTCTAGTGCGCTCCTCGCCAGACCAGCACCACCTTGAGCTTCACCTCGACCTTGCGAGCACGGTGATCACCTCCGCTTCTCCCCTTGCTTACTAGAATATCCGCGACTCCACCGTATGAGCATCTCCGCCGCCAGCCGCCGCGATTCTGGTAGCCTGTTGTGGATTAGATCGAAATCGTCTGGTTAAGATTAGATTATAACGAAGGGGTATGAAACGATCTACGCCGTACGATTTAAGTGAGATCTAACGCACCGCATCAGTCGATCCACCCGAAGCGGCATCGGCCAATGGGATTGAGCCACGTGGATTGGTTCTGATTTAAAACAAAACTCTGAATCTGATTTAGATACAAACTTGTAAATTGCATAACTTAAAATCTACACGTCCAAATTTTGCAAACTTTATATCAATGGATTCAGAAAAACAAGCCCTAGACAACCATGCACTTTGTTTAGTAAAAAGCTTCTGGTAAAATGTTTGTTTTTGCAGAAACTTGTGTATGCATGTTTAGAATATAAAATTTGTTCTAAAAATATTTTGGGGATGAAATCTTTAAAAAATGGTTTGTTGTGAACCTACTGACCCTAGGAACCAACTAATGGATTTAAAAATGTATTGTGTGAAGATTAGGATTGAATAATTGAATTAGCTCATTTCTAGTCAAATAAAAATATTGATTTTGATATGGAAATGATTTTTGAGTAAAACCTTTGGAAAATGTTTTGATCCAAACCTACTAACCCTAAACACCAAGTTTTGTGAATTAACAACTTGTTTATTGAACAATATAAAATTGTTGCTTTGCTAAAAACATTTTCCACCACATGAAATAATGATTTGATTTAAAAAATGGTTTATAGATAAAACCCTTTTGTAAATGGGTTTGACACTTTAGAAAATGACCACTTTGAGCCTTACAATGTATAGAGCCTAGTAGAAACCACCTTTGCAAATAAAACTATCTTTTGCATGCTTGCATGCATGACCTTGTTTCTATTTTTTATGTGTGCTAAATTGATTGAATATTGGTTGGAATGCTAGTTGAATCTATGTTTGCTTGATTGATTTGTAGTGAAGTTAGAAGAGTGTGATATTAGCAAGATCAAGAAGTGAACCAACATCCTCTACCAAAAAGGCAAGTGACACTATCATCCAAGTCCTACTATTTTCCATTATAGTTAGTGGATTTTGAAACATGCATGATAAGGACTACTATATTTTGCTATGGTAAATCCTATTAGGATACCCTTATACATTCCTTAGTGAAAACAATGTAGTTGTAACAAGCTTAGCCCTGCTATATATATTAAGATGAGATACATGTTGAGATTATATGAAGTTGGGAAAAGACTTATGTTTTATATAATAAAACAAGTACTCAATGAACCACCTGGGTGGACAAGGATACTCAAGTTTTGGACAAGGTGGCAACAAAAGGAACCATGTTTATATGGCAATCTCTTTTTGGTTGTGCACTAGAATAAAACCACCCAGGGACTTAGAGATTGAACATGTTTCTCGTATAGTGGCTTCCGTGTATAGCCACATGCTAAATTGGCACTGGATTAGTCAACTACATAGTGGAAGACCCATGCATTGGCCTCTTCAGGTTAACCGGAATGAGGGAACTAGTAACCCTACATTGGTGCCTGAAGACAAGCTAGCATTGTGTATTGGGAGGACCCTATGGAAATACTTCGTCACATTCTCAATCTGCCAGTACTCCATCTTGGTGAGTACTTATCCAGCGGCCACTGGTGGCATCAAGATGAGAATGTGTCATGTGGGTAAAGTGTACAACTTCTGCAGAATATAAAAATCTAAGTACTTAGCCGTGTCCCCGGTTATGGACAATACTGAGCAACTAAGGCCTGAAGCTATGGGAAATCTCGACATTTCAAATTTCTAAAAGAAAAAATTGAAAGTGACAACAAGAGACTTGATGCACTTGGTGGATTCCAAGGAGTTCAGAAAGATTTTTCAAAAGATCAAAACTATTTTGAAAAGATAGGATAAAACTATATTGCTTTTTGCAAATGAGCTTAAAACCCTACTTAGCCAAATATGCATGTAATGTTAGGATCCACTTATTTCTACATAGTAGTGAAACTTGCCAATACAATTCAAATGTATTGACCCTTGTGGCTGTAACTTATTATGTTGCAGGTTTGTTTGGTGTTAGTGAAGTGTGTTAAATAGGATTACAAGTCTACAACCAACATGTTTGCCTATGGCACTTTGAAGATGAAGGACCCCATGCTTATAGATATTCTGCTGCAATGTAATGTAATAGCCAAATGAGCTATGTAAGATGTAATAAATTATTTTATTCCTGGTTATAAAGTTGTATTATGACCTTTGTTTCTTGATATTACATCTTAACTGTGGATGCTAGCGATTGATCCAGGGACTAGCATTGTAAACACAGGGATCTCTACCTTATTAAAGGTTGGGAACCTTATAGATGGTATCAGAGCATTGTGTTGCCTGTAGGATTTGTAACCCTAGTATTGGACAAAACCCCTTATAAAAATAGGAGTTGTATTTGTTCCAAAACTTATTTACAAGCAATCTTGTAAAATCTTTCCTCAACCATTTTGGTTTTGATTCTACATCTCATCTATTTCAAACTTGATGGACAAAGCCTACCCCATGGCCAAAGACTTCACCATGAGCTAAGGACTTCATCAACTCTAATGACTTCAACATCTTCAACTCTAATGACTTCAACATCTTCAGCATTTTCACCAAGGACTTCAACCTTGGATATCACTAAGGACAAGTGAGACAAGAAATCTTGCTTAAGATTTGGAGACTAAGGAAACACAATTAGAAGGAGCCATCATCACCTTTGGAGTTTTGTGACCAAGAGATTTCCCAAGGAAAACCATAATCTCAAGCAAGAAGAATCAACCAAGAAGGATGGAAAGATCACAAGTGAACCATACAGATGGACCACCATATTTTGTTTAACAAAAATATTTTTTGTTGCCTAAAAATATGCTTGAAACTTGTTATATGAGTGGAATGTTGTTTGTGATTGCTTGCACATTGCTTGTGTGAATTGTGATGTGTGTGATTAGAATTGATTACTTAGAAATCTTTTGCCTATTCTAATCTCAATTCAACCCAAACAGATGACTACTCCAAGAGACTCCAACATCAAGGTTGATGATAACAACAACAACCAAGAGGACAACATGAGAGAACTTATAGCAACCCAAAACCAGTTGAATCAAGTGACAGCTCAATTCATAGCCAACACCAGTGGGGAAGATCCAACCATGCAAAGTTTCTTTGAAACCCAAGCCCAATTGTTGCATAAAGTGACAGATCAAATGATCAACATGGAAAGCAACTCTTCCAAAGGAGTTTGTGACAACAAAGATGACAAAGATGTTATTCTAGAAGGAACCAAAGCTTGCAATATTTGTGGAGACAAGGATCACACTTCCAAGGAGCATGGAGATCAATGCCCCAACTTTGAAGAGAAACATCCAGTTAGCCAATGTCCCACCTCTCAAGCTACTTATTACCTATGTGAAGGAAATAGTCATGTCCCCATCCAATGCCCCATCTATTCCATAGTTGAACAAAGGAAACAAGGTGGAGTGCAACAACTGATTGCATACTATCAAGAGGGAGCTAAGTCTACCAAGAAGGATGAGGACAAAGGAAAGTCTCCACTTGTACCTCCATGCAATACAACCCAATTTAAAGGACCAAAGAAGAGGCATATGAATTATCCAAGGAGCAATAGAAGGTCAAAGAAACCAGTAGACATTCCTACCTATGAGATAACCTATGAAGAACATGAACTAGAAGCACTCCTAGATTTGGAGAAACCCAAGAAAAAGAAGGACAAAAGCCATGTGCAATGTAATCATTGTAAAGAAATGGGACACTATGCCAGTGAATGTCTAGAGAAGAATAAGTATAAGGAGATTGGCCAAGTATGGTGCAACAACTTCAAAGAGCTAGGCCATTATGTGGCAACCTGTCCACAAGAGATATGTGAAGAACTCAAACTTATCACATGTTACAACTGTGGTAACCAAGGACATTATGCAAGCAACTGTCCAGAAAAGATGAAGCACAAGATAGACAAGCCTATGAACGATCTCAGCCTTGTCACATGTTTCAAATGTGGAAACAAGGGACACTATGCAGATGTTTGCCCAGAGAAGTTTCCCCAAGATCCCAAGCAAGACAAGATGTAATTTAGTTGGAAATTTTTTAAGAGTGGTAGTACCCTAGATTCTTTGAGCCAACTTGTAACCCTAGCCTTCCCAAATATCGGGACGAGATTTATTTTAAGGGTGGTAGCCTGTCACATCCCAAGATTTTCCAAATCTTGTTATGTGATAAATAAATGAAGAAAATAAAACTTTGTTGATTTTCAGGTTGAGAAGAAACTTTTTTATTCCAATTGGAAACCTTCAAACCTAGTTGATCAAACAAATCCTAAAGGGATTTGAAAAGATAAACAATTAATAAAGAAAATATTAAATATGTGAAAGTACTATTTTTGGATCCTTTAATAAAAAGATATGATTTTTATAAAGCAAAGGTAGAAATATAAATAAGGATTATTTTATAGAGCCAAATTAAATCTTGGCCAAGCTTTTGAATTAAAATATTCCTATTTGATAAAAAGAGTAAAGGTTTATTTAAATAAAATAATGAGGATTTATTAATATCCCATTTTATTAAAGTAAGGACTTTTCCCATTTTAATTAAACACTAAAACTTGTTATTTTATTTTAAATGAGTTTTCCAAGTGTTTTATATTTTCAAATAAGACTTACTGAAATGATTTTGGGATTATGTAAGTTTCAAATGGAGTTTTAATAATCAAATCCTATTTGAATTAATAACTAAGGACTATTTTATTTAATTATTAAATAGATCCTAAAAGAATAAAATATTATTTTATTTTGGGACTTGGAATATTGTTGTTAAACAGAACTAACATCAATACAAGGTGTGGTGGAAGTTTGATTGATTTGAATGTTTGAATTGTTTGATTGAATTTCAAAACAGAAAATCAATTGGAAAAAGGAAAAAGATTCAGTACAAAAAAAAGAAACAAAACGACCCAACCCAACAGGCCCAGCAAGACCCAGTCCAGCCCACCAACTCTCCCCAGCAAAATGTTTTCCTACACTCAGTCTCGCACCCGCAAAGTCGCAGACAGGTGGCCCCTCTCCCTCTCTCTCTTCTTCGCTGACAGGCATGCCCCACTGCCACCTCACCGTCGTCTTCAACCCCCAAACCACGCCCTGCCGTTGCTGCCGCGTTACTGCTGGCGATCAATTCGCGTTATTGCCTGCTTTAACTCCCCCGGCGACCACGCGTGCATAAATGCCTCCCTCCCCTCTCTCATTTCCCCCAGACAACTCCTCCTCTCTGCCTCTAGGCTGCCCCAATTCGAGCCCGCGCCCCCACTACTCCGACGAGGTTTTCCACCGATTTCGGTGACACCTCGCTGCCCCTCTCCTTTATCTGCACGTGAGCTTGCTTCCCACCTCCTGGCGCATCTTCCCGTGCCACTCATTCGCCCGCGCTTGGTCCATAACATCGGCAACAATGACAACCTGAGCACCACCGCCTGCAAGCAACTCCGGCGACCTCCCCCTGGTAAGCCAGACCGCCCTGAGCCCTCTCGATCATGCTCACATGAACCCCACACTCTCCCGAGTCTAATCGTACCTTCCGTTTGCTTTGGGGTGAACTGCAACCTCGCCTCGTTGACAAACAGGACCGCCTGAAGCCGACGCCATCTCCGACGAGCAATCCCCTCCGCTCCAGTGTGCCCCTCGCCAGACCAGCACCACCTTGAGCTTCACCTCGACCTTGCGAGCACGGTGAGCACCTCCGCTTGTCCCCTTGATTCCTAGAATCGCCGCGACACCACCGTCTGAGCGTCGCCGCCGCCAGCCGCCGCGCAGCGCCGCCAGTTCCTGGTAGCCTCGCTGTAGGCGTTAGATCGAAATCGTCTGGTTAAGATTAGATTATAAGAAGGGGTACAAAACGATCTACGCCGTACGATTTAAGTGAGATATAACGCTCCGCATCAGTCGATCCACCCGAAGAGGTATCGGCCAATGGGATTGAGCCACGTGGATTGGTTCTGATTTAAAACAAAACTCTGAATCTAATTTAGATACAAACTTATAAATTGCATAACTTAAAATCTACATGTCCAAATTTTGCAAGCTTTATATCAATGGATTCAGAAAAACAATCCCTAGCCAACCATGCACTTTGTTTAGTAAAAAGCTTTTGGTAAAATGTTTGTTTTTGCAGAAACTTGTGTATGCATGTTTAGAATATAAAATTTGTTCTAAAAATATTTTGGGGATGAAATCTTTACAAAATGGTTTGTTGTGAACCTACTGATCCTAGGAACCAACTCATGGATTTAAAAATGTATTTTGTGAAGATTAGGGTTGAATAATTGAATTAGCTCATTTCTAGTCAAATAAAAATATTGATTTTGATATGGAAATGATTTTTGAGTAAAACCTTTGGAAAATGTTTTGATCCAAACCTACTGACCCTAAACACCAAGTTTTGTGAATTAACAACTTGTTTGTTGAACAATATAAAATTGTTGCTTTGCTAAAAACATTTTCCACCACATGAAATAATGATTTGATTTAAAAAATGGTTTATAGATAAAACCCTTTTGCAAATGGGTTTGACACTTTAGAAAAATGACCACTTTGAGCCTTACAATGTATAGAGCCTAGTAGAAACCACCTTTGCAAATAAAACTATATTTTGCATGCTTGCATGCATGACCTTGTTTCTATTTTTTATGTGTGCTAAATTGATTGAATATTGGTTGGAATGCTAGTTGAATCTATGTTTGCTTGATTGATTTGTAGTGAAGTTAGAAGAGTGTGATATTAGCAAGATCAAGAAGTGAACCAATATCCTCTACCAAAAAGGCAAGTGACACTATCATCCAAGTCCTACTATTTTCCATTACACTTAGTGGATTTTGAAACATGCATGATAAGGACTACTATATTTTGCTATGGTAAATCCTATTAGGATACCCTTATACATTCCTTAGTGAAAACAATGTAGTTGTAACAAGCTTAGCCCTGCTATATATATTAAGATGAGATACATGTTGAGATTATATGAAGTTGGGAAAAGACTTATGTTTTATATAATAAAACAAGTACTCAATGAACCACCTGGGTGGACAAGGATACTCAAGTTTTGGACAAGGTGGCAACAAAAGGAACCATGTTTATATGGCAATCTCTTTTTGGTTTGTGCACTATAAGAAAACCACCCAGGGACTTAGAGATTGAACATGTTTCTCGTACAGTGGCTTCCGTGTACAGCCACATGCTAAATGGGCACTGGCTTAGTCAACTACATAGTGGAAGACCCATGCATTGGCCTCTTCAGGTTAACCGGAATGAGGGAACTAGGAACCCTACATTGGTGCCTGAAGACAAGCTAGCATTGTGTATTGGGAGGACCCTATGGAAAGACTTCGTCACATTCTCAATCTGCCAGTACTCCATCTTGGTGAATACTTATCCAGCGGCCACTGGTGGCATCAAGATGAGAATGTATCATGTGGGTAAATTGTACAACTTCTGCAGAAGATAAAAATCTAAGTACTTAGCCGTGTCCCCGGTTATGGACAATACTGAGCAACTAAGGCCTGAAGCTATGGGAAATCTCGACATTTCAAATTTCTAAAAGAAAAACTTGAAAGTGACAACAAGAGACTTGAAGCACTTGGTGGATTCCAAGGAGTTCAGAAAGATTTTTCAACAGATCAAAACTATTTTGAAAAGATAAGATAAAACTATATTGCGTTTTGCAAATGAGCCTAAAACCCTACTTAGCCAAATATGCATGTAATGTTAGGATCCACTTATTTCTACATAGTAGTGAAACTTGCCAATACAATTCAAATGTATTGACCCTTGTGGCTATAACTTATTATGTTGCAGGTTTGTTTGGTGTTAGTGAAGTGTGTTAAATAGGATTACAAGTCTACAACCAACATGTTTGCCTGTGGCACTTTGAAGATGAAGGACCCCATGCTTATAGATATTCTGCTGCAATGTAATGTAATAGCCAAATGAGCTATGTAAGATGTAATAAATTATTTTATTCCTGGTTATAAAGTTGTATTATGACCTTTGTTTCTTGATATTACATCTTAACTGTGGATGCTAGCTATTGATCAAGGGACTAGCATTGTAAACACAGGGATCTCTACCTTATTAAAGGTTGGGAACCTTACAAAAAAAGAATGCTGAAAAGAGAGTTTATTCTTGAAACTTTACTCAAAGAGTTTCATGATGTTGCTAAGGAAGCCAAAAAGGTCTTTGAGCATTTTAATATGCTAGGCTAATGTGTATATGTTGTGGGTACTTTAGATAAAACCAAGCCTAAAGATGAATTTAAGATACCCATACCCTTTAAGCTTGTTGGGATGCATGAGGCCTTTGAAAAGAATTTTGATTGGATTGTTCCTGAAAATCCTTTTGATGAAAGTAGTAAACCAAAGAGAAATGAGAAGGGATCCTCCAAGACTCATTTGGATGAGATACCTCTCATAGTTGAAGACTTTGCAAGTATTGATCTCAATTCCTCATTTGAAAATACTTGATTTCTTGCTTCTTGTGCCTAACTTAAAGGCGTTAAAGAAATGTACTTGTTGGGAGATAACCCAAGAGTTTACTTGAGTCTTGGAAGTTATTACTTCTGTAATGAACTCTCCTTATCCTTTTTGTTTGCTTTTTGTGCCAAGAATGACCTCTAATGAGAGGGAAGTAAGATTTGGGGAGTTGCTATCCCGAAACAGATTTCTATCCTCCACCATAAAAAATCTTGAGGAGTCTCTGTAATTCAGACTAAGCTTAAAATTAACGAATAAATCCCCCAGTATGTTAGATAACTTTCGTTAGTTTAACACATTTTGAGTTAAGCAACAAAAGATTTTCGAAAAAATCGGTTTCTATCTGCTGGTCTGTTTTGACAGATTTCAGCCATTATTTGCATTTGCTTCTTATTGATTCCTTTTGAGTTCTCTTTAGGTGAATTGAGCTTTTTTAAGGAGTTAATACAGTAGCTTGTGTTTTTAGTGAATAGTTTTGCTGTTCCAAAGCTTATCCCAAAGGTCTATTATCTTTTGAATACACTAATGTTGCTAATGAAGATTGTGTGAAGTTTTGTATGAAGGAAAAAAATTCAGGTGTAGAGAAGGAATGATGTAATGAGATGAAGAATGGAAAAAAGATAAAGCTTGGGGATTCCACCCTGGTGTCACCCCAAGAATTATCCAAGAGGTACAAGCTTCAAAGCTTGGGGATGCCCAAGGCATCCCCTTCTTCATCAATAAAAAGCTTAGGTCTGTCTAGACACTTCGTTTTTATTTTTTCATGCACTGTTGTGTTGTTCTTGGAGCATCTTAGTTTTCGTTTGGTTTGCTTAGTCTTTTTAGTTTGCTTGAATAAAGTAGTTTGGATCCCTGTTCTCACTGTGTTGTTTCAAATAAGTTGCTTGGTGTTGGAAAGGAGTAGAAAGTTCTTGCTTGATAAGTGCAAGATGATCTTGCATTGAGTGTGACTTAGACTTTAGCATGACATGCTAGGTGTTGTTTTGACCTTATGCTTAGTGATTATTGGTTTAGCATGTCTTGTTCCAAACAATTGGGATTGCTTAGTGTGCCATTAAAGAATTATGCTTATTCTAGCATACAAAAGCATAGTATTGTGGTATTCTCCTTTGATGCTTTATTTGGATTGAGTTGGCACATGCTCACACCATGTTATGACTATGAACAAGTCACCATAGCCTCTATGATCATTTAGTCTTTGACTTGTAGTACCACTCTATATGCTTTGGTTAGTAATGTTTTGTTGCTTTGCATGATTATGGCCATTATTCCTCTCTTAGTTGGTTACTCCCAGTCTTTTGCTAGCCTCCACTTGTATGAGTAAGTTCTACTGATGCTTCCAACTCCCAAGAAACCAAGTTATTCCAAAGTGTCCACTATAAACTCCTATGCATGGTGTGTTACACCATTCCAAGTATATTCTTGTTTTTCAGTTATCTTCCAATTAAAAAGTATTTTGTTATTTGAAAACTTAGTGATTAAAGCCCTCACAAACTTGATGGCACACTTTATATTATTTGCCCCTAATAAAATTGAACCATTGTGTCATCTATGTTGTATATGCTTGCACTTATACGTTGGAATTAGCAGAACCGTGCTGTCAGGGCCTGTCCTGAGATTTCGGGGGCCTGGGACGAAATTAAAATTTTGGGACCCTTATAATTTTTTATGCATATAAGAGGTGATGAAAAATAAATATTTTAAGTACACTTCTAACTATAATATTCATATAAAAATAACAATGTTTGTATGATACCTTCAAATTTCCTCCGAAAATTCCTAGAAGCAAAGTCCATGACGATGGAATCAATATCAATCTCATTCATTAACTTATTCTCGATGCATAGACTTGACAAACCATTTAACCTCTCCTAGCACCGGATTCGGATGCTATAATAAATTAACCTCGCTCGCTACAAACAAGAAAAACAATTAGAATTAAGAATTAAAAATTAGGGCGAGCGTAATCACTAGAGGCATGAGCTGAGCGGGGGCGGGAGTGGACCAGTAGGCTGTAGGCGGTCGATCATCGATGGACGATGGTCACGTCGCGCCTAGGCGGTGGCGGACTGGCTGTCCGTGGTCGATTGTCGAGAGGAGTACCGCTGCACTAAAGTGATTCGATCCAGGGAAAGGGGAAGCAACACAGGTCCTGATATGATAGGAGCAGTAGACAGACGGTCTCCCTATTTCTTTTTTACTCAGCCCCAAGAGGGGACACAGAGCGATCATGGAGGGGAGAGCAATCAAGTGATCAACGCAGGGCTACTCGTCAGGTCAGGCCGTCAGGGGAAGCACGCATGGCAAGGAGGGGCACTCGCAGTGTCTCGCAGGGGAAAACGAAAACGACGCGTCGAGCAGGGCCTGACTACCAGGGAAAATGAAAATGAATCCAAGGGCCGACGCGTGAGGGTCCGCAGCGATGCGATCGCGCACCGGAATCGAGACGCGATGTCGCGATCATGTCAAGGCGGGACTTGACCTCGTGATCGTGTCGAGAGGAAGGAAAGGAAGCGTCGAGTGGTTGCCTATTATATGATGTATAGAAGGCTCACATTTTTTGGGCCCCTGGTTTTTTTGGGCCCGGGGCGGCTGCCCCTCAAGCCCCCCAAGGACCGGCCATGCGTGATGTCACGGGGAACGTTTTCAACATTGCACTTGTACTTTGTACACACTTGATATCATGCTCTCTTGTTTATGGATGTCACTGGTGTGAAATAAAAAGGGAGCTTGTAAGTCCATGGAGTTATGTATTTTGTGTTAGATCAACGCCTGAGCCGCTAACCTAAGCCATGCCTAATCATGGTGGAAACTTGCAGCATCACCATAATGAGCTATCTATGAAGCATCCTCAATAAAAATCTATGCACATAGTAAATAAAAAGATCGCCGAGATGCTCATTGTCTGCTTGCCTTGTCATTTTGGTTATGGGATAGCTCCTGTACCATGTGCAAGGGGTACCCCGTTGGCAGTTCTCTATGATATGCATGTACTTACTATGACAAGAACTTACATGCGACTAGAGTTGAGTAGCATGAGGTGTGGCCCTCGTATTCAAGGGACTTGAGATTGCCAACTTATACTTTGTCAAGCAAATACTCCATCTTTGTTCACTTTAACCTTAATAACTTCAAGATGCTTATGATAGGGGCAATGAGGGTTGAAAGCTAAAAAGTAACATAATTTTTGGAAGCTCTTTTTGAAACTTGAAATCTCTGCTTCCTTTATGAAAGGCCTTTCTTCCACCATTACTTGAGTCTCCACCTTCTACCTTTAGGCACCATTAAGAGAGCATAGTTTCCATTCTATGTGTAGTGTCCCAAAACTTATTGATTGATGCATATTGTGATATTACTTGTTCTTGTGCTATTTGTATCTAGTCACTCTTATGAACTTTGAAGGTGTCATATGCATCTACTTGCTAATCTATGAGGGACAAGCTGATTGCCACTATGCCATGTTTTTCTGTATGTGAAACAAACAAACGTTTTTCAATGCATGTTATTCATGATCTTTGTTTGTAGCCTTTCATGTTGCATGCATAGTTACTTTGTCCTATTGTTAGAACTCCATCTTTCATGCACATGTTTAGAGTTCTTTTATCCCAGCTTTCAATGCTTGCAAATGGTTTCATCTTGGTTTTGATGGTGCATGTCACCTCAAAAATTATTATTTTATCACTTACCTACTCGAGGACGAGCAGGAGTTAAGCTTGGGGATGTTTGAGACGTCAGAAACGTATCTATAATTTTTGATGCTCCATGCTTGTTTTGTATCTACTTTGCTTTGCTTTGTCTACACTTTGAGGTGTTTTTATATCTTTTCTATAACTAACCTATTAACAAGTTGCCACAGTGCCAGTTGCCTGTTTTCTTCTGTTTTTGGTTCCAGAAAGGCAGAAAATCAATATTCTCGGAATTGGACGGGACAAAATCCAAAGTCAATATTTTACCGTGGGCGTCACGAAGTCCAGAGGAGAGATGTAGGGGTGATCCAGGGCCGCCACACACCCCTAGGCGCGAGTGGGCCCATCCCGCGCCTGGGTAGGGTGTGGGCCCTCCGGCCGCCTCCTAGCCTCACCTCTTCTCCTATAAGAAGCCCCCGATGCAGAAACCTGAGGCACCCGACCAAAACTCCATGAAACCTTCTATATCCACCACCACCAACGTCCCTAGATCAGGGGGATCTTAAGTTCTTCTCGGCACCCTGCCGGAGGGGATATCATCCCGGAGGCCTTCTTCTCCGGTATGAAGCGTGAGTAGTTCCACCTTGGACTACGGGTCCATGTAGTAGCTAGATGGTTGTATCTCCTCCTTGTGCTTTCATGTATAGATCTTGTGAGCTCCATTCATGATCAAGATCTAATCTATTTGTAACCATGCATGTTGTGTTTGTGGGGATCCGATGGATATTGAGATTACTATGTTAGATTGATCAATGGTTTTGTCTATTTGATACTATCATGTTTGTGTTGTTTGTGATCTTGCATGATCTCAGTTGTTAATAGCTATCTTGGCCAAGTAGTTGCTAGTGACTCCAAGAGGGGGTATTTATACCCGATAGTGGGTTCATGCCTCTAGTTTCCAAGGGAAGTGACACTCTTCGGTTGTAGATGTGTTGTTGCCACTAGGGAGAAAACAATGGTCTCTTGTTCATAGAACAAGTGTATTGTTTACCTTACACACTTTGCTTAAAGCAGTTGTCTGTTGCTTGCAACTTAATACTGGAGGGGGGTCGGATGATAACCAGAAGGTGGACTTCTAGTCATAGATGCAGTTGGATGGCGGTCTATGTATATTGTTGTATTGCCCAATCGAATCTCATAGGATCTTTTTGTCTAGTATTGCATTGTTATGCCATGCTCAGTTCCTTTCAATTTCCCTGCTATAATTTGTTTACCCTTCATGCCATGTTGTTTATCTAAGGAGAGCACCTCTAGTGAACTATGGACCCCAGTCCAATCTTTACCATTGATACATCTTCCAATGTTACTTGTTTACTTGCTGCAAACCATTACCTTCCACACCATACTTTCAATCCTTTGTTACAGCAAACCAGTGAGCTTGAAAACCTCACTGATTCGTGGGGGAAAGTCTTGAGTTTGTGTTGTGCAGGTTTCCACGTTGCTTGCAATACCTTTGAGACGTTTCCTTCATCCTACTGGTTTGATAACCTTGGTTTCTTACTGAGGGAAAACTTGCTGTTGTGCTCATCACACCTTGCTCTTGGGGTTTCCAACGAAGCGTCCCACGACATTGTTGGGCGTCATCAAGGGGTTTCGGATGATAACCCAAAGGTGGACTTCTAGTCACAGATGCAGTTGGATGGCGGTCTATGTATCTTGTTGTTTTGCCCAATCGAATCTCATAGGATCATGATGTCTAGTATTGCAATGTTATGCCTTGCTCAGTCCTGTCAATTGCCCTGCTGTAATTTTTTTACCCAGCATGCCATGTTTGTTTATCTAAGGAGAACAACACTAGTGAACTATGGACCCCGGTACAATATTTACCATTGATACATCCTCCATTGTTTACTGTTTACTTGTTGCAAACCACTATTAACTTCCACACCATACAGTTAATCCTTTGTGACAGCCAACCGGTGAGATTTACAACCTCACTGATTCGTTCGGGCAAAGTCTTGAGTTTGTGTTGTGCAGGTCTCCAAGTTGTTAGCAACACCTTTGAGTCGTTTCCTTCCTCCTACTGGTTCGATAAACTTGGTTTCTAACTGAGGGAAAACTTGCTGTTGTGCTCATCATACCTTCATCTTGGGGTCTCCCAACGAAGTGTCGCCGCACTCATCAGTAACAGATCAGAATTCCACGAAAAGTTCCACAACGTCGCCGCCACCGAAGACAAGATTCGGGGTACAAAAGTCTCTGTTCTGGCACCCTGTCGGGACGGGGAATTGCCCCCGGAGCCATATCCATCGACTCCACCGCCATCTCCATCACTGTTGGTGACTCCCATGATGAGGAGGGAGTAGTTATCCCCCGACGCTAAGGGTTCTATCGGTAGCTATGTGTTCATCTCTCTCTCCATGGTGTGAACTTATTGTGATCATGAGCTTTGTAATCTAGTTGAATAAGTATATTCTACTCTTTGTCTATTATGCTACTCAAGTGCTTTTATTAATGTGATCTCCGGAGACACCTTATCCCACATGTGTGAAGGTGACAGTGTGTGCACCGTGTGTGGCTCTTAGGCTAAATATTACAGAAATACTTATCATGAGTTATATTTTGAGTTGGATGTCTCTATGAAATTGTGGTGTTTGTCTGGAACCATCTAGCGCTCAAGGTGACAGTGTGGGGTTACCTAGATGGGGAATGTGAACTTTAAGGTGTGCTTTTATAGCCCTACGTGGTGAGTTTGGTGTTTGTTATCCAACCTGAGAGTAGTTCAGGGTAGCATAGTGAGGAGAACATATTTATGTGTTCAATTATGTTATAATTGTTGAGAGTGTCCACTAGTGAAAGTATGATCCCTAGGCCTTGTTTCTAAGCATTAAAACACTGTTTACAACCAGTCTTGCTACATGTTTGCTTGTTGCCTTTTTATTTCAGATTGCAATTACCACTTATAATCATCCATATTACTTGTATTTGACTATCTCTTCGCCGAACTAGTGCACCTATACACCTCACAAGTGTTTTGGGTGTGTTGGGGACACAAGAGACTTCTTGTATCTTAATTGCAGGGTTGCTTGAGAGGGATATCTTTGACCTCTTCCTCCCTGAGTTCGATAAATCTTGGGTGATCCACTCAAGGGAAACTTGTTGCTGTTGCACAAACCTCTGCACTTGGAGGCCCAACAATGTCTACAAGAATAGAAGCGTGCATAGACATCATTCATCTTATTGCAAGCAATGAGAGAAATTAAATGACTATCATGACAAAGCATGTCTGAAGCAATAACATGGTTGCCGACAAACATATGGAACAAGAAATTGTACATCAATTTTGCCGCAACACGAGGATCATTCTTAACATCATTGCAAGCAAAACATTGGAAGGAGAAATTGTTCAACATATTGCAAGCAACAATGTGAAAAATGAAACGTTTGTAGCATGGCAACATCATCGCAATCAAATAATTTCACATGATCAAAATTATGCAAAGGCAAAGTATCACATGGAAACATGAAAGAATCATATGCAATGTCACAAGTATTATCAATAGCATGCAAATCACCACAAGTCATCATGTCTACTAGTGGGATCATGGCATCATCAACACCCTTATTTTTACCTTGTTAATACCTCTCATATGAAGTGGGTGTTGTGGTAGTAGTGGACTCCTTATGGGCAACTTCGTTTTCTTGATGTGTCCATGGCATAGCATCATCTTCATGCACCATGTATATTTTCTTGGTAGTAAGCATAATCATCTTGAGGCTTGTCGCTTCTTGATCCATGGAACCTAGCACATCATGAGAAAACACACTAGAGGTAGAGGGTAAGTCGTTAGAAATCAAAATGCCCTCACGTGATCTATCAACTACCACTCTCAACTCACTCGGTGTATCACTCATGCCCTCAAAGTGGAAGCACTCAATCTCACATAAGGTGGAGTCACTCATCTCACTCTTGTGCTCACTCAAGTGGGCTAAGTGGCTCTCATACTCACATGGAATTGGTACCACTAAAGGTAATATGCCCTAAGAGGCAATAATAAAGTGTTTATTATCTTTATTCCAAGTATATGATAGATGTTTATTTTGTATGCTATAATTGTATTAATACGGAAACATTAATACATGTGTGTTTAATAAACAAACAGAAAGTTCCTAGTTATGCCTCTCTCATAAACTAGCTCGTTGATTAACAAGATGATCAATGTTTCCTGATCATGGACATTGGATGTTGTTAATAACGGGATCACAACATTAGTGTAATGGTGTGATGAACATTCATCTGAAGTATAGCATTACGATAAAATTCATTGAGTTTATATTGCTATAACAACTTACGAAGTGATCCTAATCCTTAGACCATGAGATCATGTCAATCACTAACACCGGAAGAGTTTCTTGATAACATCAAACGTCACACCGTAACAGGGTGATTATAAAGATGGATTCAGAACTAATGAAGTGTTATGTTGAGGCTCATGGATCGAGAGTGGAATTTGTTCATCCCAATGACGGATAGATATACTCTGGGCCCTCTCGGTGATATCACATTGATTAGCTTGCAAGCAAGTGATTTGATCAATAGAATGTTATATCATGGGAACGAGAAAAGAATGCATGTCAGTAACGAGATCAAACTAGATATGGAGATACCGATGATCGAATCTTGGACATGTAATATATCGTGAAACAAATGGATTAAGATACTAGCGTAAAAGGTTCCGACGATCACAAGGAAGTCATCGTTGAATGTGTGGGAGTCAGTATGGGTCTCCAGATCCCGCTTTTGATTATTGATCCGAGAGGGGTCTCGATCATGTCCGCATTATTCACGAACCGTAGGGTGACACACTTAAGAGACACCGACATCCAATTGGAGCAAAAGTTTCATGCCGAAAGAATAAACAAGCGCAGGAATTTATTTCACTACATACCAAAACAGGTTTTCGGGTGAAATTGCATAAAGTGGTTATGCATGTGAAATAGAATTCTAGCAAGGGGTTATTTGTGAATGTTTGTCATTAAAGTAATTGACAAAATTCTGAATAAAATAAAAGAGTTTTATTTAATGAGAGTTTGCATTAAATTTGGTGAAAATTTAATGGGAATTTGAGTGGATTTTTTAGTGGAGAAAATTGAAGGGCCATTTTGTGAGTGGAGTGTCCACCCACATGAATGAAGGAGGGGAGGGGGTAGCCCCCATGGCCGGAGGCCACCCCCTTGGGTTCCCCCCCTCCTCCTATAAAAGGAGCCCCTCCTCTCACTTGTCTCTCACACCTCCTCGTGAAGGATCTCTCTCCCCCTCTAGAATTTATCCCCCATGGTCTCGGACTAGCGAGATACATGTTACCGGTGGCTATTCGGCAAGAAAGAGTTGTGCTTTCGCTGCATCGCTGGAGAGAGGAGGCGGAGGTTGCTCGGTGCCTCAAACGTGTGTGCGAGCACGGATGCGCTGCTGATTTGCGGCGCTAGGACTTCCTCTCGATATTGAGATCGGAAAGAGATCGTCTAAATCAACCACGAGTTGAACTCGTTAAGCTTTGTCGGTCTTCAAGGGTATGTTCTCTACGGATATACATCCGCCCATTGTTTGTATCTAATAGATAGATCTTGGTACTGAAGGGAATATGCCCTGAGAGGCAATAATAAAATGTTTATTATGTGTATTCCAAGTATATGATAGATGTTTATTTTGCATGCTATAATTGTATTAATATGGAAACGTTAATACATGTGTGTTTAATAAACAAACAGAAAGTTCCTAGTTATGCCTCTCTCATAAACTAGTTCGTTGATTAACAAGATGATCACAGTTTCCTGATCATAGACATTGGATGTTGTTAATAACGAGATCACAACATTAGTGTAATGGTGTGATGAACATTCATCCGAAGTATAGCATTACGATCAAAGTCATTGAGTTTATATTGCTATAAACAAACTACGAAGTAGTCCTAATCCTTAGACCATGAGATCATGCCAATCACTAACACGGGAAGAGTTTCTTGTTGACATCAAACGTCACTCCGTAACTGGGTGATTATAAAGATGGATTCAGAACTAATAAAGTGTTATGTTGAGGCTCATGGATCGAGAGTGGAATTTGTTCATCCTGATGACGGATAGATATACTCTGGCCCTCTTGGTAATATCACATTGGTTAGCTTGCAAGCAAGTGATTTGATCACTAGAATGTTATATCACGGGAACGAGAAAAGGGTGCATGTCAGTAACGAGATCAAACTAGGTATGGAGATACCGATGATCGAATCTCGGACATGTAATATATCGTGAAACAAAGGGATTAAGATACTAGCGTAAAAGGTTCCGACGATCACAAGAAAGTCATCGTTGAATGTGTGGGAGTCACTATGGGTCTCCAGATCCCGCTACTGATTATTGATCGGAGAAGGGTCTCGATCATGTCTGCATTATTCGCGAACCGTAGGGTGACACACTTAAGAGACACCGACATCCAGTTGGAGCAAATGTTTCATGCCGAAAGAATAAACAAGCGCAGGAATTTATTTCACTAGATACCGAAACAGGTTTTCGGGTGAAATTGCATAAAGTAGTTATGCATGTGAAATGGAATTCTAGCAAGGGGTTATTTGTGAATGTTTGTCATTAAAGTAATTGACAAAATTCTGAATAAAATAAAAGAGTTTTATTTAATGAGAGTTTGCATTAAATTTGGTGGAAATTTAATGGGAATTTGAGTGGACTTTTAAGTGGAGAAAATTGAAGGGACATTTTGTGAGTGGAGTGTCCACCCACATGAATGAAGGAGGGGAGGGGGCAGCCCCCATGTCCGACGGCCACCCCCTTGGGTGCCCCCCTCCTCCTATAAAAGGAGCCCCTCCTCTCACTTGTCTCACACACCTCCTCGTGAAGGATCTCTCTCCCCCTCTAGAATTTATCCCCCATGGTATCGGACTAGCGAGATACATATTCCCGGTGGCTATTCGGCAAGAAAGGGTTGTGCTTCCGCTGCATCGCTGGAGCGAGGAGGCGGAGGTTGCCCGGTGTCTTGTACGTGTGTGCGAGCACGGATGCGGCCGCTTATGGGCGCTTAGGACTTCCTCTCGATCTTGAGATCGGCAAGAGATCGTCTACATCAACCACAAGTTGAACTCGTTAAGCTTTGTCGGTCTTCAAGGGTATGTTCTCTACGGATATACATCCGCCCGTTGTTTGTATCCAATAGATAGATCTTGGTACATAGTTCCCATCGTAGGAAATTTTTTGTTTTCTATGCTGCGAATCCTACAGTGGTATCAAAGCCGGATCTATGTGTAGATACTTTACACGGGTAGTACACATATGAGTATGTGGGCGATGATGATAATGTTGTTGTTCCTTTGTTGTAATTTTGTATATTGGTGGCATAGTGGGATGAAGCGGCCCGGACAAACTTTACATGTCCTCGCACATGAGACCTGTTCCACGCTTGACATGCAACTAGTTTGCATAAGTGGCTAGCGGGTGGCTAGCGGGTGTCTGTCTCTCCTATTATAGTCAATATCTATTTTGCAACAAATTGTCAAAAATTTGGTTATCCTCGTTGTGGTTCATGTTCGTAGGTAAGAACGGTTCTATCTCGAAAGCCCCAAGCCACGTAAAACTTGCAATGGATAAATTAGAGGCGTCTAGTTTAGATTGTTGCTAGGCTAGTGTTATGATATGGTGATGTTGTAAGTAGAAGTATGATATGATACTCTTACAACATACATAACGTGTAATCTCCATAGACCTTGGACTTACGCATATAGGTATGATAGTGATCATACCACGGTGCACATGATAGAGATCATATGCGGGAACCATATCATTTCACTAATAAACATGTGATGTTTGATAGCATCTTATATTGCTTGTTTAGCGCTTTGTTAGCATAATAAGATGATCCATCTTTTAAATATCAAGATAAGAATGTGTTCTTCCTTTAGTATGCACCGATTATGTTTTCGTCGCTCCAAGACATCACGTGATGATCGGGTGTTCTTGGATCCACGACCATATTTGGTGTAAAAGCGATTACACGCGAATACTAAGGTTCTAACTTGGCGAGCCTAGCATGTACAGACATGGCCTCGGAACACGGACCGAAAGGTTAAGCATGAGTCATATAGTTGATATGATGCCCATTTGATGCTCGCCTTTGAAGCTACACCGTCTCACGTGATGATCGGACTTGGTGTAGTGGATTTGGTTCATGTAATCACCAAAAAGGCACGGGGGATGTCGTTTTTTAGTGGGAGTTCATTCGTAATATGGATTAGTTGAACTCAATATATCATACACTTAGTCTAAACTTTACAAATTCTGTTGTAGATGGCACCACCTGCTTTTAATTTCAATGTGTTCATGGAGAAAGAGAAACTAGCAACGAACGGTAGCAACTTTACCGAATGGGCCATGAATTTGAGGATTCTCCTCTCTGCTGCACAAAAGAAATATGTGCTAGAAGCGCCATTAGGCCCCCCACCTTTTGATGATGCCCCTGACGAGGATAAGAATGTCTATCAGACTCGTCAGGAGGACCAAAACTTAGTTCATTGCGGCATATTGTATGGGCTAGAGCCGGAACTTTGAAAGCGTTTCGAAAATGGCAATGCTTTTGATACAATGGGTGAGTTGAAAATTATTTTCGACACACATGCTGTTGTAGAGAGCTACAACGCTTCAGAAAAGTTCTTTAGCTGCAAGATGGAAGAGCACAGCTCCGTTAGTGAGCATGTACTCAAGATGTCGGGTTACGCTGATAAGCTTGTGTCCTTGGGAATATCGATTCCCATTGACTTAGGCATCCATCGTGTTCTGTAGTCTCTGCCACCTAGCTATAAGAGCTTCGTGATGAACTATAATATGCAAGGCATGAAGAAGTCTCTCCACGAGCTTACATCAATGCTTAAAAGCTGCAGAGTGGAGATCAAAAGGAACATCAAGTGTTGATGATCAATAGGAACACTGGTTTCAAGAAATACAAGAAGGGAAAGCGGAAGGAAGTAAGGCGGCAAGCTGTTGCGTGCTGAAAAGAAACCCCGAGTTGGACCTAAGTCTAATACCGAGTGCTACTATTGTAAGGGGACTGGCCACTGGAAGCGCAACTGCCCTAAGTATTTGGCAGACAAGAAAGCCGGCAAGGCAAACAAAGGTATATATGATATACATGTTATTGATGTGTACTTGAGTAGTGCTCGCAGTAGCACCAGGTATTTGATAGTTGGGTTGCTAATATTTGTAACTCGAATCAGGGGCTGCGGAACAAGCGACCGCTAGCAAGGGGTGAGGTCAAGATGCGTGTCATCAATGGATCAAGCATTGATGTGATCGTCGTCGGAACGCTGCCTCTCCACTTGCCGTCAGGATTAGTTATAAACTTGAATAATTGTTATCTGGTGCCTGCACTAAGCATGAACATTGTATCTGGATCGTGTTTGATGCGAAGTGGTTATTCATTTAAATCCGAGAACAATGGTTGTTCCATTTATATGAATGAAATCTTTTATGGTCATGCACCGATGATGAATGGTTTATTTCTTTTGGATCTCGATAATAATGTTACACATATTCATAATGTTGATGCTAAAAGGATTAAACTAAATGATGATATATCCAGATATATGTGGCACTGCCGTCTAGGTCATATTGGCGTTAAACGCATGAAGAAGCTCTATTCGGATGGACTTTTGGAATCACTTGATTATGAATCATTTGATACATGTGAGCCATGCCTTATGGGCAAGATGACTAGAACGCCGTTTTCCGGTTCAATGGAACGGGCGATAGATTTATTGGAAATCATACATTCTGATGTATGCGGTCCAATGAGTGTGTCGGCGCGAGGTGGATATCGTTATTTTGTTACTTTCACAGATGATTTGAGTAGATACCGTTATATCTACTTGATGAAACACAAGTCTGAAACCTTTGAAAAGTTCAAGGAATTTCAGAATGAAGTGGAAAATCATCATAATATAAAGATCAAATTTCTATGGTCCGACCGTGGAGGTGAGTATCTAAGTTACGAGTTTAGCACTCACATGAAAGAGTGTGGAATTGTTTCACAACTCACACCTGCCGGAACACCACAACGAAATGGTGTGTCTGAACATCGTAATCGTACTTTATTAGATATGGTTCGATCTATGATGTCTCTGACGGACTTGCCGTTGTCATTTTGGGGGTATGCACTAGAAGCTGCTGCATTCACTTTAAATCGGGCACCATCTAAATCCGTTGAAAAGACACCGTATGAATTGTGGTTTGGAAACAAACCTAAGCTATCATTTCTTAAAGTTTGGGGACGCGATGTTTATGTGAAGAAACTTCAACCGGATAAACTCGAACCCAAAGCGGAAAAATGCTTCTTCATAGGATACCCTAAGGAAACTATTGGGTATTCCTTCTATCACAGATCCGAGGTCAAGGTTTTTGTTTCCAAGAATGGATCCTTTCTAGAGAAAGAGTTTCTCGCGAAAGGTGTGAGTAGTCGGAAGGTAGAACTCGAAGAGGTTATGGAACCTTCTCTTCAAAGTATGGCGAGTAGCATAGCGCCGGAAGTTGTTCCGGAGTTGGCTCCACCTGTTGAAGAGGGAACTAATGATAATGATCATGAAACTCCGAAAGAGAGTACTACCGAACCTCGCAGGTCAAGCGGGCGTCAGCTCCCGAAATGTCGGAAATCCTGTCATGAATTTCATGGTTGATGAAAATGATGACCCTGCGACGTATGAAGAAGCGATGATGAGCCAGTATTCCAACAAATGGTTAGAAGCCATGAAATCCGAGATGGAATCCATGTATGAAAATCAAGTTTGGAACTTGGTGGACTTACCTCACGACCGAAAGGCCGTGGAGAACAAATGGATTTTCAAAAAGAAAACTGATGCTGATGGTAATGTAACCGTCTATAAAGCTCGACTTGTCGCAAAGGGGTTTCGACAAATTCAAGGAGTTGACTACGATGAGACATTCTCTCCTGTAGCGATGCTAAAGTCAGTTAGGATTATGTTAGCAATTGCTGCATATTTCGATTATGAGATATGGCAGATGGATGTCAAAACCGCGTTTCTCAATGGTAATATTGAAGAAGAATTGTATATGATACAACCAAAGGGTTTTGTCGATCCTAAGGATGCTAACAATGTGTGCAAGCTTCAGCGATCCATCTATGGATTGAAGCAAGCATCACGAAGTTGGAATCTCCGCTTTTATGAGATCATCAAAGAGTTTGGATTTGTCCAAACTTATGGAGAAGCTTGTATTTACAAGAAAGTGAGTGGGAGCAATGTGGCATTTCTGATATGATATGTGGATGACATATTATTGATCGGAAATGATATAGATCTTTTAAACGGTGTTAAAAGTTATCTAAAAAGCAAATTTTCAATGAAGGACCTAGGTGAAGCGTCATACATATTAGGCATAAAGATCTATAGAGATAGATCTCGGCGCCTAATAGGGCTATCGCAAAGTACATACCTTGATAAGATTTTAAAGAAGTTTAAAATGGACGGAAGTAAGAAGGGGTTCTTACCTATGTTGCAAGGCAAGACATTGAGTAAGACTCAAAGTCCGGCCAGGAAGAAAGAGAGATAATGGGCAAAGTCCCTATGCTTGACCATAGGCTCTATAATGTCACGCCATGCTATGTACAAGACCGGATGTGGCACATGCTATTAGTTTGACTAGTAGGTACCAATCGGATCCGTGTTCGAACATCGAAAGCGGTCAAGAATATCCTTAAATACTTGCGAAGAACTAAGGATATGTTTCTTGTATCTGGAGGTGAAGAAGAGCTCATCGCTAAGTGTTATGTCGACGCTAGCTTTGACACCGATCCGGATGACTCTAAGTCTCAATCCGGATCGTATTTCTCATGAATGGCGGAGGCGGTTAGTTGGAGGAGCTCTAAACAACTTGTGGTGGCGGGATCAACAACGGAGGCCGAATATGTTCTTTGCTTGAGCGGCTCAGGAAGCAGTTTGGATGAAGGAGTTCATATCCGAACTAGGTGTGGTTGCAAACGCGTTGGGCCCAATGGTGATCTATTGTGACAACAATGGTGCCATTGCCAATGCCAAAGAGCCAAGGTCTCACAAGCATTCCAAGCATATTAAGCATCGGTTTCACTCCATCCGCGAGCATGTCAAGGATGGAGATATAAAGATTTGTAAAGTACATACGGATCTCAATGTAGCAGATCCGTTGACTAAAACTCTCCCTAGAGCAAAACATGATCAACACCAGAACTCAATGGGTGTTAGATTTATCACTATGTAACTAGATTATTGTCTCTAGTGCAAGTGGGAGACTGAAGGGAATATGACCTGAGAGGCAATAATAAAGTGTTTATTATGTGTATTCCAAGTATATGATAGATGTTTATTTTGCATGCTATAATTGTATTAATACGGAAACATTAATACATGTGTGTTTAATAAACAAACAGAAAGTTCCTAGTTATGCCTCTCTCATAAACTAGCTCATTGATTAACAAGATGATCAAGGTTTCCTGATCATGGACATTGGATGTTGTTAATAACGGGATCACAACATTAGTGTAATGGTGCGATGAACATTCATCCGAAGTATAGCATTACGATCAAAGTTGTAAGGTTCCCAACCTTTAATAAGGTAGAGATCCCTGTGTTTACAATGCCAGTCCCTAGATCAATAGCTAGCATCCACAGTCAAGATGTAATATCAAGAAACAAAGGTCATATTACAACTTTATAACCAGGAATAACATAATTTATTACATCTTACATAGCTCATTTGGCTAACTCATTACAATGCAGCAGAATATAACAATAACATGGGGTCCTTCATCTTCAAAGTGCCACAGGCAGACATGTTGGTTGTAGACTTGTAATCCTAATCATTAAACTTCACTAATATCAAACAAAACCTGCAACATAACAAGTTACAGCCACAAGGGTCAATACATTTGAATTGTATTAGCAAGTGATACTATGGTAGTATGGTGGAGTCTATCATCTATATGCATTTGGCTAAGTGGAGCTTAGGCTTGCTTTGCTCAAAATAGATTTTCCTTATCATTTGAACACACTAAGTTTTTGCTTGACAAAAATCACCCAAGGAACCACCAATAGAAATTGGTGAACCTTAAACCCTTGTTCAACCACAAGTTTTTAACTTAGAAATTGGGATGAGGAGATTCTTGATAGCTTCCATGTCTTGATGCTCAAATTGTCCTTTGCCAGGGACATGGCTAAGTACTTAGATTTTACACTTTGCAGAGGTGGTGCACTTTCCCCACAAGACTTGGTTTCACCAAGACAAGATCTTTCAGAAGCCTTCCCTTAGACCAGAATGGACGCGTTCCAACCTATCATACCCTACCACCAACTGTCCATTTGGCTAATTTATTGCAACCTATATGATCCAGGCAAAGCCCATAATGCCAAGTGGCTGCACTTGAATCTTCTCAACATTTGACATCTCAAATCTCTTTGTTCCTGGGTGGCATTCCACAAGTGTGATACACAAGGTTCACCAGTCCCCTGGCCTTGTGTAACCACTCAACACAAACCATTCCTTCCATTCCACCCAGGTGATTCATTCACTTAGTTGTTTTATTAAACAAAACACAAGTGCTCAGACTTAGAAATTTTTCCATAGTATGAATATATATTCCACCCTTGTTTTCTTCTAGCTAAACTAAGCATGATGGAAATAGGAATCTTAACTTAGGAAATTTCTACTAAGGTTTCATCTACTAGGATTTCCCATAGCATAGTTTATACTTAGCAAAAATTCCATGCAAGTCCTACTTAGAAATATCACCAATGCATAGTGAAACTAATGGGACAAAAGTATGTAGCATCACTTGCCTTTTTGGTAGAGAATATAAGTTCACTCCTTGATCTTGCAATATTCACAATATTCGATTCACTACAATTCAATCAAGCAAACAATATTTCAAACTACCATTCAAGCAAAACATCACATAAAATAATAGAAACAAAACAATGCATGCAAGAATGCTAAAGATTGTTTTATTTAAAGAAGTGGTTTCTAATAGGTTATAAACATTTGAAACACCTAATGATCATTTTATAAAGTGGCAAAATCATTTGCAAAAGATTTTACTTATAAATCAATTTTAAACCAAATCATTATTTTATGTGGTTGAAAATGTCTTTAGCAAAGTAGCAATTTTTATAGGGTTCACCAAATACATTTTCAAATCATAAAATTTGGTGTTTGGGGTCAGAGAGTTTAAATCAAAACATTTCTCAAAGGTTTTCCTCCAAAATCATTTTTAAACCATAATCAACATTTTTATTTGGCTAGAAATCGTTTAAATCAAATATTTATTCTTTTGCTTCAACAAATTTATTTTTGGAACCAAAAAGTGATTCCTATGGTCAGTAGGTTCAAAACAAATCATTTTCCAAAGGTTTTATCTCAAAAATCATTTTAGAACAAATTTTATATTCTAAACATGCATACACAAGTTTCTGCAAAAACAATCAATTTAACAGAAGCTTTTTACTAAACAAAGTGCATTATCAGAAAGTAATTGTTTTGCTAAATCCATTGATATAAAATTTGCAAAATTTGGACGTGTGGTTTGAAAGTTATGAATTTTTCAAATTGGAACATCTAATAGACATTTATGTTTTTATTTCAAACGGACAGGGCCACGTGTCGTGTTTCTATTTGCTGGTACCGGTTCACATGGATCAAGCACTGTGAGGCGTTGGATCTAATGTGAATCGTGTGGCACAGATCTTTCCTTACCCCTTCAGTTAAGTTTCTATCGCATCCCTTCGATCACGATCCTACGGTCCTAATCACTTTGACCACTAAGCAGCGGCGCTAGCGGCGGCGTGCGGTCAGACGGCGACGTTGCTGGCGATGCAGGAAGCGAGGGAGAAGAAGGAGATGCTCACCAGAATCGCGGGATCATGGTGAAGCTCAAGGTACTCGCGAGGAGGCAAGGGGCGCACAAGGATGATCTGAATCGCTCGCCGGAGTTCTTGCTGCCGTCGGGTGCTCTCTGTTGAAGACGGTGGCGAGGCTACGGTGCACGCCAGAGAAAAATAAAGGTGGTGTTAGATGCGTAGGGTCGTGGCGAGTATGCGCGTGTGAAAGAGAGGGAGAGGGGAGGTCTGGTCTCACCAGTAGTGCTCGTCGGAGCGGAGGCAGACGGTGGTGCTGCTCTGGCGGAGACGTTGTCGAGCTTGCAGGGCACGCGCGGGCGAGCCAACGATACGGGGAGGTCCGCCAGGAGATGGGGAGCAAGCTCGTGTGCGCTAGGGAGCAAGGGGGGCGTGGGCTGGACGGAATCGCCGCGGATGTTCGCCGGAGACCGTGGCGGTGTAAGTGGAAATGGGGACGGCCTGGGGGCGTAGAGGTTCTGGCGAGTGAGGGGAATGAGAGAGGGGACGCAGGCGCTTTAGTACGCGTGATTACTAGTGTGGATTGATCACTCCATCAATCGGAATTAAGCCTCGAATCAAAGCGCAGAGAACGGTCGCGAGGTAAGGGGCGGGGTCAGCGGGGTGAGGAAGATGATTGCGTGGCGGTGGGGTCGTTTCGTCAGCGAGGAGAGGCAGGGGAGTGGGTGCCGGTGGTATGTGACTGAGCGGGTAGCTTCTCAGGTTCGAAACGTTTTCCTGCGGGAGAAAAGAGGGAGTGGGCTGGACTGGGCTTAGTTGGGCCTGCTGACTGGGCTGAGTCCTTTAACATTTTTTTTGTTCTGTTTGTTTTTTCTTTTTCCTTTTCTTTTATTCTGTTTTGGTTTTATTTAATCATTTCAAGCATCCATTTGAATTCAAATATTTGCCAAATTTTGTGTGGGTTTAAATACTGGTTAGCAATATAATCTGAAGTCAATTTTTAGAATAATATTTTATCCTTTTTGGGGTCTTTTAATTATTTAAAAAGGCCATTGTTTTAAATCAAATAAGATTTAATAATAATTTCAAACACCATTTAAATTCTTTAAAATTTCCAAATCCTTTCAGTAGGTTTTTAATTGTTTATTTGGGTTCAAATAATTCATCTTGAATTATTTGGAAAGTATTTATTATGATTCATAAATCATTTGAATTGGGTACTTGTTTTATTTCCAATGACATTAAATATATTTTTAATTCCCTAAAGTTTATTTGGAAGGTTTCTTTAATCTTATTTAAGTTGGATTAAACCACTTTTATTTCCTTTGGGTAAATTCCAAAATACTATTTTCTCATGAATTATATAATAATTCTTAATAAAGATTTGTCTTTATTAAAATAAGGATAGAATGGTTAATGCCATTTTATTTTATTTTGGAAATTCTTTATCCAATATTTTATTTGGATTTGGATTATATTCATTCCATTTGTTTATGGATTTGGCCAAGATTTAATTTGGTCTTTAAATATTCTTTATTTAATATTTCCTTCTTTATCTTATAAAATTCATATCTTTTTATTTAGAGATCCAAACTTGGTGACTCCAATTTGTAAAAACTTATTTGATATTTATTTATCCTTTTAAATATCTTTAGGATTATTTTCTCACCATTTTGTATGGATTTTTAGATAAGTGCTTTATTAGCTTTGGGAATTCAATTCCTTTATCTTATTAAATTCATAAGATTTTATCTATGGCTCCATATTAAGTGAAACCACTTTCTATGGCTTTATAATATTTCTATTTGTCTTTCTTGATCATTTGAAAAGTTTAATGACAAATTTTTATATGGATCAAATCCATAGGCTTGGAGATAACTTGGAAATGATTTTATTCCATTAGGGTTTAGGGTTTGGATTCATTTTCCAAGTGTTTAAATTTCAAGATACATTCATTAAGGAATGCATTTCTCTTGATTTGGATTTTTTGTTGGATTCAAACTTTTACCAAAGTTTGTTCAAGATGGGATTTTAAGTTTCCATTTAGAAACAAAAGTTTCTTTTCACCCTAAAATTCAACAATATTTTATTTTATTTATTTTTCACATTACAAGATTTGGAAAATCTTGGGATGTGACAAAAGGCATTGAGTTTATATTGATATAACAACTTACGAAGTGATCCTAATCCTTAGACCATGAGATCATGTCAATCACTAACATCGGAAGAGTTTCTTGATAACATCAAACGACACACCGTAACAGGGTGATTATAAAGATGGATTCAGAACTAATAAAGTGTTATGTTGAGGCTCATGGATCGAGAGTGGAATTTGTTCATCCCGATGACGGATAGATATACTCTGGGCCCTCTCGGTGATATCACATTGATTAGCTTGCAAGCAAGTGATTTGATCACTAGAATATTATATCACGGGAACGAGAAAAGTGCATGTCGATGTGAGATCAAACTAGGTATGGAGATACCGATGATCGAATCTCGGACATGTAATATATCGTGAAACAAAGGGATTAAGATACTAGCGTAAAAGGTTCCGACGATCACAAGAAAGTCATCGTTGAATGTGTGGGAGTCGGTATGGGTCTCTAGATCCCGCTACTGATTATTGATCGGAGAAGGGTCTCGATCATGTCCGCATTATTCGCGAACCGTAGGGTGACACACTTAAGAGACACCGACATCCAGTTGGAGCAAATGTTTCATGCCGAAAGAATAAACAAGCGCAGGAATTTATTTCACTAGATACCGAAACAGGTTTTCGGGTGAAATTGCATAAAGTAGTTATGCATGTGAAATGGAATTCTAGCAAGGGATTATTTGTGAATGTTTGTCATTAAAGTAATTGACAAAATTCTGAATAAAATAAAAGAGTTTTATTTAATGAGAGTTTGCAGTAAATTTGGTGGAAATTTAATGGGAATTTGAGTGGATTTTTGAGTGGAGAAAATTGAAGGGCCATTTTGTGAGTGGAGTGTCCACCCACATGGATGAAGGAGGGGAGGGGGCAACCCCCATGGCCGGCGGCCACCCCCTTGGGTGCCCCCCTCCTCCTATAAAAGGAGCCCCTCCTCTCACTTGTCTCTCACACCTCCTCGTGAAGGATCTCTCTCCCCCTCTAGAATTTATCCCCCATGGTCTCGGACTAGCGAGATACATGTTCCCGGTGGCTATTCGGCAAGAAAGAGTTGTGCTTTCGCTGCATCGCTGGAGCGAGGAGGCGGAGGTTGCTTGGTGCCTCGAACGTGTGTGCGAGCACGGATGCGCTGCTGATTTGAGGCGCTAGGACTTCCACTCGATCTTGAGATCGGCAAGAGATCGTCTACATCAACCACGAGTTGAACTCGTTAAGCTTTGTCGGTCTTCAAGGGTATGTTCTCTACGGATATACATCCGCCCGTTGTTTGTAACTAATAGATAGATCTTGGTACATAGTTCACATCGTAGGAAAATTTTTGTTTTCTATGCTGCGAACCCTACAACCACATCATCACTCGAGCATATAGGGATAGGCTCGGTTTCGTCAACTCCATGCGCCTCCTTTGGTGAAGGGAAATCCCATGCTCACTATTATCAACTCTATCGCCTTCAAGGTTGGATTCCATAAGATTATCATCGCTCGCCTCCATGGTTGAAGGGAAATCCCATGCTCGAGCATCATGTCGCCATCTTGTAGCAGTGGTGGAATTAGGCTCATGTTGTTGTTGAGAGCGGTGCTTGGATCGAATTCATCACATATGTGGCCTTGGCTTCCTCCATCTTGAAGTGTAGACTCTTTACTTGGAGATTGCTCATCCTTTTCCGTGGCCACCTTGTCTTGTGTAGACATCCTCTTGATGAACTCGTCCAACTTGGCGAACTAGAGGTCTTTATTTTTCTCATTCAAGAGGTCTTGGAAGTGAAGCGTATTCGTTGAAGCTTGATGGCGTGGAGGAAGGCTTTCTCTTGGTGCCATTTTGGTGGTGGCACTAGTAGTTGAAGGTGCCTTAGGATGGTGTCGACGTAGGTCATTGGCATGCCTTCCCAAAGGTTTATGTTGGTGAAGCACTTGGTCATCCACATGGCACTCACAACGATGATCACTTGCCTTGGCACTCTTGTTGTGATGGTGGCGCCTTCTTGAAGTTGATTGAGCATTATGTATGGTGCTAATCATGAATTCTTTGTCTTTATGGGAAGATGCCTTTGACGATTTCGTGTATCCTCTTTATGGTCGTGATGATCATGAGAGGACGGTTGTTGAATAATCTTATTTCTTGGTGTAGGTGGTGCTTGATTCCTTGGAGGTGGTGGTGCTTGGCGCCTTGGAGGTGGTGGTGCTTGGCGCCTTGGAGATGGTGAATCTTGACGCCTTCTAGGTGGTGGCACTTGATGCCTTGTAGATAGTGGCTCTTGACGCCTTGGAGGTGGTGGAACTTAACGCCTTGGAGGAGGATCATCGAAATAGGTGGTGCCCTTTGGTGTGGCACGCTTGGCCTTGAAGGTCATGTATTCTTGATGATGCGCCTCTTCTTGCTTGGCGTAGTAGTCTTCCATCTCCAAGTGGTGGAGGAATTCTTCGTGGCTCATGGAATATCCATCAAAGTCGATTAAGTTCTCCGTGTCCTCCATGGTTGGCGAGGTGTTGCCAATGTCTAATACGTCGTAAACGTATCTATAATTTTTTATGCTCCATGCTTGTTTTGTATCAACTTTCTTATGTTTTATCTACACTTTGAGGCATTTTTATACATTTTCTGGAACTAACCTATTAACAAGATGCCACAGTGCCAGTTGCTTGTTTTCTGATGTTTTTGGTTTTAGAAAAGCTAGTAAGGAAATATCCTTGGAATTGGACGGAACAAAAGCTAAAGTCAATATTTTAACAGACACGACACGGAGACCAAAGGGCAGACGAAGAGGAGTCACGAGGCGGCCGCACCATAGGGTGGCGCGGGCCCACCCTAGGTCGCGCTAGCCCATGGTATGGGCCCCTCGGGCATCCACCGACCTCGTCCCCTCGCCTATATAAACACCCCGATGCAGAAACCCTAAACACCCGATCAGAAGTCCACGAAACAGTCCGTAGCCACCGCCACCATCGTCCCTAGATTGGGGGATCCGAAGCTCTTCCCAACACCCTGATAGAGGGGAGAGATCATCCCGAGGGACTTCTTCATCACCATGCCAGACTCCAGAGTGATGCGTGAGTAGTTCACCCTTGGACTATGGGTCCATACAGTAGCTAGATGGTTGTTTCTCCTCCTTTGTGCTATCATGTTTAGATCTTGTGAGCTCCGTTCATGATCAAGATCATCTATTTGTAATCATACATGTTGTGTTTGCGGGAATCCGATGGATATTGAGATACTATGTTAGATTGATTATTGATTCTATCATGTCTATGTTATTTGTGATCTTCCATGCTCTTCGTTGCTAGTAGATAATTTGGCCAAGTAGATGCTTGTAACTCCAGAGGGAGTATTTATGCTTGATAGTAGGTTCATGCCTGTAGTAATCTTGGAGAGTGACAGAAACTTCTAAGGTTGTAGATGTGTTGTTGCTACTGATGGTGCTGACGTGGAGCACTTTGTTGGAAACCCCAAGAGCAAGGTGTGATGAGAACAGCAGCAAGTCTTCCCTCAGTAGAGACCGAGGTTACCGAACCAGAAGGAGGAAGGAAACGTCACACAGGTGTTGAAAGCAACACGGAAACCTGCACAACACAAACTCAAGACTTTGCCCCAACGAATCAGTGAGGTTGTCAAGCTCACCGGTTTGGTGTAACAAAGGATTAAACATACCATGTGGAAGATAATGGTTTGCAACAAGTAAACAAGTAACAGTGGAAGATGTATTGATGGTAAAGATTGGACCGGGGTCCATAGTTCACTAGAGGTGCTCTGCTTAGATAAACAACATGGCATGAAGGGTAAACAAATTACAGCAGGGCAATTGATAGGAACTGAGCAAGACATAACAATGCAATTACCAGTCATAAAGATCCTATGAGATTTGTTTGGGCAATAGAACAAGATACATAGATGTAACACCCTCAGAATCAGACCTATGCAAGTTTGAGCAAAATTCGCCAAACCCGCATAGAAACGATTCAAAGGTGCCCACCAGGCACTTTCGTGCGGGTGGAAAACGAAGTAATAACATTACACAACAGTCCTCGATGGGACCCACAGAACAGATTTATATACAGAGGCGACTCAAAGAGTCAAGAATACAAACATATTGTACAAAGATCCAAATCACCTTGAAAACGATAGAGCGTCCAGCTACGGACAAGATGCAAATGGGGCTAAGAGCCCTGAAGAATAACCAATGGCGTCCATAACCCCCTGTGCCAAGCGGAAGGGTAACCACCTAACGACGTCGATCTCAAACCTGCTTAAACAAAGGGTGCCGACAAAGGCAAAGGAAAAAGAAGGAGCGTCGATCGAGGCCAAGACACGGCGAGTCTAGAATTCGCGGTCCTCGCCTACATAGGTATGGTGGATGAAGGCGGCGGCAGCATGCACTAAACAACCTATAGAGACTCGGTACAACTGGCGGTTATAAGAGAGGGATGAGATTGACCTACCCGGATCCAATCTGAAGCTAACACCAAACAAACCCATCCTGGTGTTCCCCCTCGAGACCAATCGAGGAAGTCAACCGAGGAACTCACACCGTTGGCGCTTTATTTTATTCGATTATAGTTATGCACTTTACTAGTCGATTTAGTTAATCGTCACGGTAAAGTAAGCGAAGGCACTTTTAGTTAACCATTCCGTGATAGTTGCAACAATTACTAATCGTGCAGATAGCATGAGATAAACCCAAAACCCAAAGCTTGTTGATACTTTTATTCAGCCATTCCGTTAGTTGCAATACTTACTAGTCGATACAATTGTCGCATGACAACCAATCAAGCAATTGTGGGCGATTAATTAGCCATTCCATTATAGTGAAGCTGATTACTAGTCATTATAAGTCAAATTTATAGCAGTAAACTTTAGTTATGCTTGTCTATGATCGAGATCTCGTGCTCCAAGTCGTCCATATCCAGGACACGGCTTTGAAAGTTTTAACCGGCCGGTGCACCAATAACACACACACGATCAACCTCGGAAAAACCAAATCAAAACCCAACGAGGTCTCATGACGAGCAATCACAAGATTCAGAAATATTTGAGGCCACCCCATTAAGCTACCATAGCGAAGTAAGCAAGCTCGAGACGGACTCAAGGTTTGCGTCGATGGTACGTGACAATGAGTCCCCAATCGAGGATCGATACCGAAAACATCCCGCTTACCTAAGCGATGCAGTGTGCTCCTCGCACAATAGTAAATAAAGCGATAAAGCATGGCATAAGTACAGATAGTAATAAAGCCCCAAACTACTTTGTGGCCCCAAGAAATAAGACGGAATCAAGCTCGCTAAGGGGCCCATACTCCCCATATGTGGATAGCGATAAATCAAGGAACAGGTATCAAGTACTCGGGTCTTACGGGACACAAGTGGGCGTTGAAACCAAATATTATCTATCACCCACCGATGCCTCTGCTTATTTCAATTTTAGTTGTTAAACAGAAATTAAAGTGACGATAAGTAAAACTAGAATCATCTCCAACATCAACATGCGGCAATACATCAAAAACTGTGGCATATGACGACACACATCGCTCTTGAGCAAGCAACTTGACATAAGTCCAACTATCTACCAAACAACAGGTAATAGGGTGTGTCCAAGGCAATATAGGGCTGCACTATATATCAGTACGGAAAACTAAAGCATCGCAACACGGATAGCAATAGATCAACAGGAGGAATAAAGACTATAAAAGTAAGATAGGTAGAAAGGGGAGATGCTCGCTGAAAACATTGTCGAAGGGTTCAACCAAGATCGGTGAAGCTCACATCAACTCAACGGCCTTATCCGCGAAGAAGCAAAACACTAGAAGAAACACCGGATGCAATATTTAATACACGGCAGAAGATCGGCATGATGCAAGTATGATGTATGCCATGGCAAAGGTGCGATGCGATTAGGTCATATTAAGTGGAACCGGGGTCCCGACAATTAATTAAATGGTTCAAGTTATTTAGACCCCCGCAATTAATTGTTGTTTAACATGGCCAAAATATAGCACCGGTTCGCTACATCAATTTAAATGAGGCCAATATGAGACTAGATTTTCCCGCATATGGGCCCCATATTTAATTATTAGGTGAATCGGCATAAGGCCCCCAAACCACATGATAAGCATGCAAGTATGACAATTGTTATGCATCAAGTTGTTATTACATTATAAAATAGGGTTCTCGGATAAGAGATTCACACTTTGAGGGGTCTCGACGATCTTGGGGTTTCCGGGGTTCGGGGTTCGACAGGGTCCAGGGTCCGGTCTCGGGGTTCGACGGAACGTTCTCGGCTCCGGGGTTAGGGTCTTGGCGCATCCGGGTTCTCGGGTAATGTTGTCGGTCATGGCCTTCAGGGGGAAGCACTTGTCGTTCTGCGTCGATGTTCTTATCGTCCGGGTTCTCGAGCATTGCATCCGAGAAGGAGTACTTGGCGTCCATCGGTTCCCTGTCAACGACCTTGGTTTCCACGATGGCAAACTCGGCGTATCCATGGCGTGGTTCTTGTCGGGGTTCTCGGCTTCGGGCGCCGGGATCGGTCTTGGTTTTGGCGCCGGTGGATCCGGGTGTTTTTCAGGTTCGGGTCCTGGCGGAGTACTTGTCGCACATATGGTCTTCGGATCCAGCTCCGGGTTCGGTCTTCGGGGGTTCCGACTATCGGACATTGCTCCGTGTAGTAGATCTTGACGCTACGAGGGTGTCGAGTCCAAGGCCTTGTGCAACTTGTCGGGGGCGTCCTTGGGGTGGATCTTGGCGTTCGAGGTTCGGTCTTCGAGTCATGGCGAACGCATCGGATCCGCATCTAAGTAGAAGATCTTGGCGTGTCGCGTGTTTTCGGTCTTGCATCTCCGGTGATGTTGCGCCTTCGACCAACACATCGCCGCTCCCACCGCCTGCACAGGGCGATGGGAGCCGGGCGCGGGCGGGAAGCTTAGCGCGATGGGCTGCAGGCGATGGCGGAAGCACGGTGAGGTGGTTGACGGGAGGCGGCGACGCGAGGTGGGGCTGCGCGACGGGCGCCAGCGTCATGGAGTGGAAGCGGTGACCGGACCTGGCGGAGTGGGCCTTGGCGGGCGCGTGGCGGGGGCAGGGGAGGAGGCCAGCCGCAGCAGTGGGCCTGTGAGGGGGGGCAGGGGCTTAGTGGCTGGGGCCTTGGCGCCCAGGCCAGGCCGGCGTGGCGCCGTGGCCAGGCGGAGGCGAGAGCAGGGGTTCCGCGAGGCGGAGGCTTGGCGGCGGAGAACGCGCCTTCTTTGCGGGGAGGCGGGCGGGGAAGGCTCGGCTGGGGCGGGTGAGGGCGGTGAAGGGCGGTGTGGCCAGGTGGCAGTGAGGGCCAGCGAGGCGCAGGCGTGGCGGCAGTGAGGACGACCAGGCGGGCGGTGAAGCCGTGGGGAAGGAGGAGGTGGGCTGGAGGTAGGAGGCGGGCTGGTGGGAGACGGGTCCGTGGGGGTGTCGGTTGGTGAGGAGGGGCTGACGCGTGGGGCCCGCGGCTGGCGCGTGGCCAGCGCGTGGAGGGAGCGTGGAGGGCGCGTGGGGGACGTGTGGCGGCGCGTGGAGAGCGTGTGGCGGCGCGTGGAGGCGCGTGGGGCTGGCAAGTGGGTCCAGGGCGGGTCAGGAGGGGTTGGGTGAGAAAGGGAAAGGAGGGGGGCTGGACGGTGGGGGCCCAGCCGGTGGGTTGGGGTCTTTGGCGTGTCTTGGCGTGAGGGAGGGTTTGTGTGGTGTGTGTCTAGGTGGCAGGGTGGTTGATTGAGGAGAGAGAGAGGGCCATGTGGCGGTGTGTGAGTGGTTGAGGGAGGGGGAGGAAGTGAGGTGGCAACATGTGAGTGGCCAGGGTGAGGTGGAGGGT